>OX638297.1:66624902-67997499 GCA_951812265.1 Taphrorychus bicolor
AGGATCAGTCCGGTTTCTGAACAAAGCATACTTGTTGGATTCTTCGACCAAAAACCTCCAAATAGATTCGTCCCAAAACACTTCAAATAATTCTACAGGGTTTTTTTCAACAAAATTTTGATAGCTTGCTGCCGGAAACTTTTCTAAATCTGCGTCGATCCAATCGTAAGGAGGATTTTTTGATGCTGCTGTCGCAGATTTTGAAGCAGAAGGGATATTCTCATGACCTACTGTTTTAGTCAACATGTCATTTTCATCGTTCTGTCGGTTTCTCAACTGAATTTCCACTTCTGCTCGTAACTGACGCCGTTAAGTCGATTCAAGTCACCTTCTTCATCATATCGTCGCCCGATTCCTCATCAGTCAAAACACTGCTTTCAGGTGGCTCTATATAGATGGACTCGACCGATCATCCGTGTAAGCAATCTGTAATGCTTCTTCTAATGTAAAGCCCTTTCTGTAAACAAACATTTCAACAATAAACGACTGCAACAAGGAACTACAGTACGTCTCTATAAGCCCAGCGTTACATATATGTAACGCTGACATTTGATATGGTACTGTATCAATCTATATTAACTAAAATAAAATTTGGACAAATCAGTAATGCAATCATATATGTGACTTTCGAATAATTATTCCGAAATATCACCAACTAAAACACGAAAGAAATAGTGGTACTTATTCGAACCGTGTGTCCATATTTTTGTCTAAGCACCAAATTTACTATTATTTTCAACAAATTTAGGAACAAACAACACTTAAATTACCGGCAAAACGCTTTTAAGGTTAGTTTACGATATTTCACAGGGGGACCATGGTGCCATCTCGTAGCCAGTAGAAGAAGTTTTGCGAACAGGGTTGCCAGGTCTACCGATTTATCGGTAGATCTACCGATTTTGTGTCAATGCTACCGAACTACCGATTCAGTCAAAAAAGCTACCGATATTTCTCGAATAACTAAAAATTGTACTATATACAATGATTATTAAGTATGAAAATAATTATGTAATTTATTAGAAATAATAAATAATTTACAAATCCATGTATGCAAAGCAAGTGCTAGAATGAACTACATGAATGAATGAACCCATGAATGAACTACATTCATTCATGGGGATCGGGCGGTGCCGGTGTTGCGACGTCGAGGGCGAGGCGAGGGTTTTGACATAAGACTGTTCTTTGTTATAGTACAAACGTCCCGTTTGGTACAAAACTCTAAAATATTAAACACTGAGGGCGACGTTACATACAGCGGAATTTAAACCAATCAGATAAAAGCTAAAATAGGAATTGACATCTGTAATGAAGTTATTGACATTTCTGCTCCGTTCCGTTGTATGTGACGGCGGCCTCCCGAGCCGGATTCCCGAGCTTCAAATTCAAAACTGCAATCCCCGTAGAGATATTTGAATTTTTGATGGCTATATGACGGGACCAAAAAAACGCAGAACGCGGTAGTAATATATGTAATGACGTTATTGACATTTCTGCTCCGTTCCGTTCCGCCCTTATTGTTCATTTAATCTTAGTAATTATTGAGTAATTGAGGAAGGTAAATGAGGTGGATGAAAATTCTACCGATATTTTCCTAAATCTACCGATAATTTGAGACGCGTCCTACCAATTTCTGATTTTCCAACCTGGCAACCCTGTTTGCGAAGAATAGCAAATAAATTACAGGAAATTTGCGTTACATATAATATGTAACGTGGGGCTTTAATAGGTTAATTGGAGGAGCCATTTCGTTTCATTTTAAGTTCAAGATGTTTTTTCTTAAAGCAACGCAAAACAAATCGGCTTATCATTATTTTTGGTTAGAACTGTATTTTTTCAATGACTAGCAAAAAGTAAAAAAGGCAATTTCTAATTTAATTTTTTGGGTTTGAGCTTTGTTTGAGCAAGGATTACTTTCTGGCATAATTTAATTTTTGAAAACCAAAGAGGCCTTGAAAGTTGCCAGAAAACTCTTTTATAGTTTCCTTACAATGAAAACTCGGTAAGAAAAGTAGCTTAGAAAAAAAAACTAGACCAATACCTACGTCAAATTTCAGAAAACTCGGCATGCTAAATTTCTCCAATTTTCTAACATTTTGTTTTTTTTTAGCTTTTCAGATGTCGAACTTCGAACTTTCGAAATCGAAAATCAAAATTAAGAATTCAATCCCAAATTTGAAAACTCTAAAACCTACGAATGCCGCAGGAAAAATGAAGCATCATCACTTAAAGATAGCAGCAAAATCCCCTTGACTTGACGTCACTTGATGTCTTACGTCAAATGATTCGACGTAAGAATCGCCAATTGTTAGGCTCTGATGATGACGATACGTCACAGCTCACTCAAACATAGCTAAAAACGGATTCAATTTTAGGAATATATCATCATTTGTTTTAATCGTCATTGGTACTAAATTGTCTAAAGAGTTGTTCTTTTTTTTTGGAAATGCCTATAATCTTATCATAAAACCAACATAATTTTCAAACTGCTTTCAAGAAACCTTCGAAATATGTAGAAATGAATACAATTAATTCGTGTGTTTTTTGCAATAAATTGCGTTGCAATAAAAAATATGTTTTTTCACTTTTTGTACAATTTTTTTTGTTAAATTTTGCACCTAAAATAATTTTTTGTTTTTTTTAAATGAGAAATATTTCAATACAAAATCTTTTGAACGATTAGTCGTTAAATTGCGTTTTCTCCATTTGAACACGTCGACATTGATTCTATATTTTTGTTTATTTATTATCTCTTGTGTATTAATAGTATTAATTAACTTATAACAAATTAATTAGTTATGACCCGGTTATATTAAAAATCAGTTTGTAACGATGGAAAACTAACAAGTAGTTCAGGTTAGCTCAGGTTAGGGACGATTTGGTCTCGATAAACCATAAACATAACATAAACAAACTAAAGAAATAAGGAAAAAATAATCTTGGAGAGAAATCAATCAAAATCGTCTCGGAATGATAAAAACTAGTCTTTTTTAACTAATTGTGTTTTCCATCGTTCCAAATTGATTTTTCATAATCCGAATCAGAACGCTTTTTAATTTGTTATAGAGCAAATTATGGAATACTATTGTTCAACAAGTGGCAATAAATAAATAAAAATATTTTAGGACCATTGTCGACGAATTCGAAAAAAGGAAAACACGAAAAAAATTATATTTTTGTTTTAAAATCGTTCATAAAATTTTTGATTAAAAAATGTCTGAAATAAAAAAAAAACAAAAAATACTTTTAGAAAAAAAATTACAAAAACTAATAATAAATTTTAATTAATTTAAACAAAATAAAAATCACGGTTTTTTGCAATGTAAAAAAAGTAAGAAACGGTAAATGGTCACAACGAAAGCAATTCCTGTCGTTTTCAGAATTTTGCTTTTGAACTAAAACCTTGAATTTGATATAAAATCGACAAAAAATGCTATGTTTATAGGAAAATCAATCAATGAACTTAGATCGATGATTCTTAAATGTAACCTGAACAAAAACCGCGATTTAAAGTATAGTAGAAATTAATTTCAAAAAGACACCAAAATAAAAAAACTTTTTGAGCTTTATTGAACTAAAGTTTACATCAAAATACCTTAATTTGATGACGTTTTCTTTTGACATTTCACTGCCAACTAGGTGACGTTTTCAAATGAATACCCCCTAGATATCATCATGGAGGATTAAAAAGACTGGAGATACCAAAGTACTGCCGACATTTTCCTATAATCGGTCCCGTTTTTTTGGCAGGAAATCCGCCATTATTGTGTATCTGATGACGTAAGCCATCGTCGGAGCACGGTACTTGGCGAATCGCAATTTCGTCGTCGAGTCATCGTTCAATATTAGGTAGTACTGCATACCGGCAGAGTATAAGGAATAATACATTATATCAGTATCGAAAGTTCGTGTCGGCACTTTTGATATTTCCAAAACTAAAGCGTGCTAGATAAAGCGTGCCGTTTATAGTTCATCTCGACGCTGCGCGTTTGCACTATCAAATCTCTCGACAGTAATGAACCACTTCCCACCCCGTTATGTAATATACCATTATCTTTGTAATATAGAGAGATAATGTAATAAATAAAAGGTTTATTACGAGACTATTTTTGTAACAATCATTTATTTGGTTGTTGAAGGTACCCATACAGCATCCAATGGATATCCCAAATAGGATATCGCTTTTGGAGGTCCTTTAGATATAAATGGAGCTTCCAAAAGCGAATATAAAATTACGTGAGCGGAATTGCCTCTATGGTGGATGTCCAATGGACACCTTATAAATATCCAGGGCTGGACAATGTATAATAGGTGTAATTAACCGATTTAATAACTTTTTATACTTGATAATTTAAATCAAAAATTATCTTGATTTTCTCACATCAGCCAGAAGTGCTAGAATGTGCATATTCAATTAAATCAATTTGGCATGTGGTTTGTACATTTATTTTATATATTTTACTGATATGTTGGGTTTAACTCCAGCCATCTGCTAGCTATTTTTGCTTACACTTCTTTAAGTATACTTATTATTATTATTTCAAGTTATATTTTATTTGTGTTTGGCGGCAGGATTCAAATAGCATCTATTAATTAGTGACACCTATTAGATTTCGTAAGAATGACGCGTTGACGTTCCTTTGACATGTGACGACTGACAATAAAGACAGAAGAGTAACAAACCATGTGGATCACTTTTAACTAATTTTGGCACTAATTCTAACTTGAGTTTTTCCAAAGGCTTCAAAATTGCATTTTGAAACCTTTAAGTCATTTTTAACCGATCATGGCCCTAATTTTAACGAAAACTTTTGGAAAATACAAAATTTGCATTTTGAGTCGCCTTCAAATTTCAGTCATTTTTTTCCACTTTTGTGTTTAAGTAGACAAAAAAGTAAAAACGAGGTTTTTTTGATAGGAATCTACCACGGATTTGAAAAACCAGATACTTAATTCTGATATTCTTTTAGTGGATTATATAACGGTCTGTCACCAGTCAAAATTCACATATTTTGGACCAAAAATGTAACTTTGCCAAAAACAATAAAATAGAAGAGTTTAATCAGTTTTGTCTGATTTTGTCATAAAATTGAATTTCTTCAAAAACATATAAACTTTCATTTTTAGACGCTTTAAGTCATTTTTAACCAATTTTTGCCCTAATCTTGAACAGTTTTTTTCAAAAACTCTAAATTTTTATTTTTTGTAGTTACTGTAGATACTGTTCTAATTCCATGGCCGAGGTTTTTTCTTTATTTAAATTTTCATTATAATTTTCCATAAACTACATGTGAATAAAATCATTTTGTCCACGACCACTTAATAATATACTGATATTCAGCTAGAGTAGGCAACACTGCAATATCCAATGCCGCAGCGTAAAAAATGCACTGGTAGCACCGGTTTTGTCGTCAAACGCGAATGTCACTTTGACATTTCAATAATTTTATTTACGCTAGCTTTAGATATGTTTAATAATATACTATTGTTCACGACCACTTTATAATATACTGATATTCAGCTTGTCGGCAAAAGTTAAATAGGGCTCATATAGCGTCAGAGGGATATATGAGTTGAAACAACGGGAATAATGATATTATTCCCGCTCGCCATTTAAGTTCCATATGTTGCCTTGGCAACCAGTAGGAGTAGGTAACAACGCAATATCAAACGCCGCAGCATAAAAAATGCACTGGTGGCACCGATTTTGCAGTCAAACGCGAGTGTCACTTTGACATTTCAATAATTTTATTTACACTAGCTTTAGATTTTATAATTTGTAATTATTATTAGACAATGGCCGTGGACAAAGTATAGTATTATACTCGCTTTTTATGGCCATTATTCCCAAGGGAGACATGAGCCCCTCGCCTACGGCTCGTGACGCAAACGTCCCCCTAAGGGAATAATGGCTATCATAAAAAGCTCGTTTAATGTATTTGTGTCGTTTAATGTGTATGTGTATTTGATCGCGCAAAAATCATTTGTAATGATAATAATTTGGAAATTGAAAAGAAACATATAAAAAATGTTTTACTTAAAAACAATTATCCAGGTTATTTCATTAATAAATGCTTTAATCAATTCGAACAGCCAAATATAAGGCAAAATCAAAATAGACATATTACAAACCTTTTTATACCATATATCAAAGGGTAATCAAACAAAATTAAACGATTAGGTAACAAATACAATATTAGAACAGTTTTTAGAACACAAAATACATTACGTGCACAACTGACAAAAACTAAACCACACAATGAAAACGAATACACAAAAAACGTTATATATAATATTCCTTGCGAATGCGAGAAATTTTATGTAGGCGAAACTTCTACACCTCTAAAAAAGAGTATAAAAGAACATCAAAATTACATAAAAAACAGAGATTTTGAAAAGTCAAATATATGCCAACACGCCTTTAATAATGGTCATAGAGTAAAATGGAACGATACTAGTATCGTATCCAAAGAACTATTATCAAAGAAGCGTAAAATCAAAGAAAGTGCATATATTTTACTTAACAAAGATCATTGTGTGGCTTCTTGTTCAGCAGACATAGATAACACATGGTTACCTATGTTAGAACAAGAAGTTCAAAATGGTAACTTACATATAAATTAATAGTAACATTCACATTATACCTATTTTACACGTAGATAGAACAAATCATATTAGGTACTAAACAATACATTAACCAAAGATTTTAAACGTACCTTTCGTAATAATGACAATTCTTATCAAATGACATTTTCATGTCAAAAGCAAAAAGCAATTTTCAGAATATCACACACAAATACTCAAAAACCAAACACATTAATAGGTATAATTTTTTGTAATTCATAGGTTCTAAAGCTTTATTTTTTAGATAGTTCTGAAGAAGGCAGCAGACAAGTTGCCGAAACGTCAACCAGGTCGATTCGTCCGAGCCCTTTCTAGGGTAAATTGTTATTCGCAGTAATTTTACTGTGAGTAGTGCGAAATTCCTTCTCCAACAACGAACGAATCGGGCCCAAAAGTGTATGAGGCTTCACCCAAAAGTAAGTAGTAAAAAAAAACTCCAATTTATTCAAACTAAGTAATACACAATTTACAATTGAATGGTTGGCACGTAGGCTTCTGGATTCTTGGACCCTTGTGGTTGTATGGCTGGTTGTTATCTTGGGTTCTGGTCCTTTTGTTTGATTAAAATGAGTTACAGCGGGTGCTTTTAACTTCGTTGTTTATTTTGACGTTTCGACACAAATTGGTGCCTTCATCAGAGTACACTAAACGATGTACAGTTTTGGTTCGAAGTTTGTTGCAGTTTTTTTCTTTATGTACTGTTACTTTGAAGTCGAGAGTTGAAAGTTTTTTAATGAAAATTTTGAAAAAAGAAAAAACAAAAGTTGCATTATTGCTTTATACATGCTGCTCGCCGTGTCGAAACCCTGCGGCTAACCGTCAGAGATATCGTACGGCACGCAGCATGTACTATTGGCACATTTTGGCAGCATGTACTAATTGGAGGAAATTCCCCATAGTACATTTTTGGATGCTTTGAGTAATTTTTTACCAATTTTCGCACTAATCTTAATCTGTTTTTTTCAAAAACTCCAAATTTACATTTTTGTATAGTTTTAAGTTGTTTCTGAAGTTTGGCCCTACCTAATTCTTACCTGCCTTTTTCGAAAAACACCGAACATGCATTTTGGGACGTTTTTATTAAAATTTTACCTATTTTGGACCAAAAATGTAACTTTACCAAAAACAACAAATTAGAAGATTTGATCAGTTTTGCCTGATTTTGTCATAAAATTGAATTTCTTCAAAAACATGAAAACTTACATTTTTGGATGCTTTGAGTCACTTTTTTTACCAATTTTCGCACTAATCTTAATTTATTTTTTTCAAAAACTCCAAATTTGCGTTTTTTTGTAGTTTTAAGTTGTTTCTGATTTTTAGCCCTACCTAATTTTTACCTGACTTTTTCGAAAAACACTAAATATGCATTTTGGGACGTTTTTATTAAAATTTCACCTATTTTGGACCAAAAATGTAACTACCAAAACAAAAAAAAGAAATGAGAAGATTTAATCAGTTTTTGCTGATTTTGTCATAAAATTGAATTTCTGCAGAATGAAAACTTGCATTTTTTTGAGGCTTTTTGTGATTTTTAACCAATTTTCGCCCTATCATTAATCTATTTTGTTTTCAAAAACACTAATTTTTTTTTGACTCTACAAAACATCAAATAAATTTGTTTACTTTGGTGTAAAACCAAACATTTTATTATCTGTTCAAAAAACATAAAATATTAATTACAGATTCTGATTCAATTAATTTAGCCATGGTGTGAGTTTTGTCTACTTTTATGTTGTATAAAGTCAATAAAAAAGTAGAAAATGAGGTTTTTTGATAGGAATCTACCACGGATTTGAAAAACCAGATAATTCTGATGTTCTTTTAGTGGATTTTTTAACGGACTGTCAACAGTTAAATATCCGAATTTCCTTTAATGAAATTTCTGTAGATTTTAATATTTAAATGTTGATATGTGAATTTCCAGCAAAGTCCTTATTTTCGATCTTGTTTTTGTCCCTTGTTTTTGAATTAAATATCCAACGTGTTACTATTCATGCCCTAAATCTTCAATAGAACGATAACTTACGAATAGACTTTAACCAAAATATGTCTTTTTTTGATTGCAATAAGGTAGCAAAACGTACTGATTGCTCTTTTAGAGCAAGAACTCAACCTGAAATCGATTGCAGTACTCACAGAAAAAATAATCGATTGAAAAATTTCCTAATTTTGCTAGCACAAGACTATTATATACAGAATTTTTGTTTTTTTTATGTGGTCCTACTATATTCTAATTCAAAGTATATAATTTATTTTAACCATTAATATAGCAGAACTGAAAAGAAGCGAATGTCCAGTTACGTATTTTCATGGACGTCCAATGGATGTCTACTGAATGTTCAGGTTAGTTGGATTGGATGTACAATGATGTTAGTTGGATGTACAATGGATATCAGTAGTATTTTTTTGAACATCCAATGGATGTACATAATGGAAGTCCATTGGATGTTGGATGTACAATGGAATTGGGTGGTTGTCCAATGAATATCATTAATGATATCCATGTCCACAACTGTATGTCCATTGAATATCCAGTGGATATCAATTTTCTATGTGGGTTGTTGACGTTTGCAGACTGAAAAATGATTCCTATTGTATATAGTCTTTTCTTGATCCAAAAATCTTAATTATTCAAAAATATTTTTCTCATATACTACTTGAACTAGGAACTTTAACGGTATTTGTATGATATTATACATCGTTTTTAGTACAGGGTGTGCAAAAAAATAAGTATAAAATTAGGAGTAAAAACTTCCAAACGTCAAAAGGTTCCACTATTTCTAACACCTTTATATTATTCTGTATTAAAAATTAAGGTAAATTTGAATAATTCGAACAATTTACGAATTTTTTGGTAATATTTTCACAGTAATTTCTGGTTTCCGCAAGTGATTTGTTAGGATAGATATAGGGCGTTAAAGTTTCAATAAAAATACAAGTTTATTAAATTAACGCAATTACAACAAATGCTCAAATTGCGCAACTCCTGCTTTGTTATAGTCATACAGCAGGTGTATAATAATTTTTGTTTGTTCAGTAATTTGAAATTTTAAATTAAAATACGTAATAGATTTGCTTTTAGGCGAGCATGAAAATAGGTTTTATATTTTATTAAAAAATGGTGCATCTTAAAAAAAAATGAGAAGATACTTTTTCTCTTCAGGATTAAACGGAAATTTAAAAAATAATTTTTATGTAAAACAGTGGTGTATAATTTTTTTCTTTAAAAGTATCAAGTGACGTGCCTGCACGGGCGCTCCTGATGGAACAAAAACCAATGTTCTTATCGTAAAATATTGTTGCGAACTCGGGGTTCATAAATTCCAGTGCAACGATTTAATACGAAAACACTATTTATTTATTCCACAAATACACTCGACTACTAAATAACTCAGTACTTAACACTTTATAGCCTTCTATTATCGCTTCGTAACTTTAGCTTACTTATAGCTCGATTAAAATACGACTACTACTCTGCGCGCTCTATGCGCTTTTTATATACAATCCTAAAATTACAGAAAAACCTAGAAAGTTCTTTATAAGAATTCTTGAATAATCTTACATAAAAAAAAACGGTTGTAAACAACTGCCTTCTAGATTAAGCCAGACGAGCAATAAATCACTCGTGTCAGCCATGACGCAGCGCGGATAGGTCGCGAAGCTCCACCAACCAACACGCTCCCATGCGTTGCCCCGCCTCCCATGCGGCGTTGCTGCGAATCGTAACAATATATATTACTGTTAGGTATCAACACCACCAAAATCTTATTAAAATATCTTGTGCGGATTGCGTCATATTAATAAACTTTTTAAGTTTTTATCCAAACTTTAACACCCTGTATCTCGTGAACAAAGCACTTGCGGACACATGTTCTCTTGAACGTTTTGCTAAAACTATTATAGGCTTTTTTCACCACAACTCTGAAACACCTAGTATATACTAGAGATGACATCATTTTCTGTTATATTATTTCGATTTTATACAATTTAATACATATCTACCTTTCTTGATCCTGTGGACATCTAAAAAATGTCATTCCTTCTCTTAAACGACTTTCGCAGCCATCCACTGAACAAAAGTTTTTCCATAACATTTTTAAGACACTGTGTAATATCCGCGTAAATTATTAATTTATTTGCGCGGTACATTTACCGCCGAGCTGGAGACAGTGTATACCACTCATGCACCAGCGATGCACTGCCAAAACCAGTTTGGTGGTGCGCCGGTGGTGGCGGTGGTGCACCGCCGGCGGCCGGGCGGACGGAGCAAGGGGAGGGGAGTTTCGATACTGACGTTACTGATGTAATGTATTATTCCTTATACTGTGATACCGGTGATAAAGATTTTTGTCCGTCAACAGACAACTGCGCGCAACATCCACACTGTTTGCTTGTCAAAGGTGCAGATAACAGATATTGACGAATAAAAGTACTGATGGGGGCGCTGCAAGATATAAACACATATGGCGCGGTAAAGACTAACACGAAATGAAGAAATGACATTTGTGAAGTTTTTCTCTACTTTTAAGCTATATTTACTGTGTTTAAGGTGTTTTTAGACACTGTCTGTTTAAATTACATACAGGGTGTTCATTATAAAACTTCATCTAGTTGGCTGCGAAATGTCAAAATGATGGAAAAACAAAAAACCATTTATTTTGATTGTCATCCTTTTCTGTCAAAATTTCATAGCCTGCTAGATGAAGTTTTATAAAGAACACCCTGTACTTAGTTCAACATCTTTTAAAGGCTGTTCATAAAAAAACTCATAGGAAATGGGGAATTAAAACCCTTGTCTGACAATTTCGACTTATTTTTAGGAAGTCACCTTAGACCTACTGTTCTAATTCCATGGCCTACTTGAGGTTTCTTTCAACGGAGGCATGATAGTTTAACAGTGGTTCCTGGTTCCTATACATATTTCGAAGGGTTTTTTGAAAGCAGTCCGAATATTTTGTTGAATTTTTTAATTACTTGTGATTGTGAAGCTGAAATTGTTAAAATAATGATAGTATAGGCTTCCTCATCAAAAAAAAAAAAAAAAAATAACTACCATTAGGCAATTTAGTACCAATGACTTAGGAGATATGGACAGAGCAAAGAAGTGATGTTATATTCCTAAAATTGGCCTTGAATGTTGCCAAAAAACTTTTTTTTTGATAGTTTTTATATGACAGAAACTAAGAAAAGGGGCTTAGAATAAAAAATAGGTCAATATGCCAAATTTCACAAAACTCGGCATGCCAAACTTCTCAAATTATATAATTATTATTATACATAATTATGTATCAACACTTATATACAGTGAGGGCCAAAAGTCCCGCATAAATTCACCAAAAATTCAAGTAATTTTTTTTTATCAAAATGCTCGAATACGTCAATTGTTGTTCTTAGTAGTGTATTTCTTGACATGACAGACAGTATGCAGGGTCATCCATGTAGTAGATAAATGTCACTTTTTAATTTTTTTCTTATCGAACGTATGGGGTATATAAAAAGTTTTTTAAATGCTTTTGGAGTTTCTGAACATATTTCCTATCACATACACTATCCCTAAACGCAACAGTTAACGAGAAATTTACGGTAATACCTACATGAAAATAACGAGTTAATTTATTAACAATTGAAAAAAATTGCAATATAAACTACTAACTCTAATGAATTAAATGCTCGAACTGTTTCCCGTTAACGTCTTGACAGTGGGCAAACCCTAATTGAAATTCGTCTACCACGTTTCTTATCATTACAGCGGGTATTCGTTGAGTTACGTGCGTAATATTATTTTTTTAACTCTTCTATACCGTCGGGCTTATTTAGATACACTTTATGTTTTAGATAACCCCATAAAAAAAGTCCATTGGGGTGAGGTCAGGTGACCTTGCAGGCCACTCTAAAAGGCCTCTTCGTTCAATCCATCGACCCGGAAACACTTTGTTTAAATATTGTCGCACCTCCCTGACTGCTAAAGTGTGGTGGCGCGCCATCTTGTTGAAACCAAAGTGATTCACCTGGAATATTCGGGTTATTTGCATTTGGAAACATAATAAAAAGGTCAGGAATTAGTTCATTTCTTAAAAATTACCAATAACGGTGGCCTGTTAGAGTATCTTCAAGAAAATACGGTCCTATGATTCTATCTCTGACAATACCGGCCCAAACATTGACAGACTGAGGATATTGGGTGTGAGATTCAACCGCCCAATTTGGATTCGTGGATGACCAGTAGCGGTAGTTTTGTCTGTTCATCATACCGTTTAAACAAAATCTTAATTCATCAGAAAAAAATATTCTTCTAGAGAAAAAACGGTTATTGTTGGATCTGTTCATCAAAATTTCGCAAAATTCCAATCGACGATCTATATCATCTTCGTTAAGCTCGTGGATTGATTTTATTTTGTACGGATGAAATTTTTCTTTTTTGAGGATTCTTCGAACAGATAATTTTCCGACTTCATTATCCAATGCTATTTCTTGAGTTGGTTTATGGAGATTTTCTTCAATGGATAAAATAACGTTTAATTTCTTATTCTGGGAAATCGAGGGTCTACCAGATCTGGAAAGGCCTCTTACGTATCCCACTTCTCTAAACTTCCTTTCAATTCTGTTCAAGGTAGACTGCGATATTTGACTGTCCTGATTGGATGTGGTTCGGTAACCACATCCAATCATGCTTAAAATTTCTGTTCTTGGAGTTTCGCTTAATTTCGCCATTTTGCCGCACAACAGTAAACAAAATTGGAAATAGGTGTCTGTCAAAATGTCACTTTTGAAAATTAAAAACTTAAAAGTCATAGGTCAATTAGGTAATTTAATTACCTACCTAGTATTTGTAGGTAATTAAATGAGTGCGCTTTGTGGTACTCAATCGTAAATTTCTCGTTAACTGTTGCGTTCAGGGATAGGGTATGTGATACGAAATATGTTCAGAAACTTCAAAACAATTTAAAAAACTTTTTCTATACAGGGGATTCCATAAGAAAAAAATTAAAAAGTGACATATATCTACTTCATCGATGACCCTGTATACATGTCTGTCATGTCAAAAAATGCACAACTAAGAATAACAATTAAGGTGTTCGACGCATTTTGATAAAAAAATTTCTTTGAATTTTTATTGAATTTATGCGGGACTTTTGGCCTTCTCTGTATAAAAAAATAGCGTGTTTAACGTTACATAGAAAACGTATGTATTATAATTATGTTCAAAATTACTAATAGTTTTACTAGATCCAATGGTTATATCCAGTTACCAGATCTAATGGCAAATATGTACATACAGTAGGTTAAAAAATGTAGTAGGTCAATCATCCAGGTGAGGTCACGATTTCTTACAATATTTACTCAAAAATACAAAGAGAAAAAAAATCTCAAAATTATGTAAAACAGATAATTCGCAGTGGAGAGAGGGCCGGAGTACCGACATAAATGTCACAACGTTCAAAAGTCAAATGCAGTGGGTCAACAAAAACCGCAGATACATGAACACAAACAGAAATTATCGCGATTTACTGACCAAACAACAGCACTTGTCTTATTTTGGTTTTGAAGGTGGATGCACTTGAAGAAAAATCGTTGATTTTGTACTTGTTTTTGTTGTACATTTTGTTTGCTCTGTCCATATCTCCTAGGTCATTGATACCAAACTGTCTAAATTGACCATTCCAGACCAGCTGATTTTGACAAGCTTTTTTGAGGGGCAAACGACCAGTGTTTGTACTCAAACATACCGAGTTTTTGGTGTTTATACGGAAATGATAAATGAGCATCGACAGCTCAATGTCATTTGTTCTTTTAGGATGATATATCTTAATTAAAATAATGTTTTTCTGTTGTTATTTGCATTTTATTAACATTACCTCTACCCTTATATAACTTGTAATCAGAAATAATAGTATATTATATACTAAGGTTGTGAAGTACGTTATTGTGACCCGATCTAAGACGTAAGGGTTAAAAGTAGTTCACAACCGCGGTGTATATACGATTTTTTCACTACTAGACTCGATAAATTTACAACAGAAAATTGCCTAAATTAGTAAAATAGCGCTCCGCATATTTCCGCGTCTTCAATCCATTTCGAGGCTTCGTTACCGTGGCAACCGATAAACAAAATCGCCGTATGACGATATCACGGCGCCTAATGCGCCTGACAACTGACAGCTTTATCTCACTAGGAAGATAATCGGCCATAACGTTGTCATTATAGACCGCTTATGTTCAATTGTTTTATAAGCAAAACGAGAAAACCTACTTTACAGTCATTCTGCTGGTCTTTAACGGTCCGTATTAAAGCTAGTGTTAAAGGAAAAATAAATTAAATAATTATAAAAAAAAATAGTAAGAACGGTAACACCGCTGCCAAGTCATTAATTATGAAGAGCATATTTTTGTTTTGATGTTTTAGGATTTTCTTCAGTACTTTAGCTACAAAATTATAAATTCTGCCTTGGAGCTTTTGCCTAAAAGAGACAATTTAAGAATATACTAAAAATAAATCTAAAACCATATATGAAATGTGATGATCAAGATTAAATTTTAAGTTCCTTCTGATATTTTAATAGGTTGGTCCGCCATTTTGCCGTGGGGGGCAAACATGTCAATTGACGTAATTCTAGAATGCTTAATTAGTCAGTACCTGCCACCCGTCAGTCCTGTGATTCTGAATTTTTATACAATTTTGAGGTTTTGGTTTGAACTTTTATACTAACATTTTGAATCTTTCAATACGTCTTGGATATCCTTGATTCTAATGGTCAATGCTCTAAATGGCGGTGTGTTTTTGCAATAAATTGCGTTTTGTAAAACTTATGTGATTCCACCCTTAAAAGCCACTAAATGACAGGATAGTTAATTTTCTGTTTTTTTTTAACCATGGACTTTTGAAGTAGATCTATTCACAAGTTACGCTTGACACTATGCACTTTTTTGACATCGATTTTTCTGTAAATTTGGCATTTTGGATCAATTTTACAAAGTTTTAGCTCAAAATATGTATTCTGAAAAGACAGGAATTGCTTTCTTTGTGTTTAAATAAAATTTTTTAACATCGCGAAAAAATTTGGTTGTAATTCTTCTTGCAGAAAACTTATTTTTTTACAAATTTTTAAACAATATAGGGAAATTTTGATAAAAAATTTTATGAACGATTTCACAGCAAAAATATATATTTTTTTATTAGTCGTTAAAATTGCGGTTTCCTCATTGGGAGACGTCGACTTTGGTTCTATAATATTTCTATTTATCTATTGTCACTTGTTCATCAATAGTACTGATTAATTTGTTCTTATAACAAATTAAATAGCGTTATGGCTCGGATATTAAAAATCAGTTTGGAACGATGGAAAACTCATGTTATGAATTAGTTCAAAACAATACACAACAAGCAAAGAGCTAATCTGGAGACTCCTTCCTGTTTTACAGTTTTGGCCCCCCTTTTTAGCAGTGGGTACCTTAAAACTGGTAACTATATACGATAAAACTAGGTAGCTAGGTCAAATTATTGCAAAACAGTTGTCACTGTCATCAATCGGTCCGGCGTGTGTTGGCGACAAAATTACGTCAGGGGTACTTTAAAAGTGACGGACTTCCGGCTAAAATGGGATGCCATTTTTATGGATATATCGTTTAGCATTTGTTGGCTCTGTCCATATTTGCTAAGCATTGGTTCAAAAAAACATTGATTTCATTCCTAGATAATTTTTTCCTTAAAACGATGCAAACAAAAAGGCGGATTATTATCGTTTTTGGTTAGAACTGTATTTTTTTTAATTACTAGTAAAAAGTTAAAAAAGCGAATTTAAAATTAAATGAGGATCAATTTCTGGCATCTTTTAAGTTCTGAAAAATGAAGGAGGCTTTGAAATTTGCCAAAAAACCCCTTTTTTTCATAAAAGTTAAGAAAAGTGGTTTAGAATCAAAAACTAGGTGAACATGCCAAATTTCAATAATTTTTCCGCTTCGTCGAAGTCTGCAGAGGCCAAAAAGATCGTGTGTGTGTGCGACTTTATCAAAAAATTTTAACAATCACATCACAAAATCAGCAAAATCTAACCTAAAAGTTAATAGAATTATTAATTGTCGCATATCATCGAATACAGAATTGTAAGTAGATTCATAATTTGATATACAAAATTCAGGACTGTATTTAAAGAATTAAGTTGATGATGGAAGCGTGAAAACGAAACGTCGGAGTTTAAATTTGAAATTATCATGTTAAAGAAAGCAAAAAGAGCTTATGAAGACTAGAAAAAATAAAAAAAATTTTTGATTCTTCGCGAATATTTCCGAAACCAGTAGGAATATTCCAAATTTGAAAACGACATTTTTATACCTTCCCAATTGAGCAATTTTGCCCTAATTTAACCTTCTTCGTATCTCATCAAATAACTGACATCCCCGTGGTTAATCTCGAAAAACGGTCACCTTGTATAAACTATGCACTTATTACTGATATCACCTAGGTATTAATCTGACATTGACATTTTTATCGTATCTTCTCTACATGTGCTGAGATTTCTTCTACTAGGTATCTCTACATAGTAGGTAGATACTACACTCTACATAAAGGTAGATGTGAAAAATAAGTGAATGAGTTGTAGGTTTTTTTGTTCAGTATTAATGCATCGTAACGACAACACTGCATCGAAAAAGTATAGTCGGTTTTAAAAGGTTGGGCATCATTCTCTTTTATTCAGCGTTTCTTTAAGTTCTTTGTCACAAACATCAGGTCATGTGAGTGAAAAAGTTCACAGTTAACCTGGACACCTCTACTGAGAGGTGGGTAAACTGTAAATTTCACGATGGAACAATCACGACAAACTTACTTTTTTGTTTGAAATATGAAAATAGCCTACAAATTTAAGTCTGTACCTTTATACTACATTTTTCTACAATTTCACTCTCAAACTCAAGCAAAAAGTGTTACATAAACCTGTTCAAGGCAACCAATGTAATGACGGTACCATCGAGAGAATATCAAAAGGCGCGGCGCCCCAAATTCCGGATTATAAATTACCGGATTGCCTTTGCGATTCCGGTATCGGCCACAGTAGAGGTTAGTACTCTCTTGCAGTGCAGGTACCACCAGTATTAAGTAAATCACTTCCGGAAGGAAAACTTACGCATATACTTTATCAGAGTTTATACAGGGGGTACTTGAAAATTTGTTATGGTGTATGTATTAAAAGAAAAACTAAATTACGAATTGAGGCGTCTTGGTAAAGGAGGAATGAGATGAGGACACCAGAAATAGCAGATTTGCTTCTTAGACTAAAGCAAGTGGGCTTCAAACGGGGGCCCCTGTTTGTCCGAAATAAATGCATAGCGGAGACGTACTGGTATATACAAAGCAACAGTATACATACATATAATATCCAGTTCCGCAATACTCCCGCACTATTTACTTTTAAGAACGGACAGTCCCAGAACTCGTTCAGTTCTTAGGGAGTGCTGCTGCCAGGGTCGCACTCGCACCAAGGTCGTTTCGACGTATAAAACCCAAAAGAAGGGGACTGGGGGGCAGTAGTTGACCGTAGTGTTTGCGGGGCATAGTTTCGCTCAGTTTTCCTGCAAAAAAATGAAGTTTTTAGTGAGTATCGGGATTTTTTTAAGTTTAATTCGTAAATGCACTTAAATTTTTTTTTGGTATATTTATTATATTTTTTATACAATGTAGTTTTTAAAAAGAAAAACACTGTTTGAAGAATTTCCTGATGGTTGTTGGTACGATTGTTTTGTTTGGATTGTTTTCATCAAAATTTTTCTACTCGTGAGTATGAATTCAGGTCAAATAAAAAAAATTTTTGCTTATGCCTCTACGCATTAAACATTTTTACTAAAATATTCAAAACAACTTCACAACAATAAGGGATTATAAAAATTATGTTTAGACTTTCAAAATTTAATTGAATATGCTTATTTACCATTTATGGTTTTTTGATGATTGTTAAATACAATTATTTATTAGATGTAAAAAAAATAAACCCGTCTGTTCAAAATGTTGGGGCTAAATAAATTTTATTTGCAGCTTCATATTGGAATGAAGGAGAAAGATGATATTTTTTTAAGAATTTTTGCATCAATATTTTCTCAATTTTATTTTTAAACAGCTCTTCAATCAAAAAAATCCTAAGTTTAAAAAATATCTAAAGTTTAATTAATGTTAAAACATCACATTGTGCAGCATAAAAAAAAATTTTTTATCTCTTACGATTACCGAGATTCCAGTGGTGGGCAACCAATCTGAAAAATCCTAATATTAGTCATTTAAAAGATACAATACTCATTTAATACACAAGGTGTTTCTGAAAATAGTACCATACATGTAACCACTTATTCTAGGCTCCAAAATAAGAAAAAAAATTATATAAACATATGTAGAAAAATACTTTTTACACCATATACAGGGTATGAAAAGTTGGATCTTGAAGATGTTTTTTAATTAATATTTCCAAATTGTGTAGAGATTAATTAATGAAATTTGGTATGTTAAATTTTGTATGCCTTTTCTGCAAACTAAATAGATATGAACCCATTTCTCCAGGGGCGAGTGATAAAAAATAGTAAAAAATTTTTTTTTGGGTTTAAACATGTTGAAACTGTATTAGAATAAGTAGCAAATATGAAGATTTCTACATAAAAAAGGACTTTTGTTGAAGAAAAGAGGAGTTTATTGTGAAGAGTTTTGCCCTATACAGATTATGAAGGGTTATTCCCTAAACACAACCTAAAACATATTCCCTAAATTGGTGTTACAGTCTTCAGAATATATTTATATATTTTTTTGAGAAATATTGCAGATATAGACTTTCATCAATAGTGCCTTTTTTATGTAGAAATCTTCAGATTTATTCGAATAAATTGTCAATTTGTATACACACAAAAATGTTTAGGTACTTAAATTTTTACCCATTATTCCTCTCGTATCACCTGCCCCTGGACACATGTTGCCATATCTACTTAATTTGTAGAAATGGAATATAGAAAGACAACATACCAAATTTTATTAATTTCCTTCTACAGGTTTCGGAAATATTAATTAAAAACCATACTCATAATGTAACATTTCATACTCTGTATATGGTAAGCAAAGCAATTTTCGATATATTATGCTTACATCAAGTTTTTTTCTTATATGAAAGCCTAGAATACATGGCTACAATTATGGTACTATTTTCCGAAACACCTTGTTCATGTGCGTGATTGAAAATTCGACACAAATATTTTGAAATCGTATTTTTGGCATCAAAATAAGACTTTTTTCTTCCTATAAACATATGTCCTACAAGGCCCTATTCAGAGCTATAGCCAACGTAAACTTCGCAAAAAAAACTTATTTTGTCAAATTATGACTACAGAATTTTACCAAAAAAAATCTTAAAAAACTAAATATGCGTTTGCAACCCAACAAATTTTGTTTTTTTTTTAAATATTTGGAAAAAACTTACCTTTAGCTGACGACGGTTAGTAATAACAAAAAAATACTAGAGACCTTTCTTGGCCAATTAGATGATCTTATGTGAATTTGCAGATTATTTGTGAAAAAAAACTGACATTTAAGAACCCCCCCCCCCCCCCAAGAAAAAAATTAGTTCACATTATTTTTCAAACCAAAAATAAATAAACGCGATTCTGCAAAGCATGCATTCTGCATTTTTCTAAGAAAGAAGTCTTATTTTGACTCAAAAAGAATATGAATAGAAAGTTGCTTGACGTTGTAATAGTCATGGAAATCTTTGCGTCAAGGCCATTAAAGTTCTAGGAATCGATAGATTTGTTTAAAAACTCCTGAAACTCAACGATGAAAACAAATTTATATAACAGCGATGTTAGGAACTCATATCAAAGTTACCTTAGCAACTTAAATAAAAAATTAACTTATGCAAGCAACGATCAACATACGTCCATGTACTAATAACACCCATATAAAGTTCAGGAAGCATTATTTTTTGTCTGAAACAGCCAAGGCCATCAAGTTCTGCAAGATCTTGAACACATTGTCTCGTGCTGCTGTCTTAAAAACCGAATAATAAACCGCAACAATTATTAATAATAAACGGTAAAAACAAAAAAACTGTCTTAGTGGCGTTTAGTACATTTATTTATAGTGACTAAATTCAATTAAACACTCTGTGGCAAAGATCGCGCAATTAGTCGGCAGTTTTGCTTACGGGCGCACCCAGTATTTAATCTATTCAAGAATTCCCTGAGATTGGTTTAACCTTTTGTTTGGCCACCATTTGCATAAATCGTGCATTAGATAATGCAATAAGGTGCTTTATTTACTAGTGTTTTGCAATATTTAGGCCGTTGAGCATTGAGCAGATTTCGTGCTCAGTCAAGCCGTAATTTAGTAAATAAATAAATGCATTCATTAGGTTGCTCTGTCTTGTGTGCTGGGCCTGGCGCTGGGTCAAGGGTACCAAGGCGATCCCAGGACAGCGGCTATCGTAGCTGAGCAACGGTACCTTGGAGGAGACGGTCGTTTTGGTGCCACTTATACCCAGGAAGATGGTGTCAATTTCAAGGAAGAGAGCGAAGCCGATGGCACACGTAGGGGCAGTTATTCCTACGTCGATCCGAACGGTCAAAGGTGATCTTTTCCATTAACCGTTAGAAATTGTGTTTTGGAGATATGATATTTTAGGCATACAATCAGCTACACAGCCGGCAAGCACGGTTTTATGGCCACCGGAGACGGAATCCCCCAACCATTGCCCACCACATTGCCCGTAGCCCCGCAACCTCAATACCAGCCACAACCCCAGTACAATCCCCCAGACTATCGTCCACCGCAACCTCAACCTCAGCCTCAGTACAGGCCTCAGCCCCAATACCAACCGCAACCTCAGCCCCAATACCAACCTCAGCCCCAATACCAACCTCAGCCCCAATACCAATCTCAGCCTCAGCCGCAACCGCAGCCCCAGTACAGACCGCAGCCTAACTACGACGCATACAGCACCACCCCAGCTCCTCATCGGTTTTACCCCCCGGGCAAATTGTCTTTAAACAGATCTCCTGATGGTTTTAGCTATACATTCAATAAGGCTTAAGAAGTAAGAAAAGTATGTTTGATTAACTAATTTTGCTATTAGAGTTAGTAGTGGGGTTATTAATTTATTGTTGTATTCGATGGGGACAATATGTGTGAGACTGAACCGCTAGGTACGATAGTGGTTGTTGTTTTTTGTACGTAAGGGAAAATAAACGTGTTTTATAATGTAATAACTGTTTTCTGCAGCCATTCCGAGATGTTAAATTTGTGTCAAAAAAAAGAAAGAAGTGAAAATGAGTCTAAATCGATGAGCTATAGTATACCGGGTGACACAATATGTATGTAAAATTCCAGCGTTTCCACAATTTTTATTTTAAAAATTTGAAATTTGGAGGTGATAAATAAGTCGTAAATATGCTTCAGTTCCCGCTTCAAGTAAAAATGGAGGTACTCCCTATTTAACAGGAAGTACCTCCATATGTAATTTTTCTAATGGAACATCCTGTATATTTGTTCATTTTCGGATTCCCCGTCGAATTCTAAGTTGTTAACATGTAAAATAATGTATGCTTATCTCTTACCGTTTCTGAGAAAATCGCGCCCGAATTTTCCATAATATCAATAATAAATGTGGATTTTTATGGAAACAAATGAACATCGATCCGCCCTGATCTCATAGACTACCATTTTTTAGGCCCTCTATCAATAGACATTAAAAAAAGTCTTTTGATAATTGATATTTTGAACATGCTTCAAAATATCTAATCTCCATTTTTTCCATGACAAGTTGGAAAGACTTTTTTTCATGTCTGTTGATAGAGAGCCTAAAAAATGGTAGTCTATGAAATCATAGCTAATCGATGTCCATTTGTTCCCATTAAAATCCACATTTATTATTGATGATATGGAAAGTTGGGGCGCGATTTTCTCGAAAACGCTAAGGGATAAGCATACATTATGTTGCATGTTAATAACTTAGAAATCGAGGGGGGATCCGAAAATCAAGAAATATACCGGGCGTTTCTTTAAAAAAATGAAATATGGCCGTACTTCCGGTTAAACCGGAAGGCGTACATAAGTGCTTGAAACGGGATCTGAGGCACATTTATAACTTATTTATTACCTCCAAATTTAAAATTTTTAAAATAAAAATTGTGGAAACGCTGTGCTGTTACATACATCTTGTGTCACTCGGTATATTTTATCTGGCGAGACCCTGCTGTTTTACAGTTTTAACCCACCTTGTTATTAGTGTGGCGCTTAAAAAATGCGGCAATTTTCCTTTGAATTGACACTTGACGTCTTAGCTCAAATGATTCGAAGTCGAGATACGACAATTGTTAAGCTTTGACGACAACGTTACGTCATGAGGCACTCAAACATGGCTAAAAAACGGGACCAATTTTAGAAACATATCGGCATTTGTTTGCTCCGTCGGTATCTCATTGGTATTAAATTACCTAAAATATTGTTTTTTTTTAAGCGGACTAAAAGTACGTCATTTGTTTTCTCCATACGCACACCTAAAGTGTGTTTTAGGTGTGCTAACCCTGAGACCAAAAAAGTCCTAGGCAGTAAAAGTAAAGTCAAAAGTCACCGCTACTGTCATGGTGGCGCATATACAGTGAGGACCAAAAGTCCCGCATAAATTCAATAAAAATTTAAGGAAATTGTTTTATCAAAATGCTCGAACACGTCTATTGTTGTTCTTAGTTGTGCATTTTTTGACGTGACAGACATGTATACAGGGTCATCCATGTAGAAGATAAATGTAATTTTTTAATTTTTTCTTATGGAACCCCCTGTATATAAAAAGTTTTTTAAATTCTTTTGGAGTTTCTAAACATATTTCGTATTACATTCACTGTCCCTAAACGCAACAGGTAATGAGAAATTTACGGTAATAATACCTACATGAAAATAACGAGTTAATTTATTAACAATTGAAAAAAATTACGATATTAACTACTGACTCTAATGAATTAAATGCTCGAACTGTTTCCCGTTAACTTCTTGACAGTGGGCAAGCCGTAATTCAAATTCGTCTAGCACGTTTCTTATCATTTCAGCGGGTATTTGTTGAGTTACGTGCGTAATTTTCGTTTTTAACTCTTCTATACTGTCGGGCTTATTTAGGTACACTTTATGTTTTAGATAACCCCATAAGAAAAAGTCCATTGGAGTGAGATCAGGTGACCTTGCAGGCCACTCTAAATGTCCCCTTCGTCCAATCCATCGACCCGGAAACACTTCGTTTAAATATTGTCGCACCTCCCTGCTAAAGTGTGGTGGCGCGCCATCTTGTTGAAACCAAATTGATTTGACGATTGACAAACATTGACAGACTGAGGATATTGGGTGTGAGATTCAATCGCCCAACTTGGATTCGTGGAGGACCAGTAGCGGTAGTTTTGTCTGTTCATCATACCGCTTAAACAGAATTTTGATTCATCAGAAAAAATTATTCTTCTAGAGAAAAAACGGTCATTGTTGGATCTGTTCATCAAAATTTCGCAAAATTCCAATCGACGATCTGGATCATCTTCGTTAAGTTCGTCGATTGATTTTATTTTGTACGGATGATATTTTTCTTTTTTGAGGATTCTTCGAACAGATGATTTTCCGATTTCATTATCCAATGCTATTTCTTGAGTTGGTTTATGGGGATTTTCTTCAATGGATAAAAGATCGTTTAGTGTCTTATTCTGGGAAATCGATGGTCTACCAGATCTGGGAAGGTCTCTTACGTGTCCCACTTCTCTAAATTTCCTTTCAATTCTGCTCACGGTAGACTGCGATATTTGACTATCCGGATATTTGGTATTGAATATTTCACAAACTTCGCTTTGAGTTCTTCTTCGATTACCGCATCCAATCATACTTAAAATTTCTGTTCTTTGAGTTTCGCTTAATTTCGCCATTTTGCCGCACAACAGTAAACAAAATTAGAAATAGGTGATTGTCAAAATGTCACTTTTGAAAATTAAAAACTTAAAAGTCATAGGTCAATTAGGTAATTTGATTACCTACCTAGTATTTGTAGGTAATTAAATGAGTGCGCTTTGTGGTATTCAATCGCAAATTTCTCGTTAACTGTTGCGTTTAGGGTTATGGTATGTGATACAAAATATGTTTAGAAACTCCAAAAGAATTTAAAAAACTTTTTATATACAGGGGGTTCCATTAGAAAAAATTAAAAAGTGACATTTATCTACTACATGGATGACCCTGTATACATGTCTGTCATGTCAAAAAATGCACAACTAAGAAAAACAATTGACGTGTTCGAGCATTTTGATAAAAAAAATTTCCTTGAATTTTTATTGAATTTATGCGGGACTTTTGGTCCTCTCTGTATAAACGATTTTTATTCACCAAAATTATTTTAACATTAGATGACACCAGATAGACCGATCTGAATGTATTGCCATCTTTACATTCTTATTGAAAAAACAAAGGATAGGAATACTTTCAGAGCGCTCGAGAACACTACCCGAAACCGTTATTAGGCGAAATCGCATAGGCCCTCAAATTCTGCTAAATGTCATGGGCGTCATTATATTTATCTGTCAATGTGATTTTTATTAATTTAGTCTTGATAATAATGTTACAAATTTTTAGTTTACCATAATTTACCGTAGACCACGTAAACCATTGGTTATGATTTAATACCATTAAAACCATTGAACATTGAAAACCACCGTTCTAACACATTCTATTTATTTTACAAATAATATACACCACTAAGTGAGTGAGTACCTAGACCCGCTTAAAGAGGATGAGAGGAAATTACAAAACTGAATCACTCTGAAATAGATTTCCAATGTCCTGCATGCTTTAAAAAAAATAGTATATGTGACCCGGAGTAATAGTAGATTATGTCAGTAGGAGTAAAAGTGGGTCTTTTTGTGCTGAGCCCAGAGATTGACGGCCGAAGCGAAGCTGAGGCCTGCAACTGGGCGAACTGGGCGAGTAACATATACTATTTTTTTTTAAGCATGCAGGAAAGAAAAAGTCTATTTCAGAGTGATTCAGTTTTGCAATTTTCTCTCATCCTCTTTAAGCGGGTCTAGGTACTTACCCAATTAGTGGAGTATATTATTTGTAAAACAAATCGAATGTGTTGGAATGGTGGTTTTCAATATTCAATAGTTTTAAAGGTATTAAATCATAATCAGTGGTGTAGGTGCTTTAGGTAAATTATGGTAAATTAAAAATGTGTAGCATTATTTTCGATACTAAATTAATAAAAATGACATTGGCAGATAAATATGATGACGCGCTTGACATTTGACAGACAAATTCAGAATTCGAGAACCTACGCGATTTCGTCTAATAACAGTTTCGGGTGGTGCTTTCGAGCGTTCGTTCTGAGAGTATTCCTATCCTTTGTTTTTCAATAAGAATGTAAAGATGGCAAAACACTCAGATCGATCTATCTGGTGTCATCTAATGTTCAAATAATTTTGGTGAATGAAAATGGTTTATATATGCGCCACCATGACAGTAGCGGTGACTTTTGACTTTAATTTTACTGCCTAGGACTTTTTTTGGTCTCAGGATTTGAAAGCCCATTTTAGGTGTGCGTATGGAGAAAACAAATGACGTACTTTTAGTCCGCTTGAAAAAAAGGTCTTTTTGTGCTTCGCCCAGTTGCAGGCCTCAGCTTCGCTTCGGCCGTCAATCTCTGGGCTCAGCACGAAAAGACCCACTTTTGCTCCTAGCGACATAATCTACTATTTTTTGGGGGTGGGAAAAGCCTGCAATTTTATTGTTATAGGCGCTACAGCTATGTAAGGAGGCGCCTGATAGTTGTCAAGGTAACAAAGCTATCAACGACACCAAATTGTTCAAAATTACAGGCTTTGATGAATTGTCATACTCCTCCGTTGACATAAAAAAAAATAGATAATGATACGTTAAACTTGCACTAATGTTTTAGAATCTACAACGCTGAAAATTACCTAATCGTAGTAGTACTTTTGGTTAATAGTTCAAATTTTAGTGAGACCCTCGGAACACCACCAATTTTGAAGTATTTTTTGCTCCGACCTCTAACCCATATTTCTACTGGTTATAACTTATTCACTTGTTTTATCCATTTCGTTACTTTTGAAGCTTCTTTTCTTTATACCTACCTCCTTTCAGCAAATGTTGAGAAAATACGATAAAAATGTTATAAGATTACCAACGCTTACTAGATGTAATTAATAAGTGAATGGATGATTCAATCTTTTGCATTAGATTGAAAGTGCAGCGTCGACTGACCTATGTACCCAATTTTCGCTAATGCGCACATCTTTACGCGTAATACCTACACCGAGGACACGTCCAGCAAACAAACAGCGTTTTTTCAGATGGCTGCTCTAGAGTGCGCTGAGACTACCACGTTTTTTGTTTTTTCAATAAGAATATAAATGTGGCAATTACTCTCTGAGCGGTCTAGAATAAGAAAGAAGTGTGAGAGTTTTCCTATCCCTCAATTCTGATGGAGAAAACAAACGACGGAATTACTCTCAAAGCATCCCAGAGTCCCCGAAAACGCCATAACATTAATTGACTATTCTAGAACAACTGATTTTGACAAACTTTTTTGAGGAACATACAAACAATGTAGTCAAACATACCGAATTTTCTGTGTTTATACGGAAATGATGAATAAGAACCGTCGTTTGTTCTTTTAGGATGATACCTATAGGTCGTACATTATAACTTTATGTGCGCATGCGGCCATGATATTTTTCCATTAGATTGGCACTTCTGAATTGTTAGCTCTTGTTTGCCAGCCTGCTTCTTTAAGCTGAGTCCATAACCACCGAAAAACAAGCAGAGTCCATAACCATAATGAGAGAGTTGAGAGAAATCATAATCTTCCAATAAGATAGATTTTTGACAACATTCAACCAATCGTCTTCAAGGAATCTGTTTACCTGCGAAATTAGCTTAATGTCAGTGTCAAAAGGGCCACCAGCAATCGCTTTTTAAATATTGGACGTTGTCTAATTTTTTGCTCTTTTCAAGTCTGCGTGTTTCTATATAAATCCTACTAATTTGAAGATCTACCGTAAAGTATTCACTTCTGTTTGGTTACCTGGAAGGAAGGCTAACCTGAACTAACTGGGAAGACCTGGAAGGAAGGTGTATGTACCATCAAGTGTATTATTCATACTGAGCAAATCGTTAATGTGTGGCATGAGAACTAAATAGTGTCCAACTGGCAAGAAAATCAGCTTCTAATAATATTAGTAAACTACAAAACTGATTCCTCTGACCCAAACTGGTAGCTAGGCAAGAGGTAGGTGCAATTTTCGAGAAAATTATGAATTTTACAGTTTTAGCTAGTAACTAGAGTAGCATGGGCTTGGAGACTGAAACGAAAGAGGAAAATACGCTAAGTTTATTTACTGCAGAACCAGATCCTAATCCAGATAGAATTTCTATGTATTAACGTATTGAAACACCTAGAGCAGTCGACGGAAATAACCCGATAATAATATGAGAAACCAGAAGGAGTAAATGTTGGGAAATTACAATCAGAATACACTATGTCTACCTTCTCGTAGAATGATAAGGTCAATCAATACTAAACTTGTTATAAATTATGATTATTATTTATCAATAAAAATCAATTTTCTTTAAAACGCATATTTTATAAAACGAAATAAAAAATTGTTAATCCGATGGTTTACATTCATTTAAATCGGCTTGGCAACCATGGAACCAAAAGTTATAACCTCTTAAGTCATAAATATATCCTAAAATATATGACAATGCCTGTCATAATATACAGGGGGCAAAATGTCAAGTTTACATGACCTACTGCGCAAGTAAAATTATAGTGTACGAACTATATATCTTTATTAAAACAATATGTTCCTGTTGTTATTCATTTTTTAATATTGCCTTTACCTTTATACAAAAGGAAAGAATGTTCTTAACCGAAAAATGACAACTTGTGAAGTTCTTAGTCCGATGACCGTCCTTAGATCGACAATTCAAGAACTTCAGAAGTTTACCCTTATAATCAAACACAAATAAAAATTTAAGTATAAAAAATAGTAAGAACGGATGCACTGCAGCCAGTTTATTAATCATGAAGCGCATATTTGATTTGTTATTTTAGGATTTTCTTCAGGAGTTCAGCTACAAAACTATAAGTTCTGCTTTGAGCTTTTTTCTAAAAAAGACAATTTAGGAATATATTATAAATATATCTAAAATCAAACATGAAACATAATGAACAAGATCAAATTTTAAGTTCCGTTTGATATTTAATTAGGTTGGTCCGTCATATTGCTTTGGGGGGCATAGATGTCAAATGACGTAGTTCTAGAATGGTCAATTCGTCAGTACCTGCCACACGTAAGTCCTATGATTCTGAACTTTTATACACTCTTGAGGTTTTGGTACCGCTATACATACATTCTGATGCTTTGAATAAGACTTGGATATCTTTCAAAAACGCCTGAATAGCCAAAATAAAGAACTTGTTACGGGATACGGGTTCCAATAATTTATCGTCAATTAACTACACACTTTTATTTACTTTTAACTATTACAACACGATTAAAAACACAATTATTCTCTACTAACAATTCGCACTGTTCGCTTGTCTGCTTATTTCGCTTATTTTACTACACTGCACTATCTAATCCATCAATCGCGCGGCTGGCTTGTTTATATACCCGTCCTGAACACACTCTCGTACTTTCGAGAACGGAGTTGACTGTTCCCGGTTGTGGTTTAGTGGTATATGGGTTCCCGGTATAGATAGCCGAAGGGAAAATTCTCAAAAAACCTTTGAGCCCAATTTTGGGTTTCTACCCGGGTTTCTTCCCATCTTTTTTTGAAAGCCTCCGGCAGTTTCTAAATTTAAGGTTAGATTTTAGATTAGAATTCAATAAATCTAGATTCTGGTTTGTTTTTTACTTGTTTTCTACTAGTAACCAAACATTGGTCAATTGATCAAAAGCCGCAAATTGCACAAACCAACAAATTATTGCTTAATCGGTAAGTGTTAGGCATATTGAAAATAGAAATGTAAGTAAATTTAGAGGCTATAATGGAATAAACCCGGAATTTTGCGAGAATTATTTTCCAAGGAATAAACCCTCAAAAATGAATAAAATGGATGAAAATCCATTTGTAGTTCCCGGGGTCGCAGTCGGCGCTCGGCGTTGCCGCTTCCCGAACCTCTGTGGACAGACGATCGGGCGTAACATAGCCCCCTTCTAGTTCTGATCGTCCCAATCAGAGAAATCTCCACGACTGTAAGTCTTTAACCTTTCAAGATGAACCACTTTCATCTTTGCTCTAGGGGTAGGTACGTTGGATCCTGTATACCACGTCGTTGATTCGTTTGATGACTGTATATGGACCCTCCCAACTTGGAGATAACTTGGGAGACTTTCTTTTCTTCTTCTGTGGATTATACAGCCACACCAAGTCACCTGCCTTAAATCCTGCAAAATTTGCCCTTAGGTCATATCTGGCTTTCATCCGATCGCTGGCAATCTTTATCTTTGTCCTCACGTTTCTATAGATGTCCTTTAATATTTCTCGAAGTTCATCAGCATAGTTCTGGACATCCTGCACCGGTTCTTCTGGTGATCCGTACACCAAATCTACCGGAAGACGAACTTCTGTATCAAATATAACCTTCGCAGAGGTATGTCCTGTCGTGTTATGCCCTGCATCTCTGAAAACCATCATTAGAAGAGGCAGAAATTTGTCCCAATCTTTTTGGTGGTCCGCTACCATTTTGTTGAGGTATTGTTCCGGTACCATTTTGTAGAGGTTCGATTGAAACGCTCGACCATGCCATCTGATTGTGCATGAAGCGGAGTTGCGAAAAATTGCGATTTAAAATTCCGTCCATGGATCCAATGAAGCTCAAATCGTACGCCTAATCTACTGATGAATTCGTCATCCAAGATCCTTGAACGGTATTAGTTCCTGATTTGGTACTGAATAACCTTCAGGCCATTTACTGAAATAATCCATGGCAAATAAAATGTATTTGTTGAAATCGTCCGTTTCTGGAAAAAGACCTGCCACGTCGATCGCAATTCTTTTAAATGGGACGCCAATATTGTATTGCTTCATTGGCCCCCTAGTCTTTCTTTGGGGTCCTTTTACTTACTTACCTTTTACTTACTAACCTGCACACCACTCTTCGACGTCATCTTGGCAATTCACCCAGTAGTACCTTTCCCAAATTCTATCCAGGGTCTTATTCATTCCAAAATGGCCTCCACACACTCCATTGTGGATTTCTCGCAAAACATTTTTCAGTGTACTTTCTGGTACAACAAGCTGGAGCGTGGCACTTTTCCGCTCGGGGCTTTCCCAAGTCCTCTTCAGTAAACCATTCTGAATCGCCAAGGAATCCTTTGAGCCCACATAGCTTTTACTTCCGGGTTCTTATCTTCCAATTCTCTTCCATGTCCTTCCAATCAGGTCTTTGATTTTCCAACTTCCATTGACATATTAACCCCAGAGCATTATCGGTTGTTTGTTCGTCCTTAAATTGTTCAGTGGTCCAATGTTCGTCGGCGTCAATTCTGGTTCTCCTAAGAATGCTTGGTCCTTCTCGTTATTTTACTCGTTGCCAATGTCGACATTCCCCTTTACAAAGCCTGCGTGATAATGCATCTGCGTTATTATCCTAATGATCATGGAGGCTTCCGCGGAACCAGTCAGCGTACGCCCCTTCACACCGACTTGTCTTAGTTTTCCGGCTGGTGTGTCAGTCCGCCAGATTGTCGTCGTGGCTGAGTCTGACTCCTTTCCCGTCAAACGCGACAGTCTCTTTTAAAATGGCCCATTCTGCTGCAGTTGAAACAAGATCCGGCTTTCTGTAGGTCGGAATTTTGGTCCATATTTCTTCTGTAACCAATCTCTTGTGGCCTGCTCTTTCATTGGTCGAAATATGAATTCATTTGCTTCCTGAATTCACGCTGCTCGTCCAACAATTGCTTTAACATTGATTTTGGCTGCGGCTATTCTTGTACGTCAACTATTCTAACTCTGTGGCTCGTGTTTATTCTCGACGCCTCATACTCCAATGCCCGAATTAATGCCTCATTTGCGCTAGAAGGACGAGTCAACCTGAAGTGGCATTTCATTTCACTGTCGCGAACTCCTTTGATAAACTGCTGGGCTGATAGCTGGTCAAGGAAATTAGAGGGAGCCACAAGATACGATAATCTTGTCAAACACTCAATATCCGCTCCAAATTCCTGTAAGTTTTCGCCTGGCTTCTGCTGCTTCATCCATAGTTGTGTCTGGTAGATTAATTCGCGATGAACATTACCAAACCTCCGCTCTAATGAGCGCTAATTGCATTGTAATTACACTTTTCAGTGGTCAACAATGTAGGCATGATGTCTGCAGCCTTTCCCCTCAAAGCTACTAAAAGTTCGGTAGCCTTGTCCGAATCTGTCCATCCATTTTTAACTGCTGCCGCCTCAAATTTGTCTTTATAATTGCTTCAAGAAGTAGTGCCGTCGAAAAGTGAAGGCCTAGTAATGTTTAGTCGCTCAGCGGTTAAGTTGGCCCATGGCGACCTGTTTCCCAGATGCACCATCGTTCTTCTAACTGCGTAATTTTTACCTCAACTTTATGTTTGACTTGATCCACGTCTTGTTTGACTTCAGTCATTTTGGCTGAAACAAGTTCTTGCAACTCGCGACGACCATCCGTTAATGCCTAAAACTCAACAGCTTGATTTTTTCTTTGTTCCTTTATCTCAAGTTGCTTTTGTTTTTCTTGTTCCTTTTTCTCATGTTGCCTTTATTTTTCTTGTTTTTCCAGAAAATTCCTTCGTTCCTCTTTGCCCTTCTTCAGCATTTCCATAAGTGCTGCCAGTTGTTCATCCACGATTTTTGTTGTAGATCGAGTATATGGCATGTGGAAGATACCAAAGTTTTTGTACTGTCCTTACCACGCAAAATTCCACGCGCGCGACGACTCCTTTGTCCGTACAGTCACAAATTTGACAAACATTATCCCACTTCTGACACCATTTGCGGGATACAAGTTCCAATAATTTATCGTCAATTAACTATACACTTTTATTTACTTTCGATTATTACACCACGATTAAAACACAATTACTCTCTACTAACAATTTGCACTGTTGGCTTGTCCGCTTATTTACTACACTGCACTGTCTATTCGATCGATCTCGAGCGGCTCGCTGGTTTATATACCCGGCCTGAACTCACTCTCGTACTTTCGAGAACGGAGGCGACAGTTCCAGGTTCTCATTTAGGGTGACTCTTACAACTATCAGTAAAACTTCAGTTTGAAGAAAAAGCACCAGTAATAATAACGCAGATTACATTGTTGGTAACAATCCAGCCTACGTCATGGCATGGCCGGTGTTTTATCTTCAAACTGTTTTACTGATAGTTGTAAAAGTCACCCTTAGTCTTGATGGGTTCCCGGGGTCGCGGTCGGCGCTCGGCGTTGTCGCTTCAACTCGAATCTCTGTAGACCGACGGTCGGGCGCAACAAACTTATTTCTGGATACGGGATACCTGTCGGCACGTTATGATATTGCAGCGATGGGTAAGACTTCACACCAGTTCATTCGCTTTTGACGCCAAGGCCATTCAAATAAGACCGATATTTCGAAAAATCACCGCATATTAATCTTTGCCGCTTTTGTCGAAGAATACTCGTGAATTTGACGGAAAACACACACACAGTTGCGGGGGTGACCCCAATTTCCTTGTGTTTATGCATTTGAGGATAACAAAAAAGTGGTTTTAAACTAATACAATTAACTCCTAAAAAAGGTTTTAACTAGACCTGACCTTGAATTGCAAACTTTCACTTGCTGAGCTTTCGAAATTTTAATGAACCTTTTAGAATACGTTACATATAGAAGTATTTTTGGGTCCCACTTTAACCCATATTTTTACTAGGAAACCAAAATCGGTTGGAATTTTTGCTAATGCGCACATCTTTATACTCAAAACGTACCGGGATATCATTTTAAGCTGCTCACTCGATTAGCAGCTGTTCTGTTGCATTCTTAAAAATGTCATACATGGGGGTGATGTGGCATCTAAGACCGACCTCGGATGAATTTATTGGCTGCTCGGTTTGACAGGTACGACGCCATCTTGATTTTTCTTAAATGGAAACACACATATGTTTATCCATAGTCGAATAGGGCTGAATGAGCAGATTACACAAATATATAACTTCGGATATCTAGTTCTAGGCATTTTGATTATACAGGGTGGCAAAGTTGTTGAATTTCGAAAATCATTTTAAGTCGCTCACTCGATTAGCAGTTTTCCTATTGCACTTCTTAAAAATTTCATACATGGAGGTCATGTGGCATCTAAAGCCGACCTCGGATCCAGGGCTAGCGAATTTATTGGCTGCTCGGTTTGACAGGTACGACGCCATCTTCATTTTTCTTAAATGGAAACACACATATGTTTATCCATAGTCGAATAGAGCTGAAGGAGCAGATTACAGAAATATATAACTTCGTATATCTATTTCCAGGCATTTCGATTATACAGGGTGGCAAAGTTGTTGAACTTCGAAAATCATTTTAAGTCGCTCACTCGATTAGCAGTTTTCCTGTTGCACTTCTTAAAAATTTCATACATGGAGGTCATGTGGCATCTAAGGCCGACCTCGGATCCAGGGCCTGCGAATTTATTGGCTGCTCGGTTTGACATCAGACACGCTCAGCAAACAAACGCCGTTTTCGGATGGCGGCTCTGGAGTGCGCTGAGACTATTCCCGTCCTTCGTTTTCTCAATAAGAATATAGGTAAAGGAGGCAATTACTCTCAGAGCGGTCCAGAGTAAGAGAGTAGGGTGAGAGTGTTCCTATCCCTCAATTCCTATGGAGCAAACAAAGGTTGGGAGTACTCACAAAATATCTCGGAGTCCGGGAAAACACCATAACCTTCATACGTCAGTACCTGTCACTCGTCAGTCCTGTGATTCTAAAGCCTAGTTCTCAGCGGTTTGTCATGTCGCCGCGGATTTCCCATAGATTACTCAAATAGATAAAAGACTGACATAAGGGGCTCTGAAGGAGGAAATTTGACATTATTTCAAAAAAAGCTCCCAAGCCCCCACCCCATCTAAAAAGTGCCGGGGTTAGCCGATTTCTACGCGGAAACAGCCGAAATGCCGAACTCGATTCGATTTGTTTGTATCGCAAAAATGGCGTCGCTTTTTGTATTTATAAATAATCTTTTAGTATATTTCTGGTTTTAAATAAAAATTTAATATAAAATTTTCGGGTGTATCACGTTATTAAGTGGTTTGATGTGATGTGTGGGAAATGGGGATGTTCCTACCTGGAAAATAAGAGGAGCAGAGGCAGTGATGTAGACACCATACCGCCAAGTCCCGCAAGGACGGGGCGCCCGCTGTACAAAGGGGCCCTAAGCGAAGCCGTTACTTGGTTGATTGAAACATTAATTTTAACAAGGCAGAAAAATCAAATTTGGCGGGGGATCCCTCTACTGGGCAGAGGCTCGCTCTAGGGCAATGCAAGTCATCAAGGAATTCCATTTTATTTCAACGGTTGTATCCAGTAAACCAGATCCTCCTTAAGAATTAAAAAAACGTCCAATAGTAGCAATGTAATTGGTTTGAAGCAGTAACCACTAAAGCTAATCTGATGCATAATATTATGCATGATTGCAATTTGAAAAAACAGTATTGTTTTGTGTAGGTAATGGTGATTGGAATTCAAAGAGCTATTTATATGCAAGCAACAAGGGACTGCAAAGCTATAAATAACATGGATTGATAAGTCAATAGCAAACAGAATAGTCCACTTTAAAATTTGGTTGTCTCTGCCCTGCTGTTTCTCAAGAGCAAAAATCCAGAGGCAGGATTAAAGTAAGTGTTGACAGGTTCGACCACAGATGATTTTTTTTTTTACTTAATTAAGACAAATTGTTTCTTCTCTCATAGTTTTTTCCTTCCAAGATGTGTTTTCAGTATTTTGTGGGCATTTTATTAGAATTTTTTTAATGTTTGTATGAGTATCTCAAATAATATCTACTTATTGGTTTACAGGAACTAAAACCCATGGCATATTTCTCAGTTCCACACTCCGCACCCCTGATATTCGAAATGATTCATTCCAGCTTCCACTTGCAGACATTGTTAAGAGGATTAAATATTCTTGGACTAACTACTTGAGTAAGCTGAGGGGGTCTACAATCACGAAAAGACACATGGCTTAGGAGACTCATGTAATTTGAAAGAGCTGAAGCTGAAAATTCATTTTATTTTTCAGTATGATTTATTTTATCAATATTTATACAGAGTGTTACAAAAAGAGAAGGCAAATTTGTGAACCACAGATTCTTTGATGAAAAATAATAGACCTTTTATTACTCCATTTTTCTTTTGGTTGTATCCTCGGTTGTCACTTTTAAAGTAATTTTATTTAGTAAGTCAAATAATCACTTAGTGATCGAAATTTTTAGCTCTTTCGCAGGAAATTCTAGTTTAAAATATGCAAAAAGGTAACATTTACTAATTGGAAATTAAAAACTTATTTGCTTTCAATATTTCCAAAAATATTGCAGCTGTTAAGAAGAAAACAAACAGAAATAACTACTCTGAGGGCTAATACCTCTACCGGCATTGAATTACACTGTTTGATTCAAAGCTCATTTTATAAAGCAAAAAAAAATATTAAAATGAATTAATAAAGTAATAAAAAATCAATGCTAAAAAGCCAAAAAATATTAAGCTTTTTGCAAAGAATATAGAACCAGAGTTTAATTAAGATATGTGAAACATGTATAATTTCAATTTGGAAATTTGAAAACTTGTCTACTTTCGGCATTTCCAAAACCTTGTAGTTATACATAAAGAAGGAAACAAATAGAATCAACTACTTCGAGGGCTAATACCCCTACCGACATTGAATTATACCATTTGTTTCAAAGCTTAAATATTATAGAAAACATACATATAAATAATCACTTCTCAAAGGATTTATTTCATATGTGGTAGACCTTTTAAGTCTAAAAGGCCACATACTAGAAAAAATTTTGACAGCCAATATAAATAACATCTTAATGTACTTTTTGCGCCCTCGAACTTTTTTGGTTCTAGGCTTCCAATCAAGATGGCTTCTAATCAGGATCTGTTTAAAATAACAAATATAGCTCCAATTTGTTGTTTTAAAAAATTTTGAAAAAGTTTTTTTGAGACTATTTCAATAGAGTATTTTACACAGAACACGCGGGCGAGTGCAAGTCTCCCTTGGCCATAAATGGCCATAAAAAGCGAGTATAATACTATACTTTGTCCACGGCCATTGTCTAATAATAATTACAAATTATAAAATCTATAGGTAGTGTAAATAAAATTGAAATGTCAAAGTGACAGTCGCGTTTGACGGCAAAACCGGTACTCCTCCTGGTTACCAAGACAACATATACAGTGAGTTTTTTTTATCTCTGAACATACAAGCAATTTTCCCTATGTTCAATTTTAAAAAAATCATCTCAAAGCATTGGTGTGAGATGTTGATGTTTAGGTAAAGGTAATACGTCAAAAAAGCCTCCAAATATATTTCGTTAATTATTTCACTTTAGACATCGCTTTTAAACATTAAATAACATTGATAAAAAGATATACAGTCCTAGAAAAGTAATTGGTTGATATGGTTGTCGGATTGGGACAAGGCAGCAAATTACAAAACTATCTCTCTGCCAAGGCAGAGAGGCACAGGCACAGAGATAATTGTGTAATTTGCTGCTTTGTCCTAATCCGCCATTGATATCCACCAATTAAATAACATTTTTATAACAAGAAAACATTTATTAAACACACTAGAAAATTAAAAGTTTATAACAAATTCTCAAAATGTCCCCATTCGCGTTCTAAACGATAGTCGATCTAAAGTCGATCTTGAAAGGCACGAACTGTGTTTCTTAAGAAATTTTGATTAAATTCGTCGCAGGCCGTTCGGGTACGTTGTTTTAAAACGTCCACATTCTCAATTTCAACATTGTTATAAATTTTCGACTTTAGATAGCCCCATAAAAAGAAGTCGTTTGGGGAGAGGTCAGAGGACCTTGGTGCCCATGAAATAGGCCCAAACCTTCCTATCCACCTGTCAGGAAGTTCTTGATTGGAAATTTCTAACTTCGTTAGTGGCATGAGCAGGAGCGCCATCTATTTGAAACCACGGATTTTCAATATTCAAATTTCTGGCATAATTTGGTCACGGATAAGGTTTAAAAATTTAGCCGAATTTAAATTCCCTTCAATAAAGAATGGTCCTATAAGTGTATCTCCAATTATGCCTATCCACACGTTGGCTCTTGCATTATATTGGGAGTGAGTTAAATTTTGTAAATGCTGATTTGTTTGAGACCAGTATCTAAAAACAGTAGGTAATTGGGATATTAAAAAACAGAATTCAGGCGATTGCTAAAAAAGTTCTTTTTGGGAATTTACACAACCATTAAGGGTGACTTTTACAAGTTCAAATAAAACTTCAGATTGAAGATAAAACTCCAGATATAACCTACATTGCATTGTTTATCTGTCAGGTAAACAATGCAATGTACATCAAGTCTGGTGTTTTATCTTCAATCTGAAGTTTTACTTGAACTTGTAAAAGTCGCCCTTAATGAAAAGGATGCTTCATCTGTAAATACAATTTTTCGCAAAATGTTGCCATTCCTATGGAGTAAATTTAGGAATCTTTCACAGAAATCTGTTCGTCTCTCTTTGTCGTCGCCATAAAGCACTTGATGATTAGAGTATTTGTAGGATTTGAACTTGAATTCTTTTAGGGTTCTTCGCACTAGAGCTTCACGAGACCGAAATCGAGAGGGAGACTTACATACTCTCGGTCTAGGTCTCGTATTTATAATTAAGTCTCGGTCTTGGTCTCGTAGTATCAACTCGAGTCTCGGTCTCGACAAAAAAGGTGTGTCTTGAAAAATCTTATTATATTTGAATCGCATATTCATTTTCATCTGAACTATTGAGTTATAACTTGAGTTAAACAAAATTTTAAATTATTGAGGGTTCTTACTTCCAATGTAGAATCAGGTTAGTTCAGGTTAGTTTAATGTAAAACTGCATTAGACCTGCTCGTAGGTCCGCCACTGATGCTACTGAACATATTTTTTTTAAAAAATATGCGTCCCATATACATTCATTATAAAACTTCATCTATTAGGCTATGAAATTTTGACAGAAAAGGATGACATAATCAAAATAAATGGACTTTTGTTTCTCCATCCTTTTCTTTTGACATTTCACAGCCAACTAGATGAAGTTTTATAATGAACACCCCGTACTTAGCCATCTACCCAGCTACAAAATTTCATTGAAAATATGGAAATATTTCAAATCAAGCTTTATATTGTTGCGAACTAGGGTTCAAAAATTCCAGTGCAACGATTTAACACGAAAACACTATTTATTTATTCCACAAATATACTCGACTACTAAATAACTCACTACTTAACACTTTATAGCCTTCTATTATCGCTTCGTAACTTTAGCTTACTTATAGCTCGCTTAAAATAATACTACTACTTAACCGCCGCTCTATGCGCCTTTTATATACAATCCTAAAATTACAGAAAAACCTAGAAAGTTATTTATAAGAATTCTTGAATAATCTCACATAAAAAAAAACGGTTGCAAACAACTGCCTTCTAGATTAAGCCAGACGAGCAATAAATCACTCGTGTCAGCCATGACGCAGCGCGGATAGGTCGCGAAGCTCCACCAACCAACACGCTCCCATGCGTTGCCCCGCCTCCCATGCGGCGTTGCTGCGAATCGTAACATTGCCCTCCTCCTAAGGCTGTTCGTCCCGAACAGATAGAGTTCCATGGTATCGTGCTAATCGATCCAAATGAACGACCTTCATCTTTGACCTAGGGGTCCGCTGGATCCTATACACCACATCATTAATCTTCTTTATAATTGTATAAGGTTCTTCCCAATTTTGGCTAAGTTTGGGCGACTTCCCCACCTTTCGCCTCGGATTGTATAACCACACCAAATCACCATCCTGGAAGCCGCGGGAGTTAGCTAGTAAGTCATATCTTGCTTTGGCTCGATCACTGGATATCCGCAGTTTATTCCTGACTTGTTCATGAATATTGTCCAGCCTCTCCTTAAGCTCTTCCACAAAATTCTCAGAGTTGAGTGAGTCTTTTTCTGGTGTTCCATACATCAAATCTGCAGGAAGCCTCATTTCCCTTCCGAACATCACTTTCGCCGGAGTATAACCAGTGGCTTCATGCGTAGAGCCTCGGTATGCCATCAACATGAGAGGTAGATGTTGGTCCCAATCACGCTGATGATCTGCCACCATTTTAGACAGGTAATGTTCCATGGTCCGATTAAACCTCTCTACCATCCCATCCGACTGTGGATGCAAAGGAGTTGTCCTGGTCTTGCGAATTCCGAGAAGTTCCATGACCTTCTGGAAAACAGCCGATTCAAAATTTCGGCCTTAATCAGAATGAAGTTCGAGAGGGACCCCAAATCTGCAGAACATTTCATTTACTAGCACCGTTGCCACAGTCGTTGCTTCTTGATTAGGTAGGGCGTATGCTTCAGGCCATTTAGTGAAGTAATCCATGGCGACCAAGATGTATTTGTTGCCCGACTCAGTCTGAGGAAATCGTCCCGCGACCTCAATTGCTACCCTCTCGAATGGAGCACCTACAGTGTCCTGCACCATTCGGCCCCGTGATCTTGTTCGAGGTCCTTTTGTGGCACAACAAACTTCGCACTCGCGGCACCAAGATTCGACGTCTTCATGATAGTTCACCCAATAGAACCGCTCTTTAATTTTGGCCAAGGTTTTATTGACCCCAAAATGACCTCCACTGGTTCCGTCGTGCATTTCCTGTAGTACGTCCGATTTTCTGCTACCAGGAACAACCAACTGACTGACTACGGTCTTGCCATCCGGACTCTCCCACGCTCTCTTCAGTAATCCATTTTCTATTTTAAGAGAGTGCCACTGGGCCCATAGCGCCTTCAGGTTTGGACTTTTACCAGCAATTTCTTGCCATTCTGGTCTCTTGTCGTCAGTCTTTGCAGAGAGGATGGGTCCAATATCTGGATCATTCAATTGTTCTTCTCGAAACGTCTGTGCGGTCCAGCCATCGTTTATTTCCACCGACGTTCTTCTTACAGAAGGAAGTCCCTCACGCTGCTCAGTTCTTCGACGATGCTGACTATCTTCTTTACATGGCCGTCTGGACAATGCATCGGCATTTTCGTGAGACCTTCCTGGTCGATGTTCAATTTGGATCTTCTGTTCCTTAATGCGTCCGGCCTCTGTAAGACTTTTGCCACCCAAATTATTGACTTGACTTGATTGATTGACTTGACTAATACTGGGGATCTTAACGAGCTCGGTCAATTGCTCCATTACATTGACAGGAATTGGTCTTTCCTGAATTCTAGAATTCTGAATTCTAGGGCGGTCTCTCTATTGCGGCAGTTACTCTTGACGTGACCCAGTTTACCGCAGTTAAAACATTTTATGCCCCGATTGCCTGTTGATCGAGGAGGTCTTCCCAACAAGGCTTGGATATTGACTGCCAGATCCTTCAACGCTTTGTGTAAAGTTGCCATAGATTTACTCCTAGACGTATCCCCCTCGTCATCGCAAGTTGCCATTCTTACGCGTGGAGAAGAACCAGATGACACTCGCGACGCCTCGAATTCCAGGGCCCGAACTAGTGCCTCGCTGATATTCCTGGGCCTTACTAGACGTAAGTGGTATCTCATGTCACTATCTCGAACTCCCTCAATGAACCTTTCGGCGGCAAATTGCCTTTGAAAACGTAATACCTTGCAAACAAATGGTGTTGTTCGAGACCGAGACTCTCGAGAGTCTCGATTGGCAGTATCGGTCTCGGTATCGGTTTAGCAGACCGAGACTGAGATTGAGACCTAGACAGTCTCGGTCTCGGTCTCGAAGTCGATATTAAAGTCTCGGTCTAGATCCCGTACGAGACCGAGACCTGTCTCGTGGTCTCGTGAAGCTCTACTTCGCACAGAAAATTTTGAAATTTGGAAATAATCAGCCACTTGTTTTAAGGTGGATCCAGGATTTTCTTCCATAAAACATAAAATGTCCAGTTTTAGTTCCTCTGTAAGAACATGCGGTTGTTTGCTCCTCTTCCTATGAGAGTTAACTACACATCCTTCTGGATGACTCGTTGCAAATAAAGCACGCACCCTCCTAAGGCTATTTTCATTTTTGTAAAGCTTAAACAAATCAATTTTTTCCTGTTTAGAATACATTATCTAAAGTCTATGAGAAATATTCAGCAAAAAGTTTACTAAAAGCAGCGTTATAAAAAATAAAGTTTGAAGTTTTCGAGCTGTTAAAGTTACCTGTACAGATATCTGAACCTAGAAATTAAGATCTGACAGCAATGTTTTTTTTTTAATTGAACATAGGGGAAATAGCGTTATATGTTCAAAGTTAAAAATATCTCACTGTATAACTTAAATGGCGAGCGGGAATAATATCATTATTCCCGCTGTTTCAACTCATATATCCCTCTGACGCTATATGAGCCCTATTTAACTTTTGTCAACAAGCTGAATATCAGTATATTATGAAGGGGTCGTGGACAAAAATTATTGTCAGTTTGACGAGTGTCACCTACTTGCTTTTAACTGCAGGTTGAAGTTTTCTCGTGAAATAGTCTTGTCGAATAGCATTCGAGATAAAATTTGCTAAGGCAAAACATTTCTCTTGTTTTATTCAAGTTAGTTGCTCTTTGGCAATTTCGTTCATGACATTTTTTACAAAACAAATTGTTTTGTCCTACATGTCATTCATGAAATTGTCGAGCAACAAAGTTTCATACCAATCGACATATTTTGCCGCAAAAATTTTCTCTCTTATTATATTATAAACAAAGAAACTCAAAATTAATGCTCGGTTGCTTCTAAAAAAATTATGTAAAAGTACTTGAAAGGTCTTTGATTGCAAATGAAAAATCAATTTGCCAAAATAATGTCATACTTTTTAAGCAACTTTTAAACAACTTAGTTGCATTGGGTGTCAGTTAATTTTAGAACTGATTTTTTTTTTATTATGCAGCTCTTTAGACTTAATATCCTTGCGAAATGAAACAAATATTTTAAAGAATAATAAAATTGCATAGAAACTTTGACATCTTGTATAGCAAACGTGAGACTCTAAAATGAAAAATTGGTTAATAAAAGTCCTATTATTTTTCATCAGAGAATCTGTGGTTAAGAATCTTTTTTTAACACCCTGTATATTGTTATCTCTAAAATGAAATCTTTATTAGGTATTCTCCATTTTTTTTACCTAATCTATACAAAGTGAAAAAGTGCTTTTCTACTATATCTACACAATGAAATTTTATGTCTTTGAACATAAAAAGCTAGTTTCTGTTGTTCTTTTGTTAAATTTTTAAAAGGCCACACTTCAATTTCAAGTTTGAAAATATTACATCGTGTGTTCCTCATATTACTTTACTACGTTACTACGGCAATAGTGAGCAGTCATCATATAGCCCAACAGCTAGACAATGCCCATTTTTCTCTTCATTCATCCAAGTTCCATTACGCACAATATGTCCATGGGCCTTTCTGCAAGGAAGGACTTGATACAATTTTGTTTATTTCCCAGCAATTTGACGCTGGTAAAACCATATCTCACCATGGGCTACATATCTTTATTTGTTATTATTACCAACCAGTCACGATTTTTTGACATAACTTTTTGTTAACTAAGGGCATAAACAGAATTAAAAATTTAAGCAATAAGTTTTATGTGTTTTTCCTCATTTAGTTGGTCAAGAGTAATATTTTGGTCAAACAGGTTAAAAAAAACACTCACAAAACATAAAACTTATTGCTAAAGTTTTTAATTGTGTCTGTGCCCTTTATGTTACTTAATAGCGTTTTCTTTTGGTAAAACCGGGCAGCACTATTGATGCACTGTTGCGAATTGTATGCTCTATTGGTAGAACGTGTGCATATTTGTGTGTTCTATTGGATAACTGGTTGGGCCAGTTTTGAACTGAGTGTGTTTGTTACTCATGCTTATAACTATGGTTTAGCGATCCTTAACTTTAGGTTAACCTAAATTTGCTTAGTATAAATATAGTAAAGGGCCGTTTGCACACCTTTTCTTAAAAAATTTGGTAAGTGACAGATCGAGTGACATCAATGCATTTTATATGGGAAATTTTAAGTTCCACTTTAAATCAACATTATGGGGAAGGTGTGCAAATGGCCCTAAATGGGACATTTTACCATTGTATTTAAATCTAATAGTAAGTCAATGGCACTTATGATGATGTTCACTAGATGTCACTGGAGCCTAGTGACATCATCATTTTAGACAAATATTTCAAGGCCCTTTAATTTCCGGCGTTGTTGCAATTGTAATTTACGTAATACTGACTTCACGTCAGCTAGACAAAGATCTCCGAAATGCTCCTTGCTCTCTTTGCCTGCAGTCGTATTTGTCATGGTATGTCGCAGTTTTTTTATTTACAATTCATTATTTCTACATTTTTATGGATATTGGAGCAAAAAAGCTCGATATTTGGGCTAATTAATGAAGCAGCCGATAAATAACTCAATAAGTACCAAAATGCCTTCGCCTGCTGCCGTTACTTAAAACAGTGGTGAACAGAGAAGTGAGTAAATCTAATGTCGCGAAAACCCAGGGAATCTTTAAATCTTATGGATATTGGAGCAAAAAAGCTGGATATTTCAGCTAGTTTTTAATCAGTTTTTAATCAAGGGTAGTACCTTTCTCCAGATGGTTCGCACTTGGACTTGCATGCCCTGTGAGCTGAGCAATAACGGGCATATCTAGCATCCCCTATTGCACACGTAGTGCTGAGATATATACTGATAGCTCCGATACCAAGGAGTGTATCGCATTCGTACTACTATACAATCACAATATTCACTATCCATTGAGGTCCTTCATGCTGGGCTCTGAAGCCTGGGTTCCCTGGCTGCCCCATTGTAGCTACGGCTCTGGGCTCTGGGTATATGATAACTTAAATGGATGGGGCGACAGTACGTAATAAAGGTCATCCTTTCTCATTGTTCTTTGTGGCCGGCATTTGCCAAAAAAAGAAAGTAAAATAACATAATATCACAAATACTTATAGCTACACTACATAACCAAACTTTAATAAATAATAATGACAATCGAAATGGCATATCTTTTTCTCTACCTCTGCAAAATTACTAGTTTTTATCATGACTTTATATTTATAGAATATATCCATCCTTGTTCACCCAAGGCAGTAGAGAAGTAGAAGTTTTGTTTTTATTTGTATAGAGTATACAGCTGAGGTTATTTTTACTTTTGCCGTGACATTTCCACCGTTGCCAAGTTTATGGTCCCCCATGAAGTTGACAGGATTGACAGGGTCCCCCATGGCCCTCTGGCAGAGAGGGACCGAACTATCCATTCATTGATTTACTTAGGATTCATATACAATGATTCTATGAAGTTTAAGCATTTTGATAATAAAATCATTTCGCAAAATTTGAATCTGACGCACTCAATAGATTTTTAGATATGTCCTCAGCATCTTGGGGGAAAGCGCTTTAAAGCACTCCCCAATATTCTCCAATAAATGGCTGAACTTCATAAACACTTCTTGACTTTGCCCGTTGCAGTAGACAATTTCGAACTAAAAGTCAAGCAACATCCACTCATTTTATTTTTTTGCTTTTATCTGTTTGGAAACACATTGTATAACTACCAAGTCAAGTGTTAGGGACGTAATAGCTGTTTATGTAACCAGTTACGAAAAGTCCGATTTTGTGTAACGAATGAATGTTTGCGGGAGCGCAGCGAGTTCCCGCAATTTGAATGAGATACACAAAAAAGGTTTTTCGTCACGTGTTTCATACAAGATTTTTTCTAATTTTGACTACAAATACCTACTTAGAGAGAGAATTATTATTATTAAACTTCAATATTTACTTTTAAACCACTTTGTATCTACTTAATACCGTAAAACTATAGCAACGGTGTGCCACAGCCGAAACCTGCAACTGGTGGTGACACCAACTTTTCATCACTAGTTACGAAAGATTTTACTTTTCGTAACTAGTTATGAAAAGTAGGACGTTACGTCACTGTCATCAGTATTAAAAAGTGCCACTTTATATGTCAAAATTAGAAAAAACCATTAGTATCGCAAAATCACAATATTTTTAATTTATTTTTTCTTAATATGTATGTTTTTTTTTTAGAAAAGCCCGAAAAGAAAATATTTGGTCGTGATAATTCAGTCAGACACAGAGAATAATTTTACAATTATTTTTGGATGTTTATGTGTTTATTTGCTGATAATTCAATTAAAATAGATATTTTTTTTTCCTTTTAAGTTATATAAAAACGTAAATTGTATATAATAGGGCCTCAATGTTCGTGCATTTTAATGTTTTAATAAAGGGTTGTCGTACATAACAGTTTATTTTTTTAATAAAGCAGTTAAGTAAGTGGTTTTTGAAATTAAGGCCATTTCTAATTGATATTCATCTAGCTGGCTGGAAAATTATGTAATATTCACACAGTCTACTAGATGAATATTTATTTGATATAGACATTACCTGTAGATAAAAAAAACCTATTAATGGACAATTGTTACGATTCGGGTGGGTAAATGATTAAGTTGATCGCTAATGGAAATGCAACGCGAATGCGCTGTGTCACCTGTCAGCTATGGCAGCTTTGGTTTGGGAGCAAAATTTGGCCTGTCATAATCGTCACTTCAGTTGATTGACTTTGACACTTACATCTATTTGAGTAACCTATGGGATTCCCCTTCTCCAAATTTAATAATGTGTCGCTGTCGCAGATATTATACTTAGATACTTGCGTGAATTGTACCGGTTTTCAACTTTCAAACAGTATATTATTTTTTGTTTATTATACGTGCCGCGACAAGTAGCGTGTAGTTGAAATAATCCAACTACAAACAGGGTGTCGCACGACACATAGGGAAATTTCAAAACATGATTTCTCATTGGTCGGACCAAGTGTCGCAGCGACATGACATAGCTCTGAGAACTAGGCTTAAACTTTTACATACTCATGACATTTTGGAACCTCCATACATTATAGGGGGTGTTCATTATAAAACTTCATCTAGCAGGCAATGAAATTTTGACAGAAAAGGATGACATAATCAAAGTAAATGGACTTTTGTTTCTCCATCCTTTTCTTTTGACATTTCACAGCCAACTAGATGAAGTTTTATAATGAACACCCTGTACATTATACATATATTTTGATGCTTGGAATACATTTTGGATATCCTTCAATAACGTCTAAATAGTCAAAAATAAAGTACTTACTTCTGGACACAAAATACTTGTCGTCTTGTTATAATATTGCAGCCATGCGTACGACTTTCCACCATCTCATCTGCTTTTGACGCCATGCAAATGCGACCAAAGATGTCGAAGAACCACCACAGGTACTCGCAAATTTGATGGAAAAAACACACAATTTTGCCCAGATAAGTCGAAAAAATGCAAATTATTAATGCTGCAAAAGTTACTAAATTTTTGACAGTAGTCGCGTAGTCGCTTTTTAGGGCTATGGATGGCGCTACTTGATTTTTAGCAAGATGACTCCCAAGGTAGGCAATGTATTAGGTCCTGATGATGTTTTTTACTACGTCTTAAATTTTGTATGGTAACTATGAGTTTAGTTGTATCGCCATGTTTTTTAGAAATTTAAATGTAAATGTAAAATGGAGGTGACTCCATTTTCCTTGTGCTTATACATTTGAGGATAATAAAGTGGTTTTAAACTAATACAATTCACACCACAAAAAAATTGTTTTAACCAGACCTGGCCTTGGATTCCGAACCTTGTCGCTTGTTGAGCATTCAAAATTTAATGTTAAGCTAAACATATTTATTATAGCAGAACAACACCGACGTTCATTGAGTTTATGACTAATTACATTGTAATTATAGACTAAATTTGCAGGAAAAATAATTGGGTTTTAAACATTTTCAATGCACTAAAAATGTTCTTTTAACTTATAGTTTTCTAAAGTTAGCAACCAATCGTTATTTTTGCATGGTCTAAAGTACATAAACTGAATATACAGATGTCTAGTTGCAGTGCAAATATCAGCCAATAGTGGGAAAAATTGTGCGATTTTGAAAAATTCCAGTGATCGTGAAACTTTTTCATCAAGGTTTTTTATTTCTTGCAAATTTTTTAAATAAAAACTTTCAAGTTTTTATAATATTGGCAAATTGAGTTAAAAAAATTGATATTTTAGAGAAAAAATGTGGAAATGGAGACACTAAAGCTCTTTCAATATACCTACTTACTTTTTCTTCTTCTTGTGGTGAATTATTCTTTTGGAACTTTGGCGACTATCATGGCTACTCTTATTCTATTAGCTGCCTGTCTAAATAATTGTAAAGATGTCATCCCAAACCACTGGCGCAGGATTTGCAGTCATGAGTTCGTTCTCCTTCCTGGTCCTCTCCTACCGTGGACGTTTCCCTGTAGGATAAGGTGCAGTAGTCGATATTTATTGTTCCTCATAACATCTTCGAAGTACTCCATTTTTCAGATTACCGTAAAGTACAGAAATCAATTTTTAGCCGTCGGTACTAAGAAAACGATGTTTCCCACTTTTTAAACGACTGATAAACCTTCATTTCGCAAGCTCTAATTGTGCCCATCCCCAGACTAGTTTCGCCGTTTACGGCTCGTCAATGTCGCTCTGACACAATCAGAGCTCGCGAATTTGGGGTACCTACTCAAAACACGTTTCATGGCAGTACCGAGAAAAGGTTCCCGGCGGCGCCATCTGTGTCTGTTTGTTGAACTAACGAAATTCGACTCGTCCAGTATCAACGTCATTGCCCGGTCTAAGGAAAAAATGATGCAGATTACCGTAAAGTACAGAAATCAATTTTTAGCCGTCGGTTCTATGAAAACGCTGTTTTCGACCTTTTAAACAACTGATAAACCATCATTTCGTTGATACTGGACGAGTGGAATCTCGTTAGTTCAACAAACAGACACAGATGGCGCCACCGGGAACCTTTTCTCGGTACTGCCATGAAACGTGATTTGAGTACTCCAAATTCGTGAGCTCTGGTTGTGTCAAAGCCTCACTGACGAGCCGTAAACGGCGAAACTAGTCTGGGGATGGACACAATTAGAGCTTGCGAAATGATGGTTTATCAGTCGTTTAAAAGGTCGAAAACAGCATAAGTACTCCATTTTTCTTCTCCTCACTGTGAATGTCATTTATTTCGTTTTACCATTCCTCCAAGTACTTCTTCGTTAGTTACGTGCTCGACCCATGAGATGCACAGAATTCCCCATCAAGGCTTCTGTCATGCTGCACGCCTCAACGCCGTGCCGTACAAAAGGACTGGAAGGATGTAACATCTGAACATTCTTATTTCCAGTTGTATCATCATTCATTTATGATTTTGCCGTATATTTTAATCCCTTCAGGAAAATCCTCCAGTGCCTCCTGAAATATCTTTTCAGAGTAGATGTTAAATAAGGATGGCGAGAGGACACACCCTTGGCAAACGCCTTTTTGGTTCTTCACCTCTCACAGCTCTGGTTTAAAATTGTTTATAACAAAGTTGAAAAATGTACTATTCATTGAGTTCATGAGTATCATGTGCTAATTAAATGTACACCAAAAAAACACATTTTTAAAAACATTGGAATTCTGGAAAAGATTCAATTCAGACCTTTGTGTGAATTCCAGTGGTTAAAAAACACACTGTTTATTAAACCGTTTAGATTTCTTAGGGGTCATTTTTGCCCTGGAAAATAATTTCTGTTGTGATCATTAATGAGAGTAAATAAACTGCTCAACTTAAAGTTCGGCACAAGCAATTTTTCGTGTCATTTTCAATTAGCTATAACTTTTCAAGCAATGAATTGTTTTAAATACAATTTGCACGGTCTAAAACCTCATTTCCTCTAGATTTTTCGCAATAAGCTATTTTTTCCTTAACGTTTTCAGGTCAGGAGTAAGCGAACATCCATATCTCGCGACCTTTTCGCCAGATTTTTTGTTAAAGCACTCTGAATTTTTATACAGAGCGAAACGTAAAATGTGTGAAATTCTTGTTGTTGATATTTTTTAATCATTGTAGTTCGGAAACGCGGTAAATAATCCTACTGTGTTAAAATGTGTTAAAAATAAAAAATAAGTGACGTTTTTTTCTAGTATACGAGCTTTCAAAAAGCTCGTACTAGTTACGTATAACTTTATTGTGGATACTCGTGACTTATAATAGCAATATTGAATAAAATAACCTTTCTAGAGGTAAAGGAAAATTGAGAGATGTCAAAGACAGATAGCCAACATCAATACCTCTAGATGTTTTTGTAATTTTTTTGTTTTTAATGCATTAGAACCTATACAGAGGGAATCAAAATATTCTTGAACATTTTGTTAGTAGTTTTTTTCAAATCGTAATTGGCGGACCAGTTGACAGATTATTATTATTATTCTTTGGATCGACAGCATTATCTGCAAATTGTTTCTCATCAAGGCAGTTTTCTAAAAGTGATAACTAAATTACAGGTACGCACTTGACAACAGTATACGGGGTGAATCATAATGGGTGGTCGAAAATGAACCCTCAAATTCTTTGGTCGATTTTAAGAGGGGTCTGTCATACAACTGCGTTACCTATCGAGCTTCATTAAAAAGTTTCAGGGTGTTGAAATTAGAATTTCAAAATGAATATGTATTGATTACTCCGAAAGCGTAAGAGATATTTTATTCAAATTTTGTACGTTTTGACTGCTATAGAAGGCGCACTTTTTGCAATAAATAATTATTTTACGCGTTTAGCAGCACGGCAACATATATTATTTGAAAAAAAGTGGGACGTGACGGGTTTTTCGAAAAATTAAATTTAGTTTTTGAATGCCCATTAAAATACTATTTGTTTGCAACATAATTCAAGTCACAAATAATCGAAAATTTTTTATTTTTTATCAAAATGAAATTATTCGCGGCTTACTTACATGCATTGCAATGGTTTGTATTTATTTAGTCGAAAACGGTGCGTCGTACTAAAAAAACCGAAGAGGGCCCTTTTTTTACAGTAGAATGGGTATTAGAAAACTTCATTTTGCAAAAAAATTTCATTTGCAAGAAATCAGTTGGGTGCTACTTTTTTTTAAATAATGTAAATTGACGTGCTGGTAAGCCTGCCACTGGCCAAAATAAAAATGATTTTTTATTGCAAAATGTGCGCTTTTCATAGCAGTCAAAACAAAATTTTAATCAAATATATCTCACGCTTTCGGAATAATCAATACATATGCATTTTGAAATTCTAATTTCAACACCCTGTAATTTTTTAGCGAAGCTCGATAGGTAACACAATTGTATGAGAGAGCCCCCTTAAACTCATCAAAGAATATGAGATTTCGTTTTCGAGCACCCATTATGATTTACCCCGTATACTTATTTTGTCAAGTCCGTACCTGTTATTCAGTAATCACTTTTGGAAAACTTCCTTGGCGACAAACAATTTGTAGATAATGCTGCCGATCCAAAGAATAAAAATAACAATCGAAATTTAATAATAAACGAAATTTTTAAGAATATTTTGATTCCCTCTGTATACATTCTAATACCTAAAATGACAAAGACGTCTAGAGATATTGATGTAGGAGATCTGCGACGACATCTCTCAATTTCCCTTTACGTCTAGAAGGGTTATTTTATATAATATTGCTATTGTAGATCACGAGTATCAACAATAATGGTATCATATTTTCTGAATGCTAGTATACTTGAAAAAACGGCACTTATTCTTTAATTTTTTGAATGAGTAATAATCCACAGACAATGTCAACAAACGAGGTAGTAAGATTCTTTACCTTATTTCCGAACTACGACGATTTAAAACTATCGGCAACAAGAATTTCACAGATTTTACTTTGTATAAAAATTCAGAGTGCTTTCACAAAAAATCTGGCGAAAAAGTCGCGAGATATGGATGTTGGCTTACTCCTTACCTGAAAACGATATAAAAAAAGAGCTTATTGCGACATGGCAGAACATCAAAATTTTGAAATTTTTGCATCACTTTGTTTCACACCCTATATAATAAAGATAATGTCAGTTTTTTTCCAAAATTATCCGCTTCCTTAATCTAGAGGAAATGAGGTTTCAGACCGTGTAAATTGTATTTAAAACACTTCATTGCTTAAAAAGTTGCAGCTGATTGAAAATGACACGAAAAATTGTTTGTTCCGAACTTTAAGTTGAGCAGTTTACTTTAACCAATCAATAAATACTCTTTCTTTGAAATCACATAATAACATTTACTTTACCTCTGTTATCTACCTAGGCGCTGAATAATGTAATTATATACCCCGTGTTCATTAGAAAAGGTCATCTAGAAGGCTATGACTGAAAATAATGCCATTCTCAAAATAAATGGACTTTAGTTCTTTCATTATTTTCTTTTGACATTCCACAGCCAACTAGATGACGTTTTCAAATAAACACTCCCTATGCTACTAAAAAAATATACTATTATACTACAAAGGTACATTCAGTACCCTGCGTTTGGTTCGTATTGCTGTCTAGTATATGAGGCAGGAGGTCGTGTTCTTGGATGGTATTCTTCTGGTGGCTGGTACGGTTGAGGAACACTGTAAAGCAGAGAAAAAAACACCCTTAAAAGCAACCATAAAACCAAAATTTCAAGTTCCTTTTTCTATTAACACATATGTGCTAATACCACCATAATACCTACCTATATTGTTGACTTTGTGGAGGTGGACTGTATTGCGGGGTATTGTAATGAGGCTGAGGCTGGGCGTGAGCTTGGGGTCCATTGCGGGATCCAGCAAAATAGTTGATATTGACCTTAAGTCCGGTCGGATCTTTATACGAATACGCTCCCTGAATGAATCCTGTGGGATCTCCTTGGGCCGAGTGGGAAATGCCGTCCTCGGTCCTGTACTGGAATCCAAAGGTTCCTAAAAATGTTCACGGTTAATTACCATTATTCTTGGCATTGTCTGCATGTGCAATAAACTTAAAATGGTTTCCATGTTTCATTCCTTGTCACATATCGCATATATAAGTAGATATAGATCGTAATCATGCTGTGTATAATTATCTGTTGCTAAACATGCACGCAAGCCGATATAACAAGATTTAGTAGCTCTAGGGCGGTAAGCTATGAAGGCATTATTTGTGGTTTTATTGACAACTATTGGAGCTCAGTCCATAGTGATACTAATGAAGGAGATGGCCGATCTATACCTTGCAACTAGATGCATCGAACAAGCATCACTGCAGGCTTACAACTTTACGCAGGGCAAGAAGAATGTTCACACTCAGTTTCTAGTAACTTATATGATAACTGAAAGCCTGTCCCTTCAAGGGTTAAAAATACAAGATCGGATTCTAAAACAGTTTCACAAACACAGTTTGTGGACGATGGAAATTTTCCAAAACCAAAGACTAAATTTTGAGCCGTTTACCGAAAACTGTGGTGAAGAAGAGCATTTGGGGAGTTGCATTAAACGACCAGTTATGCCCTTTAAAACTCGTTTGTACATTATGACGTTTGAGAGTTTGGATGTACTGCATGAAAAGATGGATCTTGTGGCGGAAACCTCGACATTCAGTCGTGATGCGCTTTTTATTTTGTATTATCCAAAAGGTGGCTCTAGCAATCAAGCAACTGTTGAAGAAATATTCAGTATCTTGTATGATTATTCGGTGAGGTACATGGTGGTTATGATCCCAAGAAATCAATCTCTGATTGAGTGCTTCGTGGTTAGAAATAATTTTCACAAAGAAAGACCATGCTTTTCTAGATTGAGTTACAGGATTTTTACAGCTGCAATTTGCTCCCATGCCAGTAAGAATAGAATTCTGTAATGCAATTTTTCTTTGATAATATAGTTAGGACTTTTAGATGGATTTAAGATGCTGACGCACGAAAGCACTAACATCTTTGATAAATTGAACCCGAAAAACTACAAGCAGTGCACTATGAATGTTTTTGCCCTACCAAACCAACCATTCGTGGTAAGCAATGAATCAGGGTTAGAGGTTGACATGATTCATGAGATAATCGGAAAGGTTTTCAACATCTCATTCCTTATAAGTCTATATCAAAACGACACGTTGGAGCTAGGCGAAAAAAGGGATGATGGTACTTGGACGGGATTCTTGGAACCAGTCTTCAGCGAATGGTACCTGGGTATCGGCAACATCCCCCCCGAACCCAAGCTCACCAAGGACTTCACCTATAGCGTTGCCTATCGCTGGAACCAAAACGTCTACGTAGTGCCTATTGCAGCCCTTGTTCCCAGGTAAGAATGTTATAAAATCTAACCGTAACCTAAAACTCCTTTGTAGCTGGAGAGTACTGATGGCGATCTTCACAGTAGAAATGTGGGGAGTAACTCTAGCTGCGATCTTGGGCTTTGCTATTGCCTGTTATGTTTTTAAGACAAAGACCGAAATTGCCGCCTTTAGGACGCTAGGAAGAAGTGTTCTAGTGACCTTTCAAATCATCATAGCGCACCCTACGGGCAAACTACCGAAAACGAAGTTCACTAGGGTATTCTTCGTGGGCATGGCCTCTTTGGGTATCATACTAAACTGCGTATACAACTGCAGTTTGATTTTCTTTTTGCAGAATCCCGTTAGGGAGCACCAAATTTCGTCTCAGGAAGAAATAGTAAATCATAGTAAGTATTAAACCTGAAGAAAGAAAGTAGTCACGTAGACCGTCGAGAGGTCTTCAGTTCTTTAAAACATAGGTACCCTAAAACTAGTATATCGATGGGTTGATTGGCAAATTAGTGAGCATTACTTAATTCAGAGCCAAACATCTGAGTTTTACCTAGTAACAGTTATTTGCCAATTTTAAAAATAATTAGAGGTTTTTAAAAGAAGTCACAATTTTTTTTTACCTAATCAAGGTTTTCTTATTTTCTCACATTTTAAGTGTTTATTGACTTTAAAATTTAAAATTCTTTATAATAGGGAAATTTAAGCTCTTCGATGCCAAATGAAAGCTCAACTTTGGAAAAAATAAAAAATTTTGAAAAAAATTTCAATGGTTCAAGTTGGTCTCCTCTCTTGCTCAAGGCACTGTGTATGTCTGCAAGTGGCGCCATCGGACGACGGCAGGTGCTTCCACTAGGGCATGCGAGATAATAGTGAAGTGAAACCAAGGCAGTTTTCTTCGGAAGTTCGAATTCGTAAATATACTGTTTGGGGACGACGTTCAGCAGAGTATCAAACTCAATTCTTTATCTGGCGGAGGAACCATAGACCGGTTTCGCTCTTATTAGAGCTTGTCTATATGGTATACCTCAAACCTGATAGAAATACTAGTTCGAAAAATACTTGGTCTCCTCTCTTGCTCAAGGCACTGTGTGTATGCAAGTGGCGCCATCAAACGACGGTTAGGGCAGCGACGGCTAAGGCATGCGAGATATATTGAAGTGAAACCAAGTTTTCTGCTGAAGTTGTCGCTTCCCACATACAGATGGCGGAGATTCGTACCTAAACTGTCGTTCAGCAGAGTATCAAACTCAATTCTCTATCAGCTAGAGGAACCATAGACCGGTTTCGCTCTTATTCGAGCTCATCAGTACGGTATCCCTCAAACCTGATAGAAGTACTAGTTCGAAAAATACTTGGTATCTTTTCTTGCTTAAGGCACTGTGTGTGTGTATGCAAGTGGCGTCATCGGACGACGGCTATGGCAGCGACGGCTAGGGCATAAGAGATATAGTGAAGTGAAACCAAGTTTTCTGCCGAAGTTGTCGCTTCCCACAGACAGATGGCGGAGATTCGCACCTATACTGTCGTTCAGCAGAGTATCAAGCTCAATTCTCTATCAGGTAGACGAACCATAGACCGGTTTCGATGTTATTAGAGCTCGTCAGTACGGTATACTTCAAACCTGATAGAAATACGAGTTCGAAAAATACTCCTCTCTTGCTCAAGGCACTGTGTATGTATGCAAGTGGCGCCATCGGACGACGGCAGGTGCTTCCACTAGGGCATGCGAGATAATAGTGAAGTGAAACCAAGCCAGTTTTTTGCCGAAGTTGTCGCTTCCTACAGACAAATGGCCGAGATTCGTACCTATACTATCTGGGGACGACGTTCAGCAGAGTATCAAACTCAATTCTCTATCAGGCAGAGGAACCATAGAACGGCTTCGCTCTTATTAGAGCTCATCAGTACGGTATCCCTCAAACCTGATAGAGATACTAGTTCGAAAAATACTTGGTCTTGTCTCTTGCTCAAGGCAATGTGTGTGTAAGCAAGTGGCGCCATCAAACGACGGTTAGGGCAGCGACAGCTAGGGCATGCGAGATATAGTGAAGTGAAACCAAGTTTTCTGTCGAAGTTGTCGCGTCCCACAGACAGATTGCGGAGATTCGTACCTAAACTGTCGTTCAGCAGAGTATTAAACTCAATTATCTATCAGGTAGAGGAACCATAGACCGGTTTCGCTGTAATTAGAGCTCGTCAGTACGGTATACTTCAAATTTGATAAAAATACGAGTTCGAAAAATACTTGGTCTCCTCTCTTGCTCAAGGCACTGTGTATGTCTGCAACTGGCGCCATCGGACGACGGCAGGTGCTTCCACTAGGGCATGCGAGATAATAGTGAAGTAAAAAACCAAGCCAGTCTTCTTCCGAAGTTCAAATTCGTATCTTTACTGTTTGGAGACGACGTTCAGCAGAGTATCAAACTCAATTCTCTATGAGGCAGATGAGCCATAGACCGGTTTCACTCTTATTAGAGCTCATCAGTACGGTATACCTCAAAACTGATAGAAATATGAGTCCGAAAAATAATTAGTCTCCTCTCTTGCTGTGTGTATGTATGCAAGTGGCGCCATCGGACGACGGCAGGTGCTTCCACTAGGACATCCGAGATATTAGTGAAGTGAAACCAAGCCAGTTTTCTGCCGAAGTTCTCGCTTCCCACAGACAGATGGCCGAGATTCGTACCTATACTCTCCGGGGACGATGTTTAGCGGAATATCAAACTCAATTCTCTATCAGGCAAAGGAACCATAGACCGGTTTCTCTCTTATTAGAGCTCATCAGTACGGTGTACCTCAAATCTGATAGAAATACGAGTTCTAAAAATACTTGGTCTCCTCTCTTGCTCAAGGCACTGTGTATGTATGCCAGTGGCGCCATCGGACGACGGCAGGTGCTTCCTCTAGGGCATGCGAGATAATAGTGAAGTGAAACCAAGCCAGATTTCTGCCGAAGTTGTCGCTTTCCACAGACAGATGGCCGAGATTCGACCCTAAACTCTCTAGCGACGACGTTCAGCAGAGTATCAAATTCAATTCTCTATCGTTCAGCAGAGTATCGGGCGGAGGAACCATAGACCGGTTTCGCTCTTCCCTCATTTCACTCTATTCCTCAAACCTGATAGAAATACTAGTTCGAAAAATACTTGGTCTTGTCTCTTGCTCAAGGCACTGTGTGTGTGTATGCAAGTGGCGCCATCAAACTACGGTTAGGGCAGCGACAGCTAGGGCATGCGAGATATAGTGAAGTGAAACCAAGTTTTCTGTCGAAGTTGTCGCGTCCCACAGACAGATGGCGGAGATTCGTTCTTATACTGTCGTTCAGCAGAGTATTAAACTCAATTCTCTATCAGGTAGAGGAACCATAGACCGGTTTCGCTGTTATTAGAGCTCGTCAGTACGGTATACTTCAAACCTGATAAAAATACGAGTTCGAAAAATACTTGGCCTCCTCTCTTGCTCTAGGCACTGTGTATGTATGCAAATGGCGCCATCGGGTGACGGCAGGTGCTTCCACTAGCACGTGCGAGATAATAATGAATCGGCCATCTGTGTGTGGGAAGCTACAACTTCGGCAGAAAACTGGCTTGGTTTCACTTCACTATTATCTCGCATGCCCTAGTGGAAGCACTTGCAGTCGTTCTATGGCGCCACTGGTATAAAAAATGTTTTTTTTTTTTTAATTTATTGAAGTTGTGTTTTTTTATTGAAGTTGTGTTTTTTAGTTTTTCCAAAAATATTATATGTTAAAATTTAGTTATAACACATTAAAGTGTGTAGAGTTTATGCCTAAATAAAATGCCATGGGCTAATTCGGTACAAAAAATTATAGATTTCTTAAAAAAAACGTTAAAAAATCAGTAAAAAATTGGAGATGTTTTTACAGATTTACAAAAAAATGAATTTTTTGTATAAAATTTAATAAACTGGATCATATAAACTGTAAAAAATGTAATAAACTGAATCAAGACTTTTTAATAATCCAAAAAAAAAACTCATTCATATTATCATGCAAAATTAGCTTCCTGTATGGGCTAATTCTGGTAAAGAAATTCAGTCCTTTGAGAAGTTCCAGTGGTAAAAAAAGTGTTAACTAAATCGATCACATATTTTAGTTGATATTTTTGCCCTGGGAAATAGTTTCTAGTAATGAAATTTTTTAAAACATAACTACCCGAAAACTAGTATGTCGATGGGTTGATTGGCAAATCTCTAACCACTACTTAACTCTAAAAGACTAATTTCACAACAAGTTTTAGTAAATTAAAGAATCCAAGAAATGTAAATCAAGTAAAATTATTGATCTGTTCTCTTAAAATTTGCGTTACCCTGATTGGTAAAAACACTTCCATTATTTGACGTTGTCTACTTCCAAAGGATCTTTACGGCATCTTGTTCCTGTCATCAGGCCAACAGATAATTGAAAAATCTACCAAAAGTTAAACATTTTCCATTTCGATGATCATGTATTGCGTTCTCTCAATTTACAGATGTAATGGTTTGGCAGGTTTAGGACAAATAAAACTCCATTGTCGTTTGAATAAAGGCCAACGCCTTTTCACCATAAATAATACTCTGAGATGTTGGAATTTAAGCGTGAATTAACTATCCAGTTTTCTAAATTTACATAAAAGCAAGATATAAGTAATTGTGGCAAACTCAAACTAATCACCTCCTTTTCTCATCTATACTTAGATCTACTTGTGGGCGGTTCCCCAAAATACAAAGAAATGTTCCAAAGCGAGGACTCAAAATCGATCTTAGATTCATTTCAAACTGTCGATGAAGATCTGGACTCGTCATCCTATTGGCTCAGGAAAGTAGCCAATCAAAGAAATATCTCCACCATCGGAGTGAAAACGAACCTGCTCTACATGCTTTCTCACAATAATCCCCTAGTTGCCGATCGACATGGCCGCCCTAAAGTTTTCATATTGGAGAAACCACTAAGGGCCCAACCTGTATGTTTCCATTCATTAATTCCTCCACAATATTGATCTTGTGGAAATTTAGGTAGGGATTCTAATGAGACGAGGTCATTTCATAGAAGGCCCGGTCAACTTTGTGGTGCAAAGGTTGTTGCTCGAGGGCGGAATGTTTGGTCATATCGCCAAGAAGTACATCACTGGTAAATCTGGGGCTGTTTCTGCAGAAGACGAAAGTGATGAGGAGGAAAGAGCTGTTGATACTACTGATGTTTCACCCTTGTCTAACCATAATCTCGAGGGTGCTTATGTCTTGTATGGCATTGGACTTGGTTGCGGATGTATAGTGTTTGTGTTAGAGCTGCTTTATGTTTACTGTTGCAAGAAATAATTTATAGAAACAGTCATCAAGTTGGCTGTAAAGCTTCAACAGAAAATAATGGTGTAACAACTGACACTCAAATTCAGAGCCAACTTGATGGCTATTTCTGAAGAACATCCGGTACAATGTCTTTTATTATTTTCTAATGCGGGCTACTTCAGTACCTACCATCAGATCTAGGCTCCAGCCTTGAATCTTGGATTATTGAGGGATTGAAACGTGACTGACATGACACTGCTCCTAAGGTTAGAAAGCATGTTATCTGAAAAGAAAACGATGGTGATTACAATCTATAACTGTAACTGAAAATTAATAAAACATAAAATGCTCATAACTTTTTAATAGCAGTTTTCTGTCGCAATCCGCTATAATTCCTTACGTCGTAACTTATCTTTTTCAACAAACATAATTTGTTTGTTCGTAACTTTAACAACAAAGTTAACTAATAATTTTAATCAGCCATTTCCATGAAATATAACATCTTGTTATGGGTATCGATCGAATTAAGCGATCCTAAAATTATTTTGTAATTTGAACTATTGCTGGTGCAAACGTCCTTGATCGGAGAAGTAAAAATAGAATTAAAATATTCATAAAAGCCAGTTAGTCATAATTTAATGGAGATATATGGGTTAATGGAATATTTTATCTCATAAGTAACATTCTTTAGTTGGAATTTCTTTTTACTCAATCAAATTAGTATTTACTATCTTGGTAGGTAAAAGAATAAATAAATACCTAGCCGTTGATTTTAAAATCAGCCTTATTTATATAAGGCTGATTTTAAAATCAGCCTTATTTATATAAGTCTACTATTGGAATTTTTGCATTTTAGCGAAATTGAGAAATTAACCCAAAAAACACTTAAATAACATGGGCCAAAAATCGTGACGTCAGCTTAGTGTGGACTTGGGAGCGATAATGACGTCATTATTTCCCGAGCCCCGTGGCCATCATTGGCGCTGCTATTACGGCTGTCAATAATATCATTGCTGACATTGGCCGCTCTAAAGAGCTCAAGGGCCTTATTCTATAGGAAAGAGAGGAAGTGAAAGTGAGAATTGCTGGCCAATGGAATTCGTCAACAGAATTTTTTGACCAATCGAGGTTGTCAAAATTCTCACTTTTACTTTCACTCTTTCCTATAAAATAAGCGTCCTGAGATTATTCCCGTCATTTGTTTTCTTAATAAAATTATAAGGACGGAAGTAGTCAGAGCGGTCACCCGAAAACCTGTGAATATTTGGTTTGACATCTCGATGATTATTCGCGGGCGCGGGTTATTCGTTTTTTTTAACATATATAAACTTTTTTGAATCTTTCCCTTGTTGCTGTGATTGCGCCGATTGTGTTGAGATTTAGTAAAATTACAAGTACACTATACCTGGTCAGATTTGTGCTGTTGCTGAATATAAAAGCGTCAAATTAAAGTGAGTGAAGACAAATATCCTTTCATGTTTTCACAAAAAGAAAAGATGTTCTATCACTTAAAATAAGAAATAGCTGGATTCAGCTTTGCCAACGAAGTGATACATTCAATCCAGATACCCGGCAATCATTACATTTTACGGCAAATGATTATGAAAGAGACTTCCTAAATGAACTTTTGGGTAAGTAGAACATTCAGTATTAAGTACTTATATTGCTTCGCTCGTCCTCAAAACTTTCGCATTCGTGCCTTAAAATTGCACTTTTAACACTTACCGCATTTAAATAGCTATTTTGAATGCATGTTAAACAATAAAACACATAATGGCTGGCCAAGCAATTTTAAAATATCCTGACTCCCTGACTACACCGTGTAAAAGTACGTACAACCAATAAGTATTTGTACCTATTCAGAAAATGTTTCCTAGTATCTAGACATCAAGAAAATGTGACGGTACATTAACATACTAAGTATAAGTGTAAGTATCCCAAACTCGTAGTTGTTTATGGTGTATTTAATACAGTTGCTTGCAACCCGCTTTTTAAGCCTGCATCAACGTACTAATAAACCTATCTTTGAAATCAAAACTATTTGTATTATTACTATTTTATAGATCCTTTCATACTTATCGACACTCCTAAGATGCTATTTAAATCAATACAGGATAAACAGAAGCACAGCATATGTCAAAAAACTATTCGTCCGCGGAATAAACTCTTAATGATATATCTCATCAGAGCACTAGTGTGACGTCACGCCGCGGGTACAGAAAAAGAGGTAATTGAGCCGTCCTGTTAGTAGCGTTAGTCTAGTGTCCTTGGGTTTCGTGCACATGACGTCATTTTGCCAGAATTTTAGTAAATATAACCTCACTTTAATAATTAATTATATAATGTTTGCAATAAAATTGGTCTTTTTGCCTTAATTTTAAATCCTACTAAGGCCTTTTTGGGGGATCCAAACTTTAAATTTAGTTATGTTCGTGCAGAAGCACACAAATACAATATGTTTTTTGTTTTTAACCAATGTAGTCACGTGCCGCACAAAACACGAAACCCATTAGTATCCGGTGTATTTAGATTTTTCTAGAGGCATCTTTTTAAACTAGTCTAAAAATAGCCAAAAACGGTCGGTAATTTGTGTGTGTTTTGAGTGTAACATTTGTCAACCACTGTCGAAAATGTCCCTCTTCGCCTTATTAGCAGTTTTAGCAGCTGTGGGTAAGTTTTGTCCTGAAAGTCTTTTAAAAAATGTTGCGTTGTGCCTGGCAATGTTGTTTCTTATCCTTATCCTTGACAAAAAATGTCCCGAGATATCGATCGCAGCTCTTAAATGTAATCACTAGAGGAGTCTTAAAGTTAGGACACCCACCATGACGTCGTAGTTAACAAAATATTGATCCGTCTTTTTTTGCCGTTCTTGTACAACATGGAGTACAAACGTTTTATTAATCTTGCGTCTACGCCACTGATTTGTGAATCATATTTAACTAAATTCCGACTTTAAACTCGGAATTTAACTAAATTCCGACTTTGAACTCGGAATTTAAGAAAAAAAATCTTGTTGGCCCTTCTACACCTTCGTATCCAAGTGACATAACTAACCTGAACTAACCTGAACTAAATTCCCACTTTAAACTCGGAATTTAAGAAAAAAAAATCTTGTTGGCCCTTCTACGCCTTCGTACCTGGACACTTTTATCAAAAAACTTAGACTGTGGTGCTTTTTGGTGCACTGATGTCTTCATATCCACCAAAGCATTTACTACCAATTGTTCCTTAGGTGTTAGATCACTCAATCGTATCAACTTTTCCTCACTACATTCAGAATTTAAAGTCATAGGTTCTTTATTACAACTATCACAAACACTACTAAAGTCTGGGATAGAGAAATCATTGTCTGACAAACTTTGACTGGAGGAAGATGTCTTGATGGTCCCGCCAAAGCTTTTAACTTAGGTCTCAAAAAGTTTGATGCTAGTTTTCCTGCAAAATTATTACGTAAAAATGTTAAACAAAAAACGGTAGAAAAATATGTCTAAATACCTCTATTGTAATCATGCTGCTTAAAGTGCAATGAACAAACTCAAAATGTTTGCTAACTGGTTTTGTTATTGATAGGACTTTGATCCAGGATTTTCTCCTGTCCACAAACTCATCCACGCCAAACTCTTCTTTGGAAATACTTCTGTTGGTGTTTTTGGGGCAATTGCAATTGAATTCGCAGCAATCTGATAGTTTTCTTCTGCTTTTTTCTTGTACTAAACATTCTTGCACAAACCTAATCATTACATTAAACACCGTGATACATGAAGTAAAAGAAAACTATACAAAATGTAAACAATTTCGGAAAATGTAAGGAAATTTAAAAATATATAAGACTTTGTTCATGCAACTAGGAATATTAGGATACAACTCCCGAAGCAAGGACGAAAATACATATAAATATAAATATAAATAAACAATGATGATGATTACTTCCTAACTAGCTTTACATTTTTGCCCCCAGGTGGCGTCTAGATTTTTTTAATCGCCAATAGCCAAAAACATAACCTCATAAGTGTGACGTTGAAATGTTTTAAAAGCGGGAGCTTGTATGCGTCTAGTTCAATAGCCATTTTGTATAGTAATTATAATTAAAAGTGATTCCGCTGGTGCCGGTTTAAATAAATCTTGGCGGTATGTCAACGATATTTTTAAATCCTAGTGGCTTTGTCAGCTATCTATTTATTTGAGATTTGAATACACTTTTTATAGATTTGCTTTAATATTAATTAATTAAATCCTGTTTTATTTGTAGGCGTCACTTACAAGGTCCTGTCTTTATAAATTAGGCTTCACTTACGGGTTACTGGCGCTAACAGCAAGATGTCCAGTCGTACCGAAAAAATATAGTAGTTAGCTAAGCGTAAAAAAAATGAAACTATATATTCCCAATAAAAAGAATTTTTCAAGAAGTGAATTAGGATGAACAGTTAGAAAATATTAACGTATAAATTAACTTTGAACGGCCACGGAAAAAATTAAACGGCAATAAAATTTATGGTGTTTCTCAAGATGTAACCCCATCTCCGTTAGACTTAATAAATCTTCAACCTAATGCTCCTGTGTTGAGTCCAGAAGAAATATGTATCAGTAATGATGCTGAAATAGTTTTCGACGACGGTTTTCAATGTCTGGAGAATTTTGAAGGAATGTTATATTTTAATCCGGATCCAAATATTACGGCCTCCAACGTCGAATCCAGTACCAACAATGGTGGACAAATTATTTCTGAGTTAGCTGAGACTTCTCCTACCAATTCTGCTACGACTTCCAACGCCGAAACCATCAATTACAATAACGGTGGACAAGTTGTTCCTGATTTATCTGAGACTTCTCCTACAAAATTTTGCACAGTTCTGGAAGACATCAGTACTATTCTAAATAATGCTTTAATCGAGAATCCTAACAAAGAAGAAAACAACACTGATGAAAGTTACACACCAAAGTTTGGTAATGAAGAGTTTGATACGAGCTCTAACACAAGTTCCCAATCTCAGCACGAAATAATAAGCGATAATGATTTAAGTGTTTTAAACCCAGGTGCAGACAACTGTAAACAGAATAAGAATAGCAAAAAACTAAAAGGGATAAATTAAAAAAATGACAATAAAAGGCTAAAAATGCTTGTTAAAAATTACTTAGGATTCAGAAAAACGGCAGGTCTGAAGAATACATTTCACAACACTAACATAACGGAAAGGAAAATGAAAAGAAAATGTGCGTGTACACATAATAACAAGAGATCGACAACCAAATGTTTTCTTGTCTCTGATAAGGACCGAAGTGACATATTTACTAAATTTTGGCAGGAAATGTCATGGGATCAGCGAAAAGTGTTTGTGTCAAATACTATTAGTGTCACGAAAAAAGAAAAACCAAGAAAGTTAGACCACGATTCTAGACGTACTTTAACGTTCAAGTATAATTTAAAAGTTAAGAATGAAAACAATCTTGTTTGTAAACTTATGTACCTTGGAACACTTGCTTTAGGAGAATGGTCTGCTAGATCTTGGGCGGAAAGCGAAAGCGGAATGAATGAAACTAATGAAAAAAATAAGGAAAAGAAAACCACGCCTGGATGTTTTCAAAGAATTTTTAAGTACCTTTTTAAAAAACCTCAACAAACTCCCGTCTCATTACTGTCGCAAAAATACTGAAAAGCTTTATCTAGAGCAAGAATTCCAGTCTATTTCCGAATTGAATAAAGTTTATACTGCAATTTTTGTAAAGAAAATAGCAGGACGCCATTATCTCACACTTGTTTAAGAGACATGATGAAGTTATCTATTTTCCATCCGCCCAAAGGTCAGTGTGATACGTGTTTCAAATTTAAAAACGGAAACCTATCTGGAATAGAATTCAATTTTCATGTAATGAGAAAGGATCTAGCTAGAAGTGAGAAAGAACAAGATAAAAGGAACGCTATTGAAGGGAAAATTCATGTTATAACCATGGACGTCCAGTCAGTAAAATTAAGTCCGCAGTTACCTGCTAGTGCATTCTATTATAAAACTAAACTTTGCTGCCACAACTTTACGGTTTATAACTTAGCTAATAGACAAGCAAATTGTTACTGGTTTGATGAGACAAACGCAGACGGTCAAGCATCTACCTACGCCTCTTTCCTGCAAGACTATTTGGAAGAAAATTTCCTACGATCTACAAATAAAATTCCTATATTTATCTATTCTGACGGGTGTACTGAGCAAAATCGTAATAGTGTCCTGTCTAACACATTGGTCCAACATATTACTTTATCTGTCTACAAAATATGGTGTTCTTCTCGAGCAGAAGTTTTTGGAAAAAGGTCACACTCAAATGTGTGATTCAGTGCACAGCTCTATCGAGACTACATTAGAAAATCGTGATATTTGTCTTCCTAGCGATTATATAAAAGGCACTAAAGAATCTAGACATAAACAGCCATTTACTGTAAAAAAACTTCAACTTTTCATTTTTCAAAAATTTTGGTGATAAAAATCTTATTAAATACAGCTCTATTAGGCCTAGTAAATCTCTAGGTGGACACACAGTTAGTGATATACAGGTTTTACGATACACAGGTGAAAAAATTTTCTATAAAACTAATTTCGATGAATCTTTTGAGGAATTGGCAACTAGACCAAGAAATGTTGACCTATTTCATGCTCAGTTTCCGTCACTATTTCAAAGTAGACTGCCAATTTCCAAAACAAAGTATGACCATTTACAGGCCATCAAATCGGTTATTCCCAAAGACTGCTGGTCTTTTTATGATTTGTTGCCGTATAAATAAGCTGAATATCATAACCGTTTTATTTGAAGTATTAAGAAAATGTTTTACTTTTTTTCTTATTTCATTTTAGTTAGTTCAGGTTAGCCAAACCAAAATATTAACTTGTAGTGCAGTTTTTTCAACGTGTTGTGAGACAGGAAAAACCTTTTTTTGTTTGTTTTACTCTTTAGTGTTCTATTACCAATGGTCTTATAACCAAATGGTCCGTCACTTATCAAATGAGAGCATAACCTTGCTGGTTAGAAATTTTATTTTTGTTATTTTTGTAAAAATACAATATTTTTTTGCTTTGCACTGCTTTTTAGTGAATTTTTTTATTAATATTTCCTGAGTAATTTTACGACATTACCTCATACTGAGTTCATGAAAAGAGACATTACTTCGTAAATTATTCCATTTCCTTTTCTTTACCTGATTTAGATCAACTTTTGCAAAAATCTTTAAAATGGAGCCATTTTGTTGGATATTATTTAAAAGAGTGTAAAAAATAATACCTTAATTGGTTTAAACACAGTTTTTTGCCCACCCTGTAAAATTAACGATTTCCGACTTCCGAGTTACTGCCTTTCAACCCTCGTAATGTTGGAATGACCACTTATACACGAGACTTATATTTTATATTATTAATAAGTTCTAAGCAGTAGGTAAAGTTGACAACAAACATTTGTTAGTACTTACTAATATCTTACGTGCTCCTAAAAGGGGGCAAAAGCATTTAAACTGATTACCATTATTTCAAACATTTTGGTTTAGTCAGTCGGCTATTAGTAGCTACTTAACAGCTCCGTCGGTAGATGGCGTAACGATAAGCCGAAACTGTCTAGCTGAATCTCGAATAATTTTTATTTTGAAAATATGAAAGCTGATTATGCGTGTCTCTTATCGGTATTTTGGTTTCAGTTTTTATCAATTATGATGTCCAGGACCCGCTGTATTATTTATTTAATAGAAAGTCGATGTTTGCTAATAATATTACGTATAATACAGGGTGTCCCAGCCGAGAGTGACCCATTTTAAATACTTATAACTTTTCAATCATATTTGACAGCTACCTGTGGTTTAGGCCATTCTTTTTCTCTAGGTCTAAAGTTTTTTTTTAGTTGGCATCAAATTTTGTAGATACTATACAGTGGGATCAAAAAAATTCATTTTTTTCAAAATAAAAATTCTCAACTATTTTTAGTGGAACACTATTTATATTGTGACGCCACAATTAAGAGTCATGATCAAGATATCCAAGTACCAATAAACATCGGACTTGAAACTTGAAGTTTCAGCTGAAAAAGGTTAAAATAGATATCGGCGTATTTTTAATTATGCAAAGTTTATTAGCATATTTACAAAACGAATGGCAGATATTGATAAATTAATAAAGAAAAAAAAACTGCTGAATATGTTGGCCGTTCTGATCCACGCATTTATAAAGTCTGACCAGTAAATGGTTAAAGAATTTTGTAACATATCCTGCGGAATCGCTTCAATTACGTTACGAATATTCCTCTTAAGATCATCCAAACTAGTGGGGAGGGGGCTATAGCACCTCTCCTTCACATAACCCCAGTGGAAAAAGTCTGAAACCGTCAAGTCAGGAGAGTAAGGTGCCCACTCTAAAGGACCGGCTCTTCCTATCCAGTTTGGCCCAAAAGTCATATCTAGTGATGTTCTTGCTATTTATTAAAGAATAATTCGGTGGAGCACCATCTTGCTGAAAGTAAACCTCATCCAACATATCAGTATATACTGCTCCTGTTATTGTAGGTTCATTAAAAAAAATGGTCCGTATATTTTTTCGGGTGAAATTGCACACCATACGGTTACTTTTGGAGTATCTCGCTGAAACTCGTTGAAAGCTCTTGGATTCTCCGAGACCCAAATCTTACAGTTATGCTTGTTACATCTACCATCTATGTGAAAACTAGTGACCTCCAAGTATCCATGTATTGAACATTTCTGAAGTCAATTTTTATTAACGTTTTTGGTTGGCGGATTTCTATGGAATCTAGCACGAAATCTTCTTTGTGTCGTTATTATTGATCTGGTTTCATTACAAAATAGTACTGTTTTTTGCTTTTTCTACTAACGAATAAATAATTTTCTTTAAAATTAAACTTAATTTGTAATTTAACTCTGACAGTTTGCAATTTAACTCTGACATTTGTGGTGACAATTGTTTACTGTAGTATTTAACTAGTATAACACGTAGGTAGGTACCTATACGTAGATGTTTCAGTTTGAAAAAATTATTTACTATTAAACATTCATATTTTCAAAAATGCCATCCTGTATACAACATTATTTTTAGTTTTATATTCCTTTTGTCAATTATAATTATTAATTAAACACAGAACATCAAGCTCTAATTTCTTAGTTATTGAAATTAACCCGATTTCTATTTTAATTTCTTACAGTTAAAACTTCAAGTTTTAAGTCCGAAGTTTATTGGTACTTGGATACCTTGATCATGACTCTTAATTGTGGACGTCACAATATACAGAGTGTTCCATTAAAATTAGTTGAGAATTTTGATGTCGAAATAAAAGGAATTTTTCTGCTCCCACTGTATAAGTCTCTACAAAATTTGTTGCCAACTAGAAAAAAACTTTAGGTCTAGAGAAAATGAATGACTTACACGGCAGGTGGCTATCACATATAGTTTAAAAGTTATAAGCATTTAAAATGGGTCACTCTCGGCTGGGACACCCAGTATTACTAAAGTTACAAATAGTAGTTTAGTTACATGATTATTTTTAATAAAATATTTTCTTATGTGCTACAATACCAATGCTACTTCACTGGCATTTTCGCACTTGACAGATTGGAGCTAACTGGCAACGGACACCGGCATCGTATCCTACTTCCTCTGTCTACCTATTCTAAGGTTTGGACATTGTTTTTAAATAAGCAAGAGAGTCATAGGTGACGCCACAATCGGTGTTTAACCGAAATATTACAGCCTCTCCGGGTGACAGCTCTAGACCGCTCTGAGAAAATTCTCGATCCTTTGTTCTCTCAATAAGAATTTAAAGATGGGAATACTCCTAGAGCGGCCTTTTGCAATTTTCTCTCATCCTTTTCAAGCGGGTCTAGGTACTTACCCAATTAGCGGTGTATTTATTTGTAACATAAATAGAATGTTTTAGGACGGTGGTTTTCAATGTTCAATGGTTTTAATGGTATTAAATCATAACCGATGGTTTAGGCGGTTTAGGTTTAGGTAAATTATGGTAAACTAAAAATATCTAGCATTATTATCAATATTAAATTAATAAAAATCACATTGAGAGATAAATATGATGACACGTATGACATTTGACAGGCGAACCCAGAATTTGAGAACATATGCGATTTCTACTAATAACGGTTTCGGGTGGCCCTCTCGAGCGCTCTGAGTGTATTCACATCCTTTGTTTTTTGAATAAGAATGTAAAGATGGCAATACACTCAGATCGGTCTATCTGGTGCCATCTAGTATTCAAATAGTTTTGGTGAATGAAGAGCGGCGATGACTTTTGGAAACTACTTTTAATGCCTAGGACCTGTTTATTACGTTTTTTCCTGAGAATTAGAAAACGCACTTGAAATGCCTCTATCGGGAGATAACAAATAGCGTACATTTAGACCGCTTGGAAAAATGATAGATTATGTAACTAGGAGTAAAAGCCGGTCATTTTGTGCTGAGCCCAGGGATTGACGGCCGAAGCTAAGCTGAGGCCTGCAATGGGCGAAGCTAAGCTGAGGCCTGCAATGGGCGAAGTCACCACTACTGTCATGGTGGCGCATATATAAACGATTTTCATTCACCAAAATTATTTGAACACTAGATAACACCAGCTAGACCGATCTGAGTGTATTGCCATCTTTACATTCTTATTAAAAAACAAATGATGGGAATACACTCAGAGCGCTCGAGAACGTCACCCGAAACCTTTATTAAGTTGAGTTCGGTAATTACATCCCGAGCGCTCGGAATATCAGTCTATCTCACTCTAGCTTGTTAAGAATTTAGGAGATGGTCTGTGTCCGAAGCGCTCGGATGGATTTACCGAACTCGGCTTAACTCGAAATCGCATATGTTCTTGAATTCTCTCGTCGGTTAAATTTAGTAATAATAATAATGCTACAAATTTTTAGTTTACTATAATTTACCTAAACTATCTAAGCCATTGGTTATGATTTAATACCATTAAAACCACTGAACATTGAAAACCTCCGTTCGGGGATGGTAAATATTATGTCCGTTCAAAAAAACCGTTTTTTCTTAAAAAAAAAAATTACAGTGGGTGATAGATTATACTTTCCTCTTTCATATTAAGTGCGGATAAATACACTTTTTTTCATAATTTAAAAAAATTTTACTCATTTTGTTAAGTTTGATTACGTTGAAAATAACTTTGATTACGTTAAAAAAAAACGCTTTTTCTTGAATAAGGTTACTGCAGGTAGTAGATTAGACTTACCCCTTCACATTAAGTGCGAGTAAATGTTATTTTGCAAAATCTTAAAACAAAAAATGAAAAAAAAGACTGACTGAAGGAAATAAGTTACAACTGTATTCCAAACTGCGATAAATGTTAAAACGATTCTTGTCAATTGTCGACAAGACAAATATGCAACGGTGCCAAATGTTACGTAAATGAAAAACAAAAAAGAAATACCTCAACTAATCTAAACTGCCCTATCTCATCAAAACCAATGATCTTGTACCTTGTAGCGGCCCATCAGGTTATTAGTTCAACCAAACTGAACTAACCTATCCTAAAGAAAGACAGGAATAATATAACATGAAATAATGTAACAAAAGGCAAAGTAAAACTAAACTAACTGTGACAAGGTCTAGAGGCAGTCCATGGCCCGCCGTAACGGATAAGTAAACCTGAACTAACCAAACCAAAGGAAAAGCAACTGAACTTACCTAAACAAAGGAAAAACAGAACTGAACTAACCTGAACTAACCAAAGGCAAAGCAAAACTGAACTAACATAACCAACAGAGCCCACACTTATATGCAGCAATCAACATGCGCCGTAATGGCTCTAAAGAGCTGCTGAGACAAAAAACAGACGCGGTCCTAACGGGCAGCCCTAAAAGACAACTACAACTGAAATGATCAAACCAAAGGAAAAGCATAACTGAACTAACCTGAACTAACCAAAGAGAAAGTAAAACTGAACTAACCTAACACACTTAATGTGTAGCAAGCAAAAGGCTCTGTAGCGGCCCTAAAAGGCCGCTGCAACAAGAAGCAGAGGCGGCCCTAACGGGCCGCCATAATGGACAAGTAAGACTGGAGTAACCAAATCAAAGGAAAACATAACTAAACTCACCTAACCAAAGGAAGAACAGAAATGAACTAACCAAAGGCAAAGTAAAACTGAACTAACCTAACCAACAGAGCCCACATTTAATGTGTAGCAAGCGACAAGCTCTGTAGCGGGCCTAAAGGGCCGCTGCAACAAGAAGCACAGGCGGCCCTAACGGGTCGCCATAAAAAGACAAGTAGCACTGCACTAATCAAATCAAAAGGAAACATAACTAAACTAACCTAACCAAAGAAACAACAAAACTGAACTAACCTGAACTAACCAAAAGCAAAATAAAACTGAATTAACCTAACTAACAGGTCGAAAAGCGCCCCGCACAGGCCGCCGTAAAGGACAGGTTTAACTGAACTAACTAAACCAAAGGAAAAAACATAACTGAACTCATCTGAACCAACTTAACCAAAAGCAAAGTCAAACTGAACTCGAGTTTTACTTTGCCTTTGGGTCGCGCCGCCTGAACTTAGGGACCATTGCGGGATCCGATGCATCCTTACTAACTGCTTCCGAAACGGCCTAGTTCTGGACATTGAGAGAGGAACTGGCAACCTAGCTGGTCTAATAAGTGACAGCCGCAAGACGAGTGTCAAAAGCTCAAAAGAAAACTTCCAATATTAGTAATTTATTGATGCCAAACAAAGTACAATTTTCTTTAATTATTAAAACAAAATAACACATTTACCACCACTTAAGATGAAAGAGTTAAGGTTAGTCTATTACATGCAGTAATTAAAGAAAAACCAGCTATATCGAACGTAATCAATGTTATTTTGAATGTAATCGAAGTTGCCAAAATAAGTAAAATTTTCTTAAATTATTTTAAAAAAGTGCATTTATCCGCAATTAATATGAAAGAGGTAAGCTTAATCTATCACCTTCAGTAATTTTTTTCAAAGAAAACCAGTTTTTTTGAACGGACATAAAGTTTACCTTTCCCCCTCCGTTCTAACACATTCTATCTATTTTTAAATAATATACACCACTATAATTGGGTAAGTACCTAGACCCGCTTAAAGAGGATGAGAGAAAATTGCAAAACTGAATCAGTCTGAAATAAACTTCTTATTTTCTGCATGCTTGAAAAAAATAATATATTTTACTCGGAGTAAAAGGTCTTTTTGTGCTTGGACCAGTTGAAGGCTTCAGCTTCGCTTCGGCCGTCAATCTCTGGGCTCAGCACGAAAAGACCCACTTTTACTCCTAGTGACATAATCTACTATTACTCCGTGTAACATATACTTTTTTTCAAGCTATTTAAATTACAAATCTACAGGATGATTCATCAATATGTTAATATACTTTTATTTTGTTATTTATCATTTTAGATAAAAATGTTCAATGCAAGTTGTACAGGGTTTTATAGAATTATTTAGAAATAGATATGAATTTTTGTCAATATGTAGAGTGGGTTATATACATATAACCATGGCAGACCCAAGTTAGGTTTTTTCTTTGTTATGAGGGGGTGAGTCCTTGGGTTTTGTTCCTTTGATATGTTGGGAAAAAGAAACATTTTTCTTTCTTTAACTGTAAAAAATGTAGTAGTTCAATGATGTTTAGCATCTTCATCAGTAAAACGTTAAAACATAAGACCGAAAAACAACATTTTTATTTTGATTGTTGTGATAAACAAAGTTTTCATTAATCAAACCCTTATATATTACAAAACTAAAATCTATAACTACTAACTAGTCGTCCGCGATATCAACTAAAAATTTACGTCAAAAACTCTAACATAGGATGAATGCAGCTTTGCACCAAGAGCTCTGATTACTATTTTTATTCAACTGCTGTAGTGCTACCTAGTATCTAGTGCTTAAAAGTTTTCGTAAGTTACAATAATGACAATCGTGTATGTACAACTGCGCTAATACGTCAGTAGCGGTGACTTTTGACTTTACTTTTACTGCCTAGGCCTTTTTTGCTACTTCCTTGGTCTCAGGATTAGAAAGCCCACTTTAGGTGTGCGTATGGAGAAAACAAATGACGTACTTTTAGTCCGCTTAAAAAAAAAGGTATTTGTTTAATTGCATCATTTACTACATTAAAAAGTGCTCTTAATCGACTTTTTAAAAATGCTATAAATCTTTAGCGCATGCAAATCGATTATTCGTACATTATTAATCATCATCGCCCAAACTTGCATGATAAATTTTTTTTTATTGTTTATTTTACAATAATAACTAACAGAGTACTAAGTATTTAAAACACATTGTAGTCGAAAATGGTGAATTTTTAAAAAATCGACTAAGAGCTCCGTTTAATGTGGCAAATAGTTCAGCTAATGTGTTCAAATAGCGAAACTAAAAAAGCTTGCTAATAAAAATGTTAGGGCCAAAAAGACCTTAAGGTGGTCTTGGTTAATACTGTGGCGAACTCAGGGTTCATTAATTCCAGTATAACGATTTAACACGAAAACACTATTTATTTATCCCACAAATACACACAAGTACAATTTGACTACTAAATAGTTCACTACTTAACACTTTATAGCCTTCTATTATCATTTGGTACTTTAGCTTACTTATGGCTCGATTAAATAAGACTACTCTAACGGCGGCGTTAGTCGCATTTATACAAAATTCTGAAAATATAGAAAAAAACATTCTTAGAAGAAAAATAACTGCGTTCCAAATAAATAGAGCAATAAATCACTCACGACAGTCCCCATGTGTAACAATGCCCCAGCGCCCGGATAGGCCACGTGCCGCGAAGGTTCAACCTCCAATGGCGCTCCGCCTTGCTGATAATCCACACTCACAGCCGCCGCTTACCGTAACATTGCCCTGCTCCTAAGGCTGTTCGTCCCGAACAGATAGAGTTCCATAATATCGTCCTAATCGATCCAGATGAACCACCTTCATCTTTGACCTGGGGGTCCGCTGGACCCCCAGGCCACTATACATCACGTCATTAATCTTCTTTATAATTGTATAAGGCTCTTCCCAATTTCGGCTAGTTTGGGCGACTTCCCCACCTTTCGCCGCGGATTGTCCAGCCACACTAAATCACCATCCTGAAAGCCGCGGGAGTTAGCCAGTAAGTCATATCTTGCTTTGGCTCGATCACTGGAGATCCGCAGTTTATTCCTGACTTGTTCATGAACATTGTTAAGCCTCTCCTTGAGCTCCTACACAAAATTCTCAGAGTTGAGCGAATCTTTTTCTGGTGGTCCATACATCAAATCCGCAGGAAGCCTCATTTCCCTCCCGAACATCACTTTCGCCGGAGTATAACCAGTGGCTTCATGCGTAGAGCCTCGGTATGCCATCAACATGAGAGGTAGATGTTGGTCCCAATCACGCTGATGATCTGCCACCATTTTAGACAGGTAATGTGGATGCAAAGGAGTTGTTCTGGTCTTGCGAATTTCGAGAAGTTCCATGACCTTCTGGAATACAGCCGATTCAAAATTTCGGCCCTGATCAGAATGAAGTTCGAGAGGGACTCCAAATCTGCAGAACATTTCATTTACTAGCACCGTTATGTGCCACAGATGTTGCTTCCTGATTAGGCATGGCGTACGCTTCAGGCCATTTAGTGAAATAATCCATGGCGACCAAAATGTATTTGTTGCCTGACTCAGTCTGAGGAAATGGTCCCGCGACATCAACTGCTACCCTCTCGAATGGAGCACCTACAGTGTACTGCACCATTCGACCCGGTAATCCTGTTCGAGGTCTTCTTGTGGCACAACACACTAACCGCTCCTTAATTTTGGCCAAGGTTTTATTGACCCCAAAATGTCCTCCACTTGTTCCGTCGTGCATTTCCTGAAGTACATTCGATTTTCTGCTACCAGGAACAACCAATTGACTGACTGCGGTCTCGCCGTCCGGACTCTCCCACGCTCTCTTCGGTAATCCATTTTCTATTCTACGAGAGTGCCATTGGACCCATAGCGCCTTTAGGTTTGGACTTTTACCAGCAATATCTTGCAACTCTCGTCTCTTGTCGTCAGTCTTTGCCAAGAGTATTAGTCCAATATCTAGATCATTCATTTGTTCGTCTCGAAGCGTCTGTGTGGTCCAGCCATCGTTTATTTCCATCGACGTTCTCCTTACAGAAGGAAGTCCCTCACTCTGCTTAGTTCTTTGACAATGCCGACAATCTTTTTTATACGCCGTCTAGATATTGCATCGGCATTTCCGTGAGACCTTCCTGGTCGATGTTCAATTTGGAAATCGTACTGTTGCAGGCGCTCTATCCATCTGGCTATTTGACCTTCAGAGTTTTTCGTCTGTAATAACCATTTCAAGGCTCCATGGTCAGATCTAATCAGGAACATTTTTCCATATAAGTAGCAATGGTAATATTCGACGGCTTTAACGATGGCCAACAGCTCCATTCTAGTGACGCAATAGTTTCTGGCTTACTTAAAGTCTTACTGTAGTACTCAATGACTTTCTCTTGCCCGTTTTGCCTTTGAGAGAGTACTGCACCTAGAATATAACGAGTCCGTCCTTTATAGGGTAAGCCAAGATAGGATTAGAACAGAGGACAGCTTTAAGCCTTGCAAACGCCTGACTGCAATCGTGGTTCCACAAGAGCGGTGTTTTCTTTTCCGTTAATTTGTGCAGCGGTTTTGCAATGTCGGCAAATCTCTCTACAAATCTCCTGTAGTAAGTGCGTATTCCCAAAAAGCTAATTACTTCGTGTTTGTCTCGGGGAACTGGCCAACCTTTAAAGGTAGATATTTTACTTTGGCTACTTTACTTTAATGCCTTGTTCTAAGATAGTATGCCCCAAGTACTAGACTTGCTTTTGGAATAGGTTGCATTTCTTGTAGTTTAGCTTCAGGTGGGCATACCGTAACTTGTTGAAGATTTCAACAAGTTACGGAATTTCATTCAAATGCTCGTCAAAATTACGTCCCATGACAATTATGTCATCTAAGTATACCAGGCAAGGTTTCCAAGTCAGCCCCCTGAAGACAAGTTCCATTAGTCGCTCGAAAGTTGATGGAGCATTGCACAATCCAAAAGGCATAACAGTGAACTGATATAGCCCAGAACCAGTAGAAAATGCAGTCTCTTCTTTGCCTTCGGGAGCAATCTTTACTTGCCAGTATCCACTTTTTAAATCTACAGTGGAAAACCACTTTGATCCCGATAAAGTTGCTAACGTGGCAATGGGTAGCTGCCTTGCTTGGTTACATTAATAAGTTTGCTATAGTCAACACAGAAACGCGTTGAGCCATCTGTCTTCTTAACAAGTACCACAGGCGACGACCATGGACTAAATGATTCTTCTATGACGCCCTCCTTTAACATTTCATTCAGCAAACTGTTAACTTTCTGTTGTTTAGCCAGAGGGGCCCTTCGTGGGTGTTGCGGTATTGGCTGGACATCTCCTGTACGTGTTGATCTTATGGACAACTAAATCAGTTTGACTGTCGTTGTTCTTGAAGTGAAGCATATCAGATTCATCCATAGCAAATGGCAGACTGAAGTTGTTCCTTTGACAGGTTACTACAATGTCATTTGAAAGCATCAATAACTTCTGGGGAAGCTTGGTTAGAAGATTTAATTTAGGATGTCTCTGCTTCGACGATGCATACCCTTTGCACAGGCTCATAATTGGCCAGAACTATTCCTTCTTTGAGCTTGATGGTCCTTTCTCCAATATTTGCAACTCGTACTGGCATAGTTTTCTTCGTGTCGGTCAAAGTTCGCGGTACCATGATTTCAGTCGTCAAATCCAGGTTAGGTTCTATAAGTCCTATGGACCACCACGGATCATTTCCAGAAGTCGCTGTGATACTTTGTTCTGAATTTGAAGAAATTTTCACATCTTTCTCATCAAACTCCTCATCTCCAAACGTGAGAATATTCCGTTTATGATCATAGGAGAATCTATGTTTCCTGATGAGATCCATTCCCAAAAAAAACTCGTTTTTGATCTTGGCAACCAACACTTTATGCCGAACTTCAAGTCTTTCTCCAATAATGATGGTGACATCGGCTTCTCCGTCTATGGCGCAAGACTCTCCAGTGACTGATTTTAACATAGGGTTGGGCAATGGTTGTATATCCGACAAGTTTATCTGGTCTTACAATGGTCACATCTGCTTCTGTATCGATGGTAATCTGAATAATTGGGTTTTATAAATTTCTCAGGCCGTAGTACTTTCATAATCGGGTGGCTTAATTTTAGCGTTGGCTGCGCTAAAACACTCTGTAGACACGTTGTCGTCCTCAAGTTGTTCCCGGAATTTCCTTTCTAGCACGAGAACCTTCTGGCTGACAGCTTCGAGCCCTTCATTAACAGATTGCATTATTCTTCTTTCCAATTGTTGCTCCCTAGCTACGAGATGGTTCACTAATTCTTCTTTGAACCGTTTCTGTTCTAGAGTAGTCGCTCCTGTACTTGATCACGTCTTTCTTGTTCCTCTTTTTGTTCGTTATAACGTTTTTCCTGTTCTTCCTTCTGTTGTTGCATAAAGGAGAGCAGGGTAGCAAATTGATCCTCCATCGCTTGATGCTGGCTTCTAGTCCCTGGCATAAACACGTAATGTCCGGCAATGAAGCACTCACTTACAGTTCAGCAATATTAGTCCCCACTTTAATCGTACTTCTGACACCAATCGTTGTGAACTCAGGGTTCAATAATTCCAGTGTAATTATTTAACACGAAAACACTATTTATTTATCCCAAAACGGCGGCGTTAGTCGCCTTTTATACAAAATCCTAAAAATATAGAAAAACCTAGAACATTCTTAGAAGAAAAATAATTGCGTTCTAAATAAATAGAACAATCGAGAACAATAAATCACTAGCGACAGTCCTCATATGTAATAATGCCGCAGCGTCCGGATAGGCCGCGTGCCGCGAAGGTCTAACCAATGTCGCTCCGTTTAGCTGAAAATCCACGCCCACAGCCGTCGCTTACCGTAACAATACACTTCAAAAAGCTGAATTTTTTTAATGTCCTTAAAATGTTTTAATTTAACTTAAAAATGTAAGTAAACGTACAAAATTTCATGACGTTATCTCACGCCGGCGCCGTTTCAATTATATCGATAAAAAACATCAGGTTCCACCCTTTAAGCGGCTCTAGCTTTCTTAGCGTCCATTTACGGACCTATGTTTAAATTATGTTTTTTGCCAAATTACACTGTAATGCCAACTGACGCCCTGTAATTCTAGGACATACGGTCCCTGAAAATTTCGATTTATCTAATCCAGTTCTTACTTCTGGGTTTATCTAATCCAGTCGAAATTAGACCTGCGTATCCAGCAGCCATTAAAAAACGGCAGTGAGAAAAAGAATAATGGATATAAGCCGTTACGCTATGCCATCCGCCGCTATTGGTCAGCACATTTTAGCGTGCTCGCTATCTAGCAAGGATGATATGTACTATCCAGACATATTGATAGACTATAGATCTTTTTGCAAGTGGTTGACCTGAATCAGGTTGACCCATACTGCTGATTTTCAGGCAACCCAATTGATGACCGTCAATCCGATTGGTTGAAAATTAGTTGATAGTGATCAACGCAATCCGGATCGTACTTTCCGAAAAAGGCTTATGATCTTACGAGTGGTCTTATGAATATAAAGAAAAAGGACTTTTCGGAAACGGAAATCCTGAATCGGTTCATCCCTGCGCTGGTTTTCAGGCAATATGATGGTGACAGGACCAGTTAATCGGACTGACAGGTCAGTCAATCCGATTGGCTGAAAATCTGCTGATAGTGATCAACCCATTCCCGATCGCGGTTTCGGGAAAGGGGTAATTGTTACGTTCACCCCCCGATAGTCTTTCCAGCGGCTTGATGTCAGCGGATGGGTGATTCTCTTTATCGGGGTTAGAGCTAAATTAATCCGCTTAGAGAATCTTGTCGGGTGAAAGTAACTATTAGTTTAGATTTAATTATCGATAGTATCGGATAGTTCAGTACGCATATACAAGAAGTTTATTTGTTCATATATTTGGTCATACATTTGTCATGTATTTGCTATTTGATCAGATGATATTTAGATTAAGAAAAATATACCTTTTTATAATTTCATTTAATCTGAAGCATATGTACATCAGACTTTGTTATTACACTTTTAGTTCTCGCTTTTGTTGTTAGAGTAATCAGTATACCACAACCAGTAAACCATAATCATTAAAAAATGCAAGTTTGTCAACATTTTGCTCTTTGAGCACACAATCCGAAAGTTTATTTTTTGGATTCGTACCTCTGTGCTTTCTGAATAACGTAATGATGGCTCAAACTTAAAAGTAATGATGGCTGTTACGGTCACTAATGGCAAAATAATATAAGATTAGCGACTATCTATATCATACCAATGGAAATATCATATCAATATTAATTTGGTATACAGGGGTTTTTTAAAGGCACAGTACTAAATTTTTCAAAAAATTTTGATCTAGAGAGCGCTGCGTGCACCACTAGGGGTGGCTTTTACTGATAGTTGTAAGAGTCACCCTTAGGGCGACTTTTACAAGTTCAAGTAAAACTTCAGATTGAAGATAAAACACCAGACTTGAAGCACATTGTATTGTTTACCTGACAGATAAACAAGGCAATGTAGGTTATATCTGGAGTTTTATCTTCAAAGTGAAGTTTTACCTGAACTTGTAAAAGTCACCCTTAGGGGACTTTTACAACTATCAGTAAAACTTCAGTTTGAAGTTAAAACACCAGATATGACGTAGATTGCATTGTTTATCTGTCAGGTCACAATGTCATTACTGGTGTTTTAACTTCATACTGAAGTTTTACTGATAGTTGTAAAAGTCACCCTTCTACATCTCCAGTTTAAACTCTACCTGAAGTTTAAACTCCAGATTTAACGTATATTAGCATTGCTTATCTGCCAAAATCTTTCGGTAAACCTCAAAGTGAAGTTTAAAGTGAACTTGTAAAAGTCGTTCTAAGTACTCATTTCAGTAAAAAAAGTCTTGTAACTTTTTTATTTCACCTTTATATGTAAAATTTGTTAAGCATATATATCAAAGCGCCGCACGATAGCAAAAAAACAAGTACAGTTCAACTTCTATAAACCGGACACTTAGTGGACCGGGCACTTTATTAATCAGGACCCTGCTTTTATTCGGATAATTTGAAATGTCTGCTCCTGTAATCCGGACGCGAAAAGAATTTTCTTGTCTGAAGAAATAAAAACGTTAAAGTTGCGTCAAGGGAAAATGACACCCGACGTCACAGACGAGACCGCATATAAAAATGTTGTGATATTGCCAAACGTTTCGACCTTTATTGAGATCTTCTTGTGGGCTCTTTCAATAAGCGAAGTTTGTCACACGTCTGGAATAACATTCCACTTATTGAAAGAGCCCTGGCGAAAACCTCAATAAAGGTCGAAACGTTGGCAGTTTCACAAGCCTGGTATGTTTTTTATGTTCTACACCCGCTATTCATTTGGGTTCTTGAGTTCCTGATCATCTTTATAATAAATAATAGTTTTTATAAATTCCGAATTGCTTCCATTCATTTCTTGAATAAAGGCGGAAAAATATCTTTTGAAATATTGAAGTTGTACTGTCCACCCCTTAGAAGTGCGTAAAACTAATATTTTACAAGTTTTTTGCATTTAAAACTTTCATTATACTTTTGAAATCCCGTATCTCAAAAACTATTAATCTTTCTGGGACACCCTGTATAAAATCGAATAAGGAGTGTTCAATAAAAAATTCATTGGTTTAATATTTTTAATTTACTGTCGGTTTTAATATTGTTTAAATGTATTTCAAAACCCCATTGCGGCGTGTTGTCTTCAAGAAAAATAAATTCACTTTATTTAATTTAAGAAAGTTAAATATAGCTTTTTGCAATTTCCTGAGGTTGACCTAAAATAAAGATAGTAATGTTGACAAAAGTGAAGAGAGTTTATTTTTTGCTTAACAACTATACCAGAGTTAAAGTTTAAGTTAAATAGCTACACCATCGCTGAGAGGCTCTTAAGATTACAGGTTTTTATTGATAATTATTAACTAATGATTTAGAGACTTCGTAAATTTAAATTAGAAAAGATAAACTAATCCGTATTTAATGTTTTTTTCTCCATAATCGTAATACGAGTCCTAGAACTTATTTAAACCGTTTTTACGGGGTGCGTGTTGATTAGAAACACAATCCTAGATTGTCATCTAGAACGCTATTAATTTTTGACAGAAAAAGATGCACATATTCAAAATGAATGGACTTTTGTTCCTTCATCCTGTCCTTTTGACATTTCTCAATCAACTGGATGACGTTTTCAAACGAACACCCCCTACTTAATTTTAGATTTACCGTTGATTTTACAATTAATTATAGAAATATCAGAACTGACCGCCATTAACAAAGATGGAATTGACGATGGTTTGTCGAAGGTGAAACGTCGTATACATGTTCGACTATATTGTTTTTTTCTCGGTGCTTCGAAAGTTAACCCGTAGTCAACTGTATTTTCCCCCTATATTTGGCAATCAATGCAGAGTAACTGGACTTTATAAAACCGGACCTTACAGTTGCTAGATGTATATCTAGCAGCAGTAATAATGGAGCTATTAACTTTATCGGCCGTTGGCGTCGCAGTGAGATCAACAGTCGATTAATTCAGTAACCTTTATAGCTGAAAATTATTTTTTAATAATTTGAACCCATAAACAAAAAGAAAGCCTTCAACAAGTGAATACGTGAGTGACTATAATATGCTATAAATATTTTTTATATAAGTTAAAAATAATTGACATAGTTATCTAATTACTCACCAAAATACATGTGAAGCCACGCATAGTCTCTCGTTGGCACCGCACCAATACGACCTATTTAAGAAGAAGTTCGTAAGTCACCAACGAGTATTAAGGTAGCTAGGTATGTTTATATACAGGGACACACCTTGTCTGTTCAAAGTCGGCGTTCGAGATGTCGGAAAAGCATTCCTGCATCCTGCATAATGCAATTTAAACATTTTATTCTGCAATTTTACGAACTCGTTCCTCTGAATTATGTGCGTCTCGTTTAATACCTATATATAATAATAAGGGTAATTTATTAATTTTACACAACTTTTAAATTCAGATAACTTTCTGCTCCCACAAGGATTAAGTTGTATAGTTATATACCTACTTTTTACATCAAAAAGCAAATAATGAGACATTCTGTTAAAAAGGCCCTGAATGCGGTATTTTGAAAACCGTAACGTCGACATTTTTTGAAGATCGCAAACGAAAATAAACAGCCAAGAATGGCAACAATGAGGCAGTCGCATGTTGGGCCCGCAATGGTACTGACATATGCACACACGTATTCAATGGCAGGCTTAAAGATCGCAGCTGTGTCGATTTTACCCTCTATAACAAGTCAAAGGGATGTTTTTATCATATCGCCTTTTGAATCATCGATAGTTTTTTTTTCTAAACCCATTAATATCATGCGTTCGTTAAACAAAAACCTCAAGTAGGCCATGGAATTAGAACAGTAGGTCTGAGATGACTTCATGAAAAAAAAAAATGAAAAAGTCGAAAATGTCAAAAAATTTTATTATTTTATGAACTTATCTCAGAAAAGAGTTTTAATTCCGTAGCTTGCTACGAGTTTTTTTTTCTGGACACCCTTTATTTTGTGAATCGTTTCACGTTAATTTTTATTGCTGGAAATTCCCTCCTAAGGAATAAAGAGTCAGCACACTCATTTATTTTTGCCATCTCGTTACCTTAATTTTTTATACCCATCCCCTTTGAGCACATGTTGAGAAAATATGATAAAAATGTCTAGATTCCAACAATTACTTGATAAGTGAATGGCTTAGACATAAGTCAATTCAATTCATAAAATATCATCGATAACCCGGCCCAGCTTTAGCGGACCAGATAATCTCCCTTCAAATAGAACGTCAACGCTGCAAAACATTCTACGAGAGGTATTTCAGTGACAGGATCAAATAGAATAATGAAGTTTAGTACAAAATGACCTGCCTTTTAGGCACTGTATTATTAAGCCGTACATTATCCGGGACGTCAGCAAAACCGGCTATTAGAATGGCCTTTTTCTGTGGAAGGGGGACAGGGATTTGTTGCGACTCTAAAGGGGGCGATGAATCAATTAATTCAAAGCCGCCATCTTAGAGATATTGTGACCGCAGACGACCGATGACAAATTGGGGTCCGGTTGCCTCCCATTGTTCTCCTTTTTATTTAATTTGTCCCTCGACTCTTCTTTCATCACTATGCAGAGTAATTATGTTTTCTGTAACAACATCTAACCGGTGATCTCTCTAATGACTAGTCCTTATTGTAAGGTTTTCATGGTGTAATGTTTTGAGCTTAAAGCCTAAAAGAACAGGAAGTTTTCTGTTGCATGCGGTCGACTTAATCTTTTTCGAGTAAAGCTCTTAAACAGATTCCGGGCCTTTGCATGTCGGCAACAACAAGCTAATTTTACGGTTAAACGGCTTCTATAGAAGGCAACATCACTAAGCCGCTTGTTTGGTAGATACTGTTGTAAAAATTAGTTCTCACTTATCAGCTATTCTATTTTAACGTTTTCCATTTTTCTCTCTTTTACTTCTTCGGTTTAAAAGCATTGTGTCAGATGTTCTCTAATAACGTGTACACCACTAAAAAAAGATAGCCGAGGGGTATGGCACTGGCTAAATACGTGTCCGAACTAAAGAAAAGTATTTATAAAATACATATAAATACAGTTAAATATTATAAATACTTTATAAATAGGTCTAAATCGATATAAATCCATCAGATTATCTGTAAATACATCTAATAAATATAAATGTAGCTAAATAGGTACTAAATACACTCGTTAAATTTTTCCTATTCATAGAAGAAATAGTTATTTATGTACAAAGAGCGAAAAATACAACTTTTTTGCTCGGAGAGTGAATTTTGCCGCTCGACGCGAAGCGGAAAGCGGCATTCACTCGAGAGCAAAAAAGTTACTTTTTGCTCGTAATGCATACAACGTTTTTTCTGCAAACGATCAATTCCAAATAATGTGAATCACAACTAAGCATAACTGAAGACACAATCTGAAAATTTAAATCAAAGTGACAATGACGTTTTAAATATTTGGTTGAGTGGTGGTAGTTGCTACTGACAGCAAGCAATAAAATCTTTTTCTTTCAAGCGGACTAAAAGTACGTCATTTGTTTTCTCCATACGCACACCTAAAGTGGGCTTTCAAATCCTGGGACCAAAAAAGTAGCAAAAAAGTCCTAGGCAGTAAAAGTAAAGTTAAAAGTCACCGCTAGTGTCATGGTGGCGCATATATAAACGATTTTCATTCACCAAAATTATTTTAATAATAGATGACACCAGATAAACCGATCTAAGTGTATTGCCATTTTTACATTCTTGTTGAAAAAACAAAGGACAGAAATACTCTCAGAGCACTCGAGAGCACCATCCGAAAACGTTATTAGTCAAAATCGCATAGGTTCTCGAATTCTGAATTCGTCTGTTAAATGTCATGCGCGTCATCATATTTATCTGTCAATGTGACATTTATTAATTTAGTATTGAAAAAATGCTACAAATTCTTAGTTTACTATAATCATTGGTTATTATTTAATCCATTAAAACCATTGAACATTGAAAACTACCATTCTAACATATTCTATGTATTTTACAAATAATATACACCACTAATTGGGTAAGTACCTAGACCCGTTTAAAGAGGATGAGAGAAAATTGCAAAACTGAACCATTTTTAAATAGATTTCTTATTTCTTGCATGCTTGAAAAAAAAATAGTATATGTTACTCGGAGTAAAAGGTCTTTTTGTGCTTCGCCCAGTTGCAGGCCTCAGCTTCGCTTCGGCCGTCAATCTCTGGGCTCAGCACGAAAAGACCCACTTTTACTCCTAGTGACATAATCTACTATTACTTCATACTGTGTCATTTAGGACACTTTTACATACTTGATTTTAATCCGGTAAATAGCTTTTTACAGGATTGGATATCGTAAAGAAATTTTACAGTATTGAGTACCGGCACATCTTCAATAAATCCATTGTATCCATGGTAACCTGGAAACCGGTACCGGTACAGGATACTGTAATGAAACTATTTGTCAAATTGGCGGATTTGTCAAAAATATATTCGCCGCGCATAAAATTATTTTTTTCCTGTTTTTAATAGGTATGAAGTAAAATGTTATACATCATACGTCCGGTAACGTGTTACAGTAGTCGTTTCGAAATTCCATACTCAGCTAGCGCCTCGTCCGGAAACATCTTACTCTTACTGTAAAACTATATTTACCGGACTTATAACGTAAATAACTATTTCCTACGAGCGTGCGGTAAAGTCGCTTTACCGCACGCATTTGCATGCGGGAAGTAGCACTTTGCCGCACGCGTGCGGTAATAGTATATTGTTTAACGAGTGACGAAAATAGCATTTTCTCTCGCGAGAGAACAGTTTACCAACAAAGGCAAAGCTGAGTTTGGTAATGTTCTCGAGCGATAGAAAATGCTTTTTTCTACAAACGTCAAATAATGACGCATTTTACGCTTTCATTAGACAAACGAAAACCTAACCATTTTTGAGGATCAGAATGTGAGTTTACTTTTCCGCGCGTTGCCCAGGACAGCAAGCGAAAAAGATTTTATCGCTTGCTGTCAATAGCAACTACCACCACTCAACCAAATATTTAAAACGTCATTGTCACTTTGATTTAAATTTTCAGATTGTGTCTTCATTCAAATTTCAGATTATTTGGAATTTATTGTTTGTAGAAAAAACGTTGTATGCATTACGAGCAAAAAGTAACTTTTTTGCTCTCGAGTGATTGCCGCTCTCCGCTTCGCGTCGAGCGGCAAACTTCACTCTCCGAGCAAAAAAGTTGTACTTTTCGCTCTTAATACATAAATAACTATTTTGACTAGTAAAACACTATACTTTTTCTTCGACCATGCTAACATTAAGTCTTCATTAACCTTAAAAACCATCTCTATAGAGTATTTTTTTCAAAAATTAAGGCGCGTCATTGTCAAGATGACACCTCGACTGTCAATGAGTTCAGTTTGGTCAAATTTCAACACTTTGATTCACTTTTCTGAGACCCGGGCATGCAAAATATACATGTTTTTGTATGATATCACCATTTTCCATGGTGTTTTGTAAGATTAGACCAGTTAAATCGCATTTAATTGGCGATATACAGGCGAAATTAGAACAACTTACTTTCGTCGCTAGAGACGAAAGTTAGCGTTATGGGATTGTCTCTCACTAGAGACGAAAGTTACGTTTTCGGCTAGGGCAAAGTATGACGAAAATTGTTTATTTTTACATGGTCGTAGGAAAAAATTTTTACCGCACGCATTTTTAATACTTTTGCATAATTTTATTGTTCTTGTGGTGTTGCTTTTACCTGAGTTCAAATTAATTGATTGAGCTTTTCTATACTTATCTGAATGCTTTAGGGCTCAGAGGACATTTAGCACTATTAATTAGGTACCTACCAAATGTACGTGCGTGTAAAGGTTAACAGTTAAGTAAAGTTAAGTTGAACTTACAAAAGACAACAAAATTAACCCACATGTGCTCGTAGGAAATTAACTACCCACGCCAAGGAATTAAAAAAAAGTTGGTCTTCACCGGTATTCGAACCCACTACTTTAATTTCACAAAGTAGGTGTGTCAACCACTACACCATGCATTTTTTATTTTGACATGTGTTAAACCAAAATAAGTTCGTATTAATTAAAATTTGACAAATGTCAGTTTAGGTACGTGTTTTTAAAAATAAATTTACAGACAAAATAGAAAGTAGGGACAAAAACCTTCAAAACGTATAATCAGAATGGTCTTATGATGACGAAATTTTAGATGCAGCAAATAGGTACGTTCCTCCAGTAATTTATAGTAGGTACCAGCACTAATATAAATAATTTCATGACGTTGACAGGCGTGCGTGTAAAAGTTTTTACCGCACGTGTGCTGTAATTGTTAATTACAAAACAAGCCAAAAAAGTAACCCTTACACACAAACGTGAAATGTTACGCCCGAGCCGCAGGTTAAGGGACTTTCTTGCGAGTTGTGTACAGTATTTTTCCCACTACCAAGTGTCATATACAGGGTGAGCAACTAAAGTAGCACGGCTGTACTTCAAAAACTATAAATCGTAGCTGCTTAACACAAAAATCTAATTAAGGAAGTAGACCAAAAAAAACGCTTTAAAAATATTTTTTGTTCCAGCGTTGCCAGTTTTACCCGAAACAACTTATACGTACCCCTGGCGACAACTTTTGCCCCTGGCCCTAATGCAATTTTTGGATGCAGCTTTGATACCTAAGCTATTCTTGCCATGTTATATTTATCGCTAAAATGATTCATTATCTACTATACCACACGATACAATAATTATTACAAAGGTATTGTCTTTTTCTCATTAAATCAAAACACTCGACATTTGACAAGTACAAACCTGAAACAAAAAAAAGCGCCAAATTTTCACACTTCAACATATTTACACTTCAATATATTTTAATGATTTATTTAAATATGTTCGAGGATCGGCAAATGCAAAGCCTATTTTTTGTAAAACGATTTACTATTTTATATCCTTCTGATATTTTTTTGACCTTAATTTAATTTTTGACCTTAATTTTTGATGCTTAGTAAGTATTTATAAAACTATAAAAAAAAAATTAAAAAAAACTTTGCCGGATTGGGAATTGAACCCCAGACTTCGTGATTGAAGTTGCAAAATGTTGCCGCTAGGCTACGCTCTGCCGCATAAATCAATGGACTAATGTCGGTTATTTTCATAATATGAAATTGAGTGATTGTCACAATTTGCTAAATGTCATCGTCGGAATTAAATAACTTGTTTTTGCTGCTTTTATCACCTTTTGTAGCCAAATAAGATATGCCCAGTTACGGCCAAGAATATATTTTGACTTGCTGAGTAATACAGACTAGGTTTGTACTATAGTTTTAGCTCAGACAGAGAATTTCACTACCCACTGCGTTAGAAATTCCTATCGCACGATCGTGCGTTAGGAATTTCTAACGCACGATCACTTCTATTTCCGAGTGTTATGTTTGCTATCGTAAGGGGTCGTGAGAAAAAGTTTTTACCGCACGCAAATTTAAAGAACTAAACTAGGGAAGACGAAAAAGATTAATAGAAATTGGCGCGTAGGAAAAATATTGTACCTAACACGTGCGGGAAGTGCTTTACCGCACTCGATTGCTGACCGAATTCTACTACGTGTCGTTGGTTCATTGCAATCAGCGTGCGGTAAAGCTTCACTTCCCGCACTTGTTAGGTAAATAAATATTTCGCTTGCTGCCCTGGGCAACACGCGTAAAAGTAAACTCACATTCTGATCCTCAAATAAGATTAGGTTTTCGTTTGTCTAATAAAAGCGTAAAATGCGTCATTATTGGACGTTTGTAGAAAAAATATTTTTAAATAGCTTAGAATTACATGTAAATACATCTAAATACTGTTAAATAGATTGAGGTCATGATAAATCTGTATAATACATCTAAGTTTAAATCAATTTATATAAATACATCTAAATACACATAAATCTACAAAAATACATGTATATAACATCCAAATAGATGTAATTGCGGCGAAATCACCCAAATACATGCTAACAACTAACAATATATTTTTAAAATATCCGCGTTTACACTGCAAAATTTTTCACCATTAATAAACATTTTGCTCGGAAGTGTGACATTAAAATTGCTGGGATAAATTTTGAACACACTGTATGCTGCATAAGTGATTTTGATAAGCTTCTGATTAACTTAACTGACTTGAAAAAAATTAGGAAACTGTTCTTAAAGTGGTAGTCTTGACAAAGCCCTCTTAATTTTTTCCTAGAGCTTCAAAGCCAATTTCTTAAAACTGCTTTTGAGATATAGATATGATACATGTAAAATCCGCTAACGATAGAATTCATGACGTACTATACGTAATAATTCATTTATAGGCGGTTGTTTCATAACAGATTGCACATATCGTCGTTAATTGCATAAAGTGTCGTATCTAATTTTTTGTAAATTTTACCTTTGGAGTTCGGTGAAAGTTAAAAAATCATTTGCAAAGTATATCTATTTGGTTTTGTTTCGTAGCATCAAGAGTTTATTTTATAATTTCATGATATATTATGTTATACAATTTGTTGACTGTGAGTAAAGAAAAAAAAACAAAGAGGTACTATTTGTGAGAATACAATGTATCCGAATGTTGAGATATGTCTTGAATATATTGTTTATGAATTTATATTAAAACATATTATTTGCGAAAAAAATGTAAGGTAACTCTTTCGAAATAAACATTTTTTTTATGTGAAATACCTGAATTACTTCTTCAGAAAATAAACTTAATATAGTATGAAAAACAGAATAATGAAAGAGACTTTTAAACAAATTTTGAGGTTAATTTATTGCTCAAAAACACAAAAAAAATATGAAAATGGTACAAAAAGTGATAAGCACTGAATTTGTTGCGAACTCGGGTTTCAATAATTCCAGTGTAACGATTTAACACGAAAACACTATTTATTTATTCCACAAATACACACGACTACTAAATAACTCACTACTTAACACTTTATAGCCTTCTATTATCGCTTCGTACTTTAGCTTACTTATAGCTCGCTTAAAATAAGACTACTCTTAATCGCGCGCACTATGCGCCATTTATACACAATCCTAAAATTACAGAAAAACCTAGAAAGTTCTTGCTAAGAATTCTTGAATAATCTCACATAAAAAAAAAGGTTGTAAACAACTGCCTTCTAGATAAACAGTGCAATAAATCACTCGTGTCAGCCATGACGCAGCGCGGATAGGTCGCGAAGCTTCACCAACCACACGCGTTGCCCCGCCTCCGATGCGGCGTCGCTGCGAATCGTAACATTGCCCTCCTCCTAAGGCTGTTCGTCCCGAACAGATAGAGTTCCATGGTATCGTGCTAATCGATCCAAATGAACAACCTTCATCTTTGACCTGGGGGTCCGCTGGATCCTATACACCACGTCATTAATCTTCTTTATAATTGTATAAGGTCCTTCCCAATTTTGGCTAAGTTTGGGCGACTTCCCCACCTTTCGCCGCGGATTGTACAGCCACACCAAATCACCATCCTGGAAGCCGCGGGAGTTAGCTAGTAAGTCATATCTTGTTTTGGCTCGATCACTGGAGATCCGCAGTTTATTCCTGACTTGTTTATGAACATTGTTAAGCCTCTCCTTAAGCTCCTTTACCAAATTCTCTGATTTGAGCGACTCTGTTTCTGGTGTTCCATACATCAAATCCGCAGGAAGCCTCATTTCTCTTCCGAACATCACTTTCGCCGGAGTATAACCAGTGGCTTCAAGCGTAGAGCCTCGATATGCCATCAACATGAGAGGTAGATGTTGGACCCAATCACGCTGATGATCTGCCACCATTTTAGACAGGCAATGTTCCATGGTCCGATTAAATCTCTCTACCATCCCATCTGACTGTGGATGCAAAGGAGTTGCCCTGGTCCTGCGAATACCAAGAAATTCCATGACCTTCTGCAAAACAGCCGATTCGAAATTTCGGCCCTGATCAGAATGAAGTTCGAGAAGAACTCCAAATCTGCAGAACGTTTCATTTACTAGCACCGTTGCCACAGTCGTTGCCTCCTGATTAGGCAGGGCGTACGCTTCAGGCCATTTAATGAAGTAATCCATGGCGACCAAGATGTATTTATTGCCTGACTCAGTCTGAGGAAATGGTCCAGCGACATCAATTGCTACCCTCTCGAATGTAGCACCTACAGTGTACTGCACCATTCGGCCGCGTGATCTTGTTCCAGGTCCTTTTGTGGCACAACAAACTTCGCACTTGCGGCACCAAGATTCAACGTCTTCATGATTCAGTAGAACCGCTCTTTAATTTTGGCCAAGGTTTTATTGACCCCAAAATGACCTCCACTGGTTCCGTCGTGCATTTCCCGTAGTACATCCGATTTTCTGCTACCAAGAACAACCAATTGACTATGACTACGGTCTTCCCATCCGGACTCTCCCACGCTCTCTTCAGTAATCCATTTTCTATCTTAAGAGAGTGCCACAGGGCCCAGAGTGCCTTCCGGTTTGGACTTTTACCAGCAATTTTTTGCCACTCTGGTCTCTTGTCGGCAGTCTTTGCAGAGAGGATAGTCCAATATCTGGATCGTTTATTTGTTCTTCTCGAAGCGTCTGTGTGGTCCAGCCATCGTTTATTTCTACCGACGTTCTCCTTACAGAAGGAAGTCCCTCACGCTGCTCAGTTCTTTGACAATGCCGACAATCTTATCGTACTGCTGCAGGCGCTCTATCCATCTGGCTGTTTGACCTTCAGAGTTTTTCATGTGTAATAACCATTTCAAGGCTCCATGGTCAGTTCTAATCAGGAACCTTTTTCCATATAAGTAGCGATGGTAGTGTTCGACTGCTTTAACGATGGCCAACAGCTCCTTTCTATTGACGCAATAGTTTCTTTCGGGCTTACTTAAAGTCTTACTGTAGTTCTCAATGACCATTCTCTTGCCCGTTTTTTCTTTGAGAGAGTACTACACCTAGACCAGAGTTACTTGCATCCGTGTCCATAGTAAAGATTCCGTCCTTTATAGGGTAAGCCAAGATCGTACTAGAACAGAGGGCAGCTTTAAGCCTTGCAAACACCTGACTGCAATCGTGGTTCCACAAGAACGGTGTTTTCTTTTCCGTTAATTTGTGCAGCGGTTTTGCGATGTCGGCAAATCCCTCTACAAATCTCCTGTAGTAAGTACATAGTCCCAAAAAGCTCCTTACTTCATGTTTGTCTCGGGGAACTGGCCAATCTTTAATGGCAGATATTTTACTTTGGCTAGTTTTAATGCCTTGTTCTGAGATAGTATGCCCCAAGTAATCGACTTGCTTTTGGAATAGGCTGCATTTCTTGTAGTTTAACTTCAGGTGAGCATTCCGTAACTTGTTGAAGATTTCTCTTAAATTCTTCAAATGCTCGTCGAAATCACGTCCCATTACAATTATGTCATCTACGTATACCAGGCAAGTTTTCCAAGTCAGCCCCCTCAAGATAAGTTCCATTAGTCGCTCGAAAGTTGATGGAGCATTGAACAATCCAAAAGGCATAACAGTGAACTGGTATAGCCCCGAACCAGTAGAAAATGCACTCTTATCTTTGCCTTCGGGAGCAATCTTTACTTGCCAGTACCCACTTTTTAAATCTAGATTGGAAAACCACTTTGATCCCGATAAGGTTGCTAAGGTGTCATCTATACGTGGCAATGGGTAGCTGTCTTTCTTGGTCACATCATTAAGTTTCCTGTAGTCAACACAGAAGCGCGTTGAACCATCTTTCTTTTTAACAAGAACCACAGGCGACGACCGTGGACTAGATGATTCTTCTATGACGCCCTCCTTTAATATTTCATTCAGCAAACTGTTAACTTCCTATTGTTTAGCCAGAGGGACCCTTCGTGGGTGTTGTCGTATTGGCTGGGCACTCCTGTGTTGATCTTATGGGTAGCTAAATCAGTTTGATTGCTCTTGAAGTTGAACATATCAGATTCATCAATAGCAAATTTTATGGCAGATTGAAGTTGTTCGCTTGACAGATGACCCCAATGTCGTTTGAAAGCATCAATAACTTCTGGGGAAGCTTGGTTAGAAGATTTAATTTTGGATGTCTCTGCTTCGACCCAATTGCATACCCATTGTACAGGCTCATAATTGGCAAGAACTGTTCCTTCTTTGAGCTTGATGGTCCTTTCTCCAATATTAACAACTCGTACTGGCATAGTCTTCTTCGTGTCGGTCAAAGTTCGGGCTACCATGATTTCAGTCGTCAAATCCAGGTTAGGTTCTATAAGTCCAATGGACCACCCAGGATCATTTTCAGAAGTCACTGTGATAATTTGTTCTGAATTTGGAGGACTTTTCACATCTTCCACCACCAGTAGACGGATACAAGTTTCCACATTTCCATTGGTTAATTCAAACTCCTCATCTCCAAACGTGAGAATATTCCGTTATAACATAAATGTTATTTGGTGCTTGAATGCTAATAGGGGTATACAACAACTCTTATATCTAATTTTATTTTATTTGTTATTTTATTTTATTTGGTGTATACAACCACCTTATTTGTCAATAGTCACATGTGACGGATTTGTTTCAACGGCTTGTTTATTTGACTGTTGCCACCGGTTTCCATGACAACGCACAGCGGACGAGCCATTTAATAAACGTAAAGCCAAATTTAGACTTCACAATTACGATAATAATATCGCCAAAAAAGACGTTTACTGTCAATATTTTTGTGCAAAACAAAAAATTAGGTCTATTTGCCTGCACAACTACATACACTTATGTAAGTCTGGATGTTCTCCGGCAGAAAATGAATTTGAGCAACAGTTGTATGTTTTCAGATGTAGAATCGGCTTAAAAGAATATGTCGATTGGTCTTATAATTAATATGGGGTTTGAACCTAAAATTGATCTTATTGGTCCACACAGCAGTGAGTAATTATTACTCACGGTTTGGAATGGGTAATAGAGATTATTACTATTCTAATATCAAAATAGTAATTAATCTATTATGCAATAGTTGTAGAAAATAGTATATTATACAACAAGCATTTAATGAGAATAATGCTCATTAAATGCGAGTAGAATACTATACTTTATCCACGACGAACATTCCGGGTTTTTTCTCATGTTGTACGTTATAAGAGCAACAAAGATAATTCACAATTTTAAAAGCCAGTCAAATTTATAGAATTTTTTTATTTAATTATGTACCAATTATTAGCCTTTATTGACAATGTCATTACATAACAATAATAAAATAAAGATACAGGGTATATTCGCACAAATTGACACCTCACTAAATCACACAACAAAATTAACAACAGCATGTGTTACTTTCTAATTGCGTTTTCAACATAGAATAGTTGCCATGGAGGAACTAATAATACACTTAATTATGCGTATTTCAACAGAGAAAACGTAATTCGAGTAAGTACAGGATTTTACAAATTCCTCTAGAATTAAGAAAGTCCTATATAAGAAACTTTCAGGCAGCTTCGTAATTTTATTAATAAGCATAACCATAATTTCTGACAATCTCTGGGATTTAAGATTGTCACATAACCGTACAAATATTCAATTGGATTCGATACATTTTATGGATGTGTTTATGGATTGAGATTCTGTGAAAGTACATGTCAGTAGATAGGAAATTAACAATTCAAATTCAAAACGAAGTACATATACCCATTATTATGAATCAGTACTTAGTAAATTAAACTACTCATTATTTATTTATATTAATATTAACATTTATGTTAGAACAGTGTTCAAATTTGATGGGCGGAAAGGAGTTATCTATATTGCAATAGTTGGTATTGCTACTTGAAATAAAGTTAGATGAGGTAGAAGTACAGACTTGAGGCGCTTGATCAGAAGAAGTGGGTGAAGAGTGTGGGTAAGATGATTTCACTACAGAATTAGAAACTTTCTTTGCTGTAGATATTCGATTTTCCAATTAGTCATCTACATAACTTTCAGCGACGCCAGATGAACGCCAACCACCGTGTCTTTTTAATGCCGTTATATCTCCTCCAGAGTCAACTAGAAGAGTTGCTGATGATCTGCGGAAACTGTGTGACGAATATGCTTCGGGGTTACGTAAATTCAGGAACATTGCGATTTGTTTTCCCATTGCACTAAATTTATTGATTCCCATTCTTTATCGCGTACACTTGGCATTCTGGTAATTTTAAAAGAATACCTTGTTACTAAGATTTTTCGGACGCAAATCCATATATTTTTTGCATAGCGGGTAGAATTTTTCTGGCACGATAAATCTTCTTACGATTTTGGTTTTCGTATTTGGAATTGTTATCAACAATTTATAATCAAGATCTTGAATATCTTCAGTCCTCATAGAATAAAGCTCACCACCTCGGCAGGCTCCCATTATTCCCATTACAAGGGCCACCTATCGATGAACATTACAAAATAATAAAATCGTGTAGATGTAAATTTGTAGATAATGTACATACCTTTGTCGAGAGATATTTTAAATCGCTTGCGTTCGATAGGAAACGGTTTATATCTTCAGCCGAAAATATCTCTATCGCTTTTTTCGGATGAAATCCTTCCGATTTGCGTTTCAAAAAGGCGCGCAATTTGGTGTAATTTTCAATACTTACTTCATGATTTAAAGTTAAGATACTTTTCAACATGGAATATTGGCTCCATAATGAAGTTGGTTTATACTTCTTGGCTAGCTCCGTGAAGTATACCAAAAGAACGGACTCCGAAAAAGAATGTATGTTTTGAGAGAATGTACAAGAATAATGTGATTATTATAGTATGGTCGTGGATAAACGTCTTTTATAGAACACAGCACTTTCATTACTACATGGCAGGTGGATTACCTGCTACAGATCAAAGGAAGTACACAAAAAAGTATTATCTTCGTCAGCTTTCTGCTTTGATTTTTCTTTCAGTTGTCTTTTTCAGCATTTTTCTCTGCAGTGTGTCTTTTAGACTTTTCTTCTAATTTTGAGTTTACTCTGGATCCACCTGTTTTATACATAACACATAATCAGAACTGATCTCTCTTTTGGGTGTGAAACAGATAACTGTGAAACAATTCTGTTCAGTTGATTAAGAGAAAAAATGAGTATCTGTTCATATGGAAAGTGTGAAAGTTCCAAATTAATTCAAATCTTTAAATCCCGAATTATCATTTTATCAGTTTCCTTCGGAGAAACATGTCAGAGAAAAAGTTTTAAATAGACACAAACGTTAACAGAAAGTCAAAATACGGTCCTGTACTGTCAAAAGGAAACTAATCCACTTACTGATTCCGTCAAGAAAATATGCCACGGCATCGTCGAGGACGGCAAATCATGTTTACTTATCTTATCACACAGACACAACAGGCAGGCAGATGGTGCTGCAATAAAATGTCTTCACTTCTGAAATGTTTGAAATATTGTGGGATTCAATCTTCGAACGACATCTATCATAGTTTTGGCTAAATAAAATTTTTTCAAAAATTACCCCATTTGAAATGTCTGACTAGGTATATATAGACAGTGGTATTAGGTATGCTTTATTTATGCTTCCTGCCATCTATGGAACGGTAGTGAAATTTCCTTTCGTTCCATAGATGACGTGAGAAATTGGTCGGTAATATTGGTTTAAGAACGTCTCAAATTTTTGCAGGAAACGTAATTACATTTCGTATGTTGTATATTGTATAATTAAAGTACTTATGTGTCTCTGAAATAACAACGTTTGCAGGAAAAATCTCTCTTGTTTATCGTCCTTTTCACTACCTTTAAGAAGTGTAACACCTTTGTGTGTCTGCCAAACCTAACCACCAACAAGGCCGTTTTTTTATCATTTCAAAGGTGGCAACCCTGCTTCCCGCAAGTGTTAGGTACAATATTTTTCCTACGAGCCAATTTCTATTAATCTTTTTCGTCTTCCCTAGTTTAGTTCTTTAAATTTGCGTGCGGTAAAAACTTTTTCTCACGACCCCTTACGAAAGCAAACATAACAATCGGAGATAGAAGCCTCGAAAACTAATGCTAACACACAGCCGTGCGTTAGAAATTCCTAACGCAGGATCGTGCGCTAGGAATTTCTAACGCAGTGGGTAGTGAAATTCTCTGTCTGAGCTAAAACTATAGTACAAAACCTAGTCTGTATTACTCAGCAAGTCAAAATATATTCTTGGCCGTAACTGGGCATATATTATTTGGCTATAAAAAGTGATAAAAGCAGCAAAAACAAGTTATTTAATTCCGACGATGACATTTAGCAAATTGTGACAATCACTCAATTTCATATAATGAAAATAACCGACATTAGTCCATTGATTTTTGCGGCAGAGCGTAGCCTATTGCCTAGCGGCAACATTTTGCAACTTCAATCAGGAACTCTGGGGTTCAATTCCCAATCCGGCAAAGTTTTTTTTAATTTTATTTTTTTAATAGTTTTATAAATACTTACTAAGCATCAAAAATTAAGGTCAGAAATTAAATTAAGGTCAAAAAAAAATATCAGAAGGATATAAAATAGTAAATCGTTTTACAAAAAATAGGCTTTGCATTTGCCGATCCTCGAACATATTTAAATAAATCATTAAAATATATTGAAGTGTGCCATGACAGAGATGACGCCTGGAAAAATTGGCGCTCTCTTTTGTTTCAGGTTTGTACTTGTCAAATATCGAGTGTTTTGATTTAATGAGAAAAAGACAATACCTTTGTCATAATTATTGTATCGTGTGGTGTAGTAGATAATGGATAATTTATCCATTATCCATCCACCATTATTTAAGAATAGCTTAGGTATTAAAGCTGCATCCAAAAACTGCATTAGGGCCAGGGGTAAAAGTTGTCCTTCCAAATTTCGATAACGTCCTACTTTCGGGTAGAACTGGCAACGCCGGATCAAAAAAATATTTTTAAAGCGTTTTTCTTGGTCAACTTCCTTAATTAGATTTTTGTGTTAATCAGCTACGATTTATAATTTTTGAAGTACAGCCATGCTACTTTAGTTGCTCACCCTGTATATGACACTTGGTCGTGGGAAAAATACTGTACACAACTCGCAAGAAAGTCCCTTAACACACTTGCGTGATTGCCACCTTCGCCTGCGGCTCGGGCGTAACATTTCACGCTTGTGTGTTAAGGGTTACTTTCTTGGCGTGTTATCTAAATAACTATTACAGCACAAGTGCGGTAAAAACTTTTACACGCACGCCTGTCAACGTCATGAAATTATTTATATTAGTGCTTGTACCTACTATAAATTACTGGAGAAACGTATTTATTTGCTGCATCTAAAATTTCGTCTGATAAGACCATTCTGATTATACGTTTTGAAGGTTTTTGTCCCTACTTTCTATTTTGTCTGTAAATTTATTTTTAAAAACACGTACCTAAACTGACATTTGTCAAATATTAATTAATCCGAACTTATTTTGGTTTAACACATGTCAAAATAAAAAATGCATGGTGTAGTGGTGACACACCTACTTTGTGAAATTAAAGTAGTGGGTTCGAATACCTGTGAGGACCAACTTTTTTTTAATTCCTTGGCGTGGGTAGTTAATTTCCTACGAGCGCATGTGTGTTAATTTTGTTGTCTTTTGTAAGTTCAACTTAACTTAACTTAACTGTTAACCTTTACACGCACGCACGCATGGTAGGTACCTAATTAATAGTGCTAAATGTCCTCTGAACCCTAAAGCATTCAGATAAGGATAGAAAAACTCAATCAATTAATTTGAACTCAGCTAAAAGCAATACCACAAGAACAATAAAATTATGCAAAAGTAACGCTCAGATTAATAAAGCTTCAAATTGTATATAATTAGGCTTTGCGTGCAGTAAAAAATTTTTTCTACGACCATGTACAAATAAACAACTTTCGTCATACCTTGCCCTAGCCGAAAACGTAACTTTCGTCTCTAGTGAGAGAAAATCCCATAACGCTAACTTTCGTCTCTAGTGACGAAAGTAAGTTGTTCTAATTTCGCTTGTATATCGCCAATTAAATGCGATTTAACTGGTCTAATCTTACAAAACACCATGGAAAATGGTGATATCATACAAAACCATGTATATTTTGCCTGCCCGGGCCTCAGAAAAGTGAATCGAAGTGTTGAAATTTGACCAAACTGAACTCATTGACAGTCGAGGTGTCATGTTGACAATAACGCGCCTTAATTTTTGAAAGAATTACTCTATAGAGATTGTTTTTAAAGTTAATGAAGACTTAATGTTAGCATGGTCGAAGAAAAAGTATAGTGTTTTACGCGTCAAAAAGCATTTTCTCTCGCGAGAGAACAGTTTACCAACCAAGGCGAAGCCGAGTTTGGTAATGTTCTCGAGCGATAGAATGCTACGGGGTGTTCATTATAAAATTTCATCTAGCAGGTTATGAAATTTTGATAGAAAAAGATGACATAATCAAAATAAATAGACTTTTGTTTCTCCATCCTTTTCTTTTGACATTTCACAGCCAACTAGATGAAGTTTTATCGTTATAAAATACTCATTTTCATTACACCCCGTATTTTATATGTATATGTATATGGTATGAAAGGATAAGTTCTTTGACTAGAAAACTCTCTGGTAAGTAGACATACTTGGTTTAGGATAACCTTCGGGCAATGATTGTAAATGTAAAAGTACTTTTTGAAATTGAAAGATCTGGGTGCAAATATTCTTTACTTCAACTGGCCCGACAATAATGTGACTCCATTCTAGGGAATCTGTCTATGTGCTTTTCTATTTCAGAGTGAATTTGTATGTCTCTTGCAACTCACAAACCGGCCTAACTTGAGTTAGGTCAATTTGTGAGATTTTTAAATTTGACCATTATGAGATTGGGCACTGACCAAACGATAAATACAAGAAAAGTATAACGGATTGAGTTACGTCAGTTTAGGAGATCAAAAGGCATTACATGGGGTAAAAGATGAGATATGGTTTTTTTGTGAGGTTAACACTTTGCGAAATTAACGACGATATATCCACACATCATATTTAGGTTAACCTGAACTAACTTAACACTAAATTTTTTACACAAATTTCATTCAAAATTGTACCCTTTTAATCTGATACCTAATCGTTAAGGCTATCTAACCTCTTAGCAAACTTTCCGCGGGATTAAAAAAAAACTAAGACTTTAGTCCCATGGTGTATAATTTACTATAGTTTCGATAAGCCCTAGAATCTATTTAATAATTATTAACGAACTAGTGTATTGATGAAGGCGATTAATAATCGAAATGGTTTAATAGAGTTGGGATTATTAATCGCCCATTAATATACGAGTTGGTAACAATACTTTTCCGTCGGCTGCAACTTGGTCATTCAATACATTCAAATCAGAATACTTAGTTTGAATATTTGAAATTCGTCCCCCTATATGTCAAATACGATGACATTGATAAAATAAATCCAAAATGACAGATGTCAGGTTTTTTCTATCCAATGCCTGTCAATCCGTAAAAAGATAAAAATTGAGTTTGTCTATTTCTCTCTGTCGAGTAAATGTCAAGTAAGACGGCAATATATACGGTCCTGGTATTCATATATCATACCTTAAACAAACTTGTTATTAGTCAGTCGACAAAAATTGTATATTATAAACCAAGGTTGTGAAGTACATTATTATGACCCGAACGTCAAGTTTAAATACGGAAGCGCGTAGCGCTGAGGGATCTAAGACGTGAGGGTCATAAGAAGTTCACAACCGCGGTGTATATACGATTTTTTCCACTACTAGACTCGATAAATCTACAACAGTAAATTGCCTAAATTAGTAAGGTAGCCCTCCGCATATTTTATTACTAAGAACAGGCGCGTCTTCAATCACTGCCACCTAGACCATAAGGCCGTGAAGCAGAAGCTGTGACGTCACAGTCGTGGTCCAAGGTCACTAGTGTGAGACCATTTGAATTGTATGGATTTCAAATATTTTTTTCGACTTTGCGACTAATATTTATTTTGTATTCATAATTTTGTTTTTATAAATTGTGCCGGACTTTAGGACATCTCTTGCAGCTAGTGCTGCATTTAGACTAACAACAAGTGCTTTAAAAGTGTTGAAAATTTCTCAAACGTGGTTGGGTGTCACGGTGCGAAATCAATGTAAACAGGTCTAGCAAATCCGTTGTTTGGTTTCAAAGGAATTAGGGTGTGAAGAAAAAATGGATGTAAGCTAATCTATATCTGAAGAAAATAGTAGGGTAAGTTAAAATACAGAGTACCTACATAGTTTCATAAAAAAAAAGTTAGGTTAATCCTCAGTGACTCATCCTGATTCCTGAATTTGAAAAAGGCCAGACTAAAGTCTATAAACTAGAACAGTAAACTTGCCAGTAGGCAAGTATAGAGGGTTGCATTTAACTTTTTAATATATACCTATTAAGAATGTAGCTTTTTTTCCCAAGAGTTATTTCACCCAGAGCAAAAAATGAAAAAAATATTTTCTAATCATTTATATTCTTTTATACAAAACCCTAGCTCCTTTATGTAACACCCTGTTACAAATTTCAAAATTTGTTACATAAACAGATTTATTTGCTCTCAACATATTCCTATATAGAACATGTATTACATTTACTCGTTTAGGTACACTGCATGGACCAAACATTTGGTACAAGTATCATATGATGTCACTGTGGTGTAAAAACTGGGAATCAAATATTTGGTTCAGAGTAAAGGACGTAGATCAAACAGTCTTTTTTATGGTGTAAACCCTTTAGCCCCAAATTGGATTCTGGAATTGGATTGCAGTTTCCGAAAAGGGCTAAAGCTTCCATTTATAACTAAAACAGCTGTTCTTTGACAAACTTTGATTCAAGTTGATTAGGTACTCAATTTGTTCCTTGGTCTAATTTGGTCCATGTGGTGTAAATGTACTACATGACTAAGATCAAACTCAGTAAACTTCATATTTCTGTTAAAAATTTAGGAATTATCTTTAGGAATTACATTATCTTTTAACTGTTAATTTTCTTAAAGGAATAAGCAAGAGATCATCATATACCTACCATTTATACCCAAAACTTGATGTCCTGCATAGAACTTCTTTAGTGAGGTCTTCACAGTCAAAATGGTAGAAACTCAATAGTAGTTGGAAAGTGCCAGTGTCCAGAAAGTACCTACCTACTCACTTCCACAAACAGAGATGTATCGAGCCTACTTCCTCCCTACTTCGAGAGGATTTGAGTGCTAGTGTGTGTAGTAACAGCAAGGACTCAAAGTAATAAAAACTGTATGTAGTGATATGTGTTGAAAGTGCAAAATGTTGTAATCTGCAGGAAGTTGTTTTTTTTTCTTCTATTTATAGGTAATTAAATAAGATTAAATTGCCAACAACTTTTCATTGTAGTAAATCCCGGGTTATTCAACTTATTATTAGTCATAGTCGTAATCATATTCCTAATTTTCATCCATTATAACCCATAAACAAGCCTTGCCATGGATATTTTGTTTACATGCGTTGTAATTGGTGAAAATTGAGAATACAATTATTATGACTACAACTAAGAAGTTGGATAAACCCACACAAATAAAACATGTTTTGATTATTACAACATTTGGCCCTTAGCAATCAAAAATAAAACAGTTAATTCAAGAAACATACGTTTTTTATTTAGAAAGTATAGCTTATACAACAATGCATCCAAGCCACAGCAGCTTGATACTGTAAAAGAGTGTAAAAAAGACTTAACAAAAATATGAATGAATGTTACAGAAGACAAAAATGTTGACATCATTATCTTATTATCCTCTGCTTTTCCTAGGAATATGACTGGCATGGTACAAGTTCATTTCTCAACTCAATAAATAAAAGTATCCCTTCAAGGGATCTGTTTCATACTCAGAGATTTAATAGTTAAATGGAGACTATATAATTTAAAAGCATAAGTTAAGTGTGTAATAAGTTCTTACCACAGATCAATTTTGGAATGTCCAAAGGGGCTTGCAAAGTCTGATCTGTTTCTTCATTATAATAAATAAACTTTTTCTGTACTTCATCCTTGCGAAAATGCACCTCACATACTTAAAACACCAGTTTTCTACAAAGTTCATGGAATTCATGCTTTGTTAATAAATAATAATAACCTAACTTTCTCTAAAATTCTTGTTACTTATTTATGTATAAATGTACCCTACTATGTTCTCCAGGCACGAAATCTTCTCTTTTAAAGGCTCTACTCCACTTTTCTCTTAAATCTTCATCCCTGGGAAACCAAAAAACCGATTTTTTAGGTCCATTCTTTAAGTTTGTGTTGCACCCCGACACAGTACCGGTAAGGCATTTTCACAGTTTTTAAACACTAAAATGCATAGTTCCGAATTTAGCACAAACTTTAATACGTTTCCTAAAGTCCAGTAATGTTCATAAAAACAAAATTCGCGTTAAAAACAGAATAATCACAGTAAAATCACGTAAAATATACGCGAAATCATTTGAAATCCATCCATTTCAAATGGTGACCTTGGACCACAACTGTGACGTCACAGACTCTGCTTCACGGCCTTATAGTCTAGGTGGCAGTGCTTCAATCCATATGGAGGCTTCGTTACCGTGGCAACCGATAAACAAAATCGCCGAATGACGATATCATGGTGCCTGACAACTGACAGCTTTATTTACCAGGTAAGTAATCGGCCATAACGTTGTCATTATGCACCGCTTATGTTCAATTGTTTCATAAGCAAAACAAGAAAACCCACTTTACAGTCATTCTGCTGGCCTTTAACGATCCGTATTAAAACTAGTAGTGGAAAAAAGAAGTTATTTTCACTCTTAGTAGTTTAACTACTGTCAAATTTTTCTAATATATTTTTCAATATACAATTCGAATTATTTGACTATAATTGACTCATAACTTGCATTAGAATAGTACGTACTATTCAAATTGTTAAATTTGCATATTTTACAATATTACAGTGTGTGAATATTCAAATGATTCGAATTCCTGCCCTACTATTGCCATGGACTTATTCGGTCTCAAATCAGCTACCACAGATGGAAAAAATCACAAGTCCTACATAGGTTGAAGAAATCAAGGAATTTACACTGGAGGAAGACCACACACCCATTTTCCAAACAATAGATAATTCATGCATCAAACTGAAAGAGAAGCTCGCACACCATATTATCCACCATCTTGAGTTCCACTGAAGAAAAACTGCTGAGCAAAGGATTGATCTTTGCAATTGCTTTAAAGTCAACTCCAGTGCTTGATATAATAAGTGCTGTAGAATCAACGACACTCCAGGGGCCAGAGAGAGAGGAACTCAAGTGGAAACTCAGAACACTATTGGACAAACCACAACACTCACAGAGAAATATCACAAAAGAAGAGGAGTTAGCCATGCAGAAACTGCAGAAGGACAAATCATTCAAGATCCTTCCAGCTGACAAGAGAAATGCAGTCATGGATACCACAGAGTATGACGCGAAGATACAGGAGATTCTGACGAAAGGTAAATATAAAATAATACCTAATGACCCGACTAAAAGAGTTGAAGGACAAATCTACAGAGCCCTAAAAAAAATATGAACGTCACATTCCTGATGGCACTAGGAGGTCTCTCACACCACACCATAGTAAACCAATACATCTCTATGGGTTACCTAAAATTCACAAAATAACTATACCCCTAAGGCCAATCATCAGCTCCAGAGACTCGCCAACAAGTTCTCTAAGTAGATTTCTCCTTCAAATCATCCAACCTTTGGTTGGAAAAACAACCTCCTTTGTACAAAATTCCGAACACTTTGTTAGTATTCTTAAAGACTTGAGAATTGGGTGATAGGGACACATTTGTAAGCTTCGATGTAGAAAGCCTTTACACCAACGTGCCGTTGAAGGAGCCGTTGGATATCGTCGAGGTCAGGCTGAAGGCGGATGCGTCTTTGAAGGAGAGAACATCGCTGCCTGTGGAAGATGTAATGGATCTATTGCGCTGCTGCCTCAAAGGCGCATACTTTCAGATTAAAGATAAGTTTTTTAAGCAGGAGGATGGACTTCCGATGGTTTTATCACTATCACCGGTTATGGCAAATATATACATGCAGTGGTTTGAAACACACGCCATTGAAAAAGCTCGCGTCTCTGCAGGAGGGAACATCACTGCCTGTGGAACGGGTATTTGCGCTGCTGCCTCAAAGGCTCATATTTTCAGATTAAAAATCAGTTTTTTGAACAGGAGGATAGGCTTCCGATGGGTTTATCACTATCACCGGTTATGGCAAATATACAGGGTGTTAAGGGAAGAAACGTTCATACTAATATAGGAGATAGGTTTTGACCATGCCAACACATATCCAGTATTACAAAAGTATAAAATGACCCAAAAAATTATTTGTGCCGAACTTTAAGTTGAGCAGTTTATTATGCTTGTTTGTTATTATTCTCTCATCTCTGTTATTTGTTTTCTGTATTTTTTTTTGTTATAAGTATCAAGAAATGTTACAATAAATAATAAGGAGTTACACAAATTTAAACCTAATAAGTCATTTGTAACACAAAACGCAGTTGACTTCAACATTAAAAAACTTTTTTTAATACTGAATATGTGTTGGCATGGTCGAAACCTATCTCCCATATTAGTATGTACATTTCGTCCCGTAAACCCTGTATACCTGGAGTGGTTTGAAACACACTCCATTGAAAAAGCTACGCATAAACCCAAAGTCTGGCTGTCGATGGCATCTTTATTGTGTGGGACGGAAATCACAGGCAGTTGCAAGAGTTCCTGAATCATCTAAATAATATAGACCAACTATAAAATTCACAATGGAAATTGAAAATAACTACTGCCTGCCATTTCTGGATAAACTGGTGAGTAAATTGGAGGGTCATATAAGAACTTCTGTTTACCGTAAGCCCACGGACATGGAACAGTACCCGAACTTCCTTTCAAACCATCACGCATCAACAAAAATGGGAATAATTAAAACTTTATATAGGCGCGCCGTAGCAATATGCAGCGACGTATTTAAAAGGCGAAAGCCTCAACAAAGCAGCGAGGACCAACCTCATCTATCTCACCTTCTTACTATACCATACATAAAAAGAACTTGAGAGAAATTTCGACGCATTGTGAAACAGTACAACATACGAATGGTTTTCAAAACTGAATATACATTAAGAAGTGTACTTTTCAAAACAAAACCGAAAAATTCAAATTAGCAAAAAAAAATTATATATCCGATCCTGTGTGAGTGTGGCATGTTGTACATAGGAGAAGCCAACCGCCCTTTGCATATAAGAGTTCAGGAACACAGAGCTCATACGATAAGATGAGAAACATCAAAATCGGGAATTGCAGAGCACGCTTGGTCCGAACACCATAATATTAAGTGGTCGGCAGCCAAAATTGTGCTTAGGGAACAGCATTGGAAGAAACACAAGTTTAAGGAAACAGTCTTCATGGGAAGCAATGAGGGTGACTTTAGTAAAGCAAGTTGCGACGTCTCTTCGGTATGGCATTAGTTGATACGACGGACGAGTGCTGGTCGCTTGATGCGCGACGCTAGCGACGATCCGGCCAATAGGAATGGTGGGCGTGGTTAGCTGTGTTAGTACATAATCAAGTAGCCTCGAGCTTAATGCTCAGTTTCGCATGAAAACGAGCAGTACATGTAAAAAAAGTAAAAAAGTAAAAAAAAGAGTAAACGTGTAATAAACGGAAGTTCAAGATGTTTCGCATATCTGTCTGTTAGTTACGTTAGTTTAGTTTCCTGTTTTGTAGTTTAGTTTTCTGTTATGGTTAATTCAGGTTAGTACAGTTCTTGCTATATAGATTTGATTTATGAGGTAAGAACCCCATAAATCCATCGAGAAGGGGCTAACCTGTATGTACAAATAAAATCCGTGTAAAAAGAACAGAAATCATTGACCCTAAGTAACGTAACCAAAGAAAAAACATAAGCTAAGCAAAGCGAAATAAGCTAAGCAAAGGAAAAACGTAAATGAACTTAGAAAAGAATAGAATTAAGAAACATAAATGAGGGAATATCATTAAATTGTTAATCGACATATGCCTATTCTAGCTTACCCGTACAAAAGACGATATATTAGTCAGTTTAAAAGCACCCTCAATGAATTCAATGTTCCTATTCCTTAAATTAAGTAATTAACTGCAAAATTAGTAAAATATATGATAAACATCAATTAGATGTCAAATCGGCGTCAAAATGGCAAGTGCGGGTTGTGTAAACATTAAAACAGCGTTTTCGGGTGGCCTTTCTAAGAGTATACCTTTTCTTAATTTTAATTGAAAAAAAAAGGATAGAAGTACTCTCAGAGCGCTGTTGAGCCGTCACCCGAAAACACCATTTAAAATCTCGCGCATGCGCTGTTTGTATCAAACCGACTGTTGGCAATTCCAAAGCCTACTAAGGACGTTCTAATTCCTAACATGGGCTCCATAGGAGACTGGCCCGACTGGCCGTATAGTTCTAGAAGGTATTTGGTTGTGGTTAGATCAGTTATCTGTTATGGTTAATTTAGAATTGTTGAATTCTCGCTACAAATTAGTATGTGTAAGTGCGAAAAGTAAGTCCGTACGCGCCCCTTTCATTCTAATTGTAGGTCAGTTTAGTTCCGGTGAGTTGTTTTTGGCTAATTCAAATTACTGTATTCCCAATTTAGAGCGGCAATATTTGCATTAAAAGATTCAACAGCAAGAGGAGTCAGTTAGACAGGGTTATTCGATTTGCGGTTCATGATTGGGATCTCGCAAATCGTAAAAGACATAAATTCGATTAAATTGGGCAGAGTTGCGCATTTGGTGTGTGTGTGCAGAGTGCAGATTGTAATGATATTTTAAAAGCTCCGAAACTTTGACCATTTTTCACAAAAAAAAAAAAAATTCAAGCGGACTAAACCTAAAGTAGGCTTTCTAATCCCGAGACCAAAAAAGTAGCAAAAAAGTCCTAGGCAGTAAAAGTAAAGTCAAAAGTCACCGCTACTGTCATGGTGGCGCATATATAAACGATTTTCATTCACCAAAATTATTTGAACACTAGATGACACCAGATAGACCCATCTGAGTGTATTGCCATCTGTACATTCTTACTGAAAAAACAAAGGACGGGAATACTCTCAGAGCGCTCGAGAGCACCGCCCGAAACAGTTATTAAGTTGAGATCAGTAATTACATCCCGAGCGCTCGGGATATCAGTCCATCTCACTCTAGCTTGTTAACTCTAGTTTTAGGATCTGTGTCCGGAGCGTTCGGATGGAATTACCGAACTCGTCTTAAGTCGAAATCGCATATGTTCTCGAATTCTGTCGTCTGTTAAATGTCATGCGCGTCATCATATTCATCTGTCAATGTGATTTTTATTAATTTAGTATTGATAATAATGCTACAATTTTTTTGTTTACTATAACTTACCTAAATCATCTAAATCATTGGTTATGATTTAATACCATTAAAACCATTGAACATTGAAAACCACCGTTCTAACACGTTCTACTTATTTTTTGTCTACAAATAATATACAACACTATAATTGGGTAAGCACATAGACTCACTTAAAGAGGATGAGAGAAAACTGCAGCACTGAATCACTCTGAAATAGACTTATTATTTCCTGCATGCTTGAAAAAAATAAGTATATGTTACTGGGAGTAAAAGGTCTTTTTGTGCTTCGCCCAGTTGCAGGCCTCAGCTTTGCTTCGGCCGTCAATCTTTGGGCTCAGCATGGAAAAACCCACTTTTACTCCTAGTGACATAATCTACTAATTGATCGATATCACCACTGCTGTTTCTTTGAGAATGCAATGAACTGTTTCATGTCCAACTTGTAACTACCATTATAAAAAAATAAAAAAATTAATAGAATTTCCAGAAAATTTTAATACATTAAAAAGGGACGCATTACACATGCAAATCTCAAAAATAGGCCACAGTTAACTTGTTGATATCTGTAAACCACTACCTTAATTTGTACGGCTTACGTCTTTAACGATACGTCTTAGCGCTTACGTTAACGAAACTATAGACGCACCTTTATACTTTTTTGCTCTGCAGCAAATTAAACTTATAGCGTTTTCGATTGGCAAAACGAGTTTTGCACCGAGTCGAACCCATCAGGGCAATTCCAGTTTCTTCAAATATTTGCCCCGGTGCAGTTCCGATAAAACACGCAATTCGCATTTGCGTTGCACTCAGTGCACAACTACGTAGTACAGATTGTGTCGAAAATGTTGCACTCGGTGTAAAACTAGCTGCACTGGTTTCCCAATAAAACATACTAAACTGCACGAAAGTTACCAATCGAACGTACAAATTGCACTAGTTTTGCACTGGTGTTCCCAATCGAAAACGCTATGAAACATAAACTTGGCTAAACTGATTACTTTGACATTTCTGTGAAATTGTCTTCTGCCACTTGCTGTCAATTAAAAAGAAAATGTCTACTGCTCAACGAATAACCGTGGCGCCTTTGGATACTCTAAGCGTCAAAGCACTAGCAATAGAGAAAACCAAACCCAAAAGACGTCCAAACGGCCCTGGCGAAAATTTTTTTGACCGTCTGGATGATGTGGCTTTTCTGTTGTTCTGGATCGTCATCATCCTGTGCTTCCTAACATTGGCCTTTGCTCAAGCCAACTTCTTGGTGGCTGCCATGCGACTGGATTGTGAAATACGAACGGCTTCTAACAGTACGTGCAGGAACGCTAAAAAAGATTAGTAAAATTAGATACCTACTCATTGTTGAATAAAATGATAATTTGTCTGTTCATCAGGTGAGTGGTTTTAATCTTCTCACGGGAATATCCCCGAAACATCAGACAACCATGCGGGTGCTTAATAGCGTTTCCTTGAAACCCGAAGCAGTCGGTAAAAACTAAACTGTATGTTGCGTTTTCGAGTGGTGCTCAATCGGTTTCGCACCATGTGCGGTGGGTTTACCAAACAGTACGTACTCAATTCAATAGAACCACTTGTACTACTCAAGCTGAGTACGCCGCATTCCCCTACGTCCTCCGCTATAGAAACGGCAAAGCAAACAGGAAGGAAATTTATTCATGTGTTTGAATGGTGGTGGTTTGGGGCTATTTTCCTAAACGCTTTTCATTATTAGAGATTTAAGTTCATCGTCGTGAGGTATTCGACCACCTTGCACTTTTATCTCAAAATGTACCACCATTTTTAACAAGCGACGTCTCGATACTCTGTCCATTATACGCCTTTATCAAGGGAACTAAGTACGTAGTTTTGACTATCATGTAGTTGTCATTTACAAAGATGACACGTAGCTTCAACTAATAGTTTTTTTTTTATTTAAAATTTGCCCAGAGTAGCCATATCTTGAAGAGGTAACAGAATAGTAAAATTTCCAATTTTTTCGCAAGTTTTGACACATTTTTGCCTCTTGTGCAATTTGCCACATATACGTAATGATCAAAATTTCAGTTTTTCGTCCCTAATTCGAAAACGGAAAACTTTTCCGCAGGGTGGTACAAATTCCATGTATTAGCTATTTTGATAACTGTAAGAGATAGTTACATATAGAAGCAAAGACCGGAAATTTTATTGTTGCATTCCTTGTTAAAAAATAGGAAAGGGGCTACTAAAATTTAAAAAACCCAAAAGTTTTACACTGGGAACCATGCATAAAATCAGTTGTGGCTTTTGGGGCCTGACCTTTACTATTTAGAGCTAACCTGAACTAGCTCAACAAACACCAAATATATCCTTACAAATGTTGTACGGACTAGTTTCGCTTTGTTTAGGCTAGTTCAGTTTAGATTTGTTTTAGATTGGTTTTGTTTTGCCTTGGCTCAGGTTAGTTCAGGTTAGAGAGTAACAAAATTTAAAAATCTCTGCTTGAGAGGCAGTGGCGGATCCAGACTTCTGTGAAAGGAGGTGAGAGTTTGCCGGGAGGGGGGCAAGAATAGCGCGAAAATGTTCGAGGAGCCACGCCTATTTTTTGTTAAGTTTTGACGATTATTTCACTCATGCATAAATTTTAACATAAGGAGAGTTTGTTTACCAAAAAATTACAGCGGAAATTCCACGTTGTCTAAACAACGGTTAAGTTCCGCTGTCACCTACTAATCATGTTGACTGAAAAAGTCAGTAACAATCCACCTGTTTCTTCCTCTTCTTGATGTCCTCTTTCACCTCGCATTGGAGGTTCCGTAGTTGCAATATTTTCGGAGATAGACCCCTTCGGAAGTCAATTTTTAAGCGCTTCTAGAATCGCGTTTTTTGACCATTTTTAAAAAACCTCTCTAGAGGTTAAATTTATTCAAATTGAGTTTGTTACGTTTTTAGAGGATTGCAAGCGTGCCATTCCGATCACAAACAACAAAAAAAATTCCGATTTTTTTTTCGAAAATGTCCAAAGTGGGGGGGGGGGTATTACGACATTTTTCTCAATTATCAAATCTGACCGCCTGTAACTTGAGAACGCCTCGACCTTTCGGACGAATCCAACTGTTTTTTCTTCTTGTTGATGTCCTCTTTCACCTCTCACCATCGGAAGTTCCGTAGGTGCAATATCTCCGGAGATAGACCCATTCGGAGGTCGATTTTTAAGCACTTTTAGCATCGCGTTTTTTACCGTTTAAAAAAAAAACCTGTCTAGAGGTTAAATTCATTCGAATTGAGTTTGTTGAGTACTTAGGGGATTGCAAGCGTGCCATTCCGATCAAAAACAGCAAAAAAAAATTTCCGACATTTTTTTGAAAATGTCCAAAGGGGGGGAGGGGTATTACGACTTTTTTCTCAATTCTCAACTTTAACCGCCTGTAACTTGAGAACGCCACGACCGATCGGAGCGAATCCAACTATTTTTTCCTCTTCTTGTTGTCCTCTTTCACCTCCCACTAGCGGAAGTCGATTTCAAAAGTCGTCAAAATGAATCTTTTCAGTTGTGCGTTTCCGTTTATCAGTCAGTCAAACAAAAATGCCAAAGAAGTCTAAAAGGATTCGGAAAAAAAGGAGGGTGATTGCCCCCTCCGCCCTCCCCCTGGATACGCCACTGTTAAGAGGATCAGGAATCCTTCGTTCTTCACAAGTGTGTGTCTATACCTCATTTACTTATTTTTGGCATCTCGTTACCTTTAAAACCTTCATTTTTTTTATACCTATCTCTTTTCGGCACATGTTGAGAAGATACGATAAAAATGTCAAAGTCAGATTTCCAACGCCTACTTGACGGCAATAATACGTGAATGGTTTATATATCCTTTAATAACTTAAGCGATATATAAATAATAGAAGTAAAGTAGTTTAGCCAGGAAAATAATGTGAACAATTGACCTTGATTGAACTTATCTTGGGCTTTTGGCCACTCTTGTACAGTACCACCTAGTGTTCAAAGATTTTGTCCAATTGCTACACAAAGAACTGTATCTCAGGAACAAAGTACCTGGGTACATATTTGTATAATTATTTGGACAAGGACTCGAAGTTGGTAAAACATGTCCAGATAATTACAGAAACGGCTCATGAATCGATAATTGCTGCTCAGAATCGATGGCTGCTAAAAGTACTTTCACTGTTTTTTTACGATTCTCCTGCATATCCAGAACGGTTACCGATTGGAACATACCTTAAGCAACTGGTGAAAGAAAACAGAATACTTCCAAATCTGCCATCCGCATAGTTGTGGAAGTTGAGAAAGGGGTTAATATACAATTACCACATGAAGAAACAAGCAAAAATACATACTGATGATCGATTGCAAGAAAGAAGACTTCTATAATAAATGGCGCTGCCAAGGTCTCTACAAAATATGTTAGACACTGGATTAAGGAATACGATTATCATCCTTGTCAAATATTCAGAGATAATGGCTGATATAAGTAGGAGATCGACTTGTGAGGTGTTGATTCTATGAATTGATGGACACACCGAACATAGTGTGTTTAATTGTGACAAGCTTTATCGAGATAGGCATGGAGCTGACATTGAGTTTATTGAGATTGTGTACGGGCAACTATTGAAAAGAAAAATTAGAAGAGAATGGAGCGCTTGCTTAAAATGTTGCGGCAAATAATGAAGAAAAAGCGAGAGAAAAGTCTAAAGCTTAAGAAACTGTGAGAAAGTGTTTTCCGGGCTTTGAGGCCGTGGTGCAATGGAATTTCTTCCTAACTTTTCGTCTACAGTTGCGGCAGACATTATTAAAGGCGATGAGGCAATAGGCGAAATGATCGGCCGTGCTTCCCGACGTTGACTGATTCGACAATCGACTGTGGTGAGCTCCGTGGTATTTATTCTCCCGCGCCAGCGCCGTCGCGCTGCAGTGGAGGCACTGGGGTGGGGGTAGTGGTGGAGCGGGGTTCGGCGCACTTGCAGTATGTCGTAGAGCTCACTTCTAGTCTGCATTTAGAAACGTAATTTCCTCCTTCCTGTTAAAATTGTTGACGTGTCTCGGACAGAATCGCTGCGATTGATATATGATATCCATCTCGTTGAAAAGGATGTCATGACCTTCGGAGAGAGCGTGCTCTGCTACTGCTGACTTTTATGTTTGTCCCAGCCTGCGACTCCTCTTGTGTTCCGTAATCCTCATGTTGACACTGCGTTTTGTGGTGCCAATGTATACCGAACCACAGGTGATGATCTCAAGCTCTGTTGTATTGTACGGGTGGGTTTAAATGCAATTGACCCCACACGTGTGCACATCACATTGTGTTTTTCCAGTTGCCTACCAATCCTGTTCGTTGCTTTATGGATGTAAAGTAGACTTGTCCATCCGCGCTTTTCTTCATCTTATCCCGTTGTTCCTTCCTTGCGCTCTACATTCCTTGGACGGACGGCCCTATCGAACTCGTGCTTGCTATATTCCTTCCAACCAAAGGCTCTTTCCAGATGCTTCACTCCCCGTTCCAATTCAGCTGGCTCACAAATTCTCTTGACTCTCAAAGGCCGAGTCTTTATGACTCGTCCTTTCTGTCTGAGATGATGATGATTTGATCCGTTATTGAGGTATCGGTCAGTTTGTGTTGGTTTTCTGTATACGGAGCGCACCAGCGCGTTATGGACCACGTGTGCGCCAGCTTGCCATTCGGCTTCCTTGATACTAAAATATCGAAAAACGGTAGGCGCCCTTTCTTTTCTATCTCCATAGAGAATTGAACTTTTGGGTTGATAGCGACTTGCAAGAGGAAGTTTTGAAGTTCGCCCTCGCCATGACTCCAAACAACAAAGGTGTCGTCCACGTATTGGAACCGGCACTTTGACCTTTTATTTACCGTTGCCAATGCCTTGGCCTTGAAAATTTCTATGAATAGTTGGCTATTACTGGACTAAGGGGGCTGCCCACAGCTACACCATCAGTTTGTTCATAGAAATCTTCTCTTGAAAATATGTAGTAGTTAGTCAGTGTTTGAACAACTTGCCAATATCTTGTAGAAATTCCTGTTAATATGTTCCACGGCTTCCTTAATTCCTAACCATCGAGAAGAGCGAAACAACATCGAAGCTGACGAGAATTTCTCCTGGAGAAAGAGTTAAAGAATGTAGTTTTTCGACGAAATGAATAGAGTCTTTTATAAAGCTGTAGGTATTTCCTATTTTGGATTGCAGCAGTTTTGTGAGGTGTTTCGCGATTTCGTAGTTCGGGCTTCCTATGGTGCTCACGATGGGTCTTAGTAGCACATCACGGCTTCAAAGCCCGGAAAACACTTTACAATGTATTTTGACCGGCCGTGAAAGCCTTCACAGTCTTATAATTGCAGTTTTCCTCACACCCCTTTCTGCCTTTATTATTTGCCACATGAATTCAAATACACTAAGAATCAATTGAAACGATACACCCCAAATTTTGAATGAACTTTAAAAACTGTCTATCTCTGAAGCCACTCAACAAGATTTTCGTTGGATATGCCATTTTGGTAAGATCCATGTGCCTTAAGTGGCTATGTACTCGGTTATATGTTTTGCAGGTTTCCTAATATAGGGTTCAACAAAACTTGATGCATTTTTGTAAAAACTTTTTGAGCAGATAATTTTGCGAAAAAAATATCGTATGAAGACGCGTCATACCTCGGGGTACGTTTGGTGTTTTTTTGGATATTTTGCCTGGTTCCATAGATATTTTTTTTTCTATAAAAGAGGTATTATTTAACACTGGGGCTCCAATTTGCCTCATAATACAAATATTGACAAAAATTTCATATTGAATATAAAGACTATGCATAGAGCAAGCTAGACGTATAGGCGTAATGGCTATAAAGTTAGGCCCATCTACAGTGGCGAACAGAAAGTAAAATTTTTTCAAATATCGAATTGATAATCGGATGTCCACAAATAAGTGATGTGGAACAAAATGTATGGATAATTTAGAAATTCCGCTGCCTGATTATTGCAGCTATTAATGATGCCTCGGGACCTTTTTCTGTCCTTCTTTATATCCTCCTCCTCTAAGAACAATAAATCTCCTATTCCATGAGCATTAAAAATATTTGGAATTGGACGTAGTGATATGTGAACCAGAGCTATGCCTAATTGTTTAGATGTACAGGGTGAGCCACGAAACTGACACTAATCCTTATTTTCTTAATCCTTACATTCTGAATTTTGACTGAATGAAACTGAACTTCGAAAATTGTTTGTGTTAGTTTGAGAGATATCCCCTTTCGGAGATTGAATTTTAGGCACCCTTAAAACGTGCTTTGGCATTTAGAAAAAACTTTATTTATAGGACTAATTTCAGTCTTATTACATCATTCAAAAACAAAGTCAAAGACAGTAAAAAACACCAAATTTTAATTTTGAAGTCAAATTTCACTTATTTTAGACCAAAAACATGAAGTTTGAATCAGCTTGATTTTGTTCCAAAAATTGAATTTTCTGCAAACAAATTTTAGCTTCAATTCCAACAAAAAGTTCTAAAAATTTGCATTTTTATACACTTTGTGTAAGTTGTAGACGATTTATAGTCTAGTCCTGCCTCGAGTATTTGCACAAAATCGAAACTTGCATTTTTACACGACTTACCTGAAAATTTAAATTTTTGCACATGTTGAATATTTTTTTTCGATAATAATCCTAACCTCAGATTCTCGAAAAACACGAAATCTTTTTTTAATAGTCACAGCGTCATAGCATTTTTAGTCACATTTCGCTTATATTGATAAAAAAAAATTCTGCGAAAACAAAAAAGTTTGCGTGTTTAGACAATGCCGGTCGTGTTTAACACGATTTTAGCTTTAATTCTAACAAAAATGTTTACAAATTTGCATTTTCAGACACTTTAGTAGATGCAGTGCTGCAAGCTCGTGCTGCTGCAATAAGGTACTAAAAAAAAGAGACACAAACATATCAGATTATCATTCATTTAAAATTACAATTTAACAAAAAAATGTTTTTTATCATTGTTTTCATATTTATAATAAGCTGTTAATTTTGTTGCTTTGTTATTTTTTATATAATTTTTCTCTGATTAAAGTTTTATCAGTCGCTTTTATGATATTACAACTATACCTCTGTGAACAAAACAGTGAACATTGCTTTGACTGTCAGCCTAGATGAATTGTTTTCAAGGATTTGGATTTATTCAAAAATTCTCGAACGCAGTTGAAAGTTTTTAAGTTCTTAAAAACAATTTTGTTAAGCTTTAAATTGTTCTAAGCTTTTCTCATTTATTCAACTTAGTATCTTTTAGTGTTTTCCAGACCCTCATGTTATTCATCTTTACGTGTTACATCTTGTCATACGTACTTCTTCAGATTAGCCGTACTTTCTGAACATATTCAAATTAAAAATTGCCACTATCGGTTAATTTGCTCTGTCTCTATTAACACAAACAATTTTCGAAGTTCAGTTTCATTCAGTCAAAATTCAGAATGTAAGGATTAAAAAAATGAAGATTAGTGTCAGTTTTGTGGCTCACCCTGTACAGGGTGTTTCAAATTCGAGCCACATCATTGGGATCTCAGCAACGGTAAGAGATACAGGGTCGGCTAAATCGGTGCAAAGTTGCGCAGTCTGGAGTTCAATAATATGCCGTTGTAACATTTGAGAAATTCCGATTACTTACGGAGATATACGAAAAAATACGAAATTTTGAAATATTGTTTTTATTTTGTTTTGAGCTTATTCGAAGGGATAATTCAAAATGATTGACACTTCGTCATTGCAACTTTTTCTGCGCTGTAAGATGACATATTTAGTTTCTTCCTGCGACATTTCGTTTTTTGGGAACTATCATCAACTTTACTCTTTTAAATACGGACCTGGATTTTTTATTGGTAATTTCGATCGATCTTTTTAATCCAAACAACACGATATGTAATATGACATATATTGCAATTAAAGTCTAGCTAGAAATCGTTTTTCCTTTAAATTTTATTATATAAAATTCTTATTTAATATATAAGACCCATTTTATTACTAAACGAAGCACTAAACAAAAAGATAAAATATTAAAGTAAAAACTCGAATAACTATCCCTGCGCCTCAATACATTTTTGAGTTCTTCTAAGCAAGTTGCTGGTAATTGGCCGTTCAATTGTTCTAGCTCGTATAGCCCTTGCTTCCGTTATTAAGTTTCCCTTAGAATATTGAAATTATTGGTTGGGTGTTTGAATATGCAATTTTTCAAATAACCCTAAGGAAAATACTCCAGAGAAGAAAGATCGGGACTTCTTTCTGGCAAGTGGCACGACCCCTTGGTTTCCAATCCACGGTAACCTGTGTCCATGGTACTCAAATCCACGGCACCCTTTTCAAAAATGAATTAATGCATTAGCGTTCTAGGAAAAGCCAAACATGATTGAATCATTAATTGAAACATTATTAACATTTAAAATCCTATATTATTATCTTAGATGGTTAATTGTAATTTATTTTATTTGTAAAATATCTATTAGAGTATTTTTCTTGTTGCAAGTTATGTATTTATAAATAAATTCAGAAATTCTTGATAAAAAAAAGGAAATATAATGGGAGAACAAGGGCTAAACGCGAGGTAGAGTAATTCAACGGGCAATAACCAGGAAATTGCTTAGAAGACTTTTTGGTTAGTGCTTTGGTTGGTAGTTAGACATCCTAGTAATATAGTCGTTTTCAGGAATATATTCATCTAGCTAGCCATGGAAATATCAGTTTTGTAGTGGCAGCCCTTCTTCCAAAAGTTTTTCAATTGAAATCTGGGAAAATTATTATTTTCTATTGGTATCAATCACATTATGTCAAAATTTAAGAAATGGCATGACCCTTACTTTCTATCCTTGTCGTCTGCATATATTTTGAGAAAGAGAGCGCAATATTACGTCCGTCAATTCCTTGGATGCAATATGCATCTTTGTAATCTTTGTAAATATTGTGAATTCAATTCTCATATTTCTTTTTTTCTTATTCCAATTTTTGTGCGTAATTTTCAAATAACTACACTGCAGTTATCATCAAACAGTCTAATGACTACGTTTATACTCAACAACTTATATAGTGAAAGCAAAAATTGAAATAAACCTACGACCTACCACGGATTTGATCCCTTACAGAATGAAGCTATTTTTTAGCAATTTCCTTAACTCCAGTAGCAGAGCTGCAGCTGCATGCATCGACTGCTTTTTGACTTTGTATGAAGGCTGTAATCAAAGTGCTCGATGCTTGAGAAAGACAGAAAAAAAGAATTGCCCAGTTTCCAGTATTCAAGTGACATCTTCAAGGTGCTACCGAATGATTTTGTATTTTCCAAATGAAGAATGATCATTTGACCATCTCAATTATCTGTGGATGTACCAAAGGAAGGATGAACTAACCTGAACAAAAAATGTGTGTTTCCGTTTATAAATTATGTGTTCTGTTAAGTGACTGTGTGGGAACCAATTTGAGGGTGACCATTGTGATCTCAGTTATACAGAGTGCTAATTATGTAAGTGTTAATCTCTCCGAAGGATGCATATAACATTTGTCAAAACAGTTAAAGAGTTGGTAGTCACCAATTTATCGATCAACCCATCTGCATACTAGTTTCAGGGTCTGCTCCTCATCAGTACAGCTTTGGCTTCTCAGCAAATTGTAGATCATGTGTTTGCGGCTTAAAGCAAAAATTTATGAATGCTCTGTACAACATCTCATCATTTGTCAAAATAACACTAAGTTTTTATATATTATCATGCATATCATATTAGATATATTAATTTTTTGCTATTGTGATTGCTAAGGACTGGACCTCAAAAGGGGCCTCTTGAAGTTTACAATCCTGGGTTCTAATATTTAAATCACCATACATTTTAAGTGTTTTTTACAATGTATTACTACAAAGACCCTTAATGTGTCTTTTTCTTAATTCTTAGAAAAAAGCCAGCGGCATGGGTATGGAATTATTTTCTTCTGCAAATATAATTTTTAATTATACTTGAGATTTTAACAGAAACCTTTTATTTTATGCCATGTCATGGTTCTTTCTCATAACTCATTTCATTAAAAATTCCAAAACAATACACGAGTGAGTTTGAAAGTTTGTATCCAAATCACAAACTCTCAAGTGCATCTTTTGAGCCCAAGGAATGTCCTAGAGCCCACATTGAGAAAAAAATGTTTACAAACAACTCGGTGACCTTGACCTCCTCTATACACTTCCGAAATCATGTTAAGGTAGACATCCTTTAGTGGAAAGTAAAGTCCTAATATCCAATATAAAATATTTATACTATATTGTAATCAATAAAAACTACCAATATGTGTGTTATAATTTTTTAAATATTTTCCAAATTGTGTATAGGTTGGTTGTGAAGCTTTCATAGAATAGGATAGAACAATGAAAGTAGCTGGTACTTTATTACTCCAGCATTCTTGTCTCCTGATAATTCACATCCAACTTAATGAGTTTTTCCATTAAACACACTATACTTGTTTTGCTTTGTATATAAAATAAAAAAGTTCTTGCAACTTCAACAGCATTTTTATTCCGGGTATAGTAAGTTAGTTGCAAAGGGGGTTCTTAATTTCAAACTAATAAATAGCCTTTACTTGTTTCTAAAAGTTACTTCAAATTCTATGCATATAAGTCAAAACATTTTCAACTGAGTTTATAAGAAATGGCCCCAGCTTATATGCCATTTAGTTTTAAAGAACTGTAGCTCTCTTAGTTGAAAAGTTGTTCCATTCCACCAAGAAACCATTCCATAATGATTTATCATTCTTGACAACTCATTAATATGATATTGAAATAAACAATGTGCTTGTAGTGGTTCTGCAAACGTCAAGATGGTTCCTCATTTCAATTTGAATTGTTTGCTAGTGAGATGGCCAAAATTATTTTTTTAAAGGATCTGCAATGGTTCTCTAGCATTTGTTTAAAGGTGGTAGACAATGATGTATTGATAAATGAAACATCTTGGACTTCCATTGTCTTATATCCTATATGGCATAAAGGTAACCTATATGAAAAGGACACTGGGACTCTCACCACGGATCCTAATCACACAATCCAAATCATATGGCAATACCAGTACTTAAATTCAGTCTGGTAGAAACATAATCTTTTCTCAGGTGATGTTGTTGTGTTTGGAACAATTTTTACTTGACTGCAATTTGCATTCAATTTTAAGCTTGGAAAGTGGTAAACTATATAATATTATGTAAGACATAGGCATAAGCATAGTTAAATGTATGGTCTATTCCCAGGGCATTTGGACACTAAGGTAATTTCTGGGTGAGTATATTTGATACCAAGACAAGACGCATATCGTAACAGAGGACGACCGCCTACCCGCTGGAGCGATGATATAAGAAGAACAGCCGGAAACTGGATACTGGCTGCACAAGAACGGGGGAAATGGAAGCATTTGAGAGAGGCTTTTGTTCAGCAGTGGACAGAATAAGCTACAGAAGAAGATATTTGGTACTTTCGGAAATCTTGTTCATGGTTGATGGTCCAGTTCAGTCCTTCTCTCATCAATAACTGCTTGAATGTGGTCTTCCTGTCTCAATTTTTGTAACTCTACTCTGGCATTTTATTTTGCAGAAGTTGGAGGTTGCAGGTTGCAGATGAGTTTTCTGGATCATGCGATGAATTGTGTTAACAGTTCTGTGTGGTAGTTAGTGGCTTATAAGCCAGTTTACTTTTTCTACATTACAAACGCAGCATAACAATTGGATTTGAGCAAAATTTAAGAAATAAAGTAGTTATGCTTGAAAATTACAAAATTTGAGGTTAAAACCCGATAAATTCGTTTGTTAAGCTCGATTCGCACCATTCTCCGATCTAGTAATTTTTCTGGTAACTTTTCAATTGTTTTGAAAAGGTGCGTTTACAATGTCATGGGTGGCTAGATGAATATCTTCCTGAAAACGACAATAATAGGTAGTAAAGGGGGTAATAGGTATATATAAAGGAAAAGCGATTTTTAGCTAAACTGTAATTGCAAAATATCTCATATTGCATACCGTGTTGTTTGGATTAAAAAGGGGTATTAAAATAACTAATAAAAAATCCAGGTCCGTATTTGAAAAAGTAAAGATGATGATGGTTCCCAAAAAACGAACCGTCGCAGGAAAAAACTACCTATGCCATCTTACAGGGCAAAAAAAGTTGCAATGGCGAAATGTCAATCGTTTTGAAGTATCTCTTCGAATAAGCTCAAAACAAAATAAAAACGATTTTTCATATTTTAGGGTTTTTTTCGTATATCTCCAGAAGTAATTGAAATTTTACAACATTACAGTGTACAATTTTACAATTTAACCGACCCTGTATCTCTTACCGCTGTTAAGATCCCAATGATGTGGCTCGAATTTGAAACACCCTGTACATCTAAACAATTAGGCATAGCTCTGGTTCACATAACACCAGACAATATAGGAACGAAATCTCGGCCATTTGTCTGTGGGAAGTGATAATATATGCAGAAAACTGGTTTTTGGTTCGCTTCACGATCATCCTGCATGCCCTAGTGGAAGCACCTGCCGTCGTCAGATGGCGCCACTTACAGTTATAAAAATTGTTCAAAATGGGAACCATTATTTTCAATGCACAACTGTCATTGTGGTCTGACTCGTCAGACCACTGTATGTTGTTCAAAAAATCCCTGTTTTCTTAAACTGAGTGAAGGATCCGCCTATAATAAGTAATTCTTTTTTCTTGGTCTCCTGGATGTAGCCTTTTAACAGGTTGTAGGTGAATGGACGCGGGTGATCTCGTCTAAGAGTACGAAGTATATTGTGCAATATAGAATATAGAAGCAATACGGGAACTCGTTGTTGGATTTCTGTCAAACTCATTTAATATCCTGTCGAGAAATTCTTCTTTGTTGTTGGTTTTGGTTTGCATCTCGATCCTCAGGCTAATTCCTTAAACCTTTCTTCATTAATTGCTGATGGACTCTTGCGAACATTTTACGACTAGGATGTGTTCTTTGCGGATAACTCCTTCTGTATTATCTGGCGGCCGCCCCTGAGTTTCCGTTAGCAAATCCATACACAAAATGGATATCCGCTATTTCTCTATTTGAAAATCTAAACGGCATTTTGACACTACTATACTATACAGAAATTAGTTATGTTAAATTTGTCAAATATTGTCATGAAAACTGACGCCAACATCATCAAGGTGGTATGCAAATTAAGAAAAAGCTAGGTAATCCATTTAAACACTAACATTTAAAAATATTTTATTATTTTTAAACGGTGTGTCCTACGAAAATAAGCCAAGGGAACTTTTTTTTTTCAAATTGAACAAGGACCTCAAAAATCATTTTTATCTTCAGAAAAACCAGTAGCGTACCATTTTTTTGTTGGAAAATAGCCGGTCACGAGCCGCAGTGCACGCCACGGGTAACGCTGAAAAGACCTTTTATATTGCAAAACTTGAGTCTTTCACCGCTATTGACACCTGTAAAATTTCATTAAAATATCTCTAGAAGTTTCAGAAAAAAATCCATTTTTTGGGAACACCCTGTATTTCCGTAACGGAGTATTTTTCGACTATGGTTTATATAGCAAACTAGGGTTATTTTTGGACGTAGAACACCCCCTTAAAGTTTGGAACCAAAAACCTGGTCCACCCTGAACGTCATTGAATGTGTGCGCTGGGATAGTTGCACTTTCCTTCACACCCCTTCCTGCCTTTATTAATTTATTTTATAAATATCTAATTTATTAGTTAATTTTATAAATATTCAATAAAATTCTCATTTGAACGTAACTTAATAAAGCGTACAGGGTAGTCATCGAGAGGTATAGGTCGTACATTATAACTTTACGTGCGCAGGCAGCCATGATATTTTTCCATTAGATTGACACTTCTGAATTGTTAGCTCTTGTTTGCCACCCTGCTTCTTTAAGCCGAGTCCATAACCATAACGAGGTGCGAAATCAAAATCTTCCAATAAAATAAATTTTTGACAACATTCAATTAATCGTCTTCAAGGAATCTGTTTACCTATAAAATTAGCTTAATGTCAGTGTCAAAGCGGCCACCAGCAATCGCTTTTTAAAAATTGGACGTTGTCTAAGTTTTTGTTCTTTTCAAGTCTGCGTTTTTCTATATAAATCCTACTAATCTGAAGATCTACTGTAAAGTATTCACTTCTGTTTGGTTACCCGGAAGGAAGAATTAACCGGGAAGACCTGGAAGGAAGACCTAATAAGCCCGATCACTTCAGAATTATGTACGATCAAGTCTATTATTCATACTGAGCAAATCGTTAATATGTGGCATGAGAAGTAAATAGTGTCCCACTGGCAAGAAATCAGCTTCTAATAATCTAAGTAAACTACAAAACCGATTCCTCTGACCCAAACTGGTTACTAGGCAGGAGGTAGGTGCAATTTTCGAGAAAATTATGAATTTTATAGTTTTAGCTAGTAAGTAGAGTAGCATGGGTTTAGAGACTGAAACGAAAGAGGAAAATACGCTAAGTTTATTCACTGCAGAACCAGATTCTAATCCAGATAGAATTTCTACATATTAACGTATTGAAACACCTAGAGCAGTCGACGGAAATAACGCGATAATAATATGAGAAACCAGAAGGAGTAAATGTTAGGAAATTACATCGAGAATAGACTGTGTCTACCTTCTCGTAGAATGATAAGGTCAATCAATTCTAAATTTGTTATAAATTATAATTATTATTGATCAATAAAAATCAATTTTCTTTAAAATGCATATTTTATAAAACGAAATTAAAAATTGTTAATCAGATTGGTTACATTCATTTAAATCGTCGTGGCAACCATGGAACCAAAAGTTATAACCTCTTAAGTCATAAATATAACCTAAAATATATAACAATGCCTGTCATAATATACAGGGGGCAACATGTCAAATTTACATGACCTACTTCGCAAGTAAAGTTATAGTGTACGAACTATACCTTATCTTGAAAGCTGTAAGTGTCATTAGAAAAATTGAAATTCCAAAGTTTGTTTAATTATTTGATTATTGTACAGGTTGTCCTAATTTCGCGCATTCACTATCAACTTTCTTATTTTAAATTAGAAATGATTTTTTTTCAATGATCAGTTATATATTTGATTCTAGCACTTTTCTTTGTTCATCTATGTTTATTTATCAGTTACAGTTTTTGAGATATTTTATATTATTTTTTTCTAATAATTTACCATTGAGAAAATTGTTAATATTTGCTTCCAGAGGCAACAAAAAAATGCGATTTTTAACTGGTATATAAACGTTAATCTATAAATTCATAATTTATGCTCACCTTGCTTTATCAATATACAGTGTGTTCAAAAACTTTAACCAAATGTTTTTATTTTGATTCGAACATATTTATGAAAAAATTAGAAAAAAATCAGGATATTTTAAATATAAGAAACTGGAATTATATAATATATGGTCAAGATTTTTGAACACTCTGTATGTATATTTAAAACGCAAAGTTAGCAAAATTATATAGCTATAGAATATTGTTTATAAACCAGTTAAAAATCATAATTTGTTGTTGTCTCTGGATGCCAATCTTACCACTTGTTTTAATAGTAAATTTTAAGAAAAAAAAACTGAATTTGGGTTGCTGGTGGATGCGCAAAATTGGGATATATATATAAATAAAATAAATAAAAACTATTTACTAAATTATAGAACTTTTGTATTTGACCGTCACCTACACATTTTCTTTTTGCCAATGCTGTGTATATAAATTTAAATCACGTTAATATAGTGGTATTGGACAAACAAAATCACGCCTTTGCCCTCAAGCTGTTGACAGAGAAATCACCATTTTTCAAATGGTAATTTGTCTCAACTACCGCTGTATATAAAGACACCCTAGGCCCTAGGGCAAGTGGGTCTTTAGAATAACAGGGGTCGTGCAGCTTTTTAACTACGGAGTTTAGTTCGGGATTATCTAGTGAATGGACACCCATCAAACCCAAGGGGATCGGCGTTTTCGCAAAATTTGCCAGTGCCGTCCGTTATTCAGTATTAAAAAAATGTATAAAACGTTATATATTTATGTATTTGTTACCTTTTTTTGAAGAGTCTCATTTATTGTTGTCAAGGACAAGGAAAGGAATTTCATCGCCTCTCGTGCAAAAATACTTTAGTTTTTGATTGCCAGGTATTTATTAAAAATCCCTAATTTAAATTAATTAATTAAACTTTTAAAATACTCTCTCTCTCTCTTTTTACTCGACAGCAGAGCTCAAAGCCTTGCTCTCGACAATAATACGTAAATAACTGTTTTGTCGTATACCATAGGGATAAATTCTCATTCCTCAACCTCATGGAAATTGACAAATTCGTCTTTTGTCATCAAAAACGACTTCCAAGGTTGCGCCTGTGGAGGATTAAAGTTTCGGGCAACCCTCCTGCACCCGTAAGCTAACGCCCGGGGCGTTAAGAACTTTGTTCAATTGTTAGAGGTAAATGTGGTTTAGCTGATTTAAAACGTTTTAACCACCCAGTTTCCTTGATCTCTACAACAGTGCCAAATAATTTCTAAACAGTACTGAAAATTTTACCTTTGTGATTTAAACTGTATCTAAGCTGTTAACAATCTTAAGGCGGCAAAAATACTTTAGTCAAGTCAACTTGCGACTTTGGCGGGAACTTAAATCCGTCTACAGGTGGCCAGAAAGAATTACTTTTCAAAGCTATAAATCTGTTTCAAATAAGAAACAATTGGCTCTTGAAAAATATAACTGTGAAGAGGGTAATGCGAGCCCTTAGCGGGGTTTTATGCCGAGGCAATAAAGCATGAAGTTCGTAGCAATGAGTATTTTGTTTGAGCGAAGTACGTACCTGTTATTTAACTAATTTGTTTGGGTTATTGTTTGCTTCTTTTATTGCCTTTTACTAAAAGAAACTAATAAAAAATATCGACGTACCTACTGCAAATTGTTTGTTTCAGTTAGTTCAGTTATTCACTGGATAGAGAAGTCCTCAAGTTAAACTCAGCTTTTTGTGGCAATTTAAAATTAAAAAAAGGACACATATACGACCACAAATATTTTCGAAAATAACGGAATTTGCAAAAATCTTGGGGGCGGTTTCAGAGCGGAGATATCTCGAGAATGATTCCAGATAAAAAAGTACTTTGATTGGATCATTTTCTTAAGTGGGAAAAGTTTGCAGAAGCGGAATAAAGGACTTATGGTAAATTCTCGAAAACAACAGAATTACAAAAAACTCGAAAGTGGTTCGAGAGGGAAGATATCTCGAGAATTGTTCCAGATTAAAAGACTTCAAATCCGCTATCGTCTTAACCGGAAAAGTTAGCTGAGAACGAATACCAGCTTTATGGTCTATTTTTGGAAAATCTCGAGAGCGGATATCTCTGGAGAATGTTTCCACAGCAAAAACTTTGAATGGACCATGTTTCTGAATGGGAAAAATTAGCTGAAAACGAGTACAAAGTTCATGGCATATCTTTGAACACAACGGAGTTTGAGAAAATCTCAATAGCGGTTCGAGAGCGGAGACACCTAGAGAATTGTTCCCGATAAAAACTTTACATGAATGGAAAAAGTTAGCTCAAAACGAGTACAAACTTTATGGCTTATCTTTGAACACAACGGAGTTTGTAACTATCTCAAGAGCAGTTCGAGAATGGAGATATCTCGAGAATTGTTCGATTAAAAAACTTTGAATACACCAACGTCTTAACCGGAAAAGTTAGCTAACGGCGAGTAAAAACTTCATGGTATATTATCGAAAACAACAACGTTTACAAAAATCTGAAGAGCGGTTCGAGATCGGAGATATCTCGAGAATTGTTCCAGATTAAAAAAACTTTGAATAGACCATCGTCTTAACCAGAAAATTTTTAACTGACGACGAGTACAAGTGTCATGGTATATTTTCGAAAATAACGGAATTTGTGAAAATCTCGAGAGCGGAGCTATCTATAGAATGGTTCCAGAGAAAAAACTTTGAATGGATTATCTTCTTAAATGGGAAAAAACAGATGCCAACGAGTACAAACTTTATGGTATATCTTTGAACACAACTTGTTGATAGTTGCACACTTGAGAAGTTTGCAACTATCTCAAGAGCGGTTCGAGAGCGGAGATATCTAGGGAATGGTTTCAGATAAAAAACTTTAAATGAATGGAAAAAGTTAGCTGAAAACGAGTATAAACTTTATGGCTTATCTTTGAACACATGGAGTTAGCAACTATCTCAAGAGCAGTTCGAGACTGGAGATATCTCAAGAATTGTTCTGGATTAAAAAATTTGAATAGACCAACGTCTTAATCGGAAAAGTTAGCTGACGGCGAGTACAAACTTTATGGTATATTTTCGAAAAGAATGAAATTTGTGAGAATCTAGAGAGCGGTTTGGGAGCGGAGATATCTCGAGAATGATTCCAGATAAAAAGTCTTCAAGTGGACCATCTTCTTAAATTGGAAAATTTAGCGGCAGAGGAGCACAAACTTTATGGTATATTATCGAAAACAACAAAGTTTACAAAAATCTGAAGAGCGGTTCGAGAGCGGAGATATCTCGAGAAATGTTCCAGATTAAAAAACCTTTGAATAAATCATCATCTTAACTACAAAATTTTAAATGACGACGAGTACAAATGGCATGGTATATTTTCGAAAATAACAGAATTTGTGAAAATCTCGAGAGCGGAGCTATCTATGGCATGGTTCCAGAGAAAAAACTTTGAATGTATTATCTTCTTAAATGGGAAAAACAGATGCTAACGAGTACTTTAAGGCTTATCTTTGAACACATGGCGTTTGCAACTATCTCAAGAGCAGTTCTAGAATGGAGATATCTTGATAATTGTTCTAGATTAAAAAGCTCTGAATAGACCAACGTTGTAACCGGAAAAGTTAGCTGACGGCGAGTACAAACTTTATGGTATATTTTCTAAAAGAACGAAATTCGTGAATATCTTGAGAGCGGTTTGGGAGCGGAGATATCTCGAGAATGATTCCAGATAAAAAGTCTTCAAGTGGATCATCTTCTTAAATTGGAAAATTTAGCGGAAGAAGAGCACAAACTTTATATTATATTATCGAAAACAACAAAGTTTATAAAAATCTCAAGAGCGGTTCGAGAGCGGAGGTATCTCGAGAATTGTTCCAGATTAAAAAACTTTGAATAGATCATCGTCTTAACTAGAAAATTTTAACTGACGACGAGTACAAATTGTCATGGTATATTTTCGAAAATAACGGAATTTGTGAAAATATCGAGAGCGGAGATATCTATAGAATGGTTCCAGAGAAAAAACCTTGAATGGATTATGTTCTTGAATGGGAAAAATAGATGCTAACGAGTAGAAGTTATGGTATATCTTTGAACACAACTTGTTGGTAGTTGCAAACATGAAAAGTTGAAAACTATCTCAAGAGCGGTTCGAGAGCGGAGATATCTCGAGAATTGTTCCACATTAAAAAACTTTAAATGGAGCATCGTCTTAACTAGAAAGCTTTAACTGACGACTTAAGTTAGACAAAGTTAGCTGATGACGAGTACCAGCTTTATGGTCCATTTTTGAAAATAACGCAGTGTGTGAAAATCTCGAGAGCGGAGATATCTGGAGAATGTTTTCACAGCAAAAACTTTGAATGGACCATGTTCCTAAATGGGAAAAGTTAGCCGAAAATCAGTACAAACTTTATGGCATGTCTTTGAACACAACGGAATTTGAGAAAATCTCAAGAGCGGTTCGAGAGCGGAGATATCTCGAGAATTGTTCCAGATTAAAAAACTTTAAATGGACTATCGTTTTAACCAGAAAAAGTTAGCTGAAGACGAGTACAAACTTTATGGTATATTTCGAAAACAACTTGCAAAAATCTTGAGTTCGGTTCGAGGATGGAGATATCGCGATAATGATTTCAGGTAAAAAACTTTGAGTGGAGCATTTCCTGAAATGGAAAAAGTTAGCTGAAAACGAGTACAAACTTCATGGTATATCTTTGAACACAACGGAGTTTGCAAACATTTCGAGAGCAATTCAAGAGCGGAGATATTTTGAGAACAGTTTGAAATTTGAAAACTTTGACCATGGCCTTGTTGAAAAAAAGATAGCAGAAGACGAGTACAAAATTCATGAAACTTATCTTGAAACAACCGAGAAAAATTTCTAAAATGGTTGGAGTATATATCTCAATAATGGTCGTAGCTTAAAGAAATTTGATTGAAATATCATCCTGGTTGGAAAAAGTTACCTGAAAATAAGTAAAACATTAGGGGGTTTTGTTTGAAACAAACGAAGTTGCAGTTGAACACTACAAAAAATTTGGATGTTTAGGCGATGCTTAAGTGAGAAAAGTTAAGAGCACATGAATACAAATTTGGTTGAATGGTCTACCTTTGAAATTAAGAAAAAAAGTAAATATCTCAAAGGCGTTTGAGAATAGGCAAGCATTGTCTCATTTGAAAAAACTTATCATATATATCATTAAGCATATCTCAATAACCGTTTGAGAATAGAAAAATTTCATGTTAATGTTATCTCAAACATGGATGCAGACGAAGTGACTCAAACGCATAACTTCAGACGTTTTAAATCTGACTTTTCTTTAGAATATAATATTTAAACTTAATCAACTTGTGTTGATAACTGTTATTATTTATGTCTTTTTATACTGTTCATTTTATGAAAATAAAATCTAAGGCACCAACCAACAAAAAAGCGTCGTTCTCTGTAAAATTCCGACGTAACGTCCGTAAAATATCAGGATTGTAAGGGTTTATACATAGACTAAACATGCCACTATCTAAAAATCCGAATAAACGGACCCTCAATAAAAACAACTGAGCCGTGTCATAGACCCAACACTATCTCCACAGATCTATTCAGTTGTACTGCTTTTTTGCCTTGGTTTGTTAGGTTTTTTTTCTAGATTATAGTAAGTAAAATTGTAAATTAGTCAAAACAGCTTTTTTCTAAATTTTTTTCTTTCACCACCCTTTTAAGTCAAGACAACTATATATTTATACACAACATAAGTGATCCTTCTCGAAATTCTCATTTCCCATCTCGTTTTAGATATTTATATACCCCTGAGGTGCTAACAAATAAAAAACCACTAAAATCCAAGAAAAAATCATATAAGTTAGCTTTTATTCTTTAACTGTAATTTAAAGCCATAGTTACAATTTTTTTTTTTTTACCGAAATTATTTATCTAAATTTCACTTTATTAAACCAACTGGTACAAGCTTCAATCCATTACATACTGTATCTATTGAAAAAATCGTGAGGGTAATAAAGAGTGTAATTATGGAATTATAATCGTCGGTTATCTCATCTCACGTACACAATTATCGTATTTAATTATTTTTATGAAATATTACATTAATACTCTAAATCCTTTTGCTCTTAACTTACTTGTCACTACGAACTGATATCACAGAAATAAACCATCACGCGATAATTCCTCATCAACACCTTTCTGGAAATTGCGAGCAAACTTCTGGCCATATTGCAGCCACCCTTAACCCCCTCTGTTTCAGTCTGCTGGAGTGGAAATCGATTCTCCTATAGACGTCCTCTTGTTCGAACACCTCAGGATCACTCCACACCCGTTCTGCAAATGCCGCGGTACGCGGCCACAGCCTCGTTTCCAGGTCATCAGGGCTGACTTGCTCACTCCACAGACAAACCTCACCCCCCAACACCTGGTCCAATCGGGATGAGTGGTCCTTCCAAGGTCTATATTTGTAGAACTTTCTCCAATCCGTGTAAGGGTCGCAGGCTCCATTGACTTGACTTTTTCTCCAAGGGCCAAAACCGCAATCTAGGTACCATTGTCCTACTGTTGAAAATATTATTTTGTAACCCTTGTCCAAGATATGTTGGTATTTTCCGTACCAGTACTGTACAACCAGCTGTTTCTTGTTGAAAAGCGATTCCAAGTGCCGATCGGTCAAGGGGCTGGACCACAGTACGATATTTTTGGGAAAACTTCCATTGTTGGCTGCTTTAAGCTTCTCCATCATCGTATTGGTAAAGTTTACCCAAATTTCATTTAAATTGGAACTAGTCTCGATGTTTTTCCAACACTCAGTAAGAACCTCGTCATCTCCTATGTGAAAAGTTTCGGTGTCAGCCCCAAGGTCGATCAAATCTGCATAAACACTCTTCAAAGTCTCTAAAGAATGGGGATTTTCAGGATTTAATGTAGCTTTGAACATATCAGAGTCATCACATAAAATTTCTTCTTTGGGCCAACCTGCTGAAGACACATGACTCGGGGCGTCTACCTCCATTACAATTCTCACACCTCTTTTTCTAGCATATTTTACTAGGTCTTTAATATCGTCAGCCGTATACGTCTCTTCATCACTATAAGCTCCCTCCACTGCCAGTTCTTCATTGTGAGGTAGCACCAAAGGGAAGCTGGCTGCATCTGAAATATGCAGATGCAAAACGTTTAATTTGGAAGCAGCCATACCATCTATTGCTCGTTTAAGCAGATTTAACGGGAAATAGTGTCTGGATACATCGATAAGAAGTCCTCGGTGGCTGAAGCTTGGAGAATCAGTTATTTTGACATCGTGAAGAAGACGATATTTGTTGACGAGGGTGTCAAACCAAATTAGTTGACTAAGAGTCTCAAGTCCGTTGCGGGCACCAAAGTAATTTTCTGCGAATATGGTTACTTCCAAAAAATCAACTAGCTTTTGACTGTAGAGGATATAACTTTCATTGGTGGAAAAAGAAGGTTTTGTGTTATTTTCTCTAACATGTAAACGAAGATTTAGTATTTGTTCTTCATCATTAAGTAAACGATACTTCTCTTCTGTAGGCTGCGCTAAACTGTCAAAAAATATGTTTGCCAACTCTTGCAGCTCAGGTTTGACTTCGTCAGGTGAGTGAATCTTTAAAAATATGTGTTGTTTGAGAAAACCAGTTGAGTCTTTCTTTTTTATGTCAAGTTGTTTGGGTTTGGGCCACAATGGTGGAGAGTCCCCGCAGAGCATATTGCATGTAGTCAAAGTGGTAGCATTTGCATCATTTGATTTTTGGCATCTATTCTCTTTGCATATCCACTTTCGGCGAGGAAAATTTCCTGGTCTAGAAAGATATAGTAAAAATGTGTGTTTGGAATAGAAAGATTGCATTTACCTATCGGTTTGTTGCAAGACGGTTTCTTCGCCATAGATGGTAAGTACAGCAACTAACATAACCGCACAAAACGTTAAAGATACCGCTACTTCCATTATAGTCTCTTGCTGCATGGACCCAATAATTATTATAGCTCAAATATCGTAAAGAAAGTACTTTTATGATATGCACGATTTTACCAATAAAATTACTCGCAGAAGCGGATCATATTCCAATAATATCTTATCTTATCGTTTGACTGGATATACAAGGTGCTAAAGGTATGTTATTTAATTTCACAATAGATCGATACGGTTTTCGTCATGTGTTGCTACTTTTTCTGAGAAAAACACAAACCGATTTTTCATGGCTTTGTACCTTTAAAGGTTTGCCGAAAACCTAGTAACACTTTGTCAAAAAACCCCTATCTTAGCCTGTAAATGAGATACCCAGAAAAAGCATTGACAATGGGACAGCCTGTACAAATCAGTTTCTTAGTGGTTTTAAAATAAACACGAGATTTATAAATAATTATTGGCTGAGAGTAAAATATCGTTGACTGTCGAAAACAGTTGCACCCGTGTCTATGAAGAATCAAATTTGTAGACTTCCATTGAATTAAACATTTGAAGACAAAAATAGCCTCCGGTCCGGCGTCGCTGCGAATCGTAACATTATGTACTTGTGTTACATAATAAATATACAATAATAAATAAAAATATACATAACAATTGTAAATATATTATTTATCTTTTAAGGTAGGTAGACACATAACTATTACTTAGTAACAATTTAAATATAAGATTTGTTGAAAGACGTAACAACTTTTTTCAGAGAAACAGATGGTATCACTAACACTTAAATAGGCAGCCACATATTACCAATAAGCATATTATACTTAACTAGTTTAACATCTATGTTAAAACAAAACACGAATTATTATTATCTCAACATGTGACACTGTAGCAAAGGGTATGTATTTCTTGCAATGATAAGATGATTCAAATTCAAAAACCTATGTGTAGGTAAAAATATGTGTCTAAAATCATAACTCAGCTCTACTATACAATATAGGCCATCGGAAAAATTTATTCCCCACAACTAGTTCTCAAGATATCTGACTGTCTCAAGTTAAAAAGTCCATTCTGTAGACCTACCTTTAATGTAATATAGTTAACTTTATTTAAAAATGTATTTAATAAATATCAATTTTGAGGTTTTTGTAATAGACCCTTTTACATTTGCATATGGACGAACTGTGTAGGATCCTATCTTAGTTCTCCTCTTGTCCTCTTATAGACAAAAAAACCTTTGCAACTATTGGTGATATTGATTTTAACTAACAAAAGCTTGCAAAATATGTTTGTCCCTTCTATCCTTTTATGCAGAAACTGAACACGAACAGGTAGGTAGTAGGTAGTAAAAACAAGTTCTTCTCACTATCGGGTTTAGTTCCTCGTCTTTCAGCACTTCCAGGCCCTGTTATAAATCTTTTGATTCGGATAGTCCATTTTAGCCTAACATTTCTTTTCATTTCATAATATGTCTGATGATTTTTATTTCTCTATTACCATGCACATCATAGAACTATTAACCATTTAACTTATTATAACTTTTTGAAATACATATTCGATAATATCCACTTAAAAAAAATGCTTTTTAATAAATAATTATTTAAAAGCAGAAGTATTTTAAAATAAATATCAATGGAATAAAATCAATTGGATGAGTGATTGAGCAATCAGCTGATATTGTTTATATTCAGTCCCCTGTCCTGATTGGCAAGTAGTTATGAATGAACACTACGTCGATTTTGTGAAAGAAGGATGCCCAATGCCCATACTGCCATGTGCGGTGCTCCCACTCCGCGCCGTAGGTACATCATGATTATTGTTTCGCGGGCTAATTCTACTGACATATACTATATGTATATAATAATGAAATTGTATATTGTCAATATACATATTTATTATTCTGTATAGTTAATATAAAAATAAAATTAGGATAAAAAAAAAATCATCGGCAGCTCAAAATTTCGGGTGTTGCGCAAACCTGCAAACCTTAAGACGAACCGCCACTGGTTCGTCGACATCAATCCTGGTTCTCCTAAGAATGCTTGTTGAATAAATGACATTCCCCTTTACAAAGCCTGCGTGATAATGCATCTGCGTTACCATGAGATCTGCCTGGACGATGTTCAATTTTGCTAGAGATGGTGAGGTTTCTTCCAAGCTGTCAAATCCTAATGATCATGTGGGCTTCCGTGAGGCCATTCAGCGTTCGCCTCTTCACACTGACTGGTCTTAGCTTTGCAGCTGATGTGTCAGTCCGCCAGATTCTCGTCGTGGCGGAGTCATTTCCTTTTAAAATGTCCCATTCTGCCGCAGTTGAAACAAGATCCGGGTTTCTATAGGTCGGCATTTCGGTCCATACTTCTTCTGTTACCAATGTCTTGTGCCCTGTTCCTTGATTGGTCGAAATATGAAGTCATTTGCTTCCTGATTTCACGCTGCTCGTCCGACAATTGCTTTAACATTGAGTTTGGCTGCGGCTTTTCCTGTACGTTAACTATTCTAACTCTGTAGCCCGTGTTTATTCTCGACGCCTCATATGCCCTAATTAATGCCTGATTTGCACTGGAAGGACCAGTCAACCACAAATGGCATTTCGTTTCACTGTCGAGAACTCCTTCGATAAACTGCTGGACAGATAGCTGGTCAAGGAATTTAGAGGGAGCCGCAGGATACGCTAATCTTATCAAACGCTCAATGTCCGCTCCAAACTCCTGCAGGTTTTCGCCTGCCTTCTGCTGCCTCATCCGTAGTTCTGTCTGGTAGATTATTTCGCGATGAGCGTTACCAAACCTCCGCTCTAACGCCGCGGCAATTGCGATGTAATTACACTTTTCAGTGGTCGACCATGTAGGCATGATGTCTACAGCCTTTCCTCTCAAAGCTACTAAAAGTTCGGTAGCCTTGTCCGAATCTATCCATCCCATTTTTAACTGCTGCCGCCTCAAATTGGTCTTTATGAATGCTCCAAGAAGTAGTACCGTCGAAAGGGAAGGCCTAGTAATGTTTAGTCGCTCAGCGGTTAAAGTTGGACTACTGCGACGTGTTTACCAGATCCGCCACCGTTCTTCTAACTCCGTCATTTTCATCTCTACTTTATGTTTGACTTGATCCACGTCTTGTTTGACTTCAGTCATTTTGGTTGAGACAAGTTCTTACAACTCGCGACGACCATCCGTTAATGCTTCAAACAGAGCAGCTACATTTTTTCTTTGTTCCTTTATCTCAAGTTGCCTTTCTCTTTCTTGTTCCTTTTTCTCAAGTTGTCTTTGTTTTTCTTGTTCTTCAAGAAAATTTCTTTGTTCTTCTTTGTCGAGCTGCCTTTGTTTTTTAGTTTCTTTTTCTCAAGTTGCCTTTGTTATTTTTTCTCTTCCACAAAATTCCTTTGTTCCACTTTGTTCTTCCAGAAAATTCCTTTGTTCCTCTTTGTCCTTCTGGCAGCATTTCCATAAATGCTGCCAGTGGTTCGTTCATGATTTTTGTCGTGGATCGAGTATATGGCATGTAGGCAACACCAAAGTTCTTGCACTGTTCTTACCACGCAAAACTCCACGCGCGCGACGACTCCTTTGTTCGTGCACTTACAAGTTTGACGAAAATTATACCACTTCTGACACGAGTTGTTACGGGATACGGGTTCCAATAATTTATCGTCAATTAACTACACACATTTATTTACTTTTAACTATTACAACACGATTAAAACACAATTACTCTCTTCTAACAATTCGCACTGTTCGCTTGTCCGCTTATTTACTACACTGCATTTCAATTCCATCTCGCACGGCTCGCTGGTTAATATTACCCGGCCTGAAGACACTCTCGTACTTTCGAGAACGGAGGCCAATATTACAGAGGGTGAATGAAACAACAAATTACATTTATTTCTTGTTACGATGGACTCCAACATTGTTGGATACAGTAGAACATTTCACAAGTCGGAACGTCAGCTTTTTTTGAATCTTTTGTTTTTTTTTCACTCTTTTTTCCTTATTTTGGTCTTTTACTATTGATCATAAATGTTTTTCCTATCTCTCAATTTCTTCCTTGTTTTATTTATTTTTTAGAATTTTTTTCAGTAGCATTGATTTTCATTTTGCTTTTCTCTCAGTTTATTTTGTCGCAGAATTAATTTTTATTTCATTTTTTCCGTTATTTTGCCCCTGTATTTAACTATGTTTAAATCTTCCAAGGTTTTCTTTAATTTCGGACTCTCACCTCTTATTTACATGTACCTTAATTCGTATCCTTTTTTCTCATCTTTATACTTCTTGTATAAATTTGATTCTATACTTCGTGCATTTTGTGTGAATGTGTGAAGTGAGTGTTTTTATATGAATTTGTTATCGCACTGTAAGAGTCTAAGGAAGCGAAAAAAAAGGGCTTTGCTATGTTTTTGAGCATCGCCCCCTTTTAGTTAGTTAGCCAATAGGGCGTAATATTTACTAATCTAAAAAAAAAGGGCATACGGTTACCACTCTCTAATATATTTTTTTTGTTTTTCGAATAATTAGAAAGGTACTGCCTTTAGTAAAATAACTAGGTGCCAATATTTTGGAAATTGCGACACCCTATATTTTTTGTATCCGAGTCTCTTACCGTGGCACGTGTCAAACTAAACTCTTTCGCTTTGTCCCGCCCGAATCAAAGAAAAATAAATTCAAATCCGGCAATTGAAATTTAATCTTTTAACTGATGCTGCATCTCGCCTGTTTTGTTATTATTTCAAAACCCTTTCTTTAAAGCCGCAATGGGCATTGTTAACTGATGGTGTCCTCCCCCTAGAAGAGACGAAACGTATGTCATATTCATGCGGACAATTAATAACTGAGGCCGGGGGCTTATGATGACATATTTTGATTGACAACAGTTGCGTGAGATGAGACGGTTTGGTGGTGGGAATTTGGGGGTCGAATTTAAGGGTACTTAAACGTTTTTTTTTTAAATCGTGTGAATGGTCAAATTGTGATCTTGGTTAGCATATTTTCTTATTAAGTAAGTGTGCAGTGTGCAAATCCGTTTATTTTTAATCTTTTTTTAATATTCTCTTTAATCCGCCTATAAATTTTCTTTCTTTCCTCTATAAATTTTTCTTTCTAATTTCCTATATTTGCTAACTTTAGTTTGAGTACAATATCATCATTATCTGAACTAGTTAAGAAGGTACTGGTTAGAGGGCAATTAATATCTCCAAAGAACGCCAATGTTTCGATTACATTTATAGTCTTCATCAAGGCAAAAAATTGAAGAAACATTAGAGAACAATAAATAAAAAAACGATAAAATCGCTTCAACAGGCCAACATTTCTCGACCGGCCACTCGTTTAATTTTCCCGGTTGGTTCAGGTCAATTCAGGTTAGTTCAGGTCGTTGATGCAACTGATGCGATTTTTTAAGGCGTTTCCACCTTAGATCGAGAGACGAAGTATCAGTGAGACGATGAATGACTTGAAGAATAACTCTATCAAGTGGACACTCTAACTCGTTTAGTATCATATTAGTGGTATCCCAAATTTATTTAAATAAGACCATGTCGAGACTGACGTAGTGGAAGCTTCAGTATAAACATCAGAGACCTACATATATAACAAAAACCTTAGTGGGCGTCTTAAGCTAAAAATTTCCTAGTTATTTATCTACATTCAAATATCAGTCTCAGAACGGGTTTTTGTTACGGGTGTACAGCTTGTCTTATTTAGGTGTATCCTTCCTATCTTATTTAGGTGTATCCACGTTATTGAACCCAACTGAGAACATAAAATCCTAAAAAAAAAATCCAAATTTAAGAAAACAAAACTTTAAAAAAAAACTCAATATCGCTTTTTTTAGATTGTCTGTTATAGGGAAGAAGATACTAGTATAAAATATGTCATAATAGTTATTTATGTATTAAGAGCGAAAAGTACAACTTTTTTGCTCGGAGAGTGAAGTTTGCCGCTCGACGCGAAGCGGAGAGCGGCAATCACTCAAGAGCAAAAAAGTTACTTTTTGCTCGTAATGCATACAACGTTTTTTCTGCAAACGATCAATTTCAAATAATGTGAATCACAACTGAGCATAACTGAAGACACAATCTGAAAATTTAAATCAAAGTGACAATGACGTTTTTAATAATTGGTTGAGTGGTGGTAGTTGCTATTGACAGCAAGCGATAAAATCTTTTTCGCTTGCTGTCCTGGGCAACGCGCGGAAAAGTAAACTCACATTCTGATCCTCAAAAATGGTTAGGTTTTCGTTTGTCTAATGAAAGCGTAAAATGCGTCATTATTTGACGTTTGTAGAAAAAGTATTTTTACACGCTTGATTGTTTTTTTCATACTTTGGATTAACAGTTTTGCTTTATTTTGTTTGCCCATTTTTTTTTGTAAAATCTTGTGAATCAAAAAGAATTTTGCAAAATTTTTCCGTGCATATTGAAAGTCCCCAAAAAATAGCAACTTTTTTCATATTTACCAATTTTCTAACTCTCACCGTCTCGAAGATAGCGTTAGTGGGCAGACCTAAATAACACACTCTGTACAACTCTCTTACTAGTAAAAACTACCTCTCCTCATAAAATGTAGGTAAGCTAAGTTGCATTAGTTGTATTGTTTGTACTAAGCCTTGGTCCGTAATTCTTGATTTTTCATGTATTTTGTTTGCTTTTTGAGGGTAATTTTTTATGAAACACCGAGTGACCCTTTTTCGAGTTTAACCATGTGGATCTCGGCTATTTAAAGACATACGAAAATAGTTAAATCTGGACAAAGTTGCGCAATTAAATGTCTATAAAAATATTGTTTTCACATTTTGAAACGTGCCAGTGTGTAGTTTTGAAAATACGAAAAAACGAAATTTGGACAAAAAGGTTTTAATTCTTTCTAGTCTTAATTTAGAGTAATAATTAAAAAAATAATTGACAATTCTTTATAGTTATTTTTTTGCTCTTTTCAACGTGCTATTTTTAAATTTAAAATCCGACATCAATTTAATTTTTTTAAATACGGTATTGAATTTTTTATAATGGATTGGAAAAGGTGGGTCGGTAAGAGTTGTTGATGGTTCTCTTGTTTGTAGCTTTCAAAACCTTCTTTTTGCAGATAATTATGGATGGTCGATCTACTAAGGCCAGTTTCTTGGCCAGTCTGTCGAATACTCTTGGAAGGATCATCGTTTACTGTAGCAAGAACAACAAGTTTTGCCACATTTTCATCCTCTGGAGCAGCACCAGCTTGAAGTCGTCGCTTTCGCTCACAGGAACATATCGGGTTAATACTTCCAGTTTCCTCAAAACGAGCAACCACCGCCTGAAGTGAACTGCATGCTGGTATTGGTTGTTCAGGAAACAACCCAGCAATGTTGTTTCGAATTTGAGCAAAGGAATTACCAGCCCAGTATTGTTTTAAAACAAGTTTTCTCTCCTCAAAATTCATAACTAATGAAACATTTAAATAAGAAATAATAAAAATAAAATTTTACACTGTATCAACAAAATGGTTCCTAATTTCCTTACTTTTAATATCAATAAATACAAGGTTTCTGTATACATTACATTTTTATATCGGGGAAATTGTGTGTGAAAAAGTGGATGCAACCAGTACCAAAATAAGTATATTTCCATAATCAATCTATACATAAATTTCTTAGCGGAAGAAGTTAACAAGTGGACATGAAAAAGAAATGTAACATAAATTTAGGTAATAACACAGATATCAACAATTATTCCTATAAAAACACTATCACCTTTATTAAGATTCAAATCAATTCAATTCAAATTTATTCATGTTTACAATCACCAAAACAGCAATGTACATACCTCAAAAATAGAATAGTCTACAAATTAAATTTAAATAAATTCAGTCCAGATGCCATTATTTACTTAATACTAAAAGCTTAGAGTCAACATCCTAAAATAGAGTATACAGAGAGAAGAAAAAAAAATAATAATTTTGATTAAAATACTTAAAATACTCTTCATCACAATAAAAAACATTTACCATTAAAATTTGCTTAATTTTCTTTGGGAAACTATCCACTGTCAATGCTTTAATTTTTATGGGCAGTTGAAATATTTTACCGCCCAGTAACCAGGACCATTCTGACACCTTCTCAAACGACAATATGAGGTTATTAAATTTTTTCGGCCTTTAGTAAGGTAAGCATGCATGTCCTCGTGAGCAGAAAACAGATACATGTTATTTTTCGCAAACAGCAAATTCTCCAATATAAACATGAAGGGCAGGGTTAGTATGCCTAGCTCTCTGAAGTGCGCTCTGCAGTCATCCCTGTAGCCCAGGCCAGCCAACAATCTGACCGCTCTTCGCTGAAGCCCGAACAAACGCGGCGTGGCCCAAAACAACTACAGCATAAGAGAGCCATGCATGAAAAGATGCAAAGTAAGCCGATCTAAGTACCGTACGAGATATCCTATCTGAAAGCTGACGTAGCAGGTACAAACTTGTATTGAGTCTTGAAGCCAAGTTATCAGTGTGTAAATCCCACTTGGCGCTCTCATTCACAAGAACCCCAAGAAATTTAACCTGGGATACGTGGTCATTTACGGTTCCAATCTCCCTCAATGCAAACACCATCCTCTGTGTCTTGCCCATATTCAGCAGCAATCGATTGGAATGAAACCAATTTTTGGCCAGTTTTTCAAGTTGTTTGTGGCCAGTTTGGCAAGATTTGTTGTCACTGAAAAGAGTTTTTTTCACAGGCACTATAGTCTCCAGATACATAGATAAAACATGAAAGAAACTGATCTTAGCAGATCAAACATCCATCGCTATCTGCTTACTGGTCTTGCTTATTTGCTATAAAAATTTGTTCCACCAATGAATGTTAATTTGGATTAATGGGTCCCTCAAATCAACAAAATGAATAAGTTTGGACTCTCTAAAATCCACATACAGTGCAGGACAACCGAGACCAACGTCGAGAAGTTGTCAATGTGTGGCAAGGGTTTTTTACATGCAGGATGGGGACTCGCGTCACACAGCACTGCAAAATAGACACTTTTGAAGTAAAACATTTGGAGATAGATGAATTCACCTCAATAACCACGAACACCCTTATTTGGTGACAAGAGACAAATTGTCATGTCATCGTGGTTGTCGTATTGCTAAACTAAAATGAATTAGACAACCAGCCATACACAAATTGGAATGATTTTCCTTTTACTAGTTATGATAATTATAAACGTAACTTTTACTTACCTATAATTTAAGAACATTATCGTCAGGTTTTCAGTTAATTTTCTCTGCATAATCACGTTAATTACTACATGATAGTCCCTCAAAATAAATAAGAAAGGAAAATCGGCTCTGATTCTGACATAAGAAATTATTATGTTGGCGACACTGCACATGCATGGTGGGGGTGACGCGCCAAATTCAAATTTTTGCACTTTTCGAGGCGTTTTTCCAAAAAATTGCCAAAACTGTGGTTTTGAAAAAATTACAGGATGATAGCTGACCATAAGCTCTACAACTTTACTTTTAAAAGTTTTTCAATCAAAACAAGCGTACAGGCGCAAAAAAATTAAAACCGATTTCCCATGTTAATCTCCTATGTCCAGGGTTCTGCTGGACACCCGGTGTATTTAACAAAACAAAAATACACTTCTCTAAATACCTACACATACAAGTTAAAGGGTCAACTTTGATCAAACAATGGAGCTTTACCCAAATGACAACTGAAATGATATAACAGTAAATTCACCAAAATATTCTTTTCTTTATCATGGGGGGGTAATCTTCACTAATATTAACTCAGGATCCAAAGTGATCATAATTATGGATTGCATATGGCATATAAGTACCTATATGAAAAGGCCACTGGGACCCTCATCATGGATCATCACACAATCCAAATCATATGGCAGTACTTAAATTCAGTCTGGTAGAAAACCATCTTTTCTGAGATGCTTTTGCTGTTTGGAACAATTTTTACTTGACTGCAATCTGCATTCAATTTTAAACTTGGAAAGTGGTAAACTATACAGGGTGATTCACGTTATTCGACACGGAAGATTATGGCTAAACTTTTAGATTTTAAAAAAGTTTTGCATATGGAATGGATGAGGGTCTATTGGAAGTACATTTTAAAATTATTGTCATTGTATACAGGTGGTCCCAAAAGTATAAAATTGATTAAAGTTGTATTTTTTTAAATGAGACACCTAGTATATTAATGTATTTTCGGTATCTACGGACAAAAGTAAAGGTAGTTTTATTAAGGTTTATGGCATCGAAACGGTACTTTTCTTCAGATATTCGTTATTTTGTGAAAATGCAGCATCAAATTTAATGTTTAAAATCTCAGCACTTGGTCTCTTTTCAACCACTGAAATTGGCTGGTGGGCTACTAGTACATTAAATTTTTTGCGGTATGTATTAAATATTAACCTACTGTGTACCAAATGTAAAAAAAATGAACACTAAATTATTGCAAACTTCAAACAGTAATAACTCGTTTAATTTAAATTAGACACCCTGTATTTTGTAGTATCATTAAATGCAGAATTTAGTTTCCTATCAAAAACTGTTAAACACTCCTATAGCTTGGTCGTTACATTTTCTTGGAAAATTGATTTTTTCTGAATTTGCGCTGACGTAAGCGAATGTAGTAATCTAATTTACCTGTTCAAGGTGTTACCTGATTTTCACAAAGCAAAATTTATTGTCATTTCTAGTTGTCACATATTAATTTAAATGTATGGTTGGTTGTTATCTTGGGTTCTGGTCCTTTTGTCTGATTAAAATAAGTTACAGCGGGTGCTTCTAACTTCTCTGTTTAATGACGTTTCGACACACATTGGTGCCTTCATCAGATTACTACAACATATGGAATACTTAGTTTAAAGATAAAATTTTTACAATAGCAGGAAGGAATGGTGTAAAGGAATACATGGAAAAAAAAAAATTTATAAAGATTACTACAAGTACGAAATAAACTGTTGAAACATAAACGTATTGAGGGATGATTAAATTAAAGAATAAAGTCGGTAACTCAAAGCAAAAGAGCGTCAAAAGTGAAACCTACGATGCAATATGGTGTTAGGTTAAGAATTATTAATTTAAAGTTAAATATTTTTTTACTGTTATAATTGGTGGGTAACAGGGAGTTTTTTATTTAATCAAAATGCTGGTTTACACAACAGAAGAACGAGTCGATATGATCTTCATTCCAGGAGAATGCTTGCAAAATTGTCTTTTAGCATCACGGGTTTATGCTGAAAGGCTTCCTAACCGAACTCGACCGAATAGAGCCGTTTTTGAAAGACTGTTGGTTCAATTTAGGCAAACTGGTAGTGTTCAGTATGAAACGACTGCCAAAACGAGACCAGAAACAAGATACAGAAAACCAAGAAACTGAATTAGCCGTTATTGACTCTGTAGTTGAAAATCCCCATGTCGGACAACGAGAAATTGCACAAAACTTAAATATTAGCCAAGCAAGCGTATCAAGGATTCTTCAAAAACATAAATATCACGATTATAAGATACAACTGCATCAAGAATTATCCGATAACGATTTTGGCCAACGAGTGGACTTTTGTGTGTGGGTGTTAGAAAAAAACAAGATTTTTTTGAATCAGTTCCATTTAGTGATGAGTGTACTTATCATAACGATGGTTCTTTTAACCGACACAATTTTCATTATTATTCTGATTTTAACCCCCATGAATTTAGAGTTATTAATAACCAACATAGGAGGTCAGTAAATGTATGCGTTGGCATAATGGGACAGTATCTGATTGTACCTTATTTTTTTGACGAACATTTAAACGGACTGTCGTTTCTAAATTTTTTGAGAAATTAGCTTCCAACTTTACTGGAAGAAGTTCCTCTAGATATAAGAACAACCATGTGGCTGCAAATGGATGGGGCACCTGCTCATTATCATCGTGTAGTCCGGGAGTTCTTAAATGTTCGTTTCCAAAATCGATGGATTGGAAGGAATGGAGCACAACATTGGCCACCAAGGTCCCCTGACATAACGCCTCCCGATTTCTTTTTATGGGGATATGTGAAAGGAATCGTGTATAATACGCCAACAACCACAAAAGAAAATATGAAGGAACGAATCAGAGAGGCCCTCAGAAGCATAACTCCCTATACAGTGTGTCCCAAATTCGAAGCTCTACATTGCGATCTCGGAAACTATAATGGCTACAACAAAGGTTAATGGGGAATATTTTAGGAAATCTGGTTCTGATTTCAGATCTGGTTTCAAATTAGACACCGGACTCTTGGTTTCTGAGATACTGTAAAAAAAAAAATGGCGAATTTCGTTTTTTTCTTATAAATTCGAAGTAGTTTATTTGACAACTGTCAAAGTGCGACATTATTAGAACAGTTTTTTGAGACAAACAATAAGGCGTGTGTCAAAACTCGCTATCGTCTTTTGTTTTTTCGACACGCACTACAACTTCGGTTTTTCTTATGACGGCCATATTGGATTCTTAGATTTTCAGATCCAGCGAAAAATTTCCATTACATTGATATCCCGCAAGTACATAAAACTCGGAAGTTACGATAAAAAAACAACTTTTTTTAAATTTGAACAGTTGGCCATGACTTTGACGTAAAGTGACATCGCGCCATTTGCATTTTGGTTTAAACAATCATAGGTACTGTATACTGTCATTTAGCAAAATCGTGTTAAATTCTATTCCTCTTATATTGTTAGTTAGATTTCTTGTGAGAACTTCCTTTAAGACTTCAAAAGACATAATTGCTTATTCCAATGAAGAAAAATTTGATATGTTAACGCTGTATTTGCACTTACACAGAAATGCCGATGCTGCAGCAACTAGATATTTGGAGATACATCCAGAACGACGACAGCCCAATAAAACATATTTTTGGAAGAATTATTATGAATCTTATTACTTGTAGAGCAATTGACCAACCTAGAGGAAAGTACAATATGGCAAATCACAACCGCGACCGAAATATTTTACAAGCTGTCAACAGAAATCCCAGAACATCTGTCAGAACCATAGAGCGTAACATAAATATACCAAAATCCACTGTATAACGTGTACTAAAGAAAAACAGATTACATCCTTACAAACCTACGATTGTTCAGGGGTTCATAAAAACTGATTTTCCAAGAAGAATGCGTTTTTCAGAATGGTATACAAATAAATGTATTGAAGATCCAGAATTTTCAAACCACGTGTTGTGGTCTGACGAAAGTAGGTTTGCTAACTGTGGGGTGTTAAATAAACATAACAGGCACCATTGGGCCATAGAAAATCCCTTTGAAGTCGAGGAAAGGCGATTTCAAACCCGATTTGGATTTAATGTATGGTGTGGAATCATTGGTAATTTTACTTGTCTACTTTTTCCTTTTAAACCTTATACACTCAAAGACAAAAATACTGCATACTTTATTTTAAGCCGCTATTTTTATTTTATTTTCTTCTTTTAACACTAGTATCATAATGTATGATGCCTTTGTCCTAGGTGTCTTATACTAATATTACTATAGTTCAAGTGATTTAGAAATAAAAAATATAAAAAGTGTTAAAAAAAATGAAATGAAAATTGCGACTTAAAATAAAATAAGCATTTAACAAGTTATTTTTTATTTCAGGGAATCAACTCATAGGACCGTTTCTATACGACTGCAATTTAAACGGAGATAGATATTTAAATCTATTAAGGAATCAAATTTTGCCCTCTCTTCGAGAAGTTTTAACCCAAGATGAATTTAATAGAACTTGGTTTCAACAAGATGGCTACCCGGCACACAATACGAATGCAGTTAGACATTTTTTACGAGAAAACTTTAGAGAAAGAGTTATTTCGAATCACGGTCCCATTCAATGGCCCGCTAGGTCGCCTGATCTAACGCCCTTAGATTTCTACCTATGGGGCCACGTAAAAAATGAGATTTACGAATTCGATCCTCCCCAAAAACGTAAATATTCTGAGAGAAAGAGTTTTGGACACTTTTGCCTCTGTGAACAGAAATACCCTTGCTAGAGTCATTCGAAAAGTATTTTCAAACTGTCAGAAATGACAATAGGTAGACGGTAGGCATTTTGCAAATCTACCTGATAATAATTAATATGAGAGAGAATTGCTAAAAATTAAGTCATTAAAAATTATATTAGTACCTAGTTTAATAGATGCTTCCATTTTGTTATTCTTTTGTTGGTATACTTAATTGTTAATAGATATGATGTTTCACAGAAATAAAACAAAATAAAATTAACATTTTTGAAATATTTCAGAGGAAACCCAGTTTTGCTTGTAATGGAATAACAGTGATTATTGATAAAATATGCAAAAAGCGCAATGCCATTTTACGACAAAGTGGTGGCCAACTGTCAAACTTTAAAAAAAATTGTTTTTTTAACGAAACTTTCGAGTTTTATGTACTTGCGGGATATCAATGTAATGAAAATTTTTCGGTGGATCTGAAAATCGAAAAATCCAATATGGCCGCCATAAGAAAAACCAAAATTGTTGTCTGTTCCGAAAAAACAAAAGACGATAGCGATTTTTGAAATACTCCATATTGATTGTCTCAAAAAAGGGTCCTAATAATGTTATACTTCGACATTCGTCAAATAAACCACTTTGTATTTATAAGAGAAAAACGAAATCCGCCATTTTTATATTGTTTGCAATATCTCAGAAACCAAGTGTCCGGTATCTAATTTGAAGCCGGGTCTGAAATCAGCACTAGATTCCCCAAAACATTCCCCATTTAACCTTTGCTGTAGCCTTTACAGTTTCCGAGATCCCAATGTAGAGCCTCGAATTTGGGACACACCGTATGTTACGCAATGTGAGTGAAGGGTTTAAAAACATAATACGTTTGTGTTTAGAATCAGACGGTCGTCATTTTGAACAAATTTTATAACTGTTTGTTTTTGTTTGTTTTACTCTTATGTTGACTTGTTATTTTATAAGAATTTATAAGAACTCTTGTAATATAATGTTTTATTGTTTTATTTGATATTTTATGCTAAATAAAGACACTTTAACATTCAGGTGACTGCTAAATAATTTTCATGATTGCAATTTTGTAACTTATAAATTAATATCTGACAAATACGGGGTGTTCATTAGAAAACTTCGTCTACTTGGTTGTGAAATGTCAAAAGTCCATTTACTTTCATTATGCCATCCTTTTCTGTCAAAATTTTATAGCCTCCTAAATTAAGTTTTCTAGTGAACACCCAGTACTAATGATAATAAATTTTGCTTTCTCAAAATCAGGTATTGTAACAGGTAAAGTAGATTACTTAATTCGTTTGTCATCTCAAATTCAATTTTCCAAGAAAACGCAAAGACCAAGCTATAGGAATGTTTAATAGTTTTGATAGGAAACTAAATTCTGCATCTAATGATACTATAAAATACAGGGTGTCTAATTTATATTAAACAAGTTATCACTGTTTGAAGTTTGCAATAATTTAGTGTTCATTTATTGACATTCGGTGCACAGTAGTTAATATTTAATACACACTGGTTGAGAAGAAACCAAGTGCTGAGATTTTAAACATTTAATTTGATGCAGCATTTTCACAAAATCACGAATATCTTAAGAACGGTACGGTCTAGATGCCATAAACCTTAATAAAACTACCTTTACTTTTGTCCGTAGGTACCGAAAATAGATTAATATACTAGGTGTCTCATTTAAAAAAATACGACTTTAATCAATTTTATACTTTTGGGATCACCTGTATACAATGACAATAATTTTAAAATGTACTTCCAATAGACCCCCATCCTTTCCATATACAAAACTTTTTTAAAATCTAAAAGTTTAGCTATAACCTTCCGTGCCGCGTAACGTGAATCACCCTGTATAATATTATGTAAGGCATAGGCATAAGTACAGTTAAATGTATGGTTTATTCCCAGGGACATTGAGACAAAGGTAATTTCTGGGTGAGTATATTCGGAACTTTTGGAAATCTTGTTCATGGTTGATGGTCCAGTTCAGTTCTTCTCTCGGTTTCTCGGTTCTTCTCTCTAATTTAACGCTCGCTTTAGCTGGCAATAATCAGTCATCAATAACTGCTTAAATGTGGTTTTGATGTCTCAATTTTTGTATTTGTAACTCTACTCTGGCATTTTATTGTGTAGAAGTTGGAGCCCAAGTAGCGCGAGACGTCCTAGAGACGGCCCATTTTGGTCATTTTACGTCAGCGACGTCTTTTGACCGTAGCAGACGTTACTGGGACGTCACTCTCGGGACGACGTACGACCGCCGAGAAGACGTCTATATGACGTCTCTACGAGAACTAAAAAAATAGAATAACTAGAAAAACATAATAATAGGTGCTCCTTAAAAAAACTATTTGAATTATAAAATTTATTAATTTTAAAACAAAAAATCTATAAATATTTGGAAGTAAAATATTAAGCTGCCATAATTGCATCATTAAAAAAAATCTGGTTGTAATCTACTGGTTGGCCCGTAGGCCTCGAGATTCTTGGACCCTTGTGGTTGTATGGCTGGTTGTTTTCTTGGGTTCTGGTCCTTTTTTTGATTAAATAAGGTACAGCGGGTGCCTCTAACTTCGTTGCTTATTTTGACGTTTTGACACAAAGTGGTGCCTTCATCAGAGTACTACAACATACGGAATACTTAATTTAAAGTTATATTTGTACACTAGCAGGAAGGAACGGTATAAAAGGAATAAATGAAAAAAAATATTTAAAGATTACTACAAGTACAAAATAAAATGTTGAAACATATACGTATTGAGAGATGATTAAAGTAAAGAATAAAGTCGGTAACTCGAAGCAAAAGAGCGTCAAAAGTGAAACCTACGATGCATATGGTGATAGGATAAGGGGCAAAAGGGTAAGAAAGGTAAGAAAAGGAGGAAATGTGAGGGTGAGAATGACTTACCACAAAACGATGTACTGTTTTGGTTTGAAGTTTGTTGCAGAAAAAACTGCAACAAATTCTTAATTGATTTTTTCTTACTACATTATATGTTATCATTATCTATTTAAAAATACGACCGTCACCGTGGAAGAACTTTTTCTACGTGAATTAAGTTACTACTACTTTTTGGGTCGCGGCAGTCGTGCGCCAAATGATTTAAATGAAAGCGAACGGAAGTCTGCGGAAGCGCCCGAAGAACCAATCGGGATTGGGAAAGATCAAAGAAGGCAGCCACGTTAATGGCGGTGGCGGCAGCACCGACCGGCGGTACCGATTTCGATTACCGAAGCGAATAGCGTGGTTCGTGGTAGACAGCCATTTTTATTTTATTCAATTAATATGAGCTTAATTTTAGTAAAGTCATAATCAAAAATAAAGTATATGAGTTAGTTGAAGTATGAGTACATTGAATTAAAAGAGACTTTTTATTCAATGGTCTAATCTGTGTTCATAATAAAATTTTTAGTGAAAGCTCCGAAGAAAAAGTGATTAATCCAAAGGTTTGTACCTACTAACCTAATATTCTACATTATCTAATGCCTGGACTGCTTAGTTTATAGGTACTGGTTAATCTTTTGAGGTATAAACCAGTGATAAGGGCAAAGTAAATATTATAAGTACCAAGTACCTAGGTCTAAAGTCTTAATTTTACTACTTGGACCCTTCACCTTTTTTTTCTTGCTTTGTTTATCAGATGTAAAATGGATGAAAGGAAAAATAAAGTAATTCAAGGCAGGTCTTAAATAAATGAGAGCAGAATACGTCAAACATGTTTGTCAAAAAGTTTTAACTCAAAAACTTTGAAAACCATACTATTATGGCTCCACAACGTTACAATCAGCACGCACAGCTATTAATTCTAAATAACGTTTTGGCGTTCTTGGAGATGGAGAAGATTCAAGTAACAAATTGGGTTCCAATCGATTGTGGGAACTTGTTGCAAACAGCCTCAAATGCGTTGAAAAATGGGAAAACTACGTTGAAATGAATGAAAAAACGTGGTGTTCAGATGGACAAGGACTATTTGGCTAACAAGTCTATGAAGCAAAAAGTAAATAAAACCAAAATAACTGATTTTATAAAGAACAAAATTGGAGACATTATTTAGCGTATGTTAGCATGAAATGAATATGTATCCATTGCAAACCTTCGAAGACAACTCCTTGAAAAACTAAGTGAATTCTTCACTTGTTCGATTTCGGCCCTTACTCAGTGGTGACATAGTGTCTAGAGGGTTTAAATGGAAAAAATCTAACAATCTTGCGATGGTTTGTGGTTAAAGTTTCTTTTAATGTATTAAGTAATATCTAAAAAAAACTATATTTAGGTGTCGTTATATAGTGGTGGACGCCGGCAATGAACACGGCTTTCTTAAAGGGACCAGTATAATTTTTAAGAGGGTTCCAAGAAGGGTGATTGCGATGATTCTATGAGCAGAGTCAATTTCGAAAAATGGTTTAAAGCCCGGTGAGCTCCAAACTTACCTCCAAGATCTTTAATTATTATGGATAACGCTTCTCACCACTCCGGCCTTTATGAGGGAATTCCAAACAAATCCTGACCAAAATATAAATTAATTGACTGGCTATGAAAGACGAAGTTTGGGCTATTCGTTACCACAAAAGAAATTTGAATTGGACGAATATGTGAAACCTTCTGGTTATAAAATACTACGTTTGCCACCTTACCATTGTCAGTATAACGCTATAGAAATGTGGTCGCAATGTAAAAGGATTTATGATCAACAAATTGAACATTCAAAAGGGACTGTAGAGAAAGTAATGGTTACGTGAAGCAATCTTGTGGGACACGTCGCAACAGGGTACAATTGGAAAAAATATGTTGAGCATGTGAACAATCATCAAGGATGGGAGGCAATGAAAACTATTGTCTGCTCGGATGTTGTTCGGCTTATAATTTCGCCAGGGGACCATTCCGGTGATTCTGATACCGAGTTTAATACTGCGAAGGATGGCGGAGGAAGAAGAGATTTAGTAGATAGTATTTTACTTACCTTAGTAACTATTTGCAATCTCAATTATCTCTACTTTAATAACTAATTCGTCAAGGACTTACTAAATTACGATCATTGCAAACATAACTTACATGTCTCAAATTTCGTTCTTCATAAAAGCGGTTATATTGGATCTAAACTGCTAACAAAAAAGATCGATACGGCAAAATTTTTCGTCATGTTTAGGGATCTGTATCTCGGAAATGCCTTAGCCGAAATTCATAACTTGAAGAGACTTTGGAAGATCGTTTCTTCTAGAATCAGGGAGGAAGGCTAATTTTAAACCAAAGTTATTTTCTAAATGATATACAGGGTAAAGAAAAAAGCACTGCAAAATGGTTGCATTTCAACCCACTGCAATTGGTAGCTAGAGTATCTTCAGAACGTTCGTTCCTATGAAATTTGAGGACCTTGACTAATATCTCGGGACATGTTCGGCGGTTTTTAGTTTTATGGCCCACAAGAGAAATTACGGAGGTTTTTCAAAAAGTGTGCGTTTTCTTATAAGTTGCCCTGTATCGCGAGAATGCCGCTGCCGATTTTAATGACGTAAATTATCTCCAAAAGACAAATGATTGTAAAATCAGCGACGTACACTCAAGTTTAACAAAACCTTTCTATTCCACGTTGTACAAAAATGGCAAAAAATTTACTGAGAAACTGATCAATATTTTGTTAATAAGGACGTCATGGCGGGTGTTTTAACTTTAAGGCTCTTATTGTAATTACATTTAAGAGCCATGGTCGATATCTCGGGATGTTTTTGTCAGCTTTTTGTTTTTTGGGCTACAAAAAAAAATTACGGGTGTTTTTCAAAAAGTTTGCGTTTTCTTATAAGTTGCCCTGTATCGCAAGAATGCCGCTGCCGATTTTAATGAAATAAATCATCTTTTAAAGACAAATGATTCGCGAATCTGTGGCGTACCGTGGGTTAGTAAAACATTTCTATTCCGTTGTACAAGAATTTCAAAAAATGTAATGAGAAACTGATTAACATTTTGTTAAAAACGACGCCTTGGCAGATGCCCTAAATTTAGGAATCTTATTGTGATTAGGTACATTTTGATTTGTGATTTTTGTTTTTTGGCCTACAAAAAAAATTTCAGAGGTTTTACAAAAAGTTTGCGTTTTCTTATAAGTTGTCCTGCATCGCGATAATTTCGCGGCCGATTTTAATGAGATAAATTATTTTTAAAAGATTAATCATTCACGAATCAGTAAGGTACCCTCAAGGTTAATGAAACATTTCTATTCCATGTTGTACAAGAATTGCAAAAAATCTAATGAGAAATTGATCAATATTTTGTTAATAAAGACGCCACGGTAGGTGTCTTAACTTTAAGACTCTTACGGGAAGAGTTACGGGGCGTTTACAAAAAGTTTGCACTTTCTTTTAAGTTACAGTGTTTTGCGGGAATACTCACGTCAATAAACTAAGAAACTTAAAAGTTCATTAATTTTAAAATATTCGAGGCAGATTGATAGTTAGTAAAACGCCTCAGTTTAATTTTATACAACAACAAAAAATTAAATGGAAAAAAATAAACACCTTAAACAATCTGGTCAATTTTAAGGGGAGAGTCTCTCATAAAAATGAGTTGTCTACAATTTTTCGTTTAAAAGTTATAGGGTGTAAGTTTTATTTTAAAAATAGGAAGTTATTGATTTCTGCAAAACCGCCAGAGATATCTCAATGAAGGTTGATAGGCATTTCATTTCCGTTGTTAAACATGGAGACTGGAGACGCTAATAATGTGTAGGCCCACCTAAAACTCGCATTACTTCAGCCACCCTTCTCGGCATACTCTCCACCAAATGTCTTATAAACTCCTGGGGAATAGCTTCCCATTCCTCCCCCACTGTCAATTCATCCACTTTTTGAAATTCTTGCTCTCTCCCTTTCAGCTTTAGTTCCATTCTGCTCCACACGTGCTCTATAACATTCATATCGGGCGACCTAGCAGGCCAATTCATGCGCTCGATGCCATTCTCTCTCAGAACTTCGTTAATAATTCGAGCTCGGTGTGGACGTGCATTATCGTCAACTAAGATAAAATCATCTCCAAAGTTCTGAGCGAAGGGAATAACAATTTCATTCATACACAAGCCTCGATATCTAACTACGTTCATAGTTTGCCCAATTAAAACCACTAAGTCAGTCTTTCCATTCCCCATTACTCCTCCCCACACACTCACACTTCCACCCCCAAATGGCACTCTGGCTTCCATATTTTCTTCCAGGTTTCGTTCATTCCGCCCTCTCCACACTAAAATACGTCCATCTGATGCATACAACGAAAATCTACATTCGTGTTCGAGAAACTCGATGGATACATTGAAGCATTGGACATGCGGCACGTCTTCTAGCATGTAGTCCTCGATCATGCAAACGATTTCTGACAGTGGAGGTGCATACGTTGGTCCCCGTTGTTGCTTGCACTCTTGCTTTTATTTTGCTGGCATTTAGAGTCCTTGTCCTCCTGACAGACAAATTAATTAGCCGATCTTCTCTAGGGGTCGTAACTTTTGTGCGACCGCAACTCCCACGCACTTTATAAGCAGGAACACCATAATTTTGTCTTCTTTGAAGTGCCCGTTGAATCGTCGACTTAGTGTCTACTAAGTCAGCAATGTTGCTTAAACTCAGACCTCGCCGGCGCAACCTGTTTAAAATTATTACTTTTCTTATTCTACATTGCTAAAAGACCTCTAAAACTTACCTCACAATATTTTGATCTGAATTTGATTGTGAACCTGAACTAACAATTCTCACTGTTCGGTTGTCCGCTTATTTACTACACTGCACTATCTATTTCGCCGATATCGCGCTGCTCGCTGGTTTATATACCCGGCCTGGACACACGGAGGCGACTGTTCTCGGTTCTCGTTTAATCTAGATGGGTTCTCGGGGTCGCGGTCGGCGATAGCCGCTTCGATCCGAATTTCGGTGGACCGACGCTCGGCCGTAAGTGTAAGGGGTAGGCAGAACAATGTAAAAGCCTAACCAACTGACAACCTCACCTGCACGTGGTGCACCCTGCTAGACAACTAACGAGGCTCTGTCGACCGAGTGATTACCGGTATAAGTAATCCCCTCTTGTCAGCCAACAGCTTCGGGTGGATGAGCCGACAAGAGTAAGGGCACCCTATTGTCCTGGTGTTGAGAAATCGGCCCCAAAGGCGGATGAATTACAATCAAGTAATCAACGACATAAGGATGAGGAAGAATTTTGGACAAACCACCTCATTAAAGATCCAGAATGGATAAGTCCTAGTAAAAATCATCATGGCAAGGCTCACAACAAAACAAGTCCGGAATAGTTCCTCGATCGGATCTCCGGGAGGAAATGTTTTGAGCAGTGTAATGAAAGTGAACAGGGAGATAAGGATTGGTACTTGGAATGTTAAAACGATGGCACAAGCTGGAAATATCAACAACGCAACAAAAGAAATGAGAAGAATGAAAGTAAACATCATGGGAATTAGTGAGATGAGGTGGCCGGGAGTGGGTTCGGTGGATGTGGACGAACACAGAGTGTACTATGCAGGAACACAAGATGGTAAGTTTCTGAATGGGGTAGGCATTGTTGTCACCAAGGAGATAGCGCAGAGTGTCATAAACTTTGTCCCATTCTCAGAAAGAGTCCTTCTAATACAGATTAACGCCCGACCAGTAAATCTAAACATCATCCAGATTTATGCCCCCACTGCAGATAAAGATGAAGGGGAAGTTGAAGAATTATACAGGAATATCGCCCAAATACTCGAGAGGCTACCCAAAAAAGAAGTTAACATCATCATGGGGAACTTTAACGCAAAGTTGGGAGCTGGAGAAAAAACCGAGCTCATCGGGTCTTTCGGTTTGGGAAAGAGGAATGAGAAAGGAGATATGCTCGAAAAATTTACAGACGAACACGGCCTTGTAGTCCTCAACACACAGTTCAAACAACCACCGAGGCGTTTATACACATGGAGATCGCCCCTTGATAAACCTGGGAGAATAGTCAGGAATCAAATAGACTACGTACTAGTCAACAAGCGGTACAGAAACAGCTGCTTAAGTATGAGAACCTTCCCGGGAGCAGATATGCAAACCGACCACGTGCCAGTTATCGGAAGATTCAAAGTGGTTATGAAGAAGATAAAGAAAGCTGCTCCATTAAAAGTTAACCTAAGACAGCTGAAAAACGGGAAGATCAAAGAATGTGTAGAGAAAGAGCTGAATGCAGCAATGGCAGAAACAACAGAAGATAGCTCATTAGAAGAACACTTGAATCACCTGAAAAGTAAAGTGGAACACATTAAGAACACTATTCTAAAGGAAAACGGACAAAGAGTAAGGAAGAAAACCTGGATGACAGATTACATATTAAACCTAATGGAAGAGAGAAGATTGAACAAGAATAACACCATAGAATACAAAAGGATAAACAACATCATAAGGAACGAAATACGAATGGCTAAAGAAAGGGAACAGAAAGAGAACTGTGAGGAGATAGAGGCACTGCAGTTGAAATATGACTACTTTAACGTCCACCGGAAGGTGAAAGAAGTCACTGGACAAAGAAGGAATACAAACTTAGGGAAACTAGTTGACGCTAATGGAAACATCATTGTAGACATGGAAGAGAAGAAGAAGATGTGGACTAGGTACGTAGAGCACCTCTTTGAGGATAATAGAGAGAGCCCCCCAGATCCCCGGAGTAATGCACAGAGTGGGCCAGAAATAATGGAATCAGAAGTGAGGGCAGCTATAGAGCAGAGCAAAGAAGGAAAAGCAGCAGGACCTGACAACATCCAGACAGAGTTCCTGAAACTTCTAGACGAAAATGGATTAAAGAAGATCACCAAACTTTTCAACAACATCTACAAATCAGGTAAAATACCACAAGAATGGCTAGTCTCAGAGTTCATTGCACTGCCAAAGAAACAAGGCGCAAAACGATGTGAAGAATATCGAACGATAAGTCTGATGAACCACCTGCTGAAAACCTTTCTCAAAGTCATCCATAAAAGAATATACAATCGATGCGAGAACCTAATCTCTCGAAACCAGTTCGGGTTCGTCAATGCGATGGGAACCAGAGAAGCACTCTTTGCTGTCCAAGTCCTTGTCCAGAGATGCAGAGATGTTAACCTTGACGTTTACTGTTGTTTAATTGACTACGCCAAAGCATTTGACCGGGTTCAACATGGCAAAATGATGGAAATATTAAAGAAGACAGGGATCGATACCAATGACCTGAATATCATAAGTAGCTTGTACTGGGGCCAGTCGGCAACAATAAGAGTCGACGGAGAAACAACTGAGGCCGTCAAAATAATGCGAGGCGTAAGGCAGGGCTGTGTACTCTCACCCCTGCTATTTAACATCTACTCCGAGCAGATTTTTAAAGAAGCGCTCGACGACGAAGAAGAGGAGGGCATCTCAATAAATGGGAAGAAATTGAGTAATATAAGATACGCGGACGACACCATCGTGTTCGCAGATAGCCCACAAGCACTACAACAACTTATCAACAAAATAGCAAGAGTTAGTAAGGAATATGGTTTGGACATAAACATACAAAAGACCAAAATTATGGTCATTAGCAAAAACAAGATCGACAACATCCAGTTATCCATCAACAACCAACCAATAGAGAGAGTACCACACATCACGTACCTGGGAACACGTATAAACGAGAACTGGGACGCAACTCAAGAAATCAAATCACGAATCGCCAAAGCAACAGCCGCCTACAACAAAATGAGCAAACTCTTCAGAAGCCATGATCTTACACTGGAAACAAAAATGAGACTTCTCAGATGTTACATCTTTTCTATCCTCTTATACGGGACGGAATCTTGGACACTCAATGAAAACACATCCAAGAAAATAGAAGCCTTCGAAATGCGACTCTATCGAAGAATGATGAGGATATCATGGACCGAACATATCACTAATGAAGAGGTACTAAGAAGGATGAATAAACAAAAAGAAATTATGAACACCATCAAGATCCGAAAACTGCAATATCTGGGCCACATCATGAGAAACGACTCCAGGTACTCCTTACTCCAGACAATCATCCAGGGAAAAATCGATGGAAGAAGAGGTCCAGGAAGGAGAAGAATATCTTGGCTGCATAACCTCAGGAAGTGGACCGGAAAAACATCAACCGAACTCTTCCGCATTGCCGTAAACAAAGTTAGGCTCGCCATGCTGATTGCCAACATCCGTAACGGATAGGAACCACAAGAAGAAGAAGACGCTCGGCCGTAACATTATGAATGTTAGGTACTATGTACGGATGTAAAATGGCGGAAGACATTTATGATTTAAACCAGTTTTATTAAACATTTGGTGGGCTCAATCAGGGTACAAAATTCCTCAAATTGCTCTCAACATGCCATCTGAGCTCTGGGCGACGTCTAAAATGTCAATTTGAGTTTGAAATAATTAATTCTATCGGATAAATGATCGTCTCTCCTAACTATACAACCAGAATGGATGGAGTGTCTCGGGGAATAAGGGACTGCGAGCTGTTTAGTCAGTCTATTCATTAGGCGACCTTTCGACCCTACTCCAGGTCATCATCAGGCTACAAACAACGGTGCATCACATAAATATTTCCATTAACAACGAGGAAACGTCAAGGACACGGCAATTAAACTTTGACTAAGTGATGGTATATAAACATCTACAATTTAAAATTCAAAATTAATGATCTAAACATGACACCAATAAAATTAAAAAACAATATAAATTTAGAATTCAAAATTCAAAATTAATGAACAAAACATCACACTAATAAAAATAAAAAATAAAAAACTTGGAAGCAAACCGAATTCAATGACGCAAACTCTACACGTAATTTAGTAAAAACTATATCCCTGGTAACAAATGAAAATAATTAGCTGGAAGCAGGTACTCACCTTCTAAATGACTTGTTGACATTCGCAAAAACATGGTGACAGGTAATTAGAACCCATTCATTAGTGGAGTATATGGGAAGGCTGTAGATGCTGTCCTACACTATACTACAACGCCAAGTGACATAACACCAAGCAATAACATACGATCAAAAAGACGAGATAATGACGCTGTTACACATGTACAAGACTGATAAACATTCAATAAAACTCGGGCCAATGCAGCAGTTGATGAGCGTCTACTGAAAAACGGAATGGTACTAGGGCATCGTGGTCAGCCCGAAGCGAAATACCAAGCAAAAAAACATTAACAATTAAACTATTATCCATTCAGTTGTTTTTGGCCCATGCCATCGAATTTCCCCAGTATAACATCGATTGCGTTTGTTTGTTTACTTGTTGTCAAAACAATTTGTCAAAAAGTGTCATTGAAATTTAGTTGTTGCCGATTTTTTACATATTGTCAAGTGCAGTTTCTATATTATAAAACTTTATTTTGCAAACTAAAATGCCGAAAATAATTAATGCGAAGATCCAAACTTGCTCAGCATCAACTTAGCTGAGCGCATTTCCAATATTTTTGGGGTAAGTATGCTTACATCTAGACATTTTTAGGCATTGGCTGTGGGGCCTATTTGAAGACTGGAAATACTACTGAATGGCTTCCTGCTTACTTTATTAATAATAATTTTAAAGAATTATGTACCATATCTATTGGTTTTTTGTCAATATAGTGCAATAATAGTAATTTCATTAACGGAGGCAGGTAAAGCAAAATAATGTATGCAAATACGAGCTGCCCCAACACGTCGTCTACTTGACAGTACACGAGTCAGTAAACTGATCGGCTGAAAAGGGATTCAGACTCAGCAGACTTCCTGTAATCGCAGGCTAATGTGATAGAAACTAAAACCAAAGAGCTATTCAAATTCAAACTGCCTGCAGTAGGGTTGAGTCATAAAGCGCTTACATATAGAACACAGGGATTAACAGGTACTAATTAATTTTTCTAAAAGCCAAATTTACAAAATAGATTTCACTTGAGTTAACAAAGAATACACTCGGTGCACCTGCCCTCTAGTAGAGCTGTAGACAGGTTTCCTAGAAGAAATTATAAACCATTTTAAAACCTACTTTTTCAAATGTAAAAAAAATTATTGTGCATACTCTGGTTGCTCTTGTTAATAAAACTTTTATGTTTAGTAGCATTTCCAGTTTAAGAAAAAAAATTAGAAGATAATTAGAGAATAATTAAACTGTTAATCATAATTTTTAGGTTGGTGGAACTATATAAAGTATCAAAACTACAAGTTTAAAGTAACAGGAAAATTCTTAAAGCCCGTCAAAGAAAAAAGTCCTGCAAGATATATCCTCCTGTAAGATCAGATCAGGACTTTGACCTGTTTTAAAGTGGGAAGAGCGAGTTGAATAGAAGACATTTCTTAGGGAAAGCTGGAGGACTAATAGCCAAAGACACAAATTCCTCAAAAACCCATGCAGGGTTTTTTTTATATGCAGTATGGACTGTCCCGAATTTACATAATCATTTGTTACCAGCTTCTAGAAGGTAAGACCGTTTCGAGGAACGTTTTTTTTACTTCTTTACAAACAAGATTAATATTATAACATTTTAAGTTTTTTAATTCAGAGCCACAATTTACTAGCAAGCCTTCAATCCAATGCCGATAACAAACAGTGCATCCTGAAGAACAGAATAAAGATGGCCAAAAAATCTCACTATTGGAAATAAATGCTTGAGGTAAAAATTGACCTTTGAAACTCCATCAGGCTCCAAGGCTAATAAAGGCCTCAAGGCTTTATTAGTTTTGGAGCGTAAATTTTTTATTTTATTATATTTTGGCAAACAAAAAGAAGAAATGTATAGAAAATAAAGATTGCAAAGATAACAATTTATAGTTACTAAACATAAAATATTTTATTTTCAAACGTCATATAACCACAACTTTAGTGACTGTTTTATGAAGGTATAAGTGTCACATTTTTGACGCCTGTTTTGAGCGGAGTATAAGTGTTATAATCCGGCGGCGTATAACACTTATACGCCGCTCAAGGGAAAAATTTGAAAAATAAACTGCACATTTCGCCACTGCAGCTACTCTCCGTGGCGTAGTTGATAAACTTGTTTCTTCTACATCTGACTTCTTCCTATTTAATCGGCCTCAAACTTAATTTAAAAGACCTTTACAAAAACGAAAACCTGACAAATATATCTTGTCATCAAATTAACTTTAAGAGACATCATTGTCAGCTGCTGTTATACGGTAGTTATGGATACAAAGCAAACTAAAATTAGGAGGTGTTGTTTTTTAATGGGATTGAGTGGAATTAGCAGTTACGTTTCCTGTATTATATGCATTAATTGTTTGAAAATAAAATATTGTATTTTATTCGGAGTATAAGCTACTCTGTGTGACTCGTGTGAATTTAATTCGCATCGCTACGCTCGGCGTTTAAACTTTCACACTCCGTCACATAAAGTATAACTTATACTCCTAATAAAATAAATATCTATTAGATTATATGGACACACGAAGCTAACCCATGCAGAAGTTATTTAACTCCAATGAAGAACCCTGTTAATGATTAAGAGGATCATATCTGGGCGGTTTATCGAAGTTGGAGGCGCATTATTTTCTTCTAAGGATCAGCAAATAATTATATGGTAAAAAGGTCATAATTATTCATAAGTCGGTTCCTAATCTTGTGCAATATTATAGATCAGGATGCAGCTTGACATAATAATTGGCATATTGCAACTGGTGCTACTAAATCATGTTTTTTGTGATTCGTCATTGCTTGATGGAGATTTGGCATTTTTAAATGAACATCTCCTACTTGAGATCACTAGAACCAACAGTTTCAATTGAAGTGCTTTTTCCGTTAAAATTAGTTCTGTTACTATTAAATGAACATGAACAGCCATATGAGAGGAACATCATGTATAAAATCACAGTTGGACGGCAAACTCAGCAGTTCGAATCCCCAGCTGCACAAAAAGAAACACGTTAGTGATTTTTGGGTGCTATGTATACTCAATGTTATATTATTGTATTCTTATTAATAAAAAGTATTGCAAGAATTTATGGCATGAAAATTGGTGTCTTTATCTAGAATTCAGCTATAGCCATTTCCTAATTTGTTTGAACTATAATCAAGCATTGAAGTGGGGCAATGAAACAATTAAGAAACAATGGGTTCAGTTTTTAAAATATAACATGTGCTCACAGTCAGCTTTGAGCTCAAAGTCAGCATTACTGTTTCATTTTCATGCTTTCAATTGGCGCAGCCATATATCATTGACCTTGTCCTTCCATATCTATATTTCACTTTTAGTGGTCCAAAAAAACTTTCTAAATATTGTCACTATAGCAGGTACTTATGTAGAATGAATACATTGCTGAACACACATTCACACCAAAAACTGAATCTCTTCTACTATCATTTCGCATGATTTATTTTAAAATACAGGGTGAGTCATAACGGGAGGACGAAAATGAAATCTCATATTCTTTGGTCGATTTTAAGGGGGGCTTGTCATACATTTGCGTTACCTATCGAGCTTCGTTAAAAAGTTACAGGGTGGTGAAGTTAGAATTTCAAAATGCATATATCTTGATTATTCTGAACGGGTTAGAGATATTATATTGAAATTTTTTACGTTTTGACTGCTATATAAGGCGCACATTTTGCAATAAAAAATTATTTTTATTTCCGCCATTGGCGCGCTTACCAGCACGACGACCCATATTACTTGAAGGAAAATTGGTACGCCACTGGGTTTCGAAAAATAAAATCTATTTTTTCACTTCTCCATCCATCTCGGAATAAAAATGTCCTCTTTAGGTTTTTCAGTACGGCGCACTGTTTCTGAGTAAATAAATAAAAACCGTTGTAATGTAGCTTAGTCTCGCCCAACGCATTTAAGATTGATGAAAAATCTAAAATATCAAAATTTGATATGTAACATAATTCAACCAATAAACTGCATGCCTCGCGACTATTGCCATACTGCTTAAAATGGCTATATCTCAATGCTTCTTATTTATTTATTCAAATACTATCCTACGAAAAAAAAGTTAAGTGAGCTGTTTGCTCACTTAACTAGCTACTTTGCTAAAAACTAAGATAAGCTTTTAATTCATGAAGGAAGAATCAATCAAATACATCACAATAAAAATCAAATACAAAGTTAAAAAAACATCAAAGAATCTGCTCAAAGTGTGCTCCCTCAACATTAATGCAAGCATTGCACCGTTTGATGAGGGAATGGTATACACTATTAAATTGAGCCATTTTTACAACAAAAAAAGGCACGATTGACAATTATTCAAAGTTTTGAAAATGACAGACGTCTTGAAATGCTAACAATTTCCACCTCTTACGATAATAATAGCCATCTGCTTCCAATTTTTGACGCAACAATTTCAGAGACTTGCTTTATAATGGTTTTTATTTATTTTCTCGAAAACGGTGCGTGGTACTAAAAAACTTGAAGGGGCATTTTTATTTAGAGATGAATGGGAAATTGAAGAATTAGATATTATTTTTCTAAAGCAAGTAGCGCACCAATTTTTCATCAGGTAATATGCGTCTAGGTGGTGGTACGCGCGCCACATCAAAGTTTAATGCTGTTCTCAGACTACTTAAAATGGCGGTATAGCAATGATATGTATTAATTTACTCATATACCGTGCGTCGTACTAAAAAATCTGAAGAAGGGTTATTTCTTCAGAGATGGATGGGGATTGAAAAATTAAATTTCATTTTTCGAAAAACCAGTGGCATACCTTTTTTTCTTCAAATAATATGCGTCAACGTGCTGGTAAGCACGCCACTGGCGGAAACAAGAATAATTTTTTTATTGCAAAGTGTACGCCTTTCATAGCAGTCAAAACATACCAAACTTCATTAAAATATCTCTTACCTTTTCGGATTAATCAAGACATATGCATTTTCAAATTCTAACTTCATCACCCTGTAACTTTTTAACACAAATGTATGACAAGCAACCCTTAAAATCGACCAAAGAATATGAGATTTCATTTTCGTCCTCCCATTATGACTCACCCTGTTTATTAATAAAACATAATATACCTACTAGCGAAGAACCTCGGCCCATTAGTAGATTCTCAGTTATTAATCAATATTATTAAAAATTTAAACAAATAAACCTATCTGGCAACTATGTGAGCAAAATTGTAAACAATAATCTTAACCTCACACCAATTAATAACCATTGTCACTGTCAGCCATGTTTTACCGGGTGAAATATGTCAGATTTCCAACGCCAACTTGACGGCAGAAATAAGTGAATGGATTATATGTGATCGAAACGGAGCCTGTCGTTCTATATCCGAGGAATAGAATAATTATATATTAGAAAACAGCAAAACAGCGAAAGAAACCAACATATTACCTCACCTTCTTAACGTCAATTTATCAATGAGCGGGATGTAAAAATGAGATAAATTGGCAACATCACTCCTATGATTAACAGCTGTATCTTGATACATCTTTATGTGAATCATTTCACTGAGACATCTCTTATAGTAACCAGTCTAATGGTCGAGAATCTTAACGTCGTCAAAATTAAAATTGTGGGAAAGATCAAAATGGTGTGTGGCAAGGGATGACTTTTCACATTTATTAATGAATTTATCTAAACAATCATATTTATGTTGTGTCATACGAGTGCCTACACACTGTTTTGTCTGACCGTTTGCCGCACTCACATGGGATACAATATATAACGCTGGACAATCTATGTACTGGAATGATGTCTTTGAGTCTGGAGAACAAGGAGGCTGTGGTTTTCAAATTATAGAACACCACTCTACGGTCAGGGGAATCCAACAGTTTCTTTATTTTATTCGATAATCCATGTATGTGAGGAAACTTATAATATTTTATTTCATTATATCGTTGAACAATAGCACTATCATCCAATCTCTGCCTGTTGACAAAATTGTGTATTATTTTATTAACAAAACTCCTAGGATAGTTGTTAAGACTTGACAATTGTTTTATTCTCGCTATGTTCTCCTTCCACGTTCCCTCAGAGCTTAAGTTATAGGCCCTATGTAACAAATTGTTTATTACAGCGATTTTTTGTCGAGAAGGGTGGTAGGAATTATAATTTAACAATCTTCCCGAGCCACTTGGTTTCATATACCAATCAGTCACCAGACATCCATCCTCTGACCTAGACACTTCCACGTCAAGAAAAGGTAGTGTTCCATTAGCTTCACATTCAATAGAGAATTGAATTTTATCATTAACACTATTAAAACCTATTAAAAGTTCATCAATTTTATCTTTCGGAGCAATCGACGCAAAGGTCATCAACATACTCAAACATAAATGGCACACGAAAGGGCAAAGAGTCCAACAACTTGGTAATTATATAATTCATTACAAAGCTTGCGATGACAGGGATAGCTGGGTTTCCCATAGCAGTTCCATTAAGTTGGGCATACCCGGGTGTCCAGCAGAACCCTGGACATAGGAGATTAACATGGGAAATCGGTTTTTATTTTTTTGCGCCTGTACGGTTGTTTTGATTGAAAAACTTTTAAGAGTAAAGTTGTAGAGCTTATGGTCAGCTATCATCCTGTAATTTTTTCAATACCACAGTTTTGGCTATTTTTTGGAAAAACGACTCGAAAAGTGAAAAAATTTGAATTTGGCGCGTCATAATAATTTCTTATGTCAGACTCAGAGCCGATTTTCCTTTCTTATTTATTTTGAGGGACTATCATGTAGTAATTAACGTGATTATGCAGAGAAAATTAATTGAAAACCTGACGATAATGTTCTTAAATTATAGGTAAGTAAAAGTTACGTTTATAATTATCATAATTAGTAAAAAGAAAATCATTCCAATTTGTGTATGGCTGGTTGTCTAATTCATTTTAGTTTAGCAATACGACAACCACGATGACATGACAATTTGTCTCTTGTCACCAATTAAGGGTGTGTTCGTTGTTGTTGTTATTGAGGTGAATTCATCTATCTCCAAGTGTTTTACTTCAAAAGTGTCTATTTTGCAGTGCTGTGTGACGCGAGGCCCCATCCTGCATGTAAAAAACCCTTGCTAAGAGCTGGACTCTTCTATGACAGACAAAATCTCATTGGAAAACCAAATTCAGTGCGCCCCAAAATGCCAATCCACACATTGGCAACTTCTCAACCTCATTCATTTTGTTCATTTGAGGGACCCATTAATCCAAATTAACATTCATTGGTGGAACAAATGTTTATAGCAAATAAGCAAGACCAGTAAGCAGATAGCTATGGATGTTTGATCTGCTAAGAGCAGTTTCTTTCATGTTTTATCTATGTATCTGGAGACTATAGTGCCTATGAAAAAAACTCTTTTCAGTGACAACAAATCTTGCCAAACTGGCCACAAACAACTTGAAAAACTGGCCAAAAATTGGTTTCATTCCAATCGATTGCTGCTGAATATGGGCAAGACACAGAGGATGGTGTTTGCATTGAGGGAGATTGGAACCGTAAATGACCACGTATCCCAGGTTAAATTTCTTGGGGTTCTTGTGGATGAGAGCGCCAAGTGGAATTTACACACTGATAACTTGGCTTCAAGACTCAATACAAGTTTGTACCTGCTACGTCAGCTTTCAGATAGGATATCTCGTACGGTACTTAGATCGGCTTACTTTGCATCTTTTCATGCATGGTTCTCTTACGCTGTAGTTGTTTGGGGCCACGCCTCGGGGGCTAAGCGTTTGTTCGGGCTTCAGCGAAGAGCGGTCAGATTGTTGGCTGGCCTGGGCTACAGGGATGACTGCAGAGCGCCCTTCAGAGAGCTAGGCATACTAACCCTGCCCTCCATGTTTATATTGGAGAATTTGCTGTTTGTGAAAAATAACATGTATCTGTTTTCTGCTCACGAGGACATGCATGCTTACCTTACTAGAGGCCGAAAAAATTTAATAACCTCATATTGTCGTTTGAGAAGGTGTCAGAATGGTCCTGGCTACTGAGCGGTAAAATATTTCAACTGCCCATAAAAATTAAATCGTTGATAGTGGATAGTTTCCAAAAGGAAATTAAGCAAATTTTAATGGTAAATGTTTTTTATTGTGATGAAGAGTATTTTAAGTATTTTAATAAAAATTATTAATTTTTTTTTCTTCTCTCTGTATAGTCTATTTTAGGATGTTGACTGTAATCTTTTAGTATTAAGTAAATAATGGCATCTGGACTGAATTTATTTAAATTTAATTTGTAGGCTATTCTATTTTTGACGTATGTACATTGCTGTTTCGGTGATTGTAAACATGAATAAATTTGAACTGAATTGAATTGAATCTTAATAAAGGTGATAGTGTTTTATAGGAATAATTGTTGTTATCTGTGTTATTACCTAAATTTATGTTACATTTCTTTTTCATGTCCACTTGTTAATTTATTTCGTTAACAAATTTATGTATAGATTGATTATGGAAATATACTTATTTTGGTACTTGTTGCATCCACTTTTTCACACACAATTTTCCCGAAATAAAAATGTAATGTATACAGAAACCTTGTATTTATTGATATTAAAAGTAAGGAAATTAGAAACCATTTTGTCGATACAGTGTAAAATTTTATTTTTATTATTTCTTATTTAAATGTTTCATTAGTTATGAATTTTGAGGAGAGAAACTTGTTTTAAAACAATACTGGGCTGGTAATTCCTTTGCTCAAATTCGAGACAACATTGCTGCATTGTTTCCTGAACAACCAATACCAGCATACAGTTCACTTCAGGCGGTGGTTGCTCGCTTTGAGGAAACTGGGAGTATTAACCCGATATGTTCCTGTGAGCGAAAGCGACGACTTCAAGCTGGTGCGGCTCCAGAGAATGAAAATGTGGCAAAACTTGTTGTTCTTGCTACAGTAAACGATGATCCTTCCAAGAGTATTTGACAGATTGGCCAAGAAACTGGACTTAGTAGATCGACCATCCATAATTATCTGCAAAAAGAAGGTTTTGAAAGCTACAAATAAGAGAACTATCAACAACTCTTACCGACCCACCTTTTCCCCCCAATGGAGTTTTGTGAAATCCTGACCGAAAAAATTATTGCAGCCCCAAGATTTGTTAGAAACATTTGTTTCGCGGATGAATGCTAATTTGGATTGACTGGCTCTTCAAATCAACAAAATGATCGGATTTGGGCACTCCAAAACCCACATATAGTGCATGACAATCGGGACCAACGTCGAGCAACTGTAACGTGTGGATCGGCATTTTGGGGCGCCATGTTATAGGTCCATTTTTCACTGATTGCAGTTTGAACGCCAACAAATATGGCAATATGCTTCGCAATGACATTTTGCCTGCTGTAGAACCCATCCAGCCATTAGAACGGGGTTTTTACATGCAAGATGGGGCGTCGTGTCACACTGCACTGCAAAATAGACGTTTTTTAAAGGAAACATTTGGTGATAAGTGGATCGGAAAGTCTGGAGCAATTAATTGGCCACCTCGCTCTCCGCATTTGAATCCCTGTAATTTTTTTGTTTGGGGATTCATTCAAGATCGTCTCTACCAGAGAAATAAACAATATGCAAATGTTCAAGAGTTGAAACTTGCCATTCAAGAAATTTGTAGTCAAGTCACGGTGGTGATGTTGGACAATACATGTCGCAATTTTGAACAGAGGATTGCATATTGTACCTTTGCAGAAGATGATCATTTTGACCAATTTCTCTGATGTGCCACATCTAGTCCTGTATTTTATTTATTTGTTTATTGTTCTTGTTTACCTCAGTGTTTGATGTTAAACACATGGGTGGTTATTCACTTTCTTTGTAGTATGTAAGTAAATGGTTCTTTTAAGAGCTGCTAATCCGTATTTTCTTTTCGCCAATTCCACGATAACTCATTTGTAGAGTACAATCACATTTCAAGCTTGGTTCTTGGTTTGCCCAACAAATGTATCCACCCAACTCGCCGTCCTTAATAAATCTTAACATTAACCTAGCTTTTAGCTTTACCAATGACAAAGACAAGAGACATATCGTCGATCCGTTGTCTGTTGCTAATCTAAAATGAATTAGACAACCAGCCATACACAAATTGGAATGATTTTCCTTTTACTAATTATGATAATAATAAACGTAACTTTTACTTACCGTATGATTTGAGAACATTATCGTCAGGTTTTCGGTTAATGTTCACTGCATAATCACGTTAATTACTACATGATAGTCCCTCAAAATAAATATGAAAGGAAAATCTGCTCTGACTCTGACATAAGAAATTATTATGTTGGCGACACTGCACATGCATGGCGGAGGTGACGCGGCAAATTCAAATTTTTGCACTTTTCGAGGCTTTTCTCCAAAAAACAGCCAAAACTGTGGTATTGAAAAAATTACAGGATGATAACTGACCATAAACTCTACAACTTTGCTCTTAAAAGTTTTTCAATCAAATCAACCGTACAGGCGCAAAAAAATAAAAACCGATTTCCTATGTTAATCTCCTATGTCCAGGGTTCTGCTGGACACCCGGTGTAATTTATTGTCAAAACAAAGTGAAATCATCTCAATTATAATGTCAATTGGAAAACAAGTATAGCCAGATATGAATCTCCATTGTTATTTAATACTTTTCAAAACCAACAGTTTGGGAATATTTGTAAAAAGGGATACCACATCCAACGAAATCAAAACATGGTCATTGGGTATTTTAAAGTCTCTCAAAGAGTTTACAAACTCGAAGGAATTTTTAATGTTATGAGTGAAAGTAGAAGTTACGGGGTTTAGAATTTCATGTAAAAGCCTAGCAAATTATACATTCGTGAATTGATACACGAAACTACAGGTCTGAATTTAACACCATTCTTATGAGTCTTCCGTAGACCATACAATCTCGGAGGAACCGCGTTGTATCTTTTTAATGATTTTGACAAGGTATCGTCAACCAAACCATTAACAATATATAATTATCCTATTCCTCGGATATAGAACAACAGGGTCCGTTTCGATCACATAGTTTAATTGTTATTGTTTTTTTGCTTGGTATTTTGCTTCGGGCTGACTACGATGCCCTAGTACCATTCCGTTTTTCAGTAGACGCTCGTATTTGATAGTATATGTATATTAACGTCGATCAACTGCTGCATTGGCCCGAGTTTTATTGAGTGTTTATTAGTCTTGTACATGTGTAACAGTGTCATTGTCTCGTCTTTTTGATCGTATGTTATTGCTTGGTGTTATGTCACTTGGCGTTGTAGTATAGAAAGGTGTTGGATCGCAGGTGTAGGACAAATAGCCACTTCACTTTCTCGAAATCGCCAACGTTTCGACCTTTATTTTTAGGTCGATATAAAGGTCGAAACGTTGGCGATTTCGAGAAAGTGAAGTGGCTATTTGTCCTACACCTGCGATCCAACACCTTTCTAATCATTGATAGGACGCAAAGCGCAATATGTTGTAGTATAGTGTAGGACAGCATCTTCAGCCTTCACATATACCCCACTAATGAATGGGTTCTAATTACCTGTCACCGTGTTTTTGCAAATGTCAACAAGTCATTTAGAAGGTGAGTACCTGCTCCCAGCTAATTATTTTAATTTATTACCAGGGATATAGTTTTTACTAAATTACGTGTAGAGTTTGCGTCATTGAATTCGGTTTGCTTCCAAGTTTTTTATTTCTTATTTTTATTAGTGTGATGTTTAGATCATTGATTTTGAATTTGAAATTGTAGATGTTTAGATACCATCAAATAGTCAAAGTTTAAATGCCGTGTCCTTGACGTTTCCTCGTTGTTAATGGCAATATTTATGTGATGCATTGTTTTTAGCCTGATGATGACCTGGAGTAGGGTCGAAACGTCGCCTAATAAATAGACTGACTAAACAGCTTGCAGTCCCTTATTCCCCGAGACACTCCCATTCTGGTTGAAATAATTCTATGTCCAGATGTAACAGAAAAAAACAAAAAACAAGGCACGACAAGTTTAAACCGGTAAGAGAAAGTTTTTATTTTCTAATTTTTTGTGAATTGTCTCACGCAAATCTGCATTTAGTTCAAAAAAATAATATTAAATATATTTTGTTACATCTCTTTTGCATTGTTTTCAGTCTTGCTTGCTTTGCAGTGTAAACCATTTAGAGACAAATTGCCATTTTGCGGAATTTAGTTTTAACTAGGAGTTTTTGGAGCTGCACCAAACGGATTTTAAAAAAAAATCATAGTTTTATTTCGTTCTTGGTTGCTGTTTATAAACTTGGTCAACAGTCACAACAAGGTCACTCACCAAATTAGGAAATAAAAATTCTTTTATTTCTTTAATTTAAATGAAAAAAACAGTCAGTTTGCAAGTTATATTCAGTTATATTTCCAAATCAATACTTGTCGCAAATAACATTTTATATTAAAATGTTATTCAGTGTGATGAAACCGATTTGTATCATTTATAATGTTTCTTACATAACATAATCTGAATAGAGCATGGTATTTTAGGAATTCACTTACTCGCGTGCGGTAAAATTCCTCTACCGCACGCATTAGCGAGTTCGCACCCGACGTGTCCGAAAACAATATTTACTACAATTTAATATTTAATTGGACCAAATTTGTACCTAACATGTGCCGACATGCGAAAAATAAGCCCTTTCCGCACTTGTTAGTTAATTAACTATTTTAGATCAGTACATCAGTAAAACAGTAATATAGCATAAGTACGACGTCTAACTTTTGAATTAAACAATTATTTCAGTATGTGTTTAGTATATACAGTTCGAAAAATATATTATATACTATTAAGATTACTGTGTATAATTATTGCTAATTTGATAAACACTCTTTTATTATAAGGCGTAGAAAATTGTCATCACAGATTCGTTTGTAAAGTACCTAAATTCTAATTAATCACGTTACCTTTTTTTTAGAAGACACAATGTGCCTTTGAAAAGCTTCTTATATCAGGTAGAATGGACGATAATAGTATATTATTCAACAAGTATATAATGTAGGGCATCGTCACCAAAGGTGGCGCCATTCATCTGGCGTAACAATGCCTATTATATGCAAATTGGATACTATACTTTGTCCACGGCTTAATTTACAATTTTTACATAATATTAATTAGATCAGAGAACGCTGTCGTCCATCCGTATTGTTTTGATTCATATTTAACATTAATCAATACAATACAAATAATATAATTGACATATTAGTTGGAACATTCATTTGTTTTGTTGTAATTTTCAACATGCCGGTGTCTGCATGAAATTCTTATGGAGTGTATAATGAAGAAACAAAAGACGCAGCATGACTAATGAATATCAGTCACGCTGTTTCAGTTCAGAGGTTATAACACACCATATTATGTGCTTACAACCTGACAAATGTCGTGGATGTCTGCAATTGTGCAGCCGTGGACAAAAATATTTAATAGTTATGATTCATAACAAAAATAGAAGATTTCGCTGAAACTATATACAGCACCTACCAACTTAACACTACAAAAAATACACACTACCTGCTTTAAATTAGTTGTCAGGAAATGTGAGAACGCAGATACGTACCTATATGAGAAAACTTCACACTCCTAATACGAAACTGAAACTAACTATATAATACGACCCTGATGAGAGAAACTAACGGCAACAAGACAACATAAAGCTGGAACAGTAACCCTAAATTTTTCGTATGTAATAAAATCACAGAAGTCTTTTGTGCTCTGCTTTGTTGAATCATCAGGTCAGTATTAATGCAAAATTAATGATTAACAGCCTGAGTTTTATACATGTTAAGTATCACTTCGGTCATAGGAATCTTGCCTACGACCTTTGTGAAGAACAGCTCGGTAATGAGATCCGTGCACGTTAACTGAACCCTTTGCAACGTCAGCAGGACCTTGGTCAGTCTTAGCGAGTCATGTGGCTTTGTCATTTGCAAATGATAGGTTAAGTTCTGTTGAGCTTCAGTGGAAAATTTTCTAATATCCTCCACTGTACTCCCTGTAACCGGCCGCAGGCTTTCTCTAAACAATGCCAGTGTTCTAAGGCACGTGAATTCCTTGTCGTCAAGCTGCAGCTGTCTGCTTTCGTATAGCAAACTCTGGAATTGTTGCGCCTTCTCCAGAAATATTGGGGCAGCTGGCGTTTTGATACTGTCGCAGTTTTCCAGAAGAACCCGCAGATCTACCGGTGGGAGCAGTTCCACCACGCCAATCAGGAACAGATCTTTCCAGGTTTGCTCAAGCAGGAGATACTGGTCATTTAAGGGCATACTCAACAAAGGTTGCTGGCTTTTGGTCCACTGTACCGCCAAAGATAGAATACGGGCGGCAACTTCGTAGACTTCTTCTGGAATTTTTTGATTTGGTGGCGGCGTGACGGGGGGGCTCACCATGGAAGGGGCGAGGAGAGGGAAACTACCGGAAATCTGAAAAAATCACATTAAAATTTTACCTACTAATACACCGATACAGAAATATTGATACAGAAAAAACAAGTGAATTAGACAAAACGCGAAACAACGAACAAAAAAGTATGTGTTAAAATAAAACTGTAATAAAAGATTTGAGAGAAGACATGCATCCAAGGTCGAAAACAATTGACCTCCAAGCAGTCTCAAATAACGTATATTTTATTGTTCAGAGATACACGTTTCGCCTAAAAAGGCATCATTAGGCCGCAAACAACACACATCGGCTAAAATTTCTTAAAACCGTGTCAAGGGCTGACAGCACGTAAATTTTGTACGTGTATTTTAATTTGTTTTAAGAAATTTTAGCACGTGTATTTGGTTGCTGCCTGCTGATGCTTTTTTGGGCAAAAGATGTAGCCCTGAACAACAAAATCGACAATTGCACATAAGAGTGCAATTCTTTTCGTCTTTATATTTCTATCAATCTTTTTGAGATAAAAATGGGCTTTTTCAACGATGAATTATGTCATTTACTAACCTGAGGGAAAAATCCAAAACGAGAACCGTGAATCATGGGCAAACTGGCGAACAATCGCGAGGTGTCTATGTGATGGGTTGCTGAAGGAAAGGGCGCTCTGGGCAAGCTCAAATTCAGTACCCCGTTGCATACCGGGTGCGCCATAACTTGCAAATTTCTGGAAGCTGTAGCTAGGGTCGCTATAACTCTATGTTGCTGATCCTCCAAGTAGGAACTCATGGCTTTGCGTATCGTGGAGTTTCTGGGGCCTCTCTCATGCTGCACCGCTGAAAATTCGTTTTGTCTATAAGCATCAATTCGTTCGAAAGTGCATAAAACACTGTGTGTGTATGCACCTGGCTACGTCGTAAAATAACTTGAGGATTCTTGAGAGTTCCATTATTAAGGTGCACTCAAATCATGAAACTGTTTCAGTTCTTTAAGAGCCCCTCAGTGCAATAAACTGCGAATGAATACCTACTTGTTTTCGTTTCAATCTAGAGGGCTAAGAAAAGACGCAGATGCCGTTGAGTCGTTTTATTATATTCATTGGAAAAAGAAAGGATAATATGTAACAGTTTTTGGTCTAAATTAGTAAACTACTATTGGTAGGTTTTAACAAACAGCTGCTTTCCATATACAAACGTTCAAGTGGGTAGTGTAAAGTTTCATATTGATACCGCTTTTAATTTAATTTTGCCCGTAATAATGCAGAGTTATTACAATACTCTGTTTAATGTTGTGATGAACCTAACAGATATAAACTTGGACACAGTGTGGCAAATTTTTGAAAAAAAAAATGTTTAGTAAAGGGCCGATTCTTTTTAAATTCGTAAAAGTTTAATGTGACTAAAATTGTTTTCAATTTTTTCCTGATAAAATGTGAATTTTTGGAAAATAACTTTTTTCCTCCTTTTTGGCATTTTTCATCATCTAGAAATGACACAATGGTTCTGTTGAATCTCTCAATTGTAGTAACAGTAACACGTAGCAAAAAAACAAATTTTTGTTAAAAATGTCAGAATCTAACTGTATCTTTTTCGGAAGGACCAACTTCATAAGCGTGATTTTGTCTCAATCATTCTGAAATTTAAGGAAGCTTCGAAAACTTTATAAGCCTTGACATGCTACCTCTGAGAAGACCAATCAAGATCCCTTCCTTCTTGTGTCTTGCAGGCCCGAATAAGTTGTAGGCTTAGGTTAAAGAAAGTGCTTTAGCTTTTCCGTTTGTAGATTTATTTGATTTAATAGTAAAAAAATGTTAGTTTAAAATCTGTGATAAATCAAAAAAATATGTTTGAAGGATTACTCCCATTTTATCACTTAATATTTGTCTTGGTAGGTAGTACTTTTGTATTGACAAAAACGCACTCCTAAGTTGGTGGAGCTAAAAATTAATTCATGATTGTTTGTAACATTTTCCAAAAAAGTGTCCAAAATATGTGAATACACCTAATATAAAAATGATGACGATGTGACGTGTATTTTGTTGTCATGGTCAATGTTTTAAATATCAATCATTTAGTAGCCCTAAAGAAGATTTGTTTAAAGTTTTAACAAAGAAAAAATGGAATAACCCTTTTGACAATTTCTCCTTTGCAAGAAACAGTTTGATCTTGTTGCCTACCTTCCTTGTTCATTCCAGCTTTCTGACACTTCTGCAACCTGCAAGCCCTGCACTGGTTTCGGTGCGCTTTGTCGATGACGCAGGACCCTTCTTCCTTCCCTTTGCAAAGGTAACTTCTGTTTCTTCGGATGGACCTCTTGAAGAAGCCGGCGCAGCCATCGCACGCGTAGATATTGTAGTGTTTTCCCGATGAATAATCGCCGCACACATTACAGGGAATGTCCAAAATTCTACCTGAAAAAATATTATTAAATTAAGTAATGACTTGACCGTAAAAGAGTCTTAATAGTATATTATTCAACAAGTATTTAATGTAGGCCAGCATTACCGAAGGTGCCGTTTGAGCCCACGAGGGCAGCGAGTGGCGCAATTCACCTAAGGTAATGACGTCTATTATGTTGTTACGCCCGACAGTCGGTCCACAGAGATTCGGGCCGAAGCGGCAACGCCGATTCAGCCATCTAGACTAAACGAGAACCAGGAACAGTCGCCTCCGTTCTCGAAAGTACGAGAGTGTGTTCAGGCCGGATATATAACCATCGAGGCGCGCGAGATAGAATCGAATAGATGCAGTGTAGTAGGAAATAAGCGGACAAGCTAACAGTGCGAATTGTTAGTAAAGGGTCGTAATTGTGTTTTAATCGTGTTGTAATAGTTAGAAGTAAATAAAAGTATGTAATTAATTGATGATAAATTATTGGAACCCGTATCCCGTAACAACTGGTGTCAGCAGTGGAATAATTTTCGTGAAATTTGTGACTATATGGACAAAGGAGTAGTCGCGTGCGTGAAATTTTGCGTGGTAAGGACAGTGGAACAACTTTGGTGTTTTCTACATGACATTTACTCGATCTACGACAAAATCATGGATAAACAACTGGCAACAAAGAAATTTTCTGGAAGAACAAGGAAAAGAAGGCAACTTGAGAAAGAAAAACACATCGCAATGGGCCAACTTCAACCGTTGAGCGACTAAACATTACTAGGCCTCCAGTTTTCGACGGCACTACTTCTTGGAGCATTTATAAAGACCAATTTGAGGCGGCAGCAGATAAAAATGGATGGACAGATTCGAACAAGACTACCGAACTTTTAGTTGCTTTGAGAGGAAAGGCTGCAGACATCATGCCTACTTTGTCGACCACTGAAAAGTGTAATTACAACGCAACTGCAAGGGCGTTAGAGCGGAGGTTTGGTAATGCTCATCGCGAAATAATCTATCAGACAGAACTCCGGATGAGGCAGCAGAAGCGACGCGAAAACCTACAGAAATTTGGAGCGGACATTGAGCTTTTGACAAGATTACGTATCCTGCGTCTCCCTCTAATTACCTTGACCAGCTATGAGTCCAGCAGGTTATCGAAGGAGTTTGCGACAGTGAAATGAAATGCCATTTGAGGTTGACTCGTCATTCCAGTGCAAACGAGGCATTAATTCGGGCATAAGGAATGTGGACCGAAATGCCGACCTACAGAAACACGTATCTTGTTTCAACTGCAGACAGAATGGACCATTTTAAAAGGGACTGTCGCGTTCGACGGGAAAGGAGTCAGACTCCGCCACGACGACAATCTGGCGGACTGACACATCAGCGGGAAAAGTGTGAAGTGGCTAACGCTGGCCCCACGGAAGCCCCCAGGATCATTAGGATTGAACATCGTCCAGGCTGATCTCATGGTAACGCAGATGCATTATCACGCAGGTAAGGGGAATGTCGACACTGCTAACGAGTAGAACAACGAGAAGGACCAAGCATTCTTAGGACAACCAGGATTCACGTCGACGAACATTGCACCACTGAAGAAATGAAGGTCGAACAAACAACCGATAATGCTGTTGGGTTAATGCGTCAATGGAAGTTGGAAAACGAAAGACCTGATTGGAAGGACATAGCAGGTGGGATTGCTTGGCGATTCAGAATGGTTTACTGAAGAGGACTTGGGAAAGCCTTGACGGGAGAAGTGCCACGCTCCAGTTTGTCGTACCAGAAAGTAGACGGAAAGATATTTTCCGAGAAATGCACAATAGAGTGTCTGGAGGCCATTTTGGAGTGAATAAGACCCTAGATAGAACTTGGGAAAGGTGCTACTGGGTGAATTGCCGAGATGACGTCGCACAGTGGTACAGAAATTGTGATACCTGCTGCTCCGTAAAAGGACCCCAAAGAAAGACTAGAGGGCAAATGAAGCAATACAATGTTGGTACCCCATTTGAAAGATTTGCGATCGACGTGGCAGGTCCTTTCCTAGAAACAAATATCTTAGTTGCCATGGATTATTTCAGTAAATGGCATAAAGCTTATTCACTACCAAATCAGGAAACTAACACCGTGGCAAGGGCATTCGTTGACGAATTCTTCAGTAGATTCGGCGTACCATTAGAGCTTCATTCAGACCAAAGGCAGCAACTTTTCAAGAAGATCGTAGAACTTCTGGGAATCCGCAAAACAAGGACGACTCTGCTCCATCCACAATCAGATGGCATGGTCACTAGACCACTAGAAAGATTGGAACAAATTTCTACCTATTCTAACGATGGCTTCCAAAGGTGCAGTGCATAACACAACAGGACATACCCCTGCCAAGGTTATATTTGGTAAAGAACTTCGTCTTCCGGTAGATTTGTTGTAAGGATCACCAGAAGGACCAGTGCAAGATGTCCAGAACTATGCTGATGAACTTCGAAAAAGATTAAAGGAAATCCATCAAAACGTGAGGATAAAGATAAAGATTGCTATCGATCGGATAGAACTTCTTTTCCATGATTTATCCATAATTTATCCATGATATAATCTAAGGGCGAATTCTGCAGGATTTAAGGCAGGTGACTTGATGTGACTGTAAATCCACAGAGAAAGAACTGAAGAAAGTATCCCAAGTTGTCTCCAAATTGGGAGGGTCCATATACAGTCATCAAACGGATCAACGACGTAGTATACAGGATCTAACTTACCCCTAGAGCAAAGATGAAAGTGGTTCATCTTGAACGGTTAAAGAGTTACAGTCGTGAAGATTTCTCTCTCAGAGCTAAGAGGGGGGCAATTTTACGCCCGACCGTCGGTCCATAGAGATTCGGGCCGAAGCGGCAACCCCGAGCGCCGACCACGACCCCGAGAACCCATCTGGAATAAACGAGAATCGGAAACAGTCGCCTCCGTTCTCGAAAGTACGAGAGTGTGTTCAGTCTGGATATATAAACCAGCGCGCCCCGCGAGATGAGATGGAATAGATAGTGCAATATAAGCGAAATAAGCGGACAGACGAACAGTGTGAATTGTTAGTAGAGAATAATTGTGTTTTAATCGTGTTGTAATAGTTAAAAGTAAATAAAAGTGTGTAGTTAATTAACGATAAATTATTGGAACCCATATCCTGTAACAATATTATTGTACAGGGAGTTTCAATTTCGAGGCACATCATTGGGATCTCAGCAACGGTAAGAGATACAGGGTCGGTTAAATTGGGGCAAAGTTGAGCAATTTGAAGTCCAATGATATGCCGTTTTAACATTTGAAAAATTTCACTTACTTTCGGAGATATCCGAAAAAACACTAAATTTTGAAAAATCGTTTTTATTTTGTGTTGAGCTTATTCGAAGAGATATTTTAAAATGATTGACATTTCGTCGTTGCAACTTTTTCTGACCTGTAAGATGGCATATTTAGTTTCTTTCTACGACGTTTCGTTTTTTGGGAACCATCATCAACTTTACTTTTTTAAATGAGGACCTGGATTTTTTATTCGTTACTTTTATCGCTCTTTTTAACCAAAAAAATACGATATACAATATGAGAAATTTTGCAATATCAGTTTAGCTAATAATCGTTTTTTCTTTATACAGGGTGATTTACGTTATTCGACACGGAAGATTATGGCTAAACTTTTAGATTTAAAAAAAGTTTTGTATATGGAATGGATGAAGGTCTATTGGAAGTACATTTTAAAATTATTGTCATTGTCGCATTGTCATATTGTCACAGGTGGTCCCAAAAGTATAAAATTGATTAAAGTTTTATTTTTTTAAACGAGGCACCTAGTATACATAGTAAAGGTAGTTTTATTAAGGTTTATGGTATCTAAACCGCACCGTTCTTCAGATATTCGTGATTTTGTGAAAATGCAGCATCAAATTTAATGTTTAAAATCTCAGCCCTTGGTTTCTTTTCAACCACCGAAATTGGCTGACGGGCTACTAGTACATTGAATTTTTTGCGGTATCTATTAAATATTAACTACTGTGTACCAAATATAAAAAAATAACACTAAATTATTGCAAAATTCAAATAGTAATAACTCGTTTAATTCAAAGAAGACACCCTGTATTTTATAGTATCATTAGATGCATTTTCCTCCAGTTTCCTATCAAAAAGTATTAAATATTCCTATAGCTTGGTCGTTGCATTTTCTTGAAAAATTGATTTTTTCTGAATTGGCGCTGACATAAACAAATGTAGTAATCTAATTTACCTGTTCAGGTCTGTTCAGATGTTACCTGATTTTGACAAAGCAAAATTTATTGTCATTTCTAGTTGTCACATATTAATTTAAAGTTAAATATTTTTTTACTGTTATAATTGGTGGTTAACAGGAAGTTTTTTGTTCAATCAAAGTGGTGGTTTACACAACAGAAGAACGAGTCGATATGATCTTCATTCTAGGAGAATGCTTGCAAAATTGTCTTTTAGCATCAAGGGTTTATGCTAACTCGACCGAATAGAGCCGTTTTTGAAAGACTGTTGGTTCAATTTAGGCAAACTGGTAGTGTTCAGTATGAAACGACTGCCAAAACGAGACCAGTTACAGAAAACCAAGAAACTGAATTAGCCGTTATTGGCTCTGTAGTTGAAAATCCCCATGTCGGACAACGAGAAATTGCACAAAACTTAAATATTAGCCAAGCAAACGTATCAAGGATTCTTCAAAAACATGTCGATTATAAGATACAACTACATCAAGAACTCTCCGATAACGATTTTGGCCAACGAGTGGACTTTTGTATGTGGGTGTTAGAAAAAGTTGGAGAATAAGAAGATGTTTTTGAATGAGTTCTATTTAGTGATGAGTGTACTTATCATAACGATGGTTCTTTTAACCGACACAATTTTCATTATTATTCTGATTTTAACCCCCATGAATTTAGAGTTATTAATAACCAACATAGGTGGTCAGTAAATGTATGGGGGGGCATAATGTAGGGGTATGTGATTGGACCTTTATTTTTTGACAAACATTAAAACGGAATGTCGTTTCTAATTTTTTTGAGAAATCAGCTTCCAATTTTACTGGAAGAAGTTCCTCTAGATATAAGAACAACCATGTGGCTGCAAATGGATGAGGCACCTGCTTATTATCATCGTGAAGTCCGGGAGTTCTTAAATGTTCGTTTCCAAAATCGATGGATTGGAAGGAATGGAGCACAACATTGGCCACCAAGGTCCCCTGACATAACTCCTCCCGATTTCTTTTTATGGGGATATGTGTAAGGAATCGTGTATAATACGCCACCAACCACAAAAGAAAATATGAAGGAACGAATCAGAGAGGCCTTCAGAAGCATAACTCCCTATATGTTACGCAATGTGAGTGAAGGATTTAAAAACAGAATACGTTCGTGTTTAGAATCAGACGGTCGTCATTTTGAACACATTTTATAACTGTATGTTTTTGTTTGCTTTTCTCTTATGTTGACTTGTTATTTATTGTATTTCAAATTGCCATTATTATTGCACTTAATTTTTTTGTAATAGAGATGCTAAATTTTGTAACATAATGTTTTATTGTTTTATTTGATATTTTATGCTAAATAAAGACACTTTAACATTCAGATGACTGCTAAATAATCTTCATGATCATAATTTTGTAACTTATAAATAAATATCTGACAAATACTCATTAGTTCATTAGAAAACTTCGTCTAGTTAGTTGTGAAATGTCAAATGAAAAGAATGGAGAAACAAAAGCTCATTTACTTTCATTATGCCATCCTTTTCTGTCAAAATTTTATAGCCTCCTGAATGAAGTTTTCTAGTGAACACCCGGTACTAATGATAATAAATTTTGCTTCCTCAAAATCAGGTATTGTAACAGGTAAAGTAGATTACTTAATTCGTTTATGTCAGCTCAAATTCAGAAAAAAATCAATTTTCCAAGAAAACGCAAAGACTAAGCTATAGGAATGTTTATAGTCTTGATGGGAAACTAAATTCTGCATCTAATGATACTATAAAATACGGGGTGTCTAATTTAAATTAAACTAGTTATTACTGTTTGAAGTTTGCAAGAATTTGGTGTTCGGTGCACAGTAGTTAATATTTAATACACACCGCAAAAAATCCAATGTACTATTAGCCCACCAGCCAATTTTGGTGGTTGAAAGAAACCAAGTGGGTGCTGAGATTTTAAACATTTAATTTGATGCTGCATTTTCACAAAATCACGAATATCTGAAGAACGGTACGGTTTAGATGCCATAAACCTTAATAAAACTACCTTTACTTTTGTCCGTAGGTACCGAAAATACATTAATATACTAGGTGTCTCATTTAAAAAATACAACTTTAATCAATTTTATACTATTGGGACCACCTGTATACAATGACAATAATTTTAAAATGTACTTCCAATAGACCCCCATCCATTCCATATACAAAACTTTTTTAAAATCTAAAAGTTTAGCCATAATCTTCCGTGTCGAGTAACGTGAATCACCCTGTATATACCATTATCTCCTTTACTACCTATTGTTACTAGGATGTCTAACTACCAAACAAAGCACTAACCAAAAAGTCTTCTAAACAATTTCCAGGTTATTGCCCGTTGAATTACTCTAGCTCGCACATAGCCCTTGTTCTCCTATTATATTTCCTTTTTTTTATCAAGACTTTCTGAATTAATTTATAAATACATAACTTGCAACAAGAAAAATACTCTAATAGAAATTTTACAAATAAAATAAATTACAATTAACCATCTAAGATAATAATATAGGTTGTTATATGCTAATAATGATTCAATCCTGTTTGGCTTTTCGTAGAACGCTAATGCATTCATTTTTGAAAAAAGTGTCGTGGATTTGAGTACCATGGACACAGGTTAGGCGCACTGCCGCATAACGAAAGAGTTGTTACAAATTTTTTAAACGAATCCTTTCCCAACCAGTTGATTGGAAACCAAGGGGTCGTGCCACTTGTCAGAAAGAAGTCCCGATCTTTCTACTCTGGATTACTTTCTTTAGGGTTATTTGAAAAACGGCATATTCAAACACCCAACCAATGATTTCAATATTCTAAGGGAAAATTTAATAACAGAAGCAAGGGCTATGCGAGCTAGAACAATTGAACGGTCAATTACCAGCAACTTGCTTAGAAGAACTCAAAAATGTATTGAGGTGCAGGGAATGTTAATAGAGTATTTAGTTTAATGTTTTATCTTATGTTTAGTGCTTCGTTTAGTAGTAACATCGGTCTTATATATTAAATAAAAATTTTATATAATAAAATTTAAAGGAAAAACGATTTCTAGCTAGACTTCAATTGCAATATATGTCATATTGCTTATCGTGTTGTTTGGATTAAAAAGAGCGATCAAAATAACAAATAAAAAATCCAGGCCTGTATTTAAAAAAGTAAAGTTGATGATGGTTCCCAAAAAACGAAACGTCGCAGGCAGAAACTAAATATGCCATCATGCCTCAAAACAAAATAAAAACGATATTTCAAAATTTCGTATTTTTTCGGATATCTCCGGAAATAATCGGAATTTTTCAAATGTTAAAATGGCATATTATTGAATTCCAAACTGCGCAACTTTACCCCGATTTAACTGACTCTGTTTCTCTTACCGTTGCTGAGATCCCAATGATGTGGCTCGAATTTGAAACACCCTGTACAGGATGGCCTAATTTGGATGTTTTAAATGGGAAAGTCCTCGTAATTTCTCGAGCTGAATTCATTGCCGGAAACAGAAATCTGCTATCGTCTTTTGTTTTCTTGCAATTGATGAAAGCTCAATTTTCGCCATTTTCGAAAATGCGTTATAATTTTTTTATTAGTCTAGTTTGGTAAAAATGGTTTTTACATTATTAAGGCACTCTTTTGAATAGATTCCAATGGTGATTTTGGAATTTTTATAAACTTATTTTTTTTTAATTTATTACATAAACTTCTATTTTTTTATATACAACCTATAACTTCTTTCTACTTTGTTAGAAAGAGAATTTTTTTCTCTTTAAAACGACGTATAACATGATAGGTTTTGCTTTGAACTTATATGCATTTTTGATAAAAACTTCTTTTTGGAGTAGTGGACCATGACGCGATGACGCTCCGATGCCGATGTCGCGGCCATCTTGTTGTGCAGCTGTCACTGTCGATATTCCGCGGTTGGAGAAATTTAATAATCTCGTAACCAGCGTAGACAGTTCAATAACGTTCATTAAGTTTTCCCCTTGTAAGGACGTAACGAAAAAATATCATTCTATTTTCTGCAACAAGATGGCGCACCCGCCATCTTGTTGCAGAAAGGGAAAATTATTGTCCTCTCAGGAAAACGATTCCAGTAAAATTCAGGTGCAATATAATTATTTTGAATATAATATGGTACTCTGATGGTACGTCCCCATGTGCGGATATGGCGTATATTGCGGATTTGGCGCTGTGGTCTGATTGGTTGAAATTGAAGTTTCGTCCTAAGTGTTGCCAAATTTCTGCATTCTCATTAAAGTGATATATGTAGTTGGATAAATAGTGGAAAAAACGACAGTTACTATATCGGAATCCTTGACATTTGCCATATGATTTGAGAGGTTCGGGTAGAACGATGCATATATCAAAAAAGATGGAATGCAGTGTGCACTGCGGCAACACTGTGAATCCGCACTATAAGCCATATCCGCACATGGGGAAATACCACTAGATGTCGAATTTTTCAAAAGATTGAAATGACATTAATTCGTTACGTCCTTACAGGGGTAAAACTTAATGAATGTTATTGAACTGTCTACGCTAGTTACGAGATTATTAAATTTCTCCAACCGCGGAATATCGACAGTGACAGCTGCCCAACAAGATGGCCGCGACACTGGCATCGGAGCGTCATCGCGTCATGGCCTACTACTCCAAAAAGAAGTTTTTATCAAAAAAGCATATAAGTTCAAAGCAAAACCTATCATGTTATACGTCATTTTAAAGAGAAAAAAATTCTCTTTCTAACAAAGTAGAAAGAAGTTATAGGTTGTATTTAAAAATATGGAAGTTTATGTAATAACTCAAAAAACAATAAGTTTATAAAAATTCAAAAATCACCATTGGAATCTATTAAAAAAAAGTGCCTTAATAATGTAAAAACAATTTTTACCAAACCAGACTAATAAAAAAATTATAACGTATTTTCGAAAATGGCGAAAATTGAGCTTTCATCAATTGCAAGAAAACAAAAGACGATAGCAGATTTCTGTTTGCGGCAATGAATTCAGCTCGAGAAATTACCTTGGCATCGACTTTTTGATATTTAATATTCCTATTAGTTTAAGAGTTTCCCATTTAAAACACCCAAATTAGCCACCTTTTACAGCCGTAGACAAAACATATTTTCTACTTTACGAAAGCCAACGTTTCAATTATGTTTTCAACTTCCTCAGCGGTAAAAAGTAAAGTCTAGACTAGATAACTTTTATTAAGAATTCCAGGTACAGTGTATCCCGAAATTAGATGACCAAACTTAAATAGGGAATTCTTGAGGCTAGAAAATACATTACATATACCTGATTCACTTATTTTTGACACAATGGCACAACAAGTGAGGAGAAAATATGGTTATTTGACAAATCAGTACTATTTTGGCCTCGTGAACTTCCTATTTCAGTTTGGCAACCTAATTTCGGGGCACCGTGTATGCTTATTTGTCTTAGGAAAGGCAATGTTTCGTTCAAATTACGTTCCTAGTTAATGCGTAAATGCGGCAACTCAGCATCCTTTTTTTTACTAATTTCTCCAGCTACGCGACTGTTTTGTTTTAAAATAAAGAAGTAGAAAGGAAATTGATGTATATACAGAGTGTGAATTAAGTTTTTCTTATCAAAATCAAATAAATCAAAGTTTAAATTATTTATTTTTATGTTTCCTCAGGGTTGAAGTGAAAAATGTCGCAAATCAATTTAAAACGCAAATCAATTTAAAATATATGGCGAAACGTCGACAAGTTCATAACTGATTTCGAATAACACCCCTGATCCCACAACCCAAAAATCAAAACCACATCTAAATTTAAAACGTTATGTATCCCTATCTTCATATGACTACTTTCTTTTTCGGCAATGATCTTTTTTAACGAATTCGTAAAAGGAAAATTGATGTGGGCGAACTCAAATGCATCAATTGAGATAGAAGCCGATTTTTTACGAGAGCCAACGTTTTAACATTTAATTTAATATTCCTAAGCGTTGCAACGCAAAAATGTCTTGAACGCATAGATCTACCATAAATCGTACTTTCTTTAAAATGAAATTGACATAGGTTCCTATAAAGAGGGCCAAATTAATTTTAAGTCACAAAAATCACAATCTTTATGAAGAAGCACTTTCACCGCAAAATTCGACAATATCTCAACTATTATAGAAATTATTCATTCAAACATACCTTTTTTTTAAATGAGACTTTATAAATATTTTGGTGTTTTTGCATTTGATAGGTCCTCATGGGCATTTTTTATATAGCATATCCTATGCCCATTTCTAACAGTTTTAGAGATAATTGGTTCTATGGGTTGTCATTTTTTTATACCTAAGAAATCTGTAGTACCTAAGCGGCTTAACGCAGAACCAAACAATCAATAAATTCAATTCTACTTTTAAAAATATCAAAATTTTAACAAATTAAAATTTTTACATTAAATAAAAATACAAATAGTCTTGAATGATAGACCTTTTGATATTAAGATAAATACATGCAATTTGTTTTGTTCTATCTCTATGTGATTTAGATGTACCAAAAAAAAAATTAAAATTTTTTGACTTAAATATGTATCTTGTAAACTGTTAAAGATAGCTATAGCACACGCTGCATATAAAATGCTTCTGATAACCCATCAAATGCAAAAACGTTTTGATACTAAGCAGCACTGTAATGGAGAGTCAATAATTAGCGAAGTTTAGTCAATTTTTCTTCACGATTTTTATTTCTATTTATTATTATCATATTCATTATTTACAAAAATAAAATACATACTTGCACCCATCACAGTCATATTATGCTGCTACTCGACTTTACGTGTCGCGACAATCCTAAATATCACTCAAGTAAACAACCGATTGACTTCCTAGTTTCGACTGATTGATTAAACGCTCAAATGGTTCAAATAAAGACTTATTCACGAATCGCTCAAAAATTTCAGATAGCAATAATAATAATAACCATAATAAGTACTTACAAATTATTACAATCGAAGAGATCAATTATATCGATAAAAACAATAATAATCTTGTCGATACGTTTACTAAAATAATATCAATGGCATTTATTAATAGTTGAGGTGACGTGTGGGATCAAAAATTATTGAAGTTTTCAAATATTTATTGGCTTTCTGAGATGGAATGTGTAACAGGTTGGTGTGCAATATGTAAAAGTCAATGAAACTTTTGTTTAAGCCTCCGGCGATCTGTACCTATAATTTTTGAGACTCAAAAGTAATCTAAAGCTCCAATATAAAATACCTCACATTGTTGGATCAAGGACGATAACAGGAAGACAGGATCAACTTGTAAATAATTTATGATCCCCTTCTAAATCCACCTCTCCATAAAACAACGATAAAGAATTTGTTGGTGTTGGCAGTGAGAACATTTACTTTAAGTCTTTTGACTTATATCAGTATAAATAATCCCGATTGAAGATCTAATTCCCTCACGGGGATCAATAGCTCGTCAATTTTAAAGTTAATGATTATTTGGCTGCAAGATTAAGGGAAGCGGTACCGATATCTGCGATTTTATTGGCCTCCGGTTTATTCGACTTCACGTGCACCACCGATAATAATTGTTATTATCAACGTATTGTGTTACTTTTAATTACCTAAACTGATCTGTTTGTTAATTGCATTTTTTTGTGAAAATACTTGACGTTAGAGATAGAGAAATACTTACTCGATGATCCAGAATTTTGAAACTGTCCCCTCAGCTCCATTTCTTGTTGATGCTCCAAGTGCATCTGCTCACCGCCGGCACTAATCATTATCCACAAACGACTTAGAAATCGAAAACTACACAAAAAAAGAACTAATACAATACTTCGTACTTCCGACCGAACTAATGCCAAACTGAACTTCGCAAACCAAAGAATTAAGAAGTCGACAAAAATATGGACCTCACTGTCACGATACGGGGTTCTGATTGGTGCCTCTCAACCCCTCTACACGAGAACAGTGATGAGTCAAGCCCAGCCCCTTTGTCGAGTGGCCTTTTCACAGCCCTTCCTTCTCATCAGGGCTCGAGGCGACAAAAAGAGCCTCCCGCCGAAAAATATACATATTGCTTTATATTGACTGCAAAAAAGGAACTGTTTGTATGTTTCATTTATTGACTTTGGTATCACCAAAAAAAGAAAAGAAGCGGTTTTTGTTCACTTTTAAACTTTAATATATGATGGTGTTAGGAACTGACACAACACTAAAGAATGACGGAGGTTAGTTACTGGGTACCGTAGAACGGATTTTGCGACATTTTTGAACTTTTTTCATTTTTTTTTATCAATTTTTTGGTATAAAACATTGTATGATGAAAACTATCATTCAGCTAAAGGTTGACTATAAAACGATTACAAAAAAATGTCTATTTCTTTGCTTTCCCTATTTACACTTTGCCACAATTTTATCCTGTACCTTGGAGAACTTTGTGACTATAAGCCATTCACTAATTACTGACATCAAGTAGGCGTTGGAAATCTGGCTTTGATATTTTTATTTTATCTTCTCAACATGTGCTGAAACGAGAAAGGTATAAAGAAAAGATTTCAAAGGTAATGAGAAAAATAAGGGAATGAATTATAGTGGTTTTCTGTACGTTGAGGTATAAGTTACAAAAAACAAGTTAAGAAGCTAAAATTTTATAGAAAAAAAGCTAGAAGTGATTCACCAAAAGCAGATTGAAAGAGAGAAAAAAAAACAAAAATTTTGTAACTAAAAAAAAACAAAAATTTTGTAACTAAAAAAAAAAGTGCAAAAATTTTAAAGAAAATAGACAAAATTGATTAAACAAGTACAGGTTCAAAAAGCAACAGAATCAATCAGTATGTTGCAGATATTTTTGGAAGAGCAAACATGTTATAAATACCTGAACTAAGGCAACTTGGTTTGATTCGACGACAATAATAATAAGCATAAAATTATAGATAAAAAGATAAATCTAAAAGCGGCAAATAGTTACAGGTACACAGTTTAAAATCTTCTTAATTGGGGACCAAAATCACCTACAAACTTAGAAAAAATGCTGAAAAGATGTCCTTAGTCGGACCATCCTTATCTCAATCGAAAAATTGAAAAATCAGGAATCTTTAGTCATTAGAAAACACAGTTTTTTTCCAAAATTGTCTCAATGGAATTGAATTTACATTACTGTTAATTACTCGTTCTTAAGGTCTCATTTTAGGTTAATGCCATTACTAACCATTAAAAAACAAGGAAAAGACCAACTTAATAAGAAAAGGAAAATATGAAGAAAAGCGGGAAAATAAACTACAAAAGCACGGGTTAAGAAAAATTAAAAAAACAGAAAAATATAGAAAAAAAAGTGCAAAAGAGATATTTAAAGGCAAAAAATTAAATTGTTCAAATTTAGGGTCAAAATCATTTAAAACTTCGAACCAAAGTTTCATGAAAAATGATTTTTGACTCGTTGAAAAAGTTTTATTTCGGGATAAAACCCCATAGAAAAATTAAAATTTTCTGAAATCAGCAAGCGTTAAAAAACAAAGTTTTGTGCCAAAATCATCTTAAGGAAATTGAATTGACTTTACAATTATTTACTCGTTGTTAAGGTTTAATTTAAAATGAATAAAATTTTGAAATAATTAAAACAAAAGAAAATTTTCAATATAGAACCATAAAAAAATTAAACAGGACATTTGATGAAAATTGGCAAATAATAAGAACAGAAAAATATGAAGAATAAAAGAATAGTAAAAAAATAAAAACTACAAAAGCACCGAGATAAAAAAAGCGAAAAAATCAGAAAAATATAGCAACAAAAAGTGCCAAAGAGATGTAAAAGCAAAAAAAATAAAATCATTTAAATTAGGGCGAAAATTATTTCAAACTTCGAAACAAAGTTTCCTTCATAAAAAATTATTTTCGTTGAAAAAGTTTTATTTCGGGCTAAAACCGTATAAAAAAAATTAAAAATTTCTGAAATCATTAAGCGTTAAAAAATACAGTTTTGTGCCAGTCATCTTAAAAGAATTGAATTGACTTTACAATTATTTATTTGTTGTTAAAGTTTAATTTTAGATTAAATAAAGTTTAATTTTAGATTTAAAACCTTGAAATAATTAAAACACAAGGAAATTTCCACTTTAGAACCATAAAAAAATGAAAGAAGACATTTGATGAAAAATGGCAAATAATAAGAATAGAAAAATATGAAGAATAAAAGAATAAAAAAATAAAAACTACAAAAGCACCAAGATAAAAAATGCGAAAATATCAGAAAAATATAGAAAAAAAAAGTGCAAAAAAGATATTTAACGGCAAAAAAATTAAATTATTCAAATTCAAATTAGGGTAAATATCGTTTAAAACTTCGAAACAAAGTTTCTTTCATAAAAAATTATTTTTGACTCGTTGAAAAAGTTTTATTTCGGGCTAAAACCGTATAAAAAAAATAAAAAATTTCTGAAATCATTAGGTGTTAAAAAATACAGTTTTGTGCCAAAATAATCTTAAAGGACTTTAATTGTTGACTTTACAATTATTTATTCGTTAAGGTTTAATTTTAGATGAATAAAACCTTGAAATAATTAAAACACAAGGAAATTTCCAATATAGAACCATAAAAAAAATAAAGAAGACATTTTATGAAAAATGGCAAATAATAAGAATAGAAATATATAGAGAATAAAAGAATAGTAAAAAAATAAAAACTACAAAAGCACCGAGATAAAAAAAGCGAAAAAATCAGAAAAATATAGAAAAAGAAGTTGCAAAAGAGATATTTAAAGGCAAAAAATTAAATTATTCAAATTCAAATTAGGGTCAAAATCATTTAAAACTTTGAAACAAAGTTTCCTTCATAAAACATCATAAATTCAATCATCCTTCATAAAACATCAGAGCAAAAAATTAAATTATTCAAATTTAGGATCAAAATCATTTAAACTTAGAAAATCGAACCAAAGCTTTCTAAATTAAAAAATTATTTTTGACTCGTTGAAAATGTTTTATTTCGGGCTAAACCCGTAGGAACAACCTTAAAAATTTCTGAAATCATTAAGCGTTAAAGAACCCGTTTTTTTGCCAAAATCATCTTAAAGGAATTGAATTGACTTTACCATTATTTGCTCATTGTTAAGGTTTAATTTTAGATGAATAAAATCTTGAAATAACTAAAACACAAGAACATTTCCAATTTACAACCAGAAAAAAAATGAAACAGGATATTTGATAAAAAATGGCAAATAATAAGAATAGAAAAATGTGAAGAATAAAAGAATAGTAAAAAAAATAAAAACTACAAAAGCACCGAGATAAGAAAAGCGAAAAAATCAGAAAAATATAGCAACAAAAAGTGCCAAAGAGATTTGTAAAAGAAAAAAAATAAAATCATTTAAATTAGGGCGAAAATTATTTCAAACTTCGAAACAAAGTTTCCTTCATAAAAAATTATTTTCGTTGAAAAAGTTTTATTTCGGGCTAAAACCGTATAAAAAACCTTAAACATTTCTGAAATCATTAAGCGTTAAAAAACACAGTTTTGTGCCTAAATCATCTTAAGGGACTTGAATTGACTTTACAATTATTTAGTCGTTGTTAAGATTTAATTTTAGAAGAATAAAATCTTGAAATAATTGAAACACAAGGAAATTTCCAATTTAGAACCATAATAGGAATAATAAAATAAAGAATATTAAAAAAACTACAAAAGCACAGAGATAAGAAAAGTAGAAAAATCAGAAAGTGATAGAAAAAAAGTCCAAAATAAATAGGTAGAGGCACGAAATTAAATTATTTAAATCTAGGGCCAAAATCATTTAAAACTTAGAAAATCGAACTAAAATAAAAAACGATTTTTGAATCGTTAGAAAAATTTTATTTCGGGCCAAAACCATATAAAAAATTAGAAAATCATCAATCGGTAAAAAAAACACGGTTTTGGGCTAAAATTCTCTCATTATAAATTCTTTTTATGTACCTTGCATCGTTTTTAAATGATTAGATTACTGTTGGATAGCGGGTGACGGACAAAAAGCACTTTACTTGTTTTGAAATTCCAACGTTTCGACCTTTTTTGAGGTCTTCTTTAGGGTTTTTTCAATCACAGAAACATGTCACAACAGCAAAAACATTCACGATTGCACAAGCATCCATAATTCACAGACCAGTATACTTGGAGAACACAAACAGGACACAAAATGACCAAAAAAAGAGGACTGGAAGCAGTTAAGGCTGAACAGGGTTCTGAACAGAGAATCTAAAGTCTTAACGGATTCTAATTTTCATGTTTCGTTGGTTTATGGCCTGTTTGTGTTTGAAACTGAATACAAATGAACGTACATGAGTTTATATTTGATTATAAAAAAAAACGAAGAACAGTTAGCAATTTAAAAAATTAGACTGGAACACTGATTTATTTGAAAAATGTTGGTTGAAAACTAGTACAAACTTAATAGGTCAATCTTTTATATTCGTTTTATTATACTGGACTCCCAAGTCATCATTATAAGCCATAATTTGGCGATTGTTCTCTAATCCTTACTAAATTCGGCGACCATTTAGTTAAAAAAGCTCCCAAAAAAGCCAATCTATTACGAAATTATTACGGCACCTTGGCGAAAATGGGGAATTTTTATTTCGTCATTCCTCGGCCTTTCTGACCAATATTTAGGCCAGTATTTTGGCCATATTTCAGCAAAAAATGCTAGATTTGATAGAGTTGATAGCTAAAGTTTGAGTGATAAAAAATAGCTTTTATCACTAAAAATGTTCCTACATTTTGATATCTAGCAAACGAACTGTGCGTGGAGATTCAAAATGCCGACATGACATGACTGACTGTTTTGTGTGGATATATTCTCAATAGTTTGCAATTAAACTATTTTTTACAAGCGATTTTACAGCAAATAATGGAGTAAAATTTTAGTGCTAAGGCAAATTTACTGTAAATGTAGAGGAGATAGTTGATAAAAATCAATGCGCCAAGGTATTTTTAATTATTTTGCAACCTATCATTTACACTAAAACTAAAAAATAATTGATCTTAAATAAAATTTCCTGATTTTTTACTTTCTCTACTACACGCGTTTTGACGACTCAATGTATCAAAATGCTTTTATACGCTAATACGCTAAAAATATGATATAATTCAATAGTTGCTTGGATATAATTTATTATTTTACAAATGGCAGTCTATAAGTAATAGCCACCCGGTTATTGCAGATATTTATCGAGGCTACAACGATCGTCAAGAGGCTAGGAGCGACCGTTCCGTCATAAAAACTAATCAGTGGCCAAAAAAATAGCTATGTTGGCCATGTCGTTTATTTTACGCCCTCTGACGGCTCTCACCGAAGCAAAATGTTAACTCACATGCTGCCCACGTCTTTGTATGTTTTTGTTGTTACAAAAACGTTGCTTTATAAAGTAAAGAATACATATAGAAGTAAAATAATAGTTTAGTTTTTGCTTTCTGAGTTTTAAACTTCCAGTTTTATTTATTACCAATTCCTCAGTAGATCATAGACTTATATGAAATGCCTAGCATAATAAGGATATAAAAGAAATCTCTCACTAATAAATTGACGTGACAACATTGTCCAAAAAAACCTTGGGGTTAATCGATTTGTGAAATTCTAGTGGAATGATTTATAGGTACTTCGTCTTACACAAGTTGATGGAAGTTACAGAAGAATAGTAACGGTTTCGGCAGTTGCTGGAGTAGAATTCGATTTTGTTTAAGGTTAATAAGTTTTTTAATAAGCTTTGGCGTTTGGGGAAAGTTAAAGTTACTACTTTAACTTTCCCCAAACGCCATCTTATATCAATATTCCGTGGCTACATAAGTTAGCTATTATTTTCAATTTGGTAGTCATTTTGGATAACACAGGTTTTAGCTATATTTCTGGTTAAAAAAGTCACAAATGTACTGCAATAAAGTAGACATTTTATCCAGTAAATATTCGGCAATTTTAACCAGGCAAAAAAAATATAATGTTTACCAACATTTTTGCCAAATTAATGCTATCAAAGAAAAGTGCTTCTTTATGACCAAGTCTTGGCAATAGATGAGATTTTATGACCGATTTTTTGACCAAAATGTATCTTACATAAATGGCCAAATAATAACCAAATCCTTGTATTTTTACTACTTTATGACTAACTTTTGCCCATTAATGCTATTTGGTTATACAATGCTACTTGGGCGGTTTTTCTAACTGAAAAAATTTAGATGAAAACGAGTGCAACTGCCTTGAGTTAGTTTATATTTGAGAACAACAAATTAATAGATATCTCGAGAACGGTTAGAGATTAGAAAAATTGAACTGAATCGCTGATTTAGTTGGATAAAACTGTTTGAAAACTAGTACAAACCTAATAGTTCAATCTTTTATATTAGATTTATTATACTGGACTGTTACTCTAACTGTAAGTACGGAGTACAGACATCATAAGGTTGTATTTGGAAATAAAAGTTAGTAGGTAGATATGGAACTGTAGCTAGCGGGTGTAGGACAAATAAGAAGCTATTTCACAGTTGCGAATACACCAACGTTTCGATCTTTATTTAGATCTTCTTCAGGGCTAAAAAATATGCTCAATGAAAAATGCTACAACACACTTAATGCATAAACAAATCAATAAAGACACAACTATAAACTCCAATAAAAAATTGCATGAAAATACGTTTCAACAGTTAAAAGTAGATTTGGTAATTAACAAATACATACAAACCATATATGGTTTGGAAGTAGTGCGTTGTAGAATTTTTCATTGAGCATATTTTTTAGCCCTGAAGAAGATCTAAATAAAGATCGAAACTTTGGCGTATTTGCAACTTTGAAGTAGCTTCTTATTTGTCTTACACCCGCTATCTGCAGTTCCATTGAACTAGAAAGGACACAAAGCATACATATAATGTTAGTAGATATCTCGAGAGCAGTTTCAGTTCCATCATTAGACTGAACCGTTGCTTTGACAGGAAAAATGTAGATGAAGTTGAATACAAACGCCATGACTTTATATTTGAGAATAACAAATTAGTAGATATCTCGACAACGGTTAGAAGTTTCAAAAATTGGACTGGACCATTGCTTTGACTGGAAAAAAGTAAATGAAAACGAGTACGGACGGCATAAAATAACTTTTGGGAATAAAAGTTGGTAGATATCTCGACGATTAGAGATTTCAAAAATTAGACTGGACCGATGCTTTGGACAGGTGCTAGCAAATTTAGCTTCAGAATTAACTATACGCCCGTCGGTTAAACTATTAATATTATTTTCAGGTAAAGAGGTACCAAAAGTCCTTTATGAGGTTATTGCAGCCTAATTGGGGCGATTAAAACTACCTGGAATCCTTGCTTAAGCACACCATATATCTCTATGCTGTGCTTAAGTGGCTAGACGCTCTTTGATGTCGTTCTTGACCGACAATTAGTCGGTGAAAAAGACGTACTACCGAACTCGTGATGCGAAGAAGTTTTGCAAGGGTCATTGGAATGACCTAATGATACCTTTACCTTGCATTTTTTCCGACGTTTTGATTGTAATTTTTCAATGTGGCTACAATCACAAGTCTAATATCATTGCCTTTTTCAATAATCTTTACCTTCACTATCTTCCTTATTAGAAGTTCATTGCAGGCTGCTTTCGTCATTCTTTTGAGCTAGGCGGCATGTGGAAACCTGATAGTGCTTTACAAAGGTGCTCAACATCTTGTCCAAAAATTATTCATAAAATTTTTTTGCCTCTCAAAAAGCTTTGCATTGGTTTTGTTTTAAAGTAAGTTTTTCTTTTTGCACGTTTTTTTTCTTGTCGCTCTTAATTTCCATGTGTTTCTGATGGTCAAGCTGTCTCTACAGCTACACGGCAAAATATTCACAATTTTTGACTCAGAGATATTCTCACCAATTTCAATTGTAACATTCGTCACAATATCCTAATGAGCTTTGTATTCGAATAATTTCCTCTGTGAGGTCATCCCGTGAGATATTTGCTTTGTCTTTACAATCTGCTTCAAGAGTGTCCACCCCGCTCAAACTGGACGATGGTCTGCAGCTTAAATATCGCTTCCAAAATAGCAAAATGATAACAGTCAGATCGGACTTTGACTCCACTGGTTCTTTTATTTTTGCTCCAATTCAGACTACATAAGGTGTCATGCTTAAAAAAAAATCTGAAGTGCGTTTTTTGAATGGTTGCCCTTTTTCAATATCCTCTAATCCAATTATTTTACTTATTTCAATTTCCTCTAAAACCAATTTGTAGATTTTTCCACTCATATATTTGTAAGTATCAAAAAATACGGGCACAGTGTAAAGAATAATACATTACATAATGTATTATTCCTTATACTGTGATACGGGTTAATATTTTGAAAAAAATTAAGTGCACCAATGAAATGTGAGTTATTCCCATTTCAAATTCGAAATGATTATCGCGAAAACTAGAGGAGTTACGAAAAAAAAGATTAACACCATTTATCTATGTAATGAAGTTTGAGGACTAAAGTTTTCATAGAATTTTTGTAATTTTTTTTCTAGAATAATCTGTTGCACCCTAATTTTGGAAAATCTGTCTTGGATTGTTTATTTGATTGATTATCGACAAATTTATTTAGTTTTGACAATGGCAAAGTTATGTTTTATAATTTTTGTAATTTTTTTTCTAGAATAATCTATTGCACCCTAATTTTGGAAAATCTGTTTTGGATTGTTTATTTGATTGATTATCGACAAATTTGTTTAGTTTTAACAATGGCAAAGTTATGTTTTATAGAAGGACAACTAAGGTGTTTTTCTAACACATAGCTCTTACGAAAAGAAAACGTTATGTAAACGAAAAACTTAATATTGAAATTTTCTTTTCCTACAGCAGCCCTTAAATTCGCCATTGCATCAATTATTTATAAACCACAAATTAAAATACCTATTTAGTACTCAGTACCTTTAATGGTCTTGTTGTCTCGTAACTCTTAAAGTGTCTAACAACGTTATTTATTACAGGTATCGGCAAGTCAGGAAGTAGCTGAAGGTAGACACAGAGCCGGTGCCTTGTCGCCATATCTTTATTGTAGGGCGTTGCATTTTCTTTGTCGAAATCTGGAATTTCCAGTCGTAAAGACTGTTTGTCAAATTCAGACCCAACTTAAGCACGTACAAGCAATGAAACCTAATAAAACGTCAACAAGCGCAATAATTGTAAGCGGTGACCGTCATTTAAGTGGTCGTCAGTTAAGTGGAGCCATTGTAACGACACCTCGTCTGTGCGAAGTTAGGATGGTACCAACATGATATTGCTTAAGCTATTTCTTAATGGGTTAGTGACTTTCCTTTTAAAATTACGCTTTAATTGGATGTAAATATGTAGTAAAAAGGGGACATAGATTCTTACACGCCACTGAGTAAAGCCGAAACGTACACCTGGACTGGGATGCGCGATTTCTCTTCAAAGAATTGACCTAACTCTAGTTATCCCTATTAGATGGTTGGACGATTCGGTACAAAAGGATGGTTGCCGACTTCGGCAAAGGGAACGACTCGCTGATGATGCGTTTGTTAAGGGCAGCAATTACGTTGGAGGTTTAGACGTAATTAACTTTGCTCAGGTTAAAAAAAAAATATCCCCTTACTGGTGGCAGCATCATGCACCGAGCAAATCTCCCTCTAAAAGTACCGCCCCGGATGTAGCTTCCAAAGACTCAAAAGAAGTCTTCTTCCACTCGAGACCTGTACAAGCCGTCAGAAGCAAAAAAGGCTCATTGTTCTACGTCCCCCAGCCAACCGTCGCCCTTAAGGGCAGGTCTTCACCTGATATTCCCGTCCGTATTCGCCTTTTAATGGGCGAATGTCTTAACTTTCCGTTAAAGTGAACTTTATTATACGTCATCCGATATGAGCTCTATTGAGTCTTGCTCCTCGGCCTTTCTTCGTCAAGACGTTATTCTTTGCCTTACTGTCTTTTGACATTCAAGACGCTGTTTCCGCTCTAACAGGTCTTGTGAGAACGTTTTAAGCACTAAAAGTGAACCATTCGCATTCATATTATGTATTAAGCAAATAACATAATTTAAAAGTTTTTGTCTATTGTTCTGGGAGAGCAATGTGACCGGTGCATGCATGGGTTTATAAATCCAAGGGCTTCATCTTTTAGGTCGCAACTTTTAACCATTATTTACAACTTTCGCTTGTGGGAGGAGAAACTGAGAAAAAAGGCGTAATAATGAATTTGAGAATGGTTGTAAACAACAATATATTTTAACCACTTGGTCGAGTTTGATGCCCGAACGACGCGAAGCGAATATTTTTTCTACAAGCCAATTGTAACATAGACAAGGAATAAACATACAATACATAACAACTTTATCTTTGTCAACAGTATGAAAGCTGAATTAATCAACAATCAATTGGTTGTTATGACAAAAACTTGGTGTGATTGTTGGCGTGACGTAATGTTTCAGACATGAACTGGTGACATTGGAATAAAATGTACCTATATTATAGGTATATTTTGTATCAAAAATCAATAAATGCAAGCATAATAGTTCCTTAAAAGAGATACAAATGTTTGACACGGCTGTAAGGCAGATGCACCTATCTAGATAGACAAACTATAAAGTCTAAATTATATTATAAATCAGTCATTCTTTAAATATTTACTTTCCTGCAGGCCAAATTTACTTTCAGGCACGCCGTGCGGGAAAGTAAAGCTTTCGAAAACAAAATGCGTGCGGGAAAGTGACATAATAAGCACGCTCGTAGAAAATAGTTATTTTCCTAACTAGTGCGGAAAGTGATACTTTCCCGCACGCTGTCTGCCGATGCCCGAACGACGCGAAGCGGAGTTCGGGCACCAGACGAGTGCGGGAAAGACACTTTCCGCACTACTTAGGAACAATATTTTTTCTACGAGCCCAAGTAAAGAAACAGATAATCAGCCTTATGATAGAACGTTATCTTTGTCAACAGTATGACATCTGAATTAATCAACAATCAATTGGTTAGTGAACGAAATTTTTTGCTTTTTCGCAGGAAACAAATAAAAAACCATTGCAAAATTCTCTAGATCTCGATATGGTCGCGGAGGAACAATGGCTCTTGTTTGTGAGCGCGTTCAGCGGTCTTGCTCGTTTTCTCCTGTGTCTAAGTTTGATCACCATCTAGAGGAAACACACTTCGAATTCTCTATGATATTCTCAAGCTTGTCGTATTTATATATCTATAAATAAATCCCCTACAAGTTTTTTTCTAAGCTCGAGCTTATTCTATTTGAACTCCAAATTGGATGTGGGCTGATTTTGTGTGGGGACTTGAATGTTGATTCTGTTAAGTCTGGTTATGCGAATACACAGTACATTGCAAATTGCTGTGCTCCTTTCACCTGCAAATGCATGTTGACACTACAACCTTTCTTACGCCACATTCATCTACACTTTTGGATTATATGTGTTCAAACTTTGGCCAGAAAAAAATAACTTTCTTTTAACTTTCATAACCTTGTTATATATTCACTATTACCTTGCTTTTTAATACCTGCGATAACTTTGCTTGTCACTTTTGATTTGTGTGTCAAAGTTAATAAATGTGTTCGCGTCTTTTTCGGTCATCTCCTAGAGGATGCTGACGACGGAGGTTGAGGTTTGTCGCCTCTAGAAAGTAATTACGCAATTACTCCGTCCAAAAGAGAGTAGTAAGTACTTTTGCTTAACATATACATTTAGTAACTTTGACCCACATTTCAAAAAGAAACTTTTTTTTTCAAGCGGACTAAAAGTACGTCATTTGTTTTCTCCATACGCAGACCTAAAGTGGGCTTTCAAATCCTGAGACCAAAAAAGTAGCAAAAAAGTCCTAGGCAGTAAAAGTAAAGTCAAAAGTCACCGCTAGTGTCATGGTGGCGCATATATAAACGATTTTCATTCACCAAAATTATTTTAATAATAGATGACACCAGATAAACCGATCTGAGTGTATTGCCATCTTTACATTCTTGTTGAAAAAACAAAGGACAGAAATACTCTCAGAGCACTCAAGAGCACCATCCGAAACCGTTATTAGTCGAAATCGCATAGGTTCTCGAATTCTGAATTCGTCTGTTAAATGTCATGCGCGTCATCATATTTATCTGTCATTGTGACATTTGTTAATTTAGTATTGAAAATAATGCTACAAATTCTTAGTTTACAATAATCATTGGTTATTATTTAATACATTAAAACCTTTGAACATTGAAAACCACCATTCTAACATATTCTATGTATTTTACAAATAATATACACAATTGGGTAAGTACCTAGACCCGCTTAAAGAGGATGGGAGAAAATTGCAAAACTGAACCACTTTTCAATAGATTTCTTATTTATTGCATGCTTGAAAAAAAATAGTATATGTTACTCGGAGTAAAAGGTCTTTTTGTGCTTGGCCCAGTTGCAGGCCTCAGCTTCGCTTCGGCCGTCAATCTCTAGGCTCAGCACGAAAAGACCCACTTTTACTCCTAGTGACATAATCTACTATAATTTCTCTTTCATGTTATTTTTTTTGTTTGTTTTATTCAAGAGCACTTTGTTGTATTTTATCTTTGCTTTTATGTATGTTTTCTATAATATTTACGCTTTGAAACAAATAGTATAATTCAATGTCGGTAGGGGTATTAGCCCTCGAAGTAGTTGTTTCTATTTCTTTCCTTCTTTATGTATAACTACAAGGGTTTGGAAATGCCGAAAGCAGACAAGTTTTCAAATTTCCAAATTGTAATTATACATGTGCATTTTCGCATATCTTAATTAAACTCTGGTTCTATATTCTTTGCAAAAAGCTTAATATTTTTTTGGCTTTTTAGCATTGATTTTTTATTACTTTAATAATTCATTTAATTTTTTTTTTTTTGCTTTATAAAATGAGCTTTGAAACAAACAGTGTAATTCAATGCCGGTAGGGGTATTAGCCCTCGGAGTAGTTTTCAATTTCCAATTAGTAAATATTGCTTTTTTGCATATTTTAAACTAGAGTTTCCTGCGAAAAAGCTAAAAATTTCGTTCACTAACATATTTCGCAGAAAATAACTTTCTTTTAACTTTCATAATCAATTGGTTGTTATAGCAAAAATTTGGTGTGATTGTTGGCATGACGTAATGTTTCAGGCATGAACTGGTGATATTGGAATAAAAGTACGTACGGGGAGTTCATTATAAAACTTCTATTCTAGTTGGCTGTGAAATGTCAAAAGAAAAGAATGGAGAAACAAAAGTCCATTTATTTTGATTATGTCATCCTTTTCTGTCAAAATTTCATAGGCTGCTAGATGAAGTTTTATAATGAACACCCCGTATATTATAGGTATATTTTGTATCAAAAATCAATAAAGGCAAGCATAATAGTTCATCAAAAGAGATAAAAATTTTTGGCACGGCTGTAAGGCAGATGCACCTATCTAGATAAACAGATTATAAAGTCTAAATTATATTATAAATCAGTCATTCTTTAAATATTTACTTTCCCGCACGCCAAGTTTTACTTTCACGCACGCCGTGCGGGAAAGTGAAGCGTTTAAAAACAAAATGCGTGCGGGAAAGTGATATATTAAGAACGCTCGTAGAAAAAGATTTTTTCGCTTGCTGTCAATAGCAACTACCACCACTCAACAAAATATTTAAAACGTCATTGTTAGTTTGATTTAAATTTTCACATTTTATTACTTCATAATACCTAGTTGCATTGTATTATTTAAAATTGATCGTTTGCAGAAAAAACGTACGAAAAACTTGTATGCATTACGAGAAAAAAGTAGCTTGTTTGCTCTCGAGTGATTGCCGCTCTCCTCTTCGTGTCGAGCGGCAACTTCACTCTCCGAGCAAAAAAAGTTGTACTTTTCGCTCTTAATACATAAATAACTATTAAGTTGTCGCGAAAGTAGTATTTTACCAAAAACGTGTACCTCAAATATACCTCGATCAAAAAAGCCAGCTCGAAGTGAAATTGTGGTAAAGTTGTTACAGTTGCCTTTTAACGTGTTGGAAAAAGAGTTGTCAGGTTCAAATATTATGTAAAGTGCAAGCAGATTTAGACTACCTTAATTTACTTCGAAGTAATGTTTTCTTCTAAGTTATTAAGCAAGTTGGATATTTGTAATTTATAAAAAATTTTTGGCTTATACGTTCACACGCCTAATAGGTTCATTTTTTAAGACAAAAATGATTAACTTTTGACCAAAATTGGTTCAATTTTCATGTGTTACATGGAAAGGGAAAGAGGGGTCATCAAGAAGAAGAGACATCAGATGGATTTATTTTGATCGTTCTAAGATTAGAAGCCGTCAAAGTTGGAAAGTGAGAAAAAGTCGGAATCAAAAAAATCGTCAACTTCAAAAAAAAAATGGAAAAGAAGACTGTGAAGGCTTTCACGGCCGGTCAAAATACAATCTAAAGTGTTTTCCGAGCTTTGAAGCCGTGGTCCAAAGGAAATTTCATCGTGACGTTTCGTCTACAGCCGCGGCAGACATTATCAAAGGCGATGAGGCATTGGGCAAAGTGATCTCCCGTGCTTACCGACGTTGACGGATTCGACATTCGACTAGGGAGAGCTCCGTGGTGTGGTGTGACTGGGATGGGGGTAGGGGTGCGCGAGGTTTAGGCGCACTTGAAGTACGTCGTAGAACTCGCTTCCAGTCTGCATTTCGTATTCGTAATTTCCTTGTTCCTGTTGAAATTGTTGTCGTTCTTAAAGATCTCAATGGCCTCTCTCATTAGTCTCGGATAGACACGCCGCGATTGATATAAGATATCCACCTCTTTGAAAAAGATGTCGTGACTTTCAGAGCGTGCTCTGCTACTACTGACTTTTGTCCCAGCCTTCAATTCCTCTTGTGTTCCGTAATCCTCGCGTTGACACTTCGTTTTGTGGTGCCGATGTATATCCAGCCACAGCTGCATGGAATTTGGTAAACTCCGGATGCCGACAGGGGATCTCTGCGGTCTTTGGCCGATCTTAAGCTCTGTTGTAAAGACCCACTCAAACTAAAGAAGAGAAAAGAGAAAACTAAATATTGTTTTAACACTGTGCTTTTCCAGTAGCCTGCAGATCATGTCCGTTACTTTATGGATGTATGATAGACTAGTCCATCTGCCTTCATCTTCTCCCGTTGTTTCTTCCTGGCGCTCCAGATTCCTTGGACGGACGGCCCTATCGAACTCGTGCTTGCTGTAACCATTCCAACAAAAGGCTCTTTCTAGATGCTTCATTTCCCGTTCCAAATCAGGCGGCTCACAAATTCTCTTTTCTCGCACGGACAGAGACTTTATGACTTCCTTTTTCTGTCTGGGATGATGATTTGATCCGTTATTGAGATATCGGTCAGTGTAGGTTGGTTTTCTATAATGGTGTGCGCAAGCTTCCCATTCGGCCTCCTTGATTCTAAGACATCCAAAAACGGTAGGCGTCCTTACTTTTCTATCTCCATCGTGAATTAAATTTTACGGTTGATCGAGTTCAAGTGTAAGAGGAAATTTTGTAGTTCGCCCCCGCCATGGCTCAAATAACAAAGGCGTCGCCCGTGTATCGGAACCAGCACTTTGGCCTCTAATTCGCGGTTGCCAACGCCTTGGCCTCGAAAATTTCCATAAAGTAGTTGGCTATTACTGGACTAAGGGGGCTGCCCATAGCTACACCATCAGTTTGTTCATAGAAATCCTTCTTCTATTGAAAATATGTAGTGATTAGGCAGTGTTGGAACAACTTGGTAATATCTTGTGAAAATTCCTGGTTAATATGTTCCATGGGTTCCTTAATGGGTACCATCGTGAAGAGCGACACAACATCGATGCGAAGAAAGCCAAGAGCACCCAACTAAGAGACTCTTCAAGAAGACTGGTGAAAAAGAGCCTCAAGTGTTGAGAAAGATCACATTCCGAAACTGTCAGAAGAAGTCATTGCTGACATGCTTAACAGTGACAACTTCATAAAAAACGAAGTAGCTGAGTACCACGATGTTAAAACCATTGCTGCGACAATTGAAGAACAAGAAACCGCTGAAGGTTTTGTGAAGATTGATTTGAGGTCAAGTGCTGCTGAAGAAGTAGTATCTCCGGAGTCGCAAAAGAGAGAAAGCAAAGGGTTGTTTAATAAAATGTTCTAGAAGAAAAAGACTCTAGATCAAGAGCCTGCGCGGCGGCCGTCTGAAGAATTCCACGACGTGCGACCTGCAATACTAACGACAATTTCTCCTGGAGAGAGTCAAAGAATGCAGCTTTTCAACGAAATGAGCGGAGTCTTTTATAAAGCTGTCTGTATTTCCTATTTTAGGTTGCAGTAGTATTGTATTATGCAGTCACGATGGGTCTCAGCGGTACATCCGGTTTGTGGATCTTTGGCAAACCGTACAGCCTTGGTGGCAAGACTTCGGAGTTTTTAAGCTTAGTCGTTTCATCCGATGCCACGTCCTTGGTTAAATTGTTGGTGGCCCTCAGAATCCAGGCGGTTGGATCACGAGTTAGCTTCATGTAGGTGGTGAGATAAACTAACAGTGTCCTGATTTTTCCTTCGTCATCCGATGTTGACATTACTATATTGTTGCGTTTCCTTTATCTGGTGATAAAATGAGAATATCCTTGTCTTCGTTCAAGGCTTTCAGAGCTTTTCTTTCTGCAAAGGTGAGATTGTTTTTTGGTGATTTTGCGTATTGTAGAATTCATGACGCCTCCATCCTTATCTGTTCAGGCGTCTGAATTGGCAGCTGCCGGATTCCGCTCTCCACGTTTGCTGTGATGTCTTCCATTGGTACCTTGGATGCTGTTATAGCAAAATTTCCTCTCTCTCTGTTGACAAATTTTTGTCAGGTCAAATTGACTACAACCTTGCGTTGACTCTCTTCGGATGTGAGGTTAGTTAGATAGGAGTTAATGTGCTGTAATCTTCCGTTCATGTGTCAAACTATCCACCTGATTGCAGTCGCTCCAATGCAAACTGTTAGCTGGTTCTAAATTGACAAATAAAAATTTTTTTTCTACAAACTTCAAATAATGACGCATTTTACGCTTTCATTAGACAAACGAAAACCTATCCTTTTTTGAGGATCAGAATGTGAGTTTACTTTTCCGCGCGTTGCCCACTACCACCTAGACCATAAGGCCGTGAAGCAGAAGCTGTGACGTCACAGTCGTGGTCCAAGGTCACTAGTGTGGGACCATTTGAATTGTATGGATTTCAAATATTTTTTCCGACTTTACGACTAATATTATTCATTTTGTACTCATAATTTTGTTTTTTTAAATTGTGCCGGACTTTAGGACATTTCTTGCAGCTAGTGCTGCATTTAGACTAACAACAAGTGCTTTAAAAGTGTTGAAAAGTTCTGAAACGGGGTTGGGTGTGACGGTGCGAAATCAATGTAAACAGGTCCAGCAAATCCCTTGTTTGGTTTCAAAGAAATGAGGGTGTGAAGAAAAAATGGATGTAGGCTAATCTATATCTGAAGAAAATAGTAGGGTAAGTTAAAATACAGAGTACCTACATAGTTTCATAAAAAAAGTTAGGTTAACCCTCAGCGACTAATCTTGATTCCTGAATATGAAAAAGGCCAGACTGAAGTCTATAAACTAGAACAGTAAACTGGCCAGTAGGCAAGTATTGTAGGTGTCATTTAACTTTTTAATACATAACTATTAAGAATGTAGCTTTTTTCTCCAAGAGAACCAACCCAGAGCAAAGAATGCAAAAAGAGTTTCTAATCATTCATATTCTTTTATACAAAACCCTAGCTCCTTTATGTAACACCCTTTTACAAATTTCAAAATTTGTTACATAAACAGATTTATTTGCTCTCAATGTATTCCTATATAGATGTATTACATTTACTCGTTTAGGTACACTGCATGAACCAAACATTTGGTCCAAGTATCAAATGATGTCACTATGACGTAAACACTGGGGACCAAATATTTAGTCCAGAGTAAAGGAGGTAGATCAAACAGTCTTTTTTATGGTGTAAACACTTTAGCCCCAAATTGGATTGCAGTTTCCAAAAAGGGCTAAAGCTTCCATTTATAACTAAAACAGCTGTTCGTTGACAAACTTTGATTCAAGTTGATTAGGTACTTAATTTGTTCCTTGGTCTAATTTGGTGCACATGGTGTAAATGTACTACATGACTAAGATCAAACTCAGTAAACTTCATATTTCTGTTAAAAATTTAGGAATTACATTATCTTTTAACTTTTAATTTTCTTAAAGGAATAAGCAAGAGATCATCATATACCTACCATTTATACCAAAAACTTGATGTCCTGCATAGAACTTCTTTAGTGAGGTCTTTACAGTCAAAATGGTAGAAACTCAATAGTAGTTGGAAAGTGCCAGTGTCCAGAAAGTACCTACCTACTTACTTCCACAAACAGAGATGTATCCAGCCTACTCCTCCCTACTTCGAGAGGATTTGAGTGCTAGTGTGTGTAGTAACAGCAAGGACTCAACGTAATAAAAACTTGTTGAAAGTGCAAAATGTTGTAATCTGCAGGAAGTTGTTTTTTTTCTATTTATAGGTAATTATGTAAGATTAAATTGCCAACAACTTTTCATTGTAGTAAATCCCAGGTTATTCAACTTATTATTAGTCATAGTCATAATCATATTCCTAATTTTCATCTATTACAACTCATAAACAAGCTTTGCCATGGATATTTTGTTTACATGGGTTGTAATGGGTGAAAATTGAGAATACAATTATTATGACTACAACTAAGAAGTTGGACAAACCCACACAAATAATACATGTTTTGATTATTGCAACATTTGGCCCTTAGCAATCAAAAATAAAACAGATAATTCAAGAAACATATGTTTTTTATTTAGAAGGTATAGCTTATATAACAACGCATCCAAGCCACATCAGCTTGAGACTGTAAAAGAGTGTAAAAAGACTTACCTAACAAAAATATGAATGAATGTTACAGGAGACAAAAATGTTGACATCATTATCTTATTATCCTCTGCTTTTCCTAGGAATATGACCGGTATTAATTCTATAAAAAATCAGCAGGTGTTTTGTATCAATTATACATTTGAAAGTTAAACCTTTTAATTCCCAAATTCTGTGGCCAAAAAGATGGATTATGTAGTTCATATTTTCTTCCAAGTGGTGCGGATACCACAAAACATTTCAGTTTGTCTATTTGAGATTTAATATGTTGTAATATTAAATCTGCTGTTACATGTCTTTTAATCCTGTAGGAGATAAGAGGTATATCCAGACTTTCGCTCCTCTTCAACAAAGCCTGAAATTTTCTTTGCCTTTCAGCACTTGGTTTGTTCCCAGCCTTTTATTATAAGGTCTTTGTCTTTGTGGGTTACAAAGGCTTCATCCTTATCACTTTCTTCTTCAAACTGATGTTGCGGAATATCTGCCATTACTATTTTATATTTTTATGTTTTCTAATTTTGCTTCATTCTCTTTAATTGTGGCATTGATTTGCTTGATGTACAATCATTTTTCTTTTTTACATAATTTTTCAAGAGAATGTTACAAATAGGGTTTAAAATTAATTTTATTACATAGTCTTCGGTGTGACATTTTTCTGTATGGCCAATAAAAACATCGTCCCAACTAGATATGGCACTATAACTTAATTTTTTTAAAATCAAAAATTGACTTTGTTGCTTGAGAAAAATGTCTTCCTTATTTAAAAGTTTTTTAATAATGACATACACATATGCCACAATTTTCACTGTTACTTCACTAGGGTAACAAAGACCGCCTCGAGACACTGCAGAGATTAGACTAAAATCACTAGTCTGAGAGTCTTGTTCACTCTGAGAAGACGTTAAGAAATAATCGCAATAACTGCATTTAAGTTTCTTTAAAATGCTGTAGGCACTATAGCCTGCTGCATATACAAGTGGAGGCCATTCATTATCAGTTATCATGGCTAGATCCTCTTCACTTACTGCCCCACACATTTTTAAAATAGGAGGCATTTCAACATCTGTATGTCTTCCTGCTTCTTCAATCTCAAAATTTTTACTTGTCAAATTACGAGCAAAATTACATAAATCTTCTCTTGTGGTAATTACATCACCATAAGATTTCGATTTCATTACTAACGGTAAAACACTCATAATCCTCAATTTTGACTCTACTTCAAATACCTGCTGAATCTGGATATGGTATTGGGTTCCAGAATGTGACCTGCAAAAGCCAAATACATATCATGTTAGTATTATTCAATTATTATTAAAATAGACAACACTCTTCTGTAAAAAAAAAAAAAAAAGCTGAAAATAAATAGTAAGTGAACGAAATTTTTAGCTTTTTCGCAGGAAACTCCAATTTAAAATATGCAAAAAGGCAATATTTACTAATTGGAAATTGAAAACTTATCTGCTTTCAATATTTCCAAAAATATTGCAGCGTTTAAGAAGGAAACAAACAGAATCAACTACTCCAAGGGCTAGTACCCCTACCGACATTGAATTATACTTTATGTTTTAAAGCTTAAATATTATAGAAAAAATACATATAAAAGCAAAGATGAAATACAAGAAAGTGCTCTAGAATAAAACAAAAAAATAACATAAAAGATAAATTAAAGTTTCATTTTGAAATGTGGGTCAAAGTTACTAAATGTATATGTTAACCAAAAGTACTTACTACTCTCTACTGGACGGAGTAATTGAACGACAGCAGAAAAAGACGCGAACACATTTATTATCTTTGACACACAAGTTAATAAATTTATTAACAAAGCAGATAAGTTTTCAATTTCCAATCAGTAAATATTGCCTTTTTGCATATTTTAAATTACAGTTTCCTGCGAAAAAGCTAAAAATTTTGTTCACTAACATATTTCGCAGAAAATAACTTTCTTTTAACTTTAATAAATAGTAAGTTATATCCTCGAAAAGGGCATTGTTGAAGCAAGTAAAGTGTGTTCCAAAATTTTGTTGGTAAGAATGGTATGGAAAAAAGTGAGACCTAAACAATATCACAATCTTAATGAATGTTCACCATTTGAAATGTTTTTTTAATTTAACCAATAACGCCAAGATGGAAGAGGGTGACTCTTACAACTATCAGTAAAACTTTAGTTTGAAGATAAAACACCAGTAATGACGTAGATTACATTGTTGGTAACAATGCAGTCTACGTCACTACTGGTGTTTTATCTTCAAACTAAAGTTTTACTGATAGTTGTAAAAGTCATCCTAAGTATGACATCTGTAAAACATCAGTTTGTATCATAATACTACAGGGTGATTCAAAATTCGATACATACAAATTGATACAAATATTTTAAGGTCTTATTTCTGGGGTCAAAATAAGATTTTTAAGCAAGGCTGCAAATGCATGGTTAATGTTAATGTAATCAGATTTTTTAATGTAATAATAAATCTAATAAAAAGTTTGCAAATTGATACTTTTTTGAATGTGCAGGTTTCACATGAGTTATGGGTAGGTATATATCTACAAAATGCCAGGCAGAAGTATGTTTAAAAGTAAATATTTGAGGAATAGAACTACAAAAAGCATAGGTAAGCATTTTTTTAAAGCAAGGTAGGTACTTTCACTAAAAAAAACTTGGGTAGGTATGTATGGCGCTAAGATTATTATGTGTTTGCAATGCTTAGGTAAAGGAAAAAATACTTTACCAAAAATATCTGGGCCTTTATAAGTCTACCTCCTATTGTTTTTTTAATGACCAACCGTTATTATTTAAGACACAACGTTACCTATATTTTCCAAACCTTTCTTCAAGTTTGTCAGTCTGTATTTGGCCAAGAAGAATGTAATTGTATGGCATGTTGTTCAGAAAATATGACGAAATTTTTAAGAGGGCTGACGTACTTTGCCGCAGTGCTTCATGAGTTTCTCTGGTGAGTCTTCCACTCTTGTCTAATTGTTGCCACTTTTGTAACCATGCTAAAAAGTCATTCATAAAGCTGGAAATGTGATGTGAGTTTCTTGTCATTGGTTCTTGATATTTATTTAGCAGCCTCTGTCCTTTGTAGGGAGTTTTTACATTAACAATATCCCACCAGGTACAAACAATTTCTATAAATGCTGCTGTGTCCACATAAGATGTCAGGTGTGCCTTAGGACCCAATTCATTCAATGCTGCTATGATGTTTCTATTGAAAACTTGTAAAACAAGTTTCATGTTTTGTCTCTCCAGGGAAGAAGGATATAGAGCTTTTAATGACAGAGTATAGCCATATTTCAGTAGGTGTGGTCTTTCCTTCTGATGCATTTCTTTTAATGCATTAAATGATGCAACACACACAACTCCATCATTGTTAAACTCAGGGAATTTCAGCTCCTGCTCAGGCTTCTTGTTTATCCAATTGTTCCGAATATTTTTTAAGATATGTACTGTGTCAATTACGTAGAAAAGTGGTCGGGTTGGATCACAGGGATGAGGATATTCTTCCTGGACAGCAGGTATTTCATTGAAAGATGACATGGCTTTCCTGTTAAGGGCATTATTATCTGTTACAACCGATAAAATTTTGAAACCAATTTTTTCTAGTCCCACAATAACCTTTTTAATAATTTTATGTAGCTCCTCTCCTGAAATAGTATGCACTGGTACAATATGGACAACATCTTTATAAGTTGAGGTTAAACTGTTAATCATGAAAACATGAGCACTGGTTGCTTGTTTAGATGATTCATTGTATGCTCCTCCAACTATACTACCACCCTTGTAGTCTAAATTTGCCCTAATATGGACTTCATCCAAAAGTAAAACCACTACTTTATCTGCGTCAGTTAGATGAGGAAATTTGCTACTAGTATACTTCAAAAAGTTATCATCACTTTGTTCAATGTGGGGATTAGTTTGGAAAGTGGCACATATTGTTTTTAGTGTTCGAGGAGAAGGTAAAATAAGATTACTAGAACTTCTTAAAAAACGGTAGGCATGTGAAGAAACTGAATGCAACAAGCAAGAAAAAAGGGCTGTATCACATGAATATCTCAACCGATTGTCGCTAGTAATAAACAGAAACTGGAGCTGTTCTTTTAAAAAGTTTATAGTGGTGTTCTTTGCAGGAAACCGTGTCTGTAGAACATCTAAAATTGATGCTAGAAGGTCTGATAGCTCATTGTTGCTCTTCAGCTCTATTTGGCCTTCCACTAAATATTTTTCACTATCTGTTAATAATTTAATTAAAGAATTAATGTCTTTTATCTTTGCTGGAAGATGAACTACTGAATTAGTATCACTGCACACCACTTTCTTTATCTTAAGCCCTGCGAACACTACACTGGCAGTTAGGTCCTCTGACAAGTATACTCCTAATTTTACACTGGGGAATTCATCTGTGGCTTCTTCATTTAAATACAAAAAGCAAATTTTGTTTTGCCGTTTGCCCATCACCCATCCATCTGGAACCTTTTGTGATAATTTTTCAAACGCTTCCTCAATGTTGCTGAATCCATTTCTAGCACTATATTCATTCGCAGTCTTTATGCTTGCACCAATGGCACTCTCCAGATTCTGATACTCAAACCTTAGTCGTTTTGACTCAGGTGACATTCTACATGGAATGTCATGAGATTCTCTTTGGCATAAGGTACTACATATTTTGCTCGGAATAGCTCCTGTAATATAAATAAATAAGTTGAATTTTAACCTTAACATAACAAGAACTGGCTCAGTAGAGCAGTGACGCAGCAAGCAGCCCAAAACATCCTAAAATGAAACAAAAAACTTAGAACTATAAATTTTGTATTGTAAGCACAATTGGAAAGTTGTATGAGCATGGCAGAAAGCCAAGCAGGTCAGTAGGTCCATTGCCTAGACTAGTCTGCTTTCATATTACATATGATATTAAGTAGCAATAGCTGGTTAGCTACAGCCTAGGGCACAGCAGCTTGAGACTGTAAAGAGTATAAAAAAGAATTAACAAAAATGAATGAAAATATGAATGAAGGTCTACAGGAGACAAAAATGTTGACATCATTATCTTATTATCCTCTGCTTTTCCTATGAATATGACTGGTATGGTACAAGTTCATTTCTCAACTCAATAAATAAAAGTATCCCTTCAAGAGCTCTGTTTCATACTCAGAGATTTAATAGCTAAATGGAGACTATATAATTTATAAGCATTAAGTGTGTAATAAGTTCTTACCACAGATCAATTTTGGAATGTCCAAAGGGGCCTCCAAAGTCTGACCTGTCTCCTCATTATAAAAAACAGACTTTCTCTGTATTTCGTCCTTGAGAAAATGTACCTCACATACCTAAAACACCATTTTTCTACAAAGTTCATGGAATTCATGCTTTGTTTATAAACGAAATCTGAGCGAATAACCTAACTTTTTCTAAAATTGTTGTCTCAATTATTTATGTATAAACGTACCCTACTATGTTCTCCAGGTACAAAATCTTCTCTTTTAATGGCTCTAATCCATTCGGCTCTTAATTCTTCATCCCTGGGAAACCGAAAAACCGATTTTTTAGGACCATTTCTTAAGTTTGTGCTGCACCCCGGCACACAGCACCGGTAAGGCATTTTCACAGTTTTAAACACTAAATTGCATAGTTCCGTATTTAGCACAAACTCTAATACCTTTCCTAAAGTCCAGTAATGTTCATAAAAACAAAATTCGCATTAAAAAACCGAATAATCACATTAAAATCCCGCAAAATATACACGAAATCGTATGAAATCCATACATTTCAAACGGTGACCTTGGACCACGACTGTGACGTCACAGACTCTGCTTCACGGCCTTATAGTCTAGGTGGCAGTGCGTTGCCCAGGACAGCAAGCGAAAAAGATTTTATCGCTTGCTGTCAATAGCAACTACCACCACTCAACCAAATATTTAAAACGTCATTGTCACTTTGATTTAAATTTTCAGATTGTGTCTTCAGTTATGCTCAGTTGTGATCCACATTATTTGAAATTGATCGTTTGCAGAAAAAACGTTGTATGCATTACGAGCAAAAAGTAACTTTTTTGCTCTCGAGTGATTGCCGCTCTCCGCTTCGCGTCGAGCGGCAAACGTCACTCTCCGAGCAAGAAAGTTGTACTTCTCGCTCTTAATACATAAATAACTATTTTGTAAGGTGTGTAAAGGTTTTTTTTATCCTCAGGAAGTTTGGGATGTTTTTGGTGTCAAGGCATCGTAGTAGAAATGCCATTGCACTCAGGAGTTGTGCTTTCTTCTTGCGGAGGTTCTCCAATTGTCGAATCAGTCTTGATATATTCTCTCCGTAGAGGCGTTTTATAAGACTGTGTAGGCTTTCACGGCCGGTCAAAATACAATCTAAAGTGTTTTCCAGGCTTTGAAGCCGTGGTCCAATGGAATTTCTTCTTGGCGTTTAGTCTACAGCTGCGGCAGACATTATCAAAGGCCATGAGGCAATGGACAAGATGATCTCCCGTGATTCCCGACGTTTACTGATTCGACTATGGAGAGCTCCGTGGTATTAATTTCCTCGCCGTCGCTCTGCAGTGGAGGAACTAGGGTGGGGGTAGTGGTGGCGTGGGGTTTCGGTGCACTTGAAGTACGGGGTGTTCATTATAAAATTTCATCTAGCAGCGTATGAAATTCTGACAGAAAAGGATGACATAATCAAAATCAATGGACTTTTGTTTCTCCATCCTTCTCTTTTGACATTTCACAGCCAACTAGATGAAGTTTTATAATGAACACTCCGTATGTTGTCGAAGAACTCGCTTCCAGTCTGCATTTAGAAACGTAATTTCCATCTTCCTGTTGAAATTGTTGTCGTGTTTAAAGATCTCAATGGCCTCTCTCGTTAGTCTCGGATAGAAACGCTGCGATTGACACCCCGCACTTCAAGTGCGCCAAAACCACGCACCGCCACTCAGTCCGTCCACTGCAGCTCGACGGCGGGGAAGACGAGGACGGCGGAGGAGAAATTTCCCAAATTCTGGAAGCTTTTTCAAAATAAAACGTAAATGGAAAGATTGGGGAGAAAATTACTTTTTTAAGCAAAAATGGGAATTTCTGCCCTCGCAGTAGTGTCGGGCTCGAACGACGAACCAGAATCATCGTGAGTTTAGTATATTGCTCGGAGTGCTCGGATTGATCTGCGTACGGGTCGGGCGTTGGGCTCGCTAGCCTAGCTCTTTTATCATTTTGTATGGTATCTTTCTCTAATGATGCTTTGTAAAGCGAAATAGCATTTATTATTGGTGTTAGGCGTTTGACACCTTTAAATATGATGTAGTTTTGACATGAATATTAAGATTATGATGAAGTCGAGTGCGGAAAGGATACTTTCCGCAAGTGTTAGGAACAATATTTTTTCTACGAGTAAAGACGACTTTTAAAATTATTGGTAAAACTTCAGTTTGAAGTTAAAACACCAGACATGACGTACATTACATTGTTTACCTGACAAACTGAAACAATGCAATGTACGTCATATCTGGTATTTTAACTTCAAAGTAAAGTTTTACTGATAGTTGTAAAAGTCGTCCTAAAACTCTGTCAATATACTTATTGGTATTTATTGCATCAGCTGCGCTGTGAATGATATTTGCTCACTTTTATCGCACATAGCAATAATTAAAGAAATCAACCTTTTCATTTAAAAAATGCGAGATCGATATCCTGCCTTTTTTGCAAAACTAAAATTATAGATGCAGTACAGGTATAAGTAGGTAAAATGGTATACGCAAGCACCTAATGCCACCATTCCTGACAACTATAAATTATGGTAATTTTACTGGTTCTTATTACGTTCTTCCAAACCAACAATAGAAAACAAACACGTTTTTTACTTTTTCGCACTAGTGCGGAAAAGTACAACTTCCCGCACACAGATGCGTGCGGAAAAGTAAACTTTCGCGCACGCGAGTAGAAAAAAGCTTTTTTTCTGCGGTTTACGGTTTATCATTTAACACAAACGTTTTTCCGAATTAAACGGTAGTAGGGGAATCTTACGTGATAACATCATTGACGTCTTATCTTTACGGTATCAAATCCTCTAACCGAAGTGGCGAGCAGAGTCACACGCGGTAACTGGCGTTGTGAGGTTAGAAATGTAATAGAAAGGCACTTGTTTCCCACAAAGGATGAAAAATATATGTAGTGTAATATAAGATTATTAAATTATCACAAAAAAAATAATTTTGAATAAGAAAAAACAACAAAGCCACTTTGTTGAAAATTTTTAATTTAACACGTACGTTTTAGCGGGAGCTAGATTTGTAAACTGTAACTCGTTCTGATTGACATAAAATCTGTAGTGGGGGAAGTGTCATTGTTACCAGTACGGTAACTACCGGTTAAAACCGTTTTGTCGCAAAAAAAAGCTTAAAGGGTTGCTTGGTATTGTCTTTGAAAGCTCAATTTGCCAAATACCGTGAAGAAACTCTTGAACATTGTTTTATACTAAACAACACAAGAATAGTGAAAATAGCGTAGCCTAAATAAAAAGTGAGATAAATTCTGATAATGGTAGACTTATAGGATATTGTGCAACTAGTGTCGAAAATTGCACTTTTCACACGAGTGTGACGGTTCGGACACGAGCCGTAAGCAAGTGATACAACGTCACAAGAGTGTGAAGAGTGATTTTCTCACGTGTACTTTTTTTTCAAACGGACAAAAAGTACGTCATTTGTTTTCTCCATACGCACACCTAAAGTGGGCTTTCTAATCCTGAGACCTAAAAAAGTAGCAAAAAAGTCCTAGGCAGTAAAAGTAAAGTCAAAAGTCACCGCTACTGTCATGGTGGCGCATATATAAACGATTTTCATTCACCAAAATTATTTCAACACTAGATGACACCAGATAGACCGATCTGAGTGTATTGCCATCTTTACATTCTTATTGAAAAAACAAAGGATAGGAACACTCTCAGAGCGCTCGAGAGCACCACCCCAAACCGTTATTAGTCGAAATCGCATAGGTTCTCGAATTCTGAGTTCGTCTGTTAAATGTCATGCGCGTCATCAAATTTATCTGTCAGTGTGACTTTTATTAATTTAGGATTGATAATAGTGCTACAAATTTTTAGCTTATCATAATTTACCTAAACCACCTAAACCACTGGTCATGATTTAATACCATTAAAACCATTGAACATTGAAAACCACCGTTCTAACACAATCTATTTATTTTACAAATAATATTGTTACGATTCGCAGCGACGCCGCATGGGAGGCGGGGAAACGCGTGTGTGGTTGGTGGAGCTTCCCGACCTATCCGCGCTGCGTCATGGCTGACACGAGTGATTTATTGCTCGGTTTAATCTAGAAGGCAGTTGTTTACAACCTTTTTTTTATGTGAGATTATTCAAGAATTCCTATCAAGAACTTTCTAGGTTTTTCTGTAATTTTAGGATTGTATATAAAAGGCGCATAGAGCGCGCGTTTAAGAGTAGTCGTATTTTAATCGAGCTATAAGTAAGCTAAAGTACCAAACGATAATAGAAGGCTATAAAGTCTTAAGTAGTGAGTTGTTTAGTAGTCGAATGGTACCTGTGTGTATTTGTAGAATAAATAAATAGTGTTTTCGTGTTAAATCGTTACACTGGAATTATTGAACCCTAAGTTCGCAACAATATACACCACTAATTGGGTAAGTACCTAGACCCGCTTCATCGAATCATCTCTCGATCTCCCGAATCACTCTGAAATAGACTTCTTATTTCCTGCATGCTTGAAAGTATATGTTACTCGGAGTAAAAGGTCTTTTTGTGCTTCGCCCAGTTGCAGGCCTCAGCTTCGCTTCGGCCGTCAATCTCTGGGCTCAGCACGAAAAGACCCACTTTTACTCCTAATGACATAATCTACTATTTTCTACGACTGCGATTTTGCTTTATACATGATCAATCGTATTATAAAATGTATGCAAGGCGTGTGGAAAGCAATCAGAAGCGTGTGCAAAGTCCACTTGCTTCTGTATGAGAGCGTTCGCAATGTGCACTTTGGGCACGATGTTTGCAATATGCGATTTTCAACGGTGGTTAGTAGTGCGTATTTCTTTCATTTTCGAGTCAATCGTAGAACAATTTTCTTTAAGAAAATGTCTATAACGATTTGCAATTTGCCAAATTTATCCTCCGTTTCTGCTTAAGTCGTAATCTCTGACGCGCAACAGTGAAAAGCTATTTTTGCCGTTAGTATGATAAAATTCAAAGAAATATTTGATAAAACACTTAAATTCGAATAATTATTATTCTAAATAAAGATTGAAGTATCGTTGCGTAGTAAGGCGAAAACAGATTCATTGATGCCTTGACAATGCATTTCTTATGAGAACAGTCAAATGTCAAGTGCCACCACTTATTGTTCGTTCTTTTTATAGACAAAATTGACGTTAATTGGTGTGAAATGTGTTTATTAATATTTAAAGTAATTTTCCTTTTTTGTTAATTGTTCTCTTAAGTACTTAATGCTAGTGAGGTGGAGGTTAAATTCAAATTATATCCTGTTGAAAGAATTTTTAAGCCAAAATGGTAGCCATGCATGATGCCTTTGGCCGAATTTGCCTTTGTGCCTTTGTGACTAAATGCTAGATTATCAACCCCCTGTGTACGAGGCGGCTCTACCTAAAGGTAGTTCTTCGTTAAATGCAGGCTTAAAAGTCGAATAGGTAGGAACATCTATTTACTTCAAAAGAAACGGATTCAGCGAACCGTTACATTTTTGCCTGCTTAGTGCCATTACTTTTGAAACAGAAATTAGCCTGAAAATGATAGAGTTGATCTGTGTGTTTATTAAAATACCGCATAAGAAAAATGTATAGAGGGTCCCTTCTTCACCCTACAGATTAATTCGATTATTAAGGGGGAGATTTGTGATTTCACCACTTCACACTTCTCGATATCATATTTACGTTTTGAATAACTGGCATAACTCTGTTTTATTGAGTTATGAAAAAGGGAGAGATTCTATTGACACGAGTATTTCACCCCGGCTTATTGAGTGTAGTGGAATTACGTCTTTTTTTGCTAAGGACAATGACTCATGATACACAAAACTAAAGGAAAATCTAGGTATAGTCGCATGGGTTTTTAACTGGCGGGTCCAAAGTCCACTAACCATATGAATCAAATCAGAGAACACCGTGACTACCAAAATGTTTTCTGATGTAAACAATTCGAGGTTAGCTTGTCATAGTCATAAGTCGTTATAACAAATGAGATTAAGCTTTTTCGGAGTGTTATTCGGATTAACTACTCGTAGAATTCGTAGAGTACCATACTAATTCTGGAATTTTCTTTTACTTAAAAATATATCAGATATTAGAAGAAATTGGCCAGTTTTTGTGAGTTACGGTTTGAAAAGAATTATGTCATTTCGATTGAAAAGTGAACATTAGAGTTAAGTAATATACATAATAAGTACATGCGTATCGATATTAAAAAAAAATGTTTTTTGTTGCATTTTGTCATATACACCTCCAATTCGCATAGTTCAATATTCGCACACGCCTCCAAGACGGAGCCGAATTGGAAAATCCGGAGTCGAATTCGAATCGCCCTTAATATTTTGGCAAACAGTCAAGTGACCTCTATAAGCCTCTCTGCCAATTTTCGTCCGGAGGCCATTTTGACAATACACATGTACAGTTACACAATCGAGTTCACGAAAATTCCACCACGTGGCGTGGCGATCTCATTCGTTTATATAATCGCCAGGTGGCCCACGCAGCTCTGCCTCCAGTGTGAGTAGGTCAACGTGCCTCATAAATGCGACAACACCGCAAAAACGCTGGTGGAGGCCAATTAATCGACATACTATATCAACAAAAGAAGTGTATATAAAAGCTTGGGAGGAGGGGATGATTGGAGGCCAATAAAGCCAACAAACATAGGTGTGTTAAGGTTGTATATTTTTGGGGCTGGATGCTAATTGACCGAACTCATACAACAATCTAAAAAGTGTGTGTATAAGAGTGGCCGGAAACCAATTGGTGGATTCGGTATATCATCCGGATAATTGTATATCGGCAAGGAGAATCCGGAGGCAAATTAAACGATTGGTACATTGAATATGAAGTTGTGTGTGTCTCGCTGATTCATACTAAATATTCAGCATATTTCACTTTTCCACTATTGTCAATTAGTTTCAAATTTGGCAGAATATTGAAAGTTGTCATGTGTATACAAGGGGGGGGGGCAGGTTTTTTTTTGTAACAAATTTTAAGGAAATGTTTTACGTCCAAAAATAACCCTAGTTTGCTATAGAAACTGTAGTCGAAAAATGCTTTGTTGCGGATATACCGGGTCTTTACGTTTTCTTTTCAAATGTTTCTTTATAGCTTTTTAGAGTTTTTGATATATTTAACTCAAATTTGAAATATAGTTACGTATAATTATTTATAGTCTACATCGTTGGATATATCAACCGATAGCGAAGGTCTTATTTTTCTGGAGTTGTGTCTCCTTTTACCCTTCCAAATTATTTTGTAGCACGCCACTGATCATTTTTTCTTAGAAATCTGAATTGTCCATTTATTTTAGAAAATGTTTGCCTTTTGCATCTTTGCCTTATCTCTCACCGTGTTCGATAAACTTGCAAAAGTATATAGAAATGCACCTACTTCTTCCATAAGAAATGCCTCTTTTTCATCAGTAGGTATCTGGGAATTTAAATGGGAACGCAGAAAACAGGTATTCCTTATGGAAAAATTATGTGCATTCCTAGACACTTTTGCAAATTTCTGGTAAATGATGGTTTATAAGACAGGGATGCAAAATGCAAGAAGGTTTCTAAATTGAACAGAGAACTCAGATTTTTAAGAAGACACGACCAAAAAAGTTTGGGATTGTGAAACCAGATACAATCCCAGAAAAAATAAGATTATGTGGATTTTCGCAATCGGTTGCTAGATCCATCGTTGTAGATTATAAATAGTTATCTACATTCCAAATTTGAGTTAATTATCTTAAAAACCCTAAAAGCAATAAAGAAAAATTTGAAAACAAAAATTAAAATTATTTAAATAATAGTAGACTGTGTGACTAGGAGTAAAAGTGGGTCTTTTCGTGCTGAGTCCAGAAATTGACGGCCGAAGCGAAGCTGAGGCCTGTAACTGGGCGAAGCACAAAAAGACCTTTTACTCCGAATAACATATACTATTTTTTTTCAAGCATGCAGGAAATAAGAAGTCTATTTCAGAGTGATTCAGTTTTGCATTTTCTCTCATCCTCTTCCCTACTCAATTAGTGAGGCATATTATTTGTAAAATAAATGGAATGTGTTAGAACGGTGGTTTTCAATGTTCAATGATTTTAATGGTATTAAATCATAACCAATGGTTTAGGTAAATTATGGTAAACTAAAAAATCTGTAGCATTATTATCAATACTAAATTAATAAAAATCAAATTGGTAAATATGATGACATCATGACCGCATGACATTTAACAGACGAACTCGAAGAATTCGAGAACTTATGCGATTTCGACTAACGACGGTTTCTGGTGGTGCTCTCGAGCGCTCTGAGAGTATTCCTATCCTTTGTTTTCTCAATAAGAATGTAAAGATGGCAATACACTCAGATCGGTCTATCTGGTGTCATCTAATAATTTTGGTGAATGAAAATCGTTTATAAACTGCTCAACTTAAAGTTCGGCACAAGCAATTTTTCGTGTCATTTTCAATATGCTGTAACTTTTTAAGCAATTTATTCTTTTAGATACAATTTGCATGATCTGAAACCTCATTTCCTTTAGATTAATGAAAGGGATAATTTTGAAAAAAAAAACGATATTATCTTTATTATATAGGGTGTGAAACAAAGTGGTGCAAAAATTGCAAAATTTTGATGCTCTGCCATTTCGCAATAAACTTTTTTTTCTTTATCGTTTTCAGGTAAGGAGTAAAGCCAACATCTATATCTTGGGACCTTTTCGCCAGATTTTTTATTAAAGCACTCTGAATTTTTATGCAGAGCGAAACGAGTTGTAAAATGTGTGAAATTCTTGTTGCTGATATTTTTAAATCGTCGTAGTTCACAAAAGCGGTAAAGAATCTTACTCTGTTTTCCCTCATTTGTTGACATATTTTCTGCAGATTGCTACCCATTCAAAAAATTTAAAATTAAGTGACGTTTTTTTTAGTGAAGTAGCATTCAAAAAATATGATACCATTATTGTTGATACTAGTGACTTATAATAGCAATATTAAATAAAATAACCTTTCTATAGGCAAAGGGAAATTGAGTGATGCCGTCGCAGATAGCCAACATCATGGTCTCTAGATGTTTTTGTAATTTTTTGTTTTTAAGGCGTTAGAACTTATACAAAGAGAATCAATATATTCTTGAAAATTTCGTTAGTATTTTTTTTTAAATTGTCGTAATTCGCGGACAAGTTGACGGATTATTATTTTTATTGCTTGGATCGACAGCATTATCTACAAATTGTTTCTCATCAAGAGAGTTTTCCAAAACTGATTACTAAATTACAGGTACGGACTTGACAAAATAAGTATAAGGGATAAGTCATAATGGGTGGTCGAAAATGAAATCGCAAATTCTTTGGTCGATTTTAAGGGCAGTCTGTCATACAATTGTATTACCTATCGAGCTTGGTTAAACAGTTACAGGGAGTTAAAATTAAAATTTCAAAACACATATGTATTGACTAATTGATTATTTCGAAAGCGTAATAGATATATTATTGAAATTTTGACTGCTACGGAAGGCGCAAATTTTGCAATTGATTACATTGATGATGCGCAATGATTTACATTATTTGAAAAAAAGGTAGCACGTCACCGAATTTTTGAAACATGAAACTTGTTTTTGTAATACCCATTCTACTATAAAGAAAAGAGCCCTCTCCGGGTTTTTTAGTACGATGCATCGTTTTCGAGTAAATAAATAAAAGCCATTGTAGTGCATGTAAGTACAGCCGCGAAAAATACATTTTGATGAAAAATCTAAAATATTCGATTATTTATGGCTTGAATTATGTTGCAAACGAATAGTATTTTAATGGGCATTCAAAAACTAGATTTAATTTTTCGAAAAAGCAGTAACGTTTCATTTTGTTTTAAATAAGACAGGTCGACGTGCTGTTGAGCGCGCCACTGGCGGAAATAAAAATAATTTTTTATTGCGAAATGTGCGCCTTCCATTGCAGTCAAAACCTGCAGAATTTCAGTAAGATATCTCTTATGCTTTCGGCATAATCAATACATATGTATTTTGAAATTCTAATTTCAACACCCTGTATTATTTTAATGAACCTCGATAAGTAACACAATTGTATAACAGACCACCCTTAAAATCGACCAAAGAATGGGAGATTTCATTTTCGACCACCCATTATGACTCGCCCCACTTATTTTTAATTTTTTTGAATGGGTAGCAATCCGCAGACAATATGTCAATAAATGAGGGAAAACACAGTAAGATTCTTTACCGTTTTTCAGAACTACGACGATTTAAAATATCAACAACAAGAATTTCACAGATTTTACGTTTCGTTCTGTATAAAAATTCAGAGTGCTTTAATAAAAAATCTGGTCGCGAGATATGAATGTTGGCTTACTCCTTATCTCAAAACGATAAAGAAAAAAAAGTTTATCGTGAAATAGCAGAGCATCAAAATTTTGCAATTTTTGCCCTACTTTGTTTCACACCCTATATAATAAAGATAATGTCGGTTTCTTTTTCAATATTATCCACTTCTTTAATCTAGAAGGAATGAGGTTTCAGGTCGTGCAAATTGTATTTATAACAATTCATTGCTTAAAAAGTTACAGCTGATTGAAAATGACACAAAAAATTGCTTGTGCCGAACTTTAAGTTGGGCAGTTTATATGCGCCACAATGGCAGTAGCGGTAACTTTTTACTTTATTTTTACTGCCTAGGACTTTTTTGCTACGTTTGTAGTCTCAGTATTAGAAAGCCCACTTTAGGTGTGCGTATGGAGAAAACAAATGATGTACTTTTAGTCCGCTTGAAAAAAAACTTATTTAAGTTAAATTTGTGATCAATTAGTTCGGAAAAACTGGCTTATAACGAGATTTCTATGATGCAGTTAGATGCCTGCATTTCTGTGATGCATGGACAATTCTAAAGCTACTGAAGCCTAATAGTCCAAATCTTTCTCCAGCAAATTCATACTAGAATGACGCCAACCGTGAACGTGACTAAATTGTGAATTCAGGTTATACAAGTATAAAAAACATATTGTATTATTTTGATAACATTTGAATACGGATTTGCTCGAATGAGAGAGAAACTAAACATCATTTCCGTAGTAAATGCAGTCATCATATTATGATTTGTTGATTTAAAAATCAATAGTTTTGCTGATAAAATTTTTCAACAACTTCATTTTTATTCCAAAATTCTAGCTTTGTTATTCAATAATGTTCAAGATGAATAATGTTCAAGATGAATACATAGGCTTGGGTATTGTTAACAAATCAATGGATGGCAGTTTGAGCACTTAATTTAACTTTGTTAGTCTTAATTTTAATTAGTTTATGAATTTAGGAGGTAATTTACGATTTCATCTTACGATTTCCAAGTGTCATTTTTTCGAAAATCGTTAAAGATAAGGTTAGAGTATGCTACATAGAAATTTATTAGAATTTTGGGATGGGTCTCTAATTAAAAAAGTTGGTCATGATATCATAACTTATTTTTGGGTCACCCTGTATAATTAAAAACTGATGCTGAAAATGCGCAATTAAAAATAAAAATCGACGGGTTCAAGCGATTTTTCGAAAAATGAACAACAAATTTTTAAATAATTACATGCCATACATTTGGCGCTCGCTGTATATTAAAAGTGTGTTCAGAGGTCACAAGTTATTACTTTCCTCCTTAAAAATTAAAACACAATGGTCAAGACATTTTTAAATGGCATTATTAAACTACTTTTAAAACTGGTGCTAAAAGTAAAAGCTGTTAAAATTTTAATAAAGAGAATACATTTTGTGCATTTGTAGAAGAAATTTTTTATGAAATGGGCATTAAAAGTGCTTTTAAAGTGTGAAATAGTGCTTTAATTAAAATTGCATTTTTAACACTTGCAAATTAGCCATCACATAAACTATTCGGGTTCATATATCAAAATGCCCAGTGCCGCAAGCCCCTCCGCTCTATATTTTACGCATAAGCATCCGACGACACAAAATACAAAAACGACCAGCAAATAATAATATAATATAGTTTCAGTAATCTATTTTTAGACACCAAGGCCAACATGGCGCATTTCCCAGACTTTAAAACTGGCAACCTTGCTAGAGGCGCATGCATCGACAGCATACTCCGTTATATATAAGAGGGAGTCACATCGGACTAGACGTCGTTGAGGCCTATTACATTTACATGTGTGCCGCTTATACAGCTTTTTTCTTTGCACATTTTCCCTACCCCTCTTCGGTGGTAGGGAAAGAACTTGAATTATCGAGGCAAAATGAGCAAAATACACTCGCCTACATACAGCGGTTATGGTGGAGGCTTGGGTGCCTGCCTCTCATGTGGAGGCGAAAAAGATACAAATGCACGTATATACTTTTTTTTGTATTTGTATTTTTTAAAAGAATTTGGAAAGAAGACACGAATAAAGTTTTCAATATAATAACTACTGTACCAATTTGTACTATATTATGTTGCATTGTCATCTATGTATATTTTTGTCGATTGAAGCAATTAGCAATCTGTGCCTTAGAAACAAAACCATCTTTGAAGAAAAACTGGAAGATAAAGGAAACAATTAAAACAATATATAGGATTCAAAAATAGGTTCTAAACGTTCCTAAGCTAAAAAATGAATATTTTTCAGAAAACATTAAGCAATTTATTCATTAACCACAGATGTTTTAAAGAACAAGAAATCTGAAACTCGGCTAAATTTATTAAATTTTAGATTGGGAATAAAAGATAAAGATGCTCTATAATTAGCAGATACACGAATAGATGTTGCACAACACAATTGCTTTATAGCTATTAACTAAAGATACATTGATGTGTGAAATGTGTTCTGGGCTTTGAAGCCGCGGTTCAATGGAATTTCTTCCTGACGGTTCGCCCATAACGACCTCGGTCATTATCAATTGCGATGAGGCAAGGGCGAAGTGATCTTTCTTGCATCTCGACCTTGACTGATTTTAGCTCTAAACGCTCCGTGGTATTTTTACTGTCACCGCCATGCTGAAGTGGAAGGACTGGGGAAGGATTAGAGCAGAGTTTTCGCGCACATAATGTCTCAGAACTCACGGTCTGAATTAGGGTGCTCGAAGATCTCACTGACTTTCCTCTTTAGTCTTGGATAGTAATGCTGCATTTGATGTAAGATATCTACCTCGTTAAAAGGATGTCGTGACCTTCAGAGAGAGCGTGCTCTACTACTGCTGACTTTTGTGTATGTCCCAGCCTGCAACTTCTTTTATGTTCCGTATTTCTCGTGTTAATACTACGTTTTGTGGTGTGAATGTATTTATACCGAGCCAGAGCTGCATGAAGCTTTGCAAACTCCGGATCCTGATAGAGGATCCCTCTGATGCTTCTCCAATTTGTCTCAGGCTGTGTTGTATTGTGGGAGTCGGTTTAAAAACACTTTTCACTTTGTGTTTTCTCATCTTGCCCATCCTGTCTGACTTTGTGGATGTGTGGTAGAGTAGACCAAACACTTTTTTCTTCATCACCTCTATTACTAAGTATTCCAATGCATCTTGCCAAACCTTTGCTATACATGCTCCGATTTAAGCTTATCATCTATATGCTTGTGGTAATACCCTTTTGGTCCAGTCTATATCAATTCTATTGCGGTAAACTGGGAAAACCATCATGTCCATGTTCGCACTATCTTTGGTCTACGGCGTAGATTTTTGTTTTTTTTTAGAGAGCTCTGGCCACTGACATAAGTTCCGATCAGTCATTTTTCACATCCAACTTCACTGCTTTCGGTAAATCAAGAGTCTTTGTTCTCTTCTTTTAATGTTCTTGCGTACTATTTTGTACTTGGTTTCTATGCACTTCCTCTCTGCATACTCCTTAAGATGATTCCCAGTGTCTTCGATACAGTTTCCTGGATATTGGTTGGCAAATTTCCACTTTTTCTTTCATTCCCGAAATAGTATAATAAATTTAACACTATTTACTTGGATTAGAAATGCAAATACCCGAAAATTGCTTGGAATTATTAATTTTGGCTAATTAGACTGTGAGAGTGACACAAAATGATGGGAAAAAATACACATTTTGGTGACCACTTTAAGCCAGAGACAAATATAAGTGTATCCTATTTTTTCTTGTCTAAAGTTGTATATGTCTGTCTTTTTTATCATACGGCTTGTTTTTGATCGGTACAAATAAATGTCATGAAAAGAAAAAATTTCAAAGTTTGTCTTGATCGATGAATCGTCGGACCCGCCAGTTGAGAACCCATGCGACTATACCTTCGTCTCTTTGCATCTACAGTATCTACCTCCGATTGCAGTCTTTGTAACAATGCAACCTACGTCATTACTGGTGTCTTAACTTCAAACTAACACATTCCTCCTCTCATTTCATTAGAAAAAGATCGCAAAAAAACAGACGTATTATCAGTTCTTATTAATAAGAAAACCACCAGCTAAAGTCAGTTTGACGCTTAATGTCAAAATGTCTTAAAAATTTAGAAATCCGAGTCCAGCTTTTGTAGAACTAAAGGTATACATACTAAAATACATCAAATAAAATAAAATAACGAATAAGATAAAATTAGAAATAAACACCTATTAGCGTTTATGCACCAAATAACATAAATCTCATTTGGTGCATGAACGCTAATAGGGGTATACATGAAACCAACTCTTATTCACTCGATTGCAACAAGGAGTTGCAATCGATAAAGTGGCGGAAGAAATTCCATCAACATACGTCCCGAAGGAACTATGAATTGTTGAAAAGAAGCCCCTATTCCTCAACTACCACATACTGGTCCACAAAAATATCTTCCCCTGGTGTCACCTAAAAGATCCGCTTCTGTGGAAATAAATAAAACTTTAATCAAAATTAGCGAGGTGTTTGACTGAATCAACTAAAGAAGAAATGTGGAAGAACGGTGCTGCGACACAGATAAAAGCAAAACTGCGGTTAGGTGTCTTAAAAAAATTGCCCACACTTTGTTCGATTATGTACTCAATTTAAGTTATTTATGTTGCATGTCTTATTATCACATATTGCATTAATTAAATTCTAAGAAAATATTCAAGAATTGAATATACAATAATTGCCTAGCAGTTTTTTTTATCAAATGAAAGAGTTCATGCGGACACGCATTGAACTATTCCGCAGAAAAGGGTGCATTAGAACGAAAAAAGAAAAAAAATTTTGTTTGGCGACCCGACGACAAGTGTTTCTGCTTATTGGTTTTACAACGCAAGTTGTGAGCATTACTAGGTATAGTAAGCACACAAAAATACTCAGAATATCTTGGGCCGATTATGTCCATATCTTATGATCTACATCCATGGCCGGGTGAATCACAGCAGGTGTCTATGGTAAAGCTGCTGCGGATATTCCTTCTGAGTTAATACCCGAAATGGGGAAAACTTTGGAATGTTTGCACAAAAGGCTAAATTGATACCTGCCCTTGTCAACTTGACATTTTATCCGCGACAGACGTGTTTATGTCGTCAAAATTTATGACGTAATATTTAACCCTCGCTGAACAGAGTATAGTTGTAAAAGCTATTTGCTTGTAACAATGCACTATTGCTTGTAACAAGGCAATCTACGTCATTACTGGTGCTTTAACTTCAAACCGAAGTAATGATAGTTGTAAACTATCTAATAAAATATATTTTGAGTGTTTCTTTTGATGTTGGAAACCGAAATATACCTATTCTCAGTAAAATTAGATACTAAGAATAGTAATTTACCCTAAAAAGGGCTCGGACAAAACATCTAGTTGACGTTTCGGCAACTTATCTGTTGCCTTCTTCAGAACTAATACCTAAAACAAAAACTTTAAAAATTATGTCAAGCGATCCAAAAACCAGTTTTCTGCAATATTGTCACTTTGATGATGCTGCATACCACCTTGATGATGTTGGCGTCAGTTTTCATGACAATATTTGACAAATTTAACATAACTAATTTCTGTATAGTTTAGTAGTGTCAAAATGCCTTTTAGATTTTCAAATAGAGAAATAGCGGATATCCATTTTGTGTATGGATTTGCTAACGGAAACTCAGGGGCGGCCGCCAGATAATACAGAAGGAGTTATCCGCAAAGGACACATCCTAGTCGTAAAATGTTCGCAAGAGTCCATCAGCAATTAATGAAGAAAGGTTTAAGGAATTTGCCTGAGGATCGAGATGCAAACCAAAACCAACAACAAAGAAGAATTTCTCGACAGGATATTAAATGAGTTTGACAGAAATCCAACAACGAGTTCCCGTAGTGCTTCTATATTCTATATTGCCCAATATACTTCGTACTCTTAGACGAGATCACCCGCGTTCATTCACCTACAACCTGTTAAAAGGCTACATCCAGGAGACCCAGAAAAAAGAATTACTTATTATAGGTGGATCCTTCACTCAGTTTAAGAAAACAGGGATTTTTTGAACAACATACAGTGGTCTGACGAGTCAGACCACGATGACAGTTGTGCATTGAAAATAATGGTTCCCATTTTGAACAATTTTTATAACTGTAAGTGGCGCCATCTGACGACGGCAGGTTCTTCCACTAGGGCATGCAGGATGATCGTGGAGCGAACCAAAAACCAGTTTTCTGCATATATTATCACTTCCCACAGAGAAATGGCCGAGATTTCGTACCTATATTGTCTGGGGGCGACGTTTAGCAGAGTATCAAACTCATTTCTCTATCAGGTATACCTCGAACCTGACAGAAAAATAAGTTTGAACGGCAATTGGATCTAACTCTTGCCTAAAAGCCTGTATGTGTATGTAAGTGGCGCCATATTAGTTCAAGTTAGTGTTTGTTAGTTCAAGTTGAGTGTTTGTTAATTCGGGTTAGTATAGTTTTCGTTTTGGTTACCTTAGGTTAGTTTACTTCTTGTAATAGATTAGTAAAGCTGCTAAATGATGAAAACCTAGACTCCTTGACAGAAATATTTAACAACATATATGAGACGGGTGAAATACCGCAGGACTGGCTCCAGTCGATTTTTGTTCCGATCCCAAAGAAGCCAAATGCAAACCATAGTGACCAGTACCGAATGATCAGCTTACTGAGCCAGGTCTTGAAGCTTTTCCTAAAGATAGTCCATACAAGAATTTATACCAGATGCGAAATGGATATTAGTCCTACCCAGTTTGGGTTCAGACAAGGGTTTGGCACACGAGAAGCACTCTACAGCTTGACCGTATTACTTCAGAAATGCAGAGATCAGCAAAAGGACGTATTCATGTGTTTCATAGATTATCAAAAGGCGTTCGACTGTGTCAAACACGTTGAGTTAATCAAAATGCTTCAAGACAAGAGGATAGATAAGAACGATGCACGTTTCATAAAGACCCTGTACGCAAATCAAACAGCATCGGTGAAAGTGGGCAATGAAACTACACAGAAATTCCCGATAGAGAGAGGGGTGAGACAGGGTTGCGTTCTGTCCCCCCTACTTTTTAACCTATACTCTGAAGCAATCTTCGAAAGAGCCTTGACAGATACAGAGGACGGCATTAAGATTAACGGACAGGCCGTTAACAACTTACGCTATGCTGACGACACAGTTATAATAGCGGATAGCCAGGAAGCACTACAACGTCTCATCATAAAGATATCTACCGAAGGTGAACGACTCGGCCTAAGAATTAACATAGACAAAACGAAGGTGATGATGGTTAGCAGAACATCAAATGTGAACCTGAACATCACAGTGAACGGTAAGAAAATCCAACAAGTATCAAAATTTAGATATCTGGGAAGCTGGTTAACTGAAGACTTGGACCCAGACGTAGAGATACGAAGCAGAATTGAACAAGCCAGGGTAACATTGAATATGAGAGCACTTCTCAGCAACAACAGCCTTAATTTGGCATTACGGTACCGTTTTGTAAAATGCTACATTTACTCTGTACTGTTGTAGGGAGTAGAGACATGGACAATAAAGGCCAATGTCATGAACCGACTAGAGGCGTTTGAAATGTGGGTGCTGAGAAGAATGTTGAAGATTCCGTGGACGGAACACGCAACGAACGAGGAAGTACTAAACAGAATGGGTATAGAAAGAGAACTGCTGCAGACAGTAAAAAGAAGAAAGGCCGCATACCTCGGTCATATATTCAGAAATTCCAGGTACCAGTTCCTACAGTTGATTATGGAGGGAAAAATCGAAGGAAGGAGAGGCATCGGGAGAAAGAAATTTTCGTGGCTGAAGAACATAAGAGACTGGACAAACCTCGATGCCCACGCACTTTTTAGAATCGCACAAGATCGTAGCGAGTATGCCAGAATAGTCGCCAACATTCATTAATGGATACGGCACCTTAAGAAGAAGAATAGATTAGTGGGTATTATAGCAAAAGGACTCCTTCTATATAATTGCTAGGAGGGGTTACATCTGCTTAGTTCAGTTTAGGTTAGTACTGGAACACAATGTATGGATGAATTTGGAATTCCGCTTCCTGTTTATTGCAGCTATTAATAATACCTCGGGACCTTTTTCTGTCCTTTATATCTTCATTAATTTAAACAAAATGGGCTGTTTTCAAAAAGTGTAACATTTTAAGACCATAAAAAAAACAAATCTCCTATTCAATGAGCATTACACCAATTTGGAATTGGACGTAGTCATCTGAGAACCAGAGCTATGCCTAATTGTTTAGATGTACAGGATGACCCACGAAAATGACTATAATCCAAATTTTTTTAAAGTTTTACATTCTGAATTCTGACTGAATAAAACTGAACTTCGAAAATTGTTTGTATTAATAGAATCAGAAATAATTAACCGATAGTCGCAATTTTTAATTTGAATATGTTATTTGAATACGGTTAAACTGAATAATAGCCAATAACAAGATGCCACACATAAAGATGAATAACATGAGGGCCTTGAAAACACTAAAAGATACTAAGTTCAATAAATATGAAAAGCTTAGAACAATCTAAAATTGTTTTTAAAACTTAAGAAAGTTTTTAAAAACTTTCATCTGCGTTCGAGAATCTTTGAATAATTTCAAATTCTTGAAAAGAATTCTTCTAGGCTGACAGTCAAAGCAATGTCCACTCTAGGAAACGAATCAAACGTAGAAGACATCATAGGAATGAGGAGTACCAAAGAAGGAAACCTGGTCATCGTTACACAAAAAGATCATAAAGCGGTGGAACGTATAGAAAAAGCACTTCAAGGACTAGTCATAGTCAGAAAATTGACGGAAAGCCCAGGGGCCTCAGAGGCAATACATATACGAGGAATAGATGCACTATCCACAAAGGAAGACGTTATAAAATCTCTAAGAGAGGCTATACCAGACCTGGAGAGAAAAGCGCATAAATTAAGCGAACCAGGCAATAACACTCACAATCGACGGCAAATCAGCAATTTCACTACTAGAACAAAAGGTAATTTGGGTGGAGATGGTTAGATGCCAAATGGAGAAAAGGCTACATTTGTCCCGATGCCACAAATGCTGGGAATGCGGACACTCAGTACGGGACTGTCAGAGTATAGATTGGAGAAATCTCTGCTATAAATGTGGAAAAACAGAACACACAATTGGCGACCGCAAGGGCGTTGTTTGCTGTCCTATTTGCAATGAAAACGCTCACAGAGCGGGCACGGCTAGAAAACAACAAAGGCAAAACAACCAACAGCATAACACTAACAATGACTAATACAACCGTACTCACCAAATCGGAAAAAGAAGCTAAGATGAAGAACATAAAGGTCTTGCAGCTGAACTTAAATCGGTGTAAGGCAGCACATGATCTGCTCTATCACGTTTGCGGCTTACAAAAAATAGACCTGGTTATAGGGCAGGAGCCAAATAAAAGGGCGGCTTTAAAAAATGTACCTTTCTGTGATATTGACTGTGATACTTTTATTTATACTCCAAATAACATAACTGTGACAAATAGCTACATTGGAAAAGGTTTTATAGGCATAGACCTAGGAGGATGTACCGTGGTGTCATGATAGTTCTCTCCAAACGGAGATGTTCATGATTTTGAGACCCTTCTAGAAAATATACAAAACAGGATTATTCGTATTAACAGAAATGTAATTCTGGCTGGTGATCTAAACGCCAAGACGCCACTGATCGGAACAGACATGACAAACATAAGAGGAGCTATACTAGCAGACTGGTTAACCTCGAACGACCTACTGGTATTAAACACGGGAAGCACTGCGACATTCAGACACACCAGCGGAAGCTCAGTGATAGATTTCACCGCTGCTTCCATATCTATGGCTTCGAGGATTACCAAACGGCGTGTAGAAGAAGGAGAAGCCAACTGAAGCGACCACCAGCAACATACACTTCGAAATCTCAAACGAGCAACAAAATAAATTGAATCAAATACGAGTAAACAAAGGATGGAAAATTAACCCAAGAAATCTTAAGAACTTCCAACAAGAGTTGTTGCTCCGACCTTTGAGAGACATAAATACACCCAAGAAACTGATAGAGCAGATTATGGAAAGAAATGGGGAGTTTGATACCTATGAGATATATTTGATGGTAAGTAAATTTAAGATGGCAACTATTTTAAATGTACTTATATGTAACATGGAGTATAGGAACTTGCTTAATGACTGCCGCGAATCTTATTTTTCTTAAAAAGGTATACAACTGTGTAAGTCAAAAAAAAAGAAGGCTGAATAGAATAATCACAAGTTGTCGAGCAAGTTATACTTGGTCTAAGTCAGCCTTTCAAATAAAAATAAAGAATATGGGGATTACAATGCAGTACAGTTACAAAGTATAAGCCCAAGGGCAGGGATTTATGTTAATTCATGGTAGCAAGTCGAAATCATATTTGTTTACTTGAGTGGTTATGCACAAAAAATAAGTACACCACTGTGAATTGGTGTGAAGCGGGACACAAACGAAATTTAAGACTTTTTTATTTATTTAATACGTGTCTCGTAGTGTATGTCTTAGCATTTAACATTACATATATAGTTTAATATTTTTATTGTATTTTTAAACAATACTTTATTTTATTAACGCAGAACAAAATATTGACGAGATTTTCGTTGTGCAACACCTGATCACTGAACAAGTAAAAGCTTTTGGCTTCAAGTAGTGGCAACAGAAAAAGAATTCAACGAGGAATATCTGCGTTTAAAGGCAAAAATACAAGTATTGTTGTTTTTTTTTTTTAATAAGAATAATTTATTAAGCACAACTTACATTAGCTGTTAATTTAATTTTAAGTTTTCTGAATAAAATAAGTTTGTAGATTTGATGTTATCTTTTGTAGAGGTGTTCAAATTTTTTTTTAATATTTACTGTTGGGTTTTTATTAATTTATTATGTTTATTTGACATTTTAAATGTGTTTTTAAGAAATTATTTTTTTAATTTGAACTGTATGGTAAACTCTAAGAATGACTATTATGTTTACGTAATATATTATGTATGTATAATGCGTACAAGTATAAATTTTTTGCTGTGCGAGGCACTTATAAAAACTGCATCAAACCGTCAATTTGAAGCACAATATATACTTGTTACAAGAAAACGTTAAATATAAGTAGTTCAAATAAAAAAATTATACTTTTTTATTAATTACCACCTGAACTACCATGAAATGTATGTCTAAATTCTACTACTTTAAGTTTGTGAGGCAACTTGGAGGTAATAAACGGCTGCTTAATTAATTTACAGCCAAAAGAATTTTGGCCTTGAAAATGTTCTAAAGGTTTCTAAATGTCTAAGATTTGTTCGTATCAATTTAAAGCACAGTAACGGGACAAAATGTTAACATGCACTTTTATTGTTCAAGACCAAAATAGTTGAGACTTTAATTAACACCCGTTTATTATACTTTCAAATAATTATCTCTTAAATTTAAAGTAGATATGAAAATCTTTTCGCTCTTGCGACAAGATTCCTGTAATGTTATTTGAAGAATGTTTGCTCCTGCCGTAAGAGCTACACTTTCTTCAAATAAGAACAACCGCTCTTGAATCAAATGCCGAGAGTTAAAAATATGAGTTCATGCTTCTGAACTGAATTACACTAGATCTTATGCAAAGAATCTTTTCTCTTGACTCAAAAATAAATGATTTTTTCGAAGAAAAATACTACTTTACTTTGAAAACGTCAGGTCTTCTTCTAATACCAACATCTTTCTAACAATAAAAAATTATCTTTATTGAAGACTCCACAACGTTTAAGCGTTTGAAACAAGAAACAAATTTCTTGTATAAATACTTTTTTTTTATTAATCCAAGACTAGCTTGTCAAAAACAAAATAGTTCTTTTTGTACAAGAGAAAACCGTCTTGAATCCAGCTATTCTCAGTAACTTCTAATAAAGGGATTTTCTCTTTCTTATCAAGAGAAAAACTCTTGGACCTATGCACAAGCGCCAATCTTTTGACTAAAAGTAGTTTGATTTTGAGACAAAAGATCCTTTTTTCTGTGTAAAAGCGTGAAACGGGATTTGAGGCATATTTACTAATGATTTATCACCTCCGGTAATTATTTAAAGATTCTCGAGCGCAGTTGAAAGTTTTTAAGTTCCTAAAAACAATTTTAGATTGTTCTAGGCTTTTCATATTTATTTAACTTAATATCTTTTAGTGTTTTCAAAGCCCTCATGTCTTCATGTAATTTACTTTATGTGTAATTCATCTTTATGTGTGACATCTTGTTATCCGCCCTTCTTCAGTTTAACCGTACTTCCTGAACATATTCAAATTAAAAATTGCGGCCGTTGGTTAATTCTTTCTGATTCTATTAATACAAACAATTTTCGGAGTTGAGTCAGAATTCAGAATGTAAAACTTAAAAAAATTAGGATAAATGTCAGTTTCGTGTACATCTAAAAAATTAGACATAGCTCTGTTTCTCAGATGACTACGTCCAATTCCAAATTGTTGTATTACTCACTAAATAGGAGAGTTGTTTTTTTATGGTCTTGAAATGTTACACTTTTAGAAAAAAACCCATTTTTGTTTAAATTAATAAAGATATAAAGGACAGAAAAAGGTCCCGAGGTATCATTAATAGCTGCAATAAACAGGAAGCGGAACTCCAAACTCATCCATACATTTTGTTCCACATCACTTAATTGTGGACATTCAATTATAACTTGGATATATGAAAAACTTTTACTTTCTGTTCGCTACTGTAGATGTGTCAAACCTGATAGCCATTGCGCCTGTACGTCTAGCTTGCCCTATGTATAGTTTTTATATTCCATATAAAATGTGTATTAATATTTGTATTATGGGGCAAATTAGAGCCCACATGTTAAATGATACCTCTTTAATAGAAAAAACTAAATATCTATGGAACTAGGCAAAATATCCAAAAAAACCTCAAATATGTCCCGAGGTATGACGCGTCTCCACATACTCCCGTAGCAAGAAATATTCTGAAATTTTTTTCCGCAAAGTTATCTGATCAAAAATTTTTACAAAAATGCATCAAGTTTTGTTGAACTCTGCTTTAGGAAACCTGCAGAACATATAACCGAGTACATAAACAATTAAAGCAGTCTATACATGGATCTTACCAAAATGGCATTTCCAACAAAAATCGGTTGAGTGGCTTTAGAGATAGAAAGTTTTAAAGTTCATTCAAAATTTGGGGCGTATCGTTTCAATTGATTCTTAGTTTATATCAGTTTAGACCGCACTGGGCCCGGTTTTTGTTCTAATACAAACTGATATAGTGAAAACTAAAGTAATAAACACCCCGCTTTTTCCTTCTAAATTTTAGGTCAATTTAGATATCTCTGTTATGTTTTTCAATTGTGTACGGGATGTTCATTAGAAAAAGTCACCTAGAAGGCTATGCATTTTTGACAGAAAAGGTCGAATCAAAGTAATTCGACTTTTGTACTTTGTACAGCCTACTATAATAGCGGAGCTATTATTGGATTAAACCTAATATGCTGTTTTTAAAAAAAAAATCTTTCTCTTAGCTTTAAAATGATAAAAGTAACTAGTAAACTATCTTTCAAAATAGCCGTTTTTCTCTTTAGGTAATATCATATTTGTCTTATGTCTTAAGAAGATATTGTGATTAAGATATTTTTATATGAAATCTTTATTAATAATTATTAACATCATAAACATGCCAAAACCTACATAAAACCTTAGTTACCATAATTTAATACAAAGAAGCAAGTTTCTCGTGTAATCGGTCAGGGCATCAAAAGAATAAAACTCTTCAGCTACCAAGCTTTCGGCAGTACTTTTATTGCCTTCCTCAGGGTCCTACGTTGTTTCATGACATTGGACATAACACTTTGGCGACAGCCTGGCACATCATTGCAGCCGAGGCATCACTGTAATCTCTCGGACTACATGGCCATGGAAACAGTTGATAAAACTGGTACAAAAATTATTACAAAAAGGTTTAAAATTAAAATTACGTCACAAACTACGCGCACAAACAGATCTAACTGTGAGTGTTGGTCAAAATGCTTAAAACTTAAAAACTGGGGGGTCTGCTGTTAAAAATTTAAAAATTGGTTTGCCAATGTGGATAATTTAATACATTAGTTACGAAAACATAATACGTTAGATACCATATAATATTAGAACTAGTTTTTATGAACATGTAAAACAATATGTTGACCGTTTTCAAATTTGATGGATACTTCTTTGCCTTTAGCGTTCACATCGTAGGTATGTCCTCTGAAGCTTGACTAATGACCGAACTAGCACTCCTTTCGATTTCGTGCGGTTCCTCCGTGCTTAATCCACTACCGGAAACATCGCCGATTTAAATTCTGCGAGCAATGGAAACTTTTTGGTCATATTTTCTTCTAAATACCCTTTAGCAACCTCGCCGATTTCCATCCACCAAGTTCTTGTAGATTATATTTCCTCCGGCATTAACAATAAAATTTTCCGAAGATCCTATAACGCAGTGACCATATTTGGATTTTGAAGTGAGAAATATTCAGCTATTTTTCGAGATATTTTAGAGAAGAAATAAATGCGGCAGGGCTGTACTGTACATTTCCGTTTTCTATATGATACAAACAATCTTCGTTGAGTAACATGGATTGGCCTTAATATTGCGTACTTTTTAAACAAAAGCGCAGGATTGAATTCGCCGTGACATACCACAGCAAAAATCCGGTCCTTGTTGGTTTTTGAATCGGAAAGAGTAACAATGAGCTTGTGCTCTAAAACGTCAACATCTTCCGTGGTCATCTTGGCTAATTTATTGGTTCGGCAATTTCTTTCAATTCCAATTAAAAAATCCACTTTTATCATTAAAAGCTTGTTGTCTGTATCAGAACGCATAAACTCGTTAACTTGTTCCCCTCGACTTATTGTTGTCTTGTAAAAATACTTTGTGTGAGGCACACATACTAGATTTTTTTGCTTAATATCCAACGTTTTCTTTCTTGATAAATCTTTCTTCTTGTCGAATTTTTCACTTTTTCCTTCATTCGAAAGTCATGGGTCACATGGAATATTTCGGCGATATAAGGATGGAGCAGAATATTCCTCAGAGAGTTTTGCGAATACGCCAGCAACACCGTTTCGGTATCAGTTCCCTAAAAGTTCGTCACGGAATTTTGCCGGGTTATATACTATGTCTGAAAACATAACATTGTGAAAAAATTATCGGGCGCTCACTCTAATTTAAGCTTAAAATTTTAGATTTACGTTGAAAACGTGAAAAACTTTTATGGAACTTTTACCTCCCCTGTAAATGTTCCATAAACGTCCGTCACTCAAATTTAAAATTGTATCGATTTGTAAGAATATAGTAGGTCGCAAAACATGATATCGTGACAAAATTATCCGGCGCTCTCTCTTATAATATAACCCAAAAATTGTACCTATAGGTGGAAAAAGGAAAGACATTTTTTGGAAATGTTACTCGTTTTTTTGTGAGTGCTGTGAACATGCAATAGTATTTGCCGTAATGAGTATATGATAATAATGCCGCCCTAAATTGGAAATTCATAATTAAACTAACCTGAACTAACCAGAACTAACCTGAATAAACCCAAAATAACTTGAACCATAACCCAACTAACTTGTACTAACCTGAACTAACCTAAACTAACCTAAACTAACCTTTTTTTTATAGAAGATCAGAAAATGCATTTATGCACCCCATGTACATTTCACGCGCAAAATTCTGAGATGCATTATTAAGTGAAACTAAGTAAGTAGATTGTTTTCACAGATGCTTCATGTGGTCAGGAAATGTGTACAATTAAATTTTGCAATTTATACAGAGTCATCACAAAAATCTTCAGGCCGCACCCACCTCAAGATTGAATCCATCCGATGAATCCATCCAGAGACTGATTGCTCAATTGAGCAATCAGCAAGCTCAATTGAAGGGTGTCAGGTGAAAACCAGGGATGTCCACGGACACAAGTTTTGAGTAATAACCATTTTTAGTTTAAAATCGTCATAATTTGATTTTATTAAGAGGTAATACCCGTATTTTTGTTTAAGAAACATCTTATATTATTGACGAATCAATAAACAATGAAAAATTAACTAAAACATAAAACTTCTGTCAAAAAAGCTGTATTTTATGGAGTAACGCCTGCCTTTTTTGCGTGAAAACGAGGACTGTCCATCGTATGTATCTGTAATAAGGAAATAATATGTTATCAATCTTAGAGTTTGAGCATTAATTTTTGTACTGTCTCTTGCTTAAGTAGAAAGCATTTTCCAGTGTATTTGACTATTAGATAAAGAGCAGGGACTGTCTGTGTATCTGTAACAACGAAAAATAATCTTTTTATTATCATTTTATTTATCATTTTTTCGCTTTTTTTTCTTACCTAAGAGATTTCTTGGGTGGTAAGCTTCTTCTTGAATGTACATTTTCTCAGTTTCTTTCTTGGACCAATTTCAGTTTGATTGTTAGACATACGTACACGATTGACAGAATTTCCTGTACGTTTACGACCGCATGACGACGATTTTGCAGCATATAGAACAGAGGCACAAAGTTGTTTATCTCGTTCATGAGATGGGCCTGCACGATCTACATTAACAGATCTTCTTGTTAGTCTTCGACTTGATATTGTTTCATGTCCTGAGAGGAATCTGCTTGGTTAACAACTTTTCTTATTTGTTTTTCAGCATGTGGGAGACAGGCATAAAGTTGTTTTAGTTCCTCACACTGGCAAAATTTCAATAATGAGATGATTTCTTTATGTTTTTTTGTATCTATAGGTATCACTTCGAAATAAGATTGGGCAGGCAATTTAAACTAAAAACGTGTGCTGCTTGGGTTGAGTTTGGGGATAAGTTTATTACACTGTTCTACACAGAGGATGGGAGATTCTAACATCGTTTCATTGTAGGTGTCACGATGTGATATAAGTCGTACATGCACATTAGTCGCCTTAAACTCTCTCATTGTTTGAATCGGAAATGGACACTTTTTTGCATATTTTGTGGAGAAAAATTCGGTCCGCTTCTTAACATAACTCTGATCTACCGAAATTACAGTAAATGGCATTGGCCTTACTCTAGCTGTTAAAATAGTTGCTTCCCAATCTCTGGGAGATTCCATTCTCAATTTTATATTAATCAGTCCCATGTTCTTATCGCATTCCAAGTACGAATGCCCACGAACCGGATACGTCAACTGTATAGTGTCAAAACGTCTTATAACGTTTACCATGTAGTGAGTAAAACGGACAAAGGTGTAGTTTTTATTTTGTCCTCCTGCAGCATCGCAAAATATATGCAAATTTTTCACTTCTGTAGGTAAAAAATTCATACAAAAATCGAAAAGAAAAGAACACACTTCATCAGCTCCTTTTTTGTTTGTAGTACACATCATTGGTAGGTAGTTATGTTCGGAAGAGAAATGTTTTTTTGATAGTCCATTGATATGGCTTCAAATTCTATGTCTCTTCGAGCTATATTGCGGACGGTAGTTTTTCGATCATAAAAAGTTTGCGCTTTGCGCATGTGAAGCTCTTTTTCAGCATTAAGCTTTGTAAATTCTGCGCCACTTATGAGAATATTTTCAGCAGCTTTTATTTTAACTGAAAACTAATCGCACTGACTGCAAGTAACGGATCTAGGATATCCAAATCCAATATTGAAATGATCTCGAAATATATTTCTATAGGACGGATAACATGCTTTTTGATTTGGATAAAGATCTTTGAACATCATGTACATCTTTGTAATGTTAAGTTCCTCTGGGAGATATGACCTGTTTTTATTATCCTTCAAGCTGCAATGACTTTGCCTTGTCTTGAACGAAGCAATATGTGATTTAATACATTCCAAAGTATCACTTTTCATTTTTTTGTACTTTTTTCCTCCACGTTTATCTTTTGGAGCAAAACCAAACTTTTTTTAAAGAACCCACCCTGTAGGTACTCAAGTTTACTTTTGGAAATTCCGTGTACTGCTTAGAAAAATTTTTCACATACTTTTTCTTCTTTAAAAATATTTTCTGTTTTAATTCTTACCCGATACTTATAGCTACTATCATGATATTTCGCCAAGTGTTCTGGTGCCCTTGACCTTCTACGTTGAACTGTAGTTACTGACATCACAGAGCACAAATAGGAATTTTGGTCATTGTTGGACTCCAGAGAATTAAAATAATTAAGAATAGCTTGTCTGTCACTTGGATTCACTTTTTCCGTACACTTGAGTCTTCTACATTCACAAAAAGTTCCAAATTCGTGCGATTGTAGACGTAACCTTTTAGCAACTTCATACATTCTGACCGGTTTGTTACTAAAACTGCCAGCCATTTTTTTAAACAAACACCCTCAATGAGACAACATTTGTCACACCAAAACTTTGTCGCGTTTTTAATTAACACACTTTCCGACAATAATTTTGCGACTATCGCGTTTGGGTTGCTATGGTAATCAAAACATACTGTTACGATTCGCAGCGACGCCGCATCGGAGGCGGGGCAACGCGTTGGTTGGTGGAGCTTCGCGACCTATCCGCGCTGCGTCATGGCTGACACGAGTGATTTATTGCTCGGGTTAATCTAGAAGGCAGTTGTTTACAACCTTTTTTTTATGTGAGATTATTCAAGAATTCTTATAAAGAACTTTCTAGGTTTTTCTGTAATTTTAGGATTGTATATAAAAGGCCCATAGAGCGCGCAGGGTAGAATAGTCTTATTTTAGGCAAGCTATAAGTAAGCTAAAGTACGAAGCGATAATAGAAAGCTATAAAGTGTTAAGTAGTGAGTTATTTAGTATACGAATTGTACCTGTGTATATTTGTGGGACAAATAAATAGTGTTTTTGTGTTAAATCGTTACACTGGAATTATTGAACAGCGAGTTCGCAACAATACGCTTGTATGTGTGGCCACCTTTTGAAACATAGTTTGTGGCCATCTACTAAGCAATTTTGGGATAAAATAAAATACATTTTTAAACGAAAAACTACATATTTTTACAATTAACGCTATTCCGATCGCACAAAAAATAGTATACGTTTCTCGAACATTAAGGAGTTTACCGGATTCCTCCAATATTGTCGCCGACCGGTAAAGTATCGTTACTGTTCTTACTACTTAATTTACTATAATAGCTCTGATTGGACGTTCCCGGTTTATTACATTTTCGGTTGGACAATCCCTGTTCCCTTCGTATTAAACATTTTATGATAACGTTGCAGAATGTGACACTACTCGTTTTCTCCTGATCTGCTTAAAGCATGAGTAAATACATACATTTCGCAAGCGGATGAAATATTTAAGAAATTTTAGGTAAAAAATGGACATTCCCGGTTTTCTCCTGACACCCTTCAATTGAAGACGTGGAGTGTTCTTTATGCGAACATCGAAGAAGACGTGAAATGCACCAAACGCATTAAAGAAAATATCATATAATTAGAATTTTCAACTTGTTAGTAGTACATTAATATACAAGTTTCAGAAGGGAGCTTATCATCTCATATCATATCACATATCACATCAGTCCAAGTTGCGACACGAGGATTTAACTTACGGCAACGGTTGTTAACTTGATTGATAATAAGACGCAAGCAATAAACATACCGGGTGACACAAGAATTACTAACTAAGCCATAACTCTGCTTAAAAGAACGCTAATAATTTGAAATTTTGGGGATGAATATAGTAGCTTAATGCTTACAAATTGCACATAAGTATTACTAATTTGCGTTTCTGGTTTTACAGGAAGTGACGTCACTTTTATTATTTCAAATAGAACACCCTGTATATTTGTCCATTTTCGGATTCTACGTCAAATTCTAAGTTGTTAAGATGAACAGAGTATATGTCTAGCTCTTACTGTTTTCGAGCAAATTGCGCCCAAACTTTCCATAACAGCAATAATTAATGTTGATTTTTATGCACACACATGAATATCAACCAGCCTCGATTGCACAGATGACTATTTTTTTAGTTCTCTATCAACCAACATTAAAAAAAAAGTGTTTCCAAGATGTCATAGAAAAAATTGAGAGTTGATTTTTTGAAGACATTTATCTCCATAATTTCTAATGAAAACACCTAATTTTATTCGTAATATTTGGATCTTGTATTTGTGGTACCATTCCTCGAAAACGACTGGTTTTACTCATACACTTTAGGAAATAATGTTTAAAATTGAATAAGGAATCCAAATGTTAGGAATAAAATGGGTATTTCTATTGGAAGTTATGGAGATAAATGTTTTCAAAAAATCAACTTTCCAGTTTTTTCATGACGACTTGGAAAAACTAATGTTGTTTGGTAAGGAACCCAAAAAAATAGTCATCTGTGATATCGAGGCTAATTGATATTCATTTGCTTCCATAAAAATCAACATTTATTATTGATGATATGGAACGTTCGGGCGCGATTTTCTCGAAAACGGTAAGAGCCAGCCATACATATAACATGTTACATGTTAATAACCTAGAATTCGACGTCGAATCCGAAAATTGACAAATATACATGGTGTTCCGTTTGTAATAATGAAAGTGACCTCACTTCCGGTGAAACCGGTGACGCAAATTAGTCATACTTATGTGCAATTTGTAGGTACTAAGCTACTATATTCAACCCCAATATTTAAAAATGTTAGCATTCTTTTAACCGAGTTATCGCTTGGCTAGTAATTCCTGTGTCACCCGGTATATTAAAATGATTTTTTTTCTGGTTGAAACTGTCTATATAGTGTATCAGGATTAACATGATGTATGTGGGGCTTATATCCTAGTAATGAATATGAGAAGTCGCTTCAATTTCGAAAAAGTTGCGCTACTTCAATATTATACACCTAATGCGACTCTGTAAGACGCACACAAAAAGTAACAAAAATATCTTAGGCGCAACTAGGCGCAGCTAATTCTTTCAGTAGTTGGTAGTAGATGCTTTCTTTTGTATAGTAATAATAATGAAACAGTTCTAAAAATCTGTAAAAAAAATTAAAGTTAAATATCTAAATTTAACTTTAAAAAAAATTCAACAATTCTTTTTCACACCTAGATAGAGCCAACTCAAAACAACTTGAAAGAAATAAAAACTAAAATTAAATACCCTAGATATCAGCAATTAATACAAAAATAAAATGTTGCAAATTTATTACGATTCAGTTTTATAACATACAGTGCAAAATTATACTAAATGATCTAATAGATTTAAGCTATATACACGCTCAATAGCAAATGATATTATCTTTTACATGGTTCGTTAATAATCGACTTTGCTATCATTTTCCTTCTTGACTTTCTTTGACTTTTCTAGAATTAGAGCTACACAATTCAATCACATTCAATCATTCAATAATTTCAATCACTTTAGAAAATTCCTTTTTGCGCGTGAAACTGGGTCCGTCCGACCACTGGGCGACGAACGAGTGCGGATCTCAGCGGCGCCTTGCGCAATACCCACTAAAAACATTTTCCTCTCTTCACTCTTCACTCCTTATCCAAGCCGGAACCGCCAGAAGGCACTATTTCGGGTGAGAGGTGGTAGCCTGTGTTTCTGACATCTAGACCATCACTTCTCTCTTAATTCCTTTCTCCGACCTGAACTATGTATGAACTTGCGGGGGTTGCATCCTCTCTTCCTGTGTTTTCCTGAACATTATCTTCCTGAACATTGACATTTGCTCCCTCAGCCTCTGTATTTCTCCACACAGCCGCAACGCGGTTCCTTCATCGATTTCCCTTTCTGCTTTCTGGGTGGTTTCTATCCGGATATTTGCAAATATGTTGCATACAAACAGTGTATGGTATGGTGTATCTGATTCATTACAGCCAAACCAGCAGTCATCTGACTCAGATTTCCCTATTCTTTTCGTGTCCTGTAAGAGCCAGTGTTGTGTTAATCAAACCTTCGTTATTTTGAGTCCAAACTTTGATATTTGGAGTATGTACCTTTGTAATGCCCGTGGGTCAGTCCCATCTCCTCTGCCTCGCCGCGAATAGCCTTTCTCTGCCCTCTCCTTTGTATTCCATGCCCTCTCTATTACTACACGCTCCTGAATTAGCAAAGTCGTGCCACCCCGACGAGATGTAGATAGTGAGCCTTCGGTTTACCTTTGCTAATTTTTGGACCATCAATTTTTGGTGTTATTCTCCTAATATGTTGATCATGTTTTGAGCTTTAAGTGATATTTACTTTATACGGTCTGTCATTCTCATATCCTAATCTATGTAAACTCCTAGATATTTGACCGAACTTACGCTAAGTGTAACATGTGTGAATTCTCTTCGGGTAGCTATCACGACTGTTTTCGTCTTTTTATGAGCTAATTTTATTTTCATGCACTCCAGTGTGCACAGAACTTTCCCAATTGCATGGTTGTCTTTCTCAATTAGATCTTCAATCGTCTTTGCCTGTACCATCAAGGCTAAATCATCAGGGTATGCGATCATATTCACACCACTTTCCATTTCCTCTTGAAGCATTTCATTGTAGAAAATATTCCACAGGATTGGCCCCAGGATAGAGCCCTGTGCAACTCCGCATGTGATTTCGACCAGTTTATCACTGGGGTTATAATTCTCTTGTGCCTGAAGTAAGATTTGATTATTTCTAGTAGATATTTGCTGGCATTTCCTTGTTCTAAAGCTTTTATTATTTTGTCCCACGGTGCGGAGTTAAAAGCATTCTCAACTTCCAAAAGAGTCAACGAAGCGATATTTCTATTTTTTGTGGCTTTCGCATTTACCTTTCCGTCAATGTTTTGAACTTCTCCAACTGCGTCCAGGGTTGATTTTTTCTTTCGAAAACCGAACTGTCTTTAATAAATCATATTTTTTCCTCTGCTTCCTGTGCTAAAAGCTTCTTCAGTACTTTCCCGGCTACATCTCTCAAACATATTGGGCGAAAACTTATTTTGTCTTTTGCCCATTTTTGTGGGCTTATCTATTAAAATTAATTTTGACATTTTCCAGATGCTTGTAAATACCAGCTTCCTGAAGCACTCACTCTATGTTCGTAAGGAAATTTTACTGTTGGTTTTAGTATATCCCCTAATAACTTCAGGTGGTGTAAGATCCGGCCCTGGGGCTTTTTTTAATTTAATGTCAGCAACAGCATTTAGGAGCTCCTCCATGTTAAAAAGGGGGATATCGTCTTCCGAGATAAATGATCGAGACCACATTATCTGCTATTTGGTATGCTCTGCCCCATATGTCGTTCTCTAGGTCGTCGCACAAGCTTTTCCATTTTTTTTCTTGCTGTTTTGGATTGCAATTTTAAGGTTTTACTTAGCAGTACATAGTTCTACTTTTATTTCGTTTATTTTTGTGCTAGCGATATTTGTTTTCCTAGCCCTCGTGAATCCTCTCCTCAGTCCAGTACATTCTTTTCTCCTCTCAGAGATATCCTGATTCCACCAGTACACAGTAGATCGATTTGTCGAATGTCTTCTTGAAGTTCTTGTTGAACGCCTTGGAAAGCATTTGTCGCAAAGTTTTGTGATCTTTTCATAAGCGACTCCGGGGTTTTCGGCTCCGAAACAGTTAGCTTATCAAAGCCTTCCTTTAGCAGGTTTGCCAACAAGGACTCACTCACTTTCCATCCTTTCACCACAAAGGCGTGCTTCCTGTGGGTTTCATAGCTCCAGTCAACACTGTAGGCACTGCAATAGTGATCATTGAGGTTTTCTACATGCTCTAGGACGTGCCATTCGTTTAATCTCTTGAACATTTGCTCTGACGCTACGGTAAAGTTAATTAATGATGAGCCCCTTCCTCCTTGGAAGGTGTGTGTGCTTCCCTTGTTTATGACAGAAGTTTCTTGAAGTTATCTAATCTTCCAAGACAGATCATCTTTCGTTAGTCACCTCCGACCTGAATATTGCAGATTTTGCATTTAGATCTCCTCCGAGTAATATGTGTTTTGTATTGCCTTTGCACTACTTGTCTAAGTTTTCGATTAAACTGTGCAAATCTTCTAAATCTCCATTGGGTGAGAAGTATGCCGAGATAAGTGTAAACAGTTCTGTCTCAAGCGCAATGAAACCCCCGTCTCTGTGCCATCCCTTTTGTGTTATAGAGTTGTTCGCTTATATGAAGGCGTTGTTCTTTTTGTCGCACATAAATTTATTTGCAAATTTTATGGTTGGCTCTTGACCAAGAACAATATCAATATTATCTTGTGCGACAATTCAGTCTCTTGTGCGACAATTCTCTTGCGCTTGCTTCTTTGCACCTGTTTATGTTAATTTGAAGTATATTTATTTGTTAATTGTTTACCATCATTTGTTGGGATATTCTCGCTCTTCGCTATTCTGAGTGGTTTGTCTGCTGTATGGTCCTCACTTTGTCGTTCATCTTAGCAGGTTTCTTGCTGCTGTGAGGGCATCTCTAAAATTAATGCATTTGCCGCTACCCGCTCGGTGACCTTTTTCTTCACACAGCGCACATGCTTCGGTGTCCTCCCGGAATTTCCTCATCGGATGTCCTGCTTAGGGTAAGGTCAACGGAACAGTTAAGCACTCTTCGAAACATCAAGAATGCCTGTCGAGCTTGTTTGTGTGACATTATAATATTATAATGCGAAATTATAATATGTCTTTGTCTGATGTCCAGTCTTCAATAAGGAAGATGCCCAAGTAATTAAATTTAAATTTGTCTACTCTTTCTAAGAGTCTTTTGTTAAATGTTATGGTTGAGTTTTCAAACATACTTAGGTTTCTAGCGATTATCATAAACTTTGTTTTTTTGATGTTGATATTTAAGCCCATTGATAATAAGCCTGCGATACCTTCACTAAACATGAAAAAAACTCGTCCTTTACAAACTAAACTTTAAAAACCATAAAATTAAACTAACTAAAAACATAACTGAACTAACCTAAACTTTCCAAAACGAAAACTAAATTAGCCAAACCAACCTGAACTAACCAGATATAACCAGTCCTGACAATTTTTATAGAAGTAGGCCCTTCTTTTCCCACTAACACAATTGCGAGAAATACACCAACCTAGTCTAACTATAAAAGTTAATTAAACTAACCAAAGCAAGAAACTAACCTAACTAACAGACAGATAATTAAACTATAATATATAATTAAAGTAGAGAAATAACCTAAGCTAACCGAAACTAAAAATAAACTAACCTGAACCAAGAAATATTAACTTAGCTAATACACAGATGACCTGATTAAACATTATATTGTTGCGGGATTAGGGTTCCAATTTATCGTCAATTAACTACACACTTTTATTTACTTTTAACTATTTAAGATTAAAACACAATTACTCTCTACTAATTCGCACTGTTTGCTTGTCCGCTTATTTCTACTTATTTGCTACCCTGCACTATCTATTCCTTCCCATCTCGGGCGGCTCGCTGGCTTATATACCTGGCCTGAACACACTCTAGTACTTTCGAGAACGGAGGCGACTGTTCCCAGTTCTCGTTTATTCTAGTAAGGTTCCCGGGGTCGCGGTCGGCACTAGGCCTGGCCGCTTCAGCCCGAATCGCTGTGGACCGACGGTCGGGCCTAACAATGGGTACGTTCTACCGACTACGGCAGCTTAGACGTTTAGTAAGCGGACGCGTTCAGCCGACACTCTTTCCAGCCGCTTGATGTCAGCGGATGAGTGATTTACTAAGAGCAATAATTTAGCGCTGACCATCTCAGCGTTTGCTTTTGTTTGCTTCGAGAATTTGAGTTTATGGTTGGTTTTCCGTTTTTGTTTATTCCCATGCATTTGGAGAGAGTATTTTGAAATAAACTTTCCTTAAACAATAAAACAATTTAATAGTAATATAAAATAATAATAAAATAAATAATTTCATTTGTTGCACTTGGGAAGTTGGGTCCGCAGTTCCACATCAAAATGGACGGGGTAAACCGATAAAACATGTTGCCTTGGACGAAGGAAGGTAAATAGTTTACATACTAAACTTAGTAAGTGCTTTTGAAGTCGAAATATAGCTTGATTTTTGAGAAGTAAAGCATCCAATTGCATTTTATCTCAAACATCTTGACAAACGAATAAGTATATTATGATGTTTTGAAATTTTTGATACCTAGGTATGTTTTTTTTTTGTCAATAGACGAAACTACCTACTTACCAACTTTCAGATAACATTGACGAGTACCAGACTGTGAAGGCTTTCACGGCCGGTCATAATACTATCTGAAGAGTTTTTCGGGCCATAAAGCCGTGGTCCAATGGAATTGCTTCCTGAAGGAAGGAAGGAAGGAAGCAATTCCATTGGACCACGGATTTATAGCCCGAAAAACACTTTAGATAGTATTGACGAGTACGTTATTGTTGAAGGAGAGATTCCAATTTCAAAGAATGTTGGTGAGTACTTATTTTACTTGAATAAAACATAACATAATATGACTAACAACAATGTAAATTTAAATTAAATCTGTGAGTGTCAGTACTGTAAGTTGGCAAAACAGTGCGTTCACCCAACAATCATCCGCTGACTCGTTTTAATACTCAGCGGTTTTCCGTCGGCGGAACTTACCCAATATGAAAAGCGGATTCTTTTCACTCATATAAAATGATTTTACTAAAAACATCAAATATTAGCCTTAATTGTTGAAGCCGCTACGCCTTGCGTATATTTTATAATATGAATGATCATTTATGAATCAAAATTGCAGTCGTAGAAAAAGTATAGTGTGCAACATGTACGAAAATCACTCTTCACAATCTTGTGCCGTTGTATCACTCACTGACTGAACCAAATGATGAATTGAAAATTTTAAATTAAATAGGTACCCTTATTTAATTGTTCTTGAGTTGAGAGTAAGGATTTGGTAAGGAATAATGTTTGAGATAACTGAAAATCGTTTTGATTTTGACATCATATGTCATTTGATATGAATTGTCATTATTTCTGAAGGTGCGTTTAAATAAAATGGTTATTGTATTGTTTAGTACCTAATACAACTTATTCTATTTGCGCGAATGAAAACATTACAATGTGAATGTTACTTTTTAATTTATGTGTAAGTTACTATTTTGAACTTGTTGCTCTAACATAGGTAATCATGTATTATCTATGTTAGCTGAGCAAGAAGCCACACAATGATTTTTATTTATAGTCGTTTTCAGGAAGATATTCATCTAGCCAGCCATGGAAATATAGGTTTTGTAGTGGCAGGCCTTCTTCCAAAAATTTGTCAACTAAAATCTGGGAAAATTCTTATTTTCTATTGGTATCAATCACATAATGTCAAAACTTAAGAAATGGCATGACACTTATGTTCTATCCTTGTCTTCTGCACGTATTATGAAAAAGAGAGCACAATATTACGTCAGTCGATTCCTTGGAAGCATCTTTGTAAATATTGTGAATTTAATTCTCATATTTCTTTTTTTCTTATTCCAATTTTTGTGAGTAATTTTCAAAAACTACACTGCCTATTATCATCAAACAGTCCTTTATATGACTACTCAACAACTTACATAGTGAAAGCAGAAAGTGAAATAAACCTACGACCTACCACGGATTTGATGCCTTGGAGAATGAAGCTATTTTTTAACAATTTCCTTAGTTCCAGTAGCAGAGCTGCAGCTGCATGCATTGACTGCTTTTTGACTTCGTATGAAGACTGTAAGCAAAGTGCTTGATGCTTGAGAAATGGAAAATGCCACTTGCAGGCAATAATAAAACAAAAGAAAAAAAGAATTGCCCAGTGTCCAGTATTCAAGTGACATCTTCAAGGTGCTACTGAATGATTTTGCATTATCCAAGGTAAATGAAGAATGATCATTTGACCATCTCAATTATCCATGAATGTACCAAAGGAAGGACGGACTAACCTGCACAAAATATAATGTGTGTTTCTGTTTATAAATTAAGTGTTCTGTTAAGTGATTCTGTGGGAACCAATTTGAGGGTGACCATTGTGATCTCAGTCATACAGAGTGCTAATTATGTAAGTGTTAATCTCTCCTAAGGATGCATATAACATTTGTCAAAACAGTTTAAAGAGTTGGTAGTCACCAATTTGTAGATCAACCCATCTGCATACTAGTTTCGGGGTCTACCCCTCATCAGTACAGCTTTGGCTGGTCGACAAATTGGAGACCATGAGTTTGCGGCTTAAAGCCAAAAATCTATGGATGCTCTGTACAACATCTCACCATTTGTCAAAATAACACTAAGTTTTTATATATTATCATACTCCTGTATATCATATTAGATATATTCATTTTTTGCTATTGTGATTGCTAAAGACTGGGCCTCAAAAGGGGCCTCTTGAAGTTTACATACTAAAATTTAAACCACCGTAATTTTAAGTGTTTTGTATAATGTATTACCACAATGACCCTTAGTGTGCCTTTGAAATGGATCTTCCATTCTTAGAAGAAAGCCAACGGCATGTGTATGTACTTATTTTCTTCTGCAAATATAATTTTTAATTATACTTGAGATTTTAACAGAAACCAAGCAGAAACCTTTTATTTTATGTCATGTCATGGTTCTTCTCATAACTCATTTCACTAAAATATCCAAAACAATATACGAGTGAGTTCGAAAGTTTGTATCCAAATCACAAACTCTCAACTGCATCTTTTGAGCCCAAGGCATGTCCTAGAGCCCACATTGAGAAAAAATTTATACAAACAACTCGATGATCTTGACCTGCTCTAGACACTCAATGTGAAAATAATAAAATATAACGAATGTTTTAACATGGATGCCAATTATTAATGAATGTGAATAATTTTCAGGCAAGAAGTGAATTTCTATTGGCTACGCACTCTGTAACCTTGACAACCGAGCTGTCAAGCACTGTCAAGGTTTATTAAACCGCCTTGTTTATAGGGGTGTCCTACAGAATTGTCTAGCCAACGAAGAAAATCCATTAGTATAGTCGTTTTCAGGAAGATATTCATCTAGCCAGCCATGGAAATATCGGTTTTGTAGTGGCAGCCCTTCTTCCAAAAATTTTTCAACTGAAATCTGGGGAAATTCTTATTTTCTATTGGTATCAATCACATTATGTCAACATTTAAGAAATGGCATGACCCTTACTTTCTATCTTTGTCTTCTGCATGTATTTTGAGAAAGAGAGCGCAATATTACGTCCGTTAATTCCTTGGATGCAATATGCATCTTTGTAAATATTGTGAATTTAATTCTCATATTTCTTTTTTTCTTATTCCAATTTTTGTGAGTAATTTTCAAATAACTACACCGCATATTATCATCAAGCAGTCCTTTCTATGACTACTTTTATACTCAACAACTTATATAGTGAAAGCAAAAAAGTGAAATAAACCTACGACCTACCACGGATTTTATCCCTTATAGAATGAAGCTATTTTTTAACAATTTCCTTAATTCCAGTAGCAGAGCTGCAGCTGCATGCAACGACTGCTCTTTGACTTTGTATGAAGACTGTAAGTAAAGTGTTCGATGCTTGAGAAAGAAAGAAAAAAAGAATTGCCAAGTTTCCACTATTCAAGTGACATCGTCAAAGTGCTACTGAATGATTTTGTATTATCCAAATGAAGAATGATCATTTGACCATCTCAGTTATCTGTGAATGTACCAAAGGAAGGATGAACTAACCTGAACAAAAAATATGTGTTTCTGTTTATAAATTAAGTGTTCTGTTAAGTGATTGTGTGGGAACCAATTTGAAGGTGACCATTGTGATCTCAGTTATACAGAGTGCTAATTATGTCAGTGTTAATATCACCGAAGGATGCATATAACATTTGTCAAAACAGTTTAAAGAGTTGGTAGTCACCAATTTGTCGATCAACCCATCTGCATACTAGTTTCAGGGTCTACTCCTCATCACTACAGCTTTGGCTTCTCAACAAATTGGAGACCATGTGTTTGCGTCTTAAAGCCAAAAATCTATGGATGCTCTGTACAACATCTCACCATTTATCAAAATATCACTAAGTTTTGATATATTATCATACTCCTGCATATCATATTAGATATATTAATTTTTTGCTATTGTGATTGCTAAGGACTGGACCTCAAAAGGGGCCTCTTGAAGTTTACTATCCTGGGTTCTAATATTTAAATCACCATACATTTTAAATGTTTTGTAATGTATTACTACAAAGACCCTTAATGTGCCTTTGAAGTGGATCTTCCATTCTTAGAAAAAAGCCAGCGGCATGTGTATGGAATTATTTTCTTCTGTAAATATAATTTTTAATTATACTTGAAATTTTAACAGAAACCAAGCAGAAACCTTTTATTTTTTGTTATGTCATGGTTCTTTCTCATAACTCATTTCATTAAAAATTCCAAAACAATACACGAGTGAGTTTGAAAGTTCGTATCCACATGACAAACTCTCAAGTGCATTTTTTGAGCCCAAGGTATGTTTTAGAGCCCATATTAAGAAAAAAATGTTTACAAACAACTCGGTGACCTTGTTGAATCATGTTAAGGTAGACATCCTGTAGTGGAAAGTAAAGTCCTAATATCCGATATAAAATATTAATACTATATTGTAATCATTAAAAAGTACCAATGTGTGTGTTATAATTTTTTAACTACCTTCCAAAATGTGTACTGGTTGGTTGTATATAAAATAAGAAGTTCTTGCAACTTCAACAGCATTTTTATTCCAGGTATAGTAAGTTATTTGCAAAGGGGTTCTTAATTTCAAACTAATAAATAGCCTTCACTTGTTTCTAAAAGTTACTTCAAATTCTATGCATATAAGTCAACAAAAACCATAGCGGGCATTTTTATGCTTAATAAGGTGTTAATATGTAAGTGCATTTTAGAGATACTACGACTGCTACGACGTCTACTCATCAAGAAAAAATGCAGATACCTTTATTTAAGAAGGATCCTTGTTCTTCAACTGGTAATTATAATTAGTAATTAGGATATATAGGATTTCAGTAGCTTAACTGCTGCTGGTGCTATTTCTGTAGGAGCGTAGGTACTTAATAAAGTATCTTACATTCATTCAAATGTACAAATAACAAAAATGTACTTTTTTTATATTGTTAAAAAGGCACATTGGTTAATTTCTCTCCGCAATAAAAAATTGTGGTTAATTTAGAAAATAGATTATTATATAATTAATCGTTATTGGTGCACAAACTGCATTGTAGGGGTGTTCAAGAGATATCGGCCACCATACTGGATGGGAAATGTCAAGAGAACAGATAGAAGAAACCAGAGTTTTATCAACTTTTTTTATTACTTCATCCTTTCTTTATCAAAATTTTCTTCCAAGCTGATGACTTTTTCTTAGGGATCAGACACAATAATGAAAAACTTAAACAATAAGTTTGTGTTTTAAGTGTTTTCCTTCATCTGATTAGCCAAAATTTTGCTCTTGCCAATCAGATGAGGAAAAACACTTGAAACATAAAACTTATTGCTCAAGTTTTTAATAATTGCGTCTGTGCGCTAATGAACACTAGTAGGAAAAGTACATGTATTCAAATCAACCGCTCAAAATTTCTGAAATGATCAATATATGGAGAGTTGGGAGCATTGTATTTGAGAGTAATCTCAGTGACATCATCATAATAACAATGACATGCTCGATCAATATTGTCAAATGATTAACGTAACGTCCTGTCTACCGTTTGTCAATGTCAAATGGCGCCGTCTGAAGTGACGCCGCCAAAGTGAGAATTTTGACAACCTTGATTGGTCAAAAAATTCTGTTGGCGAATTCCATTGGCCAGCAATTTTCGCTTTCACTTTCACTCTTCCCTATAGAATAAGCGTCCTGGCTGGATAATGTATTGTCAAAGTCTTTTCTTAACTGTCAAATTTCTTCAGGCTTCACCTGTTTTTAATGGAAGATTTCAATCTAGTAGTTAAGTTTATCTATGGTTTTGAGGTTTTCACACTAGTCTTGCGGCTGTCACCTATTAAACCAGCTAGGTTGCCAGTTCCTCTCTTAATGTCCAGAACTAGGCCTTTTCGGAAGCAGTTAGTAAGTATGCATCGGATCCCACAATGGTCCCTAAGTTCAGGCAGGGCGGCCCAAAGGCAAAGTAAAACTCTAGTTCAGTTTTACTTTGCTTTTGGTTAAGTTGGTTCAGATTAGTTCAGTTATTTTTTTCCTTTGGTTTAGTTAGTTCAGTTAAACATGTCCTTTACGGAGGCCTGTGCCTTTCGACCTGTTAGTTAGGTTAATTCAGTTTTACTTTGCATTTGGTTACTTCAGGTTAGTTCAGTTTTGTTGGCCGCTACAGAGCCTTTGCTTGCTACACATTAAGTGTGTTAGGTTAGTTCAGTTTTACTGTCCTTTTGGTTAGTTCAGGTTAGTTCAGTTATGCTTTTCCTTTGGTTTGATTATTTCAGTTGTAGTTGTCTTTTAGGGCCGCGTGTGCTTTTTGTCTCAGCGGCTCTTTAGGGCCATTACGGAGCATGTTGATTGCGGCATATAAATGTGGGCTCTGTTGGTTATGTTAGTTCAGTTTTGCTTTGCCTTTGGTTAGTTCAGTTCTGTTTTTCCTTTGTTTAGGTGAGTTTAGTTGTTTTTCCTTTGGTTTGGTTACAACCAAAACTTGGAATTATTTGTCCTTTGAGGTAAATGTAAGGTTTTGATTTAGTTAAAGTTTTGGTTGGTTCAGGTAAGCTCAGTTTGGTTAAACTAATAATCTAACGGGCCGCTATGAGCTACAATTTCATTGGTTTATTGAGATAGGGCAGTTTAGATTAGTTGAGATATTTCTTTCTTTTTTCAAGCGGACTAAAAGTACGTCATTTGTTTTTTCTATACGCACACCTAAAGTGGGCTTTCTAATCCAAAGACCAAAAAAGTAGCAAAAAAGTCCTAGGCAGTAAAAGTAAAGTCAAAAGTAATCACTACTGTCATTGTGGCGCATATATAAACGGTTTTCATTCACCAAAATTATTTGAACACTAGATGACACCAGATAGACCGATCTGAGTGTATTTCCATCTTTACATTCTTATTGAAAAAACAAAGGATAGGAATACTCGCAGAGCGCTCGAGAGCACCATCCGAAACCGTTATGAATCGAAATCGCATAAGTTCTCGAATAGACGATTCCAGAACAGCTGTTTTTGATTAGGTCCGCCATACTTTATTGTGGGTCAAACAAACCATGTAGCCAAACATACGAAACTTTCCGTGTTTATACGGAAATGATCCACAAGGATCATGACAATTCACATGTTGTTGGTACTTTTGGGGTGAGAAATCTTTTATTAAAAGAATATTTTTCTGTTGTTATTTACATTTTTTCACATTGATTTTCCTCTTACCGATTTTAAAACAACATAAATAAATTTAAGTATAAAAAAAATAGTGAGAATGGCAACCCCGCCGCCGGTTTATTAATTTGGATGTGTAAACGTTTGAATAACATCGATTTTGTTGGTTCGAACATTGAAACTTATTGAAAAAGTCGTTTATTTCTAATTTTTGTGCCGAAAATGTTTAGAAGTGAATATTACTTCAAGCTTACTGGTGATGTCAAGTATCCTTATGACCAGAAAGTGGAAATTATAAACAATATTGATCCTTTCGCCACAAGATTTGAGTTTCCCAATTTGTGATTTGCCAAATGCGACCTTACTGGATCTTGCAGACTATTTTATTTTAAAGCACAGTTATTATACGTAGGTACTAAGCAGCAGTTGAAAGCATATAAAAGTCTACAAGCTTTTAAACTGTATAAATCTGGTGCAGTTCTTTCGATCCATGCAAAACAAGTCACCAAGGATGCTTATGTAATTTTAAGTAAGGTAAGATCAATTTAAACAAGCTACTGCTTTTTTTAGCCAAAGTTATAGCTTATGCGGTTTTTTATAGTTTTTCCTACAATCTTAACTCGACTAGCATATTCATCAAATCGTGTGAATAGCTATATGTTTCTGAATTCTCATATATCAATTTAGGGCCTGCTGTTTTTTTGTCACAAAATGAACCAAATTGAGTTTAACCAAACAGGCAGAAATTCAACCAATTTTCAGCTGTGTTTTCTCCTTATATTTTATACATACTTAGGGCAGGACAACTTGACTTTATAAAACTGGGCATTACCATAACCGCATAACTTTTCAATTCCATCAGAAATCTCATTAAAGTAAAGTTCTTATTAAAGGTGCTTATCAAGACTATGTTAGGTTTAGAATCACTGGGTGTACACATTTTGCAGATTTAGTTGTAGGTATTCAGAAGAATTTATGGTGACATAATAGTAGATTATGTCACTAGGAGTAAAAGTGGGTCTTTTCGTGCTGAGCCCAGAGATTGACGGCCGAAGCGAAGCATAGGCCTGCAACTGGGCGAAGCACAAAAAGACCTTTTACTCCGAGTAACATATACTATTTTTTTTTCAAGCATGCAATAAATAAGAAATCTATTTAAAAGTGCTTCAGTTTTGCAATTTTCTCTCATCCTCTTTAAGCGGGTCTAGGTATACTTACCCAATTGTATATATTATTTGTAAAATACATAGAATATGTTAGAATGGTGGTTTTCAATGTTCAATGGTTTTAATGTATTAAATAATAACCAATGATTATGATAAACTAAGAATTTGTAGCATTATTTTCAATACTAAATTAATAAATGTCACATTGACAGATAAATATGATGACGCGCATGACATTAACAGACGAATTCAGAATTCGAGAACCTATGCGATTTCGACTAATAACGGTTTCGGATGGTGCTCTTGAGTGCTCTGAGAGTATTTCTGTCCTTTGTTTTTTCAACAAGAATGTAAAGATGGCAATACACTCAGATCGGTTTATCTGGTGTCATCTATTATTAAAATAATTTTGGTGAATGAAAATCGTTTATATATGCGCCACCATGACACTAGCGGTGACTTTTGACTTTACTTTTACTGCCTAGGACTTTTTTGCTACTTTTTTAGTCTCAGGATTTGAAAGCCCACTTTAGGTGTGCGTATGGAGAAAACAAATGACGTACTTTTAGTCCGCTTGAAAAAAAATTAAATTTTTTAATAGATTTCCTCAAAATGCACCCCAGAGGGTCATTTACCCCAGAGGTATAATTAATGGTGAGTTTTATTGTGGGCACATAGAATATTTAGTGAAATTTAATTGCATTTCGTAATATTTAGTGAAATTCACGGAAATTTTACTTGACACTTAGTGGAATGAATTTGAACATAATTTATGAATTGATTTACCTCTCGTTTTAGGTGCTGTGTGAACATGTGATAAGACAAGATATCAATTTACTCACACAATAAGCCTCATTTGCAAGGTTGTGGTTTAACAGAGTAAAGTGGGCTGTGAATCAAGGAATCTCTCACCAAGTTAAAAAATGTACATATGTTGGTCAAGTGCAGACATTTTGTTGCAAAGGAGGCAGAAAATATCATAAAATTAACATGACTGCCATAAAAGTACATAGGTAACTCCAGATATAAGAAAGTGCATGAAAGCAAAATGCAAATTATTTTCACTTGTATTTTAATGTGAGAGATCTCTTTCTTTGAGTGGTTGAAAGAAAATAGTGGAGTGACAACTCGAGTGAAATTCATTTTATCTAAATGCTTTTATTACTCCAACTTTTTGGGTCAAAAATTCATACCCAACTTGAGAACGTCTTCCTGAACTTTTCTGTTGAACTCCTAGTGTTACATGTAAGTCATTCACTTGTTATTGACATCAAGTAAGCATTGGAAATTAGACTTTGACATTTTTATTGTATTTTCTCAACATGTGCTGAAAGGAGATATTTAAGATTTCAAAGACAATGAGATGACAAAAATAAGTGAATGACTTGTATTTTACCTATTATACTCTACCTGTTTATTGTATTTAGTATTATTAGTGTAAATTTGCAGTATTGTTAGGGTTGTATTAATTGTTACTTAATATCACTTTTATTGACATGCTCAGAACTGCATATAAAAACATGTTGTGTATCATATAATTTTACAGTGAAAATAATATACTTAATGTTAATATACCTACCTGCCTAATATCCAAAAACAATTTGTGTACTTTTTACAACTTTGACACCCTGTCCTAACTTCAGAGAGAATCGGATCGGAAGCTCCAAAATGGCATTATAAAACTCCACTTAGTAGTGTTTATAATTTAACCAGCACCAAGCCACACTTAGCTAGCTACAACCTTTGACAACAACAAGTGAAGCTCCTCCTTGAAACATTATAAAATATTTTTGTAATGCTTTTATTCCAGCCAATGTACCAAATTCTTGATTGTAAGACAGGAAATATGAAATAAGACATGAAAGTCTTGTAAAAGGATTCTACGTGGTTGGTCTAATGACAGATTTAGAGGAGTATTTACATGGTACGTTTAACAGGACTTTTATAAAAGGACAGCATGTACTAAAATAGTGGTATGGAAACATCTTGAACTTCCATTGTCTATATTGAGTTTTTTTACACGACATTTCGAGCAGAGGAATCTCTGCTCGTTTTCACGTGAATCTGAAACAAGCAGAGATTCCAGCCTCACTTGAAAATGAGCAGAGATTCCACTGCTCAAAACGCCATGTAAAAATACTCATGTTTTCATTATATAATGAAAAGAACATCGTCGATATTTCTCCACCAAATTAAAAATTAAAAATTATAATTATAAACATTGTTTGATTCAAAATTTTCCATAAATAAATTACCAAGTATAGGAAACACTGGAGATCCCATTGCCATACTCGAATTTTGTTGTTAATAATCTTTTTTAATGAAAATAAGTTGTGATAATGGATAATGTTAGTAATTCCATGATTGTATTGATTAGAGCTTCACGAGACCGAGACCGAGACCGAGACTTACATACTCTCGGTCTCGGTCTCGTATTTATAATTAAGTCTCGGTCTCGCTTAAACTCGGTCTTGGTCTCGTAGTAGCAACTAGAGTCTCGGTCTCGGTCTCGGTCTCGACAAAAAAGGTGTGTCTCGAAAAATCTTATTATATTTGAATCGCATATTCATTTTCTTCTGAATTATCGAGTTATAACGCACAGTTTTCAGAGAAATTTTCGTTTTTGTGCATGAATGTTTACTTAAAAGCAAAATTTTAAATTATTGAGGGTTCTTTCTTCCAATGTAGAATCAGGTTAGTTCAGGTTAGTTTAATGTAAAACTGCATTAGACCTGCTCGTAGGTCCGCCACTGATGCTACTGAACATATTTTTTTAAAAAATATGCGTCCCATATACGGGTTGTTCATTATAAAACTTCATCTATTAGGCTATGAAATTTTGACGGAAAAGGATGACATAATCAAAATAAATGGACTTTTGTTTCTCTAAGTTGTCGTTAACTAGATGAAGTTTTATAATGAACACCCCGTACTTAGCCATCTACCCAGCTACAAAATTTCATTGAAAATATGGAAATAAACTGCTCGTCAAAATAGTCGGAACGGCCAATTTTTTGCTCATTTTTGAAAGGTTGTATCTCAGAGATGCTTTCACCGATCTCAATGAAGTGACATGATTCTAAAAGCCCATTTCTTTTTTTTCGTGGAACAAAAATTAAAAACTCGCCAAACACGTCCCGAAATATAAATCAGTGCCTCCCAATGTTATCATAATTCAAGTTCTAATGTGACTCTTAACATTAGGGGGTGAGTAAGAATGTCCCTAAGGTTTAAGAATTTTGCATTGCTCTTTGTTTCACCCTGTATGATTGTAAATTAGTATTTTTTGTTGAAAAACAGGTTAACTTTATGTTAGTTTAGGCTATGTTTTTCTAAGTCTTAACAAAATTCAGTTCTGTAGACATAAAATTTGTGATTTTGGCAGTTTGTTGTATAAAATACGAACTTTATAACAAACCCCGGTAAGTTTTTTCGTAGAACAGAAATGAAAAATCCGCCAAACACGTCCCGAGATATGAACTAGGACCTCTCAATGTTATAAAAATGCAATTTCTAAGGTAACTCTTAACATCAGGGGGCAAGTAAGAAAGCCGCTAAGTTTAAGAATTTTGCATTGACCTTTGTTACACCCTGTATGATTGTAAATTCATATTTTTTCTTGAAAAGCAGGTTAACTTTATATCAGTTTAGGCTAGATTTCCCTGACTGTGTGTGTGATGATTCCTATAGACATAAAAGTTAGTGATTTCGGCAGATTTTTGGACAAAATACGGACTTTTTAACAAACCCCTGTAACTTCTTTCATAGATCAAAAATCAAAAATCGGCCAAACATGTCCCGAGATATTCATCAGGATCTCTAAATGCCATTGTAGGGAAAGTTTTGTAATAACTCTAGCAACCAAATGCAGTGGGTTAAAGTTTAGTACTTTTTACACGACATTTTAATCCACCCTGTATAGTTCTCGCCAAAAATGTTTATCGCAAACCAGGTGTCTTTTGTGATTCTAAAAGAAATGGGCTTTTAGAATCAGGTCACTTCATTGAGATCGGTGAAAGCGTCTCTGAGATACAACCTTTCAAAAATGAGCAAAAAATTGGCCGTTCCGACTATTTTGACGAGCAGTTTATTTCAAATCAAGTTTTACATTATAAATTTGAATTTGCATTTCGAAAAAGTGCACATACTGCTAATAGAAAAATTCCTATTTTTTTAGCTTTATTTTGTGGTAGAGTGAAGTAAGTCACCAATTTAAAAATTACCCTGTATAGAAATAAACAATACTTTTGCAAACACAAAAACTCCATCATCTTATTGTTAACTGGCAGGCTAGTCACACTCAGGAATCCATAGAACTTATTTATGATAAGTTATAGTTATTTATAAATATAAAGGGCGGAAAGTGCCAGTTTACACTTGTCTTAATCGTCTTTAGTTCTTACTCGCTTTGAATCGATTTGAAAAATGAGGAAAATAGAAAACTCAGTAGGTATGTATGTACTAGAGCACTTCTGTTAAAGTGTCTTTTAGTACTAAGAATAACTATACGCAACGCACTATTATAAGGAGCTGCTCGCCTGCAGTTTATATAATACGTAATACCTTGCAAACGAATGGTGTTGTTCGAGACCGAGACTCTCGAGAGTCTCGATTGGCAGTATCGGTCTCGGTCTCGGTTGAGCAGACCGAGACCGAGATCGAGACCTAGACAGTCTCGGTCTTGGTCTCGAAGTCGATATTAAAGTCTCGGTCTCGATCTGACCGAGACTTTAATTGAGAGAGACCGAGACCTGTTTCGTGGTCTCGTGAAGCACTATGTCACACAAGCTTGATGTCACTTTCAAGTTTACTTTTTGCAATAATTAAAGTTTTCTCAACATGTAAGTTAGTGAATAAATAAATAAATGACATTATTCATTACTCTCAACTCAAGATCAATTAAATAAAGAGCATTTTAAATTCATAATTTTTAAAGTTTATTTTAGGCAATTAGTTCTGAAGAAGGCAACAGATACGTCAGCTAGGTGTTTCGTCCGGATTCTTTTCAGGGTCAATTAGTATTTTGAGTAATTTTACTGGGTAAAATTAAAAGTATTTTGAGTATTTTGAGTAGTTTTACTGGGGGTAAAATTCGGTTTCGGTACTCATTACAAGTAAGTACTGAAAAAATGAATAATCCGCCTCTTAAAGATTTAGGACTTATCTATCCTAAAGGAACAGCTGAAATTTTAATTAATGCTTTCGTGGACCAATTTGTTTTCAGGAAGTGTTTTAGAATAAAAACTAAATTTGATTCAGATTACAATAGTTTCGTTCGATAATAAAATACAGTGCAAATCCGAAATGCTTTATAGGTAAATTCCCAGTTCTAATAACATCAAAGGGCTAATTAGTCACACACACACATATGTGTATAGCTATGCTGCAGGTTTTCAAGTTTCCCACGGATTCTCACGCACGCAGTATGTCATCATCTCCCACTGCAGGAATGACAAACCGCTTGCCAACCCTAAAAATCCACGTTTATTAGTAATAGTTGGTATCATCATCAGTTCGCTAATCAGCAGTATCAGTTATATCGGGGCCACATGACGCGCCACCCCCTCTGATGAGGCTTATAAAATCGGGGGCGATTTCATTGCTCCATATGGCTGTGGGAAAGTTTTTTTATATACCTACATGTTATCTACTACTACCTAGTAAAACACGAAATTTTCAAACGCATTTAACAATCGTAATAATAAAATTTATGTTTAATTTCGAAATCAACTGTTTATTAGGTGCTTTATGATACTGGTTACAGAAAAATCTTAATCTTTGGTTTTATAGCCTATTTGCTAAGCGAATATTGCTTCTTAATTGAATGGCAGTCATAAAGCGACAGCCAGAGGTAATAATCAGGTAAAAATACATCTCTTACAAGTGGTACAATATCCTAATCTTATTTACAAGAGGACAAGGACACTCAAAATGAAAATGACTTTCCTTATCTTATTGACTGTGGAACTTTAGGTAAGTAGGGTTAAAAATACGATTTCAAGTGGTGCGACAACAAGTTAATTTTGGATTTTGATGGAGTCATTTTCATTGTTACTACTTGTCGCATTCATGAAATAAATGGGTATAAAGAGCAAGGAATTTGTGAATGTTATTGATTAGATGATAACCTATTATTAAGTACGGTTACCACTATACTGCACCAACTCTGATTATTAATTAAAACTTCACGATGCTGCTTAGCGATTTAGTTATAGTCGTTTTCAAGAAGATATTCATCTAGCCAACCACGACATTGTAAACGCACCTTTTAAAAACAAATGAAAAGTTACCAGATTTAACCAGATCGGAGATTGGTGCGAAGCGAGCTTAACGAACGCATTTGTCGGGTTTTAACCTCAAATTTTGTAATTTTTAAACATAACTACTTTATTTCTCAAATTTTGCTCAAATCCAATTATTATTCAGCGTTTGTAATGTAGGAAAAGTAAACTGGCTTAATAAACGACTCTCACCCAGAACTATTAACACAATTCATCGCATGACCCGGAAAAGTCATCTGCAACCTCCAACTTCTGCAAAATAAGTACAATAGTAGAGTTACAAATACAAAAATTGAGACATCAAAACCACATTCAAGCAGTTGTGAGTATTGATGATTGATTGTTGCCAGCTAAAGCGAGCATTAAATTAGTATGCATATGCAGAGGGAAGAACTGAACTGGATCATCAACCATGAACAAGATTTCCAAAAGTTCCGAATATACTCGCCCAGAAATTACTTTAGTGTCCAGATGCCCTGGAAATAGACCATACATTTAACTATGCTTATGCCTTACATAATATTATATAGTTTATCACTTTCCAAGTATAAAATTGAATGCAGATTGCAGTCAAGTAAAAATTGTTCCAGACAGCAAAAGTGTCTGAGCAAAGATGGTTTTCTACCAGACTGAATTTAAGTACTGCCATATGATTTGGATTGTGTGATGATCTGTGATGAGAATCCCAGTGGACCTATATGCCATATGCCATCCATAATTATGATCACTTTGGATCTTGAGTTAATATTAGTGAAGATTACCCCCCATGATAAAGAAAAGAATATTTCGATGAATTTACTGTTATATCATTTCAGTTGTCATTTGGCTCCATTGTTGGATCAAAATGGACGCTTTCATTTATTTGTAGGTATTTAGAGAAGGGTATTTTTGTTTTGTTAAATATATATGATTTTACATTATAAATTAATTATACTAAAAGAAGTCTTGCCTGATTGTGCATTTAGTTTCTTAAACTACCTAAATATCAAGAAACTAAAATGTTTGTGTGTTGGTTTATTAATTGTCTGATTTAATATTAGGTTTGTTCCAACATGCTAGAGAACCATTGCAGAACATTTAAAAAATCATTTTGGCCAACTCACCAGCAAACATTTCAAATTGAAATGAGGAACCATCTTGACATGGTTGCAGAACCACTGTGGACAAGCACATTGTTTATTTCAATTTCGATATCCTATTAGTGAGGTGTCAAGAATGATAGACCCTTCTGGAATGGTTTCTTGGTCGAATGAAACCAACTTATTTTCAACTAAAGAAAGCTACACTTCTTTTAAACTAAATAGCATAAGCAGGGGCCATTTCTTACAAACTCAGTTGAAAAAGTTTCGACTTATAATACTTATGTATAAACATAGAATTTGAAGTAACTTTTAGAAACAAGTAAAGGCTATTTATTAGTTTGAAATTAAGAACCCCTTTGCAAATAACTTACTATACCTGGAATAAAAATGCTATTGAAGTTGCAAGAACTTTTTATTTTATATACAAAGCAAAACAAGTATAATGTGTTTAATGGAAAAACTTATTAAGTTGGCTGAGAATTGTCAGGAGACAAGAATGCTGGAGTAATAAAGTACCAGCTACTTTCATTGTTCTATCCTATTCTATGAAAACTTCACAACCAACCTGTTCACATATGGAAGATATTTAAAAAATTATAACTCAGACATTAATACTTTTCTGACTTTAGGACTTTACCTTCCACTATAGGATGTCTACCATAACATGATTTTGGAAGTTTATAGGGCAGGTCCAGGTCATCTTGTATAAATTTTTTTTCTCAATGTGGGCTCTAGGACATATCTTGGCTTAAAAGATGCACTTGAGTGTTTGTGATACTTTCAAGCTAACTTGTATATTGTTTTGGAATTTTTAGTGAAATGAGTTATGAGAAAGAACCATGACATAACAAAAAATAAAAGGTTTCTGCTTGGTTTCTGTTAAAATCTCAAGTATAATTAAAAATTATAATTGCAGAAGAAGATAATTACACACACATGCCATTAGCTTTCTTCTAAGAATGGAAGATCCACATCAAAGGCACACTAAGGTTTGTTGTAGTAATATATTATACAAAACACTTAAAATCTATGGTGGTTCAAATATTAGAACCCAGGATGTAGACTTCAAGAGGTTCCTTTTGAGGCCCAGTCCTTGGCAATCACATTAGCAAAAAATTAATATACCTTATATGATATACAGGAGTATGATAATATATAAACACTTAGTGTTATTTTGACAAATGTTATACTTATGCATCCTTCGGAGAGATTAACACTTACATAGTTAGCACTCTGTATAACTGAGTACACAACGGTCACCCTCAAATTGAATCCCACACAATCACTTAACAGAGCATTTAAATTTATAAACAGAAACACACACATATTTTGTTTAGGTTAGTCCATCCGTCCTTCCTTTGGCACATTCATGGATAATTGAGATGGTCAAAAGATCATTCATCATTTATCTTGGATATTGCAAAATCATTCAGTAGCACCTTGATGATGTGACTTGAATACTGGACATTGGGCAATTCTTTTTATTATTGTCTGCAAGTGAATTTTCCAATTTGCAAGTATCAAGCACTTTGCTTACAGTCTTCATACAAAGTCAAAAACAAACAATGCATGCAGCTGCAGCTCTGCTACTGGAGTTAAGGAAATTGCGAGGAAAATTGTTAAAAAATAGCTTCATTCTCCAAGGGATCAAATCCGTGGTAGGTTCTAGGTTTATTTCACTTTCTGCTTTCACTATATGAGTTGTTGAGTAGAAAAGTAGTACTATAAACATAAAGGACTGGTTGATGATAATAGGCAGTGTAGTTATTTGATAATAACTCACGAAAATTGGAATAAAAAAAAAATATGAGAAATACATTCACAATATTTACAAAGATGCTTCCAAGGAATCGTAATACGTAATATTATGCTCTCTTTCTCAAAATACGTGCAGAAAACAAGGATAGAACATAAGCGTCATGCCATTTCTTAAATTTTGACGGAATGTCTTAGATACCAACAGAAAATAAGAATTTCCCCAGATATCAGTTGAAAAATTTTTGGAAGAAGGGCTGCCACTACAAAACCGATATTTCCATGGCTGGCTAGATGAATATCTTCCTGAAAACGACTATATTTACATACACCTGATTTTACAATCCTACTCGGTATAAACTCTGAATAATGCTTGACAACTCCGCAGGTTATTCTCAGTGTAGCCTTTTACCTTCATTGTAAAACTGACTCTTAATGGAGGTTTAATTCAGCAATGTCAATGATGTTGAATTGGTATTATTAATGCTTTTGTGAACTTTTGTTGACGTTAAAGGTTTTTAATTAAAGTAGCTTAATAGATAAGCTACAAAATTCCAAAAGCTGACATTCGCCAAGTCACCTTATAATCATAAAGGTGCTGTGGCAAAATTTATTACCGTTAATTGCTTATTACCTTTGATTAATCCTCCAAAAATATTTCTGTAAGTTTGTTTATTACATAGTAATTTTTATCAAAATTAGAATATCTGAGGCCCAATAAAACAAGTGAACAACCAACTATAACGTAGGTATATAGCATATTTAGCACAAATCTTGGTTTTGGTTATACGTGTGGTGTGGGGGATCAAAGACTTTTTGTTTGGAGAAGTATTGTATATTAAAGAACTTCGATCGTACAGGTTGTCTTATGGAACGTTAGACATTTATGGAAAACTAGATACAAGATCATTCTGAACATTTGTAAACGACCCTGCTCCGTCGATCTAAACAATTTTCATTTTTATGGCAACAAGTTATTTTAAATGGCTCACCCTGTAAAAGTTTTAATATTTGACAAATCTCAGACTTCCACCATTTTTGATCACTACCTTTTTTTTTCCAAATTTTTTTTACACATTTTTTGCTCAAAACTTTTGCATTAATAAACTTCATACGCAACAATTGTCATTTTTATAACAACCATCGGGCATAATGTAGTATATTATACCAAAGTGATTCTCTGGCGGTCTTTCCTGTCGTTCAATGGGTTGTGTCTACACTATACAGGGTGGTGCCTTTTCGATGGATTTATGTGATATTGGTAAAACCTTAATACAGTAGTCAACAATTGAAACGGAACGGCAAAATTTTAGGTCACATTCAAATTCAAATATCTCGTGAACCCCTGCGTTGATTTCGATGCCTTTTGAAAGGTTGGAGTGGACAGAGATTTCTCTTCATGGCTGGCTATGAGTGGCTGCTAATAACGATTTACGTTTTAATATACAGGGTGTTAAGTAAACCACTGCAAAAAGTTTAAATTTACATTTTTTAGCCATTTTTAGAAAAAAAAATTATAATTTTTTTAAAATTTTATGCATTTTTATAAATTTTTTTTTAAATTTTTGTCAATCAATATATCAAGGGGCATAATATCGCTAGGCCATTTTGGATAACCGAACTAAGACTGTTTTTCTGAATTTAGGTTACTTCTTAATTCGCAAATCCTCTTAATCCATATGCATAGCGATAAGTCTATTTTGTTAACTTTGTACTGAAGCGAGGGGTGTTAGGTTTGATAAACATATATGAGGTTAGTTAAAATTAGGGCCCTAATGAATAAGCTTTACTTAGTCATGTCTAAAGCAATATTTGGTAAAAGCACTTATAGTGTAATGTTCTAGCTAAAGCAGTTACTGGCTGGTGATGTTGAAGACATTTTGTCCACGTAGTAAAGTTTATCCTGGCATCATCTCTAGACGTTTTTGGATTTAGTTTGTTATCTCTGATATCAACGGAGCTGTACTAAGCATTACAGTGTCTCGCCGGATAGGTGGAACGACTCTTGTAAGGACTAAAAAAAAATCAATTTTAATGTAGTTTGTTGGGGTTTAGTTAGAGACGAAGTTCTGAAATAATTTAAGTTTAAAAAAATCAACGAGGCATTGGAAATTGTTAGAAAATTTCTTTTTCGATAGAGTAAAGTTTCCTTTCTATGAGACATACGACACAAAGTAGTTAATAAAAGTTACTTAGAATCAAAAATTAGGCCAATATACCAAATCTCAGAAACCTCGGACTACTATGATTTTTTAAATTTATCAAATAATTTTTTATTTTTTTCGGCTTTTCTGTAGCAGATATGCCAAAAAGTCATTCGTAAAAGTAGCTTAAAATAAAAGTTAAGCATAGGATCTCAAATTTGAAAATCCTCGTCCAACTTTGATCATTGACATAATAATCTTTGACTAATTGAGAAGTGACAGTCGCCCGAGAATTTTAAAATTTGTTATAAAGGCTTACCTGATGATTTTAAGTAACTTTTGATAATGACTTTTTATCGTATGTCTCACAGAAAGAAAACTTTGCTGTTTTTCCTATCCGGGTATACACAGTGTACCATAATACGCCGATACTAGAAAAGTAATGTGATATGTAAGAAGACAAATTTCTACAACAACTCAATAAATTTCGATAAATTTCTGAATACAAAGTCATTGGTCCAAAGAAGTTGCAAGCAACATTTTACAATATATACAGGGTAGGTAAGAATACATCATTTAAAAATTGGCAGTATTTTCGTTTCCGTAACTCTGCTTATTTCGCCTAAAGTGATTCGTTTCTTCAAGGCAATAATCAATCAAAATAATGGTCACTAAGATTTTAGACAAAATCATTTTGGTCAACTCAGGATATAGGTAACAGTTTGGTGCATAATCCAGTAATTTTAGCTTACTTCAGAAAGAAGTTTTATTCAGGATTTTGATGGTGGAAATGCATCTTTGACGGACCAGGTTCGGCATGTCGTATGTTCGGCAACAAATTATCAAACTGTTGCGATCGAAAGCAATTCAAAATTTATTCTTCCATAACTTACCAAGAAATTCATCAATATTGTATCGGACTACCTCTGGCCTCTGACTCTCAACGCCAGCGGTCCTAGAGGGCACACTTCTAACTAAACCGTTAATAAACCCTTGCGGAATGGCCTCCCATTGTTCCAACACAGCTTCCAGTAAAATCACTTATAGTGTACTGTTCTAGCTAAAGCAGTTACTGGCTGATGATATTGAGGATTATTAGAAACGTAGTAATGTTTACCCTCGCATCATCTCTAAACGGTTTAGGATTTACTTTGTTATTTTTGATACAAACGGTGCTATACTAAGCATCATTTGAACCGATTAAAAGGGATTTTAGAACCAATTGCTAGAAGTGCATTATTTTGTAATGCTTCAAACATTTACCGACACTAGAAACTTAATAGGATTTTCTAGTAAGTAAGTTTCTACAAGGTGCTACAAAAATATGCGATAATATTCTGAATACCCTGGACGTTCAAATGTGAATCCACTCAAGTCCAACAAGATTTCAAGTAATGTTTTGCTGCTTATTTATCACAACATGTACAGGATGTCAAAACACTGTATTCCAAACTCGACAATATTACGGGGTGTTCATTATCAAAAATTCATCTAGTTGGCTGTGAAATGTCAAAAGAAAAGGATTGAGAAACAAAAGTCCGTTTAGTAGGTGGATTAGCGGGATGGGGACAAATAACGACAATTCAGCTTTTATCAACTGCCAACGTTTCGACCATATATTGTGGTCTTTATCAAGGCTGTAAAGACAAGAAACATCGATCAGTTTATGGCAAGAGGCATGACTAAATTAAAATTACAATTAAAAATTGTATACAGATTAGAAAAAAAAATAATAATTTTTGTTTTCCTCTTTCAGGAAATTTACATGCAAAACAACAAACGAACGTAACATTTATATACATAAAATGTGTACCTCTTGATATGCCAAAGTCCTGTACATTCTATTCAAAAACGTGTCTATTGTCCACGTCATGGTTTCTCACGATGACAACGCCAATAAATTAACATAAAACAATAACGAAAATTAAGTACAGAGCAGGCGAGCGACGAGCAACAGGACGACCACAAAACCATAGCAATGGTAAAGCCGTGATACAGGGCTCAGGCTTCAATGTGCGGAGAGGAAGGGTTAATCCGTGGGATCGTATGTCACCAGCAGAATCAAACTAAGAGGTGTTAGTTCTCAGCCTAATTTAATTAAGCAAATTAGCATTTATAACACTTAGACCCTGTGTGTCCGTCCTGTTATTGATAGTATTGTTAACTGTTATATGGATCATCTCACTAATCATGCGTTTAGTATAATTAGGCTCCCTGTCCAGTGTCTTAACGGCGTTAAAATTAAACGCGTGATCAGACCCAAAGTGATGCTGAGCTAATGCCGTTTGTTCTTTTTTATTTCTATTACGCTCTTGACAGTCATATTTATGTTGTTTAATTCTGTTACCCAGCAATTGTCCAGTAGTACCCACGTAGCAACGATTAGATTGGTCGCAAGGGATTCCATATATCACACCCGAACATGACATGATAGGTGTTCTGTCTTTAAGCCTTGTGTATACAGACCCAACAGTCTCAGTATTATAGAATGCTAGCTTACAATTCGGCATTCTCCCTTTAACCAGATTTTGAATTCTTTCAGACAGTCCCTTAATATAAGGGAATCTGTAATATGTGAGTTTGTCACTACAATAAATTTCATTAATGTTCGTAATATTTTTACATTGATTGAATTTGTTTATAATACGGTAAACAAGGCATGTTGGATAATTGTTGTTTCTTAATATAGTTTTAATGATAGTGGTATTTTGTTATGGAATTTAGGGCTACTAAGACTGTAGGCTCTGTATAATAGGCCCTTTATAGTGGCCATCTTATGAGAGGAAGCATGTCCGGAAAGATAATTTAAAAGTCTACCAGAGGACGTAGGCTTTCTGTACGAGTCAAAGAGAAGAGTACCGTCCGGTTGACGAATCACGAGCGTGTCAAAAAATGGGAGTGAATCATCTACTTCCGCTTCCATAGTAAACTGTAATTTAGGATGAAACTGATTAAATTGTGATAATAGTCGGTGTGTTTTATCGTATGGACAAGCCACGATCGGCGTTAGGATAAGGGAGATTTTACCGTGGTTACGTTAGCTAGTGAGTATAGAGATACTATGACAACCATGCTTCAAGACGACTCAATATATGCACTAGTTTCCAAAGACCCTACTACACGTTATCAAAATCAAGCGAACAATTTGATAGTTAAACTAGTAAAACTTAACTGCATCGATCAACTCACTGGTAAAAAACTAAAAGCATATAACTGTGTTGCACCTAAACTGTATGGCCTTAGAAAAACACATAAACCTGGTCTGCACCTTAGACCAGTAGTTAGCTGTATAAATTCGTCATCATATAACTTGGGGGTATTTGTCCACGACATTTTATCGCAAGTGTCTAGTACGTTGCCTTATAGCATAAAAATTCATTTGAGTTTGTAGAGTGGGCTCGCGATGTAACATTGCCGAATGGTTATGTGTTGGTGTCATTGGACGTAATCTCTTTATTTACAAACATTCCCAAAGGCCTGATGTTGTCTATTATCAATAAAAAATTGAAATTTTTCTCAGCATACACAACAATACCCAAACAGATGTTTTGTGACATCATTCGTTATCTGTTCGACAGTAGTTATTTTGTCTTCAATGACACGGTCTACCAGCAACTTGACGGATCCGCGATGGGTAATCCAGCAAGCCCTGTTCTGGTTTCTCTAGTCATGAATGAACTGATATCCAGTACTCTGTCCGGCCTTTCTTTTGATATAGCCTTCTTCTATGTGGATGATACGATCGTGGAGTGTCCATACGATAAAACACACCAACTATTATCACAATATTATCACAATTCAATCAGTTTCATCCTAAATTACAGTTTACTATGGAAGCGGAAGTAGATGATTCACTCCCATTTTTGGACACGCTCGTGATTCGTCAACCGGGCGGTACTCTTCTCTTGCACTGGTACAGAAAGCTTACGTCCTCTGGTAGAGTTTTAAATTATCTTTCCGGACATGCTTCCTCTCATAAGATAGCCACTATAAAGGGCCTGTTATACAGAGCCTACAGTCTTAGTAGCCCTAAATTCCATAACAAAATACCACTATCATTAAAACTATATTAAGAAACAACAGTTATCCAACATGCCTTGTTTACCGTATTATAAACAAATTCAATCAACGTAAAAATATTACGAACATTAATGAAATTAATTGTAGTGACAAACTCACATATTACAGATTCCCTTATGTTAAGGGACTGTCTGAAAGAATTCAAAATCTGGTTAAAGAGAGAATGCCGAATTGTAAGCTAGCATTCTATAATACTGAGACTGTTGGACCTGTATACACAAGGCTTAAATACAGAACACCTATCATGTCATGTTCGGGGGTGATATATGGAATCCCTTGCGACCAATGTAATCGTTGCTACGTGGGTACTACTGGACAATTGCTGGGTAACAAATTAAACAACATAAATATGACTGCCAAGAGCGTAATAGAAATAAAAAAGAACAGACGGCCTTAGCTCAGCATCACTTTGGGTCTGATCACGCGCTTAATTTTAACGCCGTTACGATACTGGACAGCCATACAAACGCATGATTAGTGAGATGATCCATATAACACTTAACAATACTATCAATAACAGGACGGACACACAGGGTCTAAGTGTTATATATGCTAATTTGTTTAATGAAATTAGGCTGAGAACTAACACCTCTTAGTTTGATTCTGCTGGTGACATACGATCCCACGGATTAACCCTTCCTCTCCTCACATTGAAGCCTGAGCCCTGTATCACGGCCTTACCATTGCTATGGTTTTGTGGTCGTCCTGTTGCTCGTCGCTCGCCTGCTCCGTACTTAATTTTCGTTATTGTTTTATGTTAATTTATTGGTGTTTTCTTGTCATCGTGAAAACCTCTGCCCATGACGTGGACATAGAACACGTTTTTGAATAGAATGTACAGGACTTCGGCATATCAAGAGGTACAAATTTTATGTATATAAATGTTACGTTCGTTTGTTGTTTTGCGTGTAAATTTCCTGAAAGAGGAAAAAAAATTATTATTTTTTTTTCTAATCTGTATTTTTCTAATCTGTATAAAATTTTTATTTGTAATTTTAATTTAGTCATGCCCCTTGCCATAAACTGATCGATGTTTCTTGTCTTTACAGCCTTGATAAAGACCACAATATATGGTCGAAACGTTGGCAATTGATAAAAGCGTTATTTGTCCCCATCCCGCTAATCCACCTACTACTTAGTTTATTGGGACGCCAAACTTGCAAAAGTCCGTTTATTTTGATTATGTGATGATCTTTTCTGTGAAAATTTCATAGCCTGCTAGATGAAGTTTTATAGTGAACACCCTGTATTATCAATACGACGGAGATCGTGAGTCCCCCGGAAGGTATCGACCCATTTTCCTGCTCCCTACTCTTTGTAAGTTGATTGAGAGGTTGGTGAAGAGAAGAATGATATCTTTTCTCGGTAGAAACAATATCTTATCAGGTAGTGAGTTTGGTTTTCGGCAGTCTAGAGGTACTAATGATGCAATGTTTGCATTCCTGAAGGACTTGTTTTTGAGGATGAATGAGGGGGACAAGGTGTCGGCGGACTTTTGCGACCTAACGAGGGCCTTCGACTGCGTTAACCACGACATCTTGCTGTCGAAGCTGGAGGGGTATGGATTTAGGGGCGTTGCTTTGGATTGGCTTGCGAGCTACTTGGGGGAAGGAGTCAGAGGGTTTACTTCGGCGGAACTCAGTCCGCTGAGCGTGGGACCGGCAGAGGGGTGCCCCAGGGATCTGTGTTGGGACCAGTTTTATTTTTGCTCTATATCAACGATTTGACGAGCCTACCAATCTCGGGATCCTTCACTCTCTATGCCGATGACGCTACTATTCTGTGGCATGGGACAGATAGATCTCAGCTAGAGAGAACCATGTCAAGGGATCTAGCGACGGTGGAGGAGTGGTGCGTCGCAAACTTGTTATCATTGAACATAGGAAAGACTGGAGTTATGTTCTTCGGATGTGAATTGGGCGATGTCAGGATTGGACACAGTGGTGTAAGTGGATTGCAGCAGAGCAGATTTCTTGGTCTATGGGTGGACAGTGGTCTGAAGTTTGACTCCCACATCCGGGAGCTGAGTCGGAAGTTGGCTTCAGGTTGTTACGCACTGAAGGTGATTGGTCACGAGCTTCACAGTGATGGTATCTTCAGGGCGGCTTATTTTGCTTTGATCGAGAGTCACGTCAGATATGGAGTTTCTTTCTGGGGTTCTTGTTCGATTACCGTCTTTAGGTCTCTGTTTGTTTGGCAGAAGAGGGCTGTTGGTTGTGTCACTGGGGCCGGGCGTGGGGATCACTGTAGGCCGCTGTTCCTGAGGAGTGGAATTTTGACCCTGGCTTGCTTGTACATTTTGGAGACAGCCTCATTAATGCATAAAAAACATATTGTTACGGTTCGCAGCGACGCCGCACCGGTGGCGGGGCAACGCGTGTAATTGGTGCGCTTCGAGGAGCTATAAGTAAGTTAAAGTAACAAACGATATTAGTAGGCTATAAAGTGTTAAGTAGTGAGTTATTTAGTAGTCGAATTGTACCTGTGTGTATTTGTGGGATACATAAATAGTGTTTTCGTTTTAAATCGTTACACTGCGAGCGATGGAGGATCAACTTGCCACCCTGCTCTCCCTTATGCAACAACAGAGGGAGGAGCAGGAAAAACGTTATAACGAACAAAAAGAGGAGCAGGAAAAACGTTATAAGGAACAAAAAGAGGAGCAAGAAAGACGTGATCAACTACAGGAGCGACGTTATCAACAACAGAAGGAAGAGCAGGAAAGACGGTATCTAGAACAGAAGGAAGACCTACAAAAACGTGATCAAATACAGGAAAGACGTTATCTAGAACAGAAGGAAGAGCAGGAAAAACGTGATCCAGTAAAGGAGCGACGTCATCAACAACAGAAGGAAGAACAGGAGCGGTTCAGAGAAGAATTAGTGAACTATCTTGCAGCTAGGGAGCAACAATTATAAGAAAGAATAATGCAATCCGTCAACGACGTCAACCAGAGGGTTCTCGAGCTAGAAAAGAAATTCCGGGAACAACTTGAGGACGACAACGTATCTACAGAGAGTTTTAGCACAGCCAACGCTAAAATTAAGCCTCCCGATTATGACGGTACTACGGCCTGGGAATTTTATAAAACCCAATTTGAGGCAGCTGCAAAAGCTAATGGCTGGTCCGAGCCCCAGAAAGCTACATCATTAGTGGTCGCACTTCATGGAAAGGCGGCTGAATTACTCCAATCTCTGTCGGCAGCTGACCAATGTAATTATGCAGCTTTAGTACACTCTCTGCAACTACGATTTGGAAATGAGCACAAAGAAACCGTGTTCCAGGCCCAGCTGAGGATGAAACAGCAGAAGTCAGGTGAATTCTTACAAGAATTTGAGGCGTACATAGACAAACTAATTCACCTGGCATATCCATCGGCCCCTGAATCTTTTCAAACGCAATTTGCCGCCGAAAGGTTCATTGAAGGAGTTGGCGATAGTGACATGAGATACCATTTACGTCTAGTAAGGCCCAAGAATATCAGCGAGGCACTAGTTCGGGCCCTGGAATTCGAGGCGTCACGAATATCATCTAGTTCTTCTTCACGTGTAAGAATGGCAACTAGCGGTGACAAGAAGGATACATCTATGGCTGAATCCATGGCAAGTTTACATAAAACGACTAAGGATATGGCAGTCAATATACAAGCCCTGTTGGGAAGGACGCCTCGATCAACAGACAATCGGGGCATAAAATATTTTAATTGCGGTAAACTGGGTCACGTCAAGAGTAACTGTCGTAATAGGGCAAGAAGTCCGTCGCCGTTGCTTAGAAGACCGAGCGATAACCAAGAACGCCCTAGATTCCAGGAAAACGCAATTCCGGTCAATGTAAAGGGGCAATTGTCCGAGCCCGTTAAGACCCCCAGGATCAGTCAAGTCAATCAATCAAGTCAAGTCAATAATTTGGGTGGCAAAAGTGTTACAGAGGCCGGACGCATTAAAGGACAGAAGATCCAAACTGAACATCGACCAGGAAGATCTCACGGAAATGCCGATGCTTTGTCTAGACGGCCATGTAAAGAAGATAGTCGGCATTGTCAAAGAACTGAGCAGCGTGAGGGACTTCCTTCTGTAAGGAGAACGTCGCTTGAAATAAACGATGGCTGGACCACACAGACTCTTTGAGAAGAACAAATGAATGATCCAGATGGCAAGAAATTGCTAATGAAAGTCCAAACCTGAAGGTGCTCTGGGCCCAATGGCACTCTCTTAGAATAGAAAATGGATGACTGAAGAGAGCGTAGGAGAGTCCGGATGGCAAGTCCGTAATCAGTCAGTTGGTTGTTCCTGGTAGCAGGAAATCAGATGTACTACAGGAAATGCAAAACGCAATAAGTAGAGGCCATTTTGGGGTCAATAAAACCTTGGCCAAGATTAAAGAACGATACTACTGGGTGAATTATCATGAAGATGTCGAATCTTGGTGCCGCAAATGCGAAGTTTGTTGTGCCACAAAAGGACCTCGAACAAGATCACGCGGCCGAATGGTGCAGTACACTGTAGGTGCTCCATTCGAGGGGGTAACAATTGATGTCGCGGGACCATTTCCTCAGACTGAGTCAGGCAATAAATACATCTTGGTCGCCATGGATTACTTCACTAAATGGCCTGAAGCGTACGCCCTGCCTAATCAGAAAGTAACGACTCTGCAACGGTGCTAGTAAATGAAATGTTCTGCAGATTTGGAGTCCCTCTCGAACTTCATTATGATAAGGGCCGAAATTTTGAATCGGCTGTTTTCCAGAAGGTCATGGAACTTCTCGGAATTCGCAAGACCAGGACAACTCCTTTGCACCCACAGTCGGATGGGATGGTAGAGAGATTTAATCGGACCATGGAACATTACCTGTCTAAAATGGTGGCAGATCAACAGCGTGATTGGGACCAACATCTACCTCTCATGTTGATGGCATATCGAGGCTCTACGCATGAAGCCACTGGTTATACTCCGGCGAAAGTGATGTTCGGAAGGGAAATGAGGCTTCCTGCGGATTTGATGTATGGAACACCAGAAACAGAGTCGCTCAACTTTGAGAATTTTGTGGAGGAGCTTAAGGAGAGGCTTATACATGTTCATGAACAAGTAAGGAATAAACTGCGGATCTCCAGTGATCGAGCCAAAGCAAGTTATGACTTACTAGCTAACGCCCGCGGCTTCCAGGATGGTGATTTGGTGTGGCTGTACAATCCGCGGCGAAAGGTGGCGAAGTCGCCCAAACTTAGCCAAAATGGGGAAGGACCTTACACAATTATAAAGAAGATTAATGACGTGGTGTATAGGATCCAGCGGAACCACAGGTCAAAGATGAAGGTTGTTCATCTGGATCGATTAGCACGATACCATGGAACCCTATCTGTTCGGGACGATCAGCCTTAGGAGGAGGGCAATGTTACGGATCGCAGCGACGCCGCACCGGAGGCGGGGCAACGCGTGTGGTTGGTCCGCTTCGCGACCTATCCGCGCTGCGTCATGGTTGACACGGGTGATTTATTGCTCTGAGTGAATCTAGAATGCAGTTGTTTACAACCTTTTTTTATGTTCAAGAATTCTTATCAAGAACTTTCTAGGTTTTTCTGTAATTTAAGGATTGTGTATAAAAGGCGAATAACGCCGCGGTTAGCGAGTAGTCTTATTTTAATCGAACTATAAGTAAGCTAAAGTAACAAACGATATTAGAAGGCTATAAAGTGTTAAGTAGTGAGTTATTTAGTAGTCGAATTGTACCTGTGTGTATTTGTGGGATAAATAAATAGTGTTTTCGTGTTAAATCGTTACACTGGAATTATTGAACCCTGAGTTCGCAACAATATGAAAGATATTAACACTAATACGGGAAAAACACGCGAATCCCCTATTTTATTTCACTGCCTCGTCCAAGATCTTATAGGTGTCATAAAATCACTCATATGTAGAAGTAGAAAAGTCTTTAATCATTTGCCGATGCAATTGCGAATGCTCAGGAACGGAGGTTTGTTTCGGAGGCGTCTAAGGTCGCTATTCCTTTCAAGACCTTATTATGATGTTGATGAGTTTTTTCGCGACAGTTTTGATTGATCAGGCCCGCCGAGCATTGTTTCCTACCCTGTTTCAAGTGTGAGTGGTGACTGGAATATTACTTTCAGATTGGTCATAACATTCGTTGTTTCATTTTATTTTATTTTATTTACATGATTATTTCACTCATGTATAAATTTTCTCATAAGGAGAGTTTGTTTATCAAAAAATTACAGCGGTAATTCGACGTTGTCTAGACGACGTGGTATTATCGCTTACACTAACCTAAACCTTAATCAATGTCGTTGTCTATATTAATTTGATTCGAGAAATAATCTCACTAAATACCGCTCGAGCTTTAAAATGAACCAGATAATTTTTCACGGCATGTTTTCTTGCATTTTTCACGGCATTTTGGCATGTTTTCTTGCAAATTTCACTCGTCTTAAAGGACTCGTGAAATTATAGAAAACATGCAATCGTGAAAAATTATCGGGAGTAATACCACCTGAGCTTTAAAATTACCGATAATTTTTCACGATTGCATGTTTTCCATAATTTCACGAGTTTTGCCAAAAAGCAAATCTTGAAAATACATCAGTATGAAGGGTCTTGCCATTTGTTCTACAAAACTCTGTTCTAGCTTATTCTCAGTACCCATGCCACTAATAGCGTTTTTGGGTGGCACATCTGAGACTATTGTTATCTTTACATAATTATCAAGACAACGAAAGATGGCAATACTCTCAGAGTTCTGTAGAGCCCCACCCGAAAAAGCTAGATTTGCTACCACTTGTCAGTCAGCTCGATGGCAAAAATTAAGATAATTATTTTCAAAGAAGCAGGTTTCTCGGGTAATCGGTCAGAGCTTATCAGTAATCGGTTTATTGCCTTCTTCAGGGTGCTACCTTGTTTAGCGATATTGGACATTACACTTTGGTGACAGGCTGGCATATCATTGCAGCCGAGGTGTCCCTAATTTTTAAGTTTTAAGCATTTGGACAACACTCACAATTATAATCTCTTTGTGTCCGTAGTTTGTGACGTTTACATTTTAATTTTAAAACGTTTTGTAATTTTAAATTATTTCCTTGCCCATGTAGTCCCAGAGATTCCAGGGACACATGCAAATGGGTTGAATGATTTCGTATTCAGACATTTATCAAAATTTATTGAGACATTGTAGAAATTTGTTCTTGAATATCGTATTACTTTTGTAGTATCGGTGTATTATGGTACACTGTGTTTACCCGGATAGGTAAAACGGATCATGTAAAATAAAAAAAAAAATTTCAAATTAAAAATTATTCTTTTTTGGCGCTTAGCTCTGCTTGGTCAAAGACCAAGAATTTTTTTTAGTTTTTACAAGAGTTGTTCCACCTATTCGGCGACACGCTGTAGTGCTTACTATAGCTCCGTTGATATCTGAGATAACAAAGTAAATCCAAAAACGTCTAGAGATGACGCCAGGATAAACGTTACTGCATGGCCAAAATGTCCTCAATATCACCAGGCAGTAACTGCTTTAGCTAGAACAGAATACTATAAGTGCTTTTACAAGATATTGCTTTAGACATGACTAAGTAAAGCTTATTAATTAGGGCCGTAATTTAAACTAACCTCGTATATGTTTTATCAAACCTAACACCTCTCGCTTTAGTTCAAAGTTTACAAAATAGACTTTTTTTTCAAGCGGACTAAAAGCACGTCATTTGTTTTCTCCATACGCACACCTAAAGTGGGCTTTCTGATCCTTTGACCAAAAAAGTAGCAAAAAAGTCCTAGGGAGTAAAAGTAAAGTCAAAAGTAATCACTACTGTCATTGTGGCGCATATATAAACGGTTTTCATTCACCAAAATTATTTGAACACTAGATGACACCAGATAGACTGATCTCAGTGTATTGTCATATTTACATTCTTATTGAAAAAACAAAGGATAGGAATTCTCTCAAAGCGCTCGAGGGCACCACCCGAAACCGTTATTAGTCGAAATCGCATAGGTTCTCGAATTCTGAGTTTGTCTGTTAAATGTCATGCGCGTCGTCGTATTTATCTGTCAATGTGATTTTTATTAATTTAGTATTGATAATAACGCTACACCACACGAAACCATTATTAAGTTGAGTTCGGTAATTACCTCCCGAGCGCTCGGGATATCAGTCTATCTCACTCTAGCTTGTTAAGATTTTAGGAGATGGTCTGTGTCCGTGCGCGCGGATGGAATTACCGAACTCGGCGTAAGTCGAAATCGCATATGTTTTTGAATTCTGTCGTCTGTTAAATGTCATGCGCGTCATCATATTTATCTGTCAATGTGATTTTTATTAATTTAGTAATAATAATAATGCTACAAATTTTTAGTTTCCCATAATTTACCTAAACCACCTAAACCATTGGTTATGAATTAATACCATTAAAACTATTGAAAAAAGAAAACCACCGTTCTAACACATTCTATTTATTTTACAAATAATATACACCACTAATTGAGTATAAGTTCCTAGACCCGGTTATAGGAAATGAGAAAAAATTGCAAAACTGAATCACTTTGAAATAGACTTCTTATTACCTGCATTCTTGAAAAAAAAAATAGTAAATATTCAATATATAGTTTCAATATATAATATAATGGTATCATTATTATCCGGTCAGCTTCATTTGTTTCCGTATACAGGACGTTTTTGAAAAAAACTGCACTTTTGACATGGCGCTGTATTTCGGCTATTATAGTAAATAGAACAAAAAGTAAAATAGAAATGTTTTAGAGTTTTTCTTAGGTAATTTACCGATGCAGTTGTAAATTTTTATCGATAGCGATTTCAGTTATGATATAAAGTTTAGTTTTTTTAACTAGGTCATCTCATATATAATTGAATCGTTTGATAGCTGTTTTTTAGCTGATTCGACTGATATATCATTTCATACCTTTATCTCTAGTAGTTTTCGAAGAATTATTAAAAAACAATTTTTTTTTTGTTACTCATTTTATTTTGTTAGATTTTGTGCTGGCTCTTTGTAACACGTTACTCCTTATGGAAAAACTTGGTTCTTTATTAATTCTTCGAAAACTACTAGAGATAAATATGTATATTAGTTATTTACGTTATAAGTCCGGTAAATATAGTTTTACAGTAAGAGTAAGATGTTTCTGGACGAGGCGATAGCCGAGTCTGAAATTTCGAAACGACTACTTCAACACGTTATCGGACGTATGATGTACAATATTTTACTTCATACTTAATGTTGTCATTTCTGTCTTTTTAAAATTTTGGAAGTGTCTCATTACTGATCTAGGACGGGAAGTAATTCCATTACTGGTCTAGGACGGAGACTAGTTACTTCCCATCCTAGTACCAGTTTTTGTGAGTAAACCCTGATTGTTGCTTTTGCTCTAAACCATAGCAACCAACAAAATTCCGTCTCCTGAGTGAAGGTTTGAGCCAGAATATTATATGAATAAATAATATCCAAGATTATTTCACTCATGTATAAATTTTCCCATAAGGAGAGTTTGTTTATCAAAAAATTACAGCGGTAATTCAACGTTGTCTAGACGACGTGGTATTATCGCTTACACTAACCTAAACCTTAATCAATGTCGTTGTCTATATTAATTTGATTCGAGAAATAATCTCACTAAATACCGCTCGAGCTTTAAAACGAACCACATAATTTTTCACTCCTGCATGTTTTCCTTGCAAATTTCACTCGTCCTAAAGGACTCGGGAAATTATGGAAAACAAGCAATCGTGAAAAATTATCGGTAATTTTAAAGCTCTCGTGGTATTACCCCCGAACATTTTTTGATATTATTCAGAAAGTGTGGTTGAAAATAATCATGCAACATTCTCAAAATCGAAACAATGGCCAACTGTAAAATGGTGTTGGGCTAGGGCTGTCTTCTTTTTTTTATTTCGATTAATTTCCCGACAATCATAATGGTGTTGATAGATTCGATTTTTTAAGTAATGTAGGGTCATCCCTATATAAGACTTACTGCAGTTTTTACGTTTTACCCTATAAATTAATTCCGATTCAAGACCTGTGGGAATGTTGCCTTATTGGACCACTAAAGTAATTATTATAAACGGGGTATTAGTGAGATGATTCATATTTATATTGACGACACTATTAACGACAGAACGGACATCCAAAACTTGAATGTGATTTATTGTAACATGTTACATCAAATAAAGAAAAAAAAATTAAGTGTAATCTATCATTCCTAACTTTATTAATAATTTCAAAAAAGAAAAGACCATACTAACATTCCGCAGGACCATCGTTCCATCATTTCATCGTTTATTTGGTTCCTGGCGGCTGGTGTTTCGTTTGTCCTTAATTCATGTGGTCGTCTGTTTGTGGATTCATTGTTTTATTTTTGAGTTATGTCTGATAGAAGACATACATATTGCTTAGATGACATACTTTTCAAACTGAATTAAGGTAAGCAAATCCACTAATTATCTGAGCATACCATCTTACACTTTGATAATAGACACTTACAGATGCACGGTTTCTGTTTTTACTGTATATGGTTTATATGTATTTGTTAATTACTAAATCTACTTTTAACTGTTGCAACGTATTTTTATGCAATTTTTTATCGGTGTTTATAGTTGTGTCTTTATTGATTTGTGTATGTATTAAGTGTGTTGTAGAGTTTTGCATCGAGCATATTTTTTAGCCATGAAGAAGATCTAAATAAAAATCGAAACGTTGGCGTATTCGCAGCTGTGAAGTAGCTTCTTATTTGTCCTAGACCCGCTATCTACAGTTCCATTGCATTAGAAAGGACACAAAGCCCATATATTGTAATATACTATTACGATATCCAGTCCCGTAAAAAGCTATTTACCGTACTAAAATCAAGTAAGTAAAAGTGTCCTAAATGATACAGTATGAAGTAAATAATTTTATATCATTCGAATCAGCTCAAAAACGCCATCAAATGGACTAATAATATTAAAAAAAAACCGAACCTTACCTCATAACTTGAAAATCGATATTAATAAAAAATTTACAACTGTACCACTAAATTGCATATAAAAAAATCTAATAAAATATTTCTGTTTGACCTTTTGTTCCATTTCCTATAATACTATCTCGGGTATTTACTATACGCCATATATAAAATGCATTTTTTTTTTATAAAACGTCAGAAAAAGAATCAACCTGGAAGGAAAATAATGACACCATAAAATTTATCTTGAAAGTCGGAGCCGAGAATATTCAATTAGATATCATTCATCTATTACGGTTTTACCAATACCCCATAAATCCACCGAAAAGGCGCCAGACTGTATATACATTGATAGTCCAAAAGCTCCTGACGCCAGTCTTCCGAAACCTGACTAATTTGAATATTTTTAAAATATTCCTATTGGGCCTTTTTATTTTTCCATTCATTTAGGGCCAATAAGGAATAATATGGTACAGTTTAATCTTATTTTCTTTACAATATGTCTCCACCAGTAACAGAAAAAAAAACAAATAAAAAAAAATACAATTTAATTCGAGACGGCAGTGCCTGCTTGGTTTAATTTCCACCTTTTTAACATAAACTAAAAGAAGCTCCGAGGCAGATTGCAATAAACGATCGAAACGCCGGTAAATTCTTATTTGAGAGCTAGTTTTACTCCATCCTACGTACACCTGAAAACCTACCACTTTACTTACGCCACTTACATTTCTAGTTAATATTTTGAAAGTGAAGACGATATAACGGTGAGATGTTGCACAGAGCAGGAGCAGGCGACATCCACCAGCGTATCCAATACCTCATAGCAGATGGCTCTCAGTCACACTCTTTTCACTTCGCTCTGGTTCCGATAACCAGCGAGGTACGGAGCAATACGGGCTGATTCTGGAACTGAGAGCCATCGACCATGCAGTATTGGACCTAAAATACGCTGATGGATGTCGCCTGCTTCTGCTTTATACAACATCTCACCGGTACTCCGTACATTTCCGGCTTTAAGTCGCTAAATCACAGTCCCCAATTTGTCGACCAGGCAAAGCTGTACTGATGAGGGGTAGACTCCGAAACTAGTATGCAGATGGGTTGATCGACAAATTGGTGACCACCTACACTTTGAAGACTATATGTTGCAAGATATAAAATCCAATAAACCGTGTAGGTACCAAAATCTATCCAAAGTTCTCTCACACTGCAGGCTTTTCCGACTGAAAAAGAACTAAGGAAGAGCTCAATCAAGGTCGAAAAGTTGCCAATGTTGAAATTTGCTTTTTGCCCTGCACCATTCCACTTTACTAATAATATTTTTTTTAATAACTACTTTTTTCTAATCTCAATTTTGTTATGTTCTTTAATACAATTTCCTTCCCCTCCTACGGGACTTTACAAACTTACTTACATCAAAAAGAACAAGAAACAGTTCAATTCACTGCAATCGGTCCCTCCGTTCTAAAGTTACTAATACCCCTCCCTCCCCCCCCCTTTGTTCAATTTAAAAAAATTTTGGATTTTTTTTTATTGAGTTGAGGTTGAGACTGTTGGCTTATGTTTAATTGGCTTTTAATTTATGCTATTTGAACCTTTTTTACATTTAGTAGTGTACCTTGTTGCCCCTTTTATCATTTTTTTTTCTTGTTCATTCTGATTTGAATACGACTGTTTGCACATTTCTTCGTCTTAAGTTTTGCTTTTAGCTTTAAATTTGTCTGATATCTTACAAATTTTCAGCTTTTTTTTATGTTTCAATTGGTTGTGGCGCTTAAAAAATATCTACAATGCGCTTCACTGTTGTTAATTGTTATTTAACATACACTTTTTTATTAATTCATTAAAACGTGATTTCGTTCTAACGTAATGTTACTGTCGTATTTTTTAAATCAATAAAACGTTACCACATACTACATTAAAAAGTAATTACTTAACAAGTGATATTTGTGGCTTCAGCGAACAGAAGAATAATAATAATTTAAATTAAAGAAAAAGTAGGCCTTCAGTCGGATTTGAACAAGCGACCTTAGCTGTTAACCGGAAAGATGCTCTACCAACTGAGCTATAAAGGCACATCTAATTCGTTGGCTTATCGGGATACCGTTTCTTCAACTTAAATTATTATTATTTGTTAGTAGCAAAGTGGGAGTTAGAAAGGGAAAGGGAAACGCCTCGGCGTCTCGTTCTTATAGGATCGTCAAACATGCTTCGAAATCACCCACATCCCGATAAGCCAACGAATTAGACGTGCCTTTATAGCTCAGTTGGTAGAGCATCTGTCCGGTTAACAGCTAAGAGTACCTACCAAACCTTCATACCGTGCAGTCGACACTCTTTAAAAACAATATTTTTGTCGATAGTTCGTATTTCGATAAATAATATTTGTGACTGCGTGCGTTTACACCGTTCCATTTCGAGAGGGAGTGAAACTCATTCTCTTTAAATGAGCCTCAGCGCTCCAAGCGATGATGAAATAAGTGATTGTGAATCTATTCCATCCGAACTATCTCTACAAACGATTTTGTCAAAACCCAGCGGCAGATGTGTTTTCAGGACTTGCAAATGACGCAAAAGAAATAAGGCAACGTAAACTTTGTGCTCTTTTGAAAGTCAATAAAACCTGTTCTCGTTGTCATGAACTTTCTAAGTGTATTGAAAAAGCTTTCGTAGGAGACAAAACTGTAAAGCTCAGCACAATAGTTAATCATCACATTAGAACTGAACATTCGAAGAAACGCAAGGCTGTTAGGAAAGTGAACACTCAGGATCCCAAAGCGAGTCCACCAGATGAAATACCCAAAAAGCTGCCCCTAGCAATGAGGGATGCCCATGAACAAATGCAGTCGCACGATAAAGAACAAGAGGAATTTCAAACGCCACTGAAAACTGTTAAGTGGGTGAATCTCTTCAAAGATGATGTATTTGAAACCGAAACTGGTAACAAATATGAATTATTATCTGAGGAAAACGTGGAAGATGAAATGGACACTGAAACTGTACTGCCCCGCACTAGTCAACATATACACAACAAAACAAGTTCAACTTTCCAGAAGAAAGGATCTGAAAAGCCACCTCCTATAGTTGTACCCGGAAAATTAACGGAACACAAAGATCTAATACTGAACCTGAAGCAAATTGTGAAAAAGAAATTTAATTTAAAGTACGCTAAAAACTCTGTGGTCATCTATTTAGAAGACCGAAGCGACTGGACGAATTTGCGCAGGAACTTCGAATCAGGAAGCCTGCAATTTCACACTTACGCTCCACTAGAAGAAAGAACTCACGCATTTGTTCTCAGAGGATTAGACGGGAACATCTCAGCAGACGAAATTAAATCCGAGATTACTGAAGAGTACGACATTTCAGTTAAAGAGGTGTACCTAATGAAGACCCAGTTTCGTCCCCTCTATCTTGTTGTGCTTGACAGTAGTTACACGCTGAAAAAGCTACAAAGTCAAATCAAGACTGTTTCAAATGTCCGAGTCACTTGGGAAAACAGAAAAAACAACCGCGAAATTACCCAGTGTAGAAGATGCCAAATTTGGGGGCACGTAGCAAGAAATTGCCGCAGGAAGTACGTACAAATGCTCAAAGTGCGCAGGAGAACATCAAATCACTGAATGTTCCAGTGAAGCTTCAACAATTAAATGTGCCAATTGTGGAGAAGCTCATAGATCATTCGATCTGAACTGTCCCGTATATCAACATCGACTTAGAAATCTGCCAAAGTTCAAACCTAAATATAAGGACGCCCCTACGCCCCGCAGACCCACCTGGGAGAAGACTTCAAGCAGTCAGCTGCCCAACGAAAACTCTAGACTCTCAGAAAAAGCCAACAGAAGGCAACCATCCTCCTCGTACACTTCTTCCAAAGACTACGATGTAAACTTTCCCAACACTTTAACAAGTAAAAACATTCCGTCGTTATCAGAGGTACAATCAGCAGGTATGAATAGTAAATTTACTGCTCTTAAAGACAAATTTTCAGAATTGAATAATTTAATAAATCTCGATGAAATGATGTTAGCACTAAATCATTATATCTCTGTACTTAAAAATTGTCAAACTGTCGAAGATAAATTTCTCGCTAGTAAAAAATTCTTCACTACTGATATTCAAAATTTTAAAATATAAATTGATGGTGCATATTATTGAGTGGAATTGCAACGGAATAAAATCCAAATTAGGCGAATTTATACATTACTTAAACTTTAAAAAAGTCGATGTGGCCGTAATTTTGGAAACGAGATTGCAGCCAGTAGATCAATTCCGAATTAAGAATTTTTTAATTGAACGTAGCGATAGACAAAACGCGAGAGGTGGGAGTGTCGCCATAAGAGACAGCATAAATTACACAAGACTACCGCAATTCAGAACTAATATAGAACATGTTTGTGTTCAAATTGAAAATGGTGTTCTTTTGGCGGGAGCGTATGCCCCTCTTAGTCGTAATTTCACATTTGATGATTTAAACGCATTTTTTCCTGTGAATCAAAGAGTTCTGGTTCTGGGGGATTTTAACGCTCGTCATCGTTTATGGAATAATAGGCGTCAAAACAGGCGTGGTTCCATTCTTGCAGATTTTATTGACGACAATATAGACTTACAATTATTATATCCTAATTCTCCAACTCATATTCCGCTTAACGGGATGACATCAACCGTCATTGATTTGGTTATAAACAAAGGCTTGAATGGTTTGTCTGATCTCACAACAGATGGCGCTTTAAGTTCGGATCATCTTCCGATTTGTGTCAGCTGGGGTGAGTTTAGACTGCCCCCCAAAGCAACTATTTACTCTTACAAAAACTTTAACTGGGACTTGTATCGCTTCAATATCTCGCAAGATTGTGAAATTTCTGGCCAATTGGAGACACCTGAAGAGATAGATTTTAACATTGAAAAGCTGACAAAGGCTATTCAAGAACAGCAACGACTATTGGCCGAAAATGTACCCGATAGGCCGGAAAGAGATAATTTACCATTTGATATTGTAAATTTAATTAAATTTAAAAATAAAATTCGTAAGAGATGGCAGACCTTTAGACGGGATCTGGACAAAGTCCGTTTTAATGCTATATCTTTGACTGTTCGTCAAAGAATAAATGCTTTTAGAAATGATTGTTGGTCGAGAACACTTACAGGTTTGTCTACCGCCGATAATTCGCTCTGGAAGATTACTCGAAATCTTCGCAGGAAATATGAAAAACTGCCCACGATTACATCCAACGGGAGGGAATCTGTCACAGATAAGGAAAAGGCTGAGGCTTTTGCTGACTATTTGGGAGCGATTTATTCCGCCAAACCAAATTCCAGCCAAGAACAAGAGCACATTCAAAACACGGCTTTAAAGTTTAACCGGAAATATCCCATTCCTCCTCATATCAATGAGTCTCTCTTATGTACCCCTGGAGAAATTCGAAAATATCTTCGTCGTTTTCCTAATAATAGGGCACCTGGCCCTGATGGTATTACCTATCCTCTTCTGAAAAATCTGCCAAGAAAAGCAATTGTGCAAATTATGCACATCGTCAATGCAATCATTCGACTCCAGTATTTTCCACTACAGTGGAAAAAAGCGATCATAATTCTCATACCTAAACCTGGCAAAAGCCCTACCCTTTTATCATCTTACCGCCCCATCTCCCTCCTTAACACCCAAAGTAAGCTGGCTGAGAAGCTGATACTCTCTAGATTAAACAAAATTGTTGCAGATAGAAACGCTATACCCGATGAGCAGTTCGGTTTTCGACCAGGGCATAATACGACATTACTTGCCGCTAAAGTTGTAGGCGACATATTTTCAGCCTATAATCGCCAAATGAATACTGCTCTTCTTTTGCTGGACATGGAGAAAGCATTCGATTCAGTGTGGCATAATGGCCTCATATACAAGTTGGCTGTAACCCTAAACCTTCCTCTCCATTTTGTTTCGTTAATGGCGTCTTATCTATCTGAACGTTTTTTTCAAGTCAGAATAGGGCAATCTTACTCGCAAATCCACGTTCTGGCATCTGGCGTGCCACAAGGTACTGTAATTTCCCCATTACTGTATTCGCTGTATATTGCAGATTTTCCTAAGTTTCCAACTACATCACTTGCGCTTTATGCTGATGATACTGTGATATACAGCCACAGTTTTTATGCGCAGGGAGCCAAGCAAAGATTGGCACATCATTTAACTCTGCTTGTACCATTTTTTAAAAAATGGAAACTAAAAGTTAACCCTACCAAAACAGAACTGCTGGTATTCACAAAAAAAATTCACAAATCATCGAATAATCAATCCATTGATGGTCGAGAATGTTCCAGTTCGTCAGCAACGTACTGCCAAGTATTTGGGAATTATGCTTGACAAACGTTTATATTTCAAAGACCACGTGACGTTCACAATACAAAAAACTTTCGCGACTCAACAAAAATTATACCCCTTGATCTGCCCTAAATCACATCTCAGTCCGTTAAATAAACTAACAATTTATAAATCTATTATCAGACCGGCTTTGCTATATGCTGCACCGGTATGGTGTATAATATCTGATACTCAACGGCAGCGCTTGCAGGTTTTTCAGAACAGAATCCTGAGAATAAATTTTATAAATATCAAACTACTGGTTCCAATTTGACTAGAGAACTCACTCGGGTCCGTTGCGATCCTGAAAATCGCGTTAAACATGGCCCAGTATATAAACGTCTTCCTATCTTTTACGAAACTTTCCACCCCCCCCTGAACCTAAACAGTTCGCTTTTATATAACATTATGAAACAGAAAACAACGAGCAAATCCACTCAACGAAAACACTAACAGCCAAGAAAGATGGTTCAATTTAGCACTTAAACATCATAAATGTTATACCTGAAAATTACGCACTGCTATATTATACCTAAAGCTACATTTTAAGCTGGTTTTTTCCATTAGTTTTCCAGCATAGCAACTTATCTAATTTCTTTTATTAAAAATCTACTTTCTTTAAAAAAATAACTCTTTTTACTGGTATCTACAGTATATATTATTCTGAAAATGTCTATATAAGAGCATGTTGCCCAGGAGATAGACTTTCATAAGCTTAACTTTGACACACCCTCTGATAGCGACTGGCCATAACACCGGCCACCATTCCTCTGGTATGGTTTAGATACGCTCCTTAAGCATGTATGACATGCTGCGAGCGAATACTTCACATATTTGTATTATGTATTATGTACATATTATAATTAGCTATTAAGGTGTTATTGTATATTGTAAATATGTAAATAAACGTATTTGAGTTGAGTTTGAGTTGAGGTTAACAGCTAAGGTCGCTGGTTCAAATCCGGCTGAAGGCCTACTTTTTCTTTAATTTAAATTATTATTATTGTTCTGTCCGCTGAAGCCACAAATATCACTTGTAAATTACTACGGACGCAATCATACTATCTATTGTAATTACTTAAATTTGAACTTTTTTCACTAAATAAGGCTTTTATTCTTTCTTGGATTACTTCTTTAATATTGACTTTCTTTTCACTTTATTAAGACCTTTAATTTGCTGATCAGGATTTTATGTTTTTCCACGCATTTTTCAATTGTATGTGGTCTTTCGGTTTTTATATATATTTTTTCTTTTTTTCGATTTTTTGCTTTTGTAATATTGCTTCTTTCTTAAAATTTATTTTTCTATGCTTTTCTTGTTTGTAAGCATAGAAAATTTAATATGTCTAAAATGCGTTTCTTACTGGTAAGTAGTGGTAGTAGTAAACAATGGGGGGGCCGAAGCCTTGCGACTAGAAATTTGCGTCCTCCAGTCCACCTATCCCTACTTCACCAGGGTCTTCATTCCCTCCACGAGTCGACCCATCCCTCTAATGAAGGAGAGTATACCGTCCCATTTCAGAGTCGGAAGCTCCTCTCAATGAAGAAAAGCGGCTCGGAGTGTCCTATGGCGCAGTCTCGCCCACCTATGGCACACTCCCAGAAAGTGGTATGACGACTCTTTCCCTGCACCACAGTGGGTGCAGAGTGAACTGTCAGCCATTCCTAGGAGGTGCATGTGCCTGTTTAGTCTGCACTCTCCAGTAAGGATTCTTATAAGGTCTCCCAGGCACTGCCGACCTCCCAAGAAGCCACGAGGCCTTAGATCTATCCGGATTAGGATAGATTTCTTTGATCTGTCTACATATTCCTGACTGTGTCCAGTGTGTTCTTGTACTTTCCCATGCCCACTCATTCAGAGTGAGTGAGACGTACCCTTTACTTACTCCTAGACATGGCTCTGGTCCAGTAAACGAGCGGCCGATTCGTCGGCATGCTCGTTACCCTCGATGCCCCTATGTCCAGGAACCCATTCCAGAGTTACCCTTTTTGTCCTCCTGCGATAGGACAATCCTTCTTACTAGTGACTTACGTCTTAGATTTTAACTGGATGGTCTAGCAGGTAGAGGACAAAAAAAAACTCTCTATCTTCTATTGAAGAATGCCGACCTTTCGACCAAAATTTAGTCTTCTTCAAGGCTATCTTCTAGGAAGCTATATAATTATTGACTATCTCTCTTCATAGAAGATAGCCTTGATGAAAATAGCCTTGATTCTATGAAGAGAGATAGTCAATAATTATATAGCTTCCTAGAAGATAGCCTTGAAGAAGACTAAATTTTGGTCAAAAGGTCGGCATTCTTCAATAGAAGATAGAGAGTTTTTTTTGTCCTCTACCTGCTAGACCATCCAGTTAAAATCTAAGACGTAAGTCAATAGTAAGAAGGATTGTCCTATCGCAGGAGGCTATTCTTCAAGGCTATCTTCTATGAAGGGATATAGTCAATAATTATATAGCTTCCTAGAAGATAGCCTTGAAGAAGACTAAATTTTGGTCGAAACGTCGGCATTCTTCAATAGAAGATAGAGAGCTTTTTTGTCCTCTACCTGCTATACCATCCAGTTAATTTACATAAGGACGCTATTACACTGATCATGTCTTAGATTTTGTTATTACATTTTTAAAAGTGAATTTGCATTCCTTTTTTAGGACATAGTTGTGAAGTCAATGCGACGTTGTTTTGAACTCGTAAGGGTTACGTATTTTGGTCTAATTTGATTAATTTCTAGTTTTAATTTTATTCTAGCATTTCACTTAATTTTGTTCTTTATTTTTGTCTATTTGATAATTTTGTTTTTTTTTGTACTTTTAAAGCCTGTTTTCACCTTAATTATAATGAATTTAATAAACACATTTCTCGTCACTTTAATTAATAAACTCCTTTTCTCTAATCATGATTTGCAAGCCAATTCATCTTACGTTGTTATGATTTGGATGTGGTTTTGAAACATTTCTTGCCTACGTGATCTTTTTTATCCGTTGTAAAAAAGACAAAAGTTACGTAGAAGCTAGATAATTGTTTAAAAGTTTTAAAAGACACTATTGAAAATACAAAAACTGTGTTTGACTTTCACTTTTATATTAATATTTAATGTTGATTTATTTAATGCACTTAATTTATTCAGTGAAATGTAAATAATTCACAGTTTCAATTTTCACTTTTTAAATTCCCGATGCAAAATGTGGCTTGAAGTAATGTTTTTTTCAACGCCATTTTTTAAGTTTTTCAATTCCAACCCCCTTTAAGCGACAAAATAAAGCCCTCATGTTTATTACGACCTTATCATTAGGAGATGTAAAATGGGGCTTTTTAGCGAGATAGAAATCAGTGCCACTATCAGTTGTTTGTGGAACGCTTCGTTGTTCTGATCTCCTCAGTAGCGCAACGGAGAAAAAAGCTAATAAAATAACAATTAATATTTCAATTTAGAGGGGCCAACATATCAACATCATGGTAATTTTAGCAGAAACATAAATTGCTTGCCAATGAAGGAATTAGCCAGTTCTTTTGTGTCCGTGGGGACTATTGTGATGGTAAAGTGACCAGGAGACTTGTAGAACTGTCCTTAGGGCTTCACTTGTTGAAGAAGCGTTGAAGATAAGAAACTTAAAATTAAATAATAGACAGTTAAAAAATTAAAATTAATTAATAAGTAATTAAAAAACAAGTTGAAAAGCACGTTTTAGGACGATGTATAAACAACTTTTACCTATACCGTACCTTCTGAGATATCAGTCAGCTACGCCACTGGAGTATAAGCAAAACTGATCCCAATAAAGAGACCAAATGTCAGTTAAAGCTAAAACGGAGGCTAATCTGTGCATTGTACGCAGATCGTCGATGATGTGTCGTCTATTGTTGTATGCGGTTTGCAGCCGGCAAACTCTTAGATGTCATCTCATTATCTATGTTTTTTTGGGGGGGCTACTATATATAGGTAGCTGCCAACCCTTAAGTTAAGTGCTATTTCCCTGAAGAGCGGCCTCAGGGGATTACTAGTTTTCAAGAAGCAAAATCCGTTTTTTTAAATTTTTATATTTATATTATCTCAAAATGTGGAGATTAGGTCAGAACTTTCAGTTTCACTAAGTAAATCATCATTTTCTTTCATTAAAAATTGAAGATAGTTATGGTACGCTAAACATTACCAGTGAGTGACTAAATACTGGGTATAACTTTTCACAGATTTCTCCATATAAATTAACACGGATGTTACGTTTATATACTCAAAAACGCATATTTCAGAGTATAATTGACCAAAAATTACTACTATCAACAAACTTGGAAAGGAGCAGCATTCAGAAACACAACGAACAATCGTCGCTGTCAGAGTTTGGAGAAATAATTCTTTTATAGTAGTAGATATCACATAACAAGGAAAACAATGAAAATAGTTAAAATTGCTAAAATTGACAATTAAAACATTTACACTAAAGCACATTTTATCTAATAGAAAGTACAAGTTAGTTCCATCAATTACATTAAATCCAATTACATACGGGCACATTATTTTGTATTCCTATACAGGGTGTTTCTTATATGTGTTCCCACCATGAATTTACTTTAATGATACATTGATCCATCAGGAGTGACCAGAGCTTTTAAAAATTGAATAAAATTTCCAGGCCCGTCTTTTAAAAAAAATGAGTCGGTAACGATAACTCAGTTATTAAAAGACACGCAATGACCTGCGATATGCCATGTTGTAGAGATTATTCACTCATTACACTTTCTAATTAATTTTTTTTTCTATCACGAATAGTTAACGAGATATCAGAGAATGAAGTTTTGAGAAAATTTCACATTTTTCCAAATTACTCGGAAACCACTGCAAATGTGGTAACCTCTAAGTAGACTCTTAAAGGAGCTCAACGATGGGCAACATTTTCCAAATTTAAGCGACCTTGCAACTTTTACTTACATACAAGAAACATCTTGTATGTAGAAATCAGTCACTATAACGACTAGTTAAAGATACTAAAAAGCCACAAAATTGAAGATTTTAATCATTTTCAGTCGAAATTTTTAGATTTTTCCAAAAATTAGGGTTGTACCATTAATTGTAGATACAAAGGTAAATATTGTTCTAAACACTTAATGCTTTTCTCCACTTAATATTGGTTTTACTTAGGAAGCCTAATAATATTGTTACAGGTTCCAATAATTTATCGTCAATTAACTACACACATTTATTTACTTTTAAATGTGACAACACGATTAAAACACAATTACTCTCTACTAACAATCCGCACTGTTCGCTTGTCCGTTTATTTCGCTTATTTACTACACCGCACTATCTATCCCATCATCTCGCGCGGCTCGCTGGTTTATATGCTGGCTGGTTTTATATACCCGGCCTGAACACACTCTCGTACTTTTGAGAACGGAGGCGACTGTTTCCTGTTCTCGTTTAGTCTAGATGGGTTCCCGAGGTCGCGGTCGCCGCTCGGCGTTGCCGCTTCGTCCCGAATCTCTGTAGACCGACGGTCGGGCGTTACATTGCCCTCTTCTTAGTTTTGATCGTCCTGATCAGAGAAATCTCCACGACTGTCTTTAACCGTTCAAGATGAACCACTTTCATCTTTGTTCTAGGGTTACGTTGGATCCTGTATACCACGTTGTTGCTCTGTTTGATGACTGTATATGGACTCCCAACCAAGCGATCATTAGAAGAGGCAGAAATTGTCCCAATCTTTCTGGTGGTTCGCTACCATTTTGCAGAGGTATTGTTCCATGGTTCAATTGAAACGCTCGACCATGCCATCTGAGTGTGGATGGTGAGGAGTTGTCCTTGTTTTGCGGATTTCCAGAAGTTTGTAACACTTTAATCTCAGTTAAGGTATCTTAGAATATTCAAAAAGTGCTCAGGGAAAAGTATCAGGTTAGGAACAAAAGTGCTACAAAACCGGCCGGTAAAGTGAGTTCGGGGCGCCACCAATTTTAATCAATTAAATTGGAAAAATCCTACGCTGTTAGGTAGCTGATCAGTTCCCTTTAGCCTCTTCCAAAATACCCATAGTACTTGCAAACAAAATAAAACTAACAAGTTTAATTTATGTCCTATAATTTCCAAGAACGAAATCAATGTTGTACAATATGATGATTGTACTTCAAGTTAATGAGTGAAAGATTTTCCTTAATTCTACTTATCACAATTGTCTGGAAAATATTCCCCTAGTGGTGATCACCAAGTGTAACAATAAAAAAAAAGGTTAACTTAAATACTACTACTTAGCTTGACACGACGCTATTACAGATGGTCACAAAGGCTAGACGCCTTATGTCCAAAACAACGCAAAAGGTAGGGGCTATTGGCCCTCCAAAAATTATGGTGGTAGCTGTCTGCCTCTTACACACAATAGTGGTGGTTTTCGAACAATAAGGTGATGATTAACCTTCAGAAACAATAATGGTGCCTGGTAGCCCCTTGGAAACACTAAAGTGGCTGTTGGCCTCCTTGGAAGACTAATTGGTGGCGGTAGGCCCCCTTGGAACACTAATTGGTGGCGGTAGGCCCCCTTGGAACATTAATTGGTGGCGGTAGGCCCCCTTGGAACACCCTAGGAAGGACATTATTTACTAGGATGTCCCTTGATCTAGTTAATTTTTCCTTTAAATGTATGTTTCGTGAAGCGATTACATACACAAGTTAACCAATAAAGTGACTTGAAAATTTTGCTCATGAACTACTTTACATCAAATGGACTTAGTAAACTTAAATTCAATAAATAAAATAAACAAAAGTTATTCAATAATTGAAACAAATCCACCCAGACAATTTAACCCCGTAATGACCCCAGATTGGATTGGAAAAATCGAACAAATAAAGAAAAATCATAAATCTCTAAACATAGATAAATTAATGAATAATTACCTCGTCCACGAGGGTTTCCAAAAACAGAACAAAATAAACACGTGGTGTGGCTGCTTTCAGCCCTCACATTAACCTTGCTGACACGTGGTACATTGGCTTATGTGGCCCTGGATCGTAGTATAGGTTGACAAATGCTTTGCTTGTAGGCCCAAACTCTGATAGAAAGAAAATACAAAAGGCTCAGTGGAAGGAAAAGAAAACCCCTCAACCAAGAAGATGGCCGACGTGAACTTACCTCTTGCTGCACAATCCCGAAATTCGGTTCAACTTCCCTCATCCAAAAATGTCCCAAAAACTGGTCGAGTGACCACAAAACTAACACCAACTAAGGGAAGTTGAAATACTACTACAAATCGACTAAATCCCACGTAGTGGTTTACACTTTTACGTCGAAATGAGTAGCAGCGAAGAGATGAGTGTTGCCTTCCACGTGTCTTGATCCAGAAAGAAAGATCTTCACCAATATTCCGATTTTCAATAGATAAAAGGTGGAGGAGGGGAAAAGATATTGGTCGAGAGCGCCAGCGCGCAACGAACAATTGACGAATGACAACTCTCATTGTTATCGAAAGGCGTTTTAGGACGACACCCAAAATACTTGCTCTCGCTACCCTTTTTACTCCTCAGAAAATAAGCAAAATGTACCACTTAAAGTTTGTCCCATATGTTTTCCATTTCATCTAGTGATATTATCATAAAATAACGTTTGACTTATGAACAGCTAACAAAGGGCTATTAGGTGCAAGCAAAGAATTTGCAAAGTCCTCTCAAACATGGCGGACTTCCGGCCAAGAAACCGAAGCACTTAGGTGGACAAGCCGTCACCTCCATATCTACATAATTTACCCAACAAATCCGTCAATATATCAGTCAATCAATGCGACATTTGAAATAAGTCAGTTGTTTATTTATTTTCCAAGTTTTGGGGTTATAATTTCCCACACTTAATAAAATCTGTGGCCTCCCTTATTGAAACAAAGGCAAGGAAAATGGGCGCAACTCACTGCCAGCATAGTCCTGAGACCCCTGACAAGACAAAACGTGAACCCTATCCACCTTCCACAGGTTAGCAAAAAAAAGGTAAATAAACAACCTCAAATCTTTACACTCGAGTAGAACAACAAACGTTTCAGCCCCAAATAGACGACAAATATCCGCTTTTGCATGACTAATTCTAGCGACAGTTTTCAACCGTTACAAGTTCCATGATCTTCTTGAAAAGTTGCGATTCAAACATCCGTTTCTGGTCCGAATGAAGCTCTAATGGTACACCGAATCTACTGAAGAATTCGTCAACCAAGACACTTGCCACGGTGTTCGTTTCATGATTTGGTAGTGCATAAGGTTCAGGCCATTTACTGAAATAATCCATGGCAACTAAGATCTATTTGTTGCCATCGTCCGTTTCTGGAAAAAGACCTGCCACGTCAATTGCCATTCTTTCAAATGGGGCGCGAACATTGTATTGCTTCATTTGCCCCCTACTCTTTCTTTGGGGTCCTTTTACGGAGCAGCAGGTATCACAGTTTCTGCACCACTCTTCGACGTCATCTCAGCAATTCACCCAGTAGTCATTTCCCACCACCTTTCCCGAATTCTTTCCAGGGTCTTATTCACTCCAAAATGGTCTCCAAACACTCCATTATGCATTTCTCGCAAGACATCTTTCCGTCTACTTTCTGGTACGACAGGCTGAAGCGTGGCACTATTCCCGTCGGGAATTTCCCAAGTCTTCTTCAGTAAACCATTCTGAATCGCCAAGGAATCCCATTGAGCCCACATAGCCTTTACTTCCGGGCTCTTATCTGCCATGTCCTTCCAATCAGGTCTTTGATTTTCCAGCTTCCAGTGACGTTTAACCCCACAGCATTATCAGTTGTTTACTCGACCTTCATTTGTTCCGTGGTCCAATGTTCGTCAATCCTGGTTCTCTTAAGAATGCTTGGTCTTTCTCGTTGTTCTCCTCATTGGCAGTGTTGACATTCGCCTTTACAAGGCCTACCTGATACTGCTGCTCTGATCGAGTATATGTAGAAAACACCAAAGTTCTTGCACTGTCCTAATCATGCAAAATTTAACGCGCGCGATGTCTCCGTGACGAAAATTACCCCACTTATGACACCAGTTGTTACGGGATACGGGTTCCAATAATTTATTGGCAATTAACTACACACATTTCCTTTTAACTATTATAACTCGATTAAAACACAATTACTCTCTACTAACAATTCGCACTGTTCGCTTGTCCGCTTATTTTCTACACATTATTTATTTCATCATTTCGCGCGGATCGCTCGTTTATATACCCGGCCTGAACACACTCTCGTACTTTCGAGACCGGAGGCGTCTGTTCCCGGTTCTCGTTTAGTCTAGATGGGTTCCCGGGGTCGCGGTCGGCGCTCGGCGTTGCCACATCGGCCCGAATCTCTGTGGACCGACGGCCGGGCGTAACTATATTTAGCTATTGGTTTTTGCTATTATTGACCGACATAGTTGCAACATCTCTGTTTATTTCCCAACAGGCCTTAAACAAAGCAAGGCTTTAAAGCAATTTTTGATTCAAAGATACTAGGGATTGAGCTTCTAGGATACCTTATGTCCTAAAAAAATAATGTTAGTTTTTTTCTGATTTCTGCCGATTGGTATAACAATCATGTTTTCCCTTTTTTAAGTATTCTTACTTCTTTATTTTTCTCCAAAAATTCACGGAATTTTTAAATTTTCTATTATTAAACCGGCCCATTGTCAATCCACTGAGGAATGCGAAAATAGGCCGATCCATTGAATGAATGAAAGAAAGTCTTCCAGATATCTGTCACATCCTTTACATACAGAATGAACTGGTAGTAAAAACCGCAATGATTTTGCAATTTGTCCAACAAAATACTACACTTAACAGTCGAGTAAACATTTCCATTCAGCAGTCGAAAACCAATTTCTCCGGTTCTTAAAGGGTCGTTTATAATTTTTATGTCAAACAAATCGTTCCCTTTATGACCTGTTGCAGTCACGCCCACGAAACGCTTTGTTGTGTAGGGCTTTGAGTGCCCTTCCGGTGTTGAAAGGTGCTTTACTTCTCGTTAAGGAACTAAATCGGTTAGGGTTGTCTTTTCAAGACACCTGACGAAATATATAGAGCCTGTGGCTATTGTAATGGAGGCAAAATATTGAGTTACCTGTTGGGGCTTTTGAAATTTGCGTTACCTGCAATACAGCGATTTGTTAAATTTGATATAAAGTGACTTAACAGATTGTTAAAAACAAAAGCCTTTCAAAGAACGATTTAATTTTTATAGTGTTTTTTTATGGAGGATTCGTTACGTTTGGCATAATATATCTTGCGGGAGATGTGGCCCTTGCTTCTCAGGACGGTTTTTTGCGTCTCTGCTGTCGCTCTACTCTGCGGCTTGATAGCGTAGCTGGTGCCGTGGCCGCTTATAGGGCTGCCCTGATGCGGGATCCGGCTCATATTGAACCAAAGCCCGCAGCAGGTCGTCTGGATGTGCTTCCGCGCGTCGGAAGGTCTTCTTAACTTTGACTCTCATGAAGTCGCGCACTGTTTGCCATCGCAAATTAGCATGAATTTCTTCGTTACTAATGTGCCATGGGGCATTTACCCCCATACGGAGGTAAATGTTTTCTACAGCTTCCACCCTTGACTCCCCCATGAGACCGATCCATATGTTAGGATCGGCCGCATGATGGCTTTCAGCAGCAGGAGCTTCTTCTTGGGGCAGATGGCATCTTCGGTTCTCACATGGGGGCCCCAAGTCAGCCCCTTATCCAAGACTACCCCCAGATATATGGCCGAGTCTTGTCACGGCACTTCGATGCCATCGATCACAAGATGATCCGGGATGGCATTGTGACGTCTACCTATCACGATTGCCTGGCACTGGGTTGAATTGATCTTAATCCTCCAACGTACCAGCCACTACTAGAGGTCGTCTAAAGCTAGCTGCAGATTCCGCCGCACGACATCTTTTCTCCGGTATTTGTTTAAAAGAGCCGTATCGTCTGCATAGAGCGCGAGGGAAGTCCTTGATGTTCTAGGAATATCTCTCATGTACAGCGTGTACAGGTGTCGCGACAATACCGATCCTTGGGCGACACCTGCCTCTAGCGCTCTGTGCGCCGATAGGGAGGACCCGACCCTTGCAACGACTTTTTTTTTTGCCGACATACCTAAGTTACTCAGCTTGTAGATCAGGCCCTCGTGCCAGACCCTATCGAGCGCACGCTCTACATCCAGCAAGACTAATCCAGAGGTATGTTTCCTGCCTTCTGCAACGTTCTCAACGATCTTCAGGATTTGCAATTCTGCCGAATGCACTGCCCGAAAACCTTATTCTTCGAAGGGCACGACGTTTAGGCCTGTACATTCGTCTTGGAGTCTCCTCAGGATAATACGTTTCACGACCTTCCCAGCCCCGCACAGTAATGTGATGGGCCGGTAGTTCTATGGAAATTTCCTATCCTTTTTCCGCTTGTTCAGCATTATCACCAATCCCTGTTTCCACCTTGATAGAAAGTGCCGTAGCATCAGCGTTGCGTTGCCACACCAGAGAGACAGGCTGCGCCCTTCCTGCTCAGGTTTTTCAGCACCTTGTTGGAGATGCCGTCCTGTCCCGGAACCTTACGGTTTACAAGGGTCCTCAGTATGTCCCTGACTTCCCCGTGGGTGACCGGGTCAATCGGGCCCTGCTGACCCCTGGGGTCCTCGCCCCTCAGATGCCGGAAGGTTCTCTGAACTGCCAGCATGTGATGTTCATCATCATCAGGGTGATCATTTAGCCTCACTCTCTTTCGAGTGTTTGGCCAAATGCTTCTGTCTTGTTCTCATCGCTGACACCATATCGCTTACGCTGTGCAGCGGTGGTACGGCGTTTTTCTCCCGCCTGAGGCTTTTCTGAAGCCGCGCTGAGGTCAGACGAGCCCGGCTCCAGCTCGCTCAGCTTGTCCTCTCAGCATCGACTGCGGTGTTCGCGCAAGGCTGTTCAATCGCTGGCTGCTTTCGTTAAGCAGCCTGCGATTGTCCTCTGAGGAGCCACTGCGGTACAATCTACGCACTCGTTTCTGTTCCTGAACGAGCGCCCGTACATGTTCGGGGGTTTCTCCATATTGACCGCGTGGTTTTTGCACCTTGGGCTTAATTGTGGATAACCTTAGAACCTGCAGCACGTCCTCCTCCAACGCCTGCACGGCACCCTCCAGCTGGGCCACATCAGCAATAATCGAGACGGTCGCAAGTGCGTTAAAATGCTTTTGAAACCGTTTCCAATTAGTGTGCTTAGAGCGAGTTGTTTTGACATCGGCCTTCGCTTCAGGGGTCAGTTTTACTGGATGGTGATCCAAGGTATCATCATTCGCCGTCACCAACTGCGGCCAGAAGCGGACGTTCCTAAACACCGCGATGTCAAGTACGTCCGGTCTCCCGCCCCCGTTGGGCATGTCGGTTCCTCAGTCACACCCACTGCCCCGGCAGCGGTCGTCATTTCCAATAACATCGATTGCAGAGTTCCACAAGTGGTGCTTGCAATTGATGTCGTCAACCAGCACAAGTGCTTGTTGGCCACCCAGGAGAATGTCGAAAACTTTCTGCTGCAGCTCGTCCTGTGGAGGCTTGTTTGCCGACGTAACCTTCATCTGACCAACGCTGGTGATCAACGATTGCATCAATCTCCGTGTCTTGGACCCCCAGGCAATGATGTACGAGACACTTTATATTCTCTCACTAGTATGGCCACCCCTCCGAACAGAGTCGAAGCACCACCTTCAGTTTATGCAGTAAATTTTTTCAGGAGTGTTGCCACTTAGTCCTTTCGTATCTTAAATAGTTCTCTAGTACCCATAGTGAATTATCATTTTTACATACCATGCATTGCATACCGGTATAATTTGCTTAAAATAAACACATCGTTAAACGTGACATAAACACTAACGAAAATATAAAGTGTCACATATCATTGTTGGTGATGCCCCAGAAAAGTCGAAACGTCGAACTGCAATTTATTTTAAAATAACGCTTCAATTAGATTCAGGAAAAACAAAAACAATTTTCGTAAATTTCAGTTTTTTCGAATATTTCGGAGAACATTAAAAATTTTAAAAATTAAAAAATATCGTTACCTAAATACTCAACTTTGCTCTAATTTAACCAAATTTGTATTTCTTACGGTTTACGAGATCCCAATGATGACCAGCGAATTCGATTAACCCTGTATTCAAATATTCGGTAAAAAAAACGAATTTTTGGAAATTTGATTTGAATTGATTTGATTTCTATTTTTTTTCAGTTAAACAATAAAAACTTATTATGCTTTTCTAAACTTTTAAAAATGGTTTCTGTTTAAGTATCTATTTTTCTAAATTATAAAAAAAAATATTTCTTACTTTTGAAGATTCTACTTTAGTCAAAACACAGAATTTTCGACAAAGTTATATCTTTCGTGCTCCGTTCCTGACTTCCTGAATTCCTGACTTAAAAAAATATATACTGGACGCAAAAATAAAACAAAAAAATATTTCAAAAATTGTCCCAGTATAACAATATGTACTAATAAATTTCAAGTACTTTTGACTTAAATTTTTTGGCTTAAATATTTTTTTTTACTAAAGAAAAATTTCACCCAATTTGAATTGAATTTGAATACTTGAATGATTTTTATGTTTTTTGAAATGTTGAAAATTGATGGATGATGTTAAGCGCAAGTCTGAAAAAACGAGAAGCAAAAAAAACGCTCTAAAGTCTAAAACACCAGCTGCAATTAATAAAAAAAAAATGTGTAATCTTAGAAATGAAATGATGAGAATTAATGAGACATCAAAAAGTTAAACTTTCACAAAAAAAAAGATGAAAAATGGGAAAAAAGAAATGGGAATGTATAATAACTATTTCAGCAACAACTAGTGAAATAATGATGTGATGTTGATACAGAATTATTTCAAAATTGGAGTTAACCACTTTCACCAGCAAATAGCGTTAAAAAAATTTCCTTTAGCGCTTTTTCTAAAAATGTTATTTTTGTAAAAATTACCATTTTTGAAAAAGTTTTAAAAAATGATTATAAAAAATTGAAAGAATGTATTAAATTGGTTATTATTTTACTTAAAAACCTTATATCGTGTCAAAAAATAAAAAAAAAATCTTTTTAGAATTGAACAAGGAATTCATTAATAATAAAAAAAACACAGTGGCGTACCATTTTTTCTAAAGTTGGGTCCCAATATCTTGACATTCTTGGCAAGCTGGAGTGAGATAATTAAGAATTTTATATTATTAGCATTCTTTGGTATCCGTCTGAAGTAAATTTTATTATTTTTTTTATGACTTAATTAGTGTTTAATATTTTGGAAGAAAAACTAATACAATTTTCGGTAAATTTTAGTACTTCCTAAACGTATGAAGGTGGCAACACACTTTTTAAATCGCCTCGAAAATTTACAACTGATCTAGATTTATATCCTTTTGCATCTTATATAGTACTCTAGTACCCAGAGTGCCAAATGTAGTACCAACTTTACAGTTCACTAGCACACGCTGAGAGTGTTTGGGATTTGTCAATGATCATCGTTAAAAATGACATAAACTCTAACGAAAATATAAAATGTCACAGATCATTGAATTTGTAATAAAGAAAACTTTAAATTTTTGACTTTAAAATTTACGAGTCAAATTCGAAAAGCTAAAGTTGATGATACCCCAGAAAAGTCGAAACGTCTGACTACAAATTAACTAATACCGTGTTGTAGAGGAAAAAAGTAACCCATCAATTTATTTTAAAATAACAATTCTTCAAATAAATTTAATAAAAATCAAAAACGATTTTTGTAAATTTCAGTTTTTTTCGAATATCTCGGAAAGCAATCGAAATTTTAGAATTTTAAAAATATTGTTACGATATGCACCCAAATGCGCAACTTTATCCTAATTTAACCGAATCTGTATCTCTTACGGTTTATGAGATCCCAATGATGAGCGGCGAGTTCGAATAACCCTGTACCTATGCAAAAATTCGATAAAAAACGATTTTTTTGTAAATTAAATTTGAATTTTTTGATGATTTACTTGAACATATGAATAAAAACGAAAATATGGATAAGAAAAAGAATCTGACAAGTATGATTTCAAAAAATAATTTCAAGTTACTTGAAAGCTTGAAAATAAGGTTCGTTTTTTAATCAACATTTTAAACTAATTTTATAACTTTGAAAAAAAAAATTCTAATTTTCATCAGTTAAACAAAACAACTTTAAAGACGTATTATGTTTTCCCGCCCTTCCCGCCCTTTTGGGAATAGTGTCTGCTAAAATATATGTATTTTTTAAAATTATAACAAATTTTATTTTTTTACTTTTGAAGATTCTACTTTAGTGTGAACGTTTGGATAACAGACAAATCTTTAATTGAGGTCTTCAGTGCTTTTCAGCTTCATGCTCTCAGAGCTTTTTGAGGAAGACCTCAATTAAAGGTCGAAACGTTGGCGATTTCTAAAAAATGAAGTAGCTTCTTCTCCTACACCTGCTATCCAAACGTTCACATTAGTAAATAAAGGACGCTAAGTACAGATGATTCTACTTTAGTCAAAACAAAGCATTTTTGGAAAAGTAATGTTTTTCGTTCTGGGCACAAAAAAATAGTAGATTATGTCACTAGGAGTAAAAGTGGGTTTTTTTGTGCTGAGCCCAGAGATTGACGGCCGAAGCGAAGCTGAGGCCTGCAACTGGGCGAAGCACAAAAAGACCTTTTACTCCGCGTAACATATACTATTTTTTTTTCAAGCATGCAGGAAAGTCTATTTCAGAGTGATTCAGTGTTGCAATTTTCTTTCATCCTCAATTAGTGGTGTATATAAATAGAATGTGTTAGAACGGTGGTTTTCAATGTTCAATGGTTTTAATGGTATTAAATCATAACCAATGGTTTAGATGGTTGAGGTAAATTATGGTAAACTAAAAATTTATAGCATTATTATTAATACTAAATTAATCAAAATGACATTGACAGATAAATATGATGACAACTAACGACATTTAACAGAATTCGAGAACCTATGCGATTTCGACTAAAAACGGTTTCGGGTGGTGCTTTCGAGCGCTCTCAGAGTATTCCTATCCTTTGTTTTTTTCAACAAGAATGTAAAGATGGCAATAAGTTGGTTTATATATGCGCCACCATGACAGCAGCGGTGACATTTGACTTTACTTTTACTGCCTAGGACTTTTTTGCTACTTTTTTTTGGTCTCAGGATTAGAAAGCCCACTTTAGGTGTGCGTATGGAGAGAACAAATGACGTACTTTTAGTCCGTTTGATAAAAAAAACATTTTTTTGAAAGTAAAGTCAAAAGTCACCGCTACTGTCATGGTGGCGCATATATCACTACATGAAACCAGATAGACCGATCTATCTGTATAGTGTATTGTCATCTTTACATTCTTATTGAAAAAACAAAGGATAGGAATACTCTCAGAGCGCTCTAGAGCACCACCCGAAACCGTGATTAGTCGAAATCGCATTGGTTCTCGAATTCTGAGTTCGTAATAATATACACCACTAATTGGGTAAGTATCTAAACCCGCTTAAAGAGGATGAGAGAAAATTGAAAAACTGAAAGACTCCTGCATGCTTGAAAAAAAAAATGGTTTATGTAACTCGGAATAAAAGGTTTTTTAGCTTCGCCCAGTTGCAGGCTTCAGCTTCGCTTCGGCCGTCAATCTCTGGGCTCAGCACGAAAAGACCCACTTTTATTCCTAGTGGCATAATATAAATTTTTTTTTTCAAGCGGACTAAAAGTACGTCATTTGTTTTCTCCATACGCACACCTAAAGTGGGCTTTCTAATCCTGAGACCAAAAAAGTAGCAAAAAAGTCCTAGGCAGTAAAAGTAAAGTCAAAAGTCACCGGTACTGTCATGGTGGCGCATATATAAACGATTTTCATTCACCAAAATTATTTGAACACTAGATGACACCAGATAGATCGATCTGAGTATATTGCCATTTTTACATTCTTATTGAAAAAACAAAGGATAAGAATACTCTCAGAGCACTCGAGAGCACCACCCGAAACCGTTATTACTCGAAATCGTATAGGTTCTCGGATTCTGAATTCGTCTGTTAAATATTATGCGCGTAATCAGATTTATCTATCAATGTCATTTTTATTAATTTAGTATTGATAACAATGCTACAAATTTTTAGTTTCCATAATTTACCTAAACCACCTAAATCATTGTTATGATTTAATATCATTAAAACTATTGAACATTGAAAACCACCGTTTTAAAACGTCTATTTATTTTACAAATAATACAGACCACTAATTGGGTAAGTACCTAGACCCGCTTAAAGAGGATGAGAGAAAATTGCAAAACTGAATCGCTCTGAAATAGACTTCTTATTTCCTGCATGCTTGCAAAAAAAAATATATGTTATATATGTTACTCGGAGTAAAAGGTCTTTTTGTGCTTCATCCAGTTGCAGGGCTCAGCTTCGTTCAGGCCGTCATTCTCTGGGCTCAGCACGAAAAGAACCAATTTGACTCTTAATGGCATAATCTAGTCTTTATAAGTATCTAGAATTTTATATTTTCACATACATCTCAAATAATGACCTCCTTCCGGATCATCACATTGCCAAATTTTTTGTCAGCTTTAGTAGTTATACTTCTAATTGCGAAGAAAACACGATCAATTGGACAATCTCTTTTTATGCTGATGTTATTGTAACATAAACCAAAAAGGTCTAAAGTCTAAAACCAGCTGTAATCCTTAAGAAATAATAATCAAATAGAATATCTTAGAAATTAAACGATTAGAATTAATGAGACATCAAAGAGTTAAACTCTAAACAAAAAAATATGAAAAATTGGAAAAAAGAAATAGGAAAATACAAAATAACTATTACAACAACAACTAGTTAAAATGATACGGAATGATTTCAAAATTGGAGTTACCACTTTCACCAGCAATAGCGTTTAAAAAAAAATTTAATATTCTTTCTTTAGCGCTTTTTCTGAGTTTTATATAGAAAATTAACATTGGCCTATTGCCAAACAACTTGAGATAATTAAACAAAATTTTGTAGTTGTAAAAATTAAAATTTTTTAATTTACCAGTGGCTTGCGGGTATAAAATGTTTTAAAAAATCATTTCAAAAGATATAGAAGAATGTATTAAATTGATTTTTATTATTTTACTCGAAAACGGTACATCATGCCAAAAAATACAAAAAAGAGCTGTTCTTTTTAGAATTGAACAAGGAAACAATAGATTTTATTTTGAAAAAAAAATAGTGGCGTACCATTTTTTTAAAGTTGGGTCCCAATATTTTGACATTTTCAAAAAGCTGGAGTGAGATAATTAAAACTGGCTTATTTTATTATTATTCTGTGGTCTCCGCCTGAAGTAATTTTTTGTCCTAGTTTAGTGTTTAGTATCTTAGAAGTCAATTTAGTACAATTCTCGGTAAATTTTAGTACTTTCTTAGCATATCAAGTTGGCAACATTATTTTTAAGTCCTCTCTAAATGTTATCGAACTACTTGGTGTGCACTTAAAATATTATGAAAAGATGTGGATGTAAATTGGCGGATTGGGACAAGGCAGCAATAAGTACTACAACCTCTCCGCCGGTTGAAAAGATTTCGAATTAAAGACGCTTCTGTCCCTCTATAGAATATCAGAATTAGATACCTGCCAGTTTCTTTGGCAAATAATAAAACAAATATTAATTTACCATTTACTTTAGGCTCAAAAAGTCAAACAAAAGCCTATATATTTTTAGATAAAGGGGGCACAATATACCTTCAGTAAAGCCAAACAAAAAGAGTCTTCCTAAAACGTCAAACGAATTAAATTTCGAGTGTGCGGCGATGGTACCTCCAGATGGGTCTATCGCCCATCCGTGGGACAATCCGACGAATAGCGAAGACACGCATTCAGAAGGACGGGACAAAAGACACATCCCCATTCAGGATGCTGGTAGTCAAGATGTTATCGCTATTGTTTGGCCGTTCTAAGTGTGTCGATGATGTACTTACGTGGAATTTAATATGTTGGGACTTTTTTTTGCATTTTCTGGGTGACAGATTTTCTCAGATATCGTTCTTAACCATAAAATAACAAAGTTGCGTCTTTAGTCCTAGATTTGCCTTTTCACACCCAAATTTATGTGCTTAATTGCAAAATCGGTGCTGGTCAGTTTTAAGCATTACGAAATTTTGAGGTTTTTTGAAATTTACAATAAAGAGGGCATCAAAATAAGTAGTTTAAAGCAAAAAAAATTGCGGAATATTCATATTTGTACTAAAAAAATAATAAAAAATACCAAAAAAAATTAAGGATTTATTTACATTTTAATGCCCCACCGCGCGGCACATTCATAATTAAGTTCAATTGATTTTTTTTTGCGTTGGCTGTCGCTGTCACCTATTAGACCAGCTAGGTTGCCAGTTAATCTCTGGATATCCAAAAACTAGACTCTTTCGGCAGCAGTTAGATAAGTATGTATCGGATCCCGCAATGGCCCCTAAGTTCAAGCGGTCCTAAGGCAAAGTAAAACTCTAGTTCAGTTTTGCTATGCTTGTGGTTAAGTTGGTTCAGGTTAGTTCAGTTATTTTTGTCCTTCTAGTTAGTTCAGTTAAACCTGTCCTTTACGCCGGCCCGTGCGTCTTTGGACCTTGTTGGTTAGGTTAGTTCAGTTTTACTTTGCCTTTGGTTGGATTAAGTTAGTTAGTTCAGTTCTGTTTTTCCTTTGGTTTAGTTAATTCAGTTAAACTTGTCCTTTGCGGCGGCCCTGACGGGCGCCTTTGGACCTGTTGGTTAGGTTAGTTTAGTATTACTTTGCCTTTGGTTAGGTCAGGTTAGTTCAGTTCTGTTTTTGTTTTGGTTAGGTTAGTTTAGTTATGTTTTTCTTTTAGCTTGGTCAGTCCAGTTGCAAGGTTTTAAGGAGGCCTTGTTGATTGCTGCAAATAAGTGTGGGCTAAGTTGGTTAGGTTAGTTCAGCTTTACTTTACCTTTGGTTTGGTTACTTCAGGTTTACGGCGGCCCATGTGCCGCATCTGGGCCTTGTCGCAGTTAGTTCAGTCTTTGCCTTTAGTTATGTTTTCTTTTGATTCGATTAGTCCAGTCTTACTTGTCTTTTATGGCGGCCTGCTAGGCCCGCCTTTGTCTCTTGTTGCAGAGCCTGTTGCTTGCTACACATTAAGTGTAGGCTCGGTTGGTTAGTATTTTCCGTTTGGTTAATTCAGTTCTGTTGTTCCTTTATCAGACTGTGAAGGCTTTCACGGCCCGTCATAATACTATCTATAGTGTTTTCCGGGCTATAAAGCCGTGGTCCAATGGAATTGCTTCCTGACGTTTCGGCTATTACTGCGGCAGATATTATCAAAGGCGATGAGGCAGTGGGGGAAGTGATCTCCCTTGCTTCCCGACGATGACTGATTCGTCTGTAGCACGCTCCGTGGTATTCGTACTGCCGCCGTCGCGTCGTAGTGGTGGGGCCGGGGTGGGTGTGGTGGCGCGAGGTTTCGACGCGCTCGACGTGTGTCGCAAAACTCGCTTCCAGTGTGCATTTAGAAACGTAATTTCCACTTTCCTGTTGAAATTGTTTTCGTATTTAAAGATCTCAATGGCTTCCCTCGTTAGTCTCGGATAGTAGCGCTGTGATTGATGTAGGATATCCACCTCATTAAAAAGGATGTTGTGACCTTCAGAGAGAGCGTGCTCTGCTACTTCTGACTGTTTGCTGTACGGTTTGCCGAAGATCCACAAACCCGATGTGCCACTGAGCCACGTGGGCACCATAGGAAGCCCGACCTACGAAATTGCCAAACATCTGACAAAACTGTTGCAGCCAAAAATAGGAAATACTGACAGCTTTATAAAAGACTCCACTCATTTCGTCGAAAAACTGCATTCTTTGACTCTTTCTCCAGGGGATATTCTCGTTAGCTTCGACGTTGTTTCGCTCTTCACGATGGTACCCATTAAGGAAGCCATGGAACACATTAATCAAGAATTTCCACAGGATATTGCTAAGCTGTTCCAACATTGCCTAACCACTACATATTTTCAATGGAAGGAAGAATTCTACGAACAAGCTGATGGTGTAGCTATGGGCAGCCCTCTTAGTCCAGTAATAGCCAACTATTTTATGGAAATTTTCGAGGTCACGGCGTTGGCTACAGCAAGGAAGAGGCCAAGGTGCTGATTTCGATATGTGGACGACACCTTTGTTATTTGGAGCCATGGAAAGGGCGAACTTCAAAACCTCCTCTTACACCTATACTCTATTAACCCAAAAATCCAATTCACTATGGAGATAGAAAAGGAAGGACGCCTACCGTTTTTGGATGTTTTGGTGGCAAGGAGGCCGAACGAAAAGCTTGCACATACCGTGTATAGAAAACCAACACACACTGACGGATACCTCAACAACGGATCAAACCATCATCCAAGACAAAAAAGGGGAGTCATAAAAACTCTGTCTGTGAGAGCCAAGAGAATTTGTGAGCCAGCTGAATTGGAACGGGAAATGAAGCATCTGGAGAGAGCCATTGGTTGGAATGGATACAGCAACCAGGAGTTCGATAGAGCCGTGCGCCCAAAGAATGTAGAGCGACAGGAAGCAACAACGGGAGATGATGTAGAAAAGCGCGGATGGGCTACTCTACCATACATCCACAAAGTCACGAACAGGATCGGCAGGCTACTGGAAAAGCACAAGGTTAAGACTGTCTTTAAACCCACTCGTACAATTCAACAGAGCTTGAGCTCGGCTAAAGACCGCAGAGATCCCCTATCAGCACCCGGAGTGTATAGAGTTCCATGCAGCTGTGGCTCTGTATATATTGGCACCACAAAACGCAGTGTCAACACGAGGATCACAGAACACAAAAGGAGTTGCAGGTTGGGACAAACGCAAAAGTCAGCAGTCGTAGAGCACGCTCTCTTTGAAGGTCACAACATCCTTTTTAATTAGGTGGATATACTACATCAATCACAGCGCTACTATCGGAGACTAACGAGGAAAGCCATTGAGATCTTTAAACACGAAAACAATTTCAAGAGGAAGGAGGAAATTACGTTTCTAAATGCACACTGGAAGCGAGTTCTGCGACACACGTCGAGCGCGTCGAAACCCCGCGCCACCACCCCCACCCCGGCCACACCACTGCGACGCGACGGCGGCAGTACGAATACCACGGAGCGTGCTACAGTCGAATCAGTCATCGTCGGGAAGCAAGGAAGATCACTTCGCCCACTGCCTCATCGCCTTTGATAATGTCTGCCGCAGTAGTAGACGAAACGTCAGGAATCAATTCCATTCGGACCACGGCTTCCGGACCAGCCCGGAAAACACTATAGATAGTATTGTTCCTTTGTTTAGGCTGGTTTAGTTATGTTTTCCTTTGATTTGGCTAGTTCAGTCTTACTTGTCTTTTATGGCGGCCCGTTAGGGCCGCCCCTGCTTATGTTGCAGCGGCAATTTAGGGCCGCTATAGAGCCTGTTGCTTGCTACACATTTAGTGTGTTAGGTTAGTTCAGTTTTACTTTGTCTTTGGTTAGTTCAAGTTAGTACAGTTATGCTTTTCCTTTGGTTTGATCAATCCAGTTGTAGTTGCCTTTTAGGCCCGTTAAAGCCGCGTCTGCTTTTTGTCTCAGCAGCCCTTTAGGGCCATTACGGAGCATGTTGATTGCTGCATATAAGTGTGGGCGCTGTTGGTTAGGTTAGTTCACTTCTGCTTTGTCTTTTGTTAGTTCACGTTAGTTCAATTCTGTTTTGTCTTTGTTTAGATGAGTTCAGTTATGTTTTTCCTTTGGTTTGGTTAGTTCAGTTTTACTTGACCTTTACGGCGGTCCATGGTCTGCCTCTAAACCTTGTCGCAGTTAGTTTAATTTTACTTTGCCTTTTTTACATTATTTCATGTTATATCAGTTCTGTCTTTCTTTATTTTAGGTTAAGTTTAGTTATTATTTTTCTTTGATTTAGTTGGTTGAAGTTACGTTAGTCCAGATTATTTCTTTATTATTTCATTTTTCTTTAAATTTTGCAACATTGTATAGTGGCAGGGCGCTGTTGGTTAGGTTAGTTCACTTCTGCTTTGTCTTTTGTTAGTTCACGTTAGTTCAATTCTGTTTTGTCTTTGTTTAGATGAGTTCAGTTATGTTTTTCCTTTGGTTTGGTTAGTTCAGGTTTACTTGACCTTTACGGCGGTCCATGGTCTGCCTCTAAACCTTGTCGCAGTTAGTTTAATTTTACTTTGCCTTTTTTACATTATTTCATGTTATATCAGTTCTGTCTTTCTTTATTTTAGGTTAAGTTTAGTTATTATTTTTCTTTGATTTAGTTGGTTGAAGTTACGTTAGTCCAGATTATTTCTTTATTATTTCATTTTTCTTTAAATTTTGCAACATTGTATAGTGGCAGGAGCACTACAACGATTTGTCATTGTCATACATGTAATTTCGTATTTGCTTTTTTGTAGGTTGGAGGACAAAAATAAATAAAATAATTTCAATTTGATTTCTCGCTTGGTAATAATTATTTAATGAAATGAAATGAAAAAAAGTTTTGTCGTTTAAAGGAATTTAATTTCAATTTAGTTTTTGTGCCCTCCATAACCCTTATTTTGTACTGCAAGCTATTTTTTTGTTTTTCTTGGTATAGGGTCCTATTATATATACATTACTTTTTTAATATTTTTTAGACTACTTAATTTGATGCTCTCTTTCTTGTAAATTTCAAAATATCTCGAAATTCCGTAATGCTTAAAACTGACCAGACTCGAAAAATCTAATTAATCTATCTAATGTATCACTAGATAATTGAGAATTGAGAAACAAGACAATATTATTCTTTTTATTATCCCTTGTCCTTGTTTGAAGTTAATAAAACGTTTTATTGATGTTAAAAATGTCAGCAGATGAAGCTTTTTTAAGTGATTATTCAAGTTGTTTTTAAGGATTTACAAGAGCTGTTTAAGGGCGTATTTTTTGGGTTACATAGGTTTTTAATGCGCCACTTCTACGCCGCAACCATCGTAAATTGTGCAAAAAGACCTGATTTTGTCAAATTCAAATTCAATGCTAAGTTTTCAGCCCTCAAAACGCATTTTCACGCCCAAATTTATTTGCTTAATTGAAAAATCTAATGCATAATAACATGACAATGTTATTCTTTTTACTATCCCTTTTTTTGCTTAATGTGAATAATATGTTTTATTGACGTTGAAAATGTTAGCAGATGAAGCTTATTTTAAGTAATATATAAGGTGATTCAAAATTCGAAACAAAGCGTTTAAGGGCGTATTTTTTGGTGTCGATATAAGATTTTTCTTTCTAAAAACATAGGTCTTTAAATGCGCCATTTCTAGGATACAACAATCATAAATTGTGCAAGAAAAATTGATTATGACAAATCGTAATTGTGATTTTTTTGAAAAAAAAATCTAAAAGTAAAACGTGTAGTCAATAGCTACGTACGGAACAAGTTCAATAAATAAAATATATTTGGAATTATCAATGGTGCGCATATAACGATTTGTTTAATAAAAATTATTATTGAGTTTCTTGTTCAATTCTCTGTATGAGTTGCATTTTGATTGAAAACAATATACCGTTTCGAAAAAAATTATAAAAATCAATTGAATGCATTCTTCTATATTTTTAAAATATTAAACAACTTTTTCATACGCTCGCGTGCACTGGCAAACTTAAAAACGCTTCCTTTTACAACTCCAAAATTTTGTTTAATTATCTCAAGTTGTTTGTTAGTTATTAATAAATATCAATTGTTTAATTAAACCCTTAAAAACTTAAAAAATATATAAAACAGATTAAAACTTACTTGGCTACGTTTTAATCTGTTTTATCTGTGTCCTGTTTAAAAATATTGCATTATATGGCGTCACATTTTCTGGTCCACCCTGTATACGTAACATTTGTGCCTAAAATAGGCTCTTCTGTATAACATAGGCCACCGTCGGAACACAATTTGTTACCCTACTAGTCCTCAAGATATCTGGCTATCTCAAGTTAAAAAGGCCACCCTGTATAAACCATTCAATTATTATTACCATCAAGTAGGCGTTGGAAATCTGACATTGACATTTTTATCGTATCTTCTCTACATATGCCGAAAAGAGACAGATGTATACAAAAATTATTTCAGTGGAAACAAGATGTCAAAAAAACTGATATATTCTCATTTCTTTATTATCTTCTTTGTGAAAGTTAAATTTTTTGTTGTTTCAAGTTTAAATTTTTAATTCCAACTAACTTCAATAATTCTTAAGTGTTCTAGTCTTTTATTTTATTTCTAAGATCACACATTCTTTTTGATTATTTTTTTAATAATTGCATCTGATGTTTTATAAGCCCACTTTGCACACGGTTTTGCATGGGAGCTGTTTGCAATATGCGATTTTCAATGATAGTTAGTAGTGCTCAATTGTTCATTTACGAGGCAGTCGTAGAAAAAAATATAATGTCTTTAAAGTTGTTTTATTGAACTGAAATAAAATTGATTTTTTTAATAGAATTTTAAGTTTCTGTTAAACTTAGAATAAAAAAATCAATGCTGTCAAGTAGCTTGAAATTACTTTAGATCTTTTTAAAAGTTGCAAAGTTGTTAGACAACATTCTTCTTCTTCTCCATCATTTCCTTTTTATCCATCTGTCCACGTCATCGAAATAGTATATTAGATATTAGAAATTAGAGTTAGAATAGTATATTAGAAAATATATATTAGAATAAGAGATGGGAAGTTTTCCATTACTGTACAGAGATTATGTTATATGTCGAGACGCGTAGCGTCGAGATAAATAAAATCTCGAGACAGTAATGAAGCTTCCCATCGAATATATGTATACTACAGCTATTTATGTAACCAGTTACGAAAAGTCCGATTTTGTGTAACGAATTAATGCTGCGAGCGCAGCGAGTTCCCACAATTTGAATGAGATACACAAAAAAGGCTTTTCGTCACATTTTTCGTACAAGATTTTTTCTAATTTTGACTACAAATACTTACTTAGAGAGAGAGAGAGTTATTATTATTAAACTTCAATATTTACTTTTAAACCACTTTGTATCTGTTTAATAGTATCGTAGACCGTAAAACTGTAGCAACGGTGTGCCACAACCGAAACCTGCAACTGGTGGTGAGAACTTTTCATCACCAGTTACGAAAGATTTTACTTTTCGTAACTAGTTACGAAAAGTAGGACGTTACGTCATTGTCATCAGTATTGAAAGGTGCCACTTTATATGTCAATATTAGAAAATGTATTTTATTTTAAACCACACTTTCTGAATAACATCAAAAAATGTTCTTGAATATTATTCATTCATAAAATATTCTGCCTCAAGTCTTCACTCAGGAGACGGAATTTTGTTGGTTGCTATGGTTTAGAGCAAAATCAACAATCAGGGTTTACTGGCAAATACAATAATCCCATTACTGGTAACTGGTACTAGGACCTAGGACGGGAAGTAACTACTTCCCGTCCTAGACCAGTAATGAGACACTTCCAAGATTTTAAAAAGACAGAAATGTCATCATTACATTTGTGGTTGAAAATAAAATTCGTTTTTTGTTCAAATTCGGTATATTCGAATTTTTGTATATTTTGTTAATATTGTTGTATAACTCTAATAGCCTAAATCTTTATGATTTAGGCTATTCTCATTATTCTATTGTATATTCACGTCCCGCGAATTTGTGACATTCTGTATGAGAGAAAAAAGTGCGAAGGAACGCATAATGTAAAATTTATTTTTGAAAGCTCCTCAAAAACATTATATAGAATATTTGCGAAAATAGTCTGAATTTTCTATTCAGAGTCAAAATGGGCAAATTTCTACAAATTTTAACCCGGTTTGAAAAATATATTATTTATTTTTTAATCATTATTTTGGTCTTAAATTTTAAAATATAAATGTAAAGCTTAATACAAGTACTTTAAGGAATTTATTTAATATATAAAAAAAAATAAAAAAAAGTTTCCTTCGAGCCGGATTTGAACCAGCGACCTATGGATGTCTACAAACGGTATTCCACTACAGTCCACCGCTCTACCAACTGAGCTATCGAAGGTTGAGAGAAACAGGGAATTAAGAAGCATAAAAGCCTTTAGGAAAGTAGGTGAACTTTTGAGACTTTAATGTTACTAAGTAATTATTAATAGACATTTTTTTTATTAAACTATAGAATTTGCAAATCTAAATAACCTCCTTAACCTAATGTTTTATTTTAATAATTATTATGATTTGTTAGGTTATTGCGCCATCTTTTTCATATTGGCCGAAGCTGTTCATGGCACAACACTCAATATTTGTTGTCGAATCAGGCGGAGAAACGTTCCTGTACAGCCATTTTGCATATACAGTTTGGCACTCATAGATGGCGGCACATATGCGAAAGCAGGAAAAACGCTTTAGGCATCTAAAGTGAATTATAATTTTTACAGGGGATTTCTCAGAGTATGTACAATTTATTCTTGTAGAAATTGTATACCGGGTATTCAGCAGAACCCTGGACATATTTTTGCGCCTGTACGGTTGATTTGATTGAAAAACTTTTAAGAATAAAGTTGTAGTAGAGCTTATGGTCAGCTATTATCCTGTAATTTTTTCAATACCGCAGTTTTGGCTGTTTTTTAGAAAAACGCCTCGAAAAGTGCAAGAATTTCAATTTGGCGCGTCGTCCCCGCGATGCATGTGCAGTGTCGCCAACATAATAATTTCTGATGTCAGAGTCAGAGCCGATTTTCCTTTTTTATTTACTTTGAGGGACTATCATGTTGGCGACCCTGCACATGCATGGCGGGGGTGACGCGCCAAATTCAAATTGTTGCATTTTTCGAGGCGTTTTTTTCAAAAAACGGGCAAAACTGTGGTATTGAAAAAATTACAGGATGATAACTGACCATACGCTCTACAACTTTACTCTTAAAAGTTTTTCAATCAATTCAACCGTACAGGCGCAAAAAAATAAAAACCGATTTTCCATGTTAATCTCCTATGTCCAGGGTTGTGCTGGACACCCGGTATATGTTTTTCTGGTTAAGTTACCGTCAATTACATACGTCCCCACGAAGTAACAATCAATTATTTCATTAAGGGCAGCCACAAACGAGCGAATTTTCAGATGTTAGAAATTTCTTGAGGTTGGAGGACAAAATTTCGAACACTTGTTAAAATAATTTTGTTATTGTAGTTTCCTCACATTTTGTATAATAAAAGCCGGAGAATTCATCATTGTCAGCTTTTTGAATAAGGGTACCTTTTACGTGAAGTTTATATGTAGCACATGGACATCCTTCAAGTCGCTCACTTGATTAGCAGCTTTCTGCTTTTCTGTTAAATTTCATAACATTTTGATACATGGGGGACGCATAGCATCTAAGGCTGACCTCGGACCCTGGGCTAGCCACATCATTGATGGCTGCCCGGTTTGAGAGATACGACGCCATTTTGATTTTTTTTATGGAAACACATATATTTACCTACAATCTAATAGAGCTGAAGAAGGAGATTTCAGAAATACGAGTACATAACTCCGCATATATATCTCTAGGCGTTTCGATTATACAGGGTGACAAAGTTGTTGCATTTCGAAAATCATTTTAAGTCGTTCACTCGATTTGGAGATTTTCTTTAACACTTCTTAAAAATTTGAAAACTCCTGTTCGACTAAAGCCCACCTCGGATCTAGGGCTAGGATTGTTATTAGCAGTCCCAAATTTATAAAAACGTATGAAAAGTCAATTGTTTTCTCTAGAGACTGGTAAAGATGCAAGTTTGAATAGCGAAGTCAACAGTCTCAAATTTATTTTCAAGCTCTTTGACGACATGTTTCGCCTCAAAAGGCAGCATCAGGCAGCACCAAAACAAACGTTAAAATTGTTGATGTTAAAGTCGTCCACAAAATGTAAAAATGAAAACGTATTTTACTCATTTTAACCATTTTTTTTTACCAATTTTAACGTGCATTGGTTGTGGCCTGATGATGCCTTTTTAGACGAAACATGAAGCCAAAGAAATTGAAAATAAATTTGAGACTGTTGACTTGGAGTTCGTTATTTTCAAACTTGACTTTCTACCAGTCTCTTAGAGAAAAAAAAATTCTACGTTTTTCAAAAATATAGGACTGTTAATAAAATTCCGAGACCTACATCCGAGGTGGGCGTTAGCCAAACAGGAGCTACCAAATCTTTAAGAAGTGTAACAGAAAATCTGCTAATCGAGTGAGAGACTTAAAAGGATTTTCGAAATTCAAGAAATTTACCACCCTGTATAATCGAAACGCCTAGAGATAGATATACGAAGTTATATATAATCTAATCTGCTCCTTCAGCTCTATTAGATTGTAGGTAAATATATTTGTGTTTTGATTAAAAAAAAATCAAGATGGCGTCATATCTGTCAAACCGGGCAGCCAATGATGTCGCTAGCCCAGAGTCCGAGGTCGGCTTTAGATGCTATACGACCCCCATGTATCAAAATTTTACGAAGTATAACAGGAAAGCTTCTAATCGAGTGTGCGACTTAAAATGATTTTCGAAAGTCAATAAAATTACCACCCTGTATAATCGAAACGCCTAGAGATAGATATACGAAGTTATATATAATCTAATCTGCTCCTTCTGCTCTATTAGATTGTAGGTAAATATATTTGTGTTTTGATTAAAAAAAAATCAAGATGGCGTCATATCTGTCAAACCGGGCAGCCAATGATGTCGCTAGCCCAGAGTCCGAGGTCGGCTTTAGATGCTATACGACCCCCATGTATCAAAATTTTACGAAGTATAACAGGAAAGCTTCTAATCGAGTGTGCGACTTAAAATGATTTTCGAAAGTCAATAAAATTACCACCCTGTATAATCGAAACGGCTAGAGATAAATATACCAAGTTATATATTTCTGTAATCAGTTCCTTCAGCTCTATTAGATTGTAGGTAAATATATGTATGTTTCCATTAAAAAAAAAAATCAAGATGGCGTCGTATCTGTCAAACCGAGCAGCCAAGAACGTCGTTAGCCCAGGGTCCGAGGTTTGCCTTAGACGCCATGCAATCACCATGTATCTTTTTTTTTTACTGTAACAGAGAATCTGTTAATTGAGTGAGCGACTTAAGATGATTTTCCAAATTTAACAAATATTTACCATCCTGTCTAATCAAAATGCCTAGAGATAAATATACGAAGTTATATATTTCTGTAATAGGCTCGTTTAGCTTTATTAGATTGTGGGCATATAAGTGGGACCGGGCAGCAAATAACGTCTCTAGCCCAGAATCATAGGTCAGCCTAGATGCCAAACGACCCCCCATGTATCAAAATTTTATGAAGTTTGACAGAAAAGTTGCTAATTGAGTGAGGGACTTAAAATGATTTTCGAAGATCAACAGCTTTGCCACCCTGTACAATCGAAACGCCTAGAGATAAATATACGGAGTTATATATTTCTGTAATCTGCTCCTTTAGCTCTATTAGACTATCTGTAAAAATATGTTTCCATTTAAAAAAAATCAAGAAGGCCTCGTATCTGTCAAACAGGGCAGCCAATAACGTCGCAAACTTAGGATCCAAGGTCGGCCTTAAATGCTATGCGATCTCCATGTAATAAAATTTTATGAAGTTTAACAGAAAAGCTGCTAATCAAGCTTTAAAATGATATCCCTGTATATATAACTTTTTTCTTTTTTTGATACTTTTTTGACGTTTGATGATGAATCATTAATGTCGATCGTATATAGATAAGGAAAATACACAAAAATTAAACTCAAAACTTATAATCTAAGATTGCTAGCTAATTAAATTGAACTCAGACATTAAAAAAACGAAATAATAAAATGTTGTATTATCGTCCTTGCAAGGACTCGCATCGTTGATGATGAAACCTTTTTAACAACTGTCGAACCCCTGATCCTTTATTACCAGCCTCAACAAAACCAGCCATAATACATTTTCAGGCGAGATAATTAGTAGCAACAGACCATTAATTTCGAATGCGGTTGTATATTACGTTTATATCAAATATTTATGACTTCATTAGGTCGAATTCAGCGGCTGGGTAATAACTGTTCCATTTGGAATAATTGGAGATCGAAGGTCGTCAAAGTTTGTTTGTTTTTTTTTTGTTTCACTAAGCTTTATCATTATTTACGGGGTGGTTCAAGCAATAATTGCAATAGCTATGGTTTGACATTTTCGATGGACCATTTGTAGTTGCTCGCACATGCAAAAAAGACATTTTCGAGGAAGAAGGCAATAAAATTGATAACTTTGGCGTGAACAAAAAATCTTGCTTAAAGGTACCCAAACGGTTTCCGCAAATCCTCACAGGAAAATTTGTACAGACTTGCCTTTAGGACATTTTTTATTTGGTCTGAATCACACAGTTAGACCCAACACCACACGTCATCAGACGACTGTCTTGATATTCTGGGTATTTTATTAGCGATAAAACGTCGTATTAGGTTTTTTTTTATGACCATGTCTTTACACGTTTTTTGTTCTGTAGCGATAATCAAGGGAGTATAGCCTCAACTATACATCTTTAAAGACAAAACACTCTGAAAGCTCAGTAGCCTCAAAGGTTAGACTTAAGATATCCTCAAAACAAATGCCCCAAGCCCAAGACCTTATTCCCCTCTAACTCATCCTCAGGATTACAATTCTTAATTATTTATACAGCAATCTGTTGAATACAAACCAGCTGGTTATGTGCTTCTATCTCAGAAATTTCTATATAAATCGCGGTTTTTAGACGTCTCTGTAAGATGCAGGAAAATTCTTGTTACAGATTCTAGAAATAATATTACCCTTCCTATTTTTTTTTTGTAAACCTGGTCATTGATAAAAACAGCGTTTGTCCATAATAATCGTTATTTGCCACCACTGTGACGACACTGTGCCATAGGGCTCCATCTAGCGGCTGCCGACCAATTATTAGCAATCCAAGAACAATGTTGTTCAAATGCGAAAATTTTCATGACAAACAGTATTGTTACGGTGAGCGGCGGCTGTGGAGGCGGAGCGACATTGGAGGTTGTACCTTCGCGCCTCGCGGCCTATCCGGGCGCTGCGGCGTTGTGACCATGAGGCTGTCGCAGTTATTTACTTAGATCGCATTTTTTTTGTGTGTCTCTTACCAATTTTTTTTTTTCTAAGACGGTTCTAGGCTCTTCTGTATTTTCAGGATTTTGTATAAAAGGCGAATAGCGCCGCCGTTATTAGTAGTCTTATTTAATCGAGCTGTAGGTAAGCTAAAGTACCAAATGATAATAGAAGGCTACAAAGTGTTAAGTAGTGGGTTTTTTAGTAGTCGAATTGTACTTGTTCCAGTGGGAATTTGAGGACTAATATTGCTGAACTGTAAGTGAGTGCTTCATTGCCGGACATTACGTGTTTATACCAGTGACTAGAAGTCAGCATCAAGCGATGGAGGATCAACTTGCCACCCTGCTCTCCCTTATGCAACAATAGAGGGAAGAGCAGGAAAAACGTTATAATGAACAAAAAGAGGAGCAGGAAAAAACGTTATAACGAACAAAAAGAGGAACAAGAAAGACGTGATCAAGTACAGGAGCGACTTCATCTAGAACAAAAGGAAGAACAGAAACGGTTCAAAGAAGAATTACTGAACCATCTCGCAGCTAAGGAGCAACAATTGGAAGAAAGAATAATGCAATCCGTTAACGAAGAACTCGAAGCTGTCAATCAGAAGGTTCTCGAGCTAGAAAGGAAATTCCGGGAACAACATGAGGACGACAATGTGTCTACAGAAGGTTTTAGCACAGTCAACGCTAAAATTAAGCCTCCCGATTATGACGGTACTACAGCCTGGAAAATTTATAAAACCCAATTTGAGACAGCTGCAAAAGCTAATGGCTGGTCCGACCCCCGGAAAGCTACATCATTAGTGGTAGCACTTCGTCGAAAAGCTGCTGAATTACTCCAATCTCTGTCGGCAGATGATCAAAGTAATTATGCAGCTTTAGTACACTCTCTGCAACTACGCTTTGGAAATGAGCACAGAGAAACCGTGTTCCAGGCCCAGTTGAGGATGAGACAGCAAAACGCATGTGAATCCTTACAAGAATTTGAGGCGGACATAGACAGATTAATTGGCATATCCATGAGCCCCTGAATGTTTTCAAACGCAATTGCTGCGGAAAGGTTCATTGAGGGAGTTCACGATAGTGACATGAGGTAACACTTACGTCTAGTAAGGCCCAGGAATATCAGCGAGGCACTAGTTCGGGCCCTGGAATTCGAGGCGTCACGAGTGTCATGTAGTTGTTCTCCACGTGTAAGAATGGCAACTTGCGATGTCGAGGAGGATACGTCTATGGCTGAATCCATGGCAAGTTTACATAAACCGATGAAGGATATGGCAGTCAATATGAAAGCCCTGTTGGGAAGAATTCCTCGATCAACATTCAATCGGGGCATAAAATGTTTTAACTGCGGCCGACTGGGTCACATCAAGAGTAACTGCCGTAAAAGGGCAAGAAGTCCGTCGCCGTTGTTTAGAAGACCGAGCAACGACGAAGTCCTCCCTAGATTCCAGGAAAACTAATTCCGGTCAATGTCAGGGGGCAATTGACTGGGCCTGTTAACACCCCCAGGATCTTTAAAGTTAATAATTTGGGTGGCAAAAGTGGCCAGACGCATTAAGGGACAGAAGATCCAAATTGAACATCGACCAGGAAGGTCTCACGGAAATGCCGATGCATTGTCTAGGCGGCCTTGTAAAGAAGATTGTCAGCATTGTCAAAGAACTGAGCAGCATGAGGGACTTCCTTCTGTAAGGAAAACGTCGCGCGTTGGTGGAAATAAATGATGGCTGGCCCGCACAGACGCTTCGAGACGAACAAATGAAAAATCCAGATATTCAACCCATACTCTCTCAAAAAGTCCAAACATGAAGGCGCTATGGGCCCAGTGACACTCTCTTAGAATAGAAAATGGATTACTCTGAAGAGAGCGTGGGAGAGTCTGGATGGCAAGACCGTAGTCAGTCAGTTGGTTGTTCCTGGTAGCAGAAAATCGGATGTACTACAGGAAATGCACGACGGAACAAGTGGAGATCATTTTGGGGTCAATAAAACCTTGGCAAAAATTAAAGAGCAGTTCTACTGGGTGAATTATCATGAAGACGTCGAATCTTGGTGCCGCAAGTGCGAAGTTTGTTGTCCCACAAAAGGACCTCAAACAAGATCACACGGCCGAATGGTGCAGCACACTGTAGGTGCTGCATTCGAGAGGGTAGCAATTAATGTCGCGGGACCATTTCCTCAGACTTAGTCAGGCAACAAATACATCTTGGTCGTCATGGATTATTTCACTAAATGGCCTGAAGCGTATGCCCTGCTTAATATCAGGAAGCAACGACTGTGGCAACAGTGCTAGAAAATGAAATGTTCTGCCGATTTGGCTGGAAGATCAGGACTCCTTTGCATCCACAGTAGGATGGAATGGTGGAGAAATTTAATCGGACCATGGAACATTACCTGTCTAAAATGGTAGCAGATAACGCACGATTGTGCGTTAGGAAAAACAAATGAAGAACATGGACACTGGGTAGTGAAATTCTCTGTCTGAGCTAAAAATATAGTACAAACTGTACTACTCTTCTTCTTCTTCAAGTGCCATGCAGATTCCTGCGTAGGCGTTCATCCTTTCACTCATCATATGATTCTATTAATTGCAGCATTTTGCAGTGTCTGGAAGTCCTGTATTCCTATCCACTGTCGTATGTTTCGCAGCCAGGACAGTTTTCTCCTACCCACTCCTCTTTTTCCTCCCTCTATTTTACCCTGGAGTATAAGGCGCTGGAAATGATAGCGTTCTCCGCGCAGTACATGTCCAAGGTAGCCAGTTTTTCTTCTTTTGATGTTTTCGAAAAGTTCACGGTCCATCAAACCAGCTCTTCTCAGAATGTCCTCATTCGTTACATGTTCAACCCACGACACCCTCAGCATCCGTCGCAGGGTCCACATCTCGAAGGCCTCGATCCTATTTATAATTGTTGTCTTCAACGTCCATGCCTCGACTCCGTACAAGAGAACGGACCAGACGTAGCATTTTACCATTCTATATCTGAGATTGAGATTCAGGTTTTTGTCTGTCAGAAATTTTTTCAGTTTTATAAACGTTGTTCGAGCTTGCTCAATTCTGCATTTTATTTCTTGATCTGGGTCCCATTTTTGGTTGATCATGCACCCCAAGTATTTAAATTGAGTTACTTGTTCAATGTTCTCTCCCTTTACGGACATTATGACATTTGGGGTGTCGTTTCTACTAATGGCCATGCATTTGGTTTTACGGATGTTGATTTTCAGACCTAATCTCTGGCTTTCTTCATTGATCTTATCTAGTAGAACTTGCAGGTCATTTGCACTATCCGCCAGTATCACGGTATCATCCGCGTATCGAATATTATTGATGGGAATTCCATTCACTTTAATGCCCATGGGACTGTCGGAGATTGACTCGATGAAAGCTCTTTCCACATACAAGTTAAACAACATCGGAGACAAGATACACCCCTGGCGGACGCCCTTTTTTACTTCGAAATCCTCAGTTGTTCCTGCATTTTGAATTCGGATTTCTGCTCTTTGGTTCCAGTATAAATTACCTATAAGTCTGATATCCTTTCCATCCAGTCCCAGGTCTCTAAGATATGATATGAGGAGGTCGTGCTTTACATTACCGAATGCCTTCTCGTAGTCGATAAAGCACAGAAAAACGTCTTTTCTCTGATCTTGGCAGTTCTGCACTAATGTCTGGAGACTGAATATGGCTTCTCTTGTTCCAAAACCACTCTTAAATCCAAATTGACTGGCACCACTCACTTCCTCGCATCTCCTGTATAGTCTCGTGTGCAGAACTCGAAGGAAAAGCTTGAGGAAATGACTCATTAGACTAATGAGGTGGTAGTCTTTACATGCTGTTGCGTTGTTTGTTTTAGGAAGTGCGACAAACGTAGAACGGAGCCAGTCCTCAGGAATTTGTCCAGTGTCGTAAATATTGTTAAAGAGTCGGACAATGATATCAAGGTTTTGTTCGCTAATCAAATGAAAAGTTTCTGAGTACATATCATCAGGGCCCGGAGCTTTGTTGTTTTTCATTAGAGTTATGGCACTACTCAGCAAGTCACAATATATTCTTGGCCGTAACTGGGCATATCTTATTTGCCTATAAAAGGTGATAAAGGCAGCAAAAACAAGTTATTTAATTCCGACGATGACATTTAGTAAATTGTGACAATCATTCAATTCCATATAATAAAAATAACCAACATTAGTCCTTCGATTCATGCGGCAGAGCGTAGCCTAGCGGCAACGTTTTGCAACTTCAATCACGAAGTCTAAGGTTCAATACCCAATCCGGCAAAAAAAAATTTAATTTTATTTTTTTTATAGTTTCATAAATACTTACTCCTAACAAAAATTAAGGGCAAAAATTAAATTAAGGTCAAAAAAAATATTGGAAGGATATAAAATTGTAAATCGTTTTGCAAAAAGTAGGCTTTGCATTTGCCGATCCTCGAACATACGGGGTGTTCATTATAAAATTTCATCTAGCAGGCTATGAAATTTTGACAGAAAAGGATGACATAATTAAAATAAATCGACTTTTGTTTCTCCATCCTTTTCTTTTGACATTTCACAGCCAACTAGATGAAGTTTTATAATGAACACCCCCGTATTTAAATAAATCATTAAAATATATCGAAGTGTGCCGTGACAGAGATGGCGCCTGGAAAATTTCGTGGCTTGGTGGCGCTTTCTTTTGTTTCAGGTTTGTACTTGTCAAATATCGAGTGTTTTGATTTAATGAGAAAAAGACAATACCTTTGTAATAATGATTGTATCGGGTTGTCTAGTAGATAATGGATCATTTTAGGGATAAATATAACATGGCAAGAATAGCTTAGGGCCTTAAAATTACATTAGGGCCAGGGGTAAAAGTTGTCCTTCCAAATTTCGATAACGTTCTACTTTCGGGTAGAACTGGCAACGCTGGATCAAAAAATATTTTTAAAGCTTTTTCTTGGTCAACTTCCTTAATTAGATTTTTGTGTTAAGCAGCTACGATTTATAGTTTTTGAAGTACATCCGTGCTACTTTAGTTGCTCACCCTGTATATGACACCTGGTCGTCGGAAAAAAACTGTACACAACTCGCAAAAAAGTCCCTTAACACACTCGCGTGATTGCCACCCCCGCCTGCGGCTCGGGCGCAACATTTCAGGCTTGTATGTTAAGAGTTACTTTCTTAGCTTGTTATGTAAATAATTATAACTAATTAAGCTTAATGTAGTAGTGAGTTATTTAGTAGTCGAATTGTACTTGTGAGTATCCGTGGGATAAATAAATAGTGTTTTCGTGTTAAATCGTTACACTGCAACTATTGAAACCTGAGTTCGTAACAGTATTGTTCGGGGTAGAAATAAATTCCTGACCCTTACAACAGTACAAGGCTTAAATTCCCATTTTACTAACAAAACTAACGAGACACAAGTTATACTATTTAGCAGACTTCAGCAGACTATGTATTAGAGATGGGTTTTCACCCGGTTTTTTCATTTTTGAGGGTTTATTCCCTGCACACATCCGGGAAAATTCCGGGTTTATTCTATTATAACCTCTATATTTAACTTTTTCAATACGCTTAACTCTTACCAATTAAACAATAATTAGTTGGTTTGTGCAGCTTGAAGCTTTTAATCAATTAACCAGTGTTTAGTTTATCAAAAAACAAACCAGAATCTGGATTTATTGAATTCTAATCTAAAATCTGGGTAAAAATGGATAAAAACCCGGGTAAAAACCCTAAATTGGGTTTAAAGGTTTTTTGGGAATTTTCCCTTGGCCCATCTACACTATGTATACTAGGCACCAGCCGCTTCTTGTGAGAAGAGGAAAACTCAAAGGCAACACAAATAATTAAAATAATTATTAAAACTCTATATTAACAATAGAAGAAACAAATCAGAACGACAAGCAACTAATTTTCTACAGGCTAAACTATAACTAACATCAATTCACAACATGCACACATAAACCTAAAACTAATTCGGGATGCATATACAATACATGCATAAATATGAGTTAAAATAGGTATAGGCAAAAATGCCACTAATAAAGTCCAGAATGCTATGGCTTCAATTTTTTAATGTTTAATATTGGTTTGAAAGCCACACGCAGTTACATTCTATAAAATTCCAGAATAGAAAGGAATTAAACATGTCTCCCCCGTATACCAAACCAGTGTTACAGAGTAACTATCGAACGAAGAATAAATATAATTGCCTTTATATTTAAAACTTTATGTTGACCTATACAAAGGTCAAATAATCAAACTGAGTCTACATTAGTTTTAAACTCTCCACACACAACTCACAACTAATAAGTTTCAGGCATAACATGTCATGCAGAGCAGTAGTAACGGAGTAAACTTACATGGCTTAAAGTCCAAATTGTGTTGTTTTAAAGGGTAAACTGACCAGCATCAACAATGGTTCAAAGCAGCCCAATGGGGATGGTAAATATTATGTACGTTAAAAAAAAACGTTTTTTCTTAAAAAAAATTACAGTGGGTGATAGATTATACTTACCTCTTTCACATTAAGTGCGGATAAATACCCTTTTTTTATAATTTAAAAAAATTTTACTAATTTTGGTAAGTTCGATTACGTTGAAAATAACTTTGATTGCGTTAAAAAAAAACGCTTTTTTCGTGAAAAAGGTTACTGCAGGTAGTAGATTAAACTTACCTCTTTCATATTAAGTGCGAGTAAATGTTATTTTGCAATATCTGAAAAAAAAAAAATAAAAAAAAAAACTGACTGAAGGAAAAAAGTTACAACTGTATTCCAAACTGCGATAAAAGCCAAAAGGTTTCTTGTCAATTGTCGACAAGACGAATATGCAATGTTGCCAAATGTTACGTAAATGAAGAACAAAAAGAAATACTTCAACTAATCTAAGCTGCCCTATCTCATCAAAACCAATGAACTTGTACCTTGTAGCGGCCCATTAGGTTATTAGTTCCACCATACTGAACTAACATATCCTATCCTAAAGAAAGACAGGAATAGTATAACATGAAATAATGTAACAAAAGGCAAAGTAAAACTAAAGTAACTGTGACAAGGTCTAGAGGCAGTCCATGGCCCGCTGTAACGGACAAGTAAACCTGAACTAACCAAACCAAAGGAAAAGCAAGTGAACTCACCTAAACAAAGGAAAAACAGAATTGAACTAACCTGAACTAACCAAAGGCAAAGCAAAACTAAACTAACATAACCAACAGAGCCCACACTTATATGCAGCAATCAACATGCGCCGTAATGGCTCTGAAGAGCTGCTGAGATAAAAAGCAGACGCGGTCCTAACGGGCAGCCCTAAAAGATAACTACAACTGAAATGATCAAACCAAAAGAAAAGCATAACTGAACTAACCTGAACTAACCAAAGAGAAAGTAAAACTGAACTAACCTAACACACTTAATGTGTAGCAAGCAAAAGGCTCTGTAGCGGCCCTAAAGGGCCGCTGCAAGAAGAAGCAGAGGCGGCCCTAACGGGCTGCCATAATGGACAAGTAAGACTGGAGTAACCAAATCAAAGGAAAACATAACTAAACTCACCTAACCAAAGGAAGAACAGAAATGAACTAACCTAAACTACCCAAAGGCAAAGTAAAACTGAACTAACCTAACCAACAGAGCCCACATTTAATGTGTAGCAAGCGACAAGCTCTGTAGCGGGCCTAAAGGGCCGCTGCAACAAGAAGCAGAGGCGGCCCTAACGGGCCGCCATAAAAAGACAAGTAGCACTGCATTAATCAAATCAAAAGAAAACATAACTAAACTAACCTAACCAAAGAAACAACAAAACTGAACTAACCAAAAGCAAAGTAAAACTGAATTAACCTAACTAAAACAGGTCGAAAGGCACGGGCCGCCTTAAAGGACAGGTTTAACTGAACTAACTAAACCAAAGGAAAAAACATAACTGAACTAATCTGAATCAACTTAACCAAAAGTAAAGTAAAACTGAACTCGAGTTTTACTTTGCCTTTGGGTCGCGCCGCCTGAACTTAGGGATCATTGCGGGATCCGATGCATCCTTACTAACTGCTTCCGAAACGGCCTAGTTCTGGACATTAAGAGAGGAACTGGCAGCCTAGCTGGTCTAATAAGTGACAGCCGCAAGACGAGTGTCAAAACCTCAAAAGAAAACTCCCAATATTAGTAATTTATTGATGCCAAGCAAAGTAAAATTTTCTTTGATTATTAAAACAAAATCACACATTTACCACCACTTAAGATAAAAGAGTTAAGGTTAGTCTATTACATGCAGTAATTAAAGAAAAACCAGCTATATCGAACGTAATCAATGTTATTTTGAATGTAATCGAAGTTGCCAAAATAAGTAAAACTTTCTTAAATTATTTTAAAAAAGTGCATTTATCCTCAATTAATATGAAAGAGGTAAGCTTAATCTATCTCCTTCAGTAATTTTTTTCGAAGAAAACCAGTTTTTTTGAACGGACATAAAGTTTACCTTTCCCAGCCGAATGACTAAGCTGAAGTGGGACTAAGAAGGATTCTGGTCACGAATCCAACTGAATTTATGGCGGAAGTCTATGTCACTTAATGCATCTTCACAGGAACTCTGGTAGCGAATTCTAACTGATTGCTTAACAAAAGCTATAAGAAATAATCGCCTGGCGCGGCATATAAAGAGTTAAATGCGTCGAAAATAACGAAAAACTGTGGCGTCAATGTCAATAATAATCAATTTTACATGACAGCTAAAAGATTAAGTCAAGATCGGTGCATAGGCGTGCGCTTAAGCGTAAAATGTAAATAAATTGTTGCTTCCGGAACAAGGATATTCGTTATCTGAGCACCTTATTCTTTTTTTTTTACTGTTATATCGAGCATTGTGTCAACATGTCTCACGAATTTCTACAGGAATTTAATGGAATTTATGAAGAAAAACGAACCTTTGGAAAGTAAAAAATAAGGATTATCATCACAGCAGAAAAAATAATGCTGAGCGTGTAAGTTTAGTTGAAAAACTAAAGATGATTGAGCCAGGAGTTATCAGGCCAAATAATAATAAAATTCTTAATGTACCCTGTACAGTTTCTGAATTTTCAGAATGTGTGTGGGTACTGTTTGGGACCAGTCAAATTTGCCTGCATTCTCCACACCCGCTCCAGTAGTCCTCAAGTCCAAGTGGGTTCAGTTTTGCCTCTGAAAATTTCCGGTATGTGTGTGGATACTTAAATCATGCAACGAAAACATTTTTGACGTTTAAGGTGACATGGCGGGGCAGTCACAGAAAAATAGTATATTATAAACCAAGGTTGTGAAGTACATTATTATGGGTCATAAGTAGTTCACAACCGCGCTGTATATACGGTTTTTTCCATTATTAGACTCGATAAATCTACAACAGAAAATTGCCTAAATTAGTAAGATAGCGCTCCGCATATTTTATTACTAAGAACAGGCGCGTCTTCAATACATATGGAGGCTTCGTTACCGTGGCAACCGATAAACAAAATCGCCGTATGACGATATCACGGCGCCTAACAAATAGAAATAGTAGATTATGTCACTAGGAGTAAAAGTGGGTCTTTTCGTGCTGAGCCCAGAGATTGACGGCCGAAGCGAAGCTGAGGCCTGCAACTGGGCGAAGCACAAAAAGACCTTTTACTCCGAGTAACATATACTATTTTTTTTTCAAGCATGCAAGAAATAAGAAATCTATTTCAATGTAGTTCAGTTTTGCAATTTTCTCTCATCCTCTTTAAGCGGGTCTAGATACTTACCCAATTGTGTATATTATTTGTAAAATACATATAATATGTTAGAATGGTGGTTTCCAATGTTCAATGGTTTTAATGTATTAAATAATAACCAATGATTATGGTAAACTAAGAATTTGTAGCATTATTTTCAATACTAAATTAATAAATGTCACATTGACAGATAAATATGATGACGCGCATGACATTTAACAGACGAATTCAGAATTCGAGAACCTATGCGATTTCGACTAATAACGGTTTCGGATGGTGCTCTTGAGTGCTCTGAGAGTATTTCTGTCCTTTGTTTTTTCAACAAGAATGTAAAGATGGCAATACACTCAGATCCGTTTATCTGGTGTCATCTATTATTAAAATAATTTTGGTGAATGAAAATCGTTTATATATGCGCCACCATGACACTAGCGGTGACTTTTGACTTTACTTTTACTGCCTAGGACTTTTTTGCTACTCTTTTGGTCTCAGGATTTGAAAGCCCACTTTAGGTGTGCGTATGGAGAAAACAAATGACGTACTTTTAGTCCGCTTGAAAAAAAACAATTGAATATAGAAGTAGTCAAGGCCTCAAAAATGTAGCTTGGAACCCGAAGATCAGCCCGGTTGCTAACTAATCCGCATGCGTCCTCTAAACTGTTAAGCTTCATTTTTGCCGACGTCGAGCCAATCAACGTTGGCTAAAGGAATTTCTCAGCCAAACAACATCGTCATAATTTTCGTGACGTAAAATGCAAAAGCGCTTGGTGTTAGTATAGAACCTTTTTCCTGATCATCGTACAATATATAAAATTGTAAATCGTAAGCATCCAAAAAATACAATTTTAGTTGTAAATTTTGGCTTTTTAGCAGCTTTAGTTTGTGTTGGTGTTGTTTTAATTTCAAATTTAAATTATTTCAATAGCCTTTCAGTTTATTGCTGTACTATTTTGCTTTTTCTGCTGTTCTGTTAAGTTCTGTGCTATTAAATGATTACTTTAAACTTGAAACTGAAGATTCCGGAACCTTTCAACATTATTCTATTTAATTATTAACAAGCCCAAATATCCATAAAAAAAACGTGGATGCCAAGAAGAACAAAATTATAAATGTGCAATGCATAGTGTGAAAAGTGTGAGATGCTGAAAAACCTCCAGTGGATGGAGTTTTCTTGGGATGAGTAGATGTAGTATGTATTTACTTTTTTTTTATACTTGTAGATTTGTATGTAGATAACTAAGGGATAACATTTTTATTGGCAATATTGCGTAACTAAAGGCTTTGGAAGAAATCTTCACAATTAAATAGATGCCGTACTATAGCAACATCAGTACCTAGCATTTTTGCACTTTATTAAAAAGTCTATTTTTCTAAAATAAATATGAGAGAAAAAGGAATTTTCTCTCATATGTATCTACTTGAATGAGTATCGGAAAAGTAGTTAGTTAGGTATTTAGGTAGCTACTTATATGATATGAAGTACTACCTATTTTTATTTTTACTTAAATGTTGTTGGTGTAGGTAATATACTACCAACTACCATAAACTTTGAACTCATATTTTGAACATGATAAGACCAATAATGGATTCCAACCCAGGAAATGATGAGGAGAAGTATAATTTAAGAAGTGTTGAAGCTTGTCATAAGAGTTATTTAATAGAATTGGAGGTAGCTAATAATTTTTTTTTAAATCTTTTCAGATTTCTATAGGATCCAGTGGTTAAAATTTCTGGCATAGATTTTAATGTTGGTTGTGGGGTTATGCATCTAGGAGAAATTGACTTCATCATCCGAAGCCACTTTATAGGCGAATGGCACATTATGGCAGAAGACCTGGGAAAGAAAAAGTTGAGAAAATATGCTGCTCCCACAGTCCAGGTAATTAGAAATTATTCTTTATGCAAAACTATTGTTTGCAAAATTTTTGTTTTTCTTCTAAATTTAGAACTACCTGTTAAATTTAACTGTTGGGTACTGATAGTTTTCCGAGCCTTACATGATGAGAGATTTAGATAGAGATCAGAAATAGTGACACAATATGTAGAGAAAAAAAAACATTGATTTATTTTTTTTAGCTATAAATGGTGGGTTTATTCATGAGAATCAAGAATAACGTTTAAGAATGAAAGAATCTCGGAAAGAATAAGATAATGGTTGGTTACGCATTAACCAAAACATGTGATTATTAAACAAATATTGCTTAATGCTTACCTAAGGATTAAGCTATCTTTCAATTTAAATGGTTTTATGTTTAAATAATAATGTAGGTAGGTTATTCCTAAGCTCATTCCTAAGTAAAACCATATTCTTATGCTTAAGGCCATATTGTTATTCTGATGTATAAACAGCACAAAGTAATTTGTTCTGTAGACCCTATAGCTAGAGCATGTCATGCTTACAATATTTTTCTTCTATGTATCAATTAAAGGTTCAATAACACTGATATTATATACCTAGAACATTTAGGTACATCCACAACCTACAGGATGATAGGATACTAGAAAATATTGACAAACAACACCATGGAGTTTGGGCAACATCAAGTGTCCTTCAGAGGATTTATGCAATTTGGCATTTCAACTTTGAATTTTATCTTTTCAAAACTCAAAGGATTTTATAAATAAATGTTAGATTTTCGACCAACTTTGGAAAAACAATGTGAAGCAAAAGATACATTGCAGCATGGGCTTTCTTGTCCAAACTGTGTAACTTTTTTCCACAAGTTTTGATGACATTCTGAGTGGTATCCTTATCATAAGACTTTGGAAACTATCAGTCCCTATTGCCAGACTCTGACCCTGTATATAATTTCCTATAACCTGGTATGAACTTTTGTAACATTAAAGGAAGAAATACAGGGTGATCGTTTGGAGTTTAACCATGGGGATCTTGGTTATTTGAAGAGATACAACGAAGGTTAAATTAGGGCAAAGTTGCGCAATTAGAAGTGTATAAAAGTTGTTTTCAAATTTTGCAAACTTCGGCTGGTTTTGGAAATATTCACAAAACGTTTTTATTTTTTCTAGCCTTAATTTAATGAGTTAATTAAAAACAATTTAACACTTCTTCATAGCCACTTTTTGCTTTCTTCAACGCGGTATTTTCAAATTTAAAATCCGACGTTTCATTTTCATGCAAACAACATTGCTTCAATTTTTTTTAGATACAGTCCTGTATTTTTTATATAAGATTCTGAATCTCCCTGTAACTCTGCAATAATTAATATGCAACAATTAATAATTAATTTTTAAATTTAATTAGAAAGAGCAAGTGCCTTAATAAGGCATTGCTCTTTCTAATTAAAATATGGTACTTATACAGACAATACAGTCAGATGAGGGAGTAAAGTTATTTATGTTCTATTTAAAATTATATAATATATATCTGTCAGTTTTTTGCTCCATCAAGGATAAGTCTCGTTATTTTCATAGTTAAGTTTCATTTTCACAGTTAATAGTCACTAAGTCTTAATAGTTGTTTTCATTAACCGACCTCCCTTATCGCTTTGGCGGAATGTATGACTGTTAATATATTTATTTCCTGTCAATCTCTAGGTCCAAAATTCAAGTTTGATGAGTGTACAACCATTGACATGGAGGAACCGCAGAAGGCAAAATATGTTCGTCGCAAGAGCGTCACATTATTTTCAAAGGCAAAACAATTAAGAAGGTCCAAGACCCGAATAAAATCTATGAGATCTCTTCTAATAGTTATCAGGAAAAAGGAACTTCTATCTAATGAATCCATAGATCATCTACTGGAAAGATTGTTTTATTATATAATATGACAATAATAATTTATAATAATTATCATGTTAGCTCTACTTCAAAGCACAGATTGTTAAAACATAGATAAATTAAAAAAAAATCTCAAAATCAGTTATTGAATACAGGAGGTTAAAAAATTATTTTGCTCTTTAGTTTTTAATTTATTTTTATTTAGGTATGGTTTTTATAATTCTTATATACTTATCAAGACTTGTAATAACTGACACAAAAAAAAATAATAATAACAAATTAACCTTACATCGTCTTACTTGACTTTAGTAGCTTTACAAAGAAATAAAACTTAATCGAAGGATCTTTTGGAATTATTGAAAATTGCTTTCTGAAATACACTGTAAATAACACTACAATAACCTATACGTTGAATACGTAACTTATACGTTTTTTTAAGTAAAATAAGTAAAAAATCAATGTCGCTAATTTTGATTTTGGTGCACAAATAAACATGGCATATATAAAATATGTGTTTTTAATTTACCTAACATTTCAAACCTTAATATCACACATCTTCAACATATGTTTCCTAAACCTCTGAATGAAGAAATCCACATTTTTTGTTTTTCAGATTACCGTAAAATAGTTGTATTGTTTCATTGACCATTACTCAATTGAAGATATCTTTTTATATGCTAGTGGTACCCAAGAGTTTTATAGACGTCATAGCAGTACAGTTCTTCAGCATGCAGAAGTGGCGCGACCTTTTTTACGCGCTTGTCTTCATTCATCTTCAAATTTAAACTGTGGGTTTCAATGCAGGATGGAAACTCCATATCCGAACTACTTCCGTTTTCCTTCCCAGGAAATTGGAAGCCAGTATGACAGACTTTCTTTGTCCTTCACTTAGACCAATGTTTATCAACCCTGTAACAAATAAAAACACCGATACATTTTTCTAATGTTGAATATGTAACAATTGAATTGGCGAATAAAATTCTCAATTTAATATAAAAATTAATTGTTTTGAGCACATTTGATCAAAAGACAGCTTAATCATAATTAATGTAATAATGTGATCACTGAATGCCTATTAATTGATTAAGGCATATGCTCCCTATTAATTTTTCGATCCTCTGCTTACTTTCCAGCAGGAGTAATTAGTAGAAGGCATATATAATAAAGAGGAATTACTAAGTTCTTCACCTGCACGTTATCTTTGTACTTTCAACATTTTACTTTTTTTCATGATTTTTCATCATACTGAAAATAAAGTATAAAATATATGAAATACAAAACCGTCATTTTTTATTAATGAAGCGTATTGCAAATCCATAATTGACCAATAAGTATTTGATCACAATTTTCAGGATTATTATTACACAGAAAAAAATGAGTTTTTGAGCAGAATATGTGCATATAGTAAGACAATCGCAAAAAAGGGATCATTCAAGTGGAAAAAGGACTTTTGTTAAACTGGCAACACATTTCATGGCTTGTTGGCTAGACTTGACGAAGAGACAAAAAAATAGGAACTACATGCAGGAATCAACTGAGCGAAAATTATTGAGTGTGTTAAGTGTTAACAATGTGAGCAATCTATAAACTAAACTAAGAATCAATTGAAACAATACACCCCAAATTTTGAATGAAATTTAAAACTGTCTCTCTCTAAAGCCACTCAACCGATTTTCGTTGTAAATGCCATTTTGGTAAGATCCAGCTCGCATAGTCTTTATATTCCATATAAAATTTTTATCGATATTTGTATTATGGGGCAAATTGGAGCTCCACTGTTAAATGATACCTCGTTTATAGAAAAAACTAATCTATGGAACCAGGCAAAATATCCAAAAAACACCAAATATGTCCCAAGGTATGACGCGTCTCCACATACTCCCGTAGCAAAACATGTTCTGAATTTTTTTTCCGCAAAATATCCGTAAAATATCTGCTCAAAAAGGTTTTACAAAACTGCATCAAGTTTTGTTGAACCCTGTATTATGTAACCTGCAAAACATATAAGCGAGTACATAACCACTTAAAGCAGTTTATACACGGATCTTACCAAAATGGCATCTCCAATGAAAATCGGTTGAGTGGCTTTAGAGGTAGACAGTTTTAAAGTTCATTCAAAATTTAAGGTGTATCATTTCAATTGATTCTTAGTTTAGATTAAAAGGAGGGTTTAATCAAGTATGAAATTTGATGCTAACTTACATACTTGAAACCTTAGTGGTACCCTGGAATTTCTTTGAAACACACAAATCTTTTCCTTTATTATCTATTTATAAGGCGCCTTTCCATGGTTGAATCCTAGGTTGGTACTACATAAGGAAAAAAACTCTGCCACATCTCATTTCCACAAAAAAAAAACCTCTTCTGAAGACTATTCTGAAACCCTAAAACAAGATAAGAGGTAAGTAAAAAAAGAGATAAAAACAGGGTTTACACAATATGTAATTATATTTACCCTCATATCTCACTAAAAAAAATTGATTTGGTACCTTAACAGTAACAGGCTCCTGAACTTTAGTCATTTCAAAAGAAAAGTAATAATTTAACTTAAGTGCTAAGATGCATCCTTATATTGTTAGTTTTTTGGTACAAAAGTATGCCTTCTAATATGCTTCTTAGTAAATAGTGCACCCGTAAACCTTCATAAATACATTTCTAGTAAGGTAGCTGACATAGACATAAGTATGCAGAAAAGCTAATGCAGCATAAATTGCCAAACCAGCTACTTGCTTTTGAGTCAAAAATGAGAGGAGAGCTTATTGTGCACACATTGAAAATGGCATAGGCATAATCTATTTGTGGTCCTAGTAGTTTTAATGTAAGTATCAAAATCTTTATACAAACCTTAACTGCACTGTGGATGTACCCATAGCATAATTGTCTAGCAAGACGAGAGTCACTTTGCTTCCATATGAATAGGATATAAATAGATTATTAACTGGGATAGTGGATCACTGGCCTAATAGAGCATCTGCTGGAACTTGATTAAAATATATCCTTTTTCTCTTTTAAACAAAGGTTCTATATACTCTCCAGTGTGTAGGACTTACTAAACCCTTCCTAAAAAACGAGAATTTTTAACTTACCTACCACAACCAGTGTTTATCATTTCAAATTAGGGGTAAGGATAGCCGATAGCCCTACTTAATCATACTAGCAAATGCAAATGGCATAAGTGATGAACAAAATGAAAGGAGAGTGCCATACTTATGAGCTGTTCAATAAAAGAAAAGTTGTAAAGCATACATGAGCCCTAACCTTACTGTGGACTCATGTATGCTTTACAGTCTTTACAACAAGGCCAGGGTTGTCAACAGCTGGGAACACAATGTTCCTTTGTAGGGGCTATTTCAAAAACTACCTCAAACTCATGCTGCCCCTACCTTTCATTCTTTCACACCAACACCATACCAAATTATTACACACCTAGATAGTGGATACTTACATCTTTAGGTACTACACAAGCACAAGACTGTACTGAAAAGTGTGTGTAGATCATTTGATAATAAGAAAAATTGATATTATTGAGAAATGAGTGGAGCAGAAACAGGAAAACTGGGTGCCGGCTGATGTACCTGCATGACGCTTTCTCGAAATACGAGAATCCAATAAATCCGTCACTTGACACGTTGCGTTAACGAATCTCGCGCAATTCTTGCTAAACAAAGATTCCTTTTACTAATTGAAAACAGCAATTCTATTACAGCAACTTTGCTGAAATTAAAAATTACTGTAAATTATTTGCAAAACGTAATTTTTGATTGTCAAAATGGCCGGAACCGTAAACAAAAGAACCCAGTAACCCACAATCCTTTTAATAAATTTTGCGCATGCGCAGTTAAGACCAACCGGGCTGATGTCGGGATTCCAACGCCTACTCGAACGTTCACATTTCGAACATTGGAACCAAAGGCGACTCTTCGTATAAATCTCAACAGTATTCGGCGCCTAATGCGCCTGACAATTGACAGCTTTATTTACCGGTAAATAATCGGCCATAACGTTGTCATTATAGACCGCTTATGTTCAAATATATCAAAATATATTTTTTCCACTACTAGCTTAAATACGGACCGTTAAAGGGCAGCAGAATAAAGTAGGTTTTCTCGTTTTGCTTATAAAACAATTGAACATAAGCGGTCTATAATAATAACGTTATGGCCGATTATTTACCGGTAAATAAAGCTGTCAGTTGTCAGGCGCTATGATATCGTCGTACGGCGATTTTGTTAATCCGTTGCCACGGTAACAAAGCCTTTAAACTTGACGTTCGGGTCATAATAATGTACTTCACAACCTTGGTTTGTAATATACTATTATTCTGTGTGGCAGTGGTTCTGTGGGGCAGTGGTAAAAAAAAGTAAAAAAATGTGTTTTCATATAATGCTTTCTATTAAATTAAATAATAATTAGTACAAATGCACAAATTATAGTAAAAATAACACATTAAAAGGCAAGATTAAAGATCTTATATTTTACAATCTGGTCTGAGCAAATGGTATTTCACTAATATGTTATAATAAAGAGGAAGAACTGGGATATTTTACAAACCATAAGTGACTTCCCAATCCCCGCTCTGTATATGCATGTATAAAAGTACCATGTAGGTATATGAGGCCAATAGTTCTTATTTTAGCGGAAACAAAACTTACAGGGTTATAACAAGATTGTCTCGACGCCAAAATAATACATTTTTGAAATAACCGCTATTACAAAAAATATTGTGAAAAATCAATAAAAATCCATATTTCAATATTTTAACTTCAAAAAAAGTGACCAAAAAATAACACCCCCACTGTTAGGCAGACATTTCTGACGTTTCAACCCTTATTTTACGTTCTTATCAGGTTTATATTGTTAAAAAAAGCAATGAGACGTTGAAACAAAAATAAATCAGGAACGCAGCTACCGTGTTATTAGGTATATAATTGAGACTCCGAGATGAGTTTAGACTGTATTATTGTTTTTGCTCTAATAATCTGCATAACTGTGGAAGTTTATTTTCGTCTTTTTCGCGACATTTTTTTTTGGAGTTAAACATCTTGTACCAATTACAATAAATCAAATTTAACTTTCCTTATAAAAGAAAGAAAATTGCATGTAATCACCTTTCTAAAAGCATCGTTTCTTGATAGGTATTAAGAGCTCAATAATTTCCTTTTTATATGTCCCAATGGAATAAGCGGAGAGTTTAGATCCCATCAGAGAGAAAAAAGAAAGGAAAGATCGTGACACGGTCAGGAACTAAAAATAATCAGTACAAAATTGAATTGTGGCACAACCAGGTTTACAAAGCGAGAAACTTCATGAGGGCGTCGTAAATCAGCCTGGGATTGATGGTTCCATCGGCCGTATATCTAACTCCTCTCAAAGATCCATCGTCATGACTAACCACCCCATACTCCCCCACTATAAACCCGTCGGGAGTCCTCTCTTCTACCCTATATTTTCTGTAATTCCTTCCTTCCACCACATAACCGACCTTTTGGTCCTGGTCGGCCTTTGTTGGCTTAGAGGTTCCTGATGGGGTTTCTGACTGCTGAATTCCATGGGTGCGTCCATTGGTCACTACACTAACAGCCTCGTCCACCTCGTAGTTTTGTTCTGGCCGCCCGTATATTTTAGGAATTTGGGCGGCGTACGCCTTGGGCCAGCTTTTCTGGCTAGTTATTTCGGGCTTGGCCGAAGTCTGAACCCAAGATGCTTCGGTGGTACTTGTGGTGGAACTAGTCTTGGGAGGAAATATATTGGTTTCCTTTCGGTTTTCCGATCTGGAATCGAAAGAATTGCCGTATATCGTGCCCGTTTCGTAATTGCGTTCTTTTCTATCTAGGCTACCAGGTGCCTTATTTTCACGTGATGGTTGTATGTCTTGTATTAACGTGCTGTAAGAGACGGACCTAGCCCTACCGGGTTGACTAGGAGTGTCGTGATATATCAAACTGTGGTGGAAAGGGGGTGGCACATCTTCTTTATTTTTACTATTAGGAAAGTCTCTAGGGTTGAAGCTTATATGCTGGGAAGACGGAAGGCTTTGCACACTAGCCTGAAGCTTATTTAATTCTAAAGTAGTCTCACTATTGCCGTTCTCGACGTTCTCCTTGATGGTAACCGGAACAGGCTCTTCCACACTAAGTTCGCTCTTTCCAGAATTCGCCACTATGGTAGGCTGTTCATCTGAAGTTATAAAGTTCTGATCTAACACCCTAGTCGGCGCTTCGTTAAGCTTATTCATTTGACTACCTACAGTCGAAGATACGTGCACTGCTATTATCACACCATCACTAGACGCGGTTTCACTAACGTTACCAGTGAACGACTGACTTTCGGTTGGTTGGGTCAATTCTTCAAAGAAGTTGTTGGTGTCTCTAGTTTCCCTGAAGTACGGCTCTGTGCTTATGGTTTCCTCGTCCAAAAACTCGTCTCTGCTGGTGGTAGTCTCTTTTCTGAGCCGGTGTAGCGTCGACTCCAGGAACACCGAGAGGAAGTCATTCCCTGCCAAAATGTCTTCGTAGTCGTCGGCGCTGCGTACCCGCCTGGTCAAGGGCAGGCCCTCGGCGGCCATCTGGTTCCCGCACATTAGCTGAAACAACAAACACGCCCTTAATTTAAAGAAGCAATTAGGCCGCTTTGATTTTTGCACGTGTACCTTTACGTTTTCCACCCACTCAACCGAAACTGATACAGATACTTAAGTGTATTATGGGTGTCACTAAATATCAGTGCGAATGGCGGGCGCCAGGCGTTCAAGGATACAGTTACAGCGTAGTAAAGTCTTAACCATTCAAGCTTAGAGAATCAGTACCGGGCTTGGAATTTGGAACGAGGTATTAAAGTATTATATGTAACTCATTCACTTATTTTTGCTTGCTCGTTACCTTTGAAACCCTCATCTCAAGATACGATCAAAATTTCAAAGTCAGACTTTCAAAGTCTACTCGACGTCAATAATAAGTGAATGGCTTATATGAGCGAAGTGTGGTATATAGGCAACGCCACCTAGACAATATAAGGCCTGGAAGCGACCGAGCGGGAGAGCGGTGACGTCATCATATGTGGTACGAAAATTCGACGACCGTTTCAACGCTCAAAACCCGAAAGTTGTGGAAAGCTTTTTGGGCGAATACTTTGGTAATTGGGGATTAGATTTTAGACGGACAAAAATAAAATCATTAGTAATATATATAAACAAATAAATAAACAATTTAACTATACCAGGGTACACTTAAATTAATATAATACTTAATACTGCATATTATTATTATACAGTGTAGTGGTTTACTAACAATAATTTTTAATAGTTCTGAAGAATAAGTAGGTATACTATTTTCTCTTTTTGGCTGAATTTGTAATATACAGGGGATTCTGAAATTAGGGGGCAATAATGTGACATCTTAGGTATTTTAGAATAAAAAAGATAAAAAGTTTATATATAAAGACAGGTTTTCAAACGTTTCGTTACAAAGATAGAGGGTATAACTTTTTAAATTAAATTCTTTTTTTCCACATAGATAGCTCGTTCAGTTTCGAAGATAATCACTTCAAAATTGAAATGTGATAACTCGAATCATTATGCTCTACGTAGATACTTACCATCTGATTTTTAAAGGTGCCTGCTTTGGTAATAGGAATTTAGATGAAAAAAATAAAAACATTTGATCATTTTAAAACATTATATTAAATAAAAAAAAAAACAAATTAAATATACATGTGTACCTCAGAAAACACTATTTGGTTCATTGCACACACTACACACACTTTGTCTTATACTAGAGGAATTCCTGCTTTTGCAAACAGGAATTGGTTGATTCGATTCTCGATTTGATTACAACTAGGCCTAGGAAACAAATATAAAAATCTTTGATGGATTTGGATAACATATTTGTAACAAACTATAGCACAAACCCTACACAACAAATGTTTAAAAAAAAAGTCCTACCGGGAATTGATCTTGGGACATCTAATAGTAACAGTAGAGCTTCTAAGGACTGGCCAATTTTTTCACATGTAAGTATGTTACTTTCCTCTGAATTTCATGTGAATGAAAATGTAACTCACATACCTAAAATAAAAAACCCAATAAATTCTGCTGATTTTTTTAATATGAGGGTTTTTGTTTGGAAAATGTTCCTATACTTATGCTTATGTAGTGTTGCATGAGGTTAGGTTAGGTAGACTTACCCTGCTACGTTTATTTGGTATAAAATTATCCCTTCTAATACCGTGAATCCACTTTTCTTTTAAAATAACATCTTCTGGAAATCTAAACACTGAATTTCGCGGACCAGTTTTGTAATTACTTTTGCATCTCTCTACACAGCAACCGTGAGGCATGGCAATGGTATGCTAACTTTTGAAACTTTAATTCCGAGCTAATTCAGCTAATACTAAAATACACGTTTCTAGAAAAGACACAGAACTGTTATTTATACAAATCTAGGCAAGAAACAACTTGAATATGCACGAAAAATGCAAAACTAGGAGCAAAATATTACTAAAGTCTATATGAAACAGCTGACCCGTCGTACCACCCTGGCGGCCATTAAAATATCGCTTCCAGGCCTTATGTCTAGGTGGCATTGATATAGGGCACTCCATAGCTGTTAGCCTTCATCAGTCGTCAACCCTAGGTAACATTCTAAAGTTCAATAGGAACTAGAAACATCACGTTCGTTAATAGTTACATTCATTGGCAGTATTATTGTATTATTGGTTAAGGTGAATGAAAGACGAAGTTCACCCGGTAGTGCGTCAAGTAATACAACATTATAAAAAGGATATAGAAGGATTGTGAAGGGAGCTTCTTGTTTAGTCTTGATTAGAGTAGAGTCAAGAGTGAGAATATAGTAGAGTACGAAATCCAACGTCGTTTGATTTACCCTAATGACATACTGGCGATAGTACCTTGTTGAGTAGCAGACGAGAATAGTACATGGCGACCCTGCCAGTTGTATGTCATTTTGGGTAAATGTGTTAGAGAGTGTGGAGTTGTTCCATGATTGCATCCGAGTCGAGTCCGTGCAGTCATAGTGACCATGGGAAGATCTGAATCCAAGGAGGAAGTTTTTATCAGCCAAGCGGGCAACAGTGGAGGTGTCACGGCGAATGGAACACCGGAGGCATCATCACCATCCGTGTACGAGATCCTTGGAACGGTTGCTTTTGGCGTTCTGGTGCTAGTAGGTATCATCAGTATGTGTGTCTGGGCCAAGAGAAGGTTCGAGAAGAAGATCCGGAAGGAGGTGAAGAAGGTGCAGGACGTCATTTAAGCCACCGTGAGATGCAGTCGAGTAAGAATTAAAAGTGTATATTTTTGCAAATAATTAGTTAGTGGGCTAGGAATTTTTATTATTATAGAATTTTCATTATTATTAGGTATGTGTGAGGTTAAATTTTAATAAGTAGTATTATTGGGAGCATGAACCCAAATGAGATTATTTCAATTTATGAGGATAGTAAAAAGTTTTCCGAAGCATTGAAGAAAGATAATGCCGAACGTAGGTCGAGTGTAACTGTTTTAAATAAGCATTCACAAGCATTAAGTACTTTAGAAGAAAAGTTAACTTCATTTAAAGCGAGAGTCACACTTGATTTAGTCGAGGTAAATAAAAGGGAAAAACTTGCGGAGTACATAAAAGCAACGGAAGACATTTGTGTTAGTAATAGGAATTGTCTTTGACGTAAACTTGCGCTTAGAAGAAGCTACCAAGTTATCGCGTGGTAGTCAAGTTGATAATACGATGGGGGATAACTTCGAGTTGAGAACCGCAGGTTCGCTTTTACCAAATATGGATGGCACCGAAGAGGTTACCAAACAGTTGATCGACGCGATTGATTTTTGCGCAGAAACTTTAAAACCGGACAGTAAGCAATTATTAATAAAATTTGTCTTGAAAGCCAAACTAGCTCAGAGTGCAAAATTGCGGTTAGATAAAAGTTATGATACTGTAGAAGCCTTGTTATCTGATATGAAGAAGTTTCTTTTGCAAACTAAATCGGCAACTTACTTAGCTGTTCAATGGCACAATGCCAAACAAGAGCATAGATCTCTTGATAAGTTTGCAAAAGAAATTGAACAATTACTTGTTGATTTAACTATAGCTCAAGCCGGAAATGATGATAGAGTGGTTCCAACACTTAGGGCAGTTAACGAGAAAATAGCAGTTAATGTTTTTGCGAACGGTCTTAGGCATTCGGATTTGAGAACGATTATTAAAGCTCGTAACTATTCAAACTTAAAAGAGGCCATTGCGGGGGCTATAGAGGAAGAAATCGTTAAAAGCCCACAAGAGCGTGCTGCTACCACTAACCCGAATATGTACCACATGAGAGGTAGCCGAAGGGGCTTCCCACCAAACCGGGGAATTCGGGAGAATTTTCAATCTCACCGTGGAAATTTTGGCGGTAGTAGAAGCAACACGTTCAATAATAACGACAACAGGGTCAATACCTTCAGAAGCAATGACAATTATATTCGTAATAATAACAATAGAGGTTTCGGACGCGGCTATGCGAATCAATATTACAATCGTCAGCAACATTGGCAGGCGTGGCAAGGCCAAGGTTTCGGATCTCGAGGGAGTAATGACAATCGCACAGGTCACCCTCGCCAGGTCTACGTTGCTAATAATAATAATATTGGTAGTGTTAATCATAACGGCAATCACGGTATCAATGAGGGCGGCAACAACAATATAGGGAATCGGGAGCAAAATAATGATGAATGTATACCTGACAGAAACCAGTTTTTTCGTGTCTAGCATAAATGGCGATTGGGGCAAGTTGAGTTCTAATTCACTAATTTATATTCAAGTTTTATATGCAGGTACACATTTAACATTTTTAGTTGATACAGGAGCGAGTATTAGTTGTATATTTTCGGATTGTTTAAACGGAGAACAAAAAATAGATACTTTAAATAAAATTAGGATTAAAGGTATATCGGGTTCCACGTTTGCGTTAGGATCCACAAAGTTAAATTTTACAATCAATGAGGCGGAGATTGCACATTTGTTTTTCGTAATGAATAGGTTTGATAACACCATAAATGGGGTATTAGGTTCAGACTTTTTGCAGAATTTTAAAGCAGGTTTAGACTTTGAGACATACACCATTTCTTTGACTAACAGGGGTGGTACAACTGTTACCACTAACCTTCATTCAAAATTTGATCACTTCACGGTAATACCTGGTCGTAGCGAAATTATTACGTATTGTTTTGTCACCGGAACCGAGGAGTGTATAGTGTTAAATGAGGAGGTAGTGGAAGGTGTCTTTGTGGCGAGTACAATAGGCAAACCGGAAAAGAATAGGGTACCTGTTAGGATTTTAAATGTCAACGAGAGAGAAGTTACATTACGGAATTTTCATCCAAAAACTGATAATATTTCGAACTACGATGTATGCAATTTCGGGCATAGTAACATAACGGTAAGAAGGGTAGAAAAAGTTTTGGAATTAATAGGTATAGATAGAGCCAATAAGGAGGAGAAAGACTCCATTGAGAAAATTTGCGCCAAGTACGCGGATGTTTTTCATGTAGAAGGCGATCCGTTATCAGTTACAAATTTATATCGTCAGAAAATAAGGTTGCATGACAATGCGAGCCCAGTGTATGTAAAGCCTTATAGAATACCGCATGCACAAAGAACCGAGATTCGTAAGCAGGTAGAACAGATGATTCAGAATGACGTAATAGAAGAAACAAGATCAGAGTGGTCTGCACCTTTGTTGATAGTGCCAAAGAAAGCTGATAAGACGGGGGTAAAATCATTTAGAGTCGTTATTGATTATAGGTTGTTAAATAAGAAAGTAAAAGATGATGAGAAATTTCCTTTGCCAAATATAACCGAAATATTAGATTCCTTATCAGGGGCAGTATACTTTTCACATTTGGATTTAACGCAAGGTTATCATCAATTTGAACTGGATAAACAAAGCAGGAAATACACGGCGTTTTCTACAGAGATGGGTCAATTTCAAATGAAGCGATTGCCTATGGGATTTAAAATTAGCCCGGGGGCATTTTCCAGACTCATGGCTGTAGCAATGTCAGGACTAAGCTATGACTCTTGTTTTGTTTATTTGGACGATCTAATAGTTTTTGGTAACTCTTTGCAAAACCACAACACAAATCTCATAAAAGTTTTACAAAGGCTTAGGGGAGTAAATTTGAAACTAAACCCTGCTAAATGTGAATTTCTAAAAAAAGACTTGTTATATTTGGGTCATGTCATATCAGCAGAGGGCATTTCACCTGATCCTAAAAAGATGAGAGCAATGGTAGATTATCCAACTCCAGGCAGCTCGGAGGAAGCGAAACGATTTGTCGCTTTTGCAAATTATTATAGGAGGTTTATAAAGAATTTTGCCGAAATAGCGCAACCGTTAAATAATTTAGCTAGAAAAGGGAAACTTTTTGAGTGGACTGAAGGATGTCAGGGCGCATTTCAGAAATTGAAACGTGCTTTGGCAAGTCCTCCAGTTTTGCAATATCCAAATTTTGCCGAGGAGAACAAATTTATTTTGAGAACAGATGCAAGTGGGTATGCGTTAGGTGCGGTACTTTCGAACGGTAATGATAGGCCAGTAGCGTATGCGTCAAGAAGTTTAAATAAGGCAGAGAGGAATTATTGTACGATTGAAAAAGAACTTTTAGCCATAGTATGGGCAGTAAAGCATTTCAGACCATATTTGTTTGCAAGAAAATTTAAGATACTGACTGACCATCGACCTCTAACTTACTTATTTAATATGACAAACCCATCTAGTAGGCTCACAAAGTTTAGATTATTGCTAGAAGAGTACGATTTCTCGATAGAATATGTAAAAGGCTCAGATAATGTAACGGCCGACGCGTTGTCTCGAGTGACTATTGATTCTAACGAGTTAAAGGAAATGTCTAGTAAAATTTACCAGAGCTTAAATGTAATGACTAGGGCACAGACAAGACAGAAACACGACACGATACATGACAATGACATTATACCAATCAGAGATAGGATTGATCACCCTACTGTGGTTGAAGTACTGAAACAACCATCTAATACGGTAGAACTACGTCCGATAGGAGAAGATGAGTTTTTGAAACTTAAGAGAAAGCCACTTTATGAACGGGTTAATGATATTTTATATGATGTGAGTTCACAAATTATTTATATTGGCTGGAATCACCGATCAACGTATGACTTAGGTACGGCGTTGAGGGATCTAGCAGAAATCTGCGCAGTAAAGAAAATATTAGAGCTCTATGTAATAAAAGATATAAGTGGTAAAGAATTCTTGCAAGAATTACGTGGTTTTAAAGACGTTCTATCAGAAAATAACTTACAAATAAAGGTAGTGAAAGGAGTACCAAGAATTGAAAGTAAAGAGTTGAGACAGTTGATCCTGAATGATTTGCACATGTTACCTACAGGAGGTCATGCAGGAATGACCCGGATGAGTAACAATATTAGGAGGTATTATTTATGGCCTAGCATGCAAAAGGACATAAAAGACTTTGTCAAAAGGTGTGATTTTTGCCAGAAGTATAAGCATTCGGCGTGTGTTAAGGCTCCAATGGTAATCACCACGACAGCCAAGGAGGCGTTTCAAAGGGTATCTTTAGATCTAGTAGGACCTTTGCCGCAAGATAATTATGGTAACAAATACATTCTAACCATACAATGCGATTTGTCGAAATTTATAGAAGCATATGCATTACGAGACAAGGAATCTGCAACAGTCGCGAGGTCGTTCGTGGATAATTTCATTTTGAGATTCGGAATACCAACCGAGGTAATTACAGATCAGGGGACAGAATTTTTATCGCATACATTCAAGGAATCGTGTAGGCTATTAGGTATTTCACAGCTAAACTCAACAGCGTATCATCATGAGACGCTGGGGGCGTAGTGCGTCAAGTAATACAACATTATAAAAAGGATATAGAAGGATTGTGAAGGGAGCTTCTTGTTTAGTCTTGATTAGAGTAGAGTCAAGAGTGAGAATATAGCAGAGTACGAAATCCAACGTCGTTTGATTTACCCTAATGGCATACTGGCGATAGAACCTTGCTGAGTAGCAGACGAGAATAGTACAGAAGAGTTGAAATTATAATGGAGGTAACTGCCAAAGCTCGTCATTTTGAGATGGATCCATAGAAAGGTGTTAAGTGACTGTCTTTATATCTGTAATATTATGTCTATGCATTACATTGTTTTATCAACTTTTTGCTATTTATCTCAAAATATAAATTTTAGCACTTATTTTGTTGTGTCTTTGAATAGGTGCACGTGTTAAAGGTATAACCCATTCAGTTATTTCTGTCATCAAGTAGGCGTTGGAAATCTGACATATTTCACCCGGTATAACATGACTGACAGTGACAGTGATTAATAATTAGTTTTGAGGTTAAGATTATTGTTTACTGTTTTGCTCACAAAGTTGCCAGATGACTTCATTAGTTCAAACTTTTAATAATAATGATTACTCACCTAGAATCTAGTAAAAAATGGGCCGGGGCTCAACGATAGCAAGAATAATACATTATATTTATGTATTTTAAAAATAAATCTTTCATAACCATAATAGTTGAGGCTAATAAGTTTATAGTGTGAATGTGATATCAGCAATATATGCACCCTACAAAAATGCAAGCGATGATATGTATAAGAAGTTTGCTTTTTGGGCGAAAAGAAAGGTGGAATACGGTTACGGAAGGACAGGACCAATGATGTCTCTGTCAGCGGCAATTGAAAGCACGAAAATGGGACAATGGGTTGTAAGCTTAGGTACCTAACTACTTACGTATTAATAGTTCTAGAATTGCCTTGTTTTCGGGCGTCGTGTCTGATATCAAACATTATTAGCATCGAATCATTCGAATCTTAAGTATTATTTCCAGTCCTCAAACATCCAATAACTGAATAATGTAGGTATAGAGCAGAGCAAAGTTAATGCTTACCCCAAAAATATTGGAAACTTAGGCAAGGTCATAGAGGGCAATTCTTTGTTTTGTCTCCAGTTTCTTCTGAATTGGAGTCACTTTTATGGTTACTGATTAGTGTTAATCACTTTTGGCATCTTTTTGTTAGGATAACACAGTTTTTTTAATAACAAAATAGGAAATGCACGTGTTATGTGTAAAAAAAATCGGCAACCGCGAAATTTAAATGACACATCTTGACAAGTTTGTTTTGACGACAAGTAAGCAAAAAATCGCAATCGATGTTATACCGGAGAAATTCCATGGCATGGGTTGATGCCATAAATAACTGAATGGATTATAGATATGTTGCATTTCAAGGCAAAACTTTAGGAACTTTGGGACTCATATTCATATATTCATAAAGCATTTAGTGGTTGAATATAAAATAGTATGCATATACTCGATGGAGTGTTTCATTACTCTCTCGAGAATTTATTTATCTCTGGACGGTAATGAAACAATTCCCCTCTGGTATTGTAATATACTATTGTCCACGGCTGTACAATAATATTGTAATGTACTCGGTGCAGCAGTGGAATAAAATACTTCTGGGTTCTCGAGTGTTTAATTTGTTTATTAACTTAACTTATTACAAACGTCGCGTAGTTTATACTTGAAGAATCAAACAAGTGTCGGCTCACTGAGAAAGAGCCTAATATATTGGGTAGTTCTAAATTGCTAACAATTAAGATAACTAATGGTTTGTGAAACTTTCCACGAGATTACAATAAGAGCAAATAATACTTAACTTATTTGTCAATCTAAGGGTACAAAAGATGCATAACACTATTTATCTTTGGTGAAATACATTAAGGCTTACAATAACAGATCAGGGTCTAATTGGGGTAAATAACTATGGTCTGAAAACAGGTGAGTCACATTACACCTCCTCCCTTAGAATAAAATTTTAAGATACAAGATGAATAAAATTTTATGATTACAACATAAAATTACTAGAGCTTATCCTTAAGTTTAGACAACTGAAGACTTCTTCTCAAAGTAGATGTTTCATTATGTTCGGAATCCCGGATTGAAAGGGATTGATTATAGGTGTACCTTCAATATCTAATTTTAAAACATCGTTTAACATAGTTGATCTTTTACAGATATTTAGTGTCAAACAGTTACTTATTCTATCACAACATTGTTGGTTCTCCGAGACATTTGAACGATCTTTCTTGCGGTACTTATCAACACAACACTTTTTAACTTAGAGGTAAATAACAAAAACCTTTACAATACTAAGGAAAATGTAAGAAAAATACGAATTAGAAACAACTTTCGATAAAAGGGTCTCATTGGATAGGTCATCGATTGTTTGGTCAATTTGTTCTAGCTTTTGGCTTGCGATATTTAAAGCTTCTTTACTTAGAGAAACTGGAGGTACAGGAATTAGTTCTATTTTCGTTTGATTGCGTTTCCTCTGATTTTTCTTTTGATTGCAACAATCTTCAACGTTGATTTCAAGATTAGGAACAATAGCCTTGTGAGGGCTTATGAAATTTATGGTTTCTGAAACTAAGGTCGTTGAACTTGTGAACAATTTCTTTCATCGACAGAATCTCAGTGTCGTTAAGGACAAAATTCAATGGTGGCATTGGTGCACAGGTAAGGGTACGTCAGTTTGTAATGGTAGTACGTAAATTCAACTGTTAGAAAACTCTAGTTTATGCCATATCTCCATTTGGTGACATGATACGCGTATCGCACTGATTTGGAATCGATGTCGAGTGGAATAAGATTTTTGTTTCACAAATTGGTCGAGTATGGGTGTTGAAGAAAGATTCTGGACTTGGACATATGAGAAGGTTACTCGCTGGTTTACATAATTTTTAAGTTTTTAGGGTAGTATACGAATTCTTATCTTCGGATAGAGCTAAATAATCGATAGTTGGTAGGATAAAAATCATCGTCCCATGTGCCTTCAGGATTGGCAGCGGAATTACGTGGAAAAGATGATACGGGTTAATGTTGACTAAGGATAACTTTTACAACTCTCAGTAAAACTTCACTGAAGATAAAATACCAGTAATGACGTAGATTACATTGTTGGTAACAATGCATTTCAAGTCATTACTGGTGTTTTATCTTCAAACTGAAGTTTTATTGATAGTTGTAAAAGTCACCCTAAAGGATTAGATATCACGAATATGATTCGGTTTTCCTTGTGGTATGTTTTAATCTTCGCGTGATCTAATAGTTCGTAAACGTTTCCTTTATCTAACGGAAGAACGTAGCTTGATCCAGAAAGGTGAGGTACTGTTGTTTTTAGCTCGGTGATTAGCTGAGCAGGGGTCATTACGAAATTACGAAAAAATTCCATTTCCAATTTATTAAGCAAGAATTCAAGCAGAGAGTTACTCTTCGACGGATTGTTTCAATTCTAAGTTGAATCCTTGATGAAATGATTGGTCTAATGCGTTCTCAATCCGTTTGGGATTGTTGCTGAGCGTTATTCTATCATGATTGAGGCTTGTTACGGTGTTAAAGTTGGTTATTGTGGTTTGAACCACGTGAGACTGTTATTTTAGTAAATGGAGTAGCTCCTTTTCATCTGAGTTTACCTTATTTATAGCGGCATCGTAATATTCACCGTCTTTCGAATCCAATGTTCCGAATAGTGTTTTGAAAATTGTGCCGGCAATGTCCATTAGAGCTCTTTTACTCCTGTTTGGGGTTATCAGAGATTTCAGAGTTTGTTCTTCATTGTACAGGGAAGGAATGAGCTCTTCTAATATTTTTAGACTTGTCGTGCACATAGATAAGGTGTGGATCATTTCGCTTTGTCATAATAACTTGGTTTTGCCATAAGTGTTTTCTAAAAATTTTTACTTATTATTGAAGATATCTAAGTTTAAATAACTTGGATTCTAATGAGAGAAGATCTAAATCTAAATACCGGAGGCTGGTAATTTGGTAGTCTCGTAGAGGAATTCTTCACTTAGATGGATAAGCTTCCATACTAAGGTCTTGCAACAAAAGCATGCTTTAGCCTATTAGCGTCTACTTTTGTTTTTTATTCTTTATTTTTAAAGTGTAGTTCACAGGTGAATGCTTTTTTATTATCTTGTATGGTCCTTTATAATTTGGTGAAAGCTTTTTTGCGTGATGTAACTTGGTTTGTTCATTAGTTAGGTACACTTAATCGCCTACTTTGAATTTTGTGGGTTTTATGTTTTTATTCCTTATTCACTGTGGTATTTCTTATTCACTTCTCTAGAAGCAAGAAGATTATTCTTTGCTATTTTATGTAATTTTTGAAATTTTAATGTGATTTCGGCTAGGTAGTCATCCTATCTGTATTTAGATTCAGGTGTTTTTGTGATTGATGATGGCAATCTAGCCTGATATCCGAATATTAGCTCGTATGGTGAGAACTTAGTGGAGGTATGAATGGTTGTGTTATAGCTAAACATTCCAAATTCTATCCACTGATCCCAGTTGGTTTGGTTTTCGTTTACGTGGGGTTTAAGATAGTCAGCAAGAGTTGAATGACTTCTTTCTAATGCTCCATTCGATTGTGGATGGTACGCTGTACACTTTATTTGTCGAATCTTTAAGAGTTTGGAGATATTTTTTAGGATATTAGACGTAAAAAAACGTCTCTGCCTTGATCGAACACTATAGTGTGTGGAATTTCGAATATGCAAATAAAGTTTTCTACTAGCCTTTTTGCTATACTTTCGGCTTCATGATTCGGTAGAGCAAATGCACGAGAAAATTTGGTTAGGTCATCCTGGAGTGTCAGTATATACTTGTTGCCTTGCCCTGTTAGAGGTAAGGGTCCAACGATGTCTACGAATATTTTTTCGAAAGCTTTGGAACTCGTGGTGGTTATTTCCATTAGCATTTTATTCTTCTTCCTTGCTAATATATTTATTTGACAAAAATCGCATTGTTTAATGTACTGTTTTATATCTGCTTTCATTTGAGGCCATTAAGATTCTTGTTTTATTCGATTGTAAGTCCTGTGATATCCCGAATGTCCTGAAATAGGATTTGAATGGCATTCTTTCAATATGTCTTCGATCTGGTGAGCTTCTGGGGTGATTTTTAGTTTACTATGAAGGTCGATTTCAAGATTAGTATGACCAAATACAAATCTCAGAATTGTCCTTATTTTATGGAATTTAAAAAGTTATTACCGATGGTGGGAAGGCTAATCTTGTCGATTTGGTGTTGTTGAAGGTTAGTTTTAGCTTTAATAACCGGTAGTACATTGATTCGTGGATGGTGCTATCCCATTAGTGGGTTTTGTAGAAGATATATATGTATAGTTCGATTAGAATTAGTTTACTGAATGCTACTAGGCTGAAGTGTTTTGAAGTGATTGTATTTTTCATTAAACCCTTTTAGGAAATGATTGCCTCCATATTTCAAATATGTGGAAGCAAATAGAACTGTGTTCCTAGATTTCGCAAATATGTCATCGTCCGTTTCGATTATGTTACTGCAAATAATTAAAGAATTTTTTGTTGTTCCTGGAACCTCAGAATAATCGGCCGTGCTAGAATTGGCTCCTTGAGTCTGGTTTTTCCGTTTGAATGTAGTACAGGGAGTTGTCGTTTACTGGTTCTGGGGTAATTTCGACGGGGTTACGACTTAATGTGTCTGCAACGAAGATGGATTTACCTGGTTTGTAACAAATTTCGTAGTGGTACTCTTCTAGGACTAATCTCCAACGTACTTGCCTTGAGTTCGGGCCTTTGACGTTAAAAAGCCATGTGAGAGGCTCTTTCTGTTACAAGAGTTAGATTCGGCACAATTTAGGATGCGGCTTGCATAGGAAATTGGGAGATCGTTTGGCGGTTCTTCTTGAGCTAATAGGGATCCTATCGCGACCTGTGGTTAAAAGAACGTCTTTGTAAAATCTGGATATTGTAACAAAGGTTCTGAACGAAGTATATCTTTGAGTGTTTCGAAGGCATCTTGTCGAAGACTTGTCCAATTAAATGTGACATACCTTTTTAACAGTTTTGTCAGTGGTTTGGTGATTTGGCTGAATCTTCGATAGTAACCGGCTAATCCCAAAAATGACTTGATTTTCTTGGTTTTTTTGGGAACTGGAAATTCGGCTTTGACTTTGTTAATGTCGAGTTTAACACCATGGTCAGCCATCAAGTGTCCAAGGTAGATAACCTCTTTTCTTAGAAACTCACAATTATCTGGTTGGATTATATTCCGAGAGCCTCTGGAATATCTCAATCAACCTTTCAATGTGGGTTTTAAGATTGTCGGCAAATATGACTATGTCATCAAAGTATACGAAACACCTGATGTTTTGACTACAGGCTAATACAGTGTTCATTAATAGTTGAAATGTCGCTGGCGCGTTTCGGAGTCCAAAAGGCATCCTGTTGAACTGGTAATGTCCCGTTGGAGTGGAGAACGCTGTCTTGTCAGCATCCTTGGGTGACATTCGTATTTGGTGGAATCCTGAAGTAAGGTCAATGGTTGAAAAATATTTTGAGTGGCCTAATTGGTCTAGAATATCGGTGATGTTTGGTAAGGGGAAGGAGTCGCCTATGCTGAATTCATTAACTTTCCTATAATCAATAACTATTCGCCATTTTATTTTTCCGGACGCGTCTTTTTTTTTTGGGTACTACCCAAACGGGAGAATTCCATGGGAGATGGGGATGGTTGGATGATTCCGTCATCTAACATTTTGGTGGTCTGTTTGTTTATCTCTTCTTTGTGTACTTTAGGGTAGCGGTAAGTCTTGAAATTGATCGGTGAATTGGATGTCATGGGTATTTCATGCATTATTGCCTCTGTATAGAATAATTTATCGTCTTCTATGTAGAAGATTTAATTGAAGTTCTGACAAATTTGAATGAGTGATGTCTTTTCCTCTTGATTTAAATGTTCTGTTCTTAGTGTGATGAAACCGGCTAGTGTGGTACGGCCGAAAAATACAAAACATATTGGAAACGCCGCAAAAACGATTATCGGTAACCCACTTAGCGAAAAAAGTTTAGTTAAGCTAGAATTAGAAAAGTGATCAATAAAAACGAGGTGTGCGGCGATGGTAAGAACTGTTACCGTAAAGGGTTGGTGCCAGAGGTGTGTGTCAAAGTCTTGAGACAGAAAACAGCCAAAGTGAAGAAATACTGATTTCTTCATCTGTATGGCCCAGCACCAGTTGGAGCTCCATCAAACTTGTAAGCGCTAGGCAGTTTCCTAGCTACAAGCTAAACTGCTTACGAGTTGGGTTTAAAATGAGCTCCAACATTCACCGGTGAGGGGTTGTGATGATGTCCAGAGTACGGGAGCCAGGTCCAATGATCGTTAAAAATTAATTTTCCAATTATTAGTGAACAATACGGATGTTATTGTTACTGAAACGGAAAAACTATAGTTTTTTGAGTAGTTTGAAAGAGTTTTTTAGATATAACTGTTCTTTCACCAAGCTTGCGAGCTTCTAAGAGTTTAAATTGGTCATTTAATTGGCGATTAACGAGGTTGACGAAGCGTGCAAACTCGGTAATTAAATTTATTTAGTATACTTGAATTATGATTTTGAGGACTTGAATTTGGATTTTGATTTCTGTTATTTCTGCTATTATTGTATTTACGTTTTCGACATTCGTTAATGAGATGTCCTGGTTTTTTGCAATAGTTGCAGAATTTTTGATTTTGGTTTGTTGGTCTTGGATTTTGATGGTTATTTCAATTTTGTGAGACATGTCAAATGTTTTGTTCATTAGATCGAAAGTTGTTTCTCCTTCGACAATTGTTGTATACGTGACCTGGCTTGTTACAATAAGTATAATATTTAGGCGAGAAACTTAAGTTATAAAATTTGTTAATTTCTAGTTAAGCTTTAAGTTCTTGTTCCTCGCTTAGAGCAATCGCTATAGCCTCTTCTAAGAAATTAGATTTCTGACTTTTGACTAAAATACATAGGTCTTTTTGCAACCCAGAATAAGCGTCATAAAGAAATTGTTTTAAATCTGACCAGTCACCAAAGCTCCTATTTCTTACAATGGCTATAGCGTTGTCAGTAAGTTTGGTTTCAATTAATGTAGAAAGCAGGGGTTTTTGTTCATCCTTAATTACAGCATAAGCTTTATCACAGTTGTCACATAAAACTTAATTAACATATCCTTAACTGTTTCGAGAGAAAATTTAACCATTATTATTGATGCTTTTGATTTTCTTTCAGTTTCCTTTTGCTCAAATTGTTCTTCGATTTCGTTTAGGTTTGGATATAAAGGCATAGAAAACAATGTGACTTACAGAATAACGAGTAGAGAACCAAGTCGCATTTTCTGGAGAGGGTAGCTTCGTCTGGAAGAATTTGCTGACCTCGGTACCTCCGGCTGCGGGGCTGCACTATGGGGGGGGGGGGGGGGGGGTTCCGTAAAATACGTCACTAGAATCCCACTTCTGACACCAGTGTTTTGTAATGTACCCGGTGCGGCAGTGGAATAAAATATTTCTGGGTTCTCGTGTGTTTTATTTGTTTAACTTAACTTATTACAAACGTTGCGTAGAAAAATCAAATTGTAGGTGTCGGCTAACTGAGAGAGAGCCCTAGATATTGGATAGTTCTAAATTGCTAACAATTAAGATAACTAATGGTTTGGGGAATGGAATTGCTTCCTGACGTTTCGTCTACTAGTGCGGCAGACATTATCAAATTTTATAACTGTTTGTTTTTGTTTGTTTTACTCTTATGTTGACTTGTTGTTTATTGAATTTCAAATTGCCTCTATTATTGCACTTAATTTTTTTGTAAAAGAGATGCTCAGTTTTATAAGAACTCTTGTAATATAATGTTTTATTGTTTTATTTGATATTTTATGCTAAATAAAGACACTTTAACATTCAGATGACTGCTAAATAATCTTCATGATCATAATTTTGTAACTTATAAATTAATATCTGACAAATACGGGGTGTTCATTAGAAAACTTCGTCTAGTTGGTTGTGAAATGTCAAAGGAAAAGAATGGAGAAACAAAAGTCCATTTACTTTCATTATGCCATCCTTTTCTGTCAAAATTGTATAGCCTCCTAAATGAAGTTTTCTAGTGAACACCCAGTACTAATGATAATAAATTTTGCTTTCTCAAAATCAGGTATTGTAACAGGTAAAGTAAATTACTTAATTCGTGTATGTCAGCTCAAATTCAGAAAAAAATTAATTTTCCAAGAAAACGCAAAGACCAAGCAATAGGAATGTTTAATAGTTTTACTAGGAAGCTAAATTCTGCATATAATGATACTATAAAATACAGGGTGCCTAATTTAAATAAAACGAGTTATTACTGTTTAAAGCACAGTAGTTAATATTTAATACATACCGCAAAAAATCCAATGTACTATTAGCCCACCAGCCAATTTTGGTGGTTGAAAAGAAACCAAGTGCTGAGATTTTAAACATTAAATTTGATGCTGCATTTTCACAAAATCAGGACTATCTGAAGAACGGTACGGTTTAGATGCCTTTTTATATCACTTTGACAATCAAAACAAACCGCGTGTTGACGATCGAGTTGTCAAATTGATTAGGATGTCGAATTGTAAATTAATGCCTGGACAACGTATAGCATCCAACTTGCATTTAATAGGCATCATTACCTCAGGTGAACTGCGCCACTCGCTACGCTCGGGGGCTCAAATGTCACCTTCGGTAATGATGGCCTGCATTATATACTTGTTAGTTAATATACTATTATTCGCAGCTAAAATGGCTTTCCTGACTCGCCCATATTGCCTGGTAAAAGGGAAGAGCCTCGCTAGAAAAGTAACACTTTCGCTCCTTATAAAGCAATATATAAAGCTTTTCAACAAGTTTTTGGATTCAGGTGGCCATGGAAATCTGATAGTTTGCCCTTTGCCATCTATATTTGTAGAGTGACTGCTGAGACATACAACTTATTCATAAAGTGGATTTTTTTCCTGTTTTTTCCAAACCTCAGGAAAATAGAAAAAAAAAATAAAAAATTGAATCAAAACAAAATAATAATCGTTTTTTTTTTTTTATAATTACCTTCTAGACATATTGATTTAATTTAACTTACTTAATTGCCAAATATCAATAAAATAGTTATTTATGTATTAAGAGCGAAAAGTACAACTTTTTTGCTCGGAAAGTGAAGTTCGCTTTGCGTCGAGCGGCAATCACTCGGGGGCAAAAAAGTTACTTTTTGGTCGTAATGCATACAACGTCTTTTCTGCAAACGATCAATTTCAAATAACGTGAATCACAACTGAGCATAACTGAAGAGAAAATCTGAAAATTTAAATCAAAGTAACAATGACGTTTTTAATAATTGGTTGGGTGGTGGTAGTTGCTATTGACAGCAAGCGAAAAAATCTTTTTTTTGCTTGCTGTCCTGGGCAACGCGCGGAAAAGTACACTCACATTATGATCCTCAAAAAAGGTTAGGTTTTCGTTTGTCTAATGAAAGCGTAAAATGCGTCATTATTTGACGTTTGTAGAAAAATCATGTTTATTATTATTTTACTACCTATACATAACTTTTGAACTATGGATAGAGCAGATTTTTTTCTAGATAAAAATGACAACAGCCCAACGCGACACACCTAAAACGAATGTTCTGTTTAAATAAAAATGAAAATATAACAAAAAAAATAAATTGTAATTCTATTAATTTAGAGAAGGAAAAATATAAATAAAAAAAATATTTAAGTCAAACCCAAAAGCACATCGAAGTCGGAATCCGAATCCGAAGTGCGGGAATAGGAGTTTTCTGAAGAAATCTCTGCTCCTGATTTCTTCATTTCGATTTCTTGATCAATACATTAACACTAACATATTTTGATTTCATGAATGATATATAAATCTAATAAAATTATTCTCCGTATTTACGTGTTTTGGATTTTTGTAACCTCTATTTCGCCTTAAAATTTAGTCACTCTAAAAACTTCTAGAGTATGTGGATTGATTTAGATCAATTTTTATCCTAATTTTAAGCTGAATTGTTTAGAAATCTTAAATTTCAATTTTTTACACGTTTTGAGTAATTTCTATTGATTTTTGGGTCTAATCCTGACACGATTTTCTCAAATAGCCCCAGATTTTTATTTTTGTGGTAATTTTAGTCAAATTACCCATATTCTGATCAAAAAATTAATTTTACCAAAAACAACAAATTAGAAGATTTGAAGTTCTCCAAAAACTAAAAAATTTGCATTTTTATATACCATGCGTTTCGTTCTAATTCTAACCTCAATATCTTCAAAGACCCAATATAAGAAGGAATTCAAAGAACGCCCAAGATCAGTTAACTTTACAGGTTACCTCATTTTTTAGAGAGAGAACCACCTGTATACGTCAGCCAACGTCACAAGACTTAATTTTCGCCATTCCCCCTATGCTTTTGTAAAGCGTGGTTTAATTGTTTTTATTAAATAATAATTTATTTTTTTTTATTGAGTTTTGTTAAGATTTTTGGTATTTTTGTCTGCTGAAACCAAGAAGTTATTTCCTACATTATTACTATATTACAGAGTGAAGTTCATTTTTATACATTTTCTGATTTATACTAGTTGAGTTTGCTAATTAAATCCCGAGCGCTCCGGATTTCAGCCTATCTCACTCTAGCTTGTTAAGATTTTGGGAAATGGTCAGTGTCCAGAGCGCTCGGATGGAGTTACCGAACGGCCGAACTATATCATATATGTTCTAACCCTATTTTCTTAGCCGTTTTGTGAAGTTTATTTCCGATATTTAAGAAGTATTCTGAATGAAAGTATTACTTTGCATGGTGTAAAATAAGTCTAAATAAACCCCAAATTTATAATAATTAAGAATTCTTGTCGAACATTAACATCTAAAAGCTTGAGTTTTCAAAAAATAAGGCATCTCTGACAAATCACTCATTTAAATCATTGCAAAATTGTCAGCCGTGAATTCTCATGACGTCACAATAGCTCTTTCTCTATTTTTTTATTTTAAGAACGCCGGCGTAATAAACAATTTCAAATGGTAAACATCACTGCCACCTAGACTATAAGGCCGTGAAGCAGAGTCTGTGACGTCACAGTCGTGGTCCAAGGTCACCATTTGAAATGGATGGATTTCAAATGATTTCGTGTATATTTTACGTGATTTTACTGTGATTATTCTGTTTTTAATGCGAATTTTGTTTTTATGAACATTACTGGACTTTGGAAACGTATTAAAGTTTGTGATGAATTCGGAACTATGCATTTTAGTGTTTAAAAACTGTGAAAATGCCTTACCGGTGCTGTGTCGAGGTGCAACACAAAATAAAGAATGGACCTAAAAAATCGGTTTTTTGGTTTCCCAGGGATGAAGATTTAAGAGAAACATGGATTAGAGCCTTTAAAAGAGAAGAGTTCGTGCCTGGAGAACATAGTAGGGTACATTTATACATAAATAAGTAACAAGAATTTTAGAGAAAGTTAGGTTATCCCTCAGATTTCGTTTATAAACAAAGCATGAATTCCATGAACTTTGTAGAAAACTGGTGTTTTAAGTATGTGAGGTGCATTTTCGCAAAGATGAAGTACAGAAAAAGTTTATTTTTTATAATGAAGAAACACATCAGACTTTGCAAGCCCCTTTGGACATTCCAAAATTGATCGTGGTAAGAACTTATTACACACTTAACTTATGCTTATAAATTATATAGTCTCCATTTAACTATTAAATCTCTGAGTATGAAACAGATCCCTTGAAGGGATACTTTTATTTATTGAGTTGAGAAATGAACTTGTACCATACCAGTCATATTCCGAGGAAAAGCAGAGGATAATAAGATAATGATGTCAACATTTTTGTCTTCTGTAACATTCATTCATATTTTTGTTAAGTTTTTTTTACACTCTTTTACGGTATCAAGCTGCTGTGGCTTGGATGCATTGTTGTATAAGCTATACCTTCTAAATAAAAAACGTATGTTTCTTGAATTAACTGTTTTATTTTTGATTGCTAAGGGCCAAATGTTGTAATAATCAAAACATTATTTGTGTGGGTTTATCCAACTTCTTAGTTGTAGTCATAATAATTGTATTCTCAATTTTCACCCATTACAACCCGTGTAAACAAAATATCTATGACAAGGCTTGTTTACACGGGTTGTAATGGATGAAAATTAGGAATATGATTAGAACTATGACTAATAATAAGTTGAATAACCCGGGATTTACTACAACGAAAAGTAGTTGGCAATTTCATCTTACATAATTACCTATAAATAGAAAAAAAAAACCACTTCCTGCAGATTACAACATTTTGCACTTTCAACACATATCTCTGCATACAGTTTTTATTACTTTGAGTCCTTGCTGTTACTACACACACTAGCACTCAAATCCTCTCGAAGTAGGGAGGAAGTAGGCTCGATACATCTCTGTTTGTGGAAGTAAGTAGGTAGGTACTTTCTGGACACTGGCACTTTCCAACTACTATTGAGTTTTTACCATTTTGACTGTGAAGACCTCACTAAAGAAGTTCTATGCAGGACATCAAGTTTTGGGTATAAATGGTAGGTATATGATGATCTCTTGCTTATTCCTTTAAGAAAATTAACAGTTAAAAGATAATGTAATTCCTAAAGATAATTCCTAAATTTTTAACAGAAATATGAAGTTTACTGAGTTTGATCTTAGTCATGTAGTACATTTACACCACATGGACCAAATTAGACCAAGGAACAAATTGAGTACCTAATCAACTTGAATCAAAGTTTGTCAAAGAACAGCTGTTTTAGTTATAAATGGAAGCTTTAGCCCTTTTCGGAAACTGCAATCCAATTCCAGAATCCAATTTGAGGCTAAAGTGTTTACACCACAGTGACATCATTTGATACTTGGACCAAATGTTTGGTCCATGCAGTGTACCTAAACGAGTAAATGTAATACATGGTCTATATTGGAATACGTTGAGAGCAAATAAATCTGTTTATGTAACAAATTTTGAAATTTGTAACAGGGTGTTACATAAAGGAGCTAGGGTTTTGTATAAAAGAATATAAATGATTAGAAAATCTTTTTGCATTCTTTGCTCTGGGTGAAATAACTCTTGGGAAAAAAAGCTACATTCTTAATAGGTATATATTAAAAAGTTAAATGCAACCCTCTATACTTGCCTACTGGCAAGTTTACTGTTCTAGTTTATAGACTTTAGTCTGGCCTTTTTCAAATTCAGAAATCAGGATGAGTCACTGAGGGTTAACCTAACTTTTTTTTATAAAAGTAGGTACTCTGTATTTTAACTTACCCTACTATTTTCTTCAGATATAGATTAGCTTACATCCATTTTTTCTTCACACCCTCATTCCTTTGAAACCAAACAACGAATTTGCTAGACCTGTTTACATTGATTTCGCACCGTGACACCCAACCACGTTTGAGAAATTTTCAACACTTTTAAAGCACTTGTTGTTAGTCTAAATGCAGCACTCATTATTATCCTTTGAGGCGAAAAGTTAAAATATAATCGCTACGCACTCGGTAAGCTTAGCAAACGAGCTGTAAAGCCCTGTCAAGGTTTATTACACCGACAGGTTTGTAGGTTGTAGGGTTTTCCTATAGAATTATTTAGCCAACGTAGAAAATCTATTAGTATGCTTCAAACCTTATTGACAAAGTTTCCGTGGTTATTCTGGCCTGGAATAATAAAATAGAGAGAAGTAGGTAATTATCTCAAAATATAAATTTCGGCACTCTATTACTTCCAGTGTTCAAATAAAATCTAAAAAGTGAACAAGCGATCTTTTCGTTGACCAGTTTATGCACCAAACTTCATGACACTCTGACTCAAGCCTACCAGAAATCCACCCATTCACTTGCTTGCATCAGGTATTCTTCCACAATACTCACATCCAACCAAACGACGTCTTTAATTTGTAAATAATGCAATAAAATCCAACAATAAAACGCAATGTAACACTCGATGGACTCCTTATTAAATAAATTTTATCTTGGCGAAGGTCGTTGGTAGAAGAATGCGATTTGGTATAATAATCCGCCGGATTCCGTGTGGTGATGTTGATGGAATCCGCGTAAAGTGCACATGCACTTAATTGTTACGACCGAAAAGCACGAAAACCTTAAATTGCCATAAACTGTTCGATCGGACTTTAATGACCGCTGATATCGTTGAATTTAGTGGCCACAATTCTTCGAAAGTGGCGTTATTACCTATACGAAATTCGCCTTGTTATTGAATGGCAAGGACGGACGATGAACTGGGATCAGCTGGAGGCAAACCGATGGGCTTTCCTAAACCTCATTTTAGTACATTACTTTTTTTACACAGCAAGTTATAGAAAAACGTAGGTAATGCATTTTATAAAAGGTTTTAACAGACAGATTCAGTTAACTTAAGGTAAGCGCCTTTCCATAGATTCAGTTCTTGTGCAAAGGCGATTATCTCAAGTTTGTCGTTAACCATGACAAATTTGGTAAAGTAAGAACAATTCTATTGAAACAGTAAGCCTAAATAGATAAAGGCTAACTTACCAAATAGAAGGTAAAAGTTCGGGAGTTTTCGGGGCTTTCCAGAAGGTGGGACTTGTCTACTCCATAAAAACGAAAACATGATTTCTGCTTCTTTACTGAATTGAGTGAACAAGGGTGGATCTATTTTATACATATTAAGTGATTGTGCCGACGTAGAGAGAAAGAGATAGAAATATTTGTCATCAAGTTTGTTTTACATCAGGCCAATCAGATCAGACCATCTCCAAGGGGCAAATAAGCAAATATTTAACGTTTGCATTATTTGAATTATTTGAAAAAGTAATGTTCCTGAATTGTGCCGACGTAGAGAGAAAGAGATATAAATGTTTGTCATCAAGTTTGTCATATATATCAGGCCAATCAGATCAGACCTTCTCCAAGGGCAAACAAGAAAATATTTAATGTTTGCTTTATTTGATTTATTTGAAAAGCCTGTTCCTGATTGTGAGGCGGCTGATTGTATTGATATGACAATAGTGTCTATCTTTTTGTTTGTTTGTGCTGTGAGTTGTGTCAGATCCATAAAGTACCAAGCCAAAGAGGTAAATCAAATATGGCGGGTTTGAAGCCTCTTTATATAATAGTTTTTAAAAGTATGAAATCTCAATGTCATACACTAAATGGCAGAGTAAGCTTGACAGTTTGTGAAAGTTTCATTGGTCAATGTCATTGCCAGTTTATTGACAATTGACCATTCCAGGATGCTTATTCTATAGGGAAGAGTGAAAGTGAAAGTGAGAATTGCTGGTCAATGGAATTCGTCAACAGAATTTTTTGAGCATACGTATACTGTTTAACGAGTGACGAAAATAGCATTTTGTCTCGCAAGAGAAGAGTTTAACAAACGAGGTGAAGCCGACTATTCTGGTTTATTTAATTATATTACGTAATATAATAGTAAATTTACGAAATTTGATATCAAACTATAGTTTTAAATCGAGCTTCTCAGATTCAGTATTTGAAAATTTGATGTTGCATTCAGCCGCTAAAGGCAAAAATGGCCTTTTTCTACAAACGTCAAATAATGACGCATTTTACGCTTTCATTACACAAACGTAAACCTAATCTTTTTTGAGGATCAGAATGTGAGTTTACTTTTCCGCGCGTTGCCCAGGACAGCAAGCGATAATAGCTATTTATGTAACCAGTTACGAAAAGTCCGATTTTGTGGAACGAATGAATGTTTGCGGGACGAGCGCAGCGAGTTCCCGCAATTTGAATGAGATACACAAAAAAGGTTTTTCGTCACGTGTTTCATACAAGATTTTTTCTAATTTTGACTACAAATACCTACTTAGAGAGAGAATTATTATTATTAAACTTCAATATTTACTTTTAAACCACTTTGTATCTACTTAATACCGTAAAACTATAGCAACGATGTGCCACAGCCGAAACCTGCAACTGGTGGTGACACCAACTTTTCATCACTAGTTACGAAAGATTTTACTTTTCGTAACTAGTTACGAAAAGTAGGACGTTACGTCACTGTCATCAGTATTGAAAAGTGCCACTTTATGTCAAAATTAGAAAAAGATTTTTTCGCTTGCTGTCAATAACAACTACCACCACTCAACCAATTATTAAAAACGTAATTGTCACTTTGATTTAAATTTACAGATTGTGTCTTCAGTTATGGTCAGTTGTGATTCACATTATTTGAAATTGATCGTTTGCAGAAAAAACTTTGTATGCATTACAAGCAAAAAGTAACTTTTTTGCTCTCGAGTGATTGCCGCTCGACGCGAAGCGGAGAGCGTCAAACTTCACTCTCCGAGCACAAAAGTTGTACTTTTCGCTCGCTTAATACATAAATAACTATTACGGCTAGGGCAAGATATGACGAAAGTTGTCTATTTTACAAGGTCGTAGAAAAAAAAATAATTAAAGGGTTCGAAGAAGATTAAGTTAACTTTCCAATAGTCATATTAGTCCCAATTTTTTGATAAACATGAACTTGTTTGTTAAGGATTCCAAGTGTTTAGCGTCCCAATAGCAATAGTACGAAGGTGAATTAGCAGGTTGGGGACGCAATAACAACTTCAATCAATTTTCAAATCGCCGACGTTTCGACCGTAGACATACCTTAAGAGGTAACTAATCTTATTTATAATTTTTTTAGTTTTTGTCATTACATTTTTAACTCAATGTTATTAGTTACATGTTTTACGTTGTAGTGTTCCATTTGTGTTCAAATCAATTTGTATTTTTTAAATCTTTGTGTTCAAATATATTTTAAACACACAGTCAAAATAATTTTAATTGTTTATTTTTATCGCCCATTGGTAACTGTGATTGTTGTGTTTTTTGCTTACATTTGTAGCCTTGATAAAGACCGCAATATACGGTCGAAACGTCGGCGATTTGAAAATTGAATAAAGTTGTTAATTCGTCCCCAACCTGCTTTTGTTGAGGATGTTGATGACAGGGAAAAGTGTTGGTTATCCAAATTCCTGTCACAAAAACTACAAAAACAGAATTCTGAAAAATAAATAAGCAATCAGGTTTCACCATAAAAACTACGTTGAGGACTCCTTGCCAATAAAATAGAGAGATTTTTCATAAAATACTTGGTAACTGCAGTGGAACAAAAGACATTGTTACGGGATACAGGTTCCAATAATTTATCGTCAATTAACTGCACACTTTTATTTACTTTTAACAATTACAACAAGATTAAAACACTGCAAGTTTCGTACCCATTTCGCGCGGCTCGCGAGAGTTTATATACCCGGCCTGAATACACTCTTGTAGTTTCGAGAACGGAGGCGACTGTTCCCGGTTCTCGTTTACTCCAGACGGGTTACCGGGGTTGCGGGCGGCGCTCGACGTTGCCGCTTCGACCTGAATCTCTGTGGACCGACGGTCGGGCGTAACATTGCCCCCCTCTTAGTTCTGATCGTCCCGATCAAAGAAATCTCCACAACTGTAAGTCTTTAACCGTTCAAGATGTACCACTTACATCTTTGCTCTAGGGTTACGTCGTTGATCCGTTTGATGACTGTGTATGGACCCTCCCAAGTTGGAGACAACTTGAGTGACTTTCCTTTCCTCCTCTGTGGATTATACAGCCAAACCAAGTCATCTGTCTTAAATCCTGCAGAATTTGCTCTTAGGTCATATCTAGCTTTCATCCGATGGCTGGCACTCTTTATCTTTGTCTTCACGTTTCGATGGATTTCCTTCCGCCACCATTAGAAGAGGCAGAGATTTGTCCTAATCTTTCTGGTGGTCCGCTACCATTTTGCAGACGTATTGCGTACGTTCCGCCGACGGCACCAGCTGAGACGTTTAGTCAGCGAACCCTGAAATTGGCCAATCAGGTGCCGATTTCCAGCGTTCGCTGACTAAACTTCTAAGTTTCTGCCGTCGGCGGAACGTACGCATTATTCCAAGTTTCGATTGAAACACTCGACTATGCCACCTGATTGTGGATGGAGGGGAGTTGTCCTTGTTTTGCGGATTCCCAGAAGTTCCGAAGTACTGACCTTCTTGAAAAGTTTCGATTTAAGATTCCCTCTCTGATCCGAATGAAGTTCTAATGGTACGCCGAATCTACTGAATAATTCGTCAACCAAGACCCTTGCTTGATTTGGTAGTGCATAAGCTTCAAGCCATTTAATGAAATAATCCATGGCAACTAAGATGTACGATAAGCTGGAGCGTGGCACTTTTCCCATCGGGGCTTTCCCAAGTCCTCTTCAGTAAACCATTCTGAATCGCCAAGAAATCCCATTGAGCCCACATAGCTTTTACTTCCAGGCTCTTATCTGCTATGTCCTTCCAATCAAGTCTTTGATTTTCCAACTTCCATTGACGTATTAACCCCAAAGCATTATCGGTTGGTTGTTCGACCTTCATTTGTTCAGTGGTCCAATGTTCGTCGACGTCAATTCTGGTTCTCCTAAGCATGCTTGGTCCTTCTCGTTGTTCTGCGTTACCATGAAATCTGCCTGGACGATATTCAATTTTGCCAGGGATGGTGAGGCTTTTAAGCGAAACATCTTAGACTTCGTGCAAGTCACGTACCTTAAAAACGAGCAGAGATTCCACTGCTCGAAACGTCGTGTAAAAAACTCAATACAGACGATGGAAGTCCAAGATGTTTCGTTTAATAGTACATCATTGTCTACCACCTTTAAACAAACATGGTGATGCTTCTTCCAAGCTGTCCAATCCTAATGATTTTGGGGGCTTCCGTGGGGCTAGTCAGCGTTCGCCCATTCACACTGATTGGTCTTAGTTTTCCGGCTGATGTGTCAATCCGCCAGATTGTCGTCGTGGCGGAGTCTGACTCTTTTCCAGTGGAACGCGACTGTCCCTTTTAAAATGGCCCATTCTGCCGCAGTTGAAACCAGATCCGGGTTTCTGTAGGTCGGCATTTCGGTCCATATTTCGTCTGTAACCAATGTCTTGTGCCCTGCTATTTGATTGATCGAAATATGAAGTCATTTGCTTCCTCAATTCACGCTGCTCGTCCAACGATTGCTTTAAGATTGAATTTGGGTGCGGCTCTTCCTGTACGTCAACTATTCTAACTTTGTGGCCCGTGTTAATTCTCAACGCCTCATACTTCCAATGCCCGAAGTAATGCCTTATTTGCACTGGTAGGACGAGTCAACCTCAAATGATATTTCATTTCACTGTTACGAACTCCTTCGATAAACTGATGGACTGATAGTTGCTCAAGGAAATTAGAGGAAGCCGCAGGATACGCTAATCTTGTCAAACGCTCAATGTCCGCTCCAAATTCCTGTAGGTTTTCGCCTGGCTTCTGCTGCCTCATCCGCAGTTCTGTCTGGTAGATGATATTTGGCGATGAGCGTCATCAAACCTCCGCTTTAACGCCGCGGCAATTGCGTTGTAATTACACTTTTCGGTGGTCGACAATGTAGGCATGATGTCTGCAGCTATTCCTCTCAAAGCTACTAAGAGTTCGGTAGCCTTGTCCGATTCTGTCTATGCATTTTCAACTGCTTCCGCCTCAAATTGGTTTTGATAGATGCTCCAAGAAGTAGTGCCGTCGAAAATTGGAGGCCTAGTAATGTTTATTCGCTCAGCGGTTGAAGTTGGCCAACTGCGACGTGTTTTCCAGATCCGTCACCGTTTTTCTAACTCCGTCATTTTCATCTCTACTTCATGTTTGACTTGATCCACGTCTTGTTTGACTTGATATACGTCTTGTTTGACTTCAGTCATTTTGGTTGAGACAAGTTCTTGCAAACCGCGACGACCATCCGTTAATGCTTGAAACAGAGCTTGATTTTTTCTTTGTTCTTTTATCTCAAGTTGCCTATGATTTTCTTGTTCCTTTTTGTCAAGTTACCTTTATTTTTCTTGTTCTTCCAGAAAATTTCTTTGTTCCTCTTTGTCGAGCAGCCTTTGTTTTTCTTGTTCCTTTTTCTCAAGTTGCCTTTGTTTTTCTTGTTCTTCCAGAAAATTCCTTTGTTCCTCTTTGTCCTTCTTCAGCATTTCCATAAGTGCTGCCAGTTGTTCATCCATGATTTTTGTTGTAGATCGGGTATATGGCATGTAGAAAAAAATCAAAGTTCTTGCGTTGTCCTTACCATGCAAAATTCCACGCGCGCGACGACTTCTTTGGCCGGTCACAAGTTTGATGAAATTTATTCCACTTTCTGACACCTGTTGTTACGGGATACGGGCTCCAATAATTTATCATCAATTAACTGCACACTTTTATTTACTTTTAACTATTACAACACGATTAAAACACAAATACTCTCTACTAACAATTCGCACTGTTCGCTTATTTACTACACTGCACTATCTATTGGGTCTCATCTCGCGCGGTTCGCTGGTGTATATACCCGTCCTGAATATACTCTCGAACTTTCGAGAATGGAAGCGATTGGTCCCGGTTCTTGTTTAGTCTAGATGGGTTCCCGGGGTCGCGGTCGGCGCTCGGCGTTGCCACTTCGGTCCGAATCTCTGTGTACCGACGGTCGGGCGTAACAATATTATTTTTAATAGTTAATTTATTGAGTTTGACAGCAGAATTAACCATTTTGGTATTTCGGAAAACAATGAAAACCAAGACTAAAAAAGTATTGTCATTTTATCAGTGGCGAGATACAGTTGAGTAATTTAAATAATTGTAGTTGATTTCTTAGCTTTAAACATAAATGCATTATAATGATATTTCATTTATCTATAGTATGTTCGTAGCCAATGATGTGAGCGAGAAACTTAACGAAAGAGGAAACAAATTATTAATACAACTATTTTTTAAGAAAAGCCCAAATCTTGTTAATTTGAAGTTATTAAATAAAGAGTAGAAAAGGAATATCAAGGTCAAAATCTCTTTGTTTCTCTGACATAAATCTTTGTTTATCTGACATAAAGTAAATAATATGTTAAATATGAAAAAAAGCGCCAAATTCAAATATTCGCCTAAAATCGGAGCCTCGTGACATCTAACGGATATCATGATTAATTCCATTGACTTACTATTAGATCTAAATATAATCGTAATATCTAAGAAATAAGTACTGACAAGCTCACTTGATACCGGCTTTTGATTGGATAAGTTAAGGAAGATGATTAGAAATAAAAGCCTTTAAATTAGGTTTGGTTGCAGAACATGAGGGATGAAATTGACCAAAAATACAAATTAGTAAAAACTGTACTGAGAATAGTTCAATGGACACCCGATGGTGGGCTAGATGCTTGTTGTTCGCTCTAAACGCGCTGTTTGGGGTGTTTTTTCCAAAATCAAACTTGTAATAAAATTACATTAATGAAATTTATGCTTGAGCGTGCGACGTGAGTTTTCATGATCTTGACGGTCACTTTTTTGTAGTTAGAGATAGTACATCTGAAAGAAACGATCTAGTATGTTTGTAGGAGCGACGGGCGTCGTGGTAGATTCAAACCGTCACTAAGGGTGACTTTTACAACTATCAGTAAAACTTCAGTTTGAATATAAAACACTTGTAATGACGTAGATTGCATTGTTACCAACAATGTATTCTACGTCATTACTGGTGTTTTATCTTCAAACTGAAGTTTTACCAATAGTTGTAAGAGTCACCCTTAGCTATCTTCTCAACAATAATAGATCATTGAATAGGTATTTGATTCTTAAACAACTCAGGTTATACGCTCAAAACTTAGGCAATGTGTAAACAAAAATTTCACACTGTTTGAAGCAAATAACGCACCCATCGAAACGAGCCTGCTCAATTAGAGAAAGAAACAAAGCCTTTAGATGGAGGGGCCACAGCCAGCAGGAGTTCAATAGACCAGTTCTTCTAAAGAAATATGGATTGCCAAGAAAGGCGTATACATTTGTATTCTGTTCACATGCTCAGGGGGTTATGATCATTTCAATTCGAATTTGAGCTGACAACCTCAAGAAGTTTAGTTTGGAGAAAGACCAAATTAGAGAAAATTATTCATTTTAAGTTAAATCGATAACAATTATTCAATACACAAATACAACTTAATTAACGTGGGTATGCAATCGTTACCGTTATAATAATGGTATGATCTTGAGACTATTGCGTTACATACTAAGTATCGTGTTAGAATACCTTGGCAGCTCTAAGGTGCTAGCATAAAAACGAGAATATGAAGTCATACTGAGAAGTGTTCTGTTCATTGCACCTTGCAGCTGAACACCACATTTTTAACACAAAAGACGGGCAGGTTGGATTTGACCTTAATTAGGCGCGCTTCATTGTGCCAAAAAAAGAACCAACCAACGTAGGTGTATCGGAAATAATCATTTTTACCTGATGGCAATTGTTTGCTATCCATTAGGACTATTAGCTTTCTCGTAAACAACGTTCTTTCGGGTTTTTGTCAAGGATTTTCATAGTTCACCTACTAATTAATCATTTCACTTGACGGATTTTTGTTGTAACACTGAACGGGTTAGAATCCGCCTTATCGCGCATTAAGACTAAGTTGCTAAATAACTTGTCCACGTATACAATCCTCAATCAAATGCAATGTATGAAAACAATTGCATTTTCCTTGCGTAATGACTATTATTATTAACGTAATATGAAAATCAGGGTGGTACTTAAAGTAGACTACAACTCTAGATCTGCATAGCTGCAAGAAAATCACTGTTCAGTGCGTGATAATATCAGAATTGCAAATCAGGATAACTAAATGGTGCACTTTAATAATAACCTTGGAATGCTAGAGGTAGTAAAATGATGGAATGATACTCGTCCGCTTATTGCAGACAGAACTATTAAAGGTCGAAATTTCAACCCCGTAGAAATTTTGAGAAGGACCATAATAACCGGCTACATATCAAGTTACAAAAAAAAAAATATGAAAAATTAAGTCAGAATTTATAACATTTTAAGAAGCTTTTAAAATGAAATATTAACGTTTTACCTGACGCACGAGGCAATGAACCACAGTGACGTCAGAGGGGCCAACGCCTTCCACTTTTTGGATTGGCGTGTCCGCACTCCATCAACCCAAGATAACGTTTCGAGGTTTAGGAAATTAAATTACATCACACTTTAGACTCTGAGGATTTTTGTGGTTAGTGCGAACAATGTGGCCGACAATAATATGCAAAAGCGGTGACCCTGTATACCTAATACACCTACTCTTAACTAGGCCGACTGGTTTATTCTTTAAGGTTACCAGATATGAAAGTAATTGTTCATTAATTCCTATTCAGCCCAAAAGCTGCTTTTTATTGCCTACTTCGCTCATGTGCCTTACGTAACAAGACCTGCATGATTTTGAAAATCACCTACAATTCATTAACATCTTCAAGTTGAACTTCGTATATAAGAAATGACAAGAATCAAAAATTATATAACGAAAAGTAAATTTCAATTCAATGCATATCTCAGGAAAGTCACGATTTTCTATTTTATGGTCTTCCTCAATTTCTGTAGGACTAGGTGGGTACTTCGCAAGTGATTATTCGTTATCTGGCCGCCAATGAAATCATTTGTTATTTTGAAGCATGTCGTGAATTACTTTCTTCGATATTTTCTCGAAGAAAGTAAGAAGTCTCTCTTCGAAGTTGTCACTTTTGTAAAGTCAAATGTCCAGGAATGACACTGGCGGCTCCAGAGCGCTTTGAAAGTATCCTCATCCTTTGTTTTCTTAATAAGAATGTAAGGATGAGAATCTCAGACTTATCTAGTGCTGCGACCCGAAATGACAGCTAATTAAGTAAGTGACAAATGTCAACAAGTGACAGTGACAAATAATAAATGGCGAGTCAAGGTACAGTCGAAAAATTGGAGACCATGAGGTTGCGGCTTAAAGACTCAAATCTACGGAAGAGCGGTGAGATATTGTACAGAGTAGGAGCAAGCGACATCCACCAGCGTATTAGATCTAACACTGCATGGCAGATGGCTCTCGGTTCGAGAAGGAATCCATAGTGCTCTGTACCTCGAAGGTTATCGGAACCAGAACGAAATGTAAAGAGTAGGTGGTCACCAATTTGTCGATCAACGCATCTAAATACTAGTTTCGGGGTCTACCCCTCTTCAGTACAGCTTTGGCTGATCGACAAATTGGAGACTGTGAGTTCGCGGCTGAAAAGCAAAAATCTACGGACGAGCGGTGAAATGTTGTATAGAGCAGGAGCCTACCTCACAGGTTATCGGAACCAGAACGAAGTATAAAGAGTAGGTGGTCACCAATTTGTCGCTCCGCTCTTCCGTAGATTTTTGGCTTTAAGCCGCGAATTCACTAGTCACTTCAAGCACCCAATTCATAAATGAATAAGAATTTCTATACGCTGCGTTTCCGTTAGATGCGCTATTTGGTTAATTATTATTACCTACTTGTTTGCACAATTATCAGTATAAAAAGGTATTCTTAAATACTTGAAAATGTGAAGAAGTAGGTAAATCAAATTTATCTGAATTTGGCTTCACCTACTGTTTGGTTGTTTGACGGCGGTAAAAATATGTGTTTGTTTCTGTGAGCAGCTTTCTCACAGACATAAACAGCTTTTCGTATAGCAAGGAGCTTTTCATATACGATTTCCATGCACCATTTTCTCAATAGCCGTTAAAAATAAGTATAGGGTATTCTGCACAAAAAATTATCAGAATTCCGTAGAGAACTGTAAAAAAGTTGATCTTGATATCATAACTTTTTTTTTCGGCTCCCCTGTATAAATAAAAGTTGGTTCAGAAAATGCGCAAATAAAAACCAAAACCGACGGGTCCATACATTTGTCGCTCAGTGTATATACTGGGCATTGCTTGAGGAGGATTTCCGCTACATTGTTGGTAGACGCAGAAGCTAATTTGGCATGTCTAAAGAGGTATGGTGGATGGAAAGCCAGCACTGTAGCAGAGGGTTACATTGAATAGTCCATGGCAAGCAGGAACTACACAGCAAGAAAGATTTTTTCATCCATTACAATCGACGCATCTGCTGGAAATATCGAAAATGTCTCACCTAGACTAAGTTTGCCACTAGAACAAACGAGAATTGCGAGTCCACCATAGAAGCCTCTGTTCAATCATATCAAAAAATCATAGCCAACTAGACGACGTTTTATAATGAACATATATATACGTATATATACAATGTGTTTTTTTAAGGTGAGCTATGTGCATTGATGCATATGCAATTGAATGTTAAGTCACAGTATAGTGAATATATAAGAGCAGCGTCTATCACGTGACCGCTCCTCCTTCACAATTCTTCTCCTCTTACTTCGCCTAAGATTTAGGCTAAAATAAACAAAAGTTTGGCTATCTTATATTGTATTGTATTGTATTGAATTCAATGTGTGAGTGGACTTATACAGTCCTCCATCGCGACCTGTGGTCTATTGTGGCTCACTCGAAGTATTACCAGCAAGCTTTGCCCCTGCTGGCTCCACTAGTTGTCACCCGTTATGCCCAGACCCTCAACGAATCTGATGTGTCTCTCGGGCGACACTGCGTGCATCTTGAGGTTCAGTGATCGTGTTTCGGAACTCGATTTGGCAATAGCAGGGCAGTCACATAGGACGTGCTCAACTGTGTCGTCATCCTCCAAGCACAGCCCTTCACTCCGTCTCTTCGGACAGTCCGAGTCTGTGCTTGTGAGATCTTAGGTACAGTGCAGCGTCCACTCTGATTTGTCTCCTACTGAGTCTGAGGAATGATTGGGCTTTTGCCCTCCCTATTCCCGTGATAAATTTTTTGGAGTGTGATAGTCCGGGCAGGTTCTCTCACCAGTCCTGGGACTTGGCATTGCTCTATTTCTGAAGTTCAGCCTTGATCAGAGAGTATGGGACTCCCAGTGGCGGCTCCGGGCCTACGAATGCAGAGCCCGTCGCCCTCCTAGCTAGAGAGTCGGCCCTTTCATTGCCTTCGTGACCACGACGGCCCCGGATCCATACCAGTGTGATGCTATTCTCCTGCGATAGGGTGTTCAGAGTCATGTGACAGTTTCAAACAGTTTTGGAATTGCAGCGCAAAGACATAAGCGCTAGAAGCGCTGCCCGACTATCCGAGCAGATCTTTATTGATCTATTGTGTCCTCCCTCTCTAATAGGTGTCGGGCACACAATTTAATGGCATGTATCACTGCCTGAAACACTGTGGTGAATCGACCCAGGCCCTCTGCTATGCAGATGTCATCCGATCTCCCGTACACTCCGGATCCAGCCCCTTCGTCGGTTTTGGATCCGTCTGTGTACCAGGTACTTTCGTCCCAGTCTGCCCGTGAGGGAACCCTGACGACGGCGATGTAGCAAGTGTCCAATGTACGTTTTGATGCCATTAGGTCGGAGATCATGTTCAATACCGCAAGGCCTTCCAAGCCAGCCTGGGCATTGTTGGTCCCATCATCGAATGGCTGCGGTACTATGTTCGTCACTCGTTGCAGCCGGTATGTCGCCTTCATTGCCTCTCATTCCAGGAGTATTGGAAGTTGAAGCAGGTCGAGCGTGCGCTCCATGGCTGCAGTGGGCGTCGTTCTCATTGCCTCCGTAATGCAGAGACATATTTGTCGTTGCAGAGAGGACAGTTTAGCTTTGATGGAGCTCTCTCTGCTCTTTCGATACCAAACTATGGCCCCATATGTGATTATCGGTCTTATTACCGTCACGTATAGCCACATGGTTTGTTGGAGTCCCATCCCCCATAATTTGCCGCACAGGTCCCTGCACGACCAAAGGGAGAGCTGTGCCTTCCTAATGGTACGAGTCACATGTGGCGGCCATGTGAGTGATTTGTCCAGGATGACTCCTAGAAATTTTACTTCGTTGGTAAACAGGATTGTCGTCCCGAACAAAGAAGGCGCTTTCAAGAAGTCCAGCCGCTTTCTTCGGGAAAATGGCCACCTTTCGCCACCGTTCTATCTCACGCTCTTGAACTGCGGCATAACGCTCTTGAATTTTCCGAGAGCGACGCTACTGGTATATATTCTTTATACTATGGTTAACCTTTACTGCGAAGGAATGCAAGTCGTAAACGACATAGAGCAGAAGAGCAAACGTGAACAATATAGAGCAGACATAGAGCTCTACGGCATGCCCAAATTACGGAGAACTGGTTAAAACGATGATAACAACAACACTCAATAAAAAGGGCATCTGAGAAAACAGAGAGAACAAAATTAAAGGAGAAATAAAAGCATAACAGTTAAACCTAAATAGAGCCAGGAGTGCACACTATATGTTGGAAGACGACCTCATATAATGTTCAAATTGTCATAGGACAAGAACTAAATAAGGAAAGATGCAACAAATACATAATACTTGATAGAGACGCGATCATTTACACTTAAGGCTTTAGGTACCTTTCATTTACACTTAGGCATATTCACATTAGGCTGCTCAGTGGCGTCGCTGGTGGAAAAGCATTTAGAGCAATGGGAGCCTTCACACTGCACTGCGCCGCTACGAGCGTGGCGCTGCGCCCCGCAGCGACTAGCGGCGGGATAGGCCGGCGCTCGGTGCTTCTTCCTGATTCACAATAAGCTGCTAAAGCGGCGATGCTTGACTTGCCCTTTTTTTAATTGTTTTGACCAGTTAGCAGAAGAGTAATGCCAAGGAAAGAGTAACTCGGTGAAGTACTTTGTAAAATTGAAAACGAGCATAAAAAAACATGTACCGAACAGCTTATATTTGGCATTGGCAGGCAATCTTCTCTTTGGGACTAGTCCTACAAAAATTATATTGATAGAAAGGTAAAAAAAAGGATTATTTATCGATTTTGGTGTGTGACGAGGAAATGTTTTGTTGTCAAAGTCGACCAAAAATCCTTTATCACAGCCTCCTAAGCATGTTTTGCCTTTCTAACAATCTAATTTTTGTGCCAATATAAACTGCTCGGTTCTAATGTTTTCTATGCTCGTGTTCAATTTTACATAGCAAATTCCTCAAATTACTCTTTCGACCAAAACAATTTAAAAAAGGACAAGTCAAGCAGCGCCGCTGCAGCTGTATAATGTAAATATGGAATCAAGAAGCAGCGCCGCCTGCCAGCCGCCGCTAGTCGCTACTAGAAGCCACCGGCAGCGGGTTGCAGCGCCGCCCTTGTGAAGGTTCCCATTGTTTCAATGCTTTTCCACCAGCAGCACGGCGCCACTGAGCAGCGACGCTTAGCGCCCTAGTGTGAAGGGGCCCTTATTTACAGGGAATTAAAGAAAGAAACTGATTTAGTGGAAAAGGTTTTGTAAGGGTAGAATTAAGCTCACTCGTGGTTAAGTCAAGTTATGTTTCATCAAATGAGAACCTATTAAATGTTCGAATATTCATAAACGAGGTGAAAGTACAAATGAGAAAACATAATAAGAGACGAATAATTAGAGCAGATATATTGAAATAGTATTTTAAAAATATATATTGAAAATGATAAATTGAAAATAGTATATTACACAACAAGCATTTAATGAGAGTCGTTATTCTCGAGGGTAACTTTTGAGCCCACGAGCGGAGCGAGTGGCACAAGATGCCCGAGAGAATAACGCTCATTAAATGCGAGTTGAATACTATACTTTATCCACGACCAAGACTTCGGATTTTCTCAAATGTGATAGGTTATAGGTGCCACAAAGATAATTCACAATTATTTTAAAACCACGGCTGATTTCGCTAATCGAAGGCTCGACGTTTGATGCGTCAGATACATGACGGTTTAGTCGCCCGTGCATATTCATTTCAATGCTATGAAGGTGGACGGTAAATTACTTCATTTTATGGCCTATTTTAAGTATTTTTCAGTGAAAAGTATATTTTTTAGTGAAAAAGAGACACTGTAACCTACATTTGTCCCAATAGATCCTAATAGAAAGAATTAAATTATTTGAATGAACCAGTGGTCACTACCGATGTCATGTTTAGGGCAGTTTACTTTTTGAGTTGCCAGTTGCCTACGACATGTACATAATGACATGTGACATAATGTTCATTATTCAGAAGAGAATATAGATTAGCATTGATCTTGAGAATGTACAAGAATAATGTGATTATTATAGTATGGTCGTAGATAAAGACAAATATAGAAGGAAAAAGCCAACACTGCCACAAAATAAAGACAAAACAACACTGCTATGAAAGGCAAAAAAATTTGGATGGGGCATGGTAACGGACCTGAGGGAACGGTTGAAGGAAGCAAAACATGAGCTAATAACAGATGCAAAAAAAATAGAAAATACTGTGTCTGGATGGGGATATCTGGGAAAAGGCATATAAGATTGGATTAAAGAAACTGAAAATAGGACAAAACAATACACCGAAAGAAGCAATTTATGAAGAGATAGTGAGACGTTATATAACATTACATATATTTCTCTGGAGAAAATACCACCAGGAACAAAAATGGAGTAGCAATAATTCTTAATAACCAGACCAGTAGGACCGTAAAGGGATTCATCCCGATTTCGAATAGAGTCGCGTTAATCAACATCAAGGCTAAGCCATTTGACCTTAACATCATACAGTCAAATGCACCGACATCCCAAAGCAACGAACAAGAAATAGAGGATTTCTATGAACAGCTTAGAACTGATCTTAAACACACAAAGAAGGAAGAAATTAACATCATTCTGGGCGACATGAACGCTAAGATCGGATAGGAAAAGGTTGAGGATGTGGTTGGTTGTTTTGGACTGGGAGTGAGAAATGAGAAAGGAGAACGGTTAATAGAATTCTGCCAAGAAATGGTCATCACAATCATGAACACCTTCTTTAAACTACCTCCCAGAAGACTGTACACTGCCCCAGCCTGCACACCCCCAGCCGATAACAACCATAGAATCGTGAGGAATCAAATCGACTTTGTGATGATAAACAGAAGATATCGCAACACGGTTGTCTCTTGTAAGACCTTGACGTACCCAGGCGCAGACATACTATCAGATCACAACCTGTTACTAGCTACCACTAAACTTCGACTAAAGAAAATAGTCAAAAAGAAACAATCAAAAACTGCTGACATGCAGAAACTCAAACAAGACAATGTATTCCAGCAAACAAGAAAGAATAAAATAAAAAGATCTATAACATCCGCCACAGAAAACGAACTATGGCCAGACAGGATGGTAAAAAGACAAAAATGGATGACAGATTCTATCTTGAAACTTATGGAAGAAAGAAGACAACACAGAAACAGGAATAGTGTAAAATAAAACTACACAGGAAAGTCCTAAGAGCAACTAAAGAGAATAAAGAACGGTGGCTACAGGAAAAATGTGTCGAAACCGAGATATTGGAAGAAAAACACGACAACTTTAACCTTCATAAGAAAATAAAAAAAGCAACAGGAAGATATCAAGGACGGGGTCCAGGGATAATCTTGGACTCGAAGGACAACATCATTACCGAGACGGACAAAAAACTTGCAAGATGGAAGCAGTACACGGAAGAACTTTTCGGAGACGAAAACTGAGATAATGTTCCCGCAGTAGTCGGCAAGGAAGGACTTATCATCACACAAGAGGAAGTGGAATCAGCTTTTAAATGACTAAAAAACAACAAAGCTATTAAGCCAGAGCAGATTCATGGAGAAATCCTCAAACTTCTTAACCCAGAATAGATAAAACTGCTGACCAACCTCAACAAAGTTTACACAGGCGGTCAATTGCCAAATGACTGGCTGCTGTCGACATTCATCTCACTTCCCAAAAAGGCGAATGCAACTAAATACTCGGACCACAGAATAATCAGCTTGATGAGTCACATCCTAAAAGCTTTCCTTAATATCATACAGACACGCATATAAAGACGACTCGAGGAGAGAATAAGTGACATCCAGTTTGGTTTCAAGAAGGCACTTGGCACGAGAGGCCTTATTCTCAAAACTGGTCCTGATTCAACGAGCACGGGACGCTAACGCAGACGTCTTTGCATGCTTTAGAGACTTTGAGAAAGTCCAAAGTCCAACATGATAAACTCATCTCAATCGTACGTGAGTCCGGAATTGATGACAGAGACACAAGCATAATATCAAAGCTATACTTACAACAAAAAGCCATTGTCCGAGTCGAAAACGAAACATCAGAAGAGTTTAGCATAAGGTTGTATACTGTCACCTCCTCTATTTAACGTGTACTCAGACCATCTATTTAAAGAGGCATTAGACAACATAGAAGATGGAGTTGTACTAAACGGAGAATTAATAAATAACCTAAGGTAGGCTGATGATACCCGTCCTTATAGCAGATACCGCTGAAGGACTTCAGAGACTTATAGCCCGTGTAGAGACTTCATGCAACAGATGTGGTATGAAGATAAACTGTAAGAAGACACACACATTAATTATCAGTAAAACCGCCATCGGCAACCTACACTTCACCGCTAACAATGTAGCTCTCACAATGGCCGAGACAGTTACATATCTGGGCTTCATCTTGAATAAGGATTGGGATCACTCTCGAGAAATAACGTGCCAAATCGAAAAAGCAAGAGCTACATTTAACAAGATGTGAAACATACTATGCAACCATCTCTCAACATCCATACTAGAATAAGAATTTTAAAACGCTACGTACTCTCACCCTCCTATATGGAGCAGAAGCGTGGACCCTTACCGATGCCTCATATAAGCGCATAGATGCATTTGAGATGTGGTGTTATCGCCACATGCTCAGAATCTCATGGATCCGCCATGCGTCAAACGATACGGTATTGCAACGCATCGATTGACAACTAGAATACCTGCAAAACGCCAAACGCAGAAAATTGGAATACTTCGGACATATCATGCAAAATGAAAAATTCCACCTTCTTCAACTCATCTAGAGGGAAAAATAGAGGACCTAAGGTCAGCAGGACGAAGACGAACATCGTGGCTGCGACACTTACGAACATGGACTGGAATGACATCGACAGCTCTATTCAGAGCGGTAGTTAATAGAGTAATTCCGACCAATGTGATAGTTAACATCCACAGAGGATAGGCACTTCAAGAAGAAGTGAAACGTTTTCCACAAAGATCAAACACTAAATGGTTCAGTATCAGCATAAAAGAAAATAAACTGGTGTAGCTTGATTCACACACTAGTAGGTTAAGATGTTGCAGCAGGTTTATGGCAAAAACAAAATACGTAGAGGTTCTATTACGTTTTCGTAGAAATTAGGCCAACGTTTCGACGTGTATTTAATGTCTTTCTCAAGGCTGCAATAGAGGAAACCATAGTTAAAGTAGCAGCTGTCTGGCAAACAAATAGGTGTGACTTAGTAAGTGTCAAAACTTATATTTTTAGATAATTACTGCTCTTTTGTCTTGTTAATATATTTAGTTCAAGGTAACCACGAAAGTTTCTCAACAAGATTTAAAGCATACTAATGGATTTTCTTCGTTGGCTAGACAATTCTGTAGGACACCTCTATAAACAAGGCGGTTTAATAAACCTTGACAGTGCTTGACAGCTCGGTTGTCAAGGTTACAGAGTGCGTAGCCAATAGAAATTCACTTCTTGCCTGAAAATTATTCACATTCATTAATAATTGGCATCTATGTTAAAACATTCGTTATATTTTATTATTTTCACATTGAGAATAGAAAAAATTGAAAATTCGGATCAGAAATTATGAAAAAAAGTCGAAAAGTTAAAAATTAGAGAACGTAAGTTTTGATGAAAATTTATTTTCCTTTTGGTAAGTTGCCAGGAGATTAATTTATTGTGTCTTAGGCTCTAATCAATTTGCTCTCCCCCTTTGGATTTTTTGTCATATCAATGTCAAAGTCCAAAGGTCAAAGCAGCCACCGAACATTATCAACAACATTTGGAGCATATTAATGGATTTTCTTCGTTAACTTAAGGTAGTCGTGCAAAGTAGAACAAGCCTAGAAGCACGGCAGTTTCATAAACTTTGACAAGGCTTGACCGCACGGTTACCAGGGAGGCCGTTTCAGTAACCAATAGGAATTCACTTTCCGCCGCAAAGGCTAACAATAAGTTGTAGGCTTGCTACAGTTAAAGCCAGGCGTCACTCGGATTATGGTTAATTGACGATTAGTGTTAGGGTATGAAATTTGCTAAAGAAAAATTCAGTCCTCTCTGTTCTGGACTTCACTAGCACACCAAATCATTTATGGATCAGACTTTTGTGTGTATACAAGAAAACATATCAAGGTTTTTAAGACCTTAATCAGTCAGACTTGCTATATTCTTTAAGCTATTTTTCAGTGATAATAGGGAAAACTTGCATAATATAAAAAGAGAAAACTGTTCCTGTTTAGGTAGACATTTGGATTTTTACCAAAAATACCAATTCAACTTTATTAGTCTTCGTTTCATTTATCCAAATTTTAGTAAATAATTTAAAAGTATCAGTGAGTAGTTTTCATCAGTATTTCAAGGGCGGTGGTAAACAATTTTGCTTCAGGTATAGAGCGAAAGTGTCGCAATAATTGACAAATATTATTGGGCGGTAGGCAATTGCAAACTGGTATGCATTATTTAATGAAAAAAATTGCACATTTTTATTTGCAATATAACAAGAAACCCGTGCAATTTGATATAATAAGTGTTAAAATTTGAATCTAAATTTCTATTACCGCACCAATTCAGAATCTCGTAATAGTCAAACAAATAAGTGGTGCGTTAAATTGTTGATATATTATTGGTGTTCTTGATCATGGTTGGTGCGCTGCCCACAATGAAACTCCCAGCTGATTCTCTGATGATAATAAAAAGAAACAACTCTAGAGAGTTTATGCATTCTAGACCGTCTGGGTCGTTGGGTAATAGAGCACAATTGTTCCAACCCATTGATAACAATTACACCTAGGTTATATCTAAAATAACCATTTCCAAATCAAACTTTAACCTTGGCGTACCTTGACTTAATACAGGCCCAGTTTCGTGAAGAAACGCGGCTGCGGAATTTCTTTACATAATTTCGTCATTGGTCCGATTCAATTGTTACGATGCAATGAGCCTACATTTCAGGCCATTCTTGAAAAAATGACAAGTGTAAACTGCGATCAAGCGAAATTTAAAGAAGAGTAACGGTGTCATCATTGGCGGCTGACGCCACGAAGACGCCACCGAGGATAAAATCTGATAATGGGGAGCCACATTCCTGAAGGGGTATATGCTTGGTTATTGTTCAAGAAGATCTCGAAATGCCGCGATTTTGAGTATCGAATGAAGGTAGGTATTGTTAGTGATTATAATGTAACCGTTATGTGCATATTTGGGGGGTCAAACAGAACAAGGTGCTATTTTTGGAGGTTACATACTCGTTATTTCTGCGGAAAAAAAAAGTCCACGAAGTTCGTGAATGAAATAGGTACGTACAGGGTATCCCAATAAGCGAGGAACGTGGCTGTCTACAAAACTAATCATACTAGAAATTTGAAAGAAAAAAATTGAAAATTAAAAGAAAAAGTGGTTTTATAGTTGTGATCCTGCAACATGTGCGTGGTCACCAATTTGTCGATCATCCCATCTGCATTCTAGTTTCGGGGTCTACCCCTCATTAGTACCGCTTTGGCTGGTCGACAAATTGGAGACCGTGAGTTAGCGGCTTAAAACCGAAAATGTACGGAGTACCGGTGAGATGTCGTACAGAGCAGGAGCAGGCGACATCCACCAGCGTATTTTAGATCCAATACTGCATGACAGATGGCTCTGAGTTCGAGAAGCAGCCCATATTGCTCTGTACCTCGCTAGTTATCGGAACCAGAACAAAGTGAAAAGAGTACGTGGTCCCAACACACTGTACATTTTCGGCTTTAAACCGCTAACTCACGGCCTTCAATTTGTCCATCAGCCAATTGATGACCACCTACTCTTTTCACTTCGTTCTGGTTCCGATAACCAGCGAGGTACAGAGCAATATGGGCTGCCTCTCGAACTGAGAGCCATCTGTCATGCTGTATTGGATCTAAAATACGCTGGTGGATGTCGCATGGCTAGCGCTCTGTACAACATCTCTGAACTAAACTATGATGTGTTATGTCAAAACAAAACTTTTTTTGAATAAAACTTTCCTCTGTGCTAGAAAAAGTGTTTATATAATTTATATAAAAATTATATATATTTTTTATATTATATAATATAATAATTTTTATATTATTATTCTTTCTCACCTTTTGTGCGTTTTTTTTTCTCATATACATATTAGTTTTCATTGATCTAAATTCGACTTTTTACTGATTTTCATTAATGGTTTTTCGATTTTACTTATTTGTCTATTGCAATTATTATCTCTTCTGTTTGCTGTGGCAGTTCTGCAACAAAAATCCCGGCAATTTAATTATTTGCTTCTCCTCTAAGTCACCAACAAAATACCGAAACTCAATTTACTGCTGTTTGGAATTGTTTGTGTTCTCTTCTACTATAAACATTTCTGTCTTCTCTTTCTTGTCGTATTTTTTCATTCGTCCAAGTTTTTCTATCTTACTGTTTCCATTCTTCTCATTTTTCAAATATTTGTTGTTATGTTTTCTACACATATTTTGTTCTTTAAATATTTTTTTCTTCGATCTTGGATTTTTAGATCGTAGAAAAGATGTCGGTTTTCATTCTTTTGAAAGAATTTTGATACAAAATTGTAGAGTAGCCAATTGGAATGTATGCTAGTTTAAAAGAAAAATTTGGCACAAAACTAGAAATATTTTAGTAATTTTTCACGTATTTTGGCCTTAATCCTAGCTTGACATTTTACTGTTATAGAAAAAATTACTGTTATAGAGGATTAACCTCTATAACCCAGCAAAGAAAAATAGTACAACGGGTCTATATTGTCGGTATAACGGCTATCATTCTCTCATTTATATTTTACAGGCCAAGAACGGGAAATCAATTTTTGATTTCACTCCTTATAATAGAAAATTGTAATTTTTTGGAAAAATTACTTTTCAAACAATTTTAGTTCTAATTCTAATCTAAATTTCTCCAAAGGCTTCAAAATTGCATATTTGGACGCTCTGTGCAATTTTTAAATCCTATTGCTAACCTGAATTTACTTAGAAACTATTATTCTGCTATTTTGACGCTTTTTGTAATTTTTAATTGACTTTAGCCTTGATTGATTGATTTTTTGGAAAATTTTTATACACTTTAAGTCATTTTTCAGTATTTTAGATTTAATCCTTACCCGAGTTTTTAAAAAAATGTTAAAGTTGTCATTTTTTTTATGAAATGAGTCACTTGTAAACAATTTTTGCGCTAATTCTATTGTAAATTTTTTGTGACACCAAATTTGCATTATTAGATGCTCTGTATAATTTCTTAACCAGTTTTGATCTTAATCCTAACGTGAATTTGGCTAGAAACTTTTTGTCGGAATGTTTTGATAGTTTGATCAATTTTTAACTGATTTTAACCGTATCTTAATTTGAATTTTTTTCAGAGCTTTGAAATTTGTGTATTTACCCTTTTTGAGACATTTTTCACGTTCTTTAATTTTGGCTTTAATTTTAAACTGACTAATTCCAAAAAAAATATAATATTTGTTATTTTTAGGTAAAATGAGTTTTTTTTTCGAAAAACATTAGCTCTAATTCTAATCTAACATTCTCCAAGACTTGTAGGTTTTAATTTTTGACAATTTTAGTAATTTTTAATTGATTTTGGCCATATTCTGAATTTGAGTTTTTCCAAAGCCTCCAAGTTTTTATTTTACCCTCTTTGAATCATTTTTCAGGTATTTTGTCTTTAATCCTGGTCTGACTTTTTCAAAAAACATCAAAATAGTCATTTTTAGGTAAAATTTGTTTTTTTAAAAAAATTCCAGTTTTACTTCTAACCTAAATTTCTCCAAAACTTTGCACTCTTGACCATTTTAGTAACGTTTAATTGATTTTGGCCATAATCTTATTTTTAATTTTTTCGATTTTTTTTTAAGGAAAAAAAATAGTTTTGCGACCTAAGAAATAGATGTGTTACTTTCAAGTTTAATATTATTTTAGTGGCATTTACTTGCTGCCAGCACGCAATATACAATGTGTCTAGTTGGTGCTACGTAGTTCGAAATTTTTGTGTTTTCGAAAAGCTTATTAGACTTTCGTGTTGGTTTGCAAAAATTAATTAAAAACAAATAGAAACTTTGTAGGTCTATTTTGAAAAATTAGCTAATATCTCGAAACCGATTTAAAAATCAAAAAAATAAATTGCTTAGGAAAAGTTAGCTTAAAACGGGGATTATACGATATATGGATTTGTTTTGGAAAATAAAGACGTTAATGGATATCTTGGGAACGGTTTGAAACTCCACAAAATCTATTAGACGATCGTGTTAGCTAGTTTGTATATTTTACAAAATAGCAAAATTATTCAATATCTTGAGAACGATTTGAGGTTACCAAGGTTTCGATAAACGACTGAAAATTTAACTAAAAATGAATACGAACTTAATGGGTTTATTTTGAAAAATTAGAATATTATTTCATATCCAAATACAGAAAATTCATGGAAAATACACAAACAGAACTTTTCGCAAGGAATTTGATGGAAAAATCAGTTTTTACGTATCTCATACCTGATTATAGAAATCAGCTAACTTTGTTGATTATTGTTGGTGAAGTTAGCAGGATTGGGACAAATAATGCACCTCTTCTTTATTCGAAAATGGCCGACGTTTTGACTATTTATTTAGTCTTCTTCAGGGCTATTCTCACTCAGAGAGGGTAGTCAGTTAAAAATCTATTCATGATGGTTAAAATAGCAAACTCCATTCGAGTGTTCGGTAACCCTGGTATCTTAGGCTCGACCAACTACACGTCCGCTGCATAAGGTACAAATTTACGAATAACAAAAAAAACATGCAGGGCACTGCGATATTTGTAAAAAATGAGCTAAATAGAAACAGACACTTTGTGATCGATTTTGGGAAATAAAAAGCACGAGTAAATATCTCGAGAACTTTTTGAGGTTTCAAAACTTGTACTGAACCATTGTTTTAAATGGAAATAATTACCTAAAAATTAATATAAGTTTTATGGTTTAATTTTGGAAAAGTAGAAAATTATTAATTATCTTGAAAACGGCTTGAGATTCCAAAAAAATTATTAGATCACCACGTTTATTGAAAAAAAAATGAGTTACGAAAAAACAGAAATTTTGTGGACATTTTTGGAAAATGAAAAATTGTTTAAATATCTCGAGAATAGTTCGAGGTTTCAAAACTTGGGCTGAACCTTAGTAGTAATTGAAAATAATTATAAATGGCTTAAATAAAATGTAATGGTTGCCTTTCGGGACTAAGACATACTTAACCAAAATATTTTTAATTAAAAAGAACAATTTTATATAATTGGTTATTCACGTCGAGGAAGCAAATAGATTAGTGTTTGTCAAAAAATAATTTTTATTCGAAACTTTTCTTCATTTCAATTGTAAGCGATATCTATGTAAGACAAAACAAATTTTATTATTTTGTCTCAAAAAAAAACGTATTTATTTTCTTGTAAGTATAACATATAAAAATCATTTTTCACAAATTTGATAAAAACACATATTTTATTCGTAAGAGAAAACAATAAGAAGGTTATGAGAAGCAAGAAAAACAAAATTGATTGTCTGTTTTTACTTGAACATAAATAAAATTTGAAGGAAGACAACAATTTAGAAAACAACTTTCTTCTAAAAAATCGAGAACATTTATCTGTCGAAGAAAAATTTTCTTGATGTGATAAAATATTTTTTAAACAAAAACAGTATTTTTAAAAGAACGAAGTTTCTTATATCAAAAAAATATTTCTATATGGTCTTTTGAGATAGTCACTAATATTGCTAATTTGTAATTAAAAACTGATATATGGGGTGGGGCTCTACAGGCCAAACACTAACAAAAATGTGTGTATTTGTCAATTTTCCAGTTTGAGAAACAAAGTTGAGTTCTTTCTGTATAATTTTTGAAATTTCTACTTTTCCTATATTGTCCCGAAAAACTTTTGGTGATAACCTGACCAAGTGACACCTCATTTTCAAATTATTTGAGCTCAACAGCTCAATTACATTATCAGATTTTTATTATCTCTTACCCCCCTTAAGATATTTACTAATATCCCTTATTTGTAAAACTGATGTGTATTAGGGCCTCCAGGCTCCAAATAGGAACTAAGTGTGTGTGTTTCTTAATTTCCCAGTAAGCTTGACAAACAAAGTTGATTTTTTTTCGCATAATGTTCTAAAATGTCAAACTACCGTAAGTTTTTAAAGAGATTTTAGGTTGTTATCTCAATAAACAAATATGCCAACCAAAGCTATCTTTTTTTTATTCTTTTATGGCTTAATTTTAATTACCCAAATAACATTTTGAAGATTTTTTTGCAAGCTATTCAACATCCAGTTAAGGTAATCCAATTATTGGATTTTTAATTAAGGTTTAGTCATTAAAAAGCCATAAACCTCCTTACGTGGATTATCTGTACCTATACGTAATCATTATGCAGGTTAACGTTTTCAGCAACCTGCTTATTAACATTTTAATAATTATTATCTGCTATAGAGGAAAAATATGATTTTTTTTTTATTTAATTTGAAGCGTAAAAAAAAACAACCGTGAATGTCGATGATGAATATTGTTCCACTATTCCAGGACTTAAATTCTCGAAATTTTAATGGATTATTTCCGGATTCGAGGGATGTCAACATGACGCACCTCGACGTCTTTCTAGCCAGTTAGATTTTGATTTATTATGACATCATTTGAATACTATAAAGTTTCGGGAATTATTCTCCTGTTCTGTTAAAACTATGCCGTTATAGTAATTTCGTTTTGTCAACAAAAAAAACTGCGTTTGGCAATAATAAAATGCGTGTAAAGCATTTTAAATTTAAAAGTCTAGTAGGTACATCCCCACTTGAGATACCTTTAAATACTACAATGAACAATTACCGATGGTATGCCGCATGTAGCCGGCAATAAATTTAATTCGCCGATCGCCGACCAAGATAGAAGGAAAAAAAGACGTAATACCTTATTGGTAAATTGCAGTGATGACACTTTTGACATTATTTATGTACTTAGATTCAGCACGGTTCGCTCCACCCGACCGTAGGTACCGTGCATTGTGGCGCGTGGAGTCGGAGAGTACGATACGAAGACTTGACAGGGACACGCATCTATAAAATATAGAAGCGTTTTAAGTGCGTTTTTTTAGTTGAATTGTAAAGTACAAGGTCTTGAGAATACCTATAACGAGCATAATGCAACAAGAGTACCACCAAATGGTAAGAGTTATTTGGTTTGGTATGTACGTATTGTCGCTAATATATATTTTTTTAAGATCAGACAAAGCTGAGCAGAGAGTTGCCAGTTTAACACATTTGTGTTAGATCTAGTACTTTTTAGGTATCTAGTACGTAGTACTAGTACGTATACAGGGTGATTCAAAATTCAGTACAAAGATTTTAACGGCATATTTGTGGGATCAAAATAAGACGTTTTTTTCCTATAAACATGGGTCCTAAAATGAACCCCCTCCCCTCTACGGGCGCTGAAAGTTAGGAAAGGATAAAAAGTTTTTTTTTAATTGTGGCCATATTTATTCACGAAAATTCTTGAAAATTTGTACATCCCCGTTTCTCAACGAGCTTTTTTCATTCCATTTCTCAGAAATGGCAAAATTTTAATTATTCGCAGTTTTTAAGGACTTAATGTCATTATTATGACAAATATTTTATGTTTCCCGAGAGTTTTGTTAAATTCATCATCACTATCCAGTAGCCCACACAAATATCTTTAGTTTTGATTTCTTGAAGTTTTTTGATTAAGCTAACCGTTTTCGAGAAAAACTCCGTTGACTGAACGGCTGCAGTATCATAGACCGCTTTCATAATAAGTGCTGGAAATGTCCCCCACCTGCAACGCTACATGCCTCCATTCTTCTCCTCATGTTACCACGTACTCTTTCAAATAATACGTTGACAAAGCACCTCGATGGTGGCAATTGGTCCTGCATCATACACCATGTATCCCCATAAAAAGAAATCGAGTGGTGTACAGTCTGGGGAACGTGGAGGCCAAAGTATAGGACCTGCCCTACAGATCCATCGATCTGGAAACCTTGCGCGTTTAAATGTTCCCGAACTGTAACCTGAAAATGGGGGAGGGGCACCATCGTGCATGAAAAACATGTTCCTGTGGATGTTCAATGAAACATTCTCCAACAGTGCAGGCAATTCATTAAAAAGAAAGTCTAAATAAGTGTCGCCATTTAATGTTCGCGGTAAAAAAAATTGATCAATTAGTTCATCACCCACTATTCCTCCCCATACATTTAGGCTAAATTGTTCTTGTTAACGACATTGTCTAATTTGATGTGGATTTTCATAGGCCCAGACATGTATGTTATGAAAATTTACAACACCGTCACGTGAAAACTTAGCCTCGTCCGTAAAAAGAATGCAGGACAAGAAATTTTCGTCTCTAGCCAAGTTATGAAGTAGCCACGTTGAAAACTCCAAACGTCGCGGGAAGTCCCCAGGAAGTAATCCTTGAACTCTTTGAATATGGTAGGGGTACAAGCTGTTCTCATGCAAAATCCGTCAGACCGTTGCTTGAGATAGGCCGTAATCTTCTTTTATTTGTCGAGTGCTCAGATCGGATTGTCGTCTACTGCATTTAAAACTTGAATTTCAATGTCTGGATTTCGGGTTTCTCGCGGCCTACCAGCATCATTCCGGGGAGTTTTGAAGTTACCAAATTCGCAAAGGTGACGATGAGAGTTTGAAAATGTTCTAACGTTGGGGAGCCGGCGATTAGGGAATCGTATTGCGTATAGCCGCTGAGCCTCGAGCGCATTACCGTCAGCCAAACCATAGACGAAATGAATGTCGGCCAGTTGTTCAAATGGATAAGGTTCGTTTTCCATTTTAGACAGATAAATCCAACAAACAAGGAACTAACTAGACCAAACAAACTAAAAATCCGTTAACAATTCTAGCTTTCGATTCTACAAAATTGACATTAACAATTTGACAGCATAAATAAAAAACAACAGTTGCCATAACTACGAAGTCCCAGCCTCCTATGTTTTTCCTTATTATAATGTTGATACTGCAGCCGTTCAGTCAAAGGAGTTTTTCTCGAAAACGGTTAGCTTAATCAACAATATTCAAGAAATCAAAACTACAGATATTTCAGATATTTGTTTGGCCTACTGGATAGTGATAATGAATTTAACAAAACTCCCGGGAAACATAAAATATTTGTCATCATAATGACAGTAAGTCCTAAAAAACTGCGAATAATTAAAATTTCGCCTTTCTGAGAAATGGAATGAAAAAGCTCGTTGAGAAACGGGAATGTACAAATTTTCAAGAATTTTCATGAAAAAATATGGCCACAATTAAAAAAAAATATTTTTCCTTTCCCTACTTTCAGCGCCCGTAAGGGGGAGGGGGTTCATTTTAGGACCCATGTTTATAGGAAAAAAAACGTCTTATTTTGACCCCACAGATATGCCCTTAAAATCTTTGTACTGAATTTTGAATCACCCTGTATATTACACAAGTGTTCCTTAGTTATTCTGTAATAAAAGTGATCAGGTTTATTTATATTATTTTCTGTCAAATATTTATTTATAGACGACTTGATGATTTTCACCTCCCCCTTTAAAAATGTTTTAGAGTGTTGCGTACGACCCCTACAATCTTCTCTATCAGCAGTATCAGCACTTCGAAAATTTGCGCATAACGAACCCACAGGAGTACGCTGTTCGCGTATCTGAGTGGTATCGAAAGTGCTACCAGCAACCAGCAGGAAGTACGACCTCGTACGCAGGAGAGGACGGGGCGCCTGTTCATTCCGGCAGGAGTTCAGCCAACGAAGAACTTTCTAAAGACAGGTACGTGTGTTGGGTGGTGTGCTAAGTTACGTCGCCGATTTATGTTCTCTTTTGTTGCAATTTGTCTATATTTTTGCAAAAAAAAACAATTTTTCTAAGCTGGGTGCCTTGATGGGATGGTTGCCTGGGAATATTACCGAAAAACTAAGTATGATGCAGCCGACCACTTAATGATTTTTTTCTACGACTGCATTGAAAATGTAGAAATGCGCAATACTTGCAACACTACGTGTGCAAAGTCCACTTTGATTATGTACTACTGCTTTGCACACGCCTTGCATATATTTTATACTACGAAGCAAAATCGCAGTCGTAAAAAAAAGTATAGTGAGCAACACGTACGAAAATCACCCTTCACACTTTTGTGACCTTGTGTCACTCGCCTACGGCTAGTGGCCAAACCGTCACACTCGTGTAAAAAGTGCAATTATCGATAATATACTATTCCGCACGGCTTACAAAATGCTGTCACTCTCTCATCCAATTTCTGGATTAATGCCCATTCATTTCTTAGGGAACACTTAAAGCTGTAACTAGGCAGAGTCTTCAGGACCATTTCCAGTCAAGGATCCCACGTCTCTTGATCCTTGGAGACCTTCTTTTGTTATCTAAATTATGAGGGTTCAACCAACAAAAAGAATGTTGGTATACGTATCTCTTAAAAAATTATTCCAATTGGCCAAAGATAAGCCATAAGTTTAGCATATTTTTATGATAAAATTTTAATATCTCAAACAAAAACACTATTCCAGAGAGATGTCTGACCAAAGTTGATTGTTAGTCTAATTTAAATGTAGTAAAATGCACCTTTTTTTCACGCATAAGCTTTGATTTTAATAGTTTTGTGCACCCTAAAGCTGCATCAAATGAGTTTAATTTTAAATAACAAGAACGTCTATTTTTCAATATTTATAACTACTGTTTATAATCGTGGATAGACAAATAGCATCAGTGCCTCACCGTTAACTCAGAAATCATATAAACAAACTCACGCTTTCCCTAAGCGTTTTTATCGACACTTTACACTTTTTCATTTTGATTGTTTGTGTTTCATTTCATTTACGCTTTCTTGTGCATTGAGACAAAGTTTTTATAGCCACTCAAACTACTATGGACAGGCTCATTCGTTATCGGGTCATTACGGCCTTGATAGTTCTAGGTGAGCCCTCTTATCAAATTAGACCTTCTTCTTCACTAAAACTTCGATAATCACAACAATCGAAACTTTTAATAATGTTAGTTTTCTTGCATTCAAATTTTATTTAATAAATAATAATTTGACTCCTTAAGTTTTGTGAGATTTATGAAGATTTCTTTATTTATTTAGAATATCTTGTATTACTTACTATGAAACTATTTTGAAGTAGATCAGTCTTTTGGATTTCATTTTAACCAGATTTATTTATTAAAGTGCTGTGTAAAATGAAGACATGGATAACGACTTAATACTAATTATTTGCTCATACCTAAACTTTTGTGGAGCAGTTTTTCTCCTTGTATTATAACAAATATAAAGTTGTTTTTTTTTAAATAGTATACTTAATGGGTTAGAAGAAAATACTTACACCAATGTATAGATTAGATACTTTGTCGAAAATTTTTTCTAATAAAGCTGGTGGAAGGGTAGGTACGAGCATTTCACGCTTGAGCTCATGTTGTTTTACACGTAACTAATACTATTAAACTGTGGGTGACTGATATTAACAGAAATGTCTCGAGCTCATTCACCTTTGCTTCTTAGTAATCTTTTTTTAAAGGATCTATTCCGTGAACTAACCGAATTAGTTGCGATGCTATTAGGACCTTGTGAGAAGGCTAGTGGTACAGGATAGATTCTTTGAAAAGTATATAAAAGAAAACATCAAATTGTTTCAACTTTGCGGCATCAGCTACAACAGAACGCTGGATCAAACTGACGATTCGCTGCTCTATGAAGAGCAACCGTCAGCCGTCCAACGGTTGACTCCTACAAAGTTTACCACTGCCCACCTTAAACCCTCGATTAGCTCATGGAAACTTATACGTATGCTCCCCAACTATCCAACGGATGGGCAAAGTGCCCTAGTATACGTTTGCAATCTGCAATCTTTACTTGAAAACCATTCGGATTATATTGAATTGAGCTCATTTCCTGGACCTCTGATTAAGGGCGTTACACATAAGAAGCAGATTATCGAGTATTGCGACAGCAAAATTCGTAGTGCTAACTACAACAGGGATATCGTGGATGTAGACTCTTACATACTCATGTGGGAACTGTTGATTTTGCTTCTTAGACAGAACGGCGTAAGTCCTAAACTAGCGAACATGTCGATGATTTTTGAGCCCTTGTTTTACCTTCAATCTAGATGGTGGTAGGAACAGATATAGCGGAACTTTTACTGCAAAAACGGACATCAGAACCCGGTCCTAGACCTCCTTCTGTTTTATCAACAACCAGCAGCAATGTCGGTGATAAGAACGAGAATTCTGAAGCCTCAAATCAGCCGCTATCCGAACACGGGAGCAAACAATCTATTTTAAAGGAGGAGGAAGTCACCAAGAAGTTTAGAGAGTATCTACTCTATGGTTCCTGTCGTCAAGAGGCACTAGGTAAGAGGTACTTTTTGTTATTTTAGTTTACATGTCCCCCAAGGTACACAATGCCCCTTGGGGAGCGTCATTCTACAACTTTGGTGTACAAGCAATTATTGGGAATTGCAGTGAGTTTCCCCCAGTTGCGGAAATCTTATCGGAACTACTATAATTCTTTTAAAGTACTAGGAGTTTTATTGAGTTACTGGAAATTTTTACAACATTACAAATTTTATTTTACAAATTTACAAAACAATTTATAGAATTACTAAGGCATTTTTGAGAGATATAGAATTACTTGAACATCTTTTTACAAAAAAACTTGAAATTGCTTGAAATGTCACGGACTTTCTGGGCAGTACTTTATTTTAAAGTAGTCCCTCCACTGCAGCGCGGCGGCGGGGGAATTAATACCACGGAGCTCACCACAGTCAAATCAGTCAATGTCGGGAAGCACGGGAGATTACTTCGCCCATTGCTTCATCGCCTTTTAAAGCCCGGAAAACACTTTAGATTGTATACCTAGTACGGTTTAAGATTCGGTTGCGACTTACTACTTTTTACTTTATTTTAAATTTTCAGGCAAAAAAATGCTTAAAAATAAAATTTCCAAAGCTAAAAGTTAGTATTCTTCAGATTATTCCTCATATTTGGTGACGTAATACTTAAGTGTCGCGTGCGAAATCTTGTGCCGAAATAAGTATAACTAAAATAAACGATCGGAGCTTCAAACAAGTGGCCATTAACAAATTATGCCATAATATCACTTTCTCCTTCTTTTCCTCGATAACACCAATTTTGTCCTCATGTCTTCTAACCGGTGAATCATCTTTTCTCCCTTCCAATTTGTAACTTTTTGCCCCATTCGTAGGTCGAAAAGTGACAATATCACCCCTTGAAGTATCATGTTGAATGAAAGTTACACCTAAATGCGAGTAGCTTCAAAAGGTTGTAATTTCAAGAAATTTTCAGACATTATTTTAAAAACTTTTTTAATTTTTTGAATTTATTAGCAGTATCTCATTGGTGGCAAATACACATTGGTAACACTAATGTTTATATAAGAAATACGGGATGTTTATTAGAAAATATATTTACTCATCAATGTGTACAACGTGCCCAACACCCCCAAAAAAAACAATAAAAACTGAGGGAAAGCCACTAAGCACAAAGAAACTGACTTAATCTAATCTGAAAGAAAAAAGCAAAAAAAAGAAAAAAAAAGTTAATATTCTGTATACTAAAATCTATCTGAAAAAAAGTTTATATTCTATATAAAAAAACATTTTCGGTAAATTTGGGGCACTAGTGAAATACGCAATATTTTGTTTCTTTTTAAACTTGTAAAGCTGAAATTATTATTGTATTTGATAATAACAAGTAATCGAGGGATAGAAAAAGTAACCTGAACTAGCCTGAACTAACCTAATGAAAACAAAGTAGAACTACATTAACCTGAACTAACGAAAGTTTAGAAAAACCATGAATTACAAAACAGCGGGCCCGTTTTCCTCTAAATAATACACATAAAAACAAAATAGTTCTTTAACCTTAACATAAAGAGTAGAACTGAACTAACCTGACCTAACCTAACCTAAAAGTAAAAAGTTCAACTGAACTAACATAAGCAGAAAAACTTTAACTGGACCAACCTGAACTAACCAGGCCTAACTTGAACTAACCGAAGTTAACCTGATCTAAAATTTAAAAGACAAGGGTCCTGACGGGAATCTATCGAATATCTATTTGAAATAGACTTGTATTAACTGACCAACGTCGGGATATTATTATGTTATAATGAAAAAGTTAAAGCTCTAAAATGCGAGAAATAGAAGACAATTGAGATGAGATATGCACAAACCAAAATTATTAATCCTAATATTAAATTTTAAGTTATAATAATCGAAAATCTTCAAGAAAAATACTAGCCAACACTGCTTTTAAAAACGTTAACAAACTTTTATTTGCCACCTGTCACCTTCACCAGTTAGTCGACGAGCAAATAGTAAAGAAATGCAAATTTTTAAGTTATTAAAATTTAAAGAATTTTTGAGACGTTTGAAACTTAAATTATATCATAAAAATGAAAAAAAACATTAATTTTATAAGGGTTATGTTTGTTGTGGTTACAAAAGAGGAAATTGGGACAACTTCAAAGTAGGTATGGTAAAATTAAGGTAAAAATCGAGATGACATTTTCTTTATAATCACTAATAAGGCTGATGGGAGGGTGGCAGGTTGAGGACTATAATAAATATATTAAATAAACCTTTAATAAAGAGAGATAGTTAGAACCATAAATAGAAAGTCCATAATGTATATAGCTCCAAGACAGACACCATTGACCATCGGAACATAACACAGCCGCTAAAAAGGCAGAACAAGGTTGCTATAGTATAGTCGAAACGTCGGCTTTTTCATTAGCAGATACTTTTCTCAACTAGCTCTAGTTACCCCCCAACTTTGTTGATAGAAGAGTACTACTACATATGATTTTTGTTAATGTTGTAAAGTCTGATGAAATCTTGCTTTTACCTCGGACTGATCTATAGTAGTAAGCGACCTTGGATCGATAATAATTTAAGAAGAAAAAAACTATTTCAGCTGAACTACAATAAGTAAACATATAATACTTAAATGAGCTATATAGAAAATATGTTGTTTTCCGAGATGCTATATAAATGATTATTTCGATCAGGTTTTTATTTACCTGCTTCCCGATGTAACTATAGCAAGGTCGTTCAGATACCAGCACGTATGTGTAAGCTGCGTTTTTATTTGGTGTCATTTTTTTCCTTCTCTAATTATCGGCTATTAATTAACCGTGGAAGTCAAATTGAATTGATGCAAATCGACAGTAAGTTTAGGACGAACATAAAATAAACAATAACCAAAGCTTAATTGTTTCTACGACTGTGGCTATCACATACTGGTGTAAATAATAGAATAATTTAAAAAAAAATAATATTTAAAAAGTTATTATTCTAAAGCTGGATTCATCTAACTGTCGGTACCTGTACCTAGAGATTGGTAACAATATTAACTATTATTTAAAACACATGTCTCTATATTATTTATGTTATTGCTGAAATTAACAAGAGATGGGTAAACCCAGTTTTTAAGAGTTCAAAAAGTTAAAATAACATTTTCAAGTTGTGCGACTGTTCAATGAATAACATCGTTTTTATTTCTTGTTATATTTTTTGAGGCTTGAGTAATAATAATCCACTCTGCTAGTCTATTAATAATTTAAATATATTTTAAATAGCATAAGAAGAATAATTGATACCCATTCGACATGATCAAGATCAATAATTAATCTTAAGTAGTTTAATTCTGTTACAAAACAGAGGCGATTAATTGCTTTCATTGCAACAAATAACTGTTGCACTGGCTCTAAAGGAAGCATGTCGTGGAAAAGTATAGTACATATTTTACATGTGTGTAACAGATATTACTCACTTTGATGAATTATGTCCAACTTTATACTCGTGTGCAATAGCTATCATTACATGCTCGTTGAATAATATACTATTACCTAATACTTACCTAATTCAAAACCTCAGTACAATAACAATCTTTATTAGGTACAAACTGCAGCCATTGGGATTAAATAACAATTAAATAATAAAAATAAATATTATTCTTTTACCAAAGTTAGATAATGATGCATTTTTCTGATAAATGCACTCATTCTTAGAAACGTGGCATTTTCATCCAATCCGGTCAATTTGCTATTGAATAAAGTCTTGTTGATATCGATAAAATCCCCGATTTTTATCATATGTTATATAACAAGTGCATTGAAAATTATCGGTAATTTTTTGACGATATGCACGAATGCAACTTGGGATGAAAAAGCAACTTTTTTCTGATCCAAATTACATGAATTGCATATCGGTCTAAAATTACCTATAATTTCCAATGCACGAGTTATATTCGAAGGATAATTTCATGAACAAAATAATTAAAAACCCTTGCGACATTTGCGACACCCCTGTAGGTATAGCTATTTTGATTCGAATCAATGTCAGAAAACTTAGAGCGGGGCCAGATGGTATGACTATGGATTGAATATAAATTAATTTGCATGGTTTATGCTATGAAATTGAGCCAGTTACTTTTCATTTGATTTTGACAGAAAAATTATCGCGATAATTTTTGCAAATTTGCAAGGAAAACATGCCAGAGTGAAAAATTATCTAGTTTATTTTAAAGCTCGAGCGGCCTTTAGTGAGATTATTTTTCGAATCTATTAAGAAATAAATAAGTAGTGTTAGAATATTTGGACGTCACCTTAAATAAGTCAGTCAGACAACGACATTGATTAAGGTTTTATGGTTGATTCCATGACGTGATATTACCGCTGTAATTTTTTAGAAAATTATCGAATTACCGCTTATTAATACCTGCTTTGCTCCATAGCAATAATATGGATGAGTGAAATAATCGCGATAATTTTTCATTTGTTGAATATTACTATGGTTACGATTGTTCTATAACAATAGAATATTGGGCAAATATTCTATTGTTATAGAACAATTGTAACCATAGTAATTTTTCTGTCAAAGTCAAATAAAAAGTAACTGGCTCAATGTCATAGCGTAAACCATGCAAATTAATTTATATTCAATCCATAGTCATACCATCTGGCCCCGCAATACGTTTTCTGACATTGATTCGAATCAAAATAGCTAAACCTACAGGGGTGTCGCAAATGTCGCAAGGGTTTTTAATTATTTTGTTCATGAAATTCTCCTTGGAATATAACTCGTGCATTGAAAATTATAGGTAATTTTAAACCGATATGCAATTCGTGCAATTTGGATCAGAAAAAGCACTCGTGTGCTTTTTTCATCCCAAATTGCATTCGTGCATATCGTCCAAAAATTACCGATAATTTTCAATGCACTTGTTATATTACATATGATAAAAATCCGGATTTTTATCGGTATCGGTATAGAAATATGACCAGTTTGTTTATTACTCGCCACCATCCCGACACTAACAAGAATTCATCCCATAAAATTTGAGGTCTTGCTATATTATATATAACAATACTGGCCGAAGCGGCAACGCCAAGCGCCGACCGTGACCCCGGGAACCCATCTAGAATAAACGAGAATCGAGAACAGTCGCCTCCGTTCCCGAAAGTACGAGAGTGTGTTAAGGCCAGGTATATAAACCAGTGATCCGCGCGAGATGGGATCGAATATATTGTGCAGTATAGTAAATAAGGAAATAAGCGGCCAAGCGAACAGTGCGAATTGTTAGTAGGGAGTAATTGTGTTTTAATCGTGTTGTAATAGTTAAAAGTAAATAAAAGTGTGTAGTTAATTGACGATAAATTATTGGAACCCGTATCCCGTAACAACTGGTGTAAGAAGTGGGATAACTTTCGTCAAGCTTGTGACTGCAATGACAAAGGAGTCGCCGCGCGCGTGGAATTTTGCGTGGTAATTACAGTGCAAGAGCTTTGGTGTTTTCTACATGCCATATATTTGATCTACAACAAAAATCATGGATGAACAACTGGCAATATTTATTGAAATGCTGAAGAAGAACAAAGAGAAACAAAGAAATTTTCTGGAAGAACAAGAAAAACAAAGGCAACTTTGTTTTTCTTGTTCAATTGAACATCGTCCAAGCAAATCTCATGGTAACGCAGATGCATTATCACGCAGGATGTGCAGGGGAATGTCGACACTGCTAACGAGTAGAACAACGAGAAGGACCAAGCATTCTTAGGAGAACCAGGATTGACGAACATTGGCCCACGGAACAAATGAAGGTCGAACAAACAACCGATAATGCTGTGGGGTTAATACGTCTATAGAAGTTGGAAAATCAAAGACTTGATTGGAAGGTCATAGCAGATAAGAGCCTGAAAGCAAAAGCTATATGGGTTCAATAGGATTCCTTGGCTATTCAGAATTGTTTACTGAAGAGGACTTGGGAAAGCCCCGACGGGAAAAGTGGCACGCTCCAGCTTGTACCAGAAAGTAGACGAGAAGATGTTTTGCTAGAAATGCACAATGGAGTATCTGGAGGCCATTTTGGAATGAATAAGACCCTAGATAGAATTTGGGAAAGGTTCTACTGGGTGAATTGCCGATATGACGTCGAAGAGTGGCGCAGAAATTGTGATACCTGCTACTCCGTAAAAGGACCCCAAAAAAAGACTAGAGACAAATGAAGAAATACAATGTTTGCGCCCCATTTGAAAGAATTGCGGTCGACGTGGCAGGTCCTTTTCCAGAAACGAACGATGGCAACAAATACATCTTAGTTGGCTATGGATGGAGTATGGATTATGTCAGTGAACGGCCTGAAGGTTGTGCATTACCAAATCAGGAAACTAAGACCATGGCAAGGGTCTTGGTTAAGGAATTTTCAGTAGATTCGGCGGACCATTAGAGGCATTAGAGCTTCATTCGGACCAGGGATGGAATTTTGAATCGCAACTTTTCTAGAAGATCATGGAACTTCTGGGAATCCGCAAAACAAGGACCACTCCGCTCCATTCACAATCAGATGGCATGGTCAAGCGTTTCAATTGAACCATAGAACAATACCTCTGCAAAATGGTAGCGGACCACCAGAAAGATTGGGTCAAATTTCTGCCTCTTCTAATGATGGCTTACAGAGGTGCAGTGCATAACACGACAGGACGTACTCCTGCTAAGGTTATATTTGGTAAAGAAGTTCGTCTTCCAGTAGACTTGGTCTGCAGATCACCAGAAGTACCGGTGCAAGATGTCCAGAACTACGCTGATGAACTTCGAGAAAGATTAAAGGAAATCCATCGAAACGTGAAGACAAAGATAAAGATTTCCAGCGATCGGATGAGAGCCAGATATGACCTAAGGGCGAATATTGCAGGATTTAAGGCAGGTGACATGGTGTGGCTGTATAATCCACAGAGGAAGAAAGGAAAGTCTCCCAAGTTGTATCCAAGTTGAGGCATTCCATATACAGTCATCAAACGGATCAACGACGTGGTATACAGGATCCAACGTACCCCTAGAGCAAAGATGAAAATGGTTCATCTTGAACGGTTAAAGACTTACAGTCGTGGAGAACCTGAATTAACCAGAACTAAGAGGGGGGCAAGGGTATGCCCGACCGACGGTCTACAGAGATTCGGGCTGAAGCGGCAACGCCGAGCGTCGAACGCGACTCCGGGAACCCACCTAGACTAAACGAGAACCGGGAACAGTCGCTTCCGTTCTCGAAAGTACGAGAGTGTGTTCAGGCCGTATATATAAGCCAGCAACCGCGCGCGATTGGATTGAATAGGTAGTGCAGTGTGGTAAATAAGCGGACAAGCGAACAGTGCGAATTGTTAAAGTAAATAAAAGTGTGTAGTTAATTGACGATAAATTATTGAAACCCGTATCCCGTAACAATAATAATATCCCTACGTCGCGTCGTTTAATACAAGTCTATTTTAAATAGATATTTGATAGATTCCCGTGGGGACCCTATTCTTTTAAGATTTAAATCAGGTTAACTTCGGTTCAACCACCTGAACTGGACTAACCAGTTCAGGTTAGTCTAGTTACAGTTTTTCTGCTTATGTTAGTTCAGTTAAACTTTTTACCTTTAGGTTAGGTTAGCTCAGGTTAGTTCAGTTCTACCCTTTATGTTAACGTTAGAGAATTATTTTGTTGTGTATGTATATTATAAAGAGAAAAACCATCACGGACCCGCTTTTTTATATTTCATGGTTTAGCTTAACTTTGGTTAGTTCAAGTTAATGTACTTTTTCTATGCCTGGATTACTTGTTATTATCGAATACAATAATAATGTCAGCTGTACAAGTTTAAAAAGGGAACAAAATATTGCGTATTTCACTAGTGCCTTAAATTTATCAAAAATTTGTTTTTGTAATGAAGTTATTAGTGTCCCAATACGAATAGAAATGTTAAATCACTGGGTGGGCACAAAATAAAGATTCCTCCGAAGAACCGAACCGTTCGGTCGAAACGTCGGCAAATTGATAAAGGATTGAGGAAATTTTATTTGGTCCCCACCAGGTGATTTAACCTTTCCATTTGTTTTTATGTAAAATATTAATTTTTTTTATTTTTTCTTTCAGATTAAATCAAGTCACTGTTCTTTGTGCTTTGTGTTTTTTCCTCAGTTTTTATTGTTTTTTTTTAGATGGTGTTGGGCACGTAGTACAAATTGATGAATAAATATATTTTTAACCCTACTGCCAGGTTTCGAATCAATTTCGTCAAACATTTAAATATTTTCATCTCTTTTATAGACTGTAAGCTACTATTAAAAAGAGAAGCTTGAAAATCGAGATGACAGAAACTCTAAAAGTCGGCTTATTAAAAAAAAAGCTTTTGGTGTCTTCTTGGTTTTCTTGACGGCGCCACACCTTATAAATCACAGTTCATTACAATAAGATTTCGCCGGCTGCCACAAGCGAAATTTGCATATTATTATAAATCTTCGTAATCCAACAGCCCCCGTCTTCCTTCAGCCTCATTTGGCTGGTAATCAAGTCATTTTCTGGTTTGAAAAATGCACCTCACTTACACGTCACAGCTGAGCGACAATAGCCTTGACAAGGCCGTCGTGTCGTCAAAAATCTCGTTTCATTTTTTTGGGGACTCGTCAGATTCCTTCGTGTCGGACGTTAATGCTTTATTATGACGCTTGTATATTTCCAAATTAGCGCGGTTTTAATAAGATAACGACGTTAATCGAGCACAAGTATGTGCATGGATGAGTTATGTTAATGGGTTTAAAATAATAATTTATTTTGATCTTGAAGTTTTTATTAAAAGGAGTTTTGAAAGATTTAACGAGAGGCAGAACAAGGAAAAAGAATTAAGTATCACACTGTGGGCTGAGCCTCAGCTTAGACTTATCAGTAAAGCTAATGTTACAAAATTCGTAGTTTTAATATACAAAATTAGTGGGAATTTCGGATTTTCTATTACTGTGTTAAAAAATGTAGGGTGGGTGATGCTTTAGGGTCATCTCTTAAAATGAACCATTTTAGACTTAATAAAATTGTATATCAAATATTTGTTTTGCATTCTTGAGGGTCTGGTCGATATCAAGTATTAAAAAACTTCATAACTTTTAGGCTCAGCTCTAACTGCCCCTAAGGGTAGTTAGAACTGAACAAATCTGACCAAGGTAAAAACATAACTGAAGTAAAGTAGCTGAGGGGTTTTTGAGAGTGAAAGTGTTGGTTGTCATTTATGTTTTGAGTTGTGGATTAAGAATTTAATAACATCAACGAAACGTTAGAAAAAAATGCGTTATTTTAAAAGTTGTTAATAAAAAAAATCTGTGACCAAAGCATTCTTTTTGTGTACGTTGTCAGAAATAATACAGCGTGTTCGGAAACAAAACTGATGAACGAAGACACCAAATCGATCCTAGAGATTATTTCATGTCGATTTGACGTAAATCATTTTATCTAAAAAGAGCTCCTAAGGGAGCCAGGATACTTTGAAAATAGCCTCGAAAATTTGAAAATCGACCGTGGTTAATTTATATTTTTTCAGATTGCTTAGTATGTAGAAAATCAAAGTTAGGATGTTTGTTAACTCTTACATGATCTTTTGATGTAAAAATGATCTTTGAATTGCAACCATAAGCATCTCAATTGGGGGGGGGGGGGTGTTAAACTAATTTTTTTCTGTATCCCCTACATTTTAGAATTTCTAAAATAAAAATAAAAATGTTTAAAGGATTTTAGTTTAAAAAGGGGCTCTTGTCCCAAGTGCCTAAAATGTACTGTAAGCAAAAAAAAATTAAAATTCTTGTGTCTTTCGATTGGCCAAAATAAACAAAATTGTAATTTAAAAAAGATGTCTTACATGAAATTGTACGATAATATTACGTGACGACACTAATCACTATAAATCACATTGTCGAATCCACTTTTTGTCACTTTGTGATATTTTTTAACACGAAATTTAAACTAATTGGTTTTGCAAAGCCTACTAGTAAATTTAGCACAGAGTGTGTAATTTTTTAATTATCCAAAGAAAAAACAAAATATTTATAAATTTATTTTTTCTACAAACGTCAAATAATGACGCATTTTACGCTTTCATTAGACAACCGAAAACCTAACCTTTTTGAGGATCAGAATGTGAGTTCACTTTTACGCGCGTTGCCCAGGACAGCAAGCGAAAAAGATTTTATCGCTTGCTGTCAATAGCAACTACCACCATTCAACCAAATATTTAACACGTCATTGTCACTTTGATTTAAACTTTCAGACTGGGTCTTCATTCAAATTTCAGATTATTTGGAATTTATTGTTTGTAGAAAAAACGTTGTATGCATTACGAGCACAAAGTAACTGTTTTGCTCCCGAGTGATTGCCGCTCTCCGCTTGGCGTCGAGCGGCAAACTTCTCTCTCCGAGCAAAAAAGTTGTACTTTTTGCTCTAATACATAAATAACTATTTTCTACAAACGTCAAATAATGACGCATTTTACGCTTTCATTTGATAAACGAAAACCTAGCCTTTTTTGAGAATCAGAATGTGAGTGTACTTTTCCGCGCGTTGCCCAGGACAGCAAGCGAAAAAGATTTTTTCGCTTGCTGTCAGTAGCGACTACCACCACTCAACCAATTATTAAAAACGTCATTGTCACTTTGATTTAAATTTTCAGATTGTGTTTTCAGTTATGCTCAGTTGTGATTCACATTATTTGAAATTGATCGTTTGAAGAAAAAACGTTGTATGCATTACGAGCACAAAGTAACTTTTTTGCTCTCGAGTGATTGCCGCTCTCCGCTTCGCGTCGCGCGGCAAACTTCACTCTTCGAGCAAAAAAGTTGCACTTTTCGCTCTTAATACATAAATACCTATTTCTTGTTTACGGTACATTTTAGCAACTTGAGACAAGCGCACCTTGTGATTAACTCTGAGATATGTTGGCTCCATGCTCTATATAACAGTTAAAAGAGAAGAAAATAGTGCTCAGGTAACGTGTACACTTCTTGTCATGAAAATTTTCTATATTCGGATCACGGTTCTGGGAATGCTAATAAGTGTAGAAGGCAGCTCCTAGACAGAGGTGGCAAATACCGAATCTTACGGACAAACACTGTTTTTCTAAACGAAAAAATTTACAAAAATTCAATAAGACATTAACAGTAACATTGTTTTTAAAATCATTAGATTTCTATTTAACCGCGTTTTAAGCTGAAGTCTATTCCTATCACAGTCAAATACATTTTTGGCAACTTTCGGTACATTTTTTGAACAAAAAGTCTGTAAATGTTCAAAGGCATATTGCTACTTTTCCACATACATTTTCTTATTTTAGGCCCACGCCACATTTGTTCTAAAAGTTAGTTGAAGTGTTCTATTGAGGTACATAGAGGCATAAGCTGAAGTTTTCGATTTTCATATTAAAAACATCGAAATGTCAAAGACACAAAAATATCAGTTGACCAAACCCAAATGTGTCGCCTACGGTTACAATTAAAAGATCATCTTTTTCATCGTAAGATCGCTTGTGTAGGAATTAGCACATAACCTAAGTTTGGTCCTTTTAATAACAAGTTGGTCAGAAGAAATCTTGAGTTGGTTTTATGGTATGCTTAGATTTGAATGCGTCTTTTTTTTTTGTTTTTGACTACGCGCGCGATGCGCCCATAGTTTAGGAAGTATCCGAACTTTCCTCTCATGTTGCCCAAACTACCTTAAAATTATGAAAAAAAACCTGATGACGCCTAAAAGTACCGGAAATGTCGAAACGTCTGAAAGACCTAATTTCATATTCGCAAACCTAACAACTTTTAAAGAATGGTAAAAAGTGCTAGAGTTCATGAAAAGATGTAAAGTAGCACCACGGGTACCCATATCAGAGTTCCCATTTATCACATATTGTTTGTCATTATGAAAAGAACCCACAACCAAAATTTCAGGATTCTAACTGTAATGGTTCTTAAAAATGTAGTATTTGCAAATATTTGGGATATCTTATAGCATCTAAATCAGAAATCACGCTCTATGTTTAAATTAAAATAAGTAAGTTTTAATTAAAATAGATTTACACGCTAAAATCCAAAAATTCTCGTTACATTTTTTTGGCACACTCTATATTATCTAAAACGTAAATATGTGCCCTGTTTATCATAAAACTACTAAAACCTACGAATAAAATCGAATGGTATTGATTTATATTCCAAAGGTTATCGGGAACAGGACAAAAGGAAAATTTCCACAAACTAAGTACACAAAGTAGAAACTGCAGACGTTTCGACGTTTATTGACGTTTTTATCAAGGCTATTCTGCGACTAGAGTGGAAATTGGGTGAGTGGTTATTAACGGACCACACCAGTTTTATGTCGCCTTGTTTACTCCGCATCGCCTGCTCTTCCTCGCTTGTGCTGATGGCTTTTGATTATGAGTTTATGACGCAATTTCCACTCTAGTCGTAGAATAGCCTTGATAAAGACGTCAAAAAAACGTCGAAACGTCGGCAGTTTCTACTTAATTTGTGGACATTTTCCTTTTGTCCTGTTCCCAACAATCTTTGGAGTATACTTTTGAGGACGCTACATCTAGCAACTATTGATTTATATGGGAAAAGTCGATATTTCTTTGTTAAGCATATGGTGCTCTCAAACCGGCTTAAAAACCTAAATTTTGGGATCAAAATCGTGCATTGCGGCTTTCAACACTGGATATCTCGTTTCGATGAAGATTTATCCAAAAGTCTATAAAAAGAGCTGATGAAGCGGAAGAATAGAGCTACACGTAGAGCCGATTTTGGAATGTCTGACTAGAACAGTAGAGCATGGGTGGCCTAAAAATAAGGTACAAATCTTGCAGTTTTTTTTTCATTTTCTCGAAAATCCTGAAAGGCAGCTTCTTTCTAATTCATGTATCTAATAGTCCTCAATGACCTCTTTATACATCATATTACTCGGTATATCGAAAAACCTTAGCGTTTCCAAGATAAACAGAAAAATGTAAAAATTTCAAAAATTTCAAAGGGTTGGTAGTCGTCGAAACTTTCGGTCTAAATCAATTGTCATAAATTTTATCAAAAATAGTCTCATATGAAACAGGGGACAAAAATATGTAACAAATATAGAAAATTGAAATTTTGAAAACTTTCTTCTCCTACAAAATGGCGCCTAAACGGTCATTTTTCCCCTTTTTATCGACATTTTAATACTTATATCTATATAATTCAAAAACTAAACACGATATAACGTTGCTATTGACACCAATGAATAGAGCATTTACGACCACAAAATACCGCTTAATGTGTCGTTCCAATTTTTGTAATTTACAATTTTAACAGTTTTTCACTTCCTATAAGACTGTTTTTTTGAGACGACTCACGCTTAATTGAGACACTGTTGTTCTATAGTCATAAATGGCTTTGCTATAAAATGACAAATGTCACTCTACCCCTATCAATGAGAAACTTATACAATTAAATCTCGGAAGCTAAAAACAATAAAATCGAACGGTTAGTACCACTCGAATGGTTTTCGTTAAAGCTATTTTGTCAGACATATACGAAAGACTGATTGTTTGGGCGTGGCACATATTTTTAAAGCAATATTTGTAATAAAAGAGAAAACCCTGATGAAGGCGTATAGTAAGCATAAAGTAGAAACGTCGGATATATTCAGTTTCAGCGCACTTTAGCAAAACTAACTAAAATGTAGCAAAAGCTGTCAATAAATTTAATAAGTTTCCAAAATGAAATCTTCGGTACCCGCGGCAAGGTTCCGAACCTCTAGCCCTTCTCATAAATTAGCCACATACCGAATTTAAGCTTTCTAGATTAAACCGTTCCAGAGATATCAGCTTAAAACCAATTCAATCAAATTTCAGGTCAGGCGACCATCTTGGATTTTTAAAAATGTCATTTTTAGCTAATTTTACATAAGAGAAGCCTACCATTCGATTTTAAACTTGATATCACCATCGGTTCAATAAAACAGCTATAACCTAGCTACCGTCTACCATGGGGATGCCATTCATGGCATCCCCATGGGCACCGAGCATCCACGGACAAACGGACGGATAAACGGACATATATAAAAGCTTGATGATGGCGTATATTGAACTGACGAAACGTCGTATCGCACCATGTTGCCGCAGTAAGATACATACCAAATTTCGGCTTTGTAATTTTAATCGTTTCAAAGATCTCAGAGATATCTTGAATCGCTTACGTCACGGCCGGTATGTTAATGAAAGGTATATTTAATCTACATTTTTACATTCGAGTTGAAACTCTAGATTTGAAAAAAAGGGTCTGTGATTTAGGTGAATTTTTTTATATAAGTCCGAACACAAAATTTTCAAGTCGACCAGTCTTTGTGAAAACGTCCTCGAGAACCGGGCATTTTGCCAATAATCTTCCTAGAAATGGTCAAATTTTCTCCTGCCACGCAGTTTTTCACGCTTTTCGGCCGACTTTCCTTGGCCTGAGCCTTTAAAGTTAGTATTTACATTATGGAAATCTCAGCTGTCAGTGGGAGAAGCCGCCGCCGCCGAATGTTTCCGATTATCAGTTAAGTGGGGATCTTCGGAACCATTCGGGATTTTGGGGCCAAAATTTGCAAAAAATCTGCATCTTTAGCTTCGAAATTCAATTAAAACAATTTCGCGACGTCCAAACGAAAAGTGGTTCCTAAGTCCCAAAAAGAAAATTTTCCAAGGTATTCCCTGGGATAGAAAGTCATTCGATTAGATGCACGATCTCGGCACAAATATACCTCAAAGTGGCAGTTTGAAATTCAAAGTTTAAAAATTTGTCAACATTTCAAATTCAAAGCTAGGCCCTCGATTTTTGGTCAGGTCTGAGGCTCATATGTGTGCTACCTCTCTGAGTTATTTCAAATTTTTTACTGCAAAAATGTGCCACAAATTGCAAAAATTGTGGCACAGAAAAAAACTGTTCTAGCTCGCCCTGTATAAGAGCTAGGCCAAAACTAACAACGGATTTTTTTCTCTCCACTTCTTCTAGCTGCCCATATACGCGGTGTTTGTTATAAAACTTCATCTAGTTGGCTGTGAAATGTCAAAAGAAAAGAATGGAGAAACAAAAGTCAATTTATTTTGATTATGTCATCCTTTTCTGTCAAAATTTCATAGCCTGCTAGATGAAGTTTTATAATGAACAACCCGTACAACCGAAGCTAGCACGCTCCATAGTTATCGTAAAAATCGCAAAAAGCTACCTTATTATTTTGACTACATTTACTTAACTGTCTTTTTTTTTAACCCTTCTTTATTAATGTGACACCTTTGGCGGGGTAGGAATAAAAGTGGCCAAGGATATGCTCTTTCCCCTGGTACCATCCTTATTGGGCCAGTCGTCTAACTAAGGAGGTCCAGAAAGCCAAGAAGTTGACCATTACAATTTTTTTTTTTTTTAAAAGCCATTCCAAATTTACGAATTTTTGTACATTTTTCTACTTAACTTATCGGAATTAGATTTCAAAATGTATCATCTACACATATGAGAAATTCTACTCATAGGGAGGCCTACACCCCACATAGCCCCGGAATACGGTAAAGACGCTACAACTTTGTGTACGGAAAAAACCGAATTTTTGACATTGGTAAGCCATATTGTCGCCTCAGCAACACGGTTTCGTCTTCGGTAGAAATACCATGTCGGCGGCAATGAGCAATGAGCAATTGGAATTTTTTGTGACCTGAGCAGGGCGTTTGACTGCGTCGATCATTCTGCTCTTCTGGAGAAACTGGAGTCGTATGGAACTAGGGGTGTTGTCTTGAACTGGTTTTCATATTTCTTCGAGAACGTAGACAGTATGTGGAGATGAAGAGCCGGGAGTTAGGATCGGTTCGGTTCGTTCGCTCTGGGGAGCTCGGCGTGGACTTGGGAGTGCCACAAGGTTCTGTGCTTGGGCCTGTGCTCTTTCTGATTTTTATAAATTCGCTTCCCTCTGAGGTCATGCATAGTAGTATCAACATGTACGCTGACGATACGGCTGCCATTGTTAGAAATGGAGCAGGAGGAACACTGGACTTGGTTGCTAAGATGGCGTTAAACGAATTAAATAACTGGTTTACATCCAACAAGTTGTTTCTAAATGGTAGTAAAACAAACTTTATGGTATTCCATACAAACCGCATACGCCATAATCATGATTTTGGTCATTTTCTTGGTCTGGATCTGGATAGTTCTCTCTCTTGAAGGGTGCATTGTGAAGAGCTGTCCTCAATGTTAAATAGTCTCTGCTACGCAATACGTAATTTAAACCAAATTTTGGAGTTGCCCCCTTGTCTCTATTTATTATGCCCTTATTCTCTTGCGAATCCGGTACGGAATCCCGTTCTGCGGTAGACCTTTGTTTTTTACAAACGATCGGTATCATAACTACTGTATGCTACTGACTTATTATTGGTATATATTGGGCTAAATACATCTAGAAACTTTATTATGAGGCTAGGCCCTTAAATGTTCAACAAACTGCCGGAGGATGTAAAGTATAGTAAGAGCATTGTGTCATTTAAGGAAGCCTTCAAATCGTATTTTTCTAATTTTGACACATAAAGTGCCACTTTTCAATACTGATGACACTGACGTAACGTCCTACTTTTCGTAACTAGTTACGAAAAGTAAAAGCTTTCGAAACAGGTGATAAAAAGTTCGTTTTATCACCAGTTGCACGCTTCGGTTGTGGCACACCGTTGCTACAGTTTTACGGTATCAAGTAGATACAAATTGGTTTAAAAGTAAATATTGAAGTTTAATAATAATTATAACTCTCTCTCTAAGTATTTGTAGTCAAAATTAGAAAAAATCTTGTATAAAACAGGTGACGAAAAGCCTTTTTCGTGTATCTCATTCAAATTGCGCAAACATTCATTCGTTACACAAAATCGGACTTTTCGCAACTGGTTACATAAATAGCTATTATTGGATAGATGCTAGATTACACTATTGACGAATTTTTGAGTAGTGATATTGTGACCGAGTAATGTGTATTTTACTGTTTATTGTTTGACATAATAACATTTTATAATGTTTTGTACCATATTTGTTTGACGAATTCCATACACCTCGAGTCTGTTCGATAATAATAGTATATTATTTAACGAGTGACGAAAATAGCATTTTCTCTCGCAAGAGAACAGTTTACCAACCGAGGCGAAGCCGAGTTTGGTAATGTTCTCGAGCGATAGAAAATGCTTTTTTGACGAGTAAAACACTAGACTTTTTCTTCGACCATGCTAACATTAAGTCTTCATTAACTTTGAAAACAATCTCGGTAGAGTATTTCTTTCAAAAATTAAGGCGCGTCATTGTCAACATGACACCTCGATTGTCAATGAGTTCAGTTTGGTCAAATTTCAACTCTTTGATTCACTATTCTGGAGCCCGGGCAGGCAAAATATACATGTTTTTATATGATATCACCATTTTACATGGTGTTTTATAAGATTATACCAGTTAAATCGCATTTAATTGGCGATAAACAAGGCGAATTAAAACAACTTACTTTCGGCACTAGAGACGAAAGTTAACGTTATGGGATTTTCTCTCACTAGAGACGAAAGTTACGTTTTCGGCTAGGATAAGGTATGACAAAAGTTGTTTATTTTTACATGGTCGTAGAAAAAAGTATTATTATTATTACCAAACCGACCACATTTTTGAAAAGCCCGTTTATTTTTGTAGCTACGCCCTTTGAACGAAAATCCCGTCAAATGAGCAGTTTAAAAGCTATAAGTGTCAAAATGGAAAAAATACCGAATATATACAACCAAAATCGAGTTTGTCACACGGCTTTATATATCCTCACTAACGTTCGGATATAAAAATCAATCATCAATGACGAAGGACCATCTTTAGCAATGGTTTCCGGACACCATGAATTATTAAAAATCTATACAAAGAGTTACATTTTAAATTCGACAGATTTTTTGTTCCTTTTTTAATTCCAAACCATTTCTTTAATGGTGGATGTACTTGTTTATATAACAAAACCAACTTCACACAAAAAAAAAAACGTTTTTTGGGTCAACGTTTCTGCTGCATCTTAAACATCATCAGGGTTCAAGAAACTTATTTGTTTTTTTTTTGTTTTCATTATCAAAAAAAAAAACAAATCATGTTAATTTTTTTCTCTCCTGAGGCAGAGTAAAATGTTAAAGAGCCCTAATAGTTAACGTGGCTGTTTTGTAAACTTCTTGCCATTTTTCTAGTGAATGACAAGGAAAACAGCAATTTTTTGGAACCCAATGCAAAAGCTTACATTGTTAAAAATTAAATTCTTCAGTCGGTTCTGTTAAAACATGAATGTGTGAGTGAGTTAATCTCGATTTTATAGATATTCTTAGTAACTACGACCAATTTAAAATTTACTGCCTTGTTAATGTCAAGTTCATTACGAATCATAAAACATTATGGTTTTACCTTTAATGACCATACTACCAACACCTTCGCTCCTCATATATTATGTATTTATCATACCCACATCACTAAATACATTTAACTGCTACCGAAAAAAAGTTGTCGGTATTACCGCCCACCAGCGCAGCAAAAATAGCGTAGTAACTTGTATAGTAACGAACGACATTAATGGAAATTTGTATTATTTTGCCTACCCAATCGCGAACAAGAAAATGTCTAAATATCTTTACAATAGAATAGAATTCGATCTGAAGATAAGAAATATCAATACTTGGAGAACCAGGAGATAACGCGTGTCCCACTGCGTCCTTGCAAGATTTCCTATCAAAAAAATTGCATTCACACATTACAACAAGACAATCGCCTGTGTACCGGAGAACGCAATGGCACCACCACTTTATTTATGCACAGTTTAATATTTAATAAACTTACACTGTCTGATTTTATTAACCTTTTAACAGTCTACTATTGTCTAAGAAAAACTTGTTGTTTAGCCATACCAATCTCTCGTACAAGTCTAAATTAGTAAAAAATTGTCTTCATCGCGTCTTATTGTAGGTGCTACCGACTCTTCGCCATGAGGATATTTAAGGCGGACTCAGACGATTGTTTGTTAATTTTAACCAGTCATTTAAATTCCATTAACAGTCACATCCTAGTCGAAATAGTGTTTAGGAATAATCTGATGTTAACGATGATATACCCATCAAGAAGCGAAAAACTTGTTTTCAAGAGAAAAGTTTGGTGGATCGTTTGTACTTAGTTTTAATTTAACTTAATTTTTATCATTTACTTTATAATAACCAGTGCAACCGGGCCCTAAATTTCTCTGAATTATTATGTCTGAAGTGAAGTTTGACCACAAAAGACAACTCTATATTTTGTGTCGTAGAGCTTTCGGGTGACCGCTCTATACTACTCTGAGAGTATTGCCATCCTTATATTCTTATTTAGAAAACAAAGGATGGGAATACTCTCACAGCGCTCTAGAGCGGCCACCCCACAACGCTATCAATAGATCATTCCAAGATTACGTCAAGTGACAGTTTGCCCCTCAAGGCAATATGGCAAAAATGTCAGACGAAACTTAAAAATCGATCTTTATCAGTATGCAGCATTGTTGTGTTGCCATTCTTACAATTTTTTTTATACTTAAATTTATTTACGTTGTTTTAAATTAAGTAAGGGGAAAAATAATGTCAAAAATGCGAATGCCAACAGGAAAATGTTATTTCAATAAAAGATCTATCACCCCAAAAGTACCAACAACATCTGAATTGTCATGATCTTGGTTGACCATTTCCGTATAAACACGAAAAGTTTCGTATGTTTAGCTACATGGTTTGTTTGTCCCACAAATCAGTATGGCGGACCTAATCAAAATCAGCTGTTCTGGAATGGTCTATATATGGTAATGAGCATCACAATGCGTAAGTTCCGCCGACGGCAGCAGCTGAGAAGTTTAGTCAGCGAACCCTGAAATTGACCAATCAACTTCTCAGCTGCTGCCGTCGGCGGAACCTACGCAATGTCATTGTCAGATCTACGTCAGTGTAACTCTGAACTAATATCTCAAAGTCCCCTTTTAAACTACGTAAAGTTACATTCATATACGGTAACTTTAAAAGTTATAAATTAATGTCATTGTTTGAACGTTTAGATGTAAATCACAGAACTTAGCAAAATCAAAATTTTAATAAAAATAGCTCGTTTTTTGTGCTATGTGCCAATGTACCTACTAAACAGCCATGGAAGTAAAACTGGAAGTACCAAACAAATGTTTGTCAAAAATTCATAGACTATTATGTAAGTATGACTCTACTTACATCAGCCTTACTCTTGCTAAAGTAAAAAAATTTTTATCTAATTTGATAGTGTCAAAAACTAGATCACAGTCAATAAGTGTTATAGGTATGTTCTGTAGGTGGTTTTGCCTAGACCTAAACTCAAATCGATAAATCTTTTTACAAATACAGGGTGTTTCAGAAAGGTGCTGACCAACTTTAGGGGGTTATAGAGGACGCCAAGTCATACAAATTTTGCTTGTAAACTCCTATCCGCAAAAGCACCGTTTTCGAAATACAGGGCGTTACAGAAATATTTCTTTTATAAGTTTGTTGATGATATTTCAGGGACTAGTTGAGATAGATGACTGAATTTTTGAATACATTTTACCAGTATTTGAACGTACGGGGTGTTCATTATTATTCTGTACATCTAGTTCATCTGTTCATCTAGCAGGCTATGAAATTTTGACAGAAAAGAATGACATAATCAAAATAAATGGACTTTTGTTTCTCTTTTTCTTTTTCTTCTCTTTTGACATTTTACAGATGAAGTTTTATAATGAACACCCCGTACCTACTTTATGAGTGTTAGAGCGCTTTTTCATGTGCCAGTGGCCTAAATTTTAGTTGAAAAAAAAAATGCAAAAATTGAAATACTGAAAATCTAAAAAAATACATTTCAAGTTTCGTGCAAATCGGTACACATCAGAATGTTATGAGCGTGGAACAATTTAACAACTAATTATTGTTCACACAATGTTATAATGGCCAGTTTACGCTAACTTCGTAAGTTATTTTATTTCGAGTGTCCAGGTTAAATAAAATAATTAATTTTTTATTGCGTTTTCTTGTTTTTGCCCCCCCCCCCCCCCTCCTGGAGCAAGTTCTGGCTACGCCCATGATCATGCAGGTAAAAATTACTTTTATGTTAAAAATTACATTTGCAATTTGTTATTTTTGTAAACAAAATTGTAAATTTTACGTTTGAAGAACTGACTTGAATTAACCTTATTTATGGAGAGGCAAAATGTAACGGAAGAGAAGCCGCGCACGCCTTTACACGGAACGTTTTCCTGATCGTCGGCATCCTTGTTATTTGAAATTTGCAACAATCCACCGTCGATTAAAAGAAAAAGGCAACTTCAATCCAGATGGAGGAGCCGGACAAACAAGAACTGCACCAACAATGACCTTAGAGGAAGAAGTTTTGCAGCGATTTGAAGAACAACCGTCTACCAGCACGCGAGCACTGCACGTGAACTGAATACTTCCGCTTCACCTGCGTGTCGTGTTCTTCAGGAACAGCTTTTACATATTGGCCGCTGTCAAAAAGTTCAAGAATTAAAAGAGCAGGACTATCAATCAAAACAATTTTGTCGATGGTTTCTTCAACACCGTGCGTTAGAACGGTGTTTCCCTAGAGACGGATTATTCAACAGCCGTAACAGTCACATATGGGACGATCATAATCCTCATGCCACTTGGATTCGAGCAAATCAGCATAAATTTGCTATTAATATCTGGGCTGGAATTATGGGCGACTTCGTGATTGGCCCGTACTTGCTTCCGCCTTCATTAAATTAAACATTTACCTCGACTTTTTGTAAAACCTTTTACCTCAATTACTGGAAAACGTTCCTTTGGACGTTCAACATGACGGTGCTCCGGCACATTTTACCCAATCCGTGCAGGACCATTTAAATCAGATATTTCCTGATAGACGGTTTGGGCGAGGAGGGCCTGCACATTGGCCAGCACTAAACACAAACTTAACCCCGTTGGATATTCTTTTGTGAGGTTTGTCAAGTCCTTGGTTTGTGAAACTTCTGTTGACAACAAAGAGGAATTTGCTAGGAAGAGTGATGGCAGCATGTTTCTCTATTTAAGAGACACCACACATCTTCCAACGGCTGCGTCACTGCATGATTCGATGGGCAAATTTATCTACTGAGGTCGGTGGTCGACATTTTGAGCCACTTTTGTAACTAGTTGTATAAGAAATAAAAATGGAACTGCAGAGAGCGGGTGTAGGACAATTAAACAGCTACTTCACAGTTGCGAATGCGCCAACGTTTCGATCTTTATTCATAGCTTCTTCAGGACTTAATTCGGTTTGAGAAGCATGTCTCATTCCATCGTTTATTTTGTCCCTGGCGGTTGATGTTTCGTTTTGTCCTGAACTCATGTGGTCGTTGCCTGTTTGTGGATTAATCATTGTTTTTATGTTATGTCCGGTAAAAGACATTAATGTAGCTTGGGTGACATGCTTCTCAAACCGAATTAAGCCCTGAAGAAGATCTGAATAAAGATCGAAACGTTGGCGCATTCGCAACTGTGAAGTAGCTGTTTAATTGTCCTACACCCGCTATCTGCAGTTCCATCGTATTAGAAAGGACACAAAGCACACATAGAAATAAAAATTTTTGTTTAATTTTTTTTGGTGCTTTACTCACGTTCTTCATCATAAAATACCATTTATCTTAAAAACGGCGCACATTAGCGCTTTTGACTAACAGTACCTTTTTTGTGTAGAAAATATTGGCCCTTCACAATGTGCTTCCAGTTTGCCACAAACAGTCGTTAGAGGCAAAACAATCCCAGGCGACCACAAAATCTACGCCACTGGCACAAAAAAAAATTCTTCTCCTTATAAATCAGTTCGAAACACCTAAAGTCGCTTTTATTACTATATTAATTTTTATTACTATATTAAAAACCTTCCTTTAATAAACATAGCTTGCTGCGTTTTTGAGTTACAGGTCGGTTTTTTTCTAATTTTGTCTGAAATTTTTCTTAAAAAATTCAAATACCGATTCGATTTTACCGCAATTTTTAGGAGGCGCAACCTGCAATAATATCTTTGTATTAAATCTGCCCTAACATTTTCAATACCCTGTAGCTTGTTCATTTGTCGATTCCAAATTGAAAAATTATTAGTTTGTTTAACGCTCTCTGAGCAAATTATGTATTATAATAATTAATAATAAATAAACAATAATTTATATTTGAAGACTCCGAGATAACGTTCAACACGATGCGCATAGAAAGGGTTAATAAATTTAAGTATTTGGGAGTATGGTTGTCTGAGGACTGGACATCTGACTTGGAAATTAAATGCCGCATTGAACAAGCGCGTGAAGCATTCTTTAAACTGAGAAGAGTGTTCACTTGCTCGGACTTCGATCTTGATTTGAGACTAAGATTCCTGAAGTGCTACGTCTGGTCGGTGCTTCTTTATGGGATGGAAGGTTGGACCCTCAAAGTAAACACCATCAACAAATTAGAAGCGTTCGAGATGTGGTTGTACCGCAGAATCCTCAAAATACCCTGGACAGCAAGAATAACAAATGAAGATGTGCTAGCATCTGTAAACAAAGAGCGAGAGTTGTTCACCACCATCAAAAAGAGGAAAACTGCATACCTAGGGCACGTCATGAGGAACGAAAAATATAAATACTTGCAATTGATAATTGAGGGTAAGATAGAGGGTCGGAGAGGAGTAGGAAGGAAAAAGATGTCTTGGCTACGGAATATTAGACATTGGACGGGAATGCACAACATACAGACACTGATTCACACCGCTGGGAACAGGGATGAAATGAAGAATGTAGTCGCAAACATCCGTTAACGGATAGCATGAGAAGAAGAAGAGCAAATTAAATTAATAATAATAATAATGATCTTTATTTCAGTAAATTATGTACCCGGTACATAAAGTGAAATAACGTTAAGAAAAAAAAACAATATACTCTCTAAATATGATTATGGTCTATGTAATCTTCAAGTTTATAAGGTTCCAATTTCACCAAAAATTTAAATAGGATAGGCTTTAGATGTTTTAGTTGCTTTATGCTCTTAATTTTACTAGGTAGATTGTTGTAGAACTTTATGCAATTATAATATGCTCCATGTCGATAAAGTGCTAGTCTATGTTTTGGTAGAATATAATTAGCTGATCTGGTTGAACGTGGATTTGTTGGAGCATGTTTACTAAAGAAATTCTTGTTTTTAAAGAAAAAAACTATACATTCCTGGATATAAATTGCGTGTGCAGTGAGCAGTCCCGTTTGCCTAAATTTTCCCCTGCACGATTCTCCGAATATAAGACTTAGAACCATTCTTAAAGCACGCTTTTGACACACAAAACTCTACTTATATTTACGCTTTGCCCATAAAATATAATGCCGTATCTAAGACGAGATTCAAAGTTGGCATGGTAGATGGCTTTTCTAATTTCATGATTCAGATATTTCGATAAGATTCGAAAAGTGTAGCATACCTTTAGCAAGTCTGAAACAACGCGATCCACATGTTTTTGGCACGAAAGAGCATCATCCAAAACCACTCCTAGAAACCTTGTAGTTTCATTTATGTTCACTGTAGTGTTGTTAAGACTGATCGCCAAAGGAATATCTAAACTGCTTCTATTTGTGTGAAAAATGACTAGGTATATTGGTTTTATTGTTATTCAAAACAAGCTTGTTTTTAGTAAACCACAGGTTTGCCTTTTGTGCAATTTTCTTTCGCATTTTTAAATACTGATAATATGGTTGTTCCTCTTATTAGAAAAGTTGTATCGTCTGCATAATTTGTGATTTGAAGTTGAATGTTTGTCGCTAGAAGTTCAGATATATCATTAATATAAATTAAAAATAATAGTGGGCCTAATATGCTCCGTTGTGGAATACCCATTGAAATTTCTATGCTTTCTGAGAAAACCCTTTTAATACCTTTTCCGATAACCACTTGCTGCCATCTATTACTTAAGTAAGACCTTATCAAATTATTTGCAACTCCTCTTATGCAACACTTATTTAGTTTACTAAGCAAGATACCATGGTCTAGAGTATCATACGCTTTAGATAAATCTAAAAATATTCCTATGGGTATTTCCTTGCTTTCGATAGAGCAAAGAATCGCTTCTGTTAGACGAAAGATGGCTTTCTGTGTGGACTTTCCTTTCATAAAACCATGTTGAAACTCATTTAAAACTTTATGAATAGTGAGGAAATCTGTTAGCCTATTATTGATTACCTTCTCGAAGATTTTTGAAAAACTAACTGGAAGGCTAATAGGGCGGTAGTTTTCTAAAAGGCTTTTATCTCCTTTTTTATATACAGGTACTATAATCGCCCGTTTCAGTTGATTTGGATATATGGCGTATTCAAGAGAGTTATTTATGATGTGTACAATTGGCTTGACAATTGCTTTTATTATGCTTTTCACTAAACTGGTAAATATGTTATCATGTCCACAGCCGTAATTATTTTTTAAGTTTTTTTACGATATACATAATTTCTTTATCATCAACTAGGTCCAAAGAAATGGTTTCGGGATTCTCGATGCCGACACTTGAGAAAGGGATGCTATTTAAGTTCTTTAGAAGCTTTGCCGGCGCGTCTGAGATATATTTATTGTATTCATTTGGGATGTCAGTTTGTTTTTCGCAGTCAGATTTTAATTGAATTTGCTCTTTACGGCCAATTAATTCATTGTCAATGTTCCAACATGTTTTTGATTTATTGTCTGAATTCTGAGTTTTGGTAGCAAAATGTGCTGACTTTTTATTTCTCAAAAGAGAATCGTAAATCTTTTTTTGGTTTATGTATCTCGCCTTATACCCTACACCATAATCTTTCACCCTATAGAGATAATCTTATTCTCTTTCACAACTAGCTACTTCGGGGTCACTACGCAGGTACTTGGCTTTGTTAAAGTTTCTCACAGGTAGTTTTCTAACGGGAAAACATTTATTATAAAGATTTGATATTATTTTTGCAAATGTATCCCATTGCTGATTTATCAGATTATTGCTTAAAGTGTAAACTTTCACAAAGCTTTGCTCTGCTAACAGCTGTGTAAATGTAGCTATGCCTTCCGCATTAATTAGCCTATTTTCTACGTGGGTTACACTGTTTGGTGATTTTAGCAGTAACATAGATAACTTCTGCGAAATATGATCAGATATGTGATATTCTATGAGGTTTGTGGTAAAGTCACTATGCGCCTTAATCATAATATTGTCTATACCTTTGTTTGAGTGACTTGTAAATCTTGTACCTTGGTTAAATGCTAGTTTAAAGTTATATGAACTGTTGTTTTCAAGGCATCTATTCAGAATCGACTCGAAAACTTCAATAAATACACTGAAATCTTCATCCGGTGGTCGGTACAGGCATATTACCGTAATACTTGTATCTACTATTTTTACTTCACAGGCACAACATTCACAGTTCGATTCTACACTTATACTATTTATGTCTGTCCTAAGCGTATACGGAAAATGGGATCTAAGAAAAATCGCCTAGCCACCATGTGAGTTTTCTTGCTGTCTACAGAAACTGGTGATCAAGCGGAAACCCGGAATTTGGTAGTTATCTAGTTGGGAGGCAGTTTTCCAATGTTCAGTGATACACAATATTCCATAGAATTCACTTTTGACTTTCTTTTGCTTTGAGTTACCGACTTCATTCTTTTACGTTAATCATCTCTCAATACTTTTATGTTCAGTATTTTATTTTGTTTACTTGTAGTAATATTTATTTTTTTCATGTTCAGTAGTTTATAACTTACCTACCTGTTACTACACCGTTTCTTCCTGCTAGTGTACAAATTATCACTTTAAATTAAGTATTCCGTATGTGGTAGTACAAAACTCTGATAAAGGCACCAATTTGTGCCGAAACGTCAAATAAACAACGAAGTTTGAACCACCCGCTGTACCTTATTTAATTAAAAAAAGGACCACATCCCAAGAAAACAACCAGCCATTCCATAGAATATTCTATAGATTACTCCTGGACAAACTTAAAGCATTTAGGCATATTCTGGGATTAATGTTTTTTTGTAATTTTTGTTCATCAAGTTCAAATTTTATAACCAGGAATTTTCTCAAATATTTTCTCACATAAGTCTGTACATCAACTCTCTAAAAGAGTCCTGAGGAATGAATTTTTTTAACCTTCTACCGTTTTCGAGATATTTTCTAGTTTTGTTATTTGTCAGTTCTAGCCTCATGCTGTTTGCACTCTCGTCATTGTTTTCAGCTATAATAAAGGGTTAGAAGGTTCCAAATTAATTTCTTTTTCTGATTTTGACATATAAAGTGGCTCTTTTCATTACTGATGACAGTGACGTAACGTCCTACTTTTTGTAACTAGTTACGAAAAGTAAAATCTTTCGTAACTGGTGATGAAAAGTTCGTGTCACCACCAGTTGCAGGTTTCGGTTGTGGCACACCGTGGCTACAGTTTTACGGTATTAAGTAGATACAAAGTGGTTTAAAAGTAAATATTGAAGTTTAATAATAATAACTCTCTCTCTAAGTAGGTATTTGTAGTCAAAATTAGAAAAAAATCTTGTATGAAACACGTGACGAAAAGCCTTTTTTGTGTATCTCAATCAAACATTCATTCGTTACACAAAATCGGACTCTTCGTAACTGATTACATAAATAGCTATTATGGGCTGAAAATATTAGGGCATAGAACTAAGGATTTTCTCTGGAAGTATAGAGGTTTACAAAAATTAAGGAAAAATTTTTGGCATATTGTCTATAGACCCACCGAGTTAAGGATTTTCTGGAAATATAGAGGTTTACACAGATTGAGGTGGATTTTTTTGCATATTGTCCATACTCTATAGGACCACGGAACTAAATATTTTTTCTACGAGCGTTCTTAATATATCACTTTCCCGCACGCATTTTGTTTTTGAAAGCTTCACTTTCCCGCACGGCGTGCGTGAAAGTCAACTTGGCGTGCGGGAAAGTAAATATTTAAAGGATGTCTAGATAGGTGCTGTAGATTTTGTTTTTGTTGTCGCTGACTGCCTTAGAGCCGTGCCAAACATTTTCATCTGTTTTAAGGAACTTTTATGCTTGCTTTTATTGATTTTTGATACAAAATATACCCATAATATACGTACTTTTTCCATCGTGTTTTATCAGAGTAGACCAGTTAAATCGCATTTAAGTGGCGACATACAGGCGAAGTTAGAACAACTTACTTTCGTCACTAGAGACGAAAGTTAACGTTATGGGATTTTCTCTCACTAGAGACGAAAGTTACGTTTTCGGCTAGGGCAAGGTATGTCGAAAGTTGTTTAGTTTTACGTGGTCGTAGAAAAATTACTATTTTCTACAACCGTCAAAATATGACATGGTTCGCGCATTACTGACAGTATGCAAACTGACACATATTTTCATTGTTATCTTTCTCGCACGTCGCCCATAGCAGCGTAAAAAAAAGTTACTGGTTGCCATAGGACACGTGCGACAAAGTCATTCGCGCACGCCGTCAATACAGGGATAGCAGAAAAGATCTGTGAAGCTTAATCATTTATAACACCGTTAAAGATGTTCTATATTAGTGGCAGCTGGACTTTTATACCGTTGTAGAAAAAATGTTGTTCCTAATTCTTGCGCAAAGTGTTACTTGCGCACTTGTTAGGAAAATAACTATTCTGGAAATAGGGAGATTTAAAAAAATTGAGGTGTAATTTTTGGTATATTTTTCTTAACCCATAGAACCATCGAACTAAGGTTTTTCTGGAAGTATGCGTCTTTACAAAAATTAAGGTTAAATTTTTGGCATACTGTTTTACCCCATAAAACCATAGAACTAATAGGTAATTTTCTGGAAATATGGAGGTTTACACAATATGACGAGGAATTTTTGGCATATTGTCCTTACCCTATAGAACCAAAAAAACTAAGTATTTTTTGGAAATATAGAAGTTTATATAGATTTAGGTGGGATTTTTGGGATATTGTCTTTACGTACCCCATAGAACCATAGAACTAAGGATGTTCTGGAAATATGGTGGTTTTCAAAAATTGAGGTGGAAATTTAGGCATATTATCCTTACCCCATAGAACTTAAGATTTTCTGGAAGCATAGAGGTTTACAAAAATTGAGGGAGCATTTTTGGGACATTGTCCTTACCCTATAGAACTAAATAATTAAGGATTTTCTGGACATATAGAGGTGTACACAAATTGAGTGTGTATTTGTGGCATAATATCCTTAGCCTATAGAACCACAGAACTAAGCATTTTGCGAAAATATAGAGGTTTACAAAATGTGGTGGAATTTTTGGCGGGGGATGGGGAATAAGTGCCCCTAAGTGTCTTTAGAGGCACTGATTTGTTAAATTAACTGATATTAAGTAATTTTTCAAATCCTAGGTGCTAAATAGAAATACGTTTTCTATGGGTTCAGATGAATTTCTGAATAGGGGGAACGAGAACTATAATCAATTTATACCAAAATTTTGTATTCGTTTTTTTCTCAAATTTCGTCTTGCTATTGCTCAGACACAATACATAGTTAAATTATACCATATCTAAAAACTAAAAATATTTTGTCCTTGACGTTCTAGGATATTGAAACCATGACCAACCAAACTTTCTTTCTAACATATTATAACGGTTTAGTTAAATCACAGCCTTGTTATATCTACAAGACCAAATCTTAATCAATCGCTTGGTTGCACAGAAACGTATTAATCCTAATCCTCTAAAGGCTTGCTGGGCATCTGTATTGAACTTGTATATTTAATTACAACTACTTTAATCAGATAGAGATCTAAGGCTTAATCCAACCTGATACTGTATTGTTTGTTTTGCCTTAAGGCACCGGGTATTATATCAAACGTACAGAATGAAGGATAAACATGCCGTAATGCTAAAAAAAGCATCGGCTACGTATACTTCTAATAAAGGTGTGCACTTCTAAGGTGAGTTACTCCGCTGGTAAACCGGTAGAATTAGCGAGCTTCTAAGGCAAAAACAACCTATTTAGTGCTCACAATTATTTTTCTTTTGAATAAATTATTAATTTTGTGTTTGTTTTGTTTTGCGCGACAGATCACATAGATTATTGCATGCTCGAATTCAATTGTTTTCAGAAGCAATTCATAAACATATGTTTACTAGAAGGTTGTAGCACAGTCACTGTGTGTTGTTAACGTCCTTCTAGTTGTAAATGGATAGTGGTAGGTTTTCAGAAAATAAAACCAATTCTTGTATAAAAATTTGCCAACGTTTTGATTGCAAATTGCAATAATCCTAAGGGCTAAACCTAAAAAAAGCCTCGAGGAAGATTGCAATTTACAATTGAAACGTCGAAGCGAAGAAATGCTTACTCTGAGGATGATCCAAATTCGAGGGTCACCGATGGGATCTCGTTCAAGTTCAAAACATCCTTCTTTACAAATTAAGATCCGCAACGATGTCTAATAAAAAACAATCGGCACAACGGTATATTACAATAAACTTAATAGTGGGTGTGTCGCAAATGCAGCAATAATTGACCACGTTATATGAGTTATTATGTTTGCTTTTGATTTACGATGTATCAACTAATTAAGCAATAACTACTATCTATTCTCCATAAGTTATTGAAGTGTTTTGGGTGTCACATATTGTGGTTTCAATTACCCTGAAATAGAAAAAAAGTTGCTAGGTAATATACCTGGATAGTTAGTACATTTTTGCTACACATTTCTGCGTGTAAAAGCAAGAAGTTTTCAATATAAGTAACAGGTATACTGAAATACGTTAAAACCATGAACTTCTCTGCTTCTTATTATTAAAACAAATTGTTTCTTATACTTATATATATACATACGTATGTGTATGTCCACGCCTCAAAAACGTTTCATTGATATAAAAAAATCTAAGCATTAGCAACAATTAATTAAACGGTTTTTGCCTTTCACACGTCGATTTGCGCGTATGGGAAAATAAAGCAAACGCTGCTTGAGAGCTGATAAGCCGAATAATAAAACAAAAGAAAATGCGAGCTTATACAGGTAAATAACAAACAAGAAATAGTCGAGTACCTACGTAAAATGTGAATTTGCAAGTCATTGGAATATCATTTGGGAGGGCTGGTCTTAATTGAACAATATACTCAAACAAGTTTTTTTCTCTATATCTGAAAAGGAGCATAAAGCCCATGGATTCCTTCATCATCGTTTATCTCAATATGCAATCTCACGGATTAATTTATTGTATTTGCCAACTTAAATCATTAATTTGCACAAGTCTGACATCTCGTATGTTTGTGTATAGAGGAATGTTAATAAGGTTCCAGGGTACCGCCGCACAATTTCGTGAACATGCATAGGCGTTGACTCATGCACCATGTAACCCGATCCATTCTTCTGGCATTTAATTATTTCCTCCTTTAATAATATGTACATATCTCTAGTAATCGCATTTGGTACCATGTTAAACTGTCACTTTTATAGTCGAAGGCCGTCAAGGTGAAATACCTCCCATCGGACCAACCACGAATTATTTTATAGATTTTCAATATTTTTTTAACGAATTTTTAATTCACGGCTTAACACCCAGCTAAGAAAGGTAATTCGATGGTCATTAGGAACTACCTATATGGTATAACATGCAGAGGATTAGTGATATTTGTTTTAGACGTGAGAGATTTCGAAGAAGACGGTGATTTACCTAACTATTAATTAATGGGATCAGGATCTTGTTGACTAGTCAAAGTTGCTTGTGGTCGAATACAGAACTATGTCATATTGGTCTCCAATAAAGCCAATATCACGCGTCATTAATCATTATTAATAACTGACATTAGCCGTCACACATAAAACTAGTGAGCGGGTAGCTCCGCCTCATTTCTGACCCATGCATGCGTACCCAAACGGCACAACTTAGTCGTATGGTCGTCAAAAGTACATATATTTTTGGATATTTAAAACTCCATTATGTTCCACGAATACCAGTTATGATCCACGAATAATCCGAAAGTTGTCCAATTGAACCTACAAATGTCATAAATTCCTACATTAACTGAACTGTCCAGTAGGTATCCAGAAGTACATTGTACAACTGTCCATTTATAAAATGATCATTTTTGACTTCCTTTATTTAACATTTCTACGGCATTGGATATTCCAGTAGGAATTAAGCAGAAGTCCAAACGTAAACTTAGAGTAATCGTTTTGGAATCTCTTTGTACAACTTAACAAATATTGTTTATTCAATAAAATATCACATAAACTTTTTTTATTTTTCATACACGTTTTAAAAGGTGAGAATATTGAATATTCATTCGATTTTAGGTCATTAACATTATCTATTTTTTATATATTTATTATTATTTGAAATAAAATTATATTAATTAAAAAGTATATTTCATTTCTGTCTATTCAACAAGGTAGGTTTATAAACTGCTTAACTTAAAGTTCGGCACAAACAATTTTTCATGTAATTTTCAATCAGTTGTAACTTTTTAAGTAATGAATTGTTTTAAATACAATTTGCACGGTCTGAAACCTCCTTTCCTCTAGATTAAGCGGATAATTTTGAAAAAAAAAACCCGACACTATCTTTATTATATAGGGTGTGAAACAAAGTAATGCAAAAATTAAAAAATTTTGATGTTCTGCCATTTCGCAATAAGCTCTTTTTTCCTTATCGTTTTCAGGTCAGGAGTAAGCCAACATCCAAATCTCGGGGCCTTTTTGCCAGATTTTTTATTAAAGCACTCTGAATTTTTATATAGCGCGAAACGTAAAATGTGTGAAATTCTTGTTTGCTGATATTTTTAAATCGTCGTAGTTCGGAAAAGAGGTAATGATTCTTACTGTGTTTCCCTCATTTGTTGACATATTGTCTGCGGATTGTTACTCCCTCAACAAATTTAAAAATATGTGGCGTTTTTTTCTAGTATACTAGCATTCAAAAAATATGATGCCATTATTGTTGATACTCGTGACTTTCAATAGCAATATTAAATAAAATAACCTTTCTAGAGGTAAAGAGAAATTGAGTGATGCCGTCGGAGATAGCCAACATCAATATTTCTAGACGTTTTTGTCATTTTTAGTTTTTAAGGTATTAGAACTTATACAGAGCGAATCAAAATATTCTTAAAAATTTCGTTAGTATTTTTTTTTAAATCGTCGTAATTCGCGGACAAGTTAACGGATTATTATTTTTATTCTTTGGATCAAGAGCACTATCTACAAATTGTTTCTCGACAAGGGATTTTCGCAAAAGCGATTACTGAATTACAGGTGCAGACTTGACAAAATTAGTATACGGAGTGAATCATAATGGGTGGTCGAAAATGAAATCTCATATTCTTTGGTCGATTTTAAGGGTGTTCTGTCATACAATTTTGTTACCTATCGAGCTTCGTTAAAAAGTTACAGGGTGTTGAAATTAGAATTTCAAAATGCATATGTACTGATTATTCCGAAAGCGTAAGAGAGATTTTTCTGAAATGTTGTACGTTTTGACTGTTATATAAGGCGCACTTTTTGCTATAAATAATTATTTTTATTTTTATTTCCGCGCTTAACAGCACGTCGACATATATTATTTGAAACAAAGTTGGACGTTACTGGTTTTTCGAAAAATTAAATTTAGTTTTTGAATGCCCATTAAAATACTATGGTTTGCAATATAATTCAAGCCATAATTAATCGAATATTTTAGATTTTTCATCAAAATTAATTACAATACACACATACACATACATTACAATGGTTTTTATTCATTTACTCGAAAACGGTGCATCGTACTAAAAAAACCCAAGAGGGCTCTTTTCTTTACAGTAGAATGGGTATTAAAAAACGAAGTTTTGTTTTGCAAAAAATCAGTGACGTGCTACTTTTTTTTCAAATAATGTAAATTGTCGGGCCAGTAAGCGCGCCACTGGCAAAAATAAAATACAACAAAAAAAATTAAAAATTTTATTGCGAAATATGCGCCTTTTATAGCAGTCAAAACTTACAAAATTTCAATCAAATATCTCTTACGCTTTCAGAATAATCAATACTTTTGCATTTTGAAATTCTAATTTCAACACCCTGTAACTTTTTAACGAAGCTCGATAGGTAGCACAATTGTATGACAGAACACCCTTAAAATCGACCAAAGAATATGATATTTCATTTTCGACCACCCATTATGATTTACCCCGTATACTAATTTTGTCAAGTGCGTACCTGTAATTCAGTAATCACTTTTGGAAAACTCCCTTATCGAGAAACAATTTGTAGATAATGCTATCGATCCAAAGAATAAAAATGATAATCCGTCAACATGTCCGCGAATTACGATTTAAAAAAAAATACTAACGAAATTTTTAAGAATATTTTGATTCCCTCTGTATAAGTTCTAATACATTAAAAACAAAAAATGACGAAAACGTCTAGAGATACTGATGTTGGCTATCTGAGATGGCATCACTCAATTTTGTTTACCTCTAGAAATTTAATACTGCTATTATAAAACAACGAGTATCAACAATAATGTTATCATATTTTTTGAAAGCTCGTATACTAGAAAAAACGGCACTGATTTTTAAATTTTTTGAATGAGTTACAATTCACAGAGACTATGTCAACAAATGAGGGAAAACACAGTAAGATTCTTTACCGCTTTTCCGAACTACAATAATTTAAAAATATCAGCAACAAGAATTTCACACATTTTACGTTTCGCTCTGTATAAAAATTCAGAGTATTTTAATAAAAAATCTGGCGAAAAGGTCCCGAGATATGGATGTTGGTTTTCTCCTGACCTGAAAACGATAAGGAAAAAATAGCTTATAGTGAAATGGCAGAACATAAAAATTTTGAAATTTTTGCATCACTTTGTTTCACACCCTATACAATAAAGGTAATGTCGGTTTTTTTTTCAAAATTATCCGCTTCCTTAATCTAGAGGAAATGAGGTTTCAGACCGTGTAAATTGTATTTAAAACAGTTCATTGCTTAAAAAGTTACAGCTAATTGAAAATGACACGAAAAATTGCTTGTGCCGAACTTTAAGTTGAGCAGTTTATTTATTACATTTATTCTTATATTGTTGCTAAAAATCTGTCTTAAAAGATATTTTTTACGGGCACATAGAAATAAATATGTTAAAAATATTGTTGGAAATAGCTTATCCGTCATATATCTTGATTTTGTAAGAGAAAAACAATTTCGTAGAATGACAATCTTTATTTAAAAAAACATCTTTGATTTATAGTATCATACTAAAAATACCTCAAAATAAAAATATGTGTTTTTTGGGAAAGTCATGAATCATAAAAATCATAAACATCATAAAAATACAAATTCAAAGATCATAAAACTACAAATTTGAAGTTTCGTGAAAAGTGCAGATCATAAATAGGGTAAAAATTAGTAAAGAGTAGGTGCTCACCAATTTGTCGATCAACCCATCTGCATACTAGTTTCGGGGTCTACCCCTCATCAGTACAGCTTTGGCTGGTCTACAAATTGGAGACCATGAGTTAGCGGCTTAAAGCCAAAAATCTACGGAAGAGCGGTGAGATGTTAATATTGCATGGCTTCGTTCTGGTACAGAGCAATATGAGCTGCTTCTCGAACTGGGAGCCATCTACCATGCGGTATCAGATCTTATACGCTGATGGATGTCGCCTGCTCCTGCTCTGTACAACATCTCACCGCTCTTCCGTAGATTTTTGGTTTTAAGCCGTGAACTCACGGTCTCCAGTTTGTCGACCAGACAAAGCTATACTAATGAAGGGTAGACCCCGAAACCAGTATGCAGATGGGTTGATAGACGAATTGGTGACCACCCACTCTTTATATTTCATTCTGGTTCCAATAACCTGCGAGGCACAGAGCAATATGGGCCGCTTCTCGAACTGAAAGCCATCTGCCATGCATTATTAGATCTAATACGCTGATGGATGTCTCCTGCTCCTTCTCTGTACAACATCCCACCGCCTGACCGCAAAAATTAATTAAAAAATTACTTCAAGCGTCTAAAAATCTAAATCTAAAATCTTTGGAAAAATGCAGGTTTAGATTTAAAACTAAAATTGATTTAAAATAACTCACATTCTCTAAAAATGCAAATTTTGGATAAACTCATTATTAGGACAAAATAATGCAAAGTGATTCAAATTTTCTGATGTATTGTTTTTAGTAAATTATACTTTTTACTAAAATATAGTACTAGAATTTTGACTCGAAATTAAGTGTTGGAATTTTTCGAGAAAGTCAGGTTGGGATTGATGCCAAAATTTGTTAAAAATTACTCTAGACGTATAAGAATATAGAATTGAAGAAATAATTTTAGGAACTTTGTCAAAATCGGTGTAAAATGACTAAAAAACATTTAAAAATGTAAATTAAAAGTTTTTGAAAAAATCAGGTTGGGATAAGAGCCACACTCGGTTAAATACTATATACTATTATCCAAGGTGGCCCATCGAAAAAGATCCACCCCGTTTTTCTTCGAATTGAGTAGGTATATCTCACACGTTAACTTTAGTTTTTAGGAGAAACTAATTTTTGAGCAGTTTCTTATCAACGTTTGTTCATTTGCCAAATTTCAAGTTCATTGCCATTTGATCAAGCCATTCCAAAATGGCGGCCGGTTAAGCTTCGCAAATTTGTTAATTTAACAGACTTCAATTTAAGTAATTTGATTTGGTTTTCGTTCTCCTGTCAAATTAGGGGGTGGAGACGGCTCAAAAATTAATTTCTTTCCTCTAAAAACTAAAGTTAACGTGTTCAAGCGATTTTCGATCTATATAGGCAGTTCGAAGTCACCCTGCATACATAAAATACATTTGATTTTTCTCCTTTTTTATATTTAAAATGCTCACTCTCAGCCATTTCTGGAAGCCTTTTTCTATTTTATTTTGTATAAATTCCTCATTCACCTCAGAAGCTAAAATATATATTTTAGGCATAAGTTTGAATATTTTTGCAGATACATTTTTTAGTGATTTATGGCAAGTTGATGATCGCTTTAAATATATAACGCGTATATTTAATGTTATCTGATATACCTTTGTAAAGAAAATTTATTTATTATTTTTACTTCTTTCAATCTAGCTATCACAAACAGGATGTATATGTATTATGTAACAAAAAGCACAATGACAGAGTATCGTAAAGTGTATTTCTTCTTTCTTCAAGTATCATTTCAGGTCCCCTGACGTTGGTAATTACTTGGGCAAGTTTTTCTCGATTCTGCGCCAATCGAAATAGTTTCTCTGCGCTGCGTATACCGGTCCATTCACGGATGTTCCTCAGCCAGGAAACCTGTTTTCTTCCTACTCCTCTACGTCTTTTCACTTTTCCCATCATGATCAGTTGTAGGATTCTGTATCGTTCTCCTCTGAAGACATGTCCAGATATGAGATTTTCCTGCACTTAACTGTATTTAGTAGCAAACGTGTTGCGTCGGCCATGTTTAATATCATTTCGTTGGTCTGCACAGCTGTTCAGGATATTCTCAGCATTTGCCGGTGTAACCACATCTCAAACGCTTCTAACCGATTAACTGTAGCGGCCTTAATGGTCCAGATCTCTACCCCGTACAGCAACACCGGCTATATGTAGGATTTTACCATTCTCTGCCTTAATTTTAAGTTCAGATTATCATTGCAGAATAGTAGTACTACATCTTATTTCTCTATCTGGATTTAGATGTTCGGTGATATAACATCCAAGGTATTTGAAGTGGGTTATTCTGTCTATATTTTTCGTACCGATCTATAGTGCAGCATCAAGATGTGGTTGTCGACTGAAGACCATAAATTTTGTCTTGTTGATTGCCCCATTGCTTGTCCTTCTGCGTTTACACAGTGTAGTAGATGTTGCAGGACTTCTAGTTTCTCACTCAGGATGTGACAACAGTGTCGTCAGCATATTGTATCGTATTTATATATTCTCTAACGATTTGTACTCCCATTTCTTCTTTTTGAGTTCTTGAGTAGCCCGTTTAAAGATTTTATCTCAATTTATGTTAAAAATCAGTGGTTACAGTATGCAGCCCTGTCTGATGCCTCGTAGAATTTGGCTTTCTTCTGTGAGCTTTCCGTTTATTCGAACTGCTGCTTTCTCTCCCCAGTATACATTTTCGATAATTCTAACATCCCTGCTATTCACCTCCATGTTTCTTAAGATGTCTATAAGTTTTCGGTGATGCATTCTGTCGAAGGCCTTCTCGTAATCAACAAAACACACAAAAACGTCTTTGCGCTGCGCTGGTCACGGCATTTTTGTAGTAGTATGTTCAGACCAAACAGTGCCTCTCTAGTTCCTAAAGCGTTTCTAAATCCAAACTAGGTCTTATCTAAATCTGCCTCACATTTGGATCTTATCCTCCCGTGAATAATCCTGAGAAACACCTTCAAGATGTGCCTCATAAGGCTTTATTACTTTATTAGTTTATACTCACTGCATCGTTTTGCTCGTTGTTTTTTTTTTGGAATTGGAATGAATACGAAATTCAACCAATGTTCCGGCATGTCTCCAGTCGTGTACACCGCATTAAACAGTTTGTTCACACAATTCCGTTGGCTTTTTTTGTTTTTGCGGATTTCATTGCAGATAGAACCTCACTCTTGAGAATTTCTGGTGCTCCGTCTATATCAGCGTGGTCATCCAAGTTGGATTCATTCGGTCTATAATCATCAAACAGCTCATTTATGTATTTGAACCATGTTCCAAGTATTTCTTTTTCTTTTAAACCTGCTAGTTCTCTGACCTTTTTATACATGTTGGAAGTGTCAAGTTTATTCTCCAGGTCTTTAATTTCCTTACATTTTTCCTTCATCCAGTTTTCTCTGGCGATCCAATTTTTTTGTTTTATTTCCTTTTGTCTCTTTTTATATTCTTTTGGGTTTGCTCCATAAGGTGCAATATTTAGGATGTCATCCATTTCTGTTTCTTCGGTTTATTCTTTCTTACCGTATGTTCAGTTATGAGCTTATTTGTTAGTTCCTTGAATGTCTTGCAAACTGCATCCACGCTGTTGTCGGTTCTTATTTCCGTTATGCAATTGTTCAGGACTTTGGCGAATTTCTCTATTGCTTTCTGCCAGTTTGACTTCATCGTGTTGGGTGCTATTCTTTAGTTTTTTAAGTTTGACTTTAGTTTTGTTCGAACAACCCGACCCGGGTTGATCGACAAATTGGTGACTACCCATACTCATTTCATTTCGTTCTGGTTCCGATAACCAGCGAGGTACAGAGCAATATGGGCTTCTTCTCGAACCGAGAGCCATCTGTCGTGCAGTGTTGGATCTAAAACACGCTGGTGGATGTCGCCTGCTTCTGCTCTGTACAATATCTCACAGGTACTCTGTACGTTTCCGGCTTCAATTAAGCCGAATAATGGGTCATCAATTTGTCGACCAGCCAAAGCTGCACTGATGAGGGGTAGATCCCGAAACTAGTATGCAGATGGGTTGATCGACAAATTGGTGACTACCCACACTCTTTTGACTTTAGTGTCGGCAACCAGCGGGTTATGGTTAGATCCCACGTCCGCTCAAGGATAGGTTGTAACTCTGTTTACACAGTTCCTAAATCTTTTGTTAATTAATATATAATCAATCTGGTTTATTATAATGTGTGGTGGGTCATCGCCTGGACCCTTCCAAGTATATAGACTACGTTTATGCAGTTTGTACCATGTGTTTGTTACCACCATGTTGTGATCCTGGCAAAACTCGAAGAGTCTGTTACCTCGCTCATTACTTTCACCCAAGCCATATTCCCCCACCAAGTCCGATCTGCTATTCCCGCCTATCTTCGCGTTAAAGCCTTCCATGACATATGTAATTTCATTGTTCTTAAGTGTTTTCATTATTGTGTTTAATTACAATGTCACACTACCGAGCAGAATATATTTAATTTTATGATAAAATACTTTGTTAGGCAAGTTTCTAATTACTAGTGGAATGGCATTGTAAATCACACCACCAATGTATTAAGGATTTGCTTTATATAGTGCAGAATACTGGTAATTGTCGCCAAATCTTGTCATGTACTGATGATGTAGGTTTAATGTCTTAAATGATTGAGCGTTAGATTTGATCAACTTTATAATTTCAAATGTGTATACATGGTAAAGTCATGATTTTATTAGATACTGGTAGACTTGAATACAATCCCGTATTCTCAAAAACAAGTCAAGGAGGTGATAAAAAAATTGCAAATTCAAAATGGCTTGTTCCATATTACAAAGATATTTGTATGTGCCCTGTAGGAATCTTCAATTTGTTAATATCGAAGAGAGCACCCAGTACCTATCAAAACTCACACAGAGCAACTGCAGTTAGTACCTTAAATAAATCAGGTATTAACGAAGAAGCCGTAATGAAGATCACAGGACATAGCAGTGCATCGTCCCTTAAACCGTATTTGCTGTTAGATAAAACGCATCCGCAAAAGAATAAAATCAAGGTCAGAATATAATCAACGCAGCAGAATATAATCAAGATCTTAAGAGGCAATTCGACCACTAGGTACTACATCAAGTAGGTACTCTAGTCAACCAAACAGACAAACAGACCATAGTTTCCTCAAAAACAAACAATTTCCAGCGTCAACACTAAAGAAGCTTCTGTTTACAATAATTGTGTGTTTAATAATTATTATTACAAAAATTAATACCCATACTAATCATGTTTTTCCTTATTTATATTGATGATCTGTTTATGAATATTATTATACGTAGTAAAAAACTCGAGATTAATATGTTTTTTAGAATATTCTGTGACATTTTTCCGCAAACTCTCCGTTAAAACGCACTCGATTAAAATTGTTTTTCAAAAACCTCTTTCAATTCAAAAATATATTTCCAGGAGAAAAGTAGCGGGAGAAGGACTCAAATTAAATCTTCTACGCTTCCGCAGAAATTACCGACGTTTCGACGTTTACTTTATGTCTTTTAGAAGGCTATTCCACTCAAATTGCAGAAGTTATTTGTCAGATAGTAAAGATGTTTATTATCCATTAGAACAACCACGGGGAGTGACGCACATTTAAACAAAAACGGACAAAGCGTAGACAAGCATAAGGGAACCGTGCTTAGCAGTGTGTAGTAGCAGGTACCCAACCACTCCCCGTGGTTGTCCTGATGGATAATAAACATCTTTACTATCTGACGAAAAACTTCCGCAATTTGAGTGGAATAGCCTTGAAAAAGACGTAAAATAAACGTCGAGACGTCGGCAATTTCTGCGGGAGCGTAGATGTTTTATTTTGGGTACACCTAAAGCACAAAAATATATTCAAAAAAATATTAATCTCCTGTGATATAACTAATAAATGTTATATCCATGGACATTCGAATATTTGAAAAAAAACCGGATGTTCATTGGATGCGAGTCAGGATGATGATAGCAAATGGGAATAATATATACATTATTTTTAAGTTTTGGGGAATCGGAAAATAAGTTATTTATCATTTATAGCTAGCCTCACTCTTATTTGAGTGAGGTGTTACTTAATTTGTTTTGTGTCCAAATCTCTCAAAATTTGCTCAGGACGTTGCAGTCTCAATCGACAGAATTGTCCTATTCTAGTGACGTGAATATGCAATTTATATGTTAATTTTCCAGCCTACTACTTAGATTTATATTTACCCGTCAAGAAGACAAAATTTAATTTTGTGGACATAATGGCGAATGATATATTCTTTAATGAAGTACAAACATTCGCTTATTTTTTGCATCCATGTTACCTTTGAAACCTTCATTTTTTTTATACGTGCCTCTTTTCGGTACATGTTGAGAAATTGCGATAAAAATGTTGTATTACGATAAAAAAAATCAGATTTCCAACGCCTACCTACTTGCCGACAATCAATAATAAGTGAATGGTTTATATATCCCTGTTTTTTCTGCCTTCTAAACTAAAGAATAAGAAGACTGTCACTCAAAATAAAAACAAAAGTGGTTCGAAATACAGGTTGTTTATTAGAAAAAGTCATCTAGAAGACTACGCATTTTTGAGAGAAAAAGGTGACAATCAAAGTAAATGGATTTTTTTTTCCTGCATCTTTTTCTTTTGACATTTCACAGCCAACTAGATGACGTTTTCAAATGAACACTCTCTATTTAATTCTGTTAGTCAAGATTGAGAGACTTGAGACATCTGAAAATTGCTTTTTTTTTCAGAAAATTTTAGATATTTCATTGTGATACCTGCTAGAAGAATTACCAATATTGGATCTTAAAAACACCAAAATTAAAATTATTTTTGAACTATATAATATCAATATTCCTCGTTTGCAATTTATTGTTGTTGACCACATTTATATGTCCAAATCGTTGGTACTTACAGAAAGGGTGGCTACAAGTAGAACGAACAGCAATGCTGGGGCGGCGGTGGGACACATCTCTGGGGGCAGGCCCTCACAACATCGTCGCACGCGCGCTCGCTCGTACTCGTCCGCACCCTGGCGAGTTTAATAAGACACTGTGTATGTATGTATAGGTACTGGTACTGGGTACCCACCGTGCGGTACCAACGAGGTACTGGTTGCTGCCCGCGGAAGAACTGACGCCGCCGGTCGCGGTTCCGGGAGCCCGCACTAGAATTGTTGCGGGTGCGGATGACTTTTTGCCTAATTAGTATGTGGTTTAATTGTTACCGTTTATTTTGTTGTTTGAGCGGCGATAATTGACCATGGTCACTATCAAACCGGGACAGATGCGAGTAGATAGCTTTAGACGCACACGTCCAAGCAGACTTTTTTTTGTCACATACATCTAGAAGACTTAGCACAGTATAAAACCGTTTTGTTCTTTTTACGTCTCACACTGTACCGCAGTCATTTGAAAACGAGTACCTTGCCGGACTTTACCGCCCTCAGTGTGCGTAAAGTGCGTACACTGAGGCCCACAATTGAAACTATTTGTTTACATACAGATTATTCGGAAATGATGCGCAAATCGGGAACTAAATGTAACCTTTAAAAATAGGCAAAAAATTTATAAATATATGAAGTATATTATATATACTTATTATATATATTATGTATATTATATATTATATATATTATATATTATATATATTATATACTCAGAGTATATACTCTGTTCAGCGAGGGTTCAATATGACGTCACATTACTCATCTCATTTCATTAGAAAAAGATCGCAAAAAAACAGGCGTATTATTAGTTCCTATTAATAATAAAACCACCAGCTAAAATCAGTTTGAGGCTTAATGTCAAAATGTCGTCAAAATTTAGTAATCCGCGTCCAGCTTTTGTATAACTAAATATAGAAACCATAGATTAACCAAATAGATAAAAGACTGACATAGGGGGCTCTGAAGGAGGAAATTTTACATTTCAAATAAAGCTCCCAAGCCCCCACCCCATCTAAAAAGTCCGGTGTTGGCCGATTTCTACGCGGAAACAGCCGAAATGCCGAACTCGATGACTCGATTCGATTTGTTTGTATCGCAAAAATGGCGTCGTTTTTGTATTTATGAATATTATAATATTTTAGTTTATTTCTGGATTTAAATATAAATTTAATATAAAATTTTCGGGTGTGTCACGTTATTAAGTGGTTTGGTGTGATATGTGGGTAATGGTGATGTTCCTACCTAGAAAATAAGAGGGGCAGAGGCAGTGGCTTATCAACCATACCGCCGTCCAACGCGACGGCGGGGGCCCGCTATGCAGCCTACAAGGGGCTCTATGCGAAGCCGTTACTTGGTTGATTGAAACATTGATTTTAACAAGACAAAAAAATCAAATTTGGCTTGGGATCCCGCCACAGTAACCCAAATCCTCCTTAAGAATTAAAAAAACGTCAATCGAGCAATGTCCAGTGTAGCAATGTAAGATTGGATAAGAATATTCAAACTTGACATTGACATTGTCAGTGGCAATATCAAATCTGCTCTTAAATCGAAAAATGCCGGGCAAAACATTCTCCGAGGGTGAACAAGTGTTAATATTGAAGTTAGTTCAATATTTCCCACAAGAAAAAGAGGCGGGAAAGAGTTTGATACCTTTAAATGCAGTACATAACGTAAGTAGGTACCTATTATCATTAAAATTAAAGACTAGTTACGGCATATCCTCTTTGGGAGACAAATCTAAGCGGTGTGGTTGAATTGTGGGTGCAAAACGGCAACGGAGAGGTAAAAAACAGGTATAATATGCATATGCGTAAATATTCCGATAGGCAGCTTCATAGATGTTGCTATAAGTTACCGCTTTGCTTCCATTTAGTCCTCTAAAACGGACGCGGCGATTCTTGTTAAATCGAATCCAGAAGCGCAAAATGCTTAACACCGTCTATTCTACTTATTCAAATGCAGCATATGTAATAAAAGTACTTAAAATATTAATACTTAAAAAAAAACTGATAATTATTTTTCTAGAGGGTAGCAGATGCATTAGGTGTGTCCCTAGCAACAATTCAGAGACTCGTAACTAATGGAGTGAGTAAAGATCATGCTGTTGAAGAGCCTAAATTGTGTAAGAAAACACTACAATATCAAGTCTGCGAGCATATAATAAGGGGACCAATTTATACTATGTATGCAGCAGGTACAGTACAACAATCTCCACAACAGATATCGAAGATTATTGAGTTAACTTTTTTATTACAGGTGAACATGTTACACTCCAGTCTTTGCATAACCACTGGCAAAATACTGACCAAGTTTAAATTCCTTGCAGTTCCCTGGCTTTGTGCTAAAAACTTAAGTTTATGTGGAGGAAGTATATAATTCTAACTGACTTTATCTGACTTTATCTAATGGAACAACCAAATATACATAAAATTATAACATTTTTGAGTGAGTATAAGACAAACGAAACTTCTGTGTTTCGTCGCAAACCGGTTTTTATAGATGGAACATGGGTTTTTAGGAAAGGTGTATAAACGCTATTAATTAATGTTAATCTGTTTTTTAAGCATCATTCAAAGGGGTATTTAGGACAAATTGGCAAGATGGCACGATAAACACTGTAAGAAAAAAGTCTTCCTCAGAAGAAACACGCTACATAGTTTTGCATGCTGGTTATGAAGATAATCAAGAATGCCAGCCTAGTATTCAAAGCAGGAAGTAAATCAGGCGACGACCATGACTCGATAAACTCGAAATTCCAAATTTCGAAAAATGGTTTTGTGACCAGCTTTTCCCTAATTTGGAGGAACCCTCACTGATTATTATGGGCAATGCTTCTTACCACTCCATGCAAGTAGAAAAGTTAATAACACTTATTTCTACAGCGATTCTCCGGTAGAATGTTTATACATTGTTTAAAATAATTGGGAGTTTTTTAAACAATTACATCAACGTATCTTATTTTTTGATACACTAGAAACATATTTTTGTTTGAACTTGATCAATATAATTTTGTATTTTTGAGACCAACTTGTTTACTCGTTTTTTTTTTATTTCAACTGTGTACTTGCATCTTTAAGGTCTCTATGCTGCATCAAAAATTTAGTACCCACCTTTTAATACAGATTGCTGTAAAGCAATATTTATTGTAGATGTGTTGTATATCACATTAAATAAAAATGTTAATGTTAATAATCGGAATTTCTTTGAAGCTATCTCTTTAGGCTGCTTGTGATTTTTAACAAAAATAAAGTGAAACGTGGTAGTACTCCCGGTTTGGTTAGTTTCATAACTACTAAGTCTTGATATGATCAGGAAACCAAATAAATAAATGATTCTTAATGTATTATTACTTACATTAGGCAGGTATAATATAATTTAATAAACCGCTTATTAAAAATAAAAAATATACTAGTTAACTTATCCATTAATGCCGATTAAGAAAATACGTGCACTTACCCATAAAAAAGCATCAATTTGAATTTAATCATATGTAACAAATTAAAACATACCCTAAAATTGTGATTATGTAGTAAATGATGACGTAACACTGACGTAATACAGGGCGTATGCTTCAGGCCATTTAGTGAAGTAATCCATGGCGACCAAGATGTATTTATTGCCCGACTCAGTCTGAGGAAACGGTCCCGCGACATCAATTGCTACCCTCTCGAATGGAGCACCTACGGTGTACTGCACCATTCGGCCGCGTGATCTTGTTCGAGGTCCTTGTGTGGCACAACAAACTTCGTACTTGCGGCACCAAGATTCGACGTCTTCATGATAATTCACCCAGTAGAACCGCTCTTTAATTTTGGCCAAGGTTTTATTGACCCCAAAATGACCTCCACTGGTTCCGTCGTGCATTTCCTGTAGTACGTCCGATTTTCTGCTACCAGGAACAACCAACTGACTGACTATGGACTTGCCATCCGGACTCTCCCACGCTCTCTTCAGTAGTCCATTTTCTACTTTCAGAGAGTGCCACTGGGCCCATAGCGCCTTCAGGTTTGGACTTTTACTAGCGATTTCTTGCCATTCTGGTCTCTTGTCGTCAGTCTTTGCAGAGAGGATGGGTCCAATATCTGGATCATTCATTTGTTCTTCTCGAAGCTTTGTGGTCCAGCCATCGTTTGTTTCCACCGACGTTCTCCTTACCAAAGGAAGTCCCTCACGCTGCTCAGTTCTTTAACAATGCCGACAGTCTTCTTTACAAGGCCGTCTAGACAATGCATCGGCATTTCCGTGAGACCTTCCTGGTCGATGTTCAATTTGGAAATCGTACTGCTGCAGGCGCTCTATCCATCTGGCTATTTGACCTTCAGAGTTCTTCATCTGTAATAACCATTTCAAGGCTCCATGATCAGTCCTAATCAGGAACCTTTTTCCATATAAGTAGCGATGGTAATGTTCGACTGCTTTAACGATGGCCAACAGCTCCTTTCTAGTGACGCAATAGTTTCTTTCTGGCTTATTTAAAGTCTTACTGTAGTATTCAATGACCTTCTCTTGCCCGTTTTGTCTTTGAGAGAGTACTGCACCTAGATCACAGTTACTTGCATCCGTGTCCAAACTAAAGAGTCCGTCCTTTATAGGGTAAGCCAAGATCGGACTAGAACAGAGGGCAGCTTTAAGCCTTGCAAACGCCTGACTGCAATCGTGGTTCCACAAGAAAGGAGTTTTCTTTTCCGTTAATTTGTGCAGCGGTTTTGCGATGTCGGCAAATCCCTCTACAAATCTCCTGTAGTAAGTACATAGTCCCAAAAAGCTCCTTACTTCGTGTTTGTCTCGGGGAACTGGCCAATCTTTAATGGCAGATATTTTACTTTGGCTAGTTTTAATGCCTTGTTCTGAGATAGTATGCCCCAAGTACTCGACTTGCTTTTGGAACAGGCTTCATTTCTTGTAGTTTAACTTCAGGTGAGCATTCCGTAACTTGTTGAAGATTTCTCTTAAATTCTTCAAGTGCTCGTCGAAATCACGTCCCATGACAATTATGTCATCTAAGTATACCAGGCAAGTTTTCCAAGTCAGCCCCCTCAAGACAAGTTCCATTAGTCGCTCGAAAGTTGATGGAGGATTGCACAATCCAAAAGGCATAACAGTGAATTGGTATAGTCCAGAACCAGTAGAAAATGCAGTCTTTTCTTTGTCTTCGGGAGCAATCTTTACTTGCCAGTACCCACTTTTTAAATCTAGAGTGGAAAACCACTTTGATCCCGATAAAGTTGTTAAGGTGTCGTCTATACGTGGCAATGGGTAGCTGTCTTTATTGGTCACATCATTAAGTTTCCTGTGGTCAACACAGAACCGCGTTGAACCATCTTTCTTCTTAACAAGAACCACAGGCGACGACCATGGACTAGATGATTCTTCCATGACGCCCTCCTTTAACATTTCATTCAGCAAACTGTTAACTTCCTGTTGTTTAGCCATAGGGACCCTTCGTGGATGTTGTCGTATTGGCTGGGCATCTTCTGTGTTGATCTTATGGACAACTAAATCGGTTTGACTGTCGTTGCTCTTGAAGTTAAACATATCAGATTCATCCATAGCAAATTTTATAGCAGACTGAAGTTGTTCCTTTGACAGGTGACTCCACTGTTGCTTAAAAGCATCAATAACTTCTGGGGAAGCTTGGTTAGAAGATTTAATTTTGGATGTCTCTGCTTCGACACAATTGCATACCCATTGTACAGGCTCATAATTGGCAAGAACTGTTCCTTCTTTGAGCTTGATGGTCCTTTCTCCAATATTGGCAACTCGCACTGGCATAGTCTTCTTCGTGTCGGTCAAAGTTCGGGCTACCACGATTTCAGTCGTCAAATCCAGGTTAGGTTCTATAAGTCCTATGGACCACCCAGGATCATTTTCAGAAGTCACTGTGATAATTTGTTCTGAATTTGGAGGAATTTTTACATCTTCCACCACCAGTAGACGGATACTAGTTTCCACATTTCCATTTGTTAATGCAAACTACTCATCTCCAAACGTGAGAATCCATGTTTCCTGATGAGATCCATTCCCAAAATAAACTCGTCTTTGATCTTGGCAACCAACACTTTATGCCGAACTTCAAGTCTTTCTCCAATAATGATGGTGACTTCGGCTTCTCCGTCTATAGGGCAAGATTCTCCAGTGACTGATTTTAACATAATAGGGTTGGGCATTGGTTGTATGGTATATCCGAAAAGTTTATCTGGCCTTACAATGGTCACATCTGCTCCTGTATCGATGGTAATCTGGATCTTCTGTCCCTTAATGCGTCCGGCCACTGTGAGACTTTTGCCACCCAAATTATTGACTTTAAATATCCTGGGGGTCTTAGCGGCCCCGGTCAATTGCCCCCTTGCATTGACCGGAATTAGTTTTCCTGGGACCTAGGGCGGTCTTGGTCGCCGCATGGTCTTCTAAACGACGGCGACGGACTTCTTGCCCTATTACGGCAGTTACTCTTGATGTGACCCAGTCTGCCGCAGTTAAAACATGCCCCGATTGTCTGTTGATCGAGGAGTTCTTTCTAACAGAGCTTGCATACTGACTGCCATATCTTTCATCGCTTTATGTAAACTGGCCATGGATTCAGCCATAGACGTATTCTCCTCTTCACCGCAAGTTGCCATTCATACGCGTGGCGATGAACTAGATGACACTCGTGACGCCTCAAATTCCAGGGCCCGAACTAGTGCCTCGCTGATATCCTTGGGCCTTACAAGACGTAAGTGGTATCTCATGTCACTATCGCGAACTCCCTCAATGAACCTTTCGGCGGCAAATTGCATTTGAAAAGATTCAGGGGCCGATGGATATGCCAGGTGAATGAGTCTGTCTATGTCCGCCTCAAATTCTTGTAAGGATTCACCTACCTTTTGCTGTCTCATCCTCAGCTGGGCCTGGAACACGGTTTCTTTGTGCTCATTTCCAAATCGTAGTTGCAGAGTGTGTACTAAAGCCGCATAATTACTTTGATCCGCTGCCGACAGAGATTGGAGTAACTCAGCCGCTTTTCCACGAAGTGCTACCACTAATGATGTAGCTTTCTGGGGTTCGGACCAACCATTAGCTTTTGCAGCTGCCTCAAACTGAGTTTTATAAATTTCCCATGCAGTAGTACCGTCATAATCGGGAGGCTTAATTTTAGCGTTGGCTGTGCTAAAACTCTCTGTAGACACGTTGTCGTCCTCAAGTTGTTCCCGGAATTTCTTTTCTAGCTCGAGAACCCTCTGGTTGACAGCTTCGAGTCCCTTGTTGACGCCGTTAATGGATTCGTTAACGGATTGCATTATTCTTTCTTCCAATTGTTGCTCCCTAGCTGCGAGATGGTTCATTAATTCTTCTTTAAACCGTTTCTGTTCTTCCTTTTGTTCTAGATGACGTCGCTCTTGTAGTTGATCACGCCTTTCTTGTTCCTCTTTTTGTTCCTTATAACGTCTTTCCTGCTCTTCCTTCTGGTGTTGATAACGTTGCTCCTGTACTTGATCACGTCTTTCTTGTTCCTTATAAAGTTTTTCCTGCTCTTTTGTTTCTGTTCGTTGTAACGTTTCTCCTGTTCTTCCCTTTGTTGTTGCATAAGGGACAGCAGGGCGGCAAGTTGATCCTCCATCGCTTGATGCTGGCTTCTGGTCACTGCCATAAACACGTAATGTCCGGCAATGAAGCACTCACTTACAGTTCAGCAATATTAGTCCTCAAATTTCCACTGGAATCGCACTTCTGACACCAATTGTTGCGAACTCGGGGTTCGATAATTCCAGTGTAACGATTTGAACGAATTGAACACGAAAACACTATTTATTTATTCCACAAATATACACAGGTACAATTTGTATACTAAATAACTCAGTACTTAACACTTTATAGCCTTCTATTATCGCTTCGTAACTTTAGCTTACTTATAGCTCGCTTAAAATAAGACTACTCTTAACCGCCGCTCTGATGGAACGTCATGACCGTCAGCCATGACGCAGCGCGGATAACTTGCAAAGCTCCACCAACCACACGCGTTGCCCCGCCTCCCATGCGGCGTTGCTGCGAATCGTAACAATACATAAAATTATAAAATTTTTGAGTGAGTATAAGACAAACGAAACTTCTGTTTCGTCGCAAACCGGTTTTTATAGATGAAACATGGGTTTTTAGGAAAGGTGTATAAACGCTATTAATTAATGTTAATCTATTTCTTAAGCATCATTCAAAGGGGTATTTAGGACAAATTGGCAAGATGGCACGATAAACACTGTAAGAAAAAAGTCTTCCTCAGAAGAAACACGCTACATAGTTTTGCATGCTGGTTCAGAAGATAAGTTTATCCAGAATGCCAGCCTAGTATTCAAAGCGGGAAGTAAATCAGGCGACCACCATGACTCGATAAACTCTGCAAATTTCGAAAAATGGTTTTGTGACCAGCTTTTGCCTAATTTGGAGGAACCCTCACTGATAATTATGGGCAATGCTTCTTACCACGCCATGCAAATAGAAAAGTTACCTAATCAAAACTGGTCCAAACCGCGCCTAATAGAATAGTTGCAGAAGCATCACATTACATTTTCTCCTTTTGCTATGAAAGCTGAGCTTTTAGGTATAGCAAAAAAAAAAAAAACTGGAAGATATCGGTTGGTATTTTACATTATAATAAATGTAGGATGTCCAAAATCGCTCTTTTATAGTGACAATTAGTAAATTTAGTTTTAGTGTTTTTTTTTTACTTCAGAAAAGACGAACTAGCACTTCAAAATGGCCACCGTGTAGATTACCTCCTTACCAATGACATTTTCACACCATCGAAATGGTATGGCCAGTGTAAGCGATATTGTGATTCGAAAATCAGTGCTGTTCATCGAATCACAAATGAGAGCGTTTTGAATTAATGAACGAGGCGGTGGAAAAAGCAAGTGTTTGAATCAAATTTAAAAAAAAATTATTTACTTAACTTACTAACAACACTCTTTTTGCAGGTTATTCCCGAGTTATGGAAAAACTATGTTCGGCATACTAATAAGCATTAGCGATGCTTCGATGCTTGGAAACAAGAAAACTGTGTTGATTCATCGAACATTCCGTCACTTATCACCAATTTAGATGATTCAGATGATGAAAACAGTGAATCCGAGGAAGAATTCGATAGTTAATAACACTTATTTCTACAGCGATTCTCCGTTAGAACGTTTATACATTGTTTAAAATAATTGGGAGTTTTTTAAAAAATTACATCAACGTATCTTATTTTTTCTCCCAAACCTGTTTTATCTATTTCTCTACTACTCGCTATACAAACATCAAATGTGCTGCTTTTGCGTTATCTACAGTGCTGCAGAACAATTAGTTCGCCACTAGAAACATATTTTTGTTTGAACTTGATCATTATAATTTTGTATTTTTGAGACCAACTTGTTTACTCGTTTTTTTTTTATTTCAACTGTGTACTTGCATTTTTAAGGTCTCTATGCTGCATCAAGAATTTAGTACCCACTCTTTAATACAGATTGCTATAAAGCAATATTTATTGTAGATGTGTTGTATATCACATTAAATAAAAATGTTAATGTAAATAATCGGAATTTCTTTGAAGCTACCTCTTTAGGCTGCTTGTGATTTTTAACAAAAATAAAGTGAAACGTAGTAGTTACTCCCGGTTTGGTTAGTTTCATAACTACTAAGTCCTGATACGATCAGGAAATCAAATAAATAAATGATCCTTAATTTATTATTACTTACATTAGGCAGGTAAAATATAATTTAATAAACCGCTTATTAAAAATAAAAAATATACTGGTTAACTTATCCATTAACGCCGATTAAGAAAATACGTGCACTTACCCATAAAAAAGCGTCAATTTGAATTTAGTCATATGTATCAAATTAAGACATACCCTAAAATTGTGGTTATGTAGTAAATGATGACGTAACACTCAAGAGAAATTAGAAGTACTATACCTAATCAAGACAGGTGTACCATTTGCAACATCGGTTATGATTTGCTGTTCTGTTATTTATGGTAATCCTGTGAATCCTGAAAAACCAGTTATATATGGAATGGTGCTTCTGAAAATGGTACGTCAAAAGTGTCTCTGAATCTACCAAACATCAGTCTTCGGTTTTCTCAGTTAATCTGTCAAGATTGTGTGTGTTTTTTTAACTGTTTATGAAATTTGGATTGTTTTTCATGGTTTATTAGGTATCAGGTCTCAAATATAAAAATAGTAAACCCAAGAGTAAACCATTTGTTGCTGAAAAAAGAACCCTGTATCCTGTTTTCTTTATTTTTCTTTAAGATTGTATGACAGCTGGTCACTGATGTTAGTGGTGATAATTAATTTTGTTCCGAAAATAACCAGATTTTCAGGAACCTTCGTATATCAAATGTCAAATCAGTTATTTACCAGGTGGTTAACCAGGTTTGGAAAGAATACAAACATGCCCAAAGTAAATGGACTTCTGTTAGATGTCTAATTTCTGTTTCTCCTTTGTTAAATTTTTAAAACGCCACACTTCAGTGTGAAGTTCTAAAATATTACATCATTTCTTCCTCAATTTACTTTATTACTTTATTACCTATGTTACTACAGCAGTAGTGAGCAGTCATCATATGGCCCAACAGCTATACAATGCCTATTTTTCTGTTCATTCATCCAATGTTCCATTATGCACAATATGTCCATGGTACTTTCTGCAAGGAAGGACTTGATATAATTTTGTTTATCCTTCGCAGTTTGACGCTGAATGTGCAGAGCTTTCAAAGTGGAGCTCCTGACTGATGAAGATTTCAATCCCCCTAAAGAGTTTTGGGTTTCGCTACCTTGTTTGAGTCTGTTCCTTGTACAGCTCTGGAGGATATGGTTAAACCATATCTCACCATGGGCTATACTCGTGTGTGTTGTTGACTTGTCTAATACTTAAATTTTCTTTCGTTTAACTTTACTTTACTTTAAGTTTACCCTTGAGATGTAAAAGTGATTCTTAATGGCTGTAGAACACTCTACTTCTACATTAACTTAAGGACCAACATATCTTTAGTTGTTATTACTCAAACTTTTAAAAAATGGACAGACTATTTGTAATCTGGATAGACAAATTATTTCAAATCATTTTATCTTTTCTTGATGAATCCATCATAACAAAAAGTCAGGATTTTTTGACACAACTTTTTGTTAACTAAGGGCATAGACAGAATTAAAAACTTAAGTAATAAGTTTTATGCATTTTTCCTCATTCAGTTGGTCAAGAGAAATATTTTGGCCAATCAGTTTAAGAAAACACTTAAAACATAAAACCTATTGCTTAAGTTTTTAATTGTGTCTGTGTCCTTTATGTTACTTAAGAATAATGCTTTATGGGCCATTTGCACCAAGCAATTTTTAAGTGCATCTAGTTAAGGCTTCCTTTATTGGCCTCCTTAAGGCCCTACCATGATTACTCGTGCTTATAACTATGGTTTAGGGGTCGTTAACTTTAGTTTAACATAAATTTGCTTGATATAAACATAGTTAAGGGCCATTTGCACACCTTTTCTTAAAAAATATGTAATAAAGTGACAGATCAAGTGACATCAATGCATTTTATATGGGAAATTTTAAGTTCCACCTTAGATCAACATTTTGGGGAAGGTGTGCAAATGGCCCTAAATGGAACATTTTACTGTGAAGTTTAAGCATTTTGATAATAAAAAATCATTCCTAAAAATTTGAATTTGACGCACTCAATAGATTTTTCGATATGTCCGCAGCATTTTGGGGGAAAGCAAAGCACTCCCCAATATTCTCCAATAAATGACTGAACTTTCATTACAGAAAATTGATAAACACTTCTTGACTTTGCCCGTTACAGTAGATAATTTTGAACTAAAAGTCAAACAACATCTACTCATTTTATTTTTTGCAATATGGAAACCCATTGTGTGACTACCAAGTCAAGTGTTAGGGGCGTGAAACTATTAGTATCACAAAATCACAATATTTTATATTTATATCTTCTTAATGTGTATGTTTCTTTTTTTAGAAAAGCCCAAAAAGAAAACACATTGTTCCTGATAATTCAGTCGGACACAGAGAATAATTTTAGAAGGTGTTATTTTTATATGTTTATGTGTTTATTTGCTGATAATAAAATTTAAATAGATCTTTTTTCCCTTTTAAGTTACATAAAAATGTAAGTTGTATATAATAAGGCCTCAATTTTCCTGTATTTTAATGTTTTAATAAAGGGTTATTGTAAATAACAGTTTATTCTTTTAATAGAGCAGGTGAGTGAGTGGTTTTTGAAATTATATATATAAAATTCTGTATGCAAAATTGTATATATCAAAAATATTCCAAGCAAATACCTGGAATGTATACACTTGTAGGACGATGCACATTGCACATTGGTGGATTTATAGCTGGTATATGCTGCCGATATATATCCGGAATAGGCCTGACCTCTTGATTTGACCCAAAAGTTTATGTTCCTGGAACGTATCGTGATGACCCGGAAGGAGGTCACAATATTATTTGAAATGTATGTGAAAATATTAACTTATTTATAAGAACTTCAATTAGGATTATTTTTCTGAGAATTTTTTTTTAAATATTGTTACTAATATTTTAACATACGTATTTGTTTTATGTTTCTATCCGATAAAAATATTACTTTTGCAAAAATATTTTATTTTAGCTAAGTAAAAATTTTTAAGTCAAAAATAAATTTTGGATTCATTAAAAAAAGAAAAAATGTAAGAATAAAATATTTTCAAAAGTGCAGAAAATATAATAAGTATTTAAAGTTGTTTCGTTTCAAGAAAAAATTAATATTTATGATATTGCAAGTTGAAAACAATAAAAATGCTGTCAAAGAGCTTGAAATAATTTTTCATAAAAAAAAATAAAAAATACAAAATATTCTTTCATAATTTTTTTTAAGTCTTTAATAGCGTAAAGATTTTCAAATTTGGAAAAAAAAATGTAATTTTTTTTTTTTTTATTTTTCTAAGTTGAGAATGGCGTAGAAGTAGGTGTGAAAACACTAACATTTTTTTTTGTAAGATTTTTTATGAAAATTTTCTAAGTTGAGAAAAAGTAGAAAAAAAAAATCAAACTTGAAAAAAAAATGTATAAGTGCTCGGATGTAAAAAGTAAAGAATAATTTTAAAATAAATGTCAAAGAAATTAAGAATATTTTTCAAGATAATTTTTAAACCCCAATAATATTCTTGGTTTCAGTTTCTTCTGGGGCTCGGACCAGCCATTAGCTTTTACTTCATACTGTATCATTTAGAACACTTTTACGTACTTGATTTTAATCCGGTAAATAGCTTTTTACAGAATTGGATATCGTAAAGAATTTTTTTCTAATTTTGACATATAAAGTGGCACTTTTCAATACTGATGACAGTGACGTAACGTCCTACTTTTCGTAACTAGTTACGAAAAGTAAAATCTTTCGTAACTAGTGATGAAAAGTTGGTGTCACCATCAGTTGCAGGTTTCGGCTGTGGCACACCGTTGCTATAGTTTTACGGTATTAAGTAGATACAAAGTGGTTTAAAAGTAAATATTGAAGTTAAATAATAATAATTCTCTCTCTAAGTAGGTATTTGTAGTCAAAATTAGAAAAAATCTTGTATCAAACACGTGACGAAAAACCTTTTTTGTGTATCTCATTCAAATTGCAGGAACTCGCTGCGCTCGTCCCGCAATCATTCATTCGTTACACAAAATCGGACTTTTCGTAACTGGTTACATAAATAGCTATTATAGTGTTGAGTACCGGCACATCTTCAATAAATCCATTGTATCCATGGTAACCTGGAAACCGGTACCGGTACAGGATACCGTAATGAAACTATTTGTCAAATTGGCGGATTTGTCAAAAATATATTCGCCGCGCATAAAATTAATTTTTTCCTTTTTCTAATAAGTATGAAGTAAAATGTTGTACATCATACGTCCGGTAACGTGTTACAGTTGTCGTTTCGAAATTCCGGAAACATCTTACTCCTACTGTAAAAATATTTTTACCGGACTTATAACGTAAATAACTTTTGCAGCTGTCTCAAATTGGGTTTTATAAATTTCCCAGGCCGTAGTAGCGTCATAATCGGGAGGCTTAATTTTAGCGTTGGCTGTGCTAAAACTCTCTGTAGACACGTTGTCTTCCTCAAGTTGTTCCCGGAATTTCCTTTCTAGCTCGAGAACCTTCTGGTTGACAGCTTCGAGTCCTTTGTTAACGGATTGCATTATTGTTTCTTCCAATTGTTGCTCCCTAGCTGCGAGATGGTTCACTAATTCTTCTATAAACCATTTCTGTTCTTCCTTTTGTTTTAGATAACCTTTTTCCTGCTCTTTCTTCTGTTGTTGATGACGTCGCTCCTGTACTTAATCACGTCTTTCTTGTTCCTTTTGTTCGTTATAACGTTTTTCCTGCTCTTCCTTCTGTTGTTGCATAAAGGGAGAGCAGGGAGACCCTGCTCTCCCTTTATGCAACAACAATGAAATGTCCGGCAATGAAACTACAGTTCAGCAATATTAGTCCTCAAATTCCCACTGGAATCGCACTTCTGTCACCAATTGTTGCGAACCCAGGGTTCAATTATTCCAGTGTAGCGATTTAACACGAAAACTCTATTTATTTATCCCACAAATAAAAAGTACAATTGGCCTACTAAATAACTCACTTCTTTATAGTCTTCTATTAGACAACACTGTATAGCCTTCTATTATCGTTTGCTACTTTAGCTTACCTATAGCTCGATTAAATAAGACTACTCTAACGGCAGCGCTATTCGCCTATTATACAAAATCCTAAAAATATAGAAAAGCCTAGAACATTCTTAGAAGAAAAATAATTGATAAGAGACACATAAAAAAAAGTTTGTAAATAACTGCGTTCTAAATGAACAGAGCAATAAATCACTCGTGACAGTCCCATGCCACAGCGCCCCTATAGGCCGCGAGCCGCGAAGGTCCAACCTCCAATGTCGCTCCGTCTTCCAACCACTACTCACCGTAACAATATGATAGGGGCATCTGCGGAATAGTCCTAAAGTCATATACTTTGTAGGGTTGGTGCTATGTGAGTTTTTAAAGCCGAATTGGAAATTTTTAACGAACCTTAAAAATTCAGTTTAGACGTGTGTCAACCAGAACTGGTTTAAAGTATTTTGGCCCTAACCTTTTTTTAACAATAATTTGATAACAAGAGCTTATACAGCATTGTTTTCTACTTTAAAAAGTTGCACTTGGTCCACTTCTTAAAATGTACCGATTTCGAGTAAAACGAGTTTTCAAAATTCCAGTAAAAGTTGCTAATAAAAGTGTTAGAGACAAATAAACCTTGGGGCGGTCCTAGATAATACACCTCTAAGCTGAATTTTTTATCTTCAATAAAATTTTTGAATTTAGCTTAAACACTAAGTAAACGTACAAAATTTTATGTATATATTTTATATATTTCGATTGTATCAATAAAGGGTCGATTTGCGGACCTATGTTTCTATGAAGTGATGTGCCTATTTTTTTTTCATACATTCAGCGCTTCAGTTAGGGACACCCTTTATTAATTTTCTTGACTGAAACAATGAGTTTACTAGCGGCGGATGTTTTTTAATTTTAGAGTCTGTAAAGTTCGAATAACGCCCGTCACTTGGTTTGCAGCGGGCCTTAATCAAATATTATTCTTTCAGGCCGCCGTCACACACAGCGGAACGGAATGGAGCGGAACGGAGCAGAAATGTCAATAACGTCATTACACATGTCAATTCCTATTTTAGCTTTTATCTGACTGGTTTAAATTCAACTGTCAAATTACGCTTCGTTCGGCTTTTAATCAAACTCCGCTGTATGTGACGTCGCCCTCATTTGTGAAAGAAAAAGATCGACCAATTAAAAGTTCGTGATGCGTTGGCAAAATTTTTCTTTCAGCCCTATACACATACCTCATTCACTTATTTTTGGCATCTCGTTACTTTTGAAACCGTCATTTCTTTACACCTATCCCTTCCCGGCACATGTTAAGAAGATACAATAAAAATATCAGTCAGATTTTATACTTGACGGCAATAATAAGTGAATGGTTTATAGATATTTTAAATACTAAACCAAAGGCGGTAAAATTATAATAGAATATTAAAGGTGCGGTAATATAGTTATTCACTTAACAAGTGCAAAAAGTGGTATTTTTTCTCGCGGAATTACCGTGGTGCGAACGACGCAAAGCGGAATTTGGCAAGCAGTTGAGGGTGGCAAAAACCCTTATTTTCGCATTTGTTACGTACCTAATTTTTCTTTCGAGTCTGAGTTCGGGTACCTAGGTAGTGCAATACAAAGTGGACGTTCACTTTGCGCACGCTGTTTGCAATATGCGATTTTCAACGGTAGTTATATAGTAGTGTGCATTTGTTCATTTTTGAGGCATTCGTAGAAAAACGATTTTGACAAATTTTAATTTATATTTCTTTCGCAGTGTTTAGCTTAGTTAAGGCTGTTCAGTTCTTTAATGGTCATTTTCACCAAGCAAATTTTAAGTAAACTTAAAGTTAAGGGCCCTTAAGCCATAGCTGTTAGCATGAGTAACCATGGTAATAATGGAAGTCTTAAATAAGTGTACTTAAAAATTGCTGGATGCGAACGGCCCTTAGCTACCTAATTGATAGGTTGCCATGAACCATGAACCCCGTGAACCGTGAACGCATCTTACAATGCCACGAAGAAATAAAACGTCACCCCAAAAGCTTAATAGAAAGAGATAAACATTACGCCCCTGCCTTAAAAAGAGAAAGATGCATATATCATTATATTGCTTTATAGATCGTGTCAAGCAGCTGTTGCTATCTTCCTTCAACACATTCCACCTTGCCCTAAAGTAAACAAAGACAACTATATTCACAGGTACTGCATCATGAAATCTGCGAAATGTCAACTGTAAACTCTCAACTGTCAATGTCACTAAATTTATAGAATTGAATAGTGAAATCTCCCAGTTTTTTTCACGGGATTTCTCTTTAGGAAAATCCTTTAATATACGTTTATTAGATGTTTGTAAATATATTTTCATAGTTTTCTCTTGTTAAACTTTGTTAATTCTATTCTGAGAGGGTTTGTAGTGGTTTTTGCCAGTGTTGTTAAGGCTATTCTACCAGGAAAGCTGTTTTGTCAGGAGCCCTAATCAGCGGTGATAATGGAAGAAAAGGACTGAAATATCGTTAATTATAAATTATAAGGTAATTATTACTTCTAAAATATGTGGAGAACAATTTCTCCAATTATTTTGCTGAATCGCTTTAGCCATTTTTAAACCATAAGCTCAGATAAGGGTAAAATAACCAGCAACAGGGTGCAGTGTTTTGTTTGGCCTTTGTTGACTTGTTGGCACTATCCTTTTTCTGCACTTAACATATGGTTATCGTTTAAGCCTTCAGTTTTCTTATAGACTTTTTGAACAAAAGCGAAAACTTACCACAATTGTGGTACTGGTACTCTTTCTTTCAAAATTATAAACTTCTTCAGGACAAGGGCTAAAGCAAAAGTTATTTAAGTTAGGCAATTATCAATAATATCTTATCATCCAATGATATTGTTTATCCCAAGAATTTTTCCAGCACAGTGTAAATAATGTCTTGGGCTCAAAGAAGACCTCCTTCTCGGCCGAATGCAACAGGTAACCCTCCAGTTCAGATGTACAATCCAAATCAACATTCCAATGCAGAGGTAAGCTAAAAAAATATAAAAACTTAGGCTGGGGTTATTCTACTTCATATGATTATTCAGAATCATATTTTTAATTGAATGTATGGCTGTGGATATTTTATTACAATGGGATGCAATGGAGATAAATAAAGAATATTATTGAGAATGAAGGTAAAAAGTTGGATAACTGCTGGGCTCTTCTTTGAGGAGGCTAAACATCTTGTTACAGTAGTGATGATAGTTCACATCCTCAAGCACATAGAGTTGTGGTGGTCAGCACTCGGCAGGTTTAATACAAAATAAAACACACTTGTAAATAAAAAAAAAAAATGTTTCAATGTTTAATTCACATCTTTTTCAGGGCAATTTGCTAATACTTTATCCCTGTTACCTATCACAAAATGGCCCTTAAGAAGATGTGTATTAATCTTCACAATTGATGTTTGTAGCTTCAGTGGACAGAAGAATAATAATGTAGGCCTTCAGCCAGATTTGAACTGTGGAGCCTTGGCTTCTCATTCATATATGATTATCAAACATGCTTTGACATCACCCACAGTTCAGAGTGAGAACAAAACCTCTGATCTCTGGTGCACACAGCCAGTATATATAGATAGATAGTACAATTATGTCTGTATGAGTTTACAAGTGATGTTTGTGGCTTCAGCAGACAGAAGAATAATAATTTAAATTAAAGATTGATGAATGGCTCCACAGGTCTCTGGTTGTGAAATGTTTCTTTCTAATTCCCACATTACATACTAACAATAATAATAATTTAAGTTAAAGAAATGGTATCCCAATGAGCCAACGAATTAGACGTGTCTTTATAGCTCAGTAGGCAGAGCATCTGTCCATTTTCAGAAGGTTGCTGGTTCAAATCCGGCTGAAGGCCTACTTTTTCGTTAATTTAAATTATTATTCTTCTGTCCACTGAAGCCACAAACATTACTTTCCTGTGGATGCAATTGTACTACCTAATCTTCACAATGCTGAACACTTTTTGATTTACAATGGTGTTTAATTTTGATCTAAACATGCTAACCACCACAACTGTAAATCTCATCACAATGTTGCTATATCAAGTTTCGTTAGTTACCTACAGTAGTAATATATCAGAAACATTTTTATGTTAATATGTAAGTAATAACTGCCAATTCACACATGGAGAAGGTAAAAACATGAAAAAAAAAATGAAGATATTTAGACTAGATCATGTATAAGCCTTTCACTAATTATTGACATCATAAAAGGTATTGGAAATCTGACTTTGATGTTTTTATTTTAAATTCTTAACATGAGTCTTAACATGTCCTGAAAGGAGATAGGAATAAAAAAAAAGTAGATTTCAAAGGTAACAAGATGTCAAAAATAAGTAAATGAGTTATAGGTACTTACATATGAACTAATAGTTACATTTTAATTGTCACTAATTAAGACAGTTTTGGTACGTGTTTTATTAACACAAATTATGTTGAACAAAATTGAAATCACACCATCAACAAATAAAGTAAATCTCTAGGTTAATCCTTTGACACAATTTAAATAGATAAAAAAATAAATTTGTGATTTTTATTTAAGCTGGTATGTATCCAAGGTTCCAATCTTTCTAGGTATTTGGTACTCCTGCCAATTTAACTGAAATCATTCTGGAATGCCTTGTTCTTCACATATAAAGAATTGTGGCCTAGTAAATTGTTACCACAATCAAACCTGCAGTTGGGGTACTAAACATAACATATTCGTCTTACCTACATACTTGATAGCTTGATGTTCTTGCAACTATTATGAAGGTTAATGAATTGTGCTTGTTTTAGCCTCAAATAAACATTAAGTTTTTATTGTCAAGTATTAGGCAGAAAGGCTATACATTTTATTAACTCATATTTTCGGTTTCACAATAAAAGCATGCTAGAAGTCTATGTGTTTTAAATGTTTTATTATTAGCATGTGTATTTATATCATAATTTATAAATGATATTGTTTTAGTAATAAGTACAATAATTTATGCTCAATTATTATTATTATTTATGAAGTGAAGGAACAGCAACGAAACTATTTTTTAGCTTTTCCTTGATTCGCAACTTCCTCCATTGCCTTTTTTACAGTTTCTGGGTCACCTAAAAATTGAAGACTGCCCCCTGGGACTGGCTTTAAGTTTTTATCCAGTGTATACATGAATGGTATTCCAGTAGGCAAATTTAATTGCATGATTTGGTCATTACTCATCTGGTCCAAGTGTTTGACAATTCCTCTCAAACTGTTCCCGTGTGCCGCTGAAAATAGTTTATTAATAATATTCAAAAATATGCTTAGTCTGTCCAATAGAAACCTATTAAGATTTTCTTCCCTGCTTTAAGTTGTGGTACCACTGTGTCGTTCCAGAAAGGCAGAGTTCTCTTAATCGTCAGTTCCAAGGATTCAAACATTGGAAATTCGTTCTTAGGAGGCCCGTCTTTATATATAGGGTCGTTTAAAATGACCTCGTAGTAAGGATTCTCGGGGGTGATAGGGGGCGGGGGAACGTCAAAACTTCTTCTCCAAATTTGAACTTGTTCTTCCCCATATTTAGCCACCGTGTCTACTTTGTTTAAGCCAGTGAGACCTCCGTAGTGTCTCTCGTTCAGGCGCCAAGTTTTCGATATAGGGATGCCTTCTTGACCCAATTCTTTCAGGATTGCGTCCAAAGTTTTATTTGCTCGTTGCAATACCGATGTGTATGCCAAATCGAACGTGTGTCCAGCGTTTTTCAAAGCTTTCCCGGCATTTATTGCCTCTTGCCGTCCTCTGTCGCTCAAGTCCGCATTGAACCAGCCGCAGAATAAGTTCTTCTGGTTCCACTCCGACTCTCCATGCCTTACCATGACAATTTTGTAATTCTTTGGACCGCAACAGCATTGCTTTTTTCCCTAAAATCGTTAAATTATGCAAATTACAATCGATCTTCCCGAGAAAATTAGTTCAAGTTCAAGTAAAACGGTTCTCTGTCTGTATGTGTGTATGTGTTAGTCGGAAAAATCGATACACTTTGTGCGAGGGGTTTGTTGGAAATTAAATGTGAGTCTTACGCTGGACGACATGGTCGCTAATGGGGTGAGTCGACGAAGAAGTGTACTGAAATTTAGATGTAGAAAGGATGAGGAAATTGACATTCATCTGACGCACAATCAGATGAATGTCAGCGTTTTGCATAGGTTAGTTGGGCGTTGGGGGTTAGAGGCCTGTTACGTTGATTTTAGGCCGGATGATTTCATTTGTATAACGCTTTCCCGTAGTGCGTTTATTCTCGAATAGTTTTTGTAGACATTGATGTAGATGGCCTTAATTTAACTAATATTTAATTAAGTCATTAGGTTTTTCAAATAATGCGAGTTAGGAAACTATCACTAAGGTGCCTGTTAGTAATTGTTATGTAATTTTCTGAAAGTCGAGTTTTGTAATAAAGTTTATTTACGACTACTAAGTAAATAGCAAATAACACACGCTCTACTTCGCTAGTAAGGAGCTTCTTACGCACTCTGAACCAAACGTACGTGCAAGGCGCTCATCCGGGTGGTCTCATTCACGCGTCGCCTAGTAAAAGTCCACTCGCCACCAATTCGTAATTGTAATGGCGGCTAGCTGTCAAATTTAACTTTCATCAATTTTCTGATTATTTATTAACATTTATTTGAAACAGTTTCAAAATGTCTATTCCTATAGCGTCGTAGATAAAGTATAGTACTGTTGCGAACTCAGGGTTCAATAATTCCAGTGTAGCAATTTAACACGAAAACACTATTTATTTATCCCACAAATACACACAAGTACACTTCGACTACTAAATAACTCACTACCTAACACTTTATAGCCTTCTGTTATCGTTTTGGTACTTTAGCTTACCTATAGCTCGATTAAATAAGACTACTACTAACGGGGGCCCTATTCGCCTTTTATACAGAACCCCAAAAAATTATTGATAAGAGTCACATAAAAAAAAGGTCGTAAACAACTGCGTTCTAAATAAACAGAATAAACACTCGTGTTCCCATGCCGCAGCTCCCGGATAGGCCGCGAGCCTCGAAGGTCCAACCTACAATGTCGCTCCGCCTCCCAGCGCCCGCTCACTGTAACATTGCCCTCCGCCTAAGGCTGTTCGTCCCGAACAGATAGGGTTCCATGGCATCGTGCTAATCGATCCAGATGAACAACCTTCATCTTTGACCTGGGGGACCGCTGAATTCTATACACCATGTCATTAATCTTCTTAATGATTTTATAAGGCCTTTCCCAATTTTGGCTAAGTCTGAGCGACTTCCCCACCTTTCGCCGCGGATTGTACAGCCACACCAAATCACCATCCTGGAAGCCGCGGGAGTTAGCCAGTAGGTCATATCTTGCTTTGGCTCGATCACTGGAGATCTGCAATTTTTTCCTGACTTGTTCATGAACATTGTTAAGCCTCTCCTTGAGTTCCTCCACAAAATTCTCAGAGTTGAGCGAATCCTTTTCTGGTGTTCCATACATCAAATCCGCAGGAAGTCTCATTTCCCTTCCGAACGTCACTTTCGCCTGAGTATAACCAGTGGCTTCATGCGTACAGCCTCGATATGCCATCAACATGAGAGGTAGATGTCATCAACATGAGAGGTGATGATCTGCCACCATTTTAGACAGGTGATGCTTCATGGTCCGATTAAATCTCTCCACCATCCCATCCGACTGTGGATGCAAAGTTGTCCTGGTCTTGCAAATTTCGAGAAGTTCCATGACTTTCTGGAAAACACCCGTTTCAAAATTTCGGCCCTGATCAGAATGAAGTTCGAGAGGGACTCCAAATCTGCAGAACATTTCATTTACTAGCACCGTTACCATAGTCGCTGCTTTCTGATTAGGCAGGGCGTACGCATCAGGCCATTTAGTGAAATAATCCATGGCGACCAAGATGTATTTGTTGCCTGACTCAGTCTGAAGAAATGGTCCCGCGACATCAATTGCTACCCTCTCGAATGGAGCACCTACAGTGTACTGCACCATTCGGCCCCGTGATCTTGTTCCAATTCCTTTGGTGGCACAACAAACTTCACACTTGTGGCACCAAGATTCGACGTCTTCATGATAATTCACCCAGTAGTACAGCTCTTTAATTTTGGACAAGGTTTTATTGACCCCAAAATGACTTCCACTTGTTCCGTCATGCATTTCCTGTAGTACATCCGATTTTCTACTACCAGGAACAACCAACTGACTGACTACGGTCTTGCCATCCGGACTCTCCCACGCTCTCTTCAGTAATCCATTTTCTATTCTGTGAGTGCCGCTGGGCCCATAGCGCCTTCAGGTTTCGACTTTCGCCAGCAGTTTCTTGCCACTCTGGTCTCTTGTCGTCAGTCTTTGCCAAGAGTATGGGCCCAATATCTGGATCATTCATTTGTTCGTCTCGAAGCGTCTGTGTGGTCCAGCCATCGTTTATTTCCACCGACGTTCCCCTTACAGAAGGAAGTCCCTCACGCTGCTCAGTTCTTTGACAATGCCGACAATCTTCTTTACACGACCGTCTAGACCATGCATCTGCATTTCCGTGAGACCTTCGGGTCGATGTTCAATTTGAAAATCGTACTGCTGCAAGCGCTCTATCCATCTGGCTATTTGGTCTTCAGAGTTTTTCATCTGTTATAACCATTTCAAGGCTCCATGGTCAGTTCTAATCAGGAACCTTTTTGCATATAATTAGCGATGGTAATGTTCGACTTCTTTAAAGATGGCCAACAACTCCTTTCTAGTGACGCAATAGTTTCTTTCTGGCTTACTTAGGGCCGTTCGCATCAAGCAATTTTTAAGTACACTTAGTTAAGGCTTCCATTATTACCATGGTTACTGATGCTAACAACGATGGCTTAAGGGCCCTTAACTTTAAGTTTACTTAAAATTTGCTTGGTGAAAATGGCCATTAAAGTCTTACTGTAGTACTCAATGACCTTGTCTTGCCCGTTTTGTCTTTGAGAGAGTACTGCACCTAGACACAGTTACTTGCATCCGTGTCCAAAATAAAGAGTCCGTTAATTTGTGCAGCGGTTTTGCGATGTGGGCAAATCCCTCTACAAATCTCCTGTAGTAAGTACATAGTCCCAAAAAACTCCTTACTTCGTGTTTGTCTCGGGGAACTGGCCAATCTTTAATAGCAGATATTTTACTTTGGCTAGTTTTAATGCCTTGTTCTGAGATAGTATGCCCCAAGTACTCGACTTGCTTTTTGAATAGGCTGCATTTCACCTGCAGTTTAACTTCAGGTGAGCATTCCGTAACTTGTTGAAGAGTTCTCTTAAATTCTTCAAATGCTCGTCAAAATTACGTCCCATGACAATTATGTCATATAAGTATACCAGGCAAGTTTTCCAAGTCAGCCCCCTAAGACAAGTTCCATTAGTCGCTCGGAAGTCGATAGAGCATTGCACAATCCAAAAGGCATAACAGTGAAGTGGTATAGCCCCAAACCAGTAGAAAATGCAGTCTTTTCTTTATCTTCGGGCGCAAATTTTATGGCAGACTGAAGTTGTTCTTTTGACAGGTGACTCCAATGTCGAGCTCGAATTGAAAGCATCAATAACTTCGGAGGAAGCTTGGTCAGAAGATTTAATTTTGAATGTCTGTGCTTCGACACAATTGCATACCCATTGTACAGGCTCATAATTGGCGGTACAATCATAACTGTTCATTCTTTGAGCTTGATTGTCCTTTCTCCAATATTTGAAACTCGTACTGGCATAGTCTTCTTCGTATCAGTCAAAGTTCGCGCTACCATGATTTCAGTCGTCAAATCCAAGTTAGGTTCTTATCTCATAAGTCCTATGGACCACCCAGGATCATTTTCAAAAGTCACTGTGATAATTTGTTCTGAATTTGGGGAATTTTTACATCTTCCACCATCAGTAGACGGATACTAGTTTCTACACTTCCATTGGTTAATGCAAGCTCCTCATTTCCAAATGTGAGAATATTCCGTTTATGATCATAGGAGACTCTCCAGTGACTGACTTTAACATAATAGGGTTGGGCAATGGTTGTATGGTATATCCGACACGTTTATCTGGCCTTACAATGGTCACATCTGCTCCTGTATCGATGGTAATCTGGATCTTCTGTTCCTTAATGCGTCCGGCCACTGTAAGACTTTTTCACCCAAATTATTGACTTTAAAGTTCCTGGGGGTCTTCACGGGCCCGATCAGTTGCCCCTTGCATTGACCGGAATTAGTTGTCCTGGAATCTAGAGTGTACTAAAGCTGCATAATTACTTTGATCAGCTACCGACAGAGAATTGATTAATTTAGCCGCTTTTCCACGAAGTGCTACCACTAATGATCTAGCATTCTGGGGCTCGGACCAGCCATTAGCTTTTGCAGCTGCCTTAAATTAAGTTTTATACATTTCCCAGGCCGTAGTACCGTCGTAATCGGGAGGCTTAATTTTAGCGTTGGTTGTGCTAAAACTCTTTGTAGACACGTTGTCGTCCTCAAGTTGTGCCCGGAATTTCCTCTCTAGCTCGAGAACCTTCTGGTTGACGGTTTCGAGTCCTTCGTTAACGGATTGGATTATTATTTCTTCCAATTGTTACTCCCTAGCTGATGACTGAGACCACCGAAGAGATCTCCGAAAATATTGCTCCTACGGAATTTCCGGTGGAGAGAGGTGAAAGAGGACATCAAAGAGAGGGAAAAAAACAGTTGGATGCACTCCGATCATTCAAGGCGTTCCCAAGTTACATGCGGTGAAATTTGAGAATTGTGAAAAAGGTCGTAATACCCCCCCTTTGAAGAATTTCGAAAAAATTTCGGAAACATTTTTTTGTTTTTGATCGGAATGGCACGCTTGCAATCCCCTAAGAACGTAACAAACTCAATTCGAGTAAATTTTACCTCTAAAGAGGTTTTTTTAAAACGGTCAAAAACCGCGATTCTAAAAGTGCTTAAAAATCGACTTCCGAAGGGATCTTTCTCAAAAAATATTGCACCTATGAAACTTCCGATAGAGAGAGGTGAAAGAGGACATCAAACAGAAGAAAAAAACAGTTAGAATCACTCCGATCGGTCGAGGCGTTGCCAAGTTACAGGCGTACACAGTTACGGTCAAAATTGAAAATTGAGAAAAAAATCGTAATACCCCCCACTTTGAACATTTTCGAAAAAATTTTGTAAACATTTTTTTGCTGCTTGCCATCTCCTAAGAACGTAACAAACTCAGTTCCAATGAATTTAACTTCTAGAGAGGTTTTTAAAAAATGGTCAAAAAACGCGATTGTAAAAGTGTTTAGAAATCGACTTCCGAAGGGGTATATCTCCCAAAATATTGTACCTACGGAACTACTGATGATGGGAGATGGAAGAGAACGTCAAGAAGAGGAGAAACAGTTGGAGTCACTCCGATCGGTCGAGGCGTTCTCAAATTACAGGCGGTCAGGATTTCGAATTGAGACCCCTTAAACTTTTTCGAAAAAATTTCGGGAAAAATGTTTGCTCTTGTTGATCGGATTGGCACGCTTGCAATCCCCTAAGAACGTATCAAACTCAGTTCGAATGAATTTAACCTATAAAGACGTTTTTTTTAAATGGCCTATAAAACGGGATTCTAAAAATGCTTAAAAATCGATCACCGAAGGGAGACTATCGAAGAGCTCGCCGAAAATGTTGTACCTACGGAATTTCCGGTGGAGAGAGGTGAAAGAGGACATCAAATACAGGGAAAAACAGTTGGATTCACTTCGATCGGTCAAGGCGGTCTCAAGTTACAGGCGGTTAATGAAGTTGTTACTGACTTTCTCAGTCAACACGCTTAGTAGGTAACAGTGGAAATTAATGTATGTACATCCACCAATATTCTGAAAACCTACATATTACCTACAGGATGCCATTTGCATCTTTTATGCATACCGGGTGTTGCATCGATCGTCGGGCGGGACATAGGAAATCCCATTTAAATTTTGATAGGGTCACTTATTGGCTTCCCTAATTATTTTGGTGAAAAAATGTATTCAGAGCGCTAAAATTCGCAACTGATAGGATAACTTCAAGCATTTTTGATCGACCCTTTTACGAATTATTTGCCAGTAAACATTTTTAATATTTTGTCTTTTTTATCGCCCCGTATTCACCGATACCAGTCAAAGTAAGAGTTGGCTCTCAAATAAAGCTGTCATGCATTAATTTTTGGTGTTTGAAGTCTTACTGGTGTCCGTAAATAAAGGGCGATGAAAAGGTCAAAATACTTAAAAAGTTATTGGAAATAACTCGTAAACGGGTTAATCAAAAATGTCTGAAGTTGTCCGTTTAGTTGTGTTTTTAATGTTCTTCAAAAAATCTAAATAATTTTTTTCTTCAAAATAATTAGGAAAGCCAATAAAATACACCCTTTTAAAATTTACATGGGATTTCCTATGTCCCGCACGACGATGCAAACCCAGTATATGCGCCACCATGACAGTAGCGGTGACGTTTGACTTTACTTTTACTGCCTAGGATTTTTTTGCTACTTTTTTTGGTCTCAGGATTAGAAAGCCCACTTTAGGCCGCTTGAAAAAAAACCTTTTTTTTTCAAACCAATGAGGATATAAAGAAGGACAGAAAAAGGTCCTGAGGTATCATTAGTAGCAGCAATAATCAGGCAGCGGAATTCCAAAATTGTCCATACATTTTGTTCCACATCACTTAATTGTGAACATTCGATTACCACCTAGATATTTGAAAAAAATACTTTCTATTCGCCACTGTAGATGTGTTTAACTTTATAGTCATTACGCCTCTACGGCTAGCTCGCCCTATGCATAGTCTTTATATTCCAAATGAGAATTTTATCATTATTTGTATTATGGGACAAATTGGAGTCCCAGTGTTAAATGATACCTCTTTTAAAAAACTAAATATCTATAGAACCAGGCGAAGTATCAAAAAAACACCAAACATGTCCCGAGGTATGACGTGTCTCTACATACTCCCCTAGCAAAAAATGTTCTGATTTTTTTTCCGCAAAATTATCTGCTCAAAAAGTTTTTACAAAAATGCAGTTTCGTTCAAGTTTTCTTGAATCCTGTATTAGGAAACCTGCAAAACATATAAGCGAGTACCTAACTAGTTAGGGCGGCTTTTACAACTATCAGTATAACTTCAGTTAATGTTTATTAAAGTTAAAACACCATATTAAAGTTAAAACACCAGATATTACCTACATTGCATTGTTTATCTGTTAGGTAAACAATGGAATCTACGTCTTTACTGGTGTTTTAATTTCAAACTGAAGTTTTACTGATAGTTGTAAAAGTCACCCTTAAAGCAGTCTATAAATGGATCTTACCAAAATGGCCTCTCCAACGAAAATCGGTTGAGTGGCTTTAGAGATAGACAGTTTTAAAGTACATTCAAAATTTGGGGTGTATCGTTTCAATTTATTGTTAGTTTATTTTGGTCTTCCAATAGAAAATTATTTAGTGACCTTTGATATATTTAACAGGGTCTTGACTAACACAAAAATAATATATACTAATATGCTTTAAACACAACATATTTTTTTTATCTATATGTATTGCATATTTCAAATTTTGAGGTTTCGTGATCAAAAATTATTTTCCAACCTTAAATACTAGACATGTAATTAACTATATTTTATATTTGTCACTTTCTTAGTAAGTAGAATTGATAAATGTATCTTGAGGTCTTAATATAAAGTTCTTTGTAACCCCACATAAGTTTAACATAAACATAAGTAAACAGAACTCGATAATGTTTCTTAAATTTCAATACAAATCATTTTTTTTCTAAACTGGATTGAAAAATGTATTTGAAATTATGGGGTATTTGGATAAAATAAATTATTTAATGGTCTTAGATAACTTTACCTAATATTGTTGCGAACTCGGGGTTCGAATAATTCTATTGTAACGTCTTTAAATAAAAATATTATTTATTTACTCACCAAACAAATACAATACAATCCGTTTACTTAAAGGCCACTATTATCCACTAAAACTTTACTATAGCTCACTATATCGCTTAACTTTGTTAGCTTTTTTAGCTTCAATAAGAGTTAGACCCTGCAAATTTATACATTTAGTTTTTTGCTGAAAATCTAAAAATAAGTACTGTTTTTGACTTTGATACATTGTTGAAGCACCCTGATTATATGTATATGTATGTAGTTGTTTATATCGTAACGAGTTATTGTTTTACACAATTTAGTGGCAGACTCCAGCGTGGCAACCTCAACACCAACAGGCGGCAAGGCCAGATGCTAACCAAGCGCAGACATACTGGCAGCAGTCCCAGCAAACGTATCCTACTAGTCAAACCCCGAATAATTCGACTGGACAATATCAATACCAGCAGCAAGATCAAGCAAGCTTCTTTCAGAGCACCACTCCTTCTTATAATCAACAGGTATGTGCTTTAATGTGTGTATTTAGTGATTGACAAGTTTCTGATAAAGTGTTTAGGAAATGCTTGACAAACTTAAAAAAGTTAATTTTTTTATAAACGGCGGGTATTTTTAGAGGAAGTTTCTTAGTGATTCGTGACATGACCATTTATTTTTAAGAAAAATAACAATTTTTGCATCTAAAAAAATATTTTTAATCTTATAGGCTTATGGCAACGTGCAATATTCTCAGCAGTTGGATCAAAACAATCTCTATCCTAGTCAACAGTCCACCCAACATCAGACCTCTCATGAATGGGGCAGTTGGGGTTGGGGAGACGATGATAATTCCAATGCCCAACCGATAGTTTCCCAGCAACCTCAATCTTCTACCAATCAGAGCTTAGGCAAGTCTACCGTTTTTGAGCGAGGGTTTAGTTTGACGTAATAATTGGTCTGGACAGGTGATAGTTTTGCCAATGACGAATCGTGGAACTGGTCTGTAGTGGATGCGCAGCAGCAGCAGCAGCAGCAGCACCAGACACTCCTCGAGGAAAGTAACACTCAACCCGAGGCCAATCTAAATTTATTCCCGACCATTGGGGATTTAAAATCAAAAATTGAAGACCACAGCGGAGCGATCAGCATCAGGAAAAAGTTGGACACTCCTCAGTGGTCCACCGAATCGCAGCCTTCGATCGAGTCCTCGGACGACGTACTGCACACGTCGGAAAGCGATAAAAGTCACATGGTTTCCAGGTCTTCCACGATAAGCCATTCCCCTATATCTGGTCAAGAAGTGTCACCTCCCGGGCATTCTTTACATCCCGAGAGTAACCACCACGTGGAAAATAAAGAAATTGTTAGACACGAGGTGTCGGAGAATAGACCTCAGAGGGGTAATCCCACACCACCTTTGCCGAAAAATTTGCAAACACCGCCTTTATTACTTCCTCCTCAAGGTAAGCAAGTATATTTGATAGCTAAAAGTTTGTGAATTATATGGTGATTGCGCTAGATGTGAAGTGTTAGTAATTTTTATACGTCTTTAATTAATACGGGGTTATATCAGTAATATTGCCCTAGAATTTGTTAGAAAAATAATAAATTATAGCCATTTTTTGGCTTTGAAAGGTGGTGCTTTAGACGACTCCAGGAATCCTTACAAACGTACAGCGGGTCTATCGCACAAACCTGGCAACAAATTCAAGCCGCTGGACCCAAGGCCTCCTCCCGTAACTCACGGTTTTAATCAGGCGGTAAATCTGGAGACTCTGCCCGATAATTCGGAACATCCCGATCATCCGGTGGTTTCTAGCGCATTAAAGACTGGCGCCAACACTAGTCACCAGCAGTGGCCTCAAATTGAGAACAACGAGGCGCCCATCAACGATAGAAACCAGTATCTGGAAACTGGACAACTGTCGGAGGGCAACTTGCCCGATTTAAATGAGGGTAAGTGTTTTTACTAGGGATGTAACGGGTAGCAGTTTTTAGTACCCGGCCAAAACGAGAGCCAGGTGCCCGGCTTTTGCTAGAGTACCTAGTTTCCTCTATCTAAAGTACTAGATTCCTGTAATATTTTGCCTGAATTGGGCTTAACAACTTAATAAAATGAACAAGTTTCTAAGGCTATGAATATTAGATAGAAAAGGTCACGGGCAATGAAACACACAAGGCAATGAAAGTAAATGCACTTCTGTTCCTTCATCCTTTTTTTTTGACATTTCACAGCCTACTAGATGACGTTTTCAAATGAACTCCGCTTATTTTATTTTTTTTTTGCCAGGTAATTAAATCGGGTACACCAGATATCCATTACATCTACTTGATACTTTATCTGTGGATCAATTACAAAAAAAAAACAAATTGATAAATATGAATTTCAGACTGTTTACAGAATCTCAATGACTTTTGTGCAAAAAAAAGAAGCAAGCTCGAAGGACCAAAAATGATTTTTAAGAATGAGTCCTTTTCTGCCCTTTTTATTAGTAATACATATTGTTTCTCAACCATATTTAATGTAAAAATTGTATAAATTTTTTTGTATCTAATAGTTTTAGTAAGGTTTTTTCTATTTTCTTTGACAAAAATTGTCATCTTGAAGGATTAAAAATGCAATTTTAGGAATGCTTGATATTCTATCTGTGGATAAATTACAAAAAAAAACAAATCGATAAATATGAATTTCGGAGTGTTTGCAGAATTTCAATGACGTGAAAAAAAAATAACAAGCCTGAAGGAAAAAAATGATTTTTAAGAAGGACTTTTTTTCTGCATTTTTATTAGTAATACATATTATTTCTCAATTATATTTTACGCAAAAACTGTATAAATTGCTTTGCATCTAAAAGTTTCAAGGAGGTTTTTCATTTCTTCTATTTTTTTTTTAAATCTTATCGTCTTGGAGGACTAGAAATGCAATTTTGGGAATGCTTGAGATTCTATCTGTGGATCAATTACAAAAAAAAAAAACAAATTTGATAAACATGAATTTCGTAGTGTTTGCAGAATTTTAATGACTTGAAAAAATAGCAAACTCGAAGGACCAAAACTGATTTTTTAGAATTACTCTTTTTTTGCAGTTTTTTTTTTAATTCATATTTCTTAACTGTGTTTAACGTAAAAATTTTATAAATTTTCTTGTATCTGATAGTTTCAAGAAGGTATTTAGATTTTTTGTGTTTTATTTTGTCAAAAAATGTCGGCCTGAAGGGTCAAAAATGTAATTTTGAGAATGCATGATACCCTATCTATCTATACAGGGTGTCCCAGAAACAATGGGATATATTAATATAGCGAGTTACGGCATGAAAAAATAGAGCAATTGAACTTACTATGGCTTATAAAAAGTAGCTACTTTTTATTCTACAGGGTGTGAAAGTTCTTTTTTTAATTCTGTGAATTGGCAATAAATCTCACAGTTTGGCAGTTTTGCATTGATATGAAATTTTTCACGAGGGTGTTTTTGAGTACGACAAACCTATCCGGAATGTCGATTTTAAGCTAATTTGTAGGTGGCGCCACTACCACGCATGCGTTTGTAAAAAAACTAACATAACTTTTTAACTGACCCCCGCAGCTTAAATATGTTTATGAATTTAAAAAGACTGGTTACCTCTACAACAAAAAGGTATACTTGATAAAAGTGCGTATCTCTCACCGTTTTCCAGATTTTTCAATTACATTTTCCGGTGCGTAGAATGATCTTTTGTGAACGGCAAATTATTATAAACGGCATTGTTCTGAACAAACTTTCAATTTCATTCATTCATTCATCGTTCTGAATCAATCTTTTATTGACCCAACCCCTATTAAAAAAAAATTTAATTGTGTTCATTAAAAAAAGGCTATAAAACTCTGTGCGAGTGCTGTGGAAATCAAAGTATGTAGTCAATCATGTATTTTTTAATAAACGCGTTCTATTAGGGCATTAATTACATCTTAAATTTCTCTTAAATTTCATCAAATGTCTAATTTAATTATAATATTTAAATTTAAAGAAAATCACTGAACTAAAGTAAACTTTCAAAATGTTGGCCGCCCACATGCAATGCATTTTCTAAGTCTCCAGCCAAAATCTTGAAGCATCTTGAACAGAGTTTGGTTTTTATTTCTAATTACATTTACTCCTTCCTGAAGTCTATTCCATAGTTCTTCCTTGTTGTTGGGTACGTTTTTGCATGTCAAAGATTTCACATATCCCCAGAAAAAAAATCTAAGGGGTTTAAGTCAGGGCTTCTTGCTGGCCAAGGATATTCACTACTCCGACCAATCCATCGATGGGCAAAATTGTTATTTAAAAATTCCTTTACTTGTCTGGTATAATGGGCAGGGGCTCCATCTTGCATAAACCAAATTTTTCTCCTTAAAGCCAATGGAACATCTTCTAAAAGAATAGGTAATTCGTTTCATAAGAAATTTAAGTAACGTTCTCCTTTCAGCCTTGCAGGAAGTTCAACAGGTCCCAAAATTCTGTCTCCCAAAATACCACACCAAACATTAATAGAAAATTCATGTTGGAAATGATGTTCTCTCACTAAATTAGGCTGTTTAAATTTAGAATACTGAATATGAAGTTGCTACATCGTAAAAATGGTTGTTTCGCCAATTGAATATTCCCCGCCGTGTAAATGTTGCCTCGTCCGTAAATAATATTTTGTTGAAGAAATAAGGATCGTGATACTGCTTTTCGCGCAAAAAGTTGCATAGCTCAATTCTCGGTTGATAATCTCCCGGCAATAAATTTTGCACAGGAGTGAAATGATAGGGATATAACTTTTCATTTCGTGTTATCCTGGATATTGATGATTTGCTGATCCCTGTTGCTGCAGAGAGACGTCTACTGCTGGTCTGTGGATCTTCCATTAGACGAACTAACACTTCTTCCTGGTCCACGGTCAAGTTTTTTTGTCTTTCGTTGTTAGGTTTAGAACTAAAAGAGCCAGTTTCACCCAATCTGTCGTAGATTTGTTTAAAAGTTTTATGATCAGGTTGCCTATTGTTTGGATAGAGTTCTAAATACCTTTCAGCAACTCTACGACTTTTATAATTCGTTTGAGCATACACGCAGACCATATTCCTCATGTCAAGATTCTTCTTCTTTGGCACACTGTTGGGACATCATATAGTGCCATTATTTATCTAGTTCTAACAAATTTTTTTCAAAATGTTATTCAGAGAATTGTGGAGACATTTGGTGCTTAAGTTTGTGAGTATTGAAAAGGCAAATCGTGCATTATGTTACTGGATTGACCTTTTTTTAAATCTAGCAATTAGGGGCCAGACCTACACAGGAAAATATGCAGTTGAGAACGGCAAATGTATGGGATATAATTATTTTTCTACGACCATGTAAAAATAGACAACTTTCGTCATATCATGCACTAGGCGAAAACGTGATTTTCGTCTCTAGTGAGAGAAAGTCCCATGGCGTTAACTTTCGTCTTTAGTGACGAAAGTAAGTTGTTATAATTTCGCCTGTATGTCGCCAATTAAATGCGATTTAACTGATACAATCGTGTTAAGCACCATGGAAAATGGTAATATCACACAAAATCATGTCAGTTTTGCCTTACAGGGCCTCAAAAAAGCAAGTTAAAGCGTTGACAGTTTGATCAAACAGAAGTCAGTGACAATCGAGGAGACGTTAATTATGGTTTGTTTCCTTGTTCGGAGGCGCCCGGTTCGAAGCAACATCAAGTTTTAGAATACTGAATATGAAAGGCTCAATTTAAAACTGTAATTTGATGCCAAATTTTGTGTTATATTGCGCAATATAACTAAATAAACAAAGTTTCAGTAATAATTGCGAGAATAGTTGGCGAATGCATAGCATGGCGGCGGCGCATTGCACATCGAGTAGCCGCGCGTTTGGCATTTTGACAATGACGCGCCTTAGTTTTCGAAAGAAATACTCTATAGATGATTTTTAAAGTAAATTACTACTTAATGTTATTAATAAAATGCTATTTTCGTCACTCGTTGAACAATATACTATTAAAAATTAGGTGTTTATTTTTCGAAAAATTGCTGGGACCCGTTGATTTTGTTTTTAATTGCGCATTATCTGAACCAGTTTTTGTTTATATAGGGTGATCAAAAAAAAGTTAGGATATCAAGGCCAACTTTTTAAAATAGAAACCCATTTTTTTTGTGATTTTATTCAGTGTCTACAAAATTCTAATAATTTTTATTTTGGAACGATTTATTTTGGGAATATCTTCTATGTGACCAGAATCTCGGAATTTCTTGGCAATTCTGCTTACAGTGCTTTGATTGATTGTATGATCTGGATACTTACCATTGAAGATCTCGCACACTTTTTGCTGTGTTCGGGCTTTGTCACCGTGCTCTAAATATATTAGAATTTCTATCCGCTGCGTTTCTGTTAGATGCGCCATTTTGTTAATTATTATTACTTGTTTGCATAATTCTCAGTATAAAAAGGTATTCTTAAATACTTGAAAATGTGAAGAAGTAGGTAAATCACATTTAAATGACGTGACCTACTGTTTGGTTGTTTGACGGCTTTAACAATGTGCGTTTGTCTCAAGAACGCTAGATAAGCTTTTCATGTACGATTTCCAGGTAACATTTTCTCGAAAACCGTTAAAGATGAGTATAGGGTATGCTACATCAAAAATGATTAGAATTCCGTACAGAATAAAATCACAAAAAAGAGGGGGTGCTTTATAAAAAAGTTAGCCTTGATATCATAACTTCTTTTTGGGCCACCCTGTATAAATAAAAGATAGTTCAGAAAAAGCACAATTAAAAAGAAAAATCGACGGTCCCGAGCGATTTTTTTTTTATTTTTACTATATATTATTGTGTATTTTCATTGTATATGAAGCCATTTGTTGTCACTGGGTTATTCACAAGGTTGTTTAAAAGATTTTCTTAATAATTCGTGCAGTTTTTAAGGTTCAAGTTTTTTAAAGGCAGGTTATGCGTAGTATGAACTTTTTGAAATATATAGGGTGCTTAACAATTATCGAGAAATTCAGGTAAATAGATTTGGCTCTTTCTATTGGACATTGCCGATATGTTATAAATAACTATTCTTATATAAGATATATTTCGAGACGCGATTTTGGATTGTTCCTGTTTTTGGAGGACCAAAAATTTAACTTTAAAGAATAGTTGAAAAACACTTAAAATGAAACACGCACTGAAAAACACAAACATTATATTTAAAAAAAACTATAATTCATTAATTTTATTAGTAATTTTTATAGTTTAAAAATTTTTAAAGCTAAAAATATGGATAACAACTTTTATTACATCTGTTTCAAGGAGTTTCTTGTTTTTTTTCTGTTTTTTTTTTTGACAAAAATTGTCAGATTGAAGAATCAAAAAAACAAATTTTTGAAAATTCTTGATACTCTTTACTTTGTGTTGTGTGGATCAAGTGCCAAGGAAAAGCAAATAGATCAATATAAGTTTCAGAATGTTTTTAAAATTTCAATAACTTTTGTCGAAAAATCAGTAAGTTCAAAGAACCAAAAATTATATTTAAAAAATAACTATTATTCGTTTTTTTTATGAGTAATTTTGTAGTTCAATAATATTTAAAGCCAATTATATGCGAATCAATTTTTATTAGATTTGTTTTAAGGAGCTTTTTGGATTTTTTCGGTTTTTTTTTTGCTAAATTTGTGATTTGATAATTTGTCAACACAGAAGTACTAAAAAGAGAAAATTATGAGAAACCTTGATAGTCTTTACTTTTGTGTTGTGTCGATAGATTAATTGTTAATGAAAAGCAAATTGATGAATATTAATTTCAGAATGTTTCCAGAATTTCAATGACTTGAACTAAAAGCGGCAAACTTTAGGAACTAAAAATAACTATTACTTTCAACCACATATGAAATGATAACATTACTGTCTTTAAAAAATCTTGGTTATGTCACATTACTGGCCTAAGACGGGAAGTAATCTCGGCGAATAATTACTGGTCTAGACCAGTAATAGGCCCATTACCGGTTTAAATCAGTAATGGGCCAGACTAGACCAGTAATGATGATTGTGGTTATTGTTGGTTTTGCTCTAAACCATCATAATTACGCATACTGAGTAAAGGTTTCAGTCAGAATGAAATACATTACATCAAAAATAATATCCAAGAACATTTTTTAATGTTATTCAGAAATTACTGACTTAACTGAGTGAGAAAGTACTAAGTCAATTAATTTATTAAAAATAAATAAAATAGTAAACATACTGGATGGGAACTTACATTACTGTCTCGAGATTTTAGCTATCTCGAGCTACGCGTCTCGATAAAATCTAACATAATTTGTGGACATTGATGAAACACTTACCATCTCATATTGTAATGTACTATTATTCTAATTGTCAGCTCGAAGAACCAAAAATGTAAATTGTGAGAATAGTTAATACACTACTGTGAAGCCTTTCACGGCCGGTCAAACTGCAATCTAAAGTGTTTTACGGGCTTTGAAGCCGTGGTCCAATGGAATCTCTTCCTGACGTTTGGTCTACAGCTGCGGCAGACATTATCAAACGCGATGAGGCAATGGGCGAAGTGATCTCCCGTGCTTGACTGATTCGACTATGGGGAGCTCCGTGATATTTATTCCCCCGTCGTCGCGTTGCAGTAGAGGGTGGGGGTAGTGGTGTCGCGGGGTTTCGGCGCACTTGAAGTATGTCGTAGAACTCGCTTCCAATCTGCATTTAGAAACGTAATTTCCTCCTTCCTGTTGAATCTGTTGTCGTGTTTAAAGATCTCAATGGCCTCTCTCGTTAGTTTCGCATAGAAACGCTGCGATTGATATAAGATATCCACCTCGCTGAAAAGGATGTCGTGATCTTCGGAGAGAGCGTGCTCGGCTACTACTGACTTTTGTTTGTCCCAACCTGCAACTCCTCTTCCGTTCCGTAATCATCGTGTTGACACTGCGTTTTGTGGTGCCAATATAGACCGAGCCACAGCTGCATGGAACTCGGTAAACTCCGGATGCCGATAGGGTATCCCAGCGGTCTTTGGACTATCTCAACCTCTGTTGTATTGTTCGAGTGGGTCTAAAGACAGTTTTAACAGTGTGCTTTTCCAGTAGCCTGCCGATCCTGTCGGTTTAATGTGTGGATGTATGGTAGACTAGTCCATCCGCGCTTTTCTTCATCTTCTTCCGTTGTTTCTTCCTGGCGCTCTACATTCCTTGGACGGACGGCCCTATCAAACTCGCGCTTGCTGTATCCATTCCAACAGAAGGCCCTTTCCGGATCTTTCCACGAGGACGGAACACAAAAAAAGTTGCATGCTGGGACAAACACAAAAGTCAGCAGTAGCAGAGCACTTTCTCTCCGAAGGTCACGACATCCTTTTCAACGAGGTGAATATCTTATACCGTGAGATCAAAAATTAAATGGCCAGAGTTGGCTATGAAACCGAAAACGTATCCCTTAGCTTATACCATCAAGGTGTCAAAAATGACAAACAGTCCAATTAAAATTGTGACTGAATAAAAAGATGGCATAACCTAAGAGATAAGTTTTTGGTTCGATAGTCAGCTCTGGCCATTTAATTTTTGATCTCACGATATCAGTCGCAACGTTTCTATCCGAGACTAACGAGAGAGATCATTGAGATCTTTAAACACGACAACAATTTCAACAGGAAAGAGGAAATTACGTTTCTAAATGCATACTGAAAGCGAGTTCTACGACATACTTCAAGTGGGCCGAAACCCCGCTCCACCACTACCTCCACCCCAGTCCCTCCGCTGCAGCGCGACGGCGGGAGAATAAATACCACGGAGCTCCCCACAAACGAATCAGTCAACATCGGGAAGCACGGGAGATCACTTCGTCCACTGCCTCATCGCCTTTGATAATGTCTGCCGCAGCTGTAGAGCAAACGTCAGGAAAAAAAATCCATTCGACTACCGCTTCAAAGCCCGGAAAACACTTTAGATTGTATATAGTTAATATTGTTTACTTTTGTGTTATATGGATCAACTGTTAAGGAAAAGTAAATTATTAGTGAATCTAAATTTCAGAATGTTTTCAGAATTTAATTAACTTTTGTTGAAAAAGTAGCAGACTCAGAGAACTAAAAATAAATTCGTAAAAAATATGTATTCTCTACTTTTATCAGTAATTTATTTTATTGTTCAAATATTCAACGAAACTTAGCAAAAAATATGTAGGAATCGATTATTAGATCGGTTTCAAGAAGCGTTTTGAACTTTTTGTTTCTTTTTTGACAAAAATTGTCAGCTCGAAAGTCGAAAAAAGCAATTTTTGGGAATCTTTTTTATTTTTTACTTTTGTGCTGTGTGATTTAATTTGTTATTTTCGCTCTAAATTTCAGCGAGATTGTAGAATTTCAGCGAATTTTGTGGAAAAATGGCTCAAAAATTCTTCAAAGGATCAAAAATTATATTTAGGGATGACTATTTTACTTTTTCTACAAACATCCAATAATGAGGCATTTTACGCTTTCATTAGACAAACGAAAACCTATCCCTTTTTGAGGATCAGAATGGGAGTTTACTTTTACGCGCGTTGCCCAGGGCAGCAAGCGAAATAGTTATTTTCCTAACAAGTGCGGAAAGTGATGCTTTACTGCACGCTGATTGCAATGAACGAACGACGCGTAGCGGAGTTTGGTCAGCAATCGAGCCATTTTCGAGCCGATTGCCAAGTTCTCTTAACCTTTTTCGTCTTCCCTAGTTTAGTTCTTTAAATTTGCGTGCGGTAAAAGTTTTTACACGCACGCCTGTCAATGTCATGATTTTATTTATAAGTGTTAGTGCTTTTACGATAAGTCACTGGAAAAACGTACCTATTTGCTGCATCTAAAATTTCGTCTGACAAGACCATTCTGATTATATGTTTTGAAGGTTTTTGTCCCTACTTTCTAATTTGTCTGTCAATTTATTTTAAAAAACACCGAAAGTGGCATTTGTCAAACTGTAATTAATCTGAACTTATTTTAGTTTAACAGATGTCAAAGTAAGAAATGCGTGGTGTAGTGATTTAGTCACCTACTTTGTGAACTTAAGGTGGTGGGTTCGAATGCCGGTGAGGATCAACTTTTTTTTTTATTTCTCGACGTGAATGGTAAATTCCTACGAGCGCATGTGTGTTAATTTTGTTGTCTTCTGTAAGTTCAATTAAATATGAGCGTGGACTCACCTTTACAAGCACGCACGTGTGATAGGTACCTAATTAATAGTACTAAATGTCTTCTGAACCCTAAAGCATTCAGATAAGTCTAGAAAAACGCAATCAATTTATTTCAACTCAACAAAAAACAACAACACCAGAGCAATGAAATTATGCAAACGTGACGTTCAGATTAATAAAGCTTCAAATTTTACGTAGTTTGGCTTTGCGTGCGGTAAAATTTTTTACCGCACACTTGCGGTAAAGTGCTACTTCCCGCATGCAAATGCGTGCGGTAAAGCGACTTACCGCACGCTTGTAGGAAAAGATTTTTTCGCTTGCTGTCAATAGCAACTACCACCACTCAACCAAATATTTAAAACGTCATTGTCAGTTTGATTTAAATTTTCAGATTGTGACTTCAGTTAATCTCAATTGTGATTCACATTATTTGAAATTGATCGTTTGCAGAAAAAACGTTGTATGCATTACGAGCAAAAAGTAACTTTTTTGCTTTCGAGTGATTGAAACTTCGCTCTCCGAGCAAAAAAGTTGTACTTTTCATTTTTAATATATAAATAACTATTTTTGAAAGTAATTTTGTCACTCATTTAAAGTAAAAAAAAATTGACTAGTATTAGATTTGTTTTAAGAAACTTTTTGGGTTTTTTTCTGCTTTTTTTTTGACAAAAAATTTATGCTCAAGGACCAGAAACGCAATTTTTTTGAATACTTCATTTGTGTGTTGTTTTGTATTTGTGACCAATTGTAACACTTTAATCTCAGTTAAGGTATCTTAGAATATTCAAAAAGTGCTCATGGAAAAGTATCAGGTTAGGAACAAAAAGTGCTACAAAACCGGCCGGTAAAGTGAGTTCGGGGCGCCACCAATTTTAATCAATTAAATTGGAAAAATCCTACGCTGTTAGGTAGCTGATCAGTTCCCTTTAGCCTCTTCTAAAATACCCATAGTACTTGCAAACAAAATAAAACTAACAAGTTTAATTTATGTCCTATAATATCAAAGAACGAAATCAATGTTGTACAATATGATGATTGTACTTCAAGTCAATGAGTGAAAGATTTTCCTTAATTCTACTTATCACAATTGTCTGGAAAATATTCCCCTAGTGGTGATCACCAAGCGTAACAATAAAAAAAAAAAACAGGTTAACTTAAATACTACTACTTAGCTTGACACGACGCTATTACAGATGGTCACAAAGGCTAGACGCCTTAGGTCCAAAACAACGCAAAAGGTAGTGGCTATCGGCCCTCCAAAAATTATGGTGGTAGCTGTCTGCCTCTTACACACAATAGTGGTGGTTTTCGAACAATAAGGAGGTGATTTGCACCCCTCGGTAACAATAAGGTGGTGATTAACCTTCAGAAACAATAATGGCGCCTGGTAGCCCCTTGGAAACACAAAAAGTGGCTGTTGGCCTCCTTGGAAAGACTAAAGGTGGCGGTAGGCCCCTTGGAACACTAATTGGTGGCGGTAGGCCCCCTTGGAAACATTAATTGGTGGCGGTAGGCCCCCTTGGAACACCCTAGGAAGGACATTATTTACTAGGATGTCCCTTGATCTAGTTAATTTTTCCTTTAAATGTATGTTTCGAGAAGCGATTACATACACAAGTTAACCAATAAAGTGACTTAAAAATTTTGCTCATGAACTACTTTACATCAAATGGACTTAGTAAACTTAAATTCAATAAATAAAATAAACAAAAGTTATTCAATAATTGAAACAAATCCACCCAGACAATTTAACCCCGTAATGACCCCAGATTGGATTGGAAAAATCGAACAAATAAAGAAAAATCATAAATCTCTAAACATAGATAAATTAATGAATAATTACCTCGTCCACAGGGTTTCCAAAAACAGAACAAAATAAACACGTGGTGTGGCTGCTTTCAGCCCTCGCATTAACCTTGCTGACACGTGGTACATTGGCTTATGTGGCCCTGGATCGTAGTATAGGTTGACAAATGCTTTGCTTGTAGGCCCAAACTCTGATAGAAAGAAAATACAAAAGGCTCAGTGGAAGGAAAAGAAAACCCCTCAACCAAGAAGATGGCCGACGTGAACTTACCTCTTGCTGCACAATCCCGAAATTCGGTTCAACTTCCCTCATCCAAAAATGTCCCAAAAACTGGTCGAGTGACCACAAAACTAACACCAACTAAGGGAAGTTGAAATACTACTACAAATCGACTAAATCCCACGTAGTGGTTTACACTTTTACGTCGAAATGAGTAGCAGCGAAGAGATGAGTATTGTCTTCCACGTGTCTTGATCCAGAAAGAAAGATCTTCACCGATATTCCGATTTTCAATAGATAAAAGGTGAAGGAGGGGAAAAGATATTGGTCGAGAGCGCCAGCGCGCAACGAACAATTGACGAATGACAACTCTCATTGTTATCGAAAGGCGTTTTAGGACGACACCCAAAATACTTGCTCTCGCTACCCTTTTTACTCCTCAGAAAATAAGCAAAATGTACCACTTAAAGTTTGTCCCATATGTTTTCCATTTCATCTAGTGATATTATCATAAAATAACGTTTGACTTACGAACAGCTAACAAAGGGCTATTAGGTGCAAGCAAAGAATTTGCAAAGTCCTCTCAAACATGGCGGACTTCCGGCCAAGAAACCGAAGCACTTAGGCGGACAGGCAGTCACCTCCATATCTACACAATTCACCCAACAAATCCGTCAATATATCAGTCAATCAATGCGACATTTGAAATAAGTCAGTTGTTTATTTATTTTCCAAGTTTTGGGGTTATACTTTCCCAAACTTAATAAAATCTGTGGCCTCCCTTATTGAAACAAAGGCAAGGAAAATGGGCGCAACTCACTGCCAGCATAGTCCTGAGACCCCTGACAAGACAAAACGTGAACCCTATCCATCTTCCACAGGTTAGCAAAAAAAAGGTAAATAAACAACCTCAAATCTTTACACTCGAGTAGAACAACAAACGTTTCAGCCCCAAATAGACGACAAATATCTGCATTTGCATGACTAATTCTAGCGACAGTTTTCAACCGTTACACAATTACTATTAAAAAGCGAATTGATGAATATAAATTGTAGAATTTCTTTTTTAATAATTAGTCTTTTGTAGAAAAAATGACAAGCCCGAAGAACCAAACATATTATTTTAAAAAATTTATAGATTTGCTTTGAGAATCAAGGAAGGACTTGGCCAAGACAAGTACCCGGTTCTTGTTGTTAGAGTACTTAGTTTTCTCTATCAAAATCAAAAGAATTCTTTAACATTTCACCTAAATTGGTCAATACACCTTATTAAAATAAATAAGTTTTCAAAACATTTTATGGCAATTTTTAAGAAACAAAGATAGACGACGTTCATAATGACACCCTGTATAGGCGTCAGGTTACCCTTATGGTTTCGATTAACGTCGTAATAAGATAAGTGTTTTTTTTTCAAATATCAGTGAGTAGTGAATTTTTGAGATTTATTGTAGTTTTAAGGTCCGGTATTTTGAATCCCGATCACGAACTTGATCAAGTAATCATCGGTCAAATGTTACCGTCCGATTAAGTAGTTTTGAAGATTTTTGGAGGTTCGATTGGCTAATCAGATAACTTCACCACTAACTTGATGTTGCCACTCTTGATTTTAGAAAGTAGATGTTGGTTGTTTATTGACGAATGCAAGTCCCTGAGTCCCGTTTTTTGCATCGCCCACATAAAAAAAATTCTGTTCCTGGAACCAACAAAAACATTATCAACTAACAAAATGTCAAAAAAATGACGTTAGCAATCGACGGTTAAATATTTAGCGGGTGCCAATTAAAATTAATCAACGTATGATGGTATTTGATACCTGTTTCAGGTTAATCAGTGTTCAATTAATTTAATCAGAATTCAAAATACCGGCCCTAAGAATGTTAAATGTTGTGATAATGACAAACATATTTAATTATGATTATATTTTGTTTATTTGTCAAAATGTATTACATAAAAAAAATCCAAAGGACACACGAAAACTTTTCCCCTAATTCTTTTCTTATTCTTAAATGCAATACTTTGTAGATATATAATAACTCTATTTAGTTTTTTTTTGGCCGGGTAATAAAATCGGGTAGTACTGTACCCGGCCAGACATAGCTAGAAGAAATACAAGGAGTACCTATGTTTTACTACTTGGGGACAAAATACCGTTTTGACCAAAAATTCACTCGATTTTAAGGTGAAACTAACGAGATAATTGAGAGTAGTTAAGACACTTTATACTGTTTTAAATATAAATTAATATGAACTTATTTGCATTTGCTACATTTCAGCTGTTGACATCGGAAATGACACTCTCCCACCACCAGGTCTCCAACGCATGATTCCCGGTCAAATGGAGCAGAACGAAGTAGGAGGTAGCAGGCTTGATCAATCTCTTCCCGGATTCAGCAGAATGGTATTGGGCAGGAACGAGAGTGCATCTGATGCCAGCAATCAGAATCCATCGCATTTTGACATGATCGGCCCTCCAGAAGGTCTTCATCGGATGGTACCCGGCGAGTCAAGTTCGCCAGAAACGTCGCTGCATCGGCAGAATATGGAAGAGAACGATTCCGAGCTGGAGCTCTCTCAGAATCATGGGCCGCAGCCTCCTCGGTCGGCAACGATCGGAGCGGATACGCCTCCGATTCTGAGCCAAACCAATTTAATTCAACCTAATTCCAGTGTGCCCGCGAGTAGATCTGAGACGATCGGCAGTGATTTAGCAGCATCAGGAGGTAGACTTTTGAAGTAGAATGCTCATAAGACCTTTTATTTATTTGAATTGTTAGGAGGAGATGCATCAGATCTTTCGCAGGGCGCAGGACAAAAAAACAACAAGCCGAAAGATCCACAAGATAGGCGTGAAGACATTGAGGGTTGGATGCTCGAGATGTGCGCTCAATCAACGTTTCTCAATCCTATAATTTTATAGGTCAAACTACCGAGACCGTCACCAGCCTGACAAACGCCGTTCGCAACCTGACCGTAGGCGAAAATTTGACCGACGGCCACACTTCAAACAACAGTTTGCCGGAGTTGTCCCCTCGCAGGCACAGCAGGCAGGAGAGTAGCGAGAGCGAAGGCGAACGAAAGAACTCGCGCAACCATCGAGACAAACGTTCTGCCGAGAAGTCCAAGTCGAGGGAGAAGGAAAGGGACAGAGAGCGTGGTGAACGAGAGCGGTGAGTAATTTGAATGAGGAAGTATTTTTCATTATAGTGTGACGCTTTAGTGGGCTTTCACACCAACCGAGCATGCTTTGTGCGACTTGCTGCCTGGAAGAAGGAAGCATGCTACTTATTTTAAAACCTATATATATTTATTAAAAGAATTGTTTCATACCGGAGGGGCGTCGCAAAAGTGCCACGTGGGAACATACGACGTGCGACTCGAATTTAAAGCAGTTTAGTGGTCGGGTTAACAAGCTGCTCAGCAGAAATCTTGTGTTGGTGGTTTGTTTATGGTGTGCTTTTGTCACACTCGTGGGCATTTTTTTTATTTTTTTTTAACATGCGCGCGGTGCTCCCATTGTTTAAGAAATATCCGAACTGATGTAGAAGTTTTGTGGGTAAAAACCACGTGCACAGAGCGCCCATAGTTTAGGAAATATCCGAACGCTCTTCTTATGTAGCCTAAACTACTGCATAATTATGAGAAAAAGACTTGATGATGCCTGGAAGTAGCTGAAATGTCGAAACGTCGGAAAGACTTTATTTCATAATCCTAAACTCAATAGATTTTGAACAATGGTAAAAAACCTGCTTGAATTCATAAAAAGATGTAAAATGGTACCACGGGTACCCATATCAGAGTTCCCGTCCCAAAGGTGCAACCAAACTTTCAGGTTTCAAGCTTTAATGGTTCCTAAAAATGTAATATTTGAACTTTTTGGGACACCCTATAGTACCTAAATCAGAAGTCGAGGCAGTATTTATCATAAGATGACTAGAACTCTCAAAACAAATCTATTGGTAAACAAACCAAAATATAAAATTAAAAGTTTCATCATTATTTGGGACGTCGTATACTATTTTTAACAGAAATCAACATTCTATTCATCATAAAATTACTCGAATTAACGCAATAAATTGATATAGTTAGTTTTTACATGGTAAATTACTAAAATTTCATGTTACAGCAATTTTTTGGACACCCTATACTATCTAAAGCAGCATATTTCTGGGACGTCCTATACCATCTAAAACGTAAATATATGCCCTATTTATCGTAAAACTACTAAAACCAACGAATAAAATCGATTACTATTAGTTTAGACGGGAAAAGTCGATGTTTCCATGTTAAGCACAGGGAGCTCTCAAACCGGTCCAAAAACCTAAATTTAGAGATCAAAATTGTGCTTTGCGGCCGTTAGCAACTTGTATGTCGTTTCGATGAAGATTTGTCAGATAGTCTATAAGAAGAGCTAAGAAAAAGAATAGAGTTACATGTAGAATTAGCTACACGTAGAGCCATGTCTGCCTAGAACAGTAACCGAGCACGGGTGATCCAAAAATGGGGTATAAATGTTTTTTTATTTTCTCGAAAACTGTGAAAGGCAGCTTCGTTCTGATTAATGTATCTGATGGTCCTCAATGACCTCTTCATACAACATATTAACTTGCATATCGAAAAACTTTACCGTTTTCAAGAAAAATGTGAAAGTTTCAAACATTTCAAAGGGCCGGTTGTCGAAATTTTTCGCCAAGTTCGATTGTCATAGATTTTATCAAAAATAGCATCATATGAAAGACGGGACAAAAATATGTAAAAATATGCAAAATTGGAATTTTCAGTAAGTTACTTTGTGTAGTAACTTTTGGTGTGGGTGGAAGTGTCTATTGGTGTAGTCGTCTATTCCAGGCGATCTTCTGAGTGCAGTGGGTCGCTTTGCGGGTCAAGTTACCTTCAGCTTTTCTGGATGAGCGTCAGCTACCACTCAAAATGTCTTCTACTATGGTTTTCCTTTTCGCCTGGCGCACTTTTTTATAATGTTTGCGTCTCAAGGTTTCAAGCCTCACATTCAGCCCTTGTCTCGGCCAGTGTCAGTGAGCTCAGTTAACTGACATATGAACTGTAATACTGACGTGTAGGCGTTTTTGTATATCGGAGGTGCTGGTATCTATCTAGGTTATTTTGCTTTGCATATCCTGGTTAATACAGGGTGTTCCGAAATCAGCGTGCAATAATTTAACTGCGTATTCTAGATGAAAAAACATGACAAAAAGTTTATATAAACATGGGTCCTAAAAGGCTTTATTACGAAGATACAAGGTGTTAAACTTTAAAAATTTAATTGTTGTTTTTGTCATCGCTCTCCCAGTTTTTGAGATAATCACTTCAAAATTAGAATAGGGTTAACTGATTATGCTCTACATAGATGGGCTTACCAATTGGCATTCAAAATCTACAGAAAAGTATTTTTTCTAATTTTGACATATAAAATGGCACGTTTCAATACTGATGACAGTGACGTAACGTCCTACTTTTCGTAACTAGTTACGAAAAGTAAAATCTTTCGAAACTAGTGATGAAAAGTTGGTGTCACCACCAGTTGCAGGTTTCGGCTGTGGCACACCGTTGCTATAGTTTTACGGTATTAAGTAGATACAAAGTGATTTAAAAGTAAATATTGAAGTTAAATAATAATAATTCTCTCTCTAAGTAGGTATTTGTAGTCAAAATTAGAAAAAATCTTGTATGAAACACGTGACGAAAAACCTTTTTTGTGTATCTCATTCAAATTGCGGGAACTCGCTGCGCTCGTCCCGCAAACATTCATTCGTTACACAAAATCGGACTTTTCGTAATTGGTTACATAAATAGCTATTACTGGGGTCGTGCCCCCTTTAAACCCCCCAAATTTTTCTATCGTACGCCACTGACTGTTTGTTTCTTAAAATTTTTACTCCCTGTTTAATTTGGAAGAAAAGTTATGCTCTTGTATGAACTTCGCATTTCTAACCGTTTTCGAGATATTTAGGAAAATATCTTGGACCCCCATTTGCACCAACGTATTTAAAATGACAACTGAGTGTAATTTTTTTGTCTGGTGTTGTCTGAATATCACAGTCAAAATGTTATTTCTTTCAAAATTCTTCTTAAAAAAGTTTGGTTAAAATCGTAAAAAAAGTTATAATTTTTAAATACAAACATGTATGATACGGTAATCTAAATACTACTAATAATAATTAAACTAATACCTACTAACTGAATTGATAAAAAAAATAATCTTTCTTAAAAATACAACCACTTTTTACTGTTTACCTACGACAAATGTTCAAAATAACCCCCATTTTGTCTAATGCATAACCGTGCTCGCCTTATTATTGCATGAGAAGCTCTGTTAATTTCAAATTCATTTTGCCTTAATTCAGCACTTGCATTATTTATTCTCTCTAACAGTTCCTCGCGAGAATTCACTTCGGTGCGGTAAACAATGCTTTTTAATCTACCCCAGAAGTAATAATCTAACGGAGTTAGGTCAGGCGAGCGAGGTGGCCGAGTTATGGGACCATCTCTTCCTACCCATCGTTCTGGATAGGCCTGATTTAACCACTCTTGTACGAGTCGACTACTATACGCCGGAGCTCCATCGTGCTGGAAATACATATTTGCTTTCACATCAAGAGGCACATCTTCTAACAAATTTATCAGCTGGTCTTGTAGGAACCTTAGATATACTCTTCCATTTAATCTGGGAGGTATTTCAATAGGTCCAATTAAGCTACCACCAATAATTCCAGCCCACAAGTTAACTGAAAATCGATGCTGAAAATTGGTTCTGCGCACTACATGTGGATTTTCGATTTCCCAGTGGTGATTATTGTGAAATTTGAAAACTCCGTTTCTTGTTAACGTTGCCTCATCTGACCATAACATCAAATTCTGCAAATTGTTGTTACGCAAAATCCAATGGCAAAACTCTAGTCTTGGCCCAAAATCTGCTTCGCGCAGCTCCTGCAGCCTTTGAAAATGATAAGGATGCAAAAGCTTCAATTGATAACATTCTTGAAATCTGAAATAGTAGGTAAAGTTACATCACTTTGATCACAATTTAGTTCTACTTCAAATAGGTTTCATGAGCATACACTTGTGGCGGCTGGAACACCAATAAGCCTGGAAACAGTTCGGATGCTAGTTGACGGATCATCTTCAAAATGGTTTAGCACATTTAAATAGTCATGACCGTTTTGTGGCCTGTCCTGGCCTCTAACATTACGGAAATTTCCATTTTCGGCTAATCTTCTATGAAAGGTAGAGAATATTCTTCGTCCTGGTTGCCTTCGGTTGGGATATCTTCGTTGATACTCTCGTTGGGCAGCAAGTGCTCGTCCGTTACAATAGTCATAAACGAAATACATACCTGCAAACTCCCGATTGGTATAATTTTCCATTACAAAAAGAAAATTATTTGAATTTTTTTGATTCTATTCTTTCTGACAGTGACAGTTTATGTTTATAAATAAACACATTGTATCGCAGCCCCCTACGCAAGTTAACCTCTATGGGAATTAGATAATTCATAATGCATCTGACTCGCTTCATGGAAAGTTTCGTTTCCAAATTAAACAGGGAGTAAAAATTTTAAGAAAAAAACAGTCAGTGGCGTACGATAAACAAATTTGTGGGGTTGAAAGGGGGCACGACCCCAGTAAAATACTTTTCTGTAGATTTTGAATGCCAGTTGATAAGCCTATCTATGTAGAACATAATCAGTTACCCCTATTCCAATTTTGAAGTGATTATCTCAGAAACTAGAAGAGCGATGACAAAAACAACAATTAAAACTTTAAAGTTTAACACCCTGTATCTTCGTAATAAAGCCTTTTAGGACCCATGTTTATATAAACTTATTGTCATATTTTCTGGTCTAGAATACGCAGTTAAATTATTGCACGCTAATTTCGGAACACCCTGTATAGTAGATTATGTAACTAGGAGTAAAAGTCGGTCTTTTTGTGCTGAGCCCAGAGATTGACGGCCCAAGCGAAGCTGACGCCTGCAACTGGGCGAAGCACAAAAAGATTTTTTTCTCCGTGTAACATATACTATTTTTTTTCAAGCTATTTAAATTACAAGCCTACAGGGTGATTCATCAGTATGTTAATATACTTTTATTTATCATTTTAGATAAAATGTTCAATGCAAGTTGTATAGGGTTTAATAGAATTATTTAGAAATAGATATGAATTTTTGTCAATATGTACATAGTGTTATATACATATAACCATGGCAGACCCAAGTTAATTTTTTTCTTTGTAATGAGGGGGGTGATGTCCTGGGTTGTGGTCCCTTGATATGTTGGGAAAAGAAACAATTTTCTTTCTTTAACTGTAAAAAAATGTAGTAGTTCAATGATGTTTAGCATCTTCATCAGTAAAACGTTAAAACATAATACTGAAAAACAACATTTTTATTTTAATTGTTGTGATAAACAAAGTTTTAATTAATCAAACACCTTATATATTACCGAATATAGTCGAAATCCGCGACATCAACTAAGAATTTGCGTCAAAAACTGAAACATAGAATGGATGCACCTTTGCACCAAGAGCTCTGATTAGTCTTTTTATTCAACTGCTGTAGTGCCATCTAGTAGCTAGCACTTAAAAGTTTTCGTAAATTACAATATTAACAAAACAATCGTTTATGTACAACTGCGCCACCACGACAGTAGCGGTGACTTTTGACTTTACTTTTACTGCGTAGGACTTTTTTGCTACTTTTTGGTCTCAGAATTAGAAAGCCCACTTTAGGTGTGCGTATGGAGAAAACAAATTACGTACTTTTAGTCCGCTTGAAAAAAAGATATGTTTGCATTTCTCTATGCTATATTAAGTGGAACTACAAAAAGCAATTAGGTATAATATATACAGGGTGTTTTTTTTTAAGATGAGCCGTAGCGAATACTACAGCAAAATAACCTGAAAGGTAGACCATTATTGAGAATAGTGGGTGGTGTTTTTAAAACGACGCTGCTGTCTGACACATATTTCGCAGAATGAAGAGCCTTTTGGTATTCTTTTATTATCTTTTTTTAGGCCTGCTTCTCGTCCTAGAGGAGTATAGCGAAAACATACATTTCTTTCCTTCTAATGTGTACATTTTTGCTGAAGTTCATCATGTCAAACATTAAATGTCAATAGAAAAATACCAGCATACTCAATAATGGTCTATCTTTCGGGTTATTTTACTATAAAATTTGCTATGTATCATTTAAAAAAAAACATCGAACTTCATTGCATGGAAATTCCTATGGCCCATCTTAACAAAAAACCCTGTACATAATACTTTTAAACTTATACCATTATTAACAGCTTACGAATGAAGACCTTTAGTAGTATTTCTAGCTCTCAAATGTTCCTACAGCCAATACAAGAAAAATTTATATTTGTATGCGTACTTACCTCAAAAATTTTGCAAATCTTTTTTTTTGGAAAGCTCATTTTTATAAATAATCGAATTTTCTTGTCAATTATTTTCGGCATTTTGGAATTATTTCACTCTTTAATTTAGTTAAAACGTTGATAAACGTATTGAGACAATTGCGACCGAAAATACCAGTTACTAATTAGTTTGACTGTATTGGTTAAAACAAGCATGTCAAGCGATCTTATTGGCCAGCTTTGAAATTGCCGATTTTAGTTATCACCTTCCAATTCTACATTTACCGTATCTGTTTTGACAAGTAAACGAAAATTGCCATCGATGTTATACAGGGTAAATTCCATGGCAATGTAAGATGCAGGAAATAATGGAATATGGTACAGTTGCATGAATCTCCTTCTTATACTCCTCGCAGATTTTTAGTGTTAAGTCGGACTGAGTGACATACATTTCCAAACAGTCGGGAACACTATTCCATCGAACATCACTTGGTAGTATTAAAGCCTTGCCTCCAGCTTGACTAACTTTTGCTTTAGCCAGATGATTATTGCGAAAGTACTTCACAATCTGGACCACATGTGCTTTCACATCTTGTACTTGAAAGTCCTTGCACAGTAAATTCAAAAGATGTGAAAGGCTGCATAAACTATAACTTTTGAGTTTGTTGTTTCTTCTAAAGTTTTCCTCATGAGGTTCATGTCTGCAGCATTGTCTGTCACGAACTTTGCACTGATATTTTGATTGACAGGAAGAAACAAAATCACACACTAAATTAGTCAAGTACTCGGAAATATGAGGACTTCCCGAGGTGTCAATAGTTTCGTATAGAAGTACTTATTGCTCTTCCGTTGTTAACGTTGCACACATAATTTGCTCGTTGTGGACATTTGACCGTCCATGAATGGACATATTCACACATTGTCCGGACAGAGATGAAAATCATACCTATTTTTGATCCTCGTAGATCTCATCCAGAAAGGTTGTTGTTGTCGCCCTCCGAGACATCAGCAACTTTCCGTATATCTGGGTCTTAATAAGTGAATGGGCTTTTTCACTTGTGAGTTTTCGATGCAAATAAAGCAAGTAGCAGCAAAATTGGTTGCCTTGGCTATTTATTTGTCAACCTTACGCTTTTCAGCTGCTGTTGTCCGCAACACAAAACTACTCATACTCATAGCAGGCTGGTTTTCAGGCTTTATTTTCTTTTGAGCCGACTCGGTAGTTGTAATGTCAGTATCAAAGCAGAATTTCCTACAGATAAAGGGTCGAGCGACACCTGGACTTCCGCACTTGTTTCTTACTGTTTTTTTTTACAAATTGCACGGTACGTCTTCAGTCTCTGAACAATCCCTTGAGATTCTTTCTTGCAAGTCTTACAAGTCGCTCTATCACCTGATTGTCATTTTGAAGTAAAACTGCTATACACTGTTTTTTTTTCTTCCGGCCATTGCCTTGTTTTCAATATCAATTATATACGTCATCGAGAAAAATCGCAACTCTTTACTGGACTTTACTCACACTCACTAACATTTGCATTAACGAAATGGGCCATGCACATCAGGCGACGGCCTTTTATAGATCGCTCCTGGATCGTATTAGAGCAAGTTCGAAGAACGCGAGGACAGGAATTTTCTTTCAAGAAGTACGTTTTGACACGTATAAGAACTATATCTTGCACGGTATTTTACATTGTTACTACAGCTCTATCGAAATCTGATGTATTTTAACTTTTTACTTTACCGATTTTGGATTTGACAAAAAAGAAGTGATTTTAAGACTAGTTTCAAGTCAAAATTTTTACTTTTCAAGTCAAAATTTCAAGAGTATTGGCAACATTAAATATGAGTTTCTATTTCTAGTAATTATCTTAGCATTGTCCAACCAAGCCACCGATCACAGATATGGAAAAAAATAATCAGAATAATATAATATGTTCAAAATTGGGAATGTGAGCAGAACTAGAAAAATTAAATTATCGAAATAATTTAAAACTACTTAAAAAATAATTGAGATTGATTGAGATAAAAAAAGAACCTCATAATTTTTATGATTTTTTAAAAAATCAGAAATTTTGATTTTTTAATTGAGATCAAATGTTTTCCAACCCTGCGGCTCTTTGAGCAAAAGTTAGGAAAAACTGCATCTTTTGCTTCGAAATTCAATTAAGTCGATTTTGCGATATTGCAGCGAAAAAAAGTTTCCTAAGTCCCGAAAAGAAAACATTCCAAGGCATCCGCCGGGACAGAAAACAATTCGATTGGATCTGTCTCTGTACAAATCGACCTCAAAATGGCAATTTCAGATTGAAAGTTTAAAAATTTGTCAATTTGAAATTCAAAGCTAGGCCTTCATTTTTAGCCAGATCAAGGGGCCATATATGGTGGCACATTCCTCCGACAAAGTAACATATTGTTATTTTTCATTGTTATAAAAAACTATCTTATATGAGAGTTGTTCGTGATGATCAGGTCTACAACCCATAAATACTTTCGGCTTTACAGGGCGTTGCCTAAGTGTGCGGTAGAATAATTTTTTTTTATTTCACATAGAACACCCGGTATATTTTTCCATATTTGGATTTGCTGTAAAATTCTGTATTTAGATGAATTTCTATTTTTTCAATACATGGCGACGTTGCCAACTTATTTAACAAAATGTTCAAAATAGAGGCAAAACATAAATCTTTGCTAAATGCTATAATTGCCAAATTACTCGTAAAGAAATAACCAAAATTGGCCTAAGGGGAGTCAAAGTTGTAAATTAGAGTGCAAATAGGCTCAGAAGACATTATGTCATACAAGTTGTTTTCTACAGAACGCTCAATTTGGGAATTTTCAAAACATGTTTTTTTTAACCGAACACCCTATATATGAGCATTGTAACCACAGTATAAGGAATAATACATTATATCAGTATCGTCAGTTCGTGTCGGCACTTTTGATATTTCCAAAACTAAAGCGTGCCGCGCGCACCTGCATCCGGCAATTTTCTCCAGTAGTTACGAGGGACTTGTAAATGCGATATAGCTATGCCGTTGGGTGGAATCTTTCTAGGAGTGTGCTACGGGGTCTTTTTTAAACGTAATTTTATTTCTTCGTTTATGGATAATTTTACCTTTGTAACATTTACACATAGTTAATGTCATAAATAATGAGTTTATTAGGAGACCATTTTTGTAATACACCCTTTTCTGTGTTATATTATTTCGGATTTATAGAATTTAATACATATCTACCTTTCTTGATCCTCTGAACATCTAAAAAATGTCATTCCTTCTCTAAAAACGGCTTTAGAAGCGATCCACTGAACACAAAATTTTTCCCTCACATTTTTAGAAGACACTGTGTAATATCCGCGCAAATTAAATTTACCGCCGAGCTGGCGAGCGCTCTGTATCACCCAAGCACCATCGATGCACTGCCAAAATTGGTTTGGTGGTGCACCGCCACGCCGGCGGTCGGGCAGACGGGGCAGGGGGAGAGGAGTTTCAATTTTTCGACGGGCTGACGTTACTGATATAATGTATTATTCCTTATAGTGTGTTGTAACTTATTATCCTGTCAGTCCTCTTCAACTTTCATTAAGGTGTCATTATTCCCATTTCTTTTAGTTTTGGCTTAATACTCAGTTTTTTATACATTTGCAAAAAAATACACGCTGAGTTTATTGATGGCAAAATTTAAATCTATTTATAAACTGTGACACTGTGTAATAAAGGCATCTACCTAATGAGATGTTCAAAGTGTCTTCCATTTTCTCGAATGCAAAGATCAAGACGCTTCTCGAAAGCATTGTTTAAATGTCGTCACATTTCAACAGTTATACCGCGAAATCAAATTTGTTATTCGAATTTTCATTTCTTCTCTTGTTGTCGGGGCTATTTTGTAAACTTGTTCTTTAACAAAACCCCATATAGAAAAATCCATTTTTGCCAAGCGATGGGTCCTGCTCTTCTAATCCAACGGTCGGTGTATGTTTTATTTAAAAAGTTTATGCTTGCCCTTGTCTGATAAACCGGGGGTCCATCATGAAGAAACCACGCTTCCTGTCGATTCTCCATTGCTCTTTCAGCAAATAGACCAGGCAGATGATTCTGCAAAAAGTCCAAATACACTTTTCCTGTTACTCTTTGCTCAAAAAAGTATGGACCAATTACGTTATCACCGATAACTCCTCCCCAAACATTTAAAGACCACCGAGAAATTGTCTTCTCTCGGGATATCTTTTAGCCAATAGTGCATTTTTGTCACTAGCACCTAACATGAAAATCATGTCAACCATCTCGGATTATGAAAAATTCATATTTAAATTTTAATTTTATATTAAACACCTAAACAATTAAGTATCTATGACCGTATTGCGACTGACAACTAAATCAATAAATAATAATTTTGACATGTGGTTTTGATTTTTGGGTAGTGGAATCAGGGGTGTTATTCAAAATCAATTATGAACTTGTCGACGTTTCGCCATATATTACAGCATCTCCAGGACACTAAAAGTTGTTATAAAATCCTTTAAAATCATATAAATATAGAACAATACAGTTAAAAAGGGGGGACAAAGGCAACTTTAAAATATACACAGCTAAATATTCACGATTCAGATAGATTTTGAGATTTTCAGGGCGGTGCTCAAATTTTCGATCGAAAGTTTGAGCACCGCTCACTTTGGAATTCTGGACAGGGTTAAGCACGCATAAGTACTTTCACTCTTATCCAGAGATATAATTCGATCTGCCCACCGGCCTTATACTTTCGGGTACAGCAAGCGTGAGCGATATTAGCCTACTTCTTTCACTTGGTGCCATGACTCCGACCACATACGCTGAATTGCTCGTGCTACTGTTGCTGTCGATGCCAATAGTCATTCGTCTCTTGTCGACCTTTGTACTTAATGTTTAGAAAGCCGATGACTCTCAAAATCTATCTGAATTGTGAGTATTTAGCTGTATATATTTTAAAGTGGCCTTTGTTTCGTCCCCCCTTCTTAACTGTATTGTTCTATATTTATATGATTTTAAAGGATTTTATAACAACTTTTAGTGTCCTGAAGATGCTGTAATATATGGCGAAACGTCGACAAGTTCATAACTGATTTTGTTATAACCCTGATCCCACAACCCAAAAATCAAAACCACATCTTAACAAATTGGATCAAAAATCAATAACAATAATTTTGACTTAACTTTTATCATGGCTTTCTTGGCAAACTAGAAAAATTAATTATTGAATTAATGTATTTATTTTTTACGCGTTTTTTAGGCAGTCATTGTACATTGTAACAATGTAAGATAGGTATAGGGGTTAACTTAACGAAAGTTGAAGAGGTTTGAATGGTGAATAACACACAATGTTCAGATACAGTGTGTTCCATTTAAAAAATCGATTAAAAATTTCCAGCTTTGCCTCCTTTCAGGTCGATTTTGGTCATCATGAACAACTTTCATATAAGAAGTTTTTTATAACAATGAAAAATAACAACAATAGCTCTCTTTTTTTTCTCTTCACGTCTTCTAGTGATCTATATGCAAACGAAACTGGACCGCGTTACAGTTTTCGTAAAAATGGCAACAAACTACTATACTATTTTTGATACTTTTTCTTAACTGTCTTCCGACATTTTTTACTCACTGTGTATTAAAGTGACATCTTTGGGGGGGGATGGGACTGAAAGTACCCAAGGATAGGCTCTTTTTGCCGGTACCGCCCTACGTTGGGCAACGCGTCTAAGGGGGTTTAGAAGGCCCTGAAGAAATTTCGCCCATTTTTATAGATTTTCCTATTTAACTTATCGGAATTAGACTTCAACATTTATCATATAGACATATGAGGTAATCTACCCAGTAGTCCCCCCTCCCATACCTAGCTCCAAGTCGACCATAGTTTTGGAAAGCCTATTCATTTTCACTTTGTAATCGGTAATAACAAGTAAACCGGGATGACGCCATTTTACTACGCGCTTCCTGCTTCCTGGCAGCTGCTACTTTGGTGTGAAAGCTGACTTACGCTACTTTACTTTTCTTAGGTCACAGTCAATAATAAGCGGATATTGGTCTTTCAACTTTGCAGTTGTTTCGGCCTTTATCAAATGATTTTCAGTAAACTAAAAGCTTGATAGACGTTCTTTTTCAGATATCGTGATAGAAATAGCGAACGATATTCTCCTGATCCCTATAGAGAAAAGCGCGACAACCGAGGAAGACGTTACAAGGACCGACGCTACGAGGAAGATACTGACTACTACAGTGACAAAGAACGACGTGGGCGTGAAGATAGAGATCGAGGCATGTATTTTTGTGCGATTTACTAACAAAACCACCATACAACGCGGCCATGTTATAGATTACGAAAGAAAGTACAGCAGCTTGCGCAAAGAGAAAGACAGACGTCAAAAAAGCCGCGACCCTAGGGAGTATAGAGACACCAGAGACTCGAGGAGGGGAGATTATTACTACGGCAGATACGGGGACGAATACGCGAGAGAAAATCGGTCTAGCAGACCGTCCAGTAGATCGGATAGCATGCACGAAAACTATAGGGAGAGGAGACATGATGGAGATAGAGAGCGGCGGCCTAGGGATAGGGATAGGGAACGTTACAGGCATAGAGAACCCAGAGATGTGTACAATCCGAATCAGGTGAGTTATTTGAGAAGGGTGTTGGTGGTTTGCATTCTTAAATACTTAAGCAGGCTTAGGACAAAAGGAACAGTCTTATAGATTGAAAAACGGCCAACATTTTGATGTTTATTTCACGTGTTTGCCAGGGCTATTTCCTAATAACTAGGATGATGTCAATTTTTAATTTCACACCCATGTACAATAGAACATTTTCCACGTAACAGCAGACGCAAAGGTTTCGCTTTTCAGAGATCCACAAGACAGATGGTGTCAATAGCAATAACAACTAACTGAGAAAAACGTGAATTAACGATCAAAACGTTGACCTTTTTTTATTTACAAGAGTATTTTTTTGTCCTAAACCTGCTAATTAGGAACAGCTGTTTTTTGTGAATAATTAAATTTTTTTGGGGAAGAAATTGTTTTAAGATTTGTGAGGTCTAAGCTCTCGTTCTCTAAAATTTTTAACTTTGTTATGAACAAGTTGTTCAGAAAGAATCTTGAGTTTTCCTTATGTACTTTAAACTACCGTGAAATTATGGTAAAAAGACCTGATATCTAAAGTAGCTGAAATGTTAAAACGTCGAAAACATTTTATTTCTTAGTCGTAAGTGTAACAGCTTTCGAACAAGGGGAAAAGAAATTATTAGAATTCATATACAGGGTGATTCAGGTTTTAATACACAAAATTTTAACCACGTATTCTACGTCCAAAAATAATACCAGTTTGCTCTATAAACTATATTCCGGAAATGCGTCTTTAAGGAAATACAGGGTGTTGAAGTTTTATAAAAAAAAAAAAACAAAAAATTCAGTTTTTTTCAAAACGCCTATACATATTTTAATGAAATTTTGTGGTTTTCAGAAACATAAAGAGCCGATTATTCGCCAATTAAGAAATTGTTATTATCTCGACCAGTGGCGCGCGTATTAATAAGTCACCTGATAATTTTTAAGAAAAAAAAAGTACGCCACTGCTTTTTATAAAAATAAACTTGATTTTTCCATTTCCCGTTTAATTTTGAATGAAAAAGGTCTCTTGGAAATTTTTCTTCCGACGCACTGTTTTCGAGTAATCGAAATTCGAACTTACCGAGGCAATAAACTAATTGTAAGCAATAAAGAACTAAACATTTGATAAAAAAATATAATAATTGTTCAAAATGGTGTCCTTCGACTTCAATGCATTTTCTGACTTCAATGCATTTTCTGCATCGTTGGACTAAAGAAATGACTGCTCGTAAAATTTGCGGATGGTCGTTCCGAATTTCTTGGCAACCTTCTGGGATGGGGTTCATTAATTGACTTATTGTTACGCGCACCACTGTATTTTTTTAATTGGCGATTAATCGGCTCTTTATGTTTCTGAAAACTACAAAGTTTCATTAAAATATGTATTTTTGTTTTTTTTTATAAAACTTCAACACCCCGTAAGACGCAAGTCCTTAAAGACGCATTTCCTGGATATAGTTTATAGAACAAACTGGGATTATTTTTGGTCGTAGAATACGTGGTTAAAAATTGTGTATTAAAACCTAAATCACCCTGTATACATAAAATATAGCACCTACTTATTATTAGGGTTTTCATTTATGACATATTTTTTGTAATTATGAAAAGAAGCAAGTTGTAGCAAAATGCGTCAATTAATCGAAAAGAATAAAATAAAAAATGGATCTTTATTTGGTACCCGTGGGAATGTTCTGGCCCATTGCGACTTTTATCTCATCCCGTAAAGAAGCTACATATCTATATTCAGCTTCTTAACACTAACCGTTCCCAAGCTATCATCCCTTAACCACTTTTTGCACGTCGGAGATCTTGGATTATTCAGCATGTTATCTTTAGCGAATTTTATATTACCATTCGATTTTCCACTCGATACGGCCATTGGTTCATAAAACAGCTATAACCTAGCTACCGTAGTTATGTCAACTATTTCACAATTCACGGTACTCACATAGATATCTATCATCTTAGTTTGCACCATGAGCCATAAACGGTTCTCCAAATTCTAATGTAATTTAGCTACCGTACCATGTCAGCTATTTTACAATTAAGCGTATTTCCTTAGCTACTATCTACTAACTACTAACTACTATCCATATTTGAACCAAGTACCATCAATAGTACCCTACATATGACATTATCTACTATATTCTTCCAATATAATTTATTGTGACCAACCGTTAAACGAGTAAACGAACATACATGTAAAGCTTAAAGATGGCGTAAATCGAACCAACTATTGAAAATTTTAACGTCGTATCGCGGCTTGTAGCCATTCTTGTAAGTAAAGTACATACCAAGTTTCAGCTTTCTAGTTTTAATTGTTTCAAAGATATCACTGCTTAATCACTTTGGTCATGGCGGCAAAGCTGATGGAAGTTATAGGGGGTGTTTATTTGAAAAAGTCATCTAGTGGGCTGTGAAATGTCAAAAGAAAAGGGTGAAAGAACAAAAGTCCATTAACTTTGGTTAGGGCATCTTTTTTGTCAAAATTTCATAGCCTGCTAGATGACGTTTTCTAATGAACACGGGGTATTTTGTCCACATTCATATATTGGAGTTGAAACTCTACATCCGTCAGAAAAACAGGAGAAGGTCTTTGATCTAATAACGTTTTTGGATAACAGCTTTAGTGTAAGTATTTCCATCCTTTCTTTTCTCAATAAAAATGCAAGGACGGGAATACTCTGAGAGCGGTCTAGAGCGATAACTCGTTAACTCTGTAAGTAAATTGGAATTTCGGAACGTACTTTTGATATGAATCCCAACCGCCTTTGTGAAATCAAAAAATGTCAAAATTTTCACCTGCCATGCTTCTTTTCATGCTTTTTGGCCAATTTTCTTTGGTCTAAGCCTTTAAAGTTGATGTTTACGGAATTTCAGAACATTCAGCTGTCAGTTGAAGTAGCTAAGTTCCCGAGCACTTTCGATTCACCCCTTGTGGACGTGAATCGGAACTATTCGGGTTTTTTTTAGCAAAATTTGCAAAAATCTGCATCTTTTGCTTCGAAAAGTATCCGCTAGGATAGAAAAGAACATGTTAGGATATATGAATTCGGCACAAATCGCGCTGTAACTGTGCGCGGCCTAAAACGGAAGTTAGGCCGCGCTTTAGTTGTCCTAAAAGTGCCAAAAAATAACATTAATTTTTTTACATTTTTTTCGTAATTTTTTTCGGACACTCTTTTTTATCCACTTTTTTTGTAACTTTTTTGGCGGGATAGGACTAAAAGAGTCCAAGGATACGCTCTCGGGCACTTTTAGTCTGGTTTCCACCAGTTGGAAAACAAAATAAAACTAGATTATAAAAAAAATCACTAAAATTATGTTCTACGGTTAAAAATAACAAAAAACTTAAAAAATGATAAAAGGTGGAATCCATGAACTAAAAGCGAAAGTCGAGATTTTGAAATATTCAGGTAACAGAAGTAAAAACGGGGAACACAGATTGTGACGAAACATATCCACAATTAGTGAGTCAAATAGACAACGATTAGCACAAATAGGAACTTGGAATAAGTAAGATATGGTCTTAAGAAAGTATTAGAAATAGTAGAAAAAATGAACAAAAAAAAGGAGAGACACCAACACCCAAAAGAAATGAGAAAATGCATGACGCAAAGGTTGGAAGAATGAAAAAATGTGGAAAAGTGATAAGACTTGAAGGTCAAGCAAAAAGAAAACGGTTTAATATAGTAAATAAATGTTGAGGAACGAAATAATACAAGCAATTCCTCAATTATTATTTGTCCGAAGGCTTAGCAAAGTCGAGGTTTAAAAAAAAATTAAATGTAACAAAAAAATGATATAGTGTGTCCCAAAATTAGGGAAAATATTTTAACACCGTATTCAGCGTCGCAAAATTTGACAAAAAGTTCATATAGACATACGTCCAAAAACGCTTCGTTACTAAGATACAGGGTGTTAAAGTTTGAAATTCTATTTTATTTTACTTTTATGGCGCCTACAATTTTCGAGATATATTGTTCCAATTTGGAGTATGTGAAACAAATTATGATCTACCTAGATAGAATTTTCAAATGATTGTCAAAATCTTCAGGGTCTTATTTTTTCTGAGGTCATGCTTTATTTTATTACCTCAATTTTTTAATGGTACGCCACTGGACGTTTATTTATTGAAATTTACATTCTTTGTTTAATTTAGGAACAAACTTGGCCTCTTGCATTATCTTCGTATCTTCAACCGTTTTCGAAAAAAATCGATTTTGAAATCCATTGATAGGCGACAAAAAATTTATTCAGAATTCATAATTGTTTAAAAGGCGGCCATGGATATTACCACCATGTAAAAACAAACGAATAGAAAATGTCAAAAGTGACGTTTTGGCTTACACAAGGCTCACATTCGAGTGAGAGTACACTTTTTAAACTAGTGATATGAAACTTTTCTTTAATTACGAGTAACATCAAAACTTAAGAACACTGTTAAAAAATACAAGGCGCATCAATAAATTGCAAAGTTCACAAAATGGTAGAACGTTCCTACTTCATTAAATGTTCAAATATGTTTCCATTTTCTTGGATACACATTCTTGATCGTCGCCTGATATTTTGCGAAGCGCAAAGGATCTGAAAATGTTGCTGCTTTAATTCATCTGCAGCATTATTAATTCTTAGAAGTAAATATTTCCGTGAATTTACTTCGGTTGAATATACCATGTTATTCAGTTGTCCTCAAAGTTAATAATCCATCGGATTTAAATCCGGAGATCGTGGCGGCCATGCAATTGGACCACCCCATCCTATCCACCTCTCTGGGTAATTGTTATTAAGCCAAGTCGGTACATTGAGCCCATAATGAGCCGTCCCATAATGCTCCGTCATGTTGATAGCACATTTCACGGCGTACATTTAACGGGACATCTTCCAATAATTTGGCAGTTCATTTTGTAAGTGATGCAAATAGACGTTGGCGTTTAATCGGTCGGGAATCACAATTGGACCAATCACCATCAGGGTATCTCCGATAATCCCAGCCCAAACATTTATTGAGAACTTGTTTTGAAAATTAGTGCGTCTAACTGCTTTCGGATTTTCATTAGCCCAATAATGTGTGTCGTGAAAATTAATTGTAAACGTTTTCCTTGTAAACGTTTTCTCATCGTACACAGAATATTTCGTAAGATGTGTTCATGGTTTAAAGCCCAACGGCAAAATTCGACTGTTGTAGGAAAATCCTCAGGTTTGAAATGTTCAACTCTTTGGAAATGATAGGGGCAGAGATTCTGCATGTCGGTCATTCTTCCCAGCTAAAATTGAATTTTGCAATACTTTGTACCTTAAGGTACGTTTCTACCAGAGGAACAATAAGCAACATTTTTGTACAGTAAGGTTCAGAAATGTTAGGACCATTTTGAGAAATAGCAGCAGAAACTCAAAAGTTTACCAATGTTTCTTGAGTGGAAATGGGGCTCTACACTTTATTCGAATTACTTTATGCTATTTTTAAACGAACTTAAACTACATTAGATCTTTGAGTTGAGTCTGATTGAATTTGATGATTTTCTTCAATATAATTAAATACCCTTTCATCATCATAATCTGCCAAAGGACGACCTTGGCCTATGAGACGTTTAAATGAGCCGTGTTCTACTAAATTTCTATGCACTCTTGGAAACACTTTATAATATGGCACTTGACGAAGCGGGTATCGTCTGCGGTACTGTCGCAATGCCGCCAGAGAGTTTCCGTTGCAGTAACCATAAATGAAATGAACATCGGAAAGTTCCTGATAAGAAAATCCGTTCATATTTTTAACAAAAATTTAAATCTTGTTCAGGAATATTCAACACAATGACAAATGTCACTTTTGACATTTTTTCATTCGTTTGTTTTTACCTCGCGGTAATCCATGGCCGCCTTCTAAACAATTATGAATTCTGAATACATTTTTTGTCGCCTATCAATGGATTTTAAAATCGATTTTTCTCGAAAACGGTTGAAGGTTTCAATAAATAAACGTCCAGTGGCGTACCATTTAAAAATTGGGGTAATAAAATAAAGCTTAACCCCAGAAAAAATGAGACCATGAACATTTTGACAATCATTTGAAAATTCTATCTAGGTAGATTATAATTTATTTTATTTCACATACCCCAAATTGCAACAAAATATCTCAATCACCCGAAGCGTTTCGGACTTATGTCTATATGCGCTTTTTGTCAAATTTTGCGCCGCTGAATACGGTGTTAAAATATTTTTCCCTAATTTTGGGACACCCTGTATATAAGGAGTAAAGATCAAGACTTGGTGAAGTCACATATAAAGTTCATGCAAATCACTATTTGAATTAGTTTTAAACCTGAACTAAACTAAGAATCAATTGAAACGATACACCCCAATTTTTGAATTAACTTTAAAACTGTCTGTCTCTAAAGCCACTCAACTTATTTTCGTTGGCGATGCCATTTTGGTAAGATCCATGTATAGACTGCTTTAATTGGTTATGTATTCGGTTATATGTTTTGCAGGTTTCCTAATACAGGGTTCAACAAAACTTGATGCATTTTTGTAAACACTTTTTGAGCATATAACTTTGCGGAAAAAAAAATCAGAACATTTTTTGCTACGGGACTATGTGGAGACGCGTCATACCTCGGGACATATTTGGTTTTTTTTTGGATATTTTGCCTGATTCTATAGATATGTAGTTTTTTCTATGAAAGAGGTATCAGTTTACACCGGGGCTCCAGTTTGCCACTTAATACAAATATTGATAAAGATACATACTACGATAGATATAATAAGATAAGATAGATAAAGATAAAGACTACGCATAGGGCAAGCTAGACGTACAGGCGTAATGGCTATAAGTGGCGAACAAAAGTAAAATTTTTTCAAATATCCATGTAATGATCGAATGTCCAAAATTAAGTGATGTGGAACAAAATGTATGGATGATTTTGGAATTCCGCTGCCTGCTTATTGCAGCTATTAATGAATGAATGATTAAGTCAGAATTCAGAATGTAAAGCTTAAAAAAAAATGAGGATTAATGTCAGTTTCGTGGCTCACCCTGTACATCTAAACAATTACGCATAGCTCTGGTTCTTAGATGACTACGTCTAATTCCAAATTTTTGTAATGCACATTAAATAGAAGATTTTTTTTTTATGGTCTTCAAATGTTACACTTTTAGAGAAACCTATTTTTTTTAAAAACTAATGGAGATATAAAGAAGGACAGAAAAAGGTCCCGAGGTATCATCAATAGTTGCCATAATCAGGCAGCAGAATTCCAAATTAATCCATACGTTTTGTTCCACATCACTTAATTGTGGACATTCGATTATCACTTGTATATTTGAAAACATTTTACTTTCTGTTCGCCACTGTAGATGTGTCCAACTTTATAGCCATTACGCCTGTTCTCCTAGCTTGCCCTATGCAGAGTCTTTATAGTCCATATGAAATTTTTATTATGGGGCAAATTGGAGCCCCAGTGTTAAATGATACCTATTTTATAAAAAAACTAAATATCTGCGGAACCAGTCAAAATATCCAAAAATCACCAAACATGTATCGAGGTATGACGCGTCTCCACATACTCCCGTAGTAAAAAATGTTCTGAATGCCTTTTCCGGAAAGCTAGGTATTTTTGTAAAAATATTGATGCATTTTTGTAAAAGTTTTTACAAAAATGCATCAAGTTTTGCATCAAAACCGGCAAAACATATAACCGAGCCCATAACCAATTAGAGCAGTCTATACATGGATCTTACCAAAATGGCATCGCCAACGAAAATCGGTTGAGCAGCTTTAAAGATAGGCAATTTTAAAGTTCATTCAAAATTTGGGGTGTATTGTTTCAATTGATTCTTAGTTTAGAACAGGCAAAACAAATTTATATAACGAAATACTAATATACCGTTACGCTCGACCTTCGGTCTACAGAGATTCGGGCCGAAGCGGAAACGCCAAGCGGCGACCGCGACCCCGGTAGAGGTCTAGACTTAACGGGAACCGGTAACAGACGCCTCCGTTCTCGAAAGTACGAGAGTGTGTTCAGGCCGGGTATATAAATCAGCGAGATGGGATGGAATAGATAGTGCAGTGTAGTAAATAAGCGAACAGTGCGAATTGTTAGTAGAGAGTAATTGCGCGTAGAGCGGACATTGAGAAATTAGCGTATCCTGCGGCTCCCTCTAATTTCCTTAACCAGCTATCAGTCCGGCAGTTTATCGAAGGAGTTCGCGACAGTGAAATGAAATGCCATTTGAGGTCGACTCGTCCTTCCAGTGCAAGTGAGGCATTAATTCGGGCATTGGAGTATGAGACGTCGAGAATAAACACGGACCACAGAGTTAGAATAATTGACATACAGGAAGAGCCGCAGCCAAACTTCATCTTAAAGCAATTGTTGGACGAGCAGCGTGACGTGCAAACCAAATCTTATAAAATTTGTTTTAGTTTTCCGAAAAGTTTGTTAATTGACTTTTTTGAGCCTCTCGCTCCATTGAAGTATGAGGAAAGCCTGTGAAACTATTTTATTTTTGGTAAAACCTTTAAAAAGTGGTAGGTACCTATGGCTCCACAAATTTTACCAAAAATTGGTCAAAAAACCGTAAAACTTAAAAAAAAATCAGTAGAAGTAAAACTATAAAGAAAACCGTGTATACAAAAATGTTGACACAAACTGAATTCAGTTTGTATTTGGCAATCAATGGAAATCAAATTGATAAACTAGAAATGAAACAATAATATAATAAAAAAAATGAATATTTTTTATCTTCGCTGGTAGTACCGTCGTTCGGCAAATCGTCTAAGGGAGTCTAAAAAGCCAAGAAAGGGAGCATTACATATAAAAATTCAAAAAAACTGTCCTAAATTTGACTATTTTTCTTGATTTTCCTATTTAACTTTTCGAAATTAGACTTCAAAATTTGTCATATAAAGAAATGGCCTAGGGGTAACCCTAAAACGCACATAACCCCGGAGTAGGATAAAACCTCCGTAAATTTAGGTATCAGAAAAGCATTTTTGTACACTTTGGTAAGTCACTGTTCAGCCCTCCCCCCTTCCCACACTTTCGACCAAATTGGCCATATTTTTGGAAAGCCCTCCCCAATTCTGTATCTAATGTTTCTTGAACGTCTTGTACTCAATGTATACAAGTCCCGTCAAATTAGTAGTTTAGGCTATGAGCGTCGGAATGAAAAACTACTGAATATCTACAACCAAAGTTCGGAGTGACTGCTCTTTATATACACGAACGTAAGTGCGTTACATTACTAGTTATTCTGTAATAAAAGTGATCAGGTTTATTTATATTATTTTCTGTCAAATATTTATTTATATATTGACGACTTGATGATTTTCACTTCGCCCTTTAAATATTTCAGAGTGTTGCGTACGACCCCTACAATCCTCTCTATCAGCAGTATCAGTACTTCGAAAATTTGCGCATAACGAACCCACAGGAGTACGCTGTTCGCGTATCTGAGTGGTATCGAAAGTACTACCAGCAACCAGCAGGAAGTACGGCCTCGTACGCAGGAGAGGACAGGGCGTCTGTTCATTCGGGCAGGAGTTCAGCCAACGAAGAACTGGCTAAAGACAGGTACGTGTGTTTTGTGGTGTGCTAAGTTACGTCGCCGATTTATGTTCTCTTTTGTTGCTGCTATTTGTCTAAATTAAAAAAAAAAAACATTTTTTCTAAGCTTGGTGCCTTGATGGGATGGTTGCCTGGGAATATTAGCGAAAAACCGAGTATGACGCGGCCGAACACTTAATGATTTTTTTCAATGACTACCTTTGAAAATCGCGTATTGCAAACAGCGTGCGTAAAGTGCACCTTTGAGCCAGCTCTCATACAGAAGCGTGTGCAAAGTAGACTTTGCACAGGCTTCTGATTGCTTTGCACACTTTGGTAAGCACACTTGCATATATTTTATAATACGAATAATCATTTATGAGGCAAAATCGCAGTCGTAAAAAAAATATAGTGTGCAACACGTATGAAAATCACTCTTCACACTCTTGTGACCTTGTATCACTCGCCTATTGCTCGTATCGAAACCGTCACACTCTTGTGAAAAGTGCAATTTTCGACACTAGTTGCACAATATACTAGTGCACACGGATTACAAAAGGTTTTCACTCTCTCATCCAATTTCTGGATTAATGCCCATTCATTTCTTAGGAAATACTTAACGCTATAACTAGGCAGAGTCTTCAGGATCATTTCCAATCAAGGAACCCACGTCTCTTGACCCTTGGAGACCTTCTTCCTTTGTTATCTAAATTATGAGGGTTCAACCAATAAAAAGAATGTTGGTCTAGGTACCTCTTAAAAAATTATTCCAATTGGCCAAAGATAAGCCATAAGTTTAGCATATTTTTATGATACAATTTTATATCTCAAACAAAAACACTATTCCAGAGAGATGTCTAACCAAAGTTGAATGTTACTCTAATTTAAAAAAGTTGAAAGAAATTTATTTTCTGCGAAATATGTTAGTGATCGAAATTTTTAGCTTTTTCGCAGCAAACTCTAGTTTAAAATATGCAAAAAGGCAATATTTACTAATTGGAAATTGAAAACTTATCTGCTTTCAATATTTCCAAAAATATTGCAGCTGTTAAGAAGGAAACAAACAGAAACAACTACTCCGAGGGTTAATACCCCTAAGGGCATTGAATTAAACTGTTTGTTTCAAAGCTCATTTTATAAAGCAAAAAAATATTAAAATGAATTAATGAAGTAATAAAAAGTAAAAAATCAATGCTAAAAAGCCAAAAAATATTAAGCTTTTTGCAAAGAATATAGAACCAGAGTTTAATTAAGATATGCGAAAAATGCACATGTATAATTACAATTTGGAAAACTTGAAAAAAACTATTGAGTTTTAAGGATAAATGAGTTTTATTTAAAAACAACACACCAGACCGCTCGCCGATATCCTTCCTAGGAAAAAAGAAAATATTTATCGTACGGTCGATAACGTCCAGTCTACTTATATATATAAAGAGTTTTAAAGAATTTTAAAGTTTATAAAGAGTTTTTTCTAATTTTGACATATAAAGTGGCACTTTTCAATACTGATGACAGTGACGTAACGTCCTACTTTTCGTAACTAGTTACGAAAAGTAAAATCTTTCGTAACTAGTGATGAAAAGTTGGTGTCACCACCAGTTGCAGGTTTCGGCTGTGGCACACCGTTGCTATAGTTTTACGGTATTAAGTAGATACAAAGTGGTTTAAAAGTAAATATTGAAGTTTATTAATAATAATTCTCTCTCTAAGTAGGTGTTTGTAGTCAAAATTAGAAAAAATCTTGTATGAAATACGTGACGAAAAACCTTTTTTGTGTATCTCATTCAAATTGCGGGAACTCGCTGCGCTCGTCCCTCAAACATTCATTCGTTACACAAAATCGGACTTTTCGTAACTGGTTACATAAATAGCTATTAAGGATAAATGAGTTTCATTTAAAACCAACACACCAGACCGCTCCCCGATATCCTTCGCATATCTTAATTAAACTCTAGTTCTATATTATTTGCAAAAAGTTTAATAATTTTTGGCTTTTTAGCATTGATTTTTTATTACTTTATTAATTCATTTTAATATTTTTTTTTACTTTATAAAATGAGCGTTGAAACAAACAGTGTAATTCAATGCCGGTAGGGGTATTAGACCTCGGAGTAGTTGTTTCTGTTTGTTTCCTTCTTATCAGCTGCAATATTTTTGGAAATACTGAAAGTAGATAAGTTCCTCAATTTCCAATTAGTAATATTGCCTTTTTGCATATTTTAAACCAGAGTTTAATAGAGTTTTGTGCACCCTAAAGCTGCATAAAATGACTTTTATTTTAAATAACAAGAGCGTCTATTTTTCAATATATATAGCTACTGTTTATAATCGTGGATAGACAAATAGCAGCAGTGCCTCACCGTTAACTCAGAAATCATATAAATAAACTCACGCTTTCCCTAAGCGTTTTTTCATCGACACTTTACACTTTTCCATTTTGATTGTTTGTGTTTCATTTCATTTACGCTTTCTTGTGCATTATTTAGGTATACGAGACAAAGTTTTTATAGCCACTCAAACTACTATGGACAGGGTCATTCGTTATCGGGTCATTACGGCCTTGATAGTTCTAGGTGAGCTCTCTTATCAAATTCGAACTTTCTTCTTCACTAAAACTTAATCGGAACTTTTAATAATGTTAGTTTTCTTGCGTTCAAATTTTATTTAATAAATAATAAATTGGTTCCTTAAGTTTTGTGAGATTTATGAAGATTTTTTTATTTATTTAGAATATCTTGTATTACTTACTATGAAACTATTTTGAAGTAGATCAGTCTTTTGGATGTCATTTTAACCAGATTTATTTATTAAACTTCTGTAAAATGTAGACATGGATAACGACTTAATACTAATTATTTGCTCATACCTAAACTTTTGTGGAGCAGTTTTTCTCCTTGTATTATAACAAATATAAAGTTTTTTTTAAAAAATAGTGTACTTAATGGGTTAGAAGAAAATACTTACACCAATGTATAGATTAGATACTTTGTAGAAAACTTGTTCTAATAAAGCTGGTGGAAGGGTAGGTACGAGTATTGCACGCTTGAGCTCATGTTGTTTTACACGTAACTAATACTATTAAACTGTGGGGTGACTGATATTAACAGAAATGTCTCGAGCTCATTCATCTTTGCTTCTTAGTAATCTTTTTTAAAGGATCTATTCCGTGAACTAACCCAATTAGTTACGATGCTATTAGGACCTTGTGAGAAGGCTAGTGGTACAGGATAGATTCTTTGAAAAGTATATATAAGAAAACATCAAATTGTTTCAACTTTGCAGCATCAGCTACAACAGAACGCTGGATCAAACTGATAATTCGCTGCTCTATGAAGAGCAACCGTCAGCCGTCCAACGGTTGACTCCTACAAAGTTTGCCACTGCCCACCTTAAAGCCTCGATTAGCTCAGGGAAACTTATACGTATGCTCCCCAACTATCCAACGGATGGGCAAAGTGCCCTAGTAGACGTTTGCAATCTGCAATCTTTACTTGAAAACCATTCGGATTATATTGAATTGAGCTCATTTCCTGGACCTTTGATTAAGGGCGTTACGCATAAGAAGCAGATTATCGAGTATTGCGACAGCAAAATTCGTAGTGCTAACTACAACAGGGATATCGTGGATGTAGACTCTTACATACTCATGTGGGAACTGTTGATTTTGCTTCTTAGACAGAACGGCGTAAGTCCTAAACTAGCGAAAATGTCGATGATTTTTGAGCCCTTGTTTTTCCTTCAATCTAGATGGTGGTAGGAACAGATATAGCGGAACTTTTACTGCAAAAACGGACATCAGAACCCGGTCCTAGACCTCCTTCTGTTTTATCAACAACCAGCAGCAATGTCGGTGATAAGAACGAGAATTCTGAAGCCTCAAATCAGCCGCTATCCGAACACGGGAGCACACAGTCTATTTTAAAGGAGGAGGAAGTCACCAAGAAGTTTAGAGAGTATCTACTCTATGGTTCCTGTCAAGAGGCACTAGGTAAGAGGTACTTTTTGTTATTTTAGTTTGATGTACTAGGAGTTTTATTGAGTTCCTGGAAATTTTTAGGATTTACAAAACAATTTATAAAATTAATAAGACATTTTTGGGAGATATTTAGAATTACTTGAACATTTTTTTACAAAAAAACTTGAAATTGCTTGAAATGTCACGGACTTTCTGGGCAATACTGTATTTTAAAGTAGCTTTACTTCATACTGTATCATTTAGGACACTTTTACGTACTTGATTTTAATCCGGTAAATAACTTTTTACTTCATACTGTATCATTTAGGACACTTTTACGTATTTGATTTTAATCCGGTAAATAGCTTTTTACAGGATTGGATATCGTAAAGAAATTTTACAGTATTGAGTACCGGCACATCTTCAATAAATCCATTATATCCATAGTAACCTAGAAACCGGTACCGGTACAGGATACCGTAATGAAACTATTTGTCAAATTGGCGGATTTGTCAAAAATATGATCGTCGCGCATAAAATTATTGTTTTCCTGTTTTTAATAAGTATGAAGTAAAATGTTGTACATCATACGTCCGGTAACATGTTACAGAAGTCGTTTTGAAATTCCAGACTCAGCTAGCGCCTCGTCCGGAAACATCTTACTCCTACTGTAAAACTATATTTAGCGGAGTTGATAACGTAAATAACTATTACAGGATAGGATATCGTAAAGAAATTTTACAGTATTCAGTACCAGCACATCCTGTGGCGGTATTCAATAAATCTATTGTATCCATTGGCACATTTGTCAAAAATATATTCGCCGCGCTTAAAATTAATTTTTTTCTGTTTTTAATAAGTATGAAGTAAAATGTTGTACATCATACGTCCGGTAACATGTTACAGTAGTCGTTTCGAAATTCCAGACTCGGCTGGCGACTCGTCCGGAAACATCTTACTCCTACTGTAAAACTATATTTACCAGACTTATAACGTAAATAACTATTACAGGGTTGGATATCGTAAAGAAATTTTACAGTATTGAGTACCGGCACATCCTGTGGCGGTATTCAATAAATCCATTGTGTCCATTGGCACATTTGTCAAAAATATATTCGCCGCGCTTAAAATTAATTTTTTCCTGTTTCTAATAAGTATGAAGTAAAATGTTGTACATCATACGTCCGGTAACGTGTTACAGTAGTCGTTTCAAAATTCCAACATCTTACTCCTACCGTAAAACTATATTTACCAGACTTACGTAACTTACGTACACGTAAATAACTATTTTAGTTTGGAATTTTAGTGTACAACTTATGTAGTGCGGTTTACCCTTCAGGGAATGTTACTCTAGAATTTTTGTGTATAAGCATATACTGGGAATTACAGACAATTTCTTCTAATTGCTGGACATTTTTCGGATTTACTGGAAATTTCTCGAAAAAATTACTGATAATTGCACAGACTTTCTGAGACATATTTAGAATATATGGACAATACTTAGAATTTCAAAATAATTTACCAGTTCTGGAATTTCAATGTATGTACAGGGACATCATTTTAAGTCGCTCACACAATTAGCAGCTTTTCTGTTAGACCTCATAAAAATTTCGGCCGACCTCGGATCCAGAGCTAACGACGTTATTGGCTGCCCGGTTTGACCGATACGACGCCATCTTGATTTGTTTTAATGGCACACATATATTTACAAACAAGAGAAGCTGAAGAAGAATATTGCAGAAATATATAACTTCGTATATCTATCTCTAGCCGTTTCGATTATACAGGGTGGTAAAGTTGTTGTCGGATTTGTCAAACCGGGCAGCCAATCAAGTGAGCGACTTAAATTGATGCCCCCGTACACTTGATAAGGTCGGGTTTACCCCTCCTAGAACGTCATTCTGGAATTTTTATGTCCAAACAATTGATTTACCTGAAACTTTTCGGTAATTACTGAAAATTTTTAGAGATTACTGGACATTTTAGTTACTGTTACGGGATACGGGTTCCAACACTTTATCGTCAGTTAACTACACACTTTTATTTACTTTTAACTATTACAACACGATTAAAACATAATTACACTCTACTAACAAATCGCACGGTTCGCTTGTCCGCTTATTTCGCTTATTTACTACACTGCACTATCTATTCCATCCCATCTCGCGCGGCTTGCTGGTTTGTATGCCCGGCCTGAACACACTCTCGTACTTTCGAGAATGGAGGCGACTGTTCCCGGTTCTCGTTTAGTCTAGATGGGTTTCTGCGGTCGCGGTCGGCGTTGCCGCTTCGGCCCAAATCTCTGTGGACCGACGGTCGGGCGAAACATTGCCCCCCTCTAGTTCTGATCGTCCCGATCACAAAAATCTCCACGACTGTAAGTCTTTAACAGTTCAATATGAACCACTTTCATCTTTACTCTAGGGTTCACGTCGTTGATCCGTTTGATGACTGTATATGGACCCTCCCAAATTGGAGACAACTTGGGAGACTTTCCTTTCTTCCTCTGTGGATAATACAGCCACACCAAGTCACCTGTCTTAAATCCTGCAGAATTTGCCCTTAGGTCATATCTGGCTTTCATCCGATCTCTGGCAATCTTTATCTTTGTCCTCATCTTTCCATGGATTTCCTTTAATCTTTCTCGAAGTGCATCAGCATAGTTCTGGACATCTTACACCGGTGCTTCTGGTGATCCGTACACGAAATCTACCGGAAGACGAAATTCTTTACCAAATATAACCTTTGCAGGGGTATGTCCTGTCGTGTTATGCACTGCACCTCTGTAAGCCATCACTAAAAGAGGCTGAAATTTGTCCCAATCTTTCTGGTGGTCCGCTAACATTTTGCAGAGGTATTGTTCCATGGTTCGATTGAAATGCTCGACCATGTCATCTGATTGTGGATGGAGCGTAGTTGTCCTTGTTTTGCGAATTACCAAAAGTTTCATGATCTTCTTGAAAAGTTGCGATTCAAAATTCCGTCCCTGGTCCGAATGAAGCTGTAATGGTACGCCGAATCTACTGAAGGATTCTTCAAGCAAGACCCTTGCCACGGTGTTAGTTTCTTGATTTGGTAGTGCATAAGCTTCAGGCCTGAAGCCTTTACTGAAATAATCCATGGCAACTAAGATGTATTTGTTGCCATCGTCCGTTTCTGGAAAAGGGCCTGCCACGTCCATCGCAGTTCTTTCAAATGTTCAAATGTTGACAAATGTCATACATTTGTCTCCTAATCTTTCGTTGGGGTCTTTTTACGGAGCAGCCGATATCACAATTTCTGCACCACTCTTGGACGTCATCTCGGCAATAGACCCAGTAGTACCTTTCCCGAATTCTATCCAGGGTCTTATTCACTCCAAAATGGCCTCCAGGCACTTCATTGTGCATTTCTCGCAAGACATCTTTCTGGTACGAGAAGCTGGAGCGTGGCACTTTTACCGTCGGGGCTATCCCAAGTCCTGTTCAGTAAACCATTGTGAATCGCCAAGGAATCCCATTGAGCCCACATCGCTTTTACTTCCGGGCTCTTATCTGCTATGTCCTTCCTATCAGGTCTTTCATTTTCCAACTTCCATTGACGTATTAACCTCACAGCTTTATCGGTTGTTTGTTCGACCTTCATTTGTTCAGTGGTCCAATGTTCGTCGACGTCAATCCTGGGTCTCCTAAGAATGCTTGATCGTTGTTCTACTCGTTGGCAGTGTCGACGTTCTCCTTTACAAGGCCTGCGTGATAATGCATCTGCGTACTATGAGATCTGCCTGGACGATGTTGAATCTTGCCAGGGATGGTGAGGCTTCTTCCAAGTTGTCCAATCCTAATGACCCTGGGTGCTTCGTTGGGGCCAGTCAGCGTTCGCCCATTCACACTGACTGGTTTTCCAGCTGATGTGTCAGTCCACCAGATTGTCGTCGTGGCGGAGTCTAACTCCTTTCCCGTCGAACGCGACAGTCCCTTTTAAAATGGCCCATTCTGCCTCAGTTGAAACAAAATCCGGGTTTCTGTAGGTCGGCATTTCGGTCCATATTTCTTCTAAAACCAATGTCATGTGCCCTGCTCCTTGATTGGTCGAAATATGAAGCCATTTGCTTCCTGAATTCACGCTGCTTGTCCAACAATTACTTTAAGATTGAGTTTGGCTGCGGCTCTTCCCGTACGTCAGCTATTCTAACTCTGTGGCCCGTATTTGATATGATGTGTTTCCCAGATCCGCCACCTTTCTTCTAACTCCGTCCTTTTCATCTCTACTTCATATTTGACTTGATCCACGTCTTGTTAGACTTGATCCACGGCTTGTTTGGCTTGATCTACGTCTTGTTTGACTTCAGTCATTGCAAGTTCTTGTAACTCGCGCCAAGCATCCGTTAATGCTTGAAACAGAGCAGCTTGATTTTTTCTTTGTTCCTTTATCTCAAGTTGCCTTTGTTTTTTTTGTTCTTCCAGGAATCTTTGTTCCCCTTTGTACTTTATCAGCATTTCCATAAGTGCTGCCAGTTGTTCATCCATGATTTTTGTCGTGGATCGAGTATATGGCATGTAGAAAACACCAAAGTTCTTGCACTGTCCTTACCACGCAAAATTCCACGCGCGCGACGATTCCTTTGTCCGTACAGTCACAAATTTGACGAAAATTTTTTTAAAGTACGGTGAGTTTTATGGCGTTTTAAAATATTTATAATTCCAAAGTAATTCCCCGGTTTTAGAATTTCAACACATTGTGAGGTATGGTTTCCTCTGGAAGGATGTCAATATGGAATTTTGGTATACAAGCATTTATAGGGAATTACAGATAATTTCTTTCATTTAAAGTAATTTTCTGGGAATTACTAGAAATTTTTTGACTGTAGGGGGAGTTTTCTGACATTGCTAAGAATTTTTAGGAAGTTTGGAGTTTCAGTATACATTATGAAGAGCGGTTTATCCTTCGGTGAATGTCACTTTTTTATTTTAGTGTACAAGCATTTGCTGCGAATTACATCTAATTTCTCCTAGTTAATGGAACTTTTTCAGAATTACTGAGAATTTATCGAAATGACTGAACATTCTATGAAATTACTAAAATTTTTACGGAAATACTGAAAATTTTATAAAATCTTTAATTTCTTGGAAATACCTGGTATTACTTGGAATTGCACGGAGTTTAAAAAAAGGTCTGCTTTAAGTCTACTTTCTATGTGAGTTAACACCAACCTTACTTTTACTCAGAGCCGTCCTCAGTAGGTACTTTAAAACTTTAAACATTAGACCTATATTGAGTGAATTCTCGAATCTTGTTTTAATTGAAAATAATTTTTGTAAATTTAAAAACTCACTTCAAGACTTCACAGTATATTTATAGAATCTCCAACCAAAAAATTTGGTTTCTTCTGCTATGACGGCGCCACTTGGCGTTGTAGGGTGAAATCTCGGGCACCTGTCTGCACCGTTTGTTGACAAATATGGGGTGTTCATTATAAAATTTTATCTAGCAGGCTATGAAATTTTGAGAGAAAAGGATGACATAATCAAAGTAAATAGACTTTTGTTTCTCCATCCTTTTCTTTTGACATTTTACAGCCAACTAGATGAAGTTTTATAATGAACACCCCGTACATGGTAGAAAACTATTTGGCTCAATGCACATAAAATTTTGAATGCCCTTTTATGGAAGCCCCTGCTATCATTAGGTGGCGCCACATACACTGTACCCACCGCTTTCGTAGCAAGAACCCGAACCAAATATTGGTCGAAATTCATCGTCCATCAGGTTAGAGGTACTCCCATCGATCTTCAAACTAGATAGATTCAGTGAGTCAATCATAAATTGTCAGGTTTGTTTACTTCCAACATGCATAGGGACCACAGCGGACGTGCGTCGCGAGGTGAATGAAAAACTGGCCGCCGAGTCGGGTAATCGGTGAAAACATGTTACATGCACTTACCTGTGATACGAAAGATTCTTGTCCCACTTTTATAACTAGAAGTCTTACATATGCCACAATATCTCACCATAATGATAAAATATTTAATAAAACACCAAAAAATCGCACAAAGCGTTCGCAAGCACTGTCTGAACTTCAAACACAAAGAAAACAAGTTTTGATGTTTTGTGGTTGACATCAGTTCAATGCGGTTTCAATTGACAGAACTGTTGCCTATTCGTTAACTAAAAATATTTTCTACCTATGTTTTGACAACATATGAGGGTTCAGCGAAGGTTCAATATTATGTCATAAATTGTGACGTCATACAAAAAAACACGTCTGTCTCTGATAAAATGTCAGTTAAACAAAATGTCAAGTTGACACGGGGTAGGTAACAGTTTAGCCTTTTGTGCAAACATTCCAAAGTTTTCCCTTTTCGGGTATTAATTCAGAAGGAATATCCGCAGCAGCTTTACCATAGACACCTGCTATGATTCACCCGGCCATGGATGTAGATCATAAGATATGGACAAAATTGGCCCAAGATATTCGAGTATTTTGTGTGCTTACTATACCTAGTAGTACTCACACTTGCGTTGTAAAACCAATAAGCAGAAACACTTGTCGTGGGGTCGCCAAACATATTTTTTCGTTCGAATGCACCCTTTTATGCGGAATAGTTCAATACGTGTCCGCATGAATTCATTCATTTGATAAAAAAAACTATTAGGCATTTATTGTATATTCAATTCTTGAAATTTTTCTTACAATTTAATTAATGCAACATGTGATAATAAAACATGCAACATAAATAACTTAAATTGAGTACATAATCTAACTAAGTGTGGGCAATTTTTTTAAGACACAAAGTTTTGCTTTTATCTGTGTCGCAGCACCGTTCTTCCACATTTTTTCTTTAGTTGATTCAGCTACCTGCTAATTTTGATTAATGTTTTATTCATTTCCACAGAAGCGGATCTAGCCTTTAGGTGACACCAGGGAAAGATATTTTTGTGGACCAGTAGGTGGTTGTTCAGGAACAGGGGCTTCTTTTCAACAATTCATAGTTCCTTCGGGACGTATGTTGATGGAATTTCTTCCGCCGCTTCATCGATTGTAACTCCTTGTTTCTCAACTATCTTGGAAATTTTCTCCGATTTTTCTTCACACAGTGTACTGTTTCTACATGATCCCTTAAAAGCGGTTCTTTCGTTTCTGTATTTAGTACCACAAAAGCTGGACTCGGATTTCTAAATTTTGACGACATTTTGACATTAAGCGTCAAACTGACTTTAGCTGGTGGTTTTATTATTAATAAGAACTAATAATACGCCTGTTTTTTTGCGATCTTTTTCTAATGAAATGAGATGATGAATGTGACGTCATATTGAACCCGCGCTGAACAGAGTATATGAACATATGGGTTGTGTAGTTGGACCCTGAGAGCGGGCAACATCGCACCGATCTTTTAGAAATTATGCCAGACAAAATTTTGTAAATAAAGGACTCTAGTTACTTCTTCCTCTGTGGTTACACCATACTGATAAGCTGCAATTACAGCGAAACCGGTTAACGGTTCCTTAGCGTGATAGATGATGAAATTCGGATTCTTTTGCTAGGACGAAGTCACCTGACGGTGTAGGCCTTTGTGGAAGCACCATATTCCTACTAGTTATTTTGACCATTTCTGAACACCTGATTTTGATAAAGGTCCGCCATACTGATTCGTGGGACAACCAAACTATGTAGTCAAACATACGAAATTTTCCATGTTTGTCCGGAAATGGTGAATAAGAATTATGACAGTTTAATGTCATTTGTTCTCTTAGGATGATATGTCTTCATTAAATAGTATATTATAAACCAAGGTTGTGAAGTACATTATTATGACCCGAAAGTCTAAGTTTAAATCTAAGGATCTAAGACGTAAGGGTCATAAGTAGTTAACAACCGCGGTGTATATACGATTTTTTCCACTACTAGACTCGATAAATCTACAACAGAAAATTGCCTAAATTAGTAAGATAGCGCTCCACATATTTTATTAATAAGAACAGGCGCGTCTTCAATCCATATGGAGGCTTCGTTACCGTGGCAACCGATAAACAAAATCGCCGAATGACGATATCACGGCGCCTAACGCGCCTGACAACTGACAGCTTTATTTACCGGTAAATAATCGGCCATAACGTTGTCATCATTGACCGCTTTTGTTTGCAAAACGAGAAAACCCACTTTACAGTCATTCTGCTGGCCTTTAATGGCCCGTATTAAAGCTAGTAGTGGAAAAATAATATTTTTCTGTCTTTACTGTATATTTACCCTTACTTAATTTATAATCACACATAAATAATTTAAAGTATAAAAAAATGGTAAGAACAGCAATACCGCAACTAGTTTATTAATTATGAGGAGCATATTTGTTTTGATGATTTAGGATTTTCTTCAGCACTTTAGCTACAAAACTACAAATTTCAATTAGCTTTTGCCTAAAAGAGATAACGTAGGAATATATTTATCAAGCTTCCCTTATAAACCAAACCTCTGGCTCACCATTATCTCTTTCTTTCTTCTCTTCAGTTTTAAGGCTTTTATTAGCCGCCAGGACTATCCTGTCTCTTAGTAATGATCTTTTAACTTTCAAGTAAATTTTCGCTGAGCAACCAGTCTTCATTTGTGTTTTAGAGTAGCGCTGGTTTTCCTACTATTTTAAACATAAGTAAGAAGATAAATCATTAATTGTACTCACCAGTTATGGTATGTCACATAACACATCCATGTACTAAGTGGATTTTGCTTCCTTTAGATGCATCAAATGCAAACCTGAGCATTTCCATTTTCATGTTTCCTAACCAAGCGCTAAGCTGCAGCAGTTAAACATTAACAACATTACAAGTATAGGACGTTATTAACAAGGTTAACAAGCAACACTTTGGATAAAGAATAGGCCGAATAAGGGTTTTAGGCGATAACTTGTGATAAATCTTAAATATATATCAAATCAAACATGAAACACAATGATCAAGACCCTAATGGCCAAGAGGCAAGTTTTAAGTTACGTCTGACATAATAGGTTGGTCCGCTATATTGCCTTGAGGGGCAAGTGTCAAGTGACCTAATTCTGGAATAGTCAATACTACGAGCGCCAATCTTTCATCGTGGATTTGAAGGGCAGCTTCGAGTTACTCACACAAACCAAAACCAGGTCGAATTTGACACTACAAGGACACGCCAGCGTTTTCAGATGGCGGCTATTAAGTACACTGAAACTATTCCCGTCCTTTGTTTTCTCAATAAGAATATAAATATGGCAATTACTCTCAAAGTTTCTCAAAATGAAGGGGCGGAGCTTGACCGCCTGCGCATGCGCATCAATTGGTTTTTGTCTTGCACTGCTTGCACCGCTCTTGTAGTAAGAACCCAAACCAAATATTGGTCGAAATTCGTCATCCAGCCGATTAGGGATACCCCATACTGATGAGCTGCAACTACAGCGAAACCGGTTTATGGTTCCTTGGCCTGATTGATGATAAAATTTGGAATCTTCTGCTAAGGCGTCGCCACCTGACGGTATAGGCCGAAATCCCTTGGTGAAAGCACCTGCTGTCATTAGATGGCGCCACATATCTATTATTTTTTTAATATTTATTTTTGTTTCATCTTGTACATTGTACCCACCGCTCTCGTAGCAAGTACCCGAAACAAATATTGGTCGAAATTCCTCATCTATCAGGTTAGCGGACATCATTGGTTTTTTGAGGGTCGCGACCCCTGGACGAAAAATCTTCTCGGCAAGACACCGGACAGCCCCGCTCTGTTGTCCGGTAGTGTGGGATTCTTACCCACTAAAAAAACCTGATTGTGCTTGGGGATTCCGGGTCCGTTTGCTTATAAATCCCCCCCAGAGAAGACTGCCGGTAGCAGACCGGCAGTCTTCTCTGTCAGTTTTCTGGTGCACGCTCTTTCCTGTTTTCATATCTCATTGCCTTGCCAGCTTGGTTGGTTTGGCATGACATATTTTGCGGGAGATGTGGACCTTGCTTCTCAGGGCGGTTTTTTGCGCCTTTGCTGTCGCTCTACTGTGCAGCTTGATGTCGTAGCTGGTGCCGTGGCCGCTTTCAGGGTTTTCCTGATGCGGGATCCGGCTCGTATTGAACCAAAGCCCGCAGCACATCGTCTGGATGTGCTTCAGCGTGTCGGAAGGTCCTCTCAGCTTTGACTCTCATGAAGTCGCTCACTGTTTGCCATCGCAGACTAGCACGAACTTTCTCCGTTACAAATGTACCATGGGGCATTTACCGCCATACGCAGGTAAATGTTTTCAACAGCTTCCACCCTTGAGAGGTGGGCCTCCGCCGCACTCGCCCATGAGACCGATCCATATGTTAGGATCGGCTGCATGATGACTTGATGGCTTTCAGCAGCAGGAGCTTCCCCCTCGCGGACAGATGGCTTCTTCGGTTGAGCAGGGGGTATAGTGAGGCCCTAGCTCTCCTAGTTTTGGCAGCGGCGACCCTGACACAGGGGCCTCAAGTCAGCCATTTATCCAAGGTTACCCCCAGATAAATGGAGTCTTGCCACGGCACTTCGATGCCATCGATCACAAGTTGCTCCGGGATGGCATCGCGACGTCTAGCTGTCAGGATTGCCTGTCACTTAGTTGGATTGATCTTCATCCTCCAACGAACCAGCCACTCCTGGAGGTCGTCTAAAGCTAGCTGCAGATTCCGCCGCACGACATCTTTTCTCTGGTGTTTGGATAAAAGAGTCGTGTCGTCGGCATAGAGCGCGAGCGTAGTCCTTGGTGTTCTAAGAATATCGCTCGTGTACAGCGCGTGCAGGTGCGGCGATAATACCGACCCTTGGGGGACACCTGCTTCTAGCGCTCTGGGCGCCGACAGGGAGGATCCGACCCTTACAACAACTGTCCGATCTGTGAGGTAACTGTCGATAAGTCGGCAAATGTTTGCCGACATACCTAAGTCACTCAGCTTGTAGATCAGGCCCTCGTACTAGACCCTATCGAACGCACTGTGTGTTTGGAGTTGCTGCCTTCTGCAACGCTCTCAACGGTCTTCAGGACCTGCAATTCTGCCGAATGCAGCTCCCGAAAACCGTATTGTTCGACGGGCACGACGTTTAGGCGTGTACACACGTCTCGGAGTCTCCTCGGGATAATACGTTCCACGACCTTCCCAGCCCCGCACAGTAATGTGATGGGCCGGTACTGCAAGTAGGGTGAAACCGGTTTATGGTTCTTCAACCTGAGGGATGATGCAGTTTGGTTCCTTCTACTATAGCGTCGCCACCTGACGGTGTAGGGTGTAGGCTGAAATCTGGGTCTCTCATGTTCGTCTATTGACAAGAACATGGTAGAAAATTATTTGGTTTATTGCACATTGTCTCTTCAATTTGGATCATTTCAGTCATAGGATCATGTTGGAATATCTAAGAGTTTTAGCCGCAAGGGTTCATGTGACTAGTCTTCAATTTCAGTTAAATAAGCAAGATTGCTGTTGAGTTATAATAAAGACATTAGATAATGAATTGTCATAATTCTAGTCACCTTTCGCAACGAATAAAAAATCAGCTCAGCCATAAAAAAAGCCGTACTTCGTTAATGTTCTGCGTGACACATAGGCGCTCTAATGCAGTTTATTCAAACTTCCACGGTTGGGCAAATTTTTCTATTTATCCAACTCTACTATTATTTCTACCGATGGCCGCTTTTAATTGCTGCCAATGAGATTTTACCTCAAATTTTCTTTCAGATTGGGCCATGAAACACGGTTTATGGGGGCACGCCCTGTTCCTGGCAAGTAAACTGGACAAACGGACTTACGCCAGCGTAATGATGCGCTTCGCCAATGGTTTAACTATGAACGATCCTCTTCAAACCCTCTATCAATTGTTGTCGGGAAAAATGCCCGCAGTAGTTACTGTAAGCATAAATCAATTGGTCGGTAACTATTTTTAGAGTACCTTTTTATTAATCTACTAGTGCGCTTCGGATGAAAGATGGGGCGACTGGAGGCCCCACTTGGCGATGATCCTCTCCAACTCCACCCAGCGACCCGAGCTGAACTGCAAGGCCATAACTCAATTAGGAGACACGCTGCTGCATAGAGGCAGTTTATATGCGGCGCAATTTTGTTATCTGATGGCCGAGGCCGGGTTCGGTCAGCACGGAGACGTTAACACTAGGCTGGTGCTTTTAGGCTCTGATCACCGGAAGCAGTTTCCGCAATTCGCTACCAACGAGGCGATTCATATGACTGAAATTTACGAGTTTGCGTGCAGTTTGAACGATCAGGAGTTTTGCATTTCCGAATTCCAATTCTACAAGTTTTTATTGGCGACAAGATTGGCAGATTTCGGACTTTTGCAAAGATCTCTTCAGTATTTGGAGCAGTTGGCAGGTCGAATTGTCAGCAAGCCCACCCTTGTTTCTCCGACTCTAGTGGATGCAATTTGCAATTTGGCTGACAAATTGAAGTTCTACGATCCCGTGGGCGATCAAGACGACGAATTGGAGTTTGGGGCCGCCTTAGAATCGAGCAGGCCCGATCATTCCTGGCTGAAAGACCTTAGAGGCGTACAGGCTGATTATCAGGTTTTTAACCTTTTTAAAGTTTGTTTTCAATTTAATTGTCTCCTAATGAGCTTATAATACTTTTATTATAACGAGTGTTCGTAAAAAAAAAAACCGGCAACAAACCATGGAGTAAAAACACTTGTCTGAGATAAGTTCATAAAAAAATGAAAATCGGAACATTTTATGACGTTTTCGACTTTCAACTTTTTTGTATGAAGTCATCTCAGACCTACTGTTCTAATTCCATTGCCTGCTTGAGTTTTTTTTTTTAAACGAACGCTTGTTACAACGATGTTTGAATTTTTAGTTTGAGTTATTTTCTTTAGACTGGAAGATTGGCCCAGGACATTTACACTCACGATTACGAAGGTTTGCAGACCACGATTACACCCGATAATACGTTGCTTCAATCCGGATATGATCAAGGTCATGATATTTGGCAACAGGAACAACAGCACTATGACCAGCAACAGCAGATACAGTTCGAGCAACAGCAACAATACCAGGAGGGTTTGTCGCCTTGGACTAATGAACAGCAAGGATTTCAAACACAGGAGAATCAACCGCTGTTGAATGGTGAGTGCACATTAACTAAATGTGAGTATAACGAGGCCAAAGTATTGCCGAATTTTGCAGACTAGTGATTGTCAATTGTCATAATTTTTCTAGAGAAATGTTGCGTCTTGAACGACCGCCCGTAAAATGCATCTTTCAGGTCGCTTTACATCGTTCTGTTAACTGCAATCACGAGCGGTATAGAACCAGTTTTTGCTCTTGTTCAGTAAATAACTATTGTAACTTGCAATGCTGCTAAGGCAATTTATTGTAGACAATGACAATACAAAGTAAGTGAACGAAATTTTTAGCTTTTTCGCAGGAAACTCTAGTTTAAAATATTCAAAAAAGCAATATTTACTAATTGGAAATTGAAAACTTATCTGCTTTCAATATTTCCAAAAATATTGCAGCGTTTAAGAAGGAAACAAACAGAAACAACTACTCCGAGGGCTAATACCCCTACCGGCATTGAATTACACTGTTTGTTTCAAAGCTCATTTTATAAAGCAAAAAAAAATAGTAAAATGAATTAATAAAGTAATAAAAAAATCAATGCTAAAAAGTCAAAAAAATATTAAGCTTTTTGCGAAGAATATAGAACTAGAGTTTAATTAAGATATGCGAAAATGCACATGTATAATTACAATTTGGAAATTTGAAAACTTGTCTGCTTTCGGCATTTCCAAAACCTTGTAGTTATACATAAAGAAGGAAACAAATAGAAACAACTACTTCGAGGGCTAATACCCCTACCGACATTGAATTATACTATTTGTTTCAAAGCGTAAATATTATAGAAAACATACATAAAAGCAAAGATAAAATACAAGAAAGTGCTCTAGAATAAAATCAAAAAAATAATAACATAAATTTAAATTAAAGTTTCTTTTTGAAATGTGGGTCAAAGTTACTAAATGTATATGTTAACCAAAAGTACTTACTACTCTCTTTTGGACGGAGTAATTGCGTAATTACTTTCTAGAGGCGACAAACCTCAATGTCGGTAGGGGTATTAGCCCTCGAGGTAGTTGTTTCCATTTGTTTCCTTCTTTATGTATAACTACAAGGTTTTGGAAATGCCGAAAGCAGACAAATTTTCAAATTTCCAAATTGTAATTATACATGTGCATTTTCGCATATCTTAATTAAACTCTAGTTCTATATTCTTTGCAAAAAGCTTAATATTTTTTTGACTTTTTAGCATTGATTTTTTATTACTTTATTAATTCATTTTACTATTTTTTTTGCTTTATAAAATGAGCTTTGAAAACCAGTGTAATTCAATGCCGGTAGGGGTATTAGCCCTCGGAGTAGTTGTTTCTGTGTGTTTCCTTCTTAAACGCTGCAATATTTTTGGAAATATTGAAAGCAGATAAGTTTTCAATTTCCAATTAGTAAATATTGCTTTTTTGCATATTTTAAACTAGAGTTTCCTCCGAAAAAGCTAAAAATTTCGTTCACTAACATATTTCGCAGAAAATAACTTTCTTTTAACTTTCATAACCTATGGTATATAGCGCCAATCAGGTTTTTTGTACCTTTTTGTTATATATTCACTATTACCTTGCTTTTTAATACCTGCGATAACCTTGCTTGTCACTTTTGATTTGTGTGTCAAAGTTAATAAATGTGTTCGCGTCTTTTTCGGTCATCTCCTAGAGGATGCTGACGACGGAGGTTGAGGTTTGTCGCCTCTGGAAAGTAATTACGCAATTACTCCGTCCAAAAGAGAGTAGTAAGTACTTTTGGTTAACATATACATTTAGTAACTTTGACCCACATTTCAAAAAGAAACTTTAATTTAACTTTTATGTTATTATATTTTTGGTTTTATTCTAGAGCACTTACTTGTATTTCATCTTTGCTTTTATGTATGTTTTCTATAATATTTACGCTTTGAAACAAACAGTATAATTCAATGTCGGTAGGGGTATTAGCCCTCGAAGTAGTTGTTTCTATTTTTTTCCTTCTTTATGTATACCTACAAGGTTTTGGAAATGCCGAAAGCAGACAAGTTTTCAAATTTCCAAATTGTAATTATACATGTGCATTTTCGCATATCTTAATTAAACTCTAGTTCTATATTCTTTGCAAAAAGCTTAATATTTTTTTGACTTTTGAGCATTGATTTTTATTACTTTATTAATTCATTTTACTATTTTTTTGCTTTATAAAATGAGCTTTGAAACAAACAGTGTAATTCAATGCCGGTAGGGGTATTAGCCCTCGGAGTAGTTGTTTCTGTTTGTTTCCTTCTTAAACGCTGCAATATTTTTGGAAATATTGAAAGCAGATAAGTTTTCAATTTCCAATTAGTAAATATTGTTTTTTTGCATATTTTAAACTAGAGTTTCCTGCGAAAAAGCTAAAAATTTCGTTCACTAACATATTTTGCAGAAAATAACGTTCTTTTAACTTTCAAATACAAAGTAAATTGGGATTGTGTACAAAAATAAGCATTCGCCAAGTTTTTCATTAGTCAAGACTAAAATGTGACACTTTAAGAAGACTGCTACTTTCAACTCTCTTTGCGCTGTTCGGTTAATTACTGCGGTAAAGAAGCACTTAACGCACTTGTTTGCTAAATAACTATTGAAACTTTGAAATTATACTAATAACAATTATTGTAGACAGTAACAATCTAAGCAAAGCAGACAGTATTCTTGACCGATTAGTGTGAACAGGTGATAGTGTCCTTGGGTATTCGGTCTGGGCGATGTAGAATAAAACTATTCAGCTACCTTTTCTTTTTTTCGTTTTAGGTAGCTGAATAGTTTTATTCCACACTGCTCAGACCGAATACCCAAGAACACTCTCACCAGTAAGCCAAATCGGGTTTAAAAACGAAAATGCGCATTCGCCATGCAATCAAAGCTAAAATATTACCTTAAAACCCACTAATACTTTTTTAAGGTATAATGAAATTCTTATTTAAAAGACGATTACTTTCAACTCGTTTTGCGTTATTCGGTTAACTACAATCGCGTGAAGTAAATAATCACTTTTTGCACTTGTTAGGTAAATAACTATGGTGACTTTAAAATTATGCAATTAATTGTAGACAACAGAACAACAGAGCGCGAATGTGCCCCTCAGTCAAGGACGGTAAACAGTACAGGACGGTCCACTGCCATTTAAACAACATGAGTCCAAAATCGTGACGTCAGCTTAGTGCGGACTTGGGAGCGATAATGACGTCATTATTTCCCGAGCCCCGTGCGCTCTGAGACTATTCCCGTCATTTGTTTTCTGAATAAGAATGTAAGGACGGAAATAGTCTCAGGGCGCTCTAGAAGGGTCACCTGAAAACGCTGTGAATGTGAATATTTGATTTGACATCTCGATGATTATTCGCGGACGCGGGTTATTCGTTTTTTTTACGATCGTATTCTAATTTTTGATTCTTTCCCTTGTTGTTGTGATTGTGCCGATTGGGTTGTGATTTAGTAAACATACGAGTACACAATACCTGGTCAGATTTGTGCTGTTCCTGAATGTAAAAGCAACAAACTAAAGTAGAAGGAAGAAGGCAGACAAAGATCAAGATCCTTTCATTTTTTCACAAAAAGAAAAGATGCTCTTTCACTTAAAATAAGAAACAAGTGGATTCACCTTTACCAGCGAACTGATACATTCAATCAAGGTACCTCGGCAATATGCCATGCTCTTTGCATTTTACTGCAAATGATTATGAAAGACACTTTCGTAATTACCTTTTGGATAAGTAAGTACATTTCATAAGTACATCGTAAGTACATTCAGTATTAAGTACCTAGGCGGCTGGCTCTTGCTCTAAAGCAACCAGCAATTAGCAACGCACCACGAGCAATATTTATTGCACGCCGCTTTTACATTGAATTTTGACGACTCGAGAGACGCAAGATACCAAAATTTAAATAAATTTTTAATTGAATGTTATCAAGTGTTTTCTGTGCTGGGTCCATGAGGTTTGCAGGCTCGTATAAACAAAGAAGTCAGCAGTAGCAGACCACTCTTTCGGAAAGTCGCGATATCCTTTTCAACGAAGTGCAGTATCCGACACTAACTAATGAAGCCACTGAGATCTTCAAGCACGAGAACAACATTATTCAAAATATTCAGAAAATCTTTTCTAGTGGCATTATGTATTTGTAGCAGTATTATCAATACTAATCAATACTAACTTATCTAGACATCAAGACAATGTGACGGTACATATGCTAAGTATAAGTGTAAGTATTCCAAACTCGTAGTTACTTATGGAGTATTGAATATTGTTGCTTGCAACCAGGTCTGCATCAAAGTAATAAACCTACCTTTGAAATCAACTATTTGTATTATTACTAGTTTATAGACCATTTCATACTTATCAACACTTCTAAAATATTATTTAAACCAATACAAGATAAACAGAAGCACAGCATATGTAAAAAAACTATGCGTCCGCGGAATAAACTCTTAATGATATATCTCACCAGAGCACTAATGTGACGTCACGCCGCGGGTACAGAAAAAGAGGGAATTAGGCCGTCCTGTCAGTCTAGCGTCCTTGCCCCTCAGTGACTATAATAGGGCCTCGAATTGACGGCAACAATCGATTAAAATTATTAGGTCGGAGCGAGTAGTACCAATTGAACCCAGTGGCGGTTCGTAATAGGGTTTGCAGGTTTGCGCAACAACCAAAATTTTGAGCTGCCGATGATTTTTTTTATCCTAATTTTTTTATTTTATTTTTTATTTTAGCTATACAGAATAATGAATATTATATATATATATTGACAATATACAAATTCATTTTTATAAATTGTATATGTCAGTAGAATTAGCCCGCGAAACAATAATCATGATGTACGGCGCGGAGTCCACGTCGATTTCAATAAAATCCGGCCCGCGAACATGTATAGGATAGGAAAAGCGGCAACGAGGCCGGTGTTGCAGCCCGGCTGCAAACACCAGTCTATGCTTTCTTTCCACTGTTTTACTGCGGTCCGCCGGCGTCCACGTGACAATATGCCCTGCCACCCCAGCACGCTCCCGTAAGCCCTGTGGTGTTGCAATTTGAGTGCAATCAAAACAATACGCGGTCGAGGTTTGTACGGACCGAACGCAGAGTTGCAACAATTTAAATTTAACCATGAATTCGGTGGAAAGTTTAATTGCAATGGACTTTCTGTTGAAATAAAAGCTACGTGATTATTTATTACTATTTAATAACCAAAATTTTATTAAAATAAATAGTTTTTATTTTTATAGAAACGAGAAACCATCACCATTTAAGGGCCATACTCGTAGTCATCGACCCAAAAGAAAGGTCTCCAATTTTTTTATTTTATTATGTGTTATTTGTATTTATTTATATAGATATTTAACTATTAAATAATCTTGCGGCTTGCCGTACGCCAATTAGCAAAACTGGGCGTGACACCTTAAAAATTTTTTGCAAGCGGCGCCTTTCCTTCTACGTGCAACCCCCTACTTTTTCTACCACGAGCCGCCACTGATTGAACCATAAAGCGAGTACCGCATATGGACTACGCTTAAAATACGAGAATTAGCGTAACAAAATTATGCTAATAATTTTAAACAATAACAATATAAGGTAAACCGGATTGAGGGACGAAATTGCGCATTCGCCAAGTTGTCAAGACTAAAATATGACTTTGAAACCACTAATATGGGGTGTTCATTATAAAACTTCATCTAGAAGGCTATCAAATTTTGACAGAAATGACATAATCAAAATAAATGGACTTTTGTTTCTCCATCATTTTCTTTTGACATTTCACAGCCAACTAGATGATGTTTTATAATGAATACCCCCCACTTTTTAAGATGTAATAATATTCTCATTTATAAGACGGCTACTTTTAACTTTCATTGCGCTGTTCGGTTAATTAGTGCTGTAAAGAGGCACTTAACGCTATTGTTTGGTAATTAATTGTTGTAACTTTGAAATTATGCTAATAATATTTTTTGTAGACAGTAACAATCTAATGTTAAGTCGAGTTGAAAGACGAAAATGCGCTTTCGCCTTGTAGTCAAGATTAAAATGTGTCACCTTAACAAGACGGCTACTCCTTCAACTCTTTTTGCGTTGTTCTGTTAACTACTGCGATAAAGAAGCACTTAAGGCACTTGTTTCATAAATAACTATTGTAACTTTGAAATTATGCTAATAATAATTATTCTAGACAGTAACAATTTAAGGCAATTCATTGTAGACAATGACAATACAAGGTAAATCGGGTTTAAGGACGAAAAGCGCATTCAACAAATTGTCAAGACTAAAATTTGACCCTTTAAAACGTACTAATACTTTTTAAGGTGTAATAAAATTCTCGTTTCAAAGACTACTACTTTCAACTCGCTTTGCGTTGTTTGGTTAACGACAAGCGCATGCAGTAAAGTAGCATTTTTTGCACATGCTAAAGAAATAACTATTGTAAGTTTATAACCATGCAATTAATTGTAGACAATGAGAATACAAGGAAATCGGGTTTAAGGACAAAATTACGCATTCACCAAATTGTCAAGACTAAAATGTGGCCCATACTAATATACTTTTTAAGGTGTATTAATATTCTCATCAGAGAAAACTGACACCATCTCCGGCGTCTGTTTGCTCGGAGAATAGGCCCTGAATTGAATAGGGTCCTTTCAATACTCCTTGTAAAACACACCGGCGGGGAAGTCCTCAACCCCGACAGGGCGCACGTGTCAGGTGTGACAGGTGTGAATAAGGCTCTGCTAAATAAACACCCGCGGATCAACTGAGGACATGACATAGGGCAGAAGCTACATAGCTTCTATGTAGACGCGCAATTAGCATGCTCAAAGCGACAGAGAAATGATCTCTGGAGCGGTCTGATACTGGAAAGTCACAGGCGGCAACCAAAGTATGGTTCAACCGACTGCGGTGCGGAAAGCAACGGAAAACTACCGCACTAGATAGGTTATACGTTTCCCAAGATAATCACATGGCTGAGAATACAATAGTAATGGCCGTCAGTCCGGGTCACCCCTTCGTTAGTTTTTAGGGCCAATCGAGGAAATCGTTTAAAAATATGTGGAAACAAGATCAGGCGAGCAACATGGAATGTGCGCAGCTTGTTTCAGGCTGGAAAGTTGGACAACCTCACCCAAAAAATTAAGAGATTAAATATCAACATAAGAGGTCTAAGTGAGGTTTGGTGGCCAAACTCTGGAAATTGTACAACTGAGAGCGGAACTCTGCACTACTCAGGGAGCTCGGATGGAAAGCACTCTAATAGAGTTGGAAATTTTCTAGATAGGACCGCAAGTAAATCAGTGATGAACCTCGTACCACACTCCGACAGACTCATACTAATTCAATTGCAAACAAACTTATGCTTATTACAAGATGAACTTATTTCAAATATATGCTCCTACAGGTGAAAAAAGCGACGAAGATGCAGAGTTATCTTATGAAGAGCTACAGAACCTTCTTAAGCTTACAAAAAACGAGAGGTAACTGTTGTAATGGGAATGGGAGACTTAAATGCCAAGATTGGAGAGGGCAGTTGTGGAGAGTATGATGGCCAATTTGTTTTGGGCGAGAGGAACGAATTAGTAGAATTAGTAGTCAGTAACACATTGTTCAAACTTTCGAAAAGGACGCTATACACGTGGATAGCACCGGGCGACAACACAGAGGGAATAATTAGAAATCAGATTGACTACATCCTTGTTAACAAGAGATTCCGGAATAGCATAAAATCAGTGAAAACATTCCCTGGAGCGTACCTCGGAAGTGACCACAACCCCATAGTAATGAATATGTATAGGTCGTACATTATAACTTTACTTGTGCAGGCGGCCATGATACTTTTCCGTTAGATTGGCACTCCTGAATTGTTAGCTCTTGTTTGCCACCCTGCTTCTTTAGGCCGAGTCCATTATCATGTTCATAACGAGGTGCGAAATCAAAATCTTCCAATAAAATTGAATTTTGACACAATTCAACCAATCGTCTCTAAGGAATCTGCTTACCTATGAAATTAGCTTAATGTCAGTGTCAAATGGGCCACCAGCAATCACTTTTTAAACATTGGACGTTGTCTAATTTTTTTATGTTTTCGAGTCCGTTTGTTTCCACATAAATCCTGCTATTTTGAAGATCTACCCTAAAGTATTCTCTTCTGTTTGACTACCCGAAAAGAAGACCTGAAAGTAAGTATCAATCATACTGAGCAAATCGTTAATGTATGGATTGAGAAGAAATAGTGTCCGACCGGCAAGAAATTCATCTTCTAATAATCTAGTTAACCGATGGAACTGATTCCTCTGACTCAAACTGGTAGCTAAAAAAGACGTAGGTGTAAAATTGCGAATTTTACACTTTTGGCTAGTAATTAGAATAGCATGAGTTTGGACAACGAAAGAAGAAAGCACGCTAAATTTATTCACTGCAGAATGAGTATCCAACCTAAGCCTGCCACAATTCTAGTCACTCACAGGAATATACTGTGACTACCCTTTCGTAGAATAATAAAGTCAATCAATTCTAAATATGTTATAAATTATGATTATTATTTTTTAATAACAATAAATTTTCTTTAAAATGCACATTTAATAAAATGAAATTAAAAATTATTATTTAGATGGTTTACATTACTTTAAATCGTCCTGGCAACCATGGAACCAAAAATTGTAACCTCTAAAATCATAAATATAACCTAAAATTTCTGATTATGCCTGTCATAATATACAGGGGATAAAATGTCAAATTTCCATGACCTACTGCACAAGTAAAGTTATAGTGTACGAACTATATGTGAGGTTAAAGAGGAGACAGTCCCAGCACAATACACCAGTTTAAATATCCGAAGTATACAACAACCAGAAGTCCAAACAGCTGTAACTAATAACGTTAATAATAGATCCATAAACGGGAGAAAGAAAATGTTGGTGATCTGGGTGAAGAGGCAAAGTGGACTAAAATTAAAGAAGCAACTACTGCGATAAAGAAGCACTTAACGCACTTGTTTTATAAATAACTATTGTAACTTTGAAATTATGCTAATAAAAATTATTCTAGACCGTAACGATTTAAGGCAATTAATTGTAGATAATGACAATACAAGGTAAATTGAGTTTAAGGACGAAAAGCGCATTCAACAAATTGTCAAGACTAAAATGTGACAACACAACAAGAAAGCATTGGTAAGGGCAAGAACAGTACTAGGCAGAGATGGATGACAGAGTAAATTTTGGCACTGATGCAAGAAAGAAGGAGATACAAAAGCAGGGATAACACCAAGTACAAGGAGATACAGAACACAATTAGAAGTAAAATAAGAATAGCAAAGGAGATTTGGATGCCTGAAAGGTGAAAGGAAATTGAAGAATTAGAACAGAAGTACGACAGTTTCGGCCTACATATAAAAATAAAACAAGTCATCGGTGTGGTGAGAGAGAAGAAAATTGGTACACTGAAAGATGAAAAGGGCGCACTGTTTGCTGACTTCGATGCCAGACTGAGACCGTGGCAGCAATATATAACTCAACTGTTTGATGACTAAAGAACGGAGACATATGACATATTTATATCAGAGAGGGCTCCAGAAATAACGAAGGAAGAAGTAGAGTATGCCATCAAAATCGCAAAATCTGGTAAAGCTGTAGGACAGATGAGGTGCATTGTCAGGTCTTGAAGGTTGTCAGTCAATCAGTGTCATAGTGGATCCTTTCAATAGCATTTATACATCAGGAGTAATTCTCAGAGAATGGCTGCCTTCCATCTTTGTTCCCATCCCGAAAAAATCTTGAGCGTCAAAGTGTGATGATCACAGACTAATAAGTTTGATGACTCAGGTTCTCAAGATCTTTATAAAAATTGTACATACTAGAATATAAAAAAAATGTGGGACTGAAACATCAGTCCCACATTTTTCACCCCACATTGTGGGGTGAAAACATCAGTCCCACATTCATCAGATACACAATTTGGATTCCGCAATAGAATGGGTACGAGAGAGGCCATTTTTGCTTTGAATGTCTTGTCTCAAGAGATGCCTAGATGTAAACCGAGACCTTTACATATGTCAAGCATGAAAAGCTTCTGGATATACTCCAAGGACTTGGCATTGATTACCATGATGCCCGAATAATATCAAACCTCTACTGGGGACAAACTTCTAAAGTGAAATATGACAATGCTTTGATAGAACAAATTAGTATTCGGAAAGGAGTCAGACAGTGGTATGTTCTCTCTCTGATGCTATTTAATATTTACTCGGAGTTTGTTTTTCGGGAGGCATTGGAAGAGGAGCTAGCGGGTATAACAGTCAATGGTAGAACTGAACTCAACATCAGGTATGCTGACGATACCGCTGTCTGCAAGCTGCCTCAAAGATCTGCAGAAACTGGTAGACAAAGTAACATTAAGAAAACGCGGTTTTTGATCTTTTAAACTACTGATAAACCATCATTCGCAAGCTCTAATTGTGTCCCTCCACAGACTAGTTTCGCCGTTTACGGCTCATCCGTGAGGCTTCGACACAACCAGAGCTCTCGAATTATGGAATACTCAAGACACGTTTCATGGCAGTACCGAGAAAAGGTTCCCAGTGGCGCCATCCGGGTCCGTTTGTTGAACTAACGAAATTACACCCGTCCAGTGTCAACGTCAATTCCCGGTCTAAGGAAAAAATTATGAAGCCTCACTGATGAGCCGTAAACGGCGAAACTAGTCTGTGGATGGACACAATTAGAGCTTGCGAATGATAGTTTATCAGTCGTTTAAAAGGTCGAAACCAGCGTTTTCATAGTACCGACGGCTAAAAATCGATTTCTGTATTTTACAGTAATCTGCATCAAAGTAACATTAGTTAGCGAAGATTATGGGCTAATTATTAATATCAATAAAACAAAAATGCTAATAATATCCAAAAGGAACATCAGTGGTCAGCTAACTATACGCTATAAGACGGTTAAGCAAGTCCATCACTTCAAATACTTAGGAACTATGATAAATGAAAATATTGCACACAAACAAGAAATCTTGTCAAGAATTGAGCAAGCGAGGGCAACATTTATGAAACTGAGAAGACTGCTGACAGCCCGAGATCTATCTTTGACATTGAGAGTGAGAATGATGCGGTGTTACATCTTTCCAGTATTGCTATATGGTATTGAAGGATGGACACTGAACAAGGAAACATCGAAGAGACTGGAATCGTTTGAGTGGTGGGTGTACAGCCGAATGTTAAAGATCTCCTGGATGGATCGCATTACGAACGAACAAGTTTTGGAAAGAATGGATAAATAAATGGAAATTATTTTCACAATTAAGAGAAGAAAACCAGAGTTTCTTGCGCATGTTATGCGTAATTCAAAATATGAAATTCTGCAGCTCATCATGCAGGGGAAGATCGTGAGACGCAGCAGTCTATCGACGTAGAATTTCCTGCATATGTAACCTGCTATACTGGTTTGAGCTCTCATCTGTCGAACTGTTTCGGACAGCTGCCTCTAAAGTTAGAATAGCCATGATGATCAGCAACCTTCGAAGGAGAAGTTGAGGCCAAGGAGCGTGGCAAGACTCAGCGTGTCCACACCCGCAGCATTAGATTTTATACCTATAACTTACGGAAGTGGATTGGCGTGACTTCCATTGAACTGTTCCGCGCTGCAGCCATCAAAGTGCGCATTGCCATGATGATAGCCAACGTCCGGAACGCATAAGCACGACGAAGGAGAAGAATACCTTTTAATGTGTAATAATATTCTCATTTATATGGTGGCTACTTTCACCTCGCTTTGCGTTGTTAGACTTACTATTCACTTATTATTGACATCAAATAGGCGTTGGAAATCTTACTTTGACATTTTTATCGTATCTTCTCGACACGTGCTGAAAAGAGATAGGTAAAAAAGAATAAGGCGATGTCAAAAAGAATTGAATGAGTTATACAATCGCGGGTCGTAAAGAACCCTTAACGCACTTGCTTGTTAAATATCTATTGTAACTTTGAAAGTATAGTCGTTTTCAGGAAGATATTCATCTAGCCACCCATGACATTGTAAACGCACCTTTTAAAAACAATTGAAAAGTTACCAGAAAAGTTACTAGATCGGAGATTGGTGCGAAGCGAGCTTAACGAACGCATTTGTCGGGTTTTAACCTCAAATTTTGTAATTTTCAAACATAACTACTTTATTTCTCAAATTTTGCTCAAATCCAATTATTATTCAGCGTTTGTAATGTAGGAAAAGTAAACTGGCTTAATAAACGACTAACTATCATCCAGAACTATTAACACAACTCATCGCATGACCCAGAAAAGTCATCTGCAACCTCCAACTTCTGCAAAATAAGATGCCAGAGTAGAGTTACAAATACAAAAATTGAGACATCAAAACCACATTCAAGCAGTTGTGAGTATTGATGATTGATTATTGCCAGCTAAAGCGAGCGTTAAATTAGTATGCATATGCAGAGGGAAGAACTGAACTGGACCATCAACAAGATTTCCAAAAGTTCCGAATATACTCACCCAGAAATTACTTTAGTGTCCAGATGCCCTGGGAATAGACCATACATTTAACAATGCTTATGCCTATGCCTTACATAATATTATATAGTCTACCACTTTCCAAGTATAAAATGGAATGCAGATTACAGTCAAGTAAAAATTGTTCAAAACAGCAAAAGCATCTGTGAAAAGATGGTTTTCTACCAAACTGAATTTAAGTACTGCCATATGATTTGGATTGTATGATGAGAGTCCTAGTGGCCTTTTCATACCTATATGTACCTATATGCCATATGCCATCCATAATTATGATCACCTTGGATCTTGAGTTAATATTAGTGAAGATTACCCCCCATGATAAAGAAAAGAATATTTTGATGAATTTACTGTTATATCATTTGGCTCCATTGTTGGATCAAAATTGACCCTTTCATTAATTTGTAGGTATTTAGAGAAGTGTATTTTTGTTTTGTTAAATATATATGATTTTACATAATAAATTAATTATACTAAAAGAAGTCTTGTCTAATTGAGCATTTAATTTCTTAAACTACCTAAATATCAAGAAACTAAAATGTTTGTCTGGTGGTTTATTAATTGTCTGATTTAATATTATGCAACCACCAGCAAACATTTCAAATTGAAATGAGGAACCATCTGACATGGTTGCAGAACCACTGTGGACAAGCACATTGTTTATTTAAATTTCGATATCATATTAGTGAGTTGTGAAGGAATAGTTTCTTGGTCGAATGGAACCAACTTATTTTCAACTAAAGAGAGCTACAGTTCTTTTAAACTAAATAGCATAAGCAGGGGCCATTTCTTACAAACTCGGTTGAAAAAGTTTCGACTTATAACACTTACATATAGACGAAGAATTTGAAGTAACTTTTAGAAACAACTAAAGGCTATTTATTAGTTTGAAATTAAGAACCCCTTTGCAAATAACTTACTATACCTGGAATAAAAATGCTATTGAAGTTGTAAGAACTTTTTATTTTACATACAAAACAAAACAAGTATAATATGTTTAATGGAAAAACTTATTAAGTTGGCTGAGAATTGTCAGGAGACAAGAATGCTGGACTAATAAAATACCAGCTACTTTCATTTTTCTATCCTATTCTATGAAAACTTCACAACCAACCTGTTCACATTTTGGAAGATATTTAAAAGATTATAACTCAGACATTGGTACTTTTCTGACATTAGGACTTTACCTTCCACTATAGGATGTCTACCATAACATGATTGCGGAAGTGTATAAGGCAGGTCCAGGTCATCTTATTGCTTGTATACATTTTTTTCTCAATGTGGGCTCTAGGACATATCTTGGGTTTAAAAGATGCACTTGAGTGTTTGTGATACTTTCAAGCTAACTTGTATATTGTTTTGGAATTTTTAGTGAAATGAGTTATGAGAAAGAACCATGACATGACATAAATTAAAAGGTTTCTGCTTGGTTTCTCTTAAAATCTCAAGTATAATTAAAAATTATATTTGCAGAAGAAGATAATTACATACACATGCTATTAGCTTTCTTCTAAGAATGGAAGATCCACATCAAAGGCACACTAAGGGTTGTTTGTGGTAATATTTTATACAAGACACTTAAAATCTATGGTGGTTCAAATATTAGAACCCAGGATGTAAACTACAAGAGGCTCCTTTTGAGGCCCAGTCCTTCAAAATCACATTAGCAAAAAATGAATATATTTAATATGATATACAGGAGTATGATAATATATATGAACACTTAGTGTTATTTCGACAAATGTTATACTTGTGCATCCTTCGGAGAGATTAACACTTACATAGTTAGCACTCTGTATAACTGAGAACACAACGGTAACCCCCAAATTGGATCCCACACCATCACTTAACAGAACATTAAATTTATAAACAGAAACACACACATGTGTTGTTTAGGTTAGTCCGTCGGTCCTTCCTTTGGCACATTTGTGGATAATTGAGATGCTCAAAAGATCATTCTTTATTTATCTTGGATAATGCAAAATCATTCAGTAGCACTTTGATGATGTGACTTGAATACTGGACACTGGGCAATTCTTTTTTTCTATGGTTTTATTATTGTCTGCAAGTGGCATTTTCCAATTCCCAAGTATCAAGCACTTTGCTTACAGTCTTCATACAAAGTCAAAAAACAAACAATGCATGCAGCTGCAGCTCTGCTACTGGAGTTAAGAAAATTGCGAGGAAAATTGTTAAAAAATTCATTCACCAAGGGATCAAATCCGTGGTAGGTCCTAGGTTTATTTCACTTTCTGCTTTCACTATATGAGTTGTTGAGTAGGAAAGTAGTACTATAAATATAAAGGACTATTTGATGATAATAGGCAGTGTAGTTATTTGATAATTACTCACGAAAATTGGAATAAGAAAAAAAGAAATATGAGAAATACATAATACATTCACATTAATTACAAAGATGCTTCCAAGGAATCGACGGATGTTACGACGTAATATTATCCTCTCTTTCTCAAAATACTTGCAGAAAACAAGGATAGAACATAAGCGTCATGCCATTTCTTAAATTTTGACGGAATGTCTTAGATACCAACAGAAAATAAGAATTTCCCTAGATATCAGTTGAAAAATTTTTGGAAGAAGGGCTGCCACTACAAAACCGATATTTCCATGGCTGGCTAGGTGAATATCTTCCTGAAAACGACTATATGCTGATAATCATCGAGCTAATTTGGAGACCCCTCCTGTTTTACAATTTTGGGCCGCCTTTTTAGCAGTGGGAATCTTTGAACTGATGACGACTTCCGCCGGAAGTGACGTCTCAAAACAGTTGTCAATGTCATTATTTTTATTACTTTTAATTTACAATTCAATCGAATATCGAACTTAACAAAAACAAACACAATCGACAATGACTATCCGGTCCGGCTTTAAGTTGCTATGACGCTTGTGTGAGTACTGACGACAAAATCACGTCAGGTATTAGGTCTTTTTAAGATATATTCTCAATTATATGACAACATCTATGAGCGGGTTCTTCAATGGTTTGCTCGAGCAACCAGACATGAAGATATCACTTTTCCGAAAAAATACTGCGAATCTCATTAGTCAGATTCGGAGAAGTTTGCGTTTCTAATTTAAAAGCTTTTATTTTTAAAATCGGGATGCACTCTTGAACTATAACGCGTAGCTCGGCGCTAAACAAGTAATAAATTATTTTAGCCTTGACAAATTGTAATAATGATTCGCTTAATTAATGCTGTGTAATGCGTGAATTTTGACCAACTGCGAGTCTTTCTTATCATTTATAGCCGACCGATGGCGATAAAACCTCGTATTATTATAAAATTTTCTTTTAGCACAAACTGCTTATCCGGACCGTCAGAACTATTGGCCAGGACAACAACCTTGGAATCCAGAACTGACCGCGCAATATGGCCAAGACGCTGGTCAGGATCAATCTAGTGGTTTTTACGAAAATAATAGCAATCAAACCGAGGTAAGCTTAAGTTTTGTTGTTTAGCTAAGTAAATATATTTCACATATTTCTTTATCGGAATAAAGTCAACAGTCAGGATAATTCATCATTTATCGTTGATTAAACCACTGCCATTCTGAGAGGAAAAATGCATACTTTGCGTAACGTCTTGTTTTTTTTTTAATTCTATTAGGTGCTTGTATATTATTTTTTTCTCCATTTCTGTTGTACCTACATTACACCAGGTTTGGTATGGATTCTTTATTAAAAGAGCGACATTCTAAACCTTAAAAACTTTCTTTAAACATATCCTTTGAAAATGTTTCCTGAACGTTGATTTTTTACGAAGCATTCCTCCTCGCCTGTTTTTATCTAACTTGCTCATTTTCTGTGGCACTCATCGTGGACGCAGCAGAAGGTAGACAAAGAGCCGGCCGAAGTAAGTAGTACCACTAAACAAACCGCTAGTTTTGCCTTGCCCCCTACTACGATTTCTTTGCGTAAGCGTTCAACGTTGAGACGGGACTCGTCTAGTCCCAATAATACTTCCCGCTCGCTCGCAATTTCTTCTAACCTGCTGCATGGCGAAGCGTTAGAGATGCAACCACTTAAACTAGACAAAAGCCGCTTCTCCACACCGCTGCTTCCTAACGATAGCACCGGTTTTTTCGAACCAATGTCGTCTAAAGACAGTTCCGACAGCGAATGCGAGGTGTTGTTCCGAAGAAAGAAAAACTCTAAATCTGACTCGGAGGAAAAGTTGCTTCTTCTGAAGAACGATAGCGTCAAGATTGTCACCAACGAAAACTATCAAACCTTCGACCGTAAAGGAAAACTTATGAAATTCAAGTCTCTGGACATAGCCGAGTTTAAGAATACCACGGTGAAATATGTGGATCGCAAGAGCAAAGTCTCTATATCTGCCGAAGATTTCAATACCAGAGAGTCCTTGCCGGGAGCGGTCGATGTGTGGTCGAGAAAGTATTCAAAAGGCGTTTTCAATAATATCAAAAATAGTTTTTTCCACAAGTCGGACAAGATGCCCGGCGATAAAGTTGTGTACAAGACTCTAGTGTTTGGAGGCACGTATCCCATCGACGTTCCGATAGGACCGAGAGCCAGAAATAATTCGGAAAATAGTAAGCTGAACAGGAAGCCCATTGGATGTTCTCCTCCTAAGTTAAGGGAGTATGGACCTGCTCGGACTTTTGATATTGATCAGCCGATATAAATATTCTATGTCTATCAAATAAATAGATCGGCTTGATTAAAACGATAACTACTAGTGTTGTGGGAAATAGGGAAAAATGAGTGGCGTATACTTCGACAGAGTTCACAAAAACACTTCTTTTTTCAAGCGGTCTAAAAGTAACAAAAATGTCCTAGCCAGTAAAAGTAATTTCCAAAGTCATCGCTGCTTTCATAGTACCGCATTTATAAACAATTCTTGTTCATCAAAACTATTTGAGCACTAGATGGCACCAGATAGACTGGTTTGAGCAGTGACTTTGTACTACTACACCCAAGTATGGCTATACCTCGTCGAAATACACGCTGTTTCCAAGACCTCCAACATTATTTTTTCTGATCATCTCTTTCTACATTACGGTATCTGCGTTAAGCTTATCTTTCTTGTGGCACCCTTTATTGTCAAAACAACGATCCAAGCACCGACGTATGCATGACGTTTCCTGATTTTCTGACTTTTCTTTATTATAGTTGAGTTCGGTAATTACATCCCGAGCGCTCGGGATATCAGTCTATCTCACTCTAGTTTGTTTAGATTTTGGGAGATGATCTGAGTCCGTAGCGCTCGGATGGAATTACTGAACTCGGCTTGTAATAAACAGCATTTTCGGGAGACCGCTCTGAGAGTATTGCAATCCTTACATTCTAATTAAGAAACCAAAGGATGGGACTAGTCAGTTTTTAACTTCGTATGTCACCGTTGGTATCACTAATTGTGCGGGTTCCACGACAATGACAAAATATTGTGAGTTTTGTTACAACGAAAGAGACAGGCTTATATAAATACGTCGATGCTATATTTACTACAAAGTGGTGTCGCCATGCCTGGGGTTTTCTATTATCCCGATGCAAAGACTTAAAGTGCAGTTTCTAATTTACAGACAAAAAAAAATTAACAAAAAGGTCCTAGCCAGTAAAAGTAATTTCCAAAGTCATCGCTGCTGTCATGGTGGCATATATAAACAATTACCATTCACCAAAACTATTGACACATTTTTATTGAGAAAACAAAGGATGGGAATACTCTCAGCTCATTCTAAAGCAACAATAAACGCTATTAATCGAAAACACATATTATGGGTCATTTTCGTTTTGCACCGGTTCTGCTGACATAAAAATGACAGACCACCTGATTTTCAACCAATCAGCTTTTGTGAAAATCAGCTATGTTCTCAAGATATCTGTCAAATGTTACGTGCTTCATCATATTTACCTGTCAATGGGATTGTTATTAAATTAGTATTGAGTAATTTTCGTTTCACACCGATGCAGGTTCTGGTTGACATAAAAATGACAGACCAGCTGATTTTAACAAAGCTATTTGGTCGAAAGTCAGCTGGTTTGTCATTTTTATGCCAACCAGAACCAGAACCGGTGCGAAACGAAAATGACTTTGATATTAGTACTATTTTTACCAAAACCTTAACTACTAAACCATTGGTTATGATTTAATACCATTAAAACTGTTGAACATTGAAGCCACCGTTTTAAAACATTCTTATTTTACAAACTAATACACCTAAAATTGGGTATGTACTTAAGCTCATTTGCACTGTATTTCATCTAGGGGTCACCTTGCTAGGCTAGCCTTAACTTAAGGTTTTCCTAAATGTAAATTTGAATTGACCTGAATTGAAATGTGAAATGAAAGAGCTAACCTGTTGTTGCCTTACCTAACTAGGGTGAAAGGAGGTGTTGGCAACATCGCAAATTAAATTTAAATCTATGGATATTTCAAATTTCTAGTGATTTTTCTTTTTTTTTATTATTCCAACGCCTACTTGATGACAATAATACGTGAAGGGCTTATAGGTGGTCATGAACGACCACTTAGCTTAAGGGACACCTAATTGTAGTTAGGTTTACCCACTTTTATTCCCAGTAACAATCTACGGGGTGTTCATTATAAAACTTCATCTAGTTGGCTGTGAAATGTCAAAAGAAAAAGATGGATAAACAAAAGTCCATTTATTTTGATTATGTCATCCTTTTCGGTCAAAATTTCATAGCCTGCTAGATGAAGTTTTATAATGAACACCCCGTACTATTTATTCAGTCCCCTGTGAGGCCAAATCTCGCGTTAGTGGAACGGCAAGTGGTGTCAGCAGTATTTTAAGAGCAGATATCTGGGCGTTTGAATATTGGGTTATTCATTTGTTTGAGGTTAAAAATCCAATTCCATAGACATTTTGGGGTATAAAGCCACCACCAATTAATATTTAAAAAAACATAAATAGAATTAATCTTTTTTTTTACCAAAAAGGAAGAAGAATTACCAAGAAGGAAGAACCTTAAAGAATTGTTTAAAGTTGTCGTGCCTATCTCTTGTGTTCTTTGCCCTAAATTTGCATTTATGTTAGAAAAATTTAACTTTTTTAATTTGACACAACACACCCCTCATCTGATCTTTAGGCTCTGATGAGGCCTGTGTCAACACCGGTTCGACAATGAAAAGAACTTTTTGAACATTACACGAAATGTACGCCACGCATTTTTTCCATTTTCCTGTTTGTTATTGTTCACACAACAGTAACCACCAATAGTGTTATTGTTAATCAGCTAAGTCAGCCTACTTGAGGAGAAGAAACTTGTCGGAGAAAGATCTTTTCGGTAGGTGTACGTTTAAAATAATTTTAGAATTTTTGTTTTAAATTAATATGTAACACTGGGTCTGGTGAACTTTTTCACCCCTTTTTTATTTCTTTCTCAACGGTTCCTTATACAATAGATCAAAATAAAAAAAATCTTGGATGAAGAACTATTGAACGAAAAAACGGTCATCAACATCATGAAAGTTCACTTCGAATGCAATGCGAAAACTCTGTAATGTTGCCAAACGTATGGATTTATCTTAATGTTAAAGTAAGTGATTTTCACAGAAAATGCAGAAATTACTAACCTTAAATAACCAAACCAAAGAAAAAAAATATAACTGAACTATCCTAACCAAAGGGCCCCTCATGAAAAATCAAATCCCTTATTTATATATGTATCCATCCCCACGTGGTCCACCATGAAAAGGTTGATTTGCAGATGCGAGGTACAGGTCCGACTTTGACGTATCACCCGGTAAGCTAAAAATTTCATGGAAGTAAGAGATCTTTGACTTGTTTTGTAGACTTTTTAAGCAACAGCCGTTACAGGTTAGGATTGGGGGTTGGTCTTTGGGCAGAGCTGTGTAGTTAAATGGGACCCTGCATCGCATATCTGACCACCTGCCTCATCCATAACAATATATCTGTCTGATAAATTTGCAATATATTTTTAGCATTTTTGTCTTCACGCTAAATTTTATGTAGTGCAAGGGACGAATTAATTTTAATTAAAGTCATAATTATATATACATATAATTATCTATCTATTCAGAAACACCCTGTATACTAAAACGTACATGGCACTTTTTACACGCTACCCCCGCAACTTTTTAATTTTGGCTTCGGCTAATAATTTATGCGGAAAGTCGTTCGTTTCTAGGCATATCTAGCACTCACCATTTTGTCTAGAGACAAATGACGTTGTAAAAGATATTTTGCTGTGAGACTCGCATAATGTACTCCAGTCGGTTCTCTCGTTCTAAAATTACAGGCGGTCAAAGGTAAAAATATTTTTTCTTTTCATTAAAAAAATTTCTGATTTTTTTTTGCTGTTTTTATTAAGCCATAAAGTGGTGTTTTAAAAAATTGCAAAAAAAACTCGATTTTAAAAGTCCCGAAAAATAGAGGGGTCTATCTCGGAAAATATTATACCTATGAGACTTCCGTTGGTGGGAGGTGAAAGAGAAAATCAAAAAGAGTCCCTCATGGAATGCTCCTCATAGAACAACAAAACGGCTCGTAAAGGTCCGCTGTGGGGCCAATTGATTGCTGCACATAGTTAAGTTTTACTTTCCTTCAGTTTAGGTTTAACTTCCTAGTTCAGGTTAGTCCAGTTCTGACAGCACATAACCGCTGCTCTTAAATATGAATTTTTCGCAATTTTTTTTTTTTACCCACAACTTTGATAGTCCGGACAGATGTCGTTTAGACATATATCGAGGCTTCCGTTTTATTGGAGTGATTTATTCATTTCTTACATGAAAGCAAGGATTTTATAAAACTATCATTTATTACAAAAAAGGTCAGGAACTTAGGAAAAATTTAATAAAAAAACAATTTTTTCTGCTATTGTTATTTTTGGGATATCTTTGGGGATTTTTGGGCTATGGTCCTTGGTAAACGAATGAGAAGTTCTTGAACATTTTCAGTAAAAAGTTAGGAAATTCTTGTGTTTGCGGTCTGGGCGATGTACGTAAAAGAAGTTGTTAAGCTACCAAGCTTTCGGAAATGTTTATTTCCTTGTTCAGGGCTACAAACAGAGAAATTGTATGTAGTTGTGAGGGCATTCTTAATTGTTGATTAATTTTACATCAATTAATATGCTACGTTCTTACTGCTAGTCATTCCTTAAAAGGCAGGGACAGCAACATGCTTTAAGATAGGTGATTAATGGCAGCAATTACTGGTGTTGTTAGTTATTGTGCCTTGGACGACAGCATCAACCATGGCCATATTGTTAACAGTAAAATCAGACGCAAAGAACAGGACCTGGAAGACCGAACACTTTAAAATCATTCAAAAAACCTAATTAAAATGACAAAACTGTGATGCGCGAACGAAAATTACAAAAACTTATTAATTTACGTATGTCTTGATAAAGATATAATTGTCAGGAAAGTCGGTCCGCCTCAGGAATGTTAGTATTTTTTGCAAATTTTCTGCTAAATTATTAACGATCGTACCAACGCGTCGCGAAAGGAAAGAGAGGATGCGCAAAAGGGGCACAACCGACAGCCAAACACCAAAGTACCTACGGGATGAAATTCCTCTTCACCATGCCATTCAGAAAGAAATGAATTTGGGAATTACGAATCAATTATTGCCGGTGTGTTAGAGTTTAATAAGCAGTTTGTTTCTTTTAAGAAAATGTTGTTGTCCTTATTATGTGATTTAAAAATATAGGGAGTCACCACTGTAAGTGTTAGAATTATTACTCAAGTCATGGGGATATTGTGCTTTTTGCAGTTTTTTAAGAGATTCGAATAGATGTTGCTGAGGTTCTCTATGTCTGTTCTCTTATTGATTGAGTTGGGGTGAGTTGCAATGTTAACCATCTCGAGGAAAATTCGTTTGTGATAATTTGTCTCTCTATCTAAGATCTTTGCGTCCTCAAACTTCATATGGTGGCCTGTGTCAAGGGTGTGTTGTGCTAGGGCACAGCCACCCTTGCTCAATCTGCAGTCACTCTTATGCGAGGCCACTCTACTATGCAAGATGTTTCCAGTCTGACCTATACCGGGTGTTGAATCGTCGAGCGGGACATAGGAAATCCCATGTAAATTTTGAAAGGGTCTCTTATTGGCTTTTCTAATTATTTTAGAGAACAATTCTATTTAGATTTTTCGGAGAACAACTAAAGGGACAACTTCAAGCATTTTTTATTAACCCGTTTACGAGTTATTCCCCATAACTTTTTGAATATTTTGTCTCCATACGGGGCGACAAGAAAGACACCCATCAAGTTAAGAGTTGGCTATCAAATAAAGTTGTCATTCAGAAATTTACTGCTTTTTTTATTATTGAAACTTGGACATTGAAAAAAGTAGCCATGAACTACTGTCCTGAAGAAAAAGTCCCTTTAGTTGTGATTTTTGGTGTTCTTAATAATAATAGACCCTATCGAAATTTACATCGAATTCCATATGTCCCGCACGACGATGCAACACCCTGTATATACCTATACAGAACCTGAACAGGGTACACAATAAACCACCCCTGATTGTTTCATGGGTTCATCTCTGACCTCCAATCTGCTATTAAGTGTTCCCACTGACTTGTAATTTTTTTTGAGCTAGTTAATTGAGTGCTGTGAAAAAGTTTTGTGGTTTTGCTGTGAATTTCTTTTATGTAGGGAAAGGCGAAATATTTAATTGGTACCTGTTGTGACTTGTGTGGTTGGCAGACTAAGGTTCATGTTGGTGAATTGGGAGTTGGTGAACTGAGAGAGTGAGTTGTTAGCATCTATGTTGATTCCAGTGGGTAGCTCCCCTATACGGGGAGAATTGAACAGAAGAGTGGTAATCAGTTTGGGTGGTTTGCAAGAGTTGTTGATTAGGATTTGTTTCAATTTGTTAAGATTACGTGTTCTGAATGAATTGTGTGAAATTTTTTCTATTCTAGTTTTGAGAACCAATACTAAATTGATTTTTGTTCTTTAGATGTAGTTAGAAATGTAGTTCGAAAAGATATCTTCCTGAATTGGTTGTTTTCTGGTACCAGTCTAAGATTATCTCCTGGATGTTCTGTCTGATTACAAGTGTGTCTAGAAAGGGATCTGAGTTATCCTTTTCTTTTTCTACTGTGAACTGGACATGTGGGTCGTAATTGTCTAGAGTTTTAAGGATGTTTTCTACTTGATCCACAGGCAAGGCTGTGATGATGTCATCAACATGCTTTTTTAGGAAGGAGGGGTGGAAATCAAGCTTTAATAGGCATTCATCCAATAAGGTCATCCATTACAAATTAGAAAAGGATTGGAGATAAAGTTGCGCCCATAGGTATGCCAAGGGTTTGTTTGAAATATTGCCCGTTGAAAGCACAATAAGTCGTATTCTATACAAGAGCCAACAGCTCTAGGAATTGGCTCTCACTCAGATTTGTGTTACTGCAAATCTGTCGCCACTCACCCGGGGACTTTCCTGACAATTATATAAGTTTTTGTAGAAAGCTAAAGAGGCCAAGAGCTAAAAGAGAGAGAACTAAAAGGGAAAATATTACTGAACTAACGTAACTAAAGGGCCATCAAGAAAAAACGAAACGCCCCTGATACGTCACTTGTATTATTATCGGGGGTAATACCACGAGAGCTTTAAAATTGCCGATAATTTTTCACGATTGCATGTTTTCCATAATTTCACGAGTCCTTTAGGACGAGTGAAATTTGCAAGGAAAACATGCCAGAGTGAAAAATTATCTGGTTCATTTTCAAGCTCGAGCGGTATTTAGTGAGATTATTTCTCGAATCAATTTAATATAGACAACGACATTGATTAAGGTTTAGGTTAGTGTAAGCGATAATACCACGTCGTCTAGACAACGTGGAATTACCGCTGTAATTTTTTGATAAACACACACTCCTTATGCGAAAATTAACGCATGATGAAATAATCATTTTAATTTCGTGTCACTATCAGTGACTAAAAGGTGGCCTCAGATAAAAGAGTCAGGCAGGACTATTGCCTTTTACTCTATCATCGCTGTAGACCGGTCCAGTCTGTAACAGAAATTTCAGCCACCTGTTTCTCTTCTAAACATCTTGAAGATTGCCCAGTCCTGAGTAGTGGCCATTTGTGGGTCCTGTTTAGAAGTACCCCGCTGACTGGAGCTCTTCAGACGCTCTTCTTGTCCTCTGAACGCTTCTTTCTTCTTCAGCTGTCACCCTTGCGGGCTGTCCCTTTTGAAGTGAAACAAATAATATAACAATTTGCAATCGCTATATCTCTGTAATACTTCAAGGTGGGGTTGGGTTGATTGGGTGGGTAAGAAGCTCACCCTGGTGAGTGCGCGGGATGTGGAAAGAGCTGGTTAGCCACGGTAGGTTTTACCACAGTATAGAGAATATCTACCAGTAACATCACTCGAAAGATTAAAGAAATTCCGAGATCAAAAGCGTTTTGCCGTCTTGTGCATTCGAGCGTGAAATCACTCATTGGGCAATGTATTCAGTATAGGCCGGTGGCGTAAAGTGGCCAAAGTTTGGTTTACTTTAGCCGAAATCTTAGGCGAAGTAAGAGGGAAAGAATTGTTAGCTAGGAGCGATCACGTGATAGAGTAACGCTATTGTTATATATTCCTTATACTGTGGTTTTACCCGGACTTTAAGAATAAATTCTCGCTGTCTGGGGGGGAATGTCTCGTAGGTGGGTGATTTGTCTGTCTCTTCTTTTCAGGGGTCCTGGCTTCTGTGGATCTGAAACAGAAAAGAAAATTAATTAAGTTTCGGCACCGCAAATTTAGCAAAAAATGCACTCATTGCTGAGAGTATTTCTTGCATTTGCTCCGCCGCTTGAGCGTAGTCCTGTGGCAGTTAGATATTGCCTGCGGGGGCTTTTGGCTGGTTGCTACTAGCCGCTTCTGCGTAGCTCTTATTTGGAACTCTTTGGCTGTTCTGTTGCCTTTGAGGAGCCTTTTCTGGCTTTCTTTCAGCGGGGTTTTCGTTACAGCTCGATAGCTAGCTGGGTGGGGGCCACCGCAGTTGGCTGGAGTCTCCTTGGTTTTTCTGCACTCTCCTGAGTGGTGATCTCCTCCGCATTTTACGCATCTGGCCGCTGCTGTGCAATACCTCTTCACGTGCCCGTAACGCTGGCCTCGGTGGCACATTTGGGGGCTGTTTCGTCTCTTTTGTGGCTCTACTATGACCGCTAAGTCGCAGCAACGAGTCAGCTTCTGCATAGTCTCTCTCATATCCTTCTTCACTTGCACCAGCCTTACAGGCAAGAGTTTCTTGACTCTAAAGCTGTGCATCTGTTGGACAGAGAATGTAACTATGCCTTGGGCTGCCAGGTCCTATTCGACATCTTTGCTGCTGTACACTATTGGTACGCCTTTTATAACCAGACGTTCGGTTTTGTCTTCTTCTAAGGTGTGCGTGTGGTACTCCTTTTTTGTGTCAGTCAGCATCTTAATGAGCTGCCTGTAATCTGTCGACGTTTCTGGTATAATAGCAAGTCCATTGCGTGTCATTTTGGCTTTCGAGTATTTAATATTTGTATTTCCAAGACGTTTGCTGATTGAAGGCCAGTCATTTGCGTTTTTCAACACCACAAGTGGGACCTTTGGTGTTGCGCTTTTGTCTTTTGCCAGTTTTTGCAGGTTTTCCGATGTCTTTTTAGTTGATTGGTTCTTGCTGTTTCCAGCAATTGCCATCTCTTGATCGTGTCTCCTCGAACATATCCTCGATAATTTTGCTCGTGGGAAATCCCTTTGCCGTTCTTCTTTGGCTTTTTCCTTTTAACATTGGTCTTGTTCACGTTTCTTTGTAACTCTTCTAACATTTGGGTTTGTCGGGCCATACGCATTTCCATCTCTTGGATTTTTCTTTGCATATTGATATTCTCTTCCTTGAGTTTGGCGTTTACTCTTCAAGTCCATATAAACTCATGACATCATTTTTGCTTTCTTTGCTCTCCGTCTTTTTCTTTTTTGGAATTCTTCGACAAATTCGTCATCATAATCCACCCATCTGGGTGCTTGAAGTCGGTGCAAGTCCATTGTCTTGGCTTTCCTCCGCTGACACTCTGACTGCCGCCGAACGTCGCTCTGACGAATTTTTATTTAGCTGTGAAAACAGCTGTGAAAATGGCAGTTGCCTAGGCTTTAGCGCTAAGAAACACCGCAGCCTGAGCGCGCACACACTATCACACAGCACTTCGAAACGGCACTCCACCACGCCACTACCGGCCTGAACCACTCCACGAACTAGAATCATTTTAATGTATATCCTCCTAACAGTTCATATAACATACTACTAATGTGAACGTTTAGATAGCAGGTGTAGGACAAGAAGCTACTTCCCTTTTTTGAAAATGCCAACGTTTTGACCTTTAATTCAGGTCTTCCTCAGGGCTAAAATACAATAATAGTATGTACATTGGCGGTAAAAAACACTAATTACAAAGAAGAAAAACGACTAACAAAAGTATACAAATTAAAACACAATACATGAGTAAAAATAAATTCTCCTATTCTATTTATATGGGTCCGTGCATACTAGAGATATGTTGCAAAGGCCCACTTAGGAAAAAAAAAAGAAAGAAAAAAGATGTGTCGTGCTTACCTTTTTCAATCAGAGAAGCTTGTCATCAACACTACTTACACATCTACGGACTTATAGTACACTTAGACGAGACACCACAGGACCACACAACAGCTTGAGAGGAACCCAACAACTAAGCGAAACGGAAACAGACAGATATCAGTGGCCCAGGAATGTATGTAATGTTTGGCCGATTTCAACGAGTATATTGTATCTGTGTGCTATCAAAAGAGATGTATAGGATCTATAGTTATTTATATTATTTACTAATTAATGTTATTCGAAAAGATGGAAAACAAAATTGATTATTTTTCCGCATTTTGATCCTTCAAGTGATGCAACAGGTTTCAATACAAGATACTTAAATTCGGGTGTCGGTTATGTCGTTGACCGTGTCGTTAATGTAGACGTGGACCATTTCGCTGAGTGTTCTCTTTCGGTAATTGACTTCCCGATCTAGGATAGAGGTATTCGGGAAGTCGAAATCATGATTAAAAACGATATGATGTTGGGCAAGTGCGGTTTTCTCTCTCTTCTGTCTGTTGAGTTCCCTGCAGTCATACTCATGTTGGTCATACACATAGTCTGCTCTTCAAATATTGTCGTGTTATGCATATGTCACAATTTATACATAGTATCTTATAAATTAGTTCAGAATACCGAAAGAGTCAATTAGTGAATTACCGAAAGAGAGCAATCAGCGAAATGGTCCACATCTACATTAACGACAAGGTCAACGACAGAACCAATACCCAGAATTTGAGTATCTTGTATTGTAACCTGTTGCATCACTTGCAGGATCAAAATGAGGAGAAATAATCAATTTTGTTTTCCATCTTTTCGAATAACATTAATTAGTAAATAATATAAATAACTATAGATTCTATACATCTCTTTTGATAGCAGACAGATACAATATACTCGTTGAAATCGGCCAAACATTACATACATTCCTGGGGCACTGATATTTGTCTGTTTCCGTTCCGTTTAGTTGTTGGGTTCCTCTCAAGCTATTGTGTGGTCATCTGGTGTCTCGTCTAAGTGTACTATAAGTCCGTAGATGTGTAAGTACCGATATGGTACTTTATTTTAATTTTCATGACAAGCTTCTCTGATTGAAAAAGGTAAGCACGACACATCCTTTTTCTTCCTTTTTTTTTCCTAAGAGGGCTTTTGCAACTTATATCTTCATAGTATGCACGGATCCCATATAATTAGAATAGGAGAATTTATTTTTACTCATGTATTGTGCTATTTGTATACTTTTGTTAGTCGTTTTTCTTCTTTGTAATTAGTGTTTTTTACCGCCAATGTACATACAATTATTGTATTTTGGCCCTGAGGAAGACCTAAATTAAAGGTCGAAACGTTGGCAATTTCAAAAAAGTGAAGTAGCTTCTTGTACTACACCTGCTGTCCAAACGTTCACATTAGTAAATAAAAGACGCTAAGCACAAATGATAACATACTACGTTCAGGTTCGTTCAGTTATGTGACGCCAAACGACTTTGTTTTCCTGTGGGGAGTAAAGCGGCCTTTAAGAGGCTGCATTTCTATAAGAGGGGTCATCCATAAGGGATTTGATTTTTCATGAGGGTCTCTTTGATTAGGTTAGTTCAGCTCACTTCAGTTAAGTATTCCTTTGTTCAGTTATATTTTTCCCCTGTTCAAGTTAAGTTAAGTAAAATTTTTTATCCAAAATAAAAAAAAATCTTGAATGAACAACTTTGAAAATGTTTGTTTAAAGGTAGTAGACAATGGTGTACTCTTAAGCGAAACATCTTGGACTTCCATTGTCTTTATTGTTTTTTACACGACGTTTCGAGCAGTGCTCATTTTCAAGCTCTGCTCATTTTCAAGTGAAACTGAGCATTAAGCTCGAGGCTACTTGCTTATGTAAGAACACAGCTAACCACGCCCACCATTCCTATTGGCCGGATCGTGGCCACCGTCGCGCGTCAAGCGACCAGCACTTGTCCGCCATATCAACGGATGCGAACCGAAGAGAAGTCGCAATTTAGTTTACTAAAGATGCCCTCATTGCTTCCAATGAAGACTGCTTTCTTAAACTTTCGTTTCTTCGAGTGCGGTTCCGTATGCGCGTAAAAGCCTTCAAGATAGTCTTTTCCGTATAACCATTTTGCATCAAATCCTGTTTAATATTCTGAAGTTTTAATTATTCCCATTTTTGTTGATGCATGATGGTTTGAAAGGCAGTTCAGGTACTGTCCCGTGTTCGTGGGCTTATTGTAAACAGAAGTTGTTATATGACCCTCCGATTTACTCTCCAGTACATTCATAAATGGCAGGCAGCAGTTATTTTCAGTTTCCATTATGAATTATTTAGTTGGTCTTATATTATATAAATGGTTCAGGAACTCTTGCAACTGCCTGTCATTTCCGTCCCACACAATAAAAATGTCATCAACATACCGGAGTCAGACTTTGGGTTTATGCGTAGCTTTTTCAATGGCGTGTGTTTCAAACCACTCCATGTAAATATTTTCCATAACCGGTGATAGTGATGAACCCATCGAAAGCTGTGAATCTTGATCCTCCTGCTCAAGAAACAGTAAAACATACGAACGGTTTTCAAAACTGAAAATACATTAAGAAGCGTACTTTCTAAAAGCAAACCGGAAAATTCAAATCAGCAAAAAGATTGTATATATCAGATCCCGTGTGAGTGTGGCATGTCGTACATAAGAGAAACCAAGCGTCCTTTGCATGTAACAGTTCAGGAACAAAAGTTGGGTTTCTTGGGTAGTCGGTCTGGGCGACAAGTATTAAAACTCCTAAACTGCCAAGCTTTCGACAATTTTTATTGTCTTCATCAGGGCTATATTACAGTAAGTGCAAATAAGTCACAATAAGAGGCTACAATGGTTATAGATAGTTTACCGTCTATTGTTTTATGTCTGTGTGGCTCCCGCAACAGAAAAATGTTAAAAAAGGTATTAAAAAGACGGACACACGTTTACGACAGACATTGTTGAATTATGTACCGTACGATGATGGGACATTTTTATTTAAGGAAATAATTCAACAATGTCTGTCGTAAACGTGTGTCCGTCTTTTTAATACCTTTTTTAACATTTTTCTGTTGCGGGACCCACACAGACATAAAACAATAGACGGTAAGCTATGGTGATCCGGCCAATAGGAATGGTGAGCGTGGTTAGCTATGCTAGTACATAAGCAAGTGGCCTTGAGCTCAATTTAATGCTCAGTTTCTCTTGAGAACGAGCAGAGATTCCACTGCTCCAAACGTCGTGTACAAAACTCAATAAAGACAATGGAAATCTAAGATGTTTCGCTTAACTTTGAAAATGTTGTATATGTTCTCAGGAACTGTTAGGTAAAATAAGGAAAACTTGAAAATCGAGGGGTGAAAAAGTTCACCAGGCTCTGGTGAGCTCCAGTTATACACATTCTAGAGTCTACAAAACTCATTGCCTTTTCTTTTAGAACATTTAATGGAATTATAACTGTGTCTCTGGGGATCTCGTTTATTTCGGCGCAGTACATGACGTACTGTAATAAAGAGATACCCATGAAAGTAAAATAATAAAAAAAAAACCTATTAAAATTGTTGCAGTTCTTAACTTATTTGAAATGTTGCTTTTTCAACTAAGAGTATGTGTTGGATACACTATAGATATATTTTATACATATGTGTATGCACCAGAGGCATATTTAGAATATGTTTGTCCTCTATCACACATCGTTATTTTATCGATGTAAAAATGTATTTGTAACGATGTTTTTGGACGCCTTAATGATCAAAGAGTCAGGAAAAAATCTAAATTATACATGTGGAATTATATATAATGTAATATGTACTGATAAGATGTTAATAAATTCCTATTGTTACATAACTGAAAACGAATCGTAGTGTTAGAAGGACGTTGCAAGGGTTCAGTAGTGAAGAATAACCCTTGATCAACAACATGAACAAAGTGCTTTCGCGTTAGTTTTTTGTAGATCGAGTTATCAAATATTTAGGTACAAATTGACATTCGCCATTTTATTTACGTTTAATTTTTACCATACAATGATTGTTATTTCTCAGCGAGCTTATGCTAATATGTTGGCATTTCAAACACTTTACAAACAATATTACTGGCAATCCTTATGACAAATCCACAACAATGATTAGTGTTGATCATTGATGTTTCGTGAGCTGCGGCCTAAATTACTATTTTTTAACGTTAAGTCTAAGACATGTATATTTTCATTGAAGATTGTGAGATTATATTACAAAGTTATTTTTCCCAATATTATATAATACTGTTATATATAACAACGAACCCTGTGTAATCAATCAACACACTACCACAAAGAAGTGTTTGTGGTTGGTCTTAACTGCAATACTCCGAGTATTTATACATGGTTTCGTTTTTTAGCTAAACCTATTATAAGAGCATAGATGATGTTAGACTGTGGCTGTATGTTTTATATATCACAATTATTTTCAGCATGCATTTTTGAAGCTTGTATGTTAATTGTTAATAATAAAAATTTAAATAAACATAATCTGGTTGTAGTTTTTCTTGTGTTATCGTTTGATTAGGTGACCATTGTATGCCCGCTTTTCTTTCGTGTTTAACTACTCGTATACTACCTAGCTTTGCTGGTTCTTTTTAATTTTCCTTATAACATACTTTTTAGTCATCGATGAGAGTTTTGTTCCACTTTTGGAACGTAGAAAACTCTCACAAACTCTCGCATCTTTTCATCCCTTGATTTAACAGCAGCACTTTTCATTTTTGCTTAGTTTGTTTTGCTCCGCACAACTCGAGTAATGTTTTCTCGTTCTTCGCGTTCTTTTTAGGAACCGCAGCAGCAGCAGCCTCAAATCTCGCTCCCCAATCGGCCAAAAGGAAAAGCCTCCGCTTTCGATGACGAGCCACTGCCCCACGAAAACCCGAGTGCTGAGCAGAACGTTTCCAAGCCGAAACCTCAATCTCCTAAGCAGGAAGGAAACCAAAGCACTGGCTGGTTTGGTGGCATTTTTAGCAAACTGTCCATGAAACCTAAGAATCAGATTAAATTGCCCGATGATAAGAATCCCAAGGTAAGCTGAACTGAATAATCTTTTAATGTTTAATGACAAAATAAAAATTGACAATCCTATAAAGAGTTCAAATTAGATGGTAAAAATTGCTTAAAATAAGTTGCAATATGGGTAATCTGTTTAATTTATTGACTACTTTTCCCTAAAGAAAATCTAGAGGTTATAGAGATTCTTGATACATTATTATATATTTTTTTGCAATTTGCCATCACCATTTTGTTCACAATAGTTATTTTGGTTACGTACAAAAAATAACCGCCTTTTGCGGCTGAAAAAAATGAATGTTGGCCTGTCAAGTCTCCCTCGAAGAAACGTCATAAAAATCATAAAATTTTAAATTACGTTAGTCTTTACTTTCGACCACGTTACTATCATGCGTTCAAAAAAAACCTCAAGTAGGCCATGGAATTAGAACACTAGGTCTGAGCTGACTTCATAAAAAAATTGAAAGTCGGAAATGTCATAAAATGTTCCATTTTCATTTTTTTTATTAACTTATCTCAGACAAGAGTTTTAATTTCATGGCCTGGTAATTTTTTTTTATGAACACCCTTTATAATGACCAGGCGCAGCGTGCACACATATTAATAATTTTCTTAACATGTGTGGAGTTTGTTTTGTTTTCATGTTTATCGAGAAGTTTATTTTGCTCTTGCTCTTGTCAAGGAAGCACAAAAGAGTAAGTTGATCGTGAAATTGAAAAAGTAAAAAATTGACATGAACGATAGTTAACTTGCAATATTCATTTATTTAGAAGATCGACAATTGCTGCAAAATTGGTCACTTTCGATTCTTTGTTACGTTTTTACGGTGCTGGTCGGTATTAAGCATCACGTAATTTCGAGGTTTTTTGAAATTTACAATAGACAGGGCATCAAATTAAGTAGGTCAAAGTAACAAAATTTGCGGAATATTCATATTTGTACTAAAAAAATGGTTCAAATACATAAATCATATAAGATGATAATGGACCGAATAAATCCAACTTCCATGACCGCGCTGATACAGACGGAGGACCAGAGACTCTCAAGAGTGAGGTTCTATTTGCAATAAAATCCGTAAAAACCAAAAAAGCCAGCGGACCTGATAACATCCCAACGCAGCTGTTTCAAATGATCAAAGAGGAAAACATTGCAATCTTGGTCAAACTGTTTAATGCGGTGTACACGACTGGAGACATACCGGAAGATTGGCTGAAATCCGTATTCATTCCCATTTAAGAAAAAACAACGAGCAAAACGATGCAGATAGACTAATAAGCCTTATGAGCCACACCTTGAAGGTCTTTCTCAGGATTATTCACGGGAGGATACGATTCAAATGTGAGGCAGATTTGGATGCAACCCAGTTTGGATTTAGGAACGCTTTAGGAACTAGAGAGACACTGTTTGCTCTGAACATACTACTAAAAAAATGCCATGACCAGCGCAAAGACGTTTTTGTGTGTTTTGTTGATTACGAGAAGGCCTTCGACAGAGTGCAACACAGAAAACTTAGACATCTTAAGAAACATGGAGGAACAGCAGGGACGTTAGAATTATCGAAAATTTATACTGGAGACAGAAAGCAGCAGTACGACTAAACGGAAAGCTCACAAAAGAAAGCCAAATTCTACGAGGCGTCAGACAGGGCTGCATACTGTCACCACTGCTTTTTAACATATATTCAGATAAAATCTTTAAACGGGCTACTCAAGAACAAAAAATGAGAGTACAAATCAATGAAGAATATATATATACGATACGATATGCTGACGACTAAACAATCTACTAAATATGCAACTATACTGTGTAAACATCTACTAAACTGTGTAAACGCAGAATTACAAGAAATACATAAATATCAACAAGACAAAATTTATGGTATTCAATCGACAACCACATCTTGATGCTGCACTACAGATCGGTACGAAAAATATAGACAGAGTAACCCACTTTAAATACCTTGGATGTTATATCACCGAACATTTAAATTCAGATATAGAAATAAGATGTAGAATAGAGACAGCCCGAACAACATTCCGGAAAATGAAATCACTATTCTGCAGCAATTGCATTATCAAATCTGAACCTAAAATTACGGCAGAGAATTGTAAAATCCTACATATGGTCGGTGTTGCTGTACGGGGCAGACTTTCCCACCGGATGTGCCTGTACTCATTACTGTAAAATTTCTTTACGATATCTAGTCCTGTAAAAAGCTATTTACCGGATTAAAATCAAGTACGTAAAAGTGTCCTAAATGATACAGTATGAAGTTAAAATGTTTACCGCACGCTAAGCCAAATTACATACAATTTAAAGCTTTATTAATCTGAGCGTTACTTTTGCATAAGTTCTATGCATTTGCATAACCTCTAATTCTTGTGTTGTTATTTTTTGCTGAGTTGAAATAAATTGATTGCGTTTTTTCTATACTTATCTCAATGCATTAGGGTTCAACGGACATTTAGCACTAGTAATTAGGTACTTACCACACGTGCATGCGTATTAAAGTTAACCCACGTTCATATTTAATTGAACTCACAGAAGACAACAAAGTAAACACACATGCGCTCGTAGGAAATTGACTATCTACGTAGAAGAATTAAAAAAAAAATTGGTCGTCACCGGTTTTCGAACCCACGACCCCAAGTTCACAAAGTAGGTGTGTCAACCACTAGACCATGCATTACTTTTGTTGTCATGTGTTAAACCAAAATAAGTTCGGATTAATTACAGTTTGACAAATGTCAGTTTTGGTGTTTTTAAAAATAAATTTACAGACAAAATAGAAAATAGGGATAATAACCTTCAAAACATATAATCAGAATGGTCTTATCAGACAAAATTTTAGATGCATCAAATAGGTACGGTCTTCCAGTGACTTATCGTAAAAGCACTAACACTTATAAATAATTTCATGATGTTGGCAGACGTGCGTGTAAAAGTTTTTAACGCACGTGTGCGGTAAAAGTTTTTATTTCATACTGTCCGGTATATACGTCCTACATGCATCGATTTGAGTCCGGTTCCGGTAAAATGGAACTCCGGTAAAATGGAAAAGTCCGGTAAAATGGGACTTTACCGGACAAGTCCAGTAAAGGTTGCTAGGTAACCGATGCTAGAGAGTTATCGTATAATATAAAATATTACATTACTTAAATTTGTTTAAGATTTTGTCAAATGCTCAGTTGGCGACGTCAAAATTTGTGCGCAGTAGTTACGACGTTTGATATTACTTGTCATTATATTAACCATTAAGGGCGACTTTTACAAGTTCAAGTAAAACTTCAGATTGAAGATAAAACACCAGACTTGATGTACATTGGATTGTTTACCTGACAGATAAACAATGCAATGTAGGTTATATCTGGAGTTTTATCTTCAATCTGAAGTTTTACTTGAACTTGTAAAAGTCACCCTAAAACAAATCAACGATCATTTTGTGATATTCGAAAGGAGCCTCTAAGTTATTCACTGAAATTCAAACATTTCCCCAATGCCCAGCAGAACCGACTTACTTCAAAGTACTACGTATATTTGAAGACAAAAGCACATTGTTGATCATTTAATGCTGACGTCTCCATCATTTTCCTCATTAGGAAAAGACTTCTGGAAGGAATTTAAGAAACATCTATTAGACGTATGTAGTAATAATTTTAATAAAAAATAAATTGTGATAATAAAGTTTTAAAACTATTGGCTGCATATTTTCAAAAGTTTATTTTGGTACCATAAATAGCGTAACTTTAAATCATTATGCTATAGCTCTCGAATTATGAATTTTGACAGTGACAACAATACAGACACCGCCAAATGTCCATAAATCTAATTCTTACGAGGTAATTTGTTCATTTAATTTCTAAATAATAAAAACAGTATGAAATAAAATATTGTACGATACACGTCCATTAGGTGTTGTTACAGTACTCGTATAACTTTCGTCAAAACCTCGTACTGTAACAAGTCACCTACTGGACTTGTGACGTAAATTACTATTACCGCACACAAATTTAACGAACTAAAGTAGGGGAGACGGAAAAGATTAAGAGAAATTGGCTCGTAGGAAAAATATTGTACCTAACACGTGCGGGAAGTACTCTACCTCACTCGATTGCTGACCGTTCATTGCAATCAGCATGCGGTAAAGCATCACTTCCCGCACTTGTTAGGTAAATAACTAATTGCAATTTTCTGTCTGCTTAAAGTTCTGTTTACTATGTTTTATATCGTTTTTTGTTGATTATCGCTTTCCATCATCCGGTTACCGAAATAGACCTTTTTTTGCTTGCGGTGCTCGCGCTTTTTGATTTTATATACGATATTCAGTTCAAGATTATTACTGTTCCGGGACATCCAGAATAGGTCTTTCAATTTGCCGCTAATACTAACTATTTTAGGGGTTAGCCAGCCCTTTTTATTGGTATGATGCTGTTTCCTAGTCTTAACAGAATAATTGCAATCAATTGCCCATAATATAACAACTACCACATAGAAATTAGTATTTATTTGTAGACACATTAGAACTTTTCTTGACGATTTGAACTAGTAAAGCTAGTAGCACGACGTAATCATATCAAGGATCAGTTGAATAGATTTTCTCAATTTTTAGTTGCTTTCTCACCATCAGAATTGAGCGAATTAAAGCTACGAACCCAGAAGTTAGAATCGCTTTTGGATCTCTTCAATGAAATTCAACTAGACATAGAATGTTTGGATCCAACTTCGGATGAGAATGAGGAATGTAGGGAATTTGAATCACATTTCTTTCAGGTCTTGGCGAGAGCGTGGCGTGAGATTGCCTAATTTGGGTTTGTCTAAATTTAAGGGTGAATTTGAGAAGTGGACTCAATTTTCAGAAACGTTTGATTTGTTAGTGCATAAAAATCAATATTTGGACGATATACAAAATTTATAGATTATATTATTACTAATATATATATTAGATTGCCTTGAAGGTGAAGCTAGAAATATTTTGGATTGTTTCGAGGTTACGCAAGTTAATTATCCGATAGCTTTAGATTTGTTAGAGAAGCGATATCAGAATAAACCAGTGATTATTCAACGGCATTTGGGATCTTTAGTGGACATGCCCACAATAAACCATGAATCAGCTAGCTCGCTACGAAACATAAATGATCTTTTGGGAAAACATTTGCGTGCATTGAAGGCTTTGGGTGAGCCAGTAGATACTTGGGACAGACTGTTGATATTCCTTACAGCGAGGAAATTAGATTCAAACACTAGAAAAGAATGGTAAGAAAAAACAATTTCAGAATTCGCAGGAGTCCCAGGTATGTCTGACTTTACCAACTTTTTGACAAATAAATGTTGTGTTTTGGAAACTGTCAGTGCCAATATTAATCAAAGTTCTAAACCGCGTTTCAAGGCAGGTCAGAAACGTGATGGCAATTGTCATATTGCATTAAATAGTCAGAACCGTAAAATAAAATGCGAAATATGTAAAGGCTGTCATTTTGTTTATTCTTGCGATCAGTTGTTAGCTTTGTCAGTAGCTGACCGCATTACAAATAGACTGGGAGCCAGCGACCGTTTAGTGTTAGTCATTTTAGAAAAGCTCAAAATGTTATCATCCGCTTAATTTGGTATCACTAATAAGGGAATGGATCTCCAGCTGACTCACTTCCGGGGGATGTAGCTGCGGCAGCCTCTTCGACACGTAAAAAAATAATTAAAAAAAAACTTATTTTAGAAAAGCTGAAACTTTGTTGACATGTTTATTATGTTGCACACAAATAGAAAAACGTATCCAGCTGACTTGAGAGTGGGGGATTATGCCCCAGCTGGTCACGTGAACATGTCAAAAATATGCATTTGGTGAAATTTCATTCGAATTGAGCTTGTTACGTTCTTAGGGGATTGCAAGCGTGCCCTTCCGATCAAAAAACAGCAAAAAAGATTTCCGAATTTTTTTTGAAAATGTTCAAAGGGGGGAAGTTGTCACGACTTTTTTCACATATCTCAACTTTGACGGCCTGTAACTTAAGAACGCCTGGACCGATTAGAGTGAATCCTACTGTTTTGTCCTTTTCTTGATGCCATCTTTCACCTGCCACCATCGGAAGTTCCGTAGGTGCAATATCTTCGGCGATAGACCCTTCGGAAATTGATTTTTAGGCCCATTTGGAATCGCGTTTTTGGACTATTTTTAAAAACCTCTTTATAGGGTAAATTTATTCGAATTGAGTTTGTTACTGCGAACGAGCCATTCCGATCAAAAACAGCAAAAAAAAATCCGATTTCTTTTTTAAAAATGTCCCAAGGGGGGTAATACGACTTTTTTCACATTTCTCAACTTTGACCCCCCTGTAACTTGAGAACGCCTGGACCGATCGGAGTGAACTCAACTGTTTTGTCCTCTTCTTTCACCTCCCACCATCGAAAGTTCCGTAGATGCATAATGCAAAAAAAATCCGATTTTTTTTTGAAAATATTCAAAGGTGTTACGACTTTTTTTACATTTCTCAACTTTGACCCCCTAGAACTTAAGAACGCCTAGACCGATAGGAGTGAATCCAAGTATCTAGCTGATAAAATCAAAGATGCAGCTCAAGTTGGCCACGCGGACAGCGTTGTCTCTTTGATGGCAGCAACTGGACACTTTTTCCCCCACTAATGTAAAGCTAGATATTTTTTTGTCTCATTTGTTAAGTTAACTAGTAGTTTACCAAATTTCAGCTTTTCTGTTCACTGAATGCATATTTTTCACTTGTTAACGTGACCAGCTGGGGCATAATCCACCACTCTCAAGTCAGCTGGATACGTTTTTCTATTTGTTTACAACATAATAAACATGTCAACAAAGTTTCAGCTTTTCTAAAATAAGTTTTTTTCTATTATTTTTTTACGTGTCGAAGAGGCTGCCGCAGCTACACCCCCCGAAAGTGCGCCAGCTGGAGATCCATTCCCTTATTTGTGATACCAAATTAAGCGGAGGAGAACATTTTCAGTTTTTCTAAAATAACTAACACTAAACGATCGCTGGCTCCCAGTCTAAAAGATTAGATCATTAAAGCTTTGTTTTAACTGCTTACGTTCAGGTCACGTTATCAAAGGTTGCAAATCTTTTGGCTGTCGAAAGTGTAGAGGTCGCCATAATACCCTAGTACATAACGAAAACCTTGTAGATCGGCGCTTGAATGAAAATAATAATATGTCTGAAGGTATTTAAAACCATAGATCGATAAATGAGTCGCAGGGAGCAAATAATGCTTGCTTGACTGCTGATGATTCAGGGGTTTGCGGATTGGTAGGGACCGCTTCTCAGGGAAAATCAGATTCAGGGCAGATTTTGCTGTCTACTGCAATTCGAGTTCGAGTTAGAAATGAGAGTGGTGATTTTGTTGAATGTCGCGCTTTATTGGATGGTGGATCACAGCTGAATTTTATGACTGCTGAATTAGTTGGAAAACTTCAATTAAAGCAAGAGGAAGTTCGAGCTTCAATATTAGGAATAAATCAAATGTCATCAAACATAATAAAACATCGCACGTCTTCGGTAATAAAATCTTGTTACAATAATTTTCAAGCAAAATTAACTTTTCTTGTTTTGGATAGCATAACATCAAAAATTCCTTCGAGATCTTTTGATAGTTTTGATTTGAGCATTCCTCCTAATATACGTTTAGCTGATCCTGATTTCAATATATCTTCGAAAATGGACCTTTTAATTGGAGCAGGTTTATTTTTTGAATTACTTTGTGTAGGGCAGATTAGTTTGGGAAAACAAATGCCTACTCTTCAAAAGAGCGTTCTAGGATGGATTACATCAAGTCCAGTTTTTGGATTGCCTCTTGAACCAGTTAAATCCCTTTCTTGTCACGTAGTCGATCAGAATATTGAAAAACAATTAGAACAATTTTGGACTATAGAAGAAATAAGTAATAGAAAACATTTTTCACGCGAAGAGTTAGAATGCGAGCAGAATTTTGTTGACACAACAACACGTGATGAAAGCGGAAGATTATGCGTTACTTTACCGGTTAAGGATAATTTAAAGAATTTAGGGGATTCTTTTGAGAATGCACTTAAAAGATTTTTATTATTAGAGAAGAAATTAGACAATAATCTGGCGCTTAGGCAAGACTATCATATCTTTATGGATGAGTATATCAGCTTGGGACATATTCTAAAATAGAAAATCCCAATGTTTAGTCTGAATATTCATATTACTTTCCTCATCACGGTGTAATTAAAGCAGATAGTTTGACAACAAAATTGCGTGTTGTTTTCGATGGTAGTGCCAAATCTTCTAGTGGACTCTCACTGAATGATTGTCTAAAAGTGGGACCTTGTATTCAGGATGATCTTGTTGATATTTTAGTGCGATTTAGACAGTATGAAGTGGTTATCACGGCAGATGTCGCAAAAATGTATAGGCAAGTAAAGGTCATTCCAGAGCAACGGGACTTGCAGCGAATACTTTGGCGCTCGAATGGAGATTCGGAAATTCATCATTTTCAATTGAATACTATCACTTACGGTACTTCATCGGCTGCCTATTTGGCCATCCGTTGCCTCCATCAAATAGCTTATGACTTGAAAGATAGATTGCCCGAGATCAGTGAGATCATTTTAAAATCTTTCTACGTAGATGACTTATTGCTAAGTACTGACCCATCGGAACGAGCCATTGAGATCGCCAAGCAGCTTTCTTTTGAGCTCAGTAAGTACGGCTTTCCCCTTCGCAAGTGGTCTTCAAATAAAGTTGAAGTGTTGAATAGTTTAGCTAGTCAGGAAAGTTGTCTAGATTATTTGTTTAATGATGGCGATAATATGAAGGTGTTGGGTCTTCAATGGCAGTCGAATGCTGATATGTTGCATTCGATTGTCCAAACGATTAATTTTGTCAATCGTGTCACAGATATTCGACCCATTGGGTTTGATAGGTCCAATTATCATAAAGGCTAAAATTTTATTGCAGAAACTTTGGCAGCTGCAATTGGGCTGGGATGAGTCGATACCTTTAGATGTATCTGTACCTGATACCTGTATCTGCGTTCTATGGTGGCTTCTGGTGAAATTGTGGTTCGTCTTATTTGTGCCAAATCACGAGTAGCACCCATAAAAAAGATCAGCATTCCCAGACTAGAGTTGTGTGGAGCTTTATTGTTGGCTCGTTTGTTTTCAAAAGTCATAGCAGCATTGAATATCTCAATTAGTAGAACCTTCTTGTGGACCGATTCCATATCGTGGTATCCATATCGATAGTGCTATCGTGGCTTACTGAGCAGCCCTGTAAATGGAAAGTGTTTGTCGCGAACAGGGTGTCAGAGATTCAAACGCTCACTGCAAAGGCTCATTGGGGTCATGTTGCATCGCAAGATAACCCTGCAGATTTTATTTAATTGTGGTGGTCTGGTCCTGTATGGCTTTCCGAGGTGGAGGAACATTGGCCTAGGGTTTTTGTTCCGAATGACTGTGAAATTTCGGAAATGAAACACAATAGTATTAGTCTTATAAAAGTCAATTTAGACTGTTCAGTTATTGAGAAGTATTCATCTCTAAGGGTGACTTTTACAAGTTCAAGTAAAACTTCAGATTGAAGATATAACTCCAGATATAACCTACATTGCATTGTTTATCTGTCAGGTAAACAATGCAATGTACATCAAGTCTGGTATTTTATCTTCAATCTGAAGTTTTACTTGAACTTGTAAAAGTCGTCATTAGGGTGACTTTTACAAGTTCAAGTAAAACTTCAGATTGAAGATAAAACTCCAGATATAACCTACATTGCATTGTTTATTTGTCAGGTAAACAATGCAATGTGCATCAGTTCTGGTATTTTATCTTCAATCTGAAGTTTTACTTGAACTTGTAAAAGTCGCCCTTAATAAGCTTGTTCGAGTTGTAGCATTTTGTATAAGATTTTATAATAATTGCAGATCAGTGACAAAGAAACTTGGGGAAATTTCAATTGAGGAATTTTAACTGGAGATTTTTAGTTCTGAGATCGCTTGTATTCAGAGTTCTCTTCCAGTACAAAATCAAAGTTCGATTAAGACTCTCAACCCTTTTTTAGATAATAATGGTGTGTTGCGTGTTGGAGGACGAATTAAAAACTCAACTGAACCCTACGATATCAAGTTTGCTATCATCCTACCTCAAAAACTTGCTTTAACACGATTAATTTTAAACGATCAGCACCATAAGCAATTGCATGCTGGAGCTCAAGCTATACTGACGTCGTTGCACAGAAAGTTCTGGCCTATTAACGGTAGAAAAGCTGTTCGTAGCGTCCTTGCAAAATGCATTACATGTTTTAAAGTAAGACCTCGTTTTGAACATCAAAAATGGGCGATTTACCTACCGATCGGGTAGTTGCTCAAAGACCTTTTTTAATTTCTGGGGTAGATTTTGCTGGTCCGTACAATTTAAAAGATGGAAAGCTTAGAAACCGTATGTTTCGTAACAAAAGCAGTTCATATAGAATTCTAGTAAGTGATTTAACAACGCATTCATTTATTAATTGCTTAAAAAGATTTGTCTCCCCCAGGGGCTTATGTAAGCGAATATATTCTGATAGTGCGTGAATGAGTTTGAAAGCATCAATAATTTTTTATTACATTTAAAAGATAATGAAGAATTCCATAGATTTTGCCTAGGATCACGTATAGAATTTAAAAATATTCCAGCAAGAAGTCCACATCACGGCGGATTGTGGGAATCCTCGATAAAATCAGCAAAATTTCATTTAAATAGCGTGCTGGGAAACGCCAACCTCACTTTTGAGGACCTAGATACTCTTTTTACACAGATTGAAGCAAGTCTTAATTCTCGTCCTTTAACCCCATTATCCTCCGATCCTAACGACCTACTTCCCCTTACCCCCGGTCACTTCCTTTTCGGGGACTCCTTGCATGCAGTGCCAGAGCGTGATGTGTCAGATAGACTGACAAATCGACTAGACCACTATCACGCACTCCAGAAGATATATCAACAGTTTTGGCATCGTTGGTCCTCAGATTATTAATCACAGTTGCAGCAGCGTAATAAGTGGCAGAATCCAACAAAAAACTTCAATCCAGGCGACATGGTATTATTGAGGGATGACAACTCCGCCCCCTTAAATTGGAGACTTGGGCGTGTAGTAGAACTTCATCCAGAAAAGGACGGCTTGGTCAGAGTAGTCACATTGAGAACTAGTTCCGGATTGACGAAGAGAGCCATCCAACGGCTGTGCTTGCTGCCAATTGAGGATACACATGAACTGCCCGTCGATGAGACATCCAATGAACCAACTACATGACTTGTTAAGTGAACGGTGGTAGGGCTACTTCGATTTTCTAATCGTGGTATTGCTGAATCGCGAGTAAATTTTATTATTTTTTGACTTGAAAAGAATTATTTGCTTATCAATTATCATGTTTGTATTAACTTAATAGTTAGATTAATATTCTTGTTTGCTATTTTTCAGTTATATTTTAAAATAGTTTTGCGCTGTGTAAACAATATTGTTACACTGCAGTCTGAAGATACTTGTTTGAAAGACACTACATTCTTTCAAGGCCGTCGGTTATGGTTGGACTCTTATTAATTTTTAATTCGCGCGAAAGATATGTGACGTCAGTTGTCGCGGCGTAGGGACACTAAATGGGACTGGTGGTTAAATTGTTTTTGGGACCAGAAGGGTGTCATTGTTGGAAAGTCTGTCAGAATCTGTCTTTTTGAACCTGCCGTCGACCCATAAAATAAAGTTGTTGTAACGCCGTTTTAAAAGCTTTTGATAATAGAAAAATACAGTCCATTTAGTCCAGAACCTTTTATTGTCAACAAGAGATAATACCAAGTGACGATCTGGTCAATTAACAGGCTGCAATTATGATATTATTGTTTCCTGATGTGTAATTGTACGTTCTAGCTCTTGTATCAATCTGGATCTATGTTGTACTTGTATGGTGTACTGACTCACACTGCAGTGTGATTATTTCGACACTGAAAGTGAGGTTATTTTGGTTTTTCGACGTCTCACTCTGCAAATTGCAGTTCTTACACTCAAGATAGTAGGTATCCAATGCACTAAGGACCCTCTCACTTACATTCACATGACTAGGTACTTTTTTCCCATTATAATCCTCACTAAATCGACTTTTTTTAGTCTAGTTACGATTCAACCTCGTTGTACGAGGCCATGTTGCCAAACCTATAGTAGACAGTCGTAAGTGTATTAGACCAGGTAGGTTGCCAGTTCCTCTCTCAATATCCAGAAACTAGGCCCTTTCTGAAGCAGTTAGTTAAGTATGTATCGTATCCCGCATTGGCCCTAAAGTTCAGGCGGCCCATAGGCAAAGTAAAACTCTAGTTCAGTTTTACTTTGCTTTTGGTTAAGTTGGTTCAGGTTAGTTCAGTTGTTTTTCCTTTGATTTGGTTAGTTCAGTTAAACCTGTCCTTTACGGCAGCCCGTGAGGGACACCCCTGGACCTGTTGGTTAGGTTAGTTCACTTTTACTTTGCATTTGGTTAGTTAGTTCTGTTTTATGTTTGGTTAGGTTAGTTTAGTTACGTTTTTCTTTTAGCTTGGTCCCTCGTAGCGGCCCTAGGGCACCTGCACCTTGCCGCAGCTGCCCTAGGGCCGCTACTTTGCCTTTGGTTTGGTCAGTTCAGGTTTATTTATCTTTTACGGCGGCCCATGGGCCGCATCTAGGCCTTGTCGCAGTTCGTTCAGTTTTACTTTGCCTTAAGTTAGATTATTTCAGGTTAATTCAGTTCTGTCTTTCTTTAGGTTGGGTTAAGTTCAGTTATTTTTTTTTTTTTTGGTTGGGCTAGTTAATGTTAGTTCAGTTTTACTTTTTTTTTTGGTTAGGTTAGTTAACATTAGTACAGATTGATTATATCTTTGTTTTCTCATGTTTCTTTAAATTTTGCAACGTTCCATAGCGGCAGGAGCACTACAACGGTCTCCCATTGTCATGAATGTCATTTCGTACTTGGTTTCTTGAATGTTGGAGGTCAAAAAATTTTTCAATTCGATTTCTGGTTTGGTTATAGTTATTTAGTGAAATCAAATGATAAGAAGCTTTGTCGATTATAAGAATTTCATTTCAGTTCAGTTTTTGAGCCCCCAGCGTAACACTTACTTTGTACTCCAAGTTATTGTTTTGTTTTCTTGGTAGAGGATCCTTATAAATATTCATTAATTGTTTTAATAATTTTTGATACAATTCGCAATTTTTTTATATAATATTCCGCAAATTTTTTCGCTTTAAACTACTTAATTTGATGCCTACCTTTCTTGTAAATTTCGAAACACTTCGAAATTTCGTAATGCCGTTCAGACCCATTTTTACAATTACAAATGAATAAAAATCCCTTATAGAGTTTTTGGTGCGTACAGTGTTTTTGGAGTCCAGTGGCGTGGTGTATTCAGTTTTTTTGATAGAGGAACTAAATTTGTTTGTTTTTTAGGTATTAAATAAAATCATTTTGAATGGGTGACCCAAGCGGACATCCTTCAGATATTTCAATTGCATTTTATTAGGGATCAATGGGTATTAAATAAAAAGTTTTTGTCACTGTGATGTGCATATAGATTATTGAATATTTACAGATTTACATTGAAAAAAGTGAAATGCATAGCAACACGCGACAGAGGATGTCAACATAATAAAAAAAGTTGATACAAACTTTTGTCAAAATTCCGAGCAAAATTTCTTTCATTTTCCAAATACAGAGTATTCAAGTTTTAGAAACAAAATACACATTTTTTTTTTATTTCGTAAATTTTGCAGTTTGTAACAGTGGTTATATATAAATTTTTTCAATAAGATATGTAGTTGATTTTAATTAGTGTTAGTAGCAGTGTCGTGCGTATAGATATGGCTGTACAGGGTCATTGATTATAAGTTAACCATCCACCTAGAGGCTTTAATTTAACTCGAAGAAAATAATGTTAAATACGAAAGTGGTTGATAATTAAGTCTAGTTTTTTTCCAATACAAAATCCTTTATTCAGGGTCTACCCAAAGCCCGAGGCATACCAAAGTTATAATTTTCTAAATGGAACACCCTGTATATTTATGCCTTTTCATACTCCGTAAATGTTTCTAAGCATTTTTTATGAAGCGTATCCTATACCTATCGCCATTGGTTTCCTTGATAAATGGTGCCTAAATTTCGATATTATAGTATATCTTACAGGTTTTCTTTTTAATCGTATGAAACCATGTTAAATGCAAAAATTATGGATAATCATGTGTAGTTTTCATTTTATACATGACGTACGGCAGCGTATCAAAGATCTTTTTTCTGTTTTAATGAACCATTTAGTATGTTTTTGCAACTTGGTATTCTACGCTAATTTTTTTTACATAGCATACCCTTAAACAAAAGCTTTCGTTTTCGAAAAATTGATGGGTGAAATTCTTTTACGCCAAAATTTTTTTTAACTAAAAGGCTTTAAAACTTTAAGACCTCAGCTAAAAAAAAAACTTGCCTTTTCATTTTTTCTTTACTCTAATATGTGAACAAAACTGAAAATTATGATTGGACTAATTTGTTTTTAGAAGAGAAGAGCACTCTTTTAAGAAATCTTTTATTAAATTTTTATTAAGAAATCTTAAATTTAAATTTACGCTTCCTATCTATATGCAACTTTTATAAAGACACTTTTGAAGCGGTGTGATAAATTGAGAATTCTTTATTTTTTACCACTAGGAAAAAAAATGTCAAAGGCATGGACAGTTTTCCTTTACTGCTTTTAAGGTTTTCCTGTTACCCTCTTAACGTAACATATTAAATATAACAAAAAGAATCAGTCCGCGGCATCAGCTGATCAGCCGGACATTTATCCACCTATGCAGTAGGGTGATTGAGATCACAACAGATGATTGGGGGTACACCCTGTATAAAATTTTACAACATGAAAAACTACACTTAAGCGGGCAGAAAAATAATAATTTAAATTAAAGAGAAAGTAGGCCTTCAGCCGGATTTTGAACCAGCAACCAGTAAACCGGAGATGGTCTGCCAACTGAGCTATAAAGGATAATTTAGCGGGATTTTGAACCAGTAACTTTCTGTAAACCGGTCAGATGCTCTGCCATCTGAGCCATAAAGGCACCTCTCTGGATGATGTCAAAGCATGTTTGACGATCCTATAAGAATAAGAAACCGAGGCTCGACAGGTCTCCGGTCGTAAAATGTTTCCCTTTCCCTTCTAACTCCCACTTTGCGTACTAACAAATAATAATTTAAGTTGAAGAAACGGTATCCCGATAAGCCATCGAATTAGACGTGCCTTTATAGCTCAGTTGGCAGAGCATCTGTCCGGTTTACAGAAGGTCGTATGTAGTCGTAGTATGTGTAAGAAAGTGAAATAAATGTAAGCCTTCAACTCATTATTATCCGTTGAGGCGAGAAGTCAACTTTTATTCGATACGGCACTCAGTAACTTTGACAACATAGCTGTCAAGCCAACTGTTAATGTTTATTAAACCGTCATGTTTGTAGGGCTGCCCTATAGAATTTATCCAACGAAGAAAGTCCTTAGTATGCTTCAAATCTTGTTGAGAAAATTCCATGGTTACCCTGGTCTAAAATAACAAAACGAAAGAAGTCATTATCTCGAAATATACATTTTGGCGCTTACCCCATTCCCACTCTTCATTTTAAATCAATCAACTGCAAGATTTGACAATTAAATTGAAAAACACTTCACTTTTGTTAATTCAACCGTTTGGCTAAACAGATCGTCTGGGATGAAAACAAGAAGAAATGGGTGAACCTCGACGCCGACCCCAACGACCCCGTCAACGAGTTTAAGCCGCCGCCGAAAATGGCCCAGATGCAACAACCACCGCAGCCGCGAGGTACGGGTGCATTAACTAACCCGCATGGTAGTTTTGCGTTTAGTAGTGGCATCGTTAACAACAGTGTAAATGAGTACGATTACACGATCTCGGGACCAATGTCTTTGCCTGCTGCAGGTGCTGCTGCTGCCGTTCGCAAAGAGGAAATGACCCCCGTTGCCAAACCTGCACAGTCTAACATGTTTAAGATGCAGAAGAATCGAAGTAAGTGTGTTTTACTCTAACAATTTACAATAAAAGTGACTTTTATAACTATCAGTAAAACTTCAGTTTGAAGTTAAAATACCAGATATGACGTATATTGCATTGTTTATCTGTCAGGTAAACAATGCAATGTACATCATGTCTGGTGTTTTAACTACAAGTCGAAGTCGTCTTCAACTAGAAGTCGTACTAAGGGTGGCTTTTACAACTATCAGTAAAACTTCAGTTTATAGTTAAAACACCAGATGTGACCTACATTGCATTGTTTATCTGCAAGACGTACGTCATATCTGGTGTTTTAACTTCAAACTGAAATTTTGCTGATAGTTTTAAAAGTCACCCTAAGGACGTCTTTTACCAGTTTAAACTGTACCTGAAGTTTAAACTTCGGATTTGATGTATTTATAATGCATTGTTTATCTGACAAAATCGTTCATTTCGTTTAACGTTATATGGAGTTAAAACCAAAATTCTAAAAAAGAGCCTTCTTAGGGCTTTTTTGTTGCAACTGAAGCTTAAACCCCGCTTCAAGTTAAACGAAAGATTTTGACGGATAAACAATGTATACGTCAAATCCGGAATTTAAACCTCACGTAGAGTTTAAACTTAAGCCCTTACTGCATGATTTTTTTGTTCGTTTTGGAGGACTTACACAGTCCTCCACCGCGACCTGCGGTCTATTTTGGCTCACTCGAAGTGTTACCAGCAAGGTTTGCCTCTAGTTGTCACGCGTTCAAAGTTGTACAATTTGAAGTTCAATAATATGCCGTTTTAACATTTGAAAAATTCCAATTACTTCCGGAGATATCCGAAAAAATACGAAATTTTGAAAAATCGTTTTTATTTTGTTTTGAGCTTATTCGAAGAGACAATTCAAAATGATTGACACTTCATCATTGCAACTTTTCCTGCCCTCTAAGGTGGCATAATTAATTTCTTCCTGCGACGTTTCGTTTTTTGGAAACCATCTTCAACTTTACTTTTTTAAATACGAACCTGGATTTTCTATTCGATATTTTGATCGCTCTTTTTAATCCAAACAACACGATATGCGATATGACATATTTCCAATACAGTTTAGCTAAAAATCGCTTTTTTTAAATATACCTATTATCTTTTTTAATACTATTGTTACTAGTATGTCTAACTACCAAACAAAGCACTAAACAACGAGATAAAATATTAAAGTAAATACTCGAACAACCCTCCCTGCACCTCAATACATTTGTGTGTTCTTCTAAGCAATTTCCTGGTTATTGTCCCTTAAATTACTCTAGCTCGCGTATAGCCCTTGTTTTCCTATTATATTTCGGTTTTTTTTATCAAGTATTTCTGAATTCGTTTATAAATACATAACGTGCAACAAGAAAAATACTCTAGTAAATATTTTACAAGTAAAATAAATTAGAATTAACAACCTAATATAATAATATAGGTTTTTATATGCCAATAATGATTCAATTCTGTTTGGCTTTTCCTAGAACGCTAATGCATTAATTCATTTTTGAAAAGAGTGCCGTGGATTTGAATACCATGGAAACAGGTATGACATGTGAATGTTTGACGTTTATGTAGGTAATAATAATTTCTGCGACAAACATGTTTTCTAACTTAGAAAAACGTGACATGCTCAGAGTGTATTAATCTGTAAATAGAAATTCACAAATATCTTATAATAAAGATAAAAATAAAAATAAATAAATAAACAAATAAGATATCTTCAACAATATCCAGAGCGTCCCCAACCAAACTATACGTATTTTGGGACTTTAGATCGAAATCTGTCTCTGTTTGGAAGTTTTGGAAAACCTAGGCAACGATATGGCGATCGAATCAATGATGAAAATGAGCAGGCAATTATTAATGCTGTAAGTTTTGTAAATTAACAAGATGTTTCTTATGTAACTTAGAATTCTTTTTTGTAAAAGATAACCACAGAAGTAATTGGATTAACCATAAAGTGCAAAACGATCACGACCTTTTTAAGTAAAATTATTTGGACTGATGAATGTAACTTTTCTACGAATGGGCTGTTTAACAGAAATAATGAACAGTATTACTCAATAGAAAATCCGAGACAAAACATAGCTTTAAGAAGGCAAGGACATAATTCTTTTAATGTTTGGATGGGTTTATACAAAAATCGAATATTGGGGGCCTATTCTATATGAGGGAAATTTAACTTCTGAAAGGTATTTAAATTTAATTAGGCCTTATTTATTGGATTACTTCGAAGACGAGCCTCTTAATATAATTCGAGAATTATGGTGGCAGCAAGACGGCGCATCGCCGCATAATGGAAGAGTTGTTACAAATTTTTTGAACGAATTCTTTCCCAACCAGTGGATTGGAAACCAAGGGGTGATAATGTGGCCAGCAAGAAGTCCCGATCTTTCTTCTCTGGATTACTTTCTTTGGGGTTATTTGAAAAACTGCGTATTCAAACACCCAACTAATGATGCCAATATTCTAAGGGAAAATTTAATAACGGAAGCAAGGGCTATACGAGCTAGAACATTTGAACGGACAATAACCAACAACTTGCTCAGAAGAACTCAAAAATGTATTGAGGTGCAAGGGGAGTTATTCGAGTATTTGCTTTAATGTTATATCTTTTTGTTTAGTGCATCTTTTAGTAATAAAATAGGTATATTTAAAGGAAAAACGATTTTTAGCTAGTCTTTAATTACAAAATATGTCACATTGCATATCGTGTTGTTTGTATTGAAAAGGGCCAACAAAATATCCAATAAAAAATCCAGGTCCATATTTAAAATTGTAAAGTTGATGATGGTTCCCAAAAAAACGAAACATTGCAGGAAGAAACTAAATATGCCATCTTACAGTGCAAAAAAAGTTGCAATGACGAAGTGTCAACCATTTTGAATTTTCTCTTCGAATAAGCTCACAGCAAAATAAAAACGATTTTACAAAATTTCGTATTTTTTCGAATATCTCCGGAAGTAATCGGAATTTTTCAAATGTTAAAACGGCATATTATTGAGCTCCAAACTGCACAACTTTGCCCCGAATTTAACCGACCCTGTATCTCTTACCGTTGCTGAGATACCAATGATGTGGCTCGAATTTGAAACACCATGTACAGTGCAGTGGCCACTCCGATTTGTCTCCTATTTAGTCTGAAGAATGTTTGGGCTTTTGCCCTCACTGTTCCCGTGATAAATTTTTTGGAGTATGATAGTTCGGGTAGGTTCTCCCACCAGTTCTGGCACTTGGCATTGCTCCATTTCTGGAGTTCAGCCTTAACCAGAGAGTATGGGACTCCCAGTGCCGTGATAGAGAGTCGGCCCTCTCATTGCCTTCGTGACCACGATGCCCCGGGATCCATACCAGTGTGACGCTGTCCTCCTGCGATAGGGTGTTCAGAGTCCTGTGGCAGTTCCAAACAGTTTTGGAATTGCAACGCAAAGACACAATGGCTAGAAGCGCTGCCCGACTATTCGAGCAGATCTTTATTGATCTATTGTGTCCTCCCTCCTTTAATAGGTGTCGGGCACACAATTCAATGGCATGTATTTCTGCCTGAAACACTGGTGAATCGACCCAGGCTTTCTGCTATCTGCATAGCAGATGCCATCTGATCTCCCGTACATTCCAGAGCTAGCCCCTTTCCTCGGTTTTGGATCCGTCTGTGTACCAGGTACTTCCTACCAGTTGTAGATCTTCGCCTCGTTCGTCCCAGTCTGCCCGTGAGGGAACCCTGACGACGTAGCGAGTGTCCAATGTACATTGTGATGCCATTAGGTCGGAGACCATGTTTAACATCGCAAGGCCTTCCAAGCCAGCCTGGGCATTGTTGATCCCACCATCGAACGGCTGCGGTGCTATTTTCGTCACTTATTGCAGCCGGTGCCTGCCATGTGGCCTTCATTGCCTCTCGTTCCAAGAGTATTGGAAGTGGAAGCAGGTCGAGTATGCGCTCCATGGCTGCCGTGGGCGTCGTTCTCATTGTCCCCGTGATGCAGAGACATATTTGTCTTTGCAGAGGGGACACTTTAGCTTTGATGGAGCTCTGCCTGCTCTTTCGATAACAAACTATGGCCCCACACGTGATTATCGGTCTTATTACCGTTACGTATAGCCACATAGTTTGTTGGGGTCGCATCTCCCATGGTTTGCCGCACAGGAACTTGCACGACCAAAGGGAGAGCTGTGATCTCCTAACGGCCACCGTTAGGAGGGCACGAGCCACGAGTTACATGTGGGGTTCATGTGAGTGATTTGTCCAGGATAACTCCTAGAAATTTTACTTCTTTGGTAAACGGGATTGTCGTCCCAAACAAAGATGGCGCTTTCAAGAAGTCCAGCCTTTTCTTTCGGGTAAATGGCACAATCACCATTTTCCTAGGGTTTTGTGCTGGAGATTTGTTGGTATAGGTGGTTTCTTATAAGGATAACAATGTCGTCCGCATATGCTTGGACCTCGACTCCCCATAGTTCCAAAGTAGCCAGAAGGTCGTCCACTAGTAGGGACCATAGCAGTGGTGAAAGGACTCCGCTCTGTGAACAACCTCCCGCTGTTGAGAATCTGATAGTGTCATCGTTTAATGATGTAGTGATCAGTCTGGATTCTAACATATTGCGAATCCAGTTGGTTATTGTTGGTTCGATTCTTCTCGCTTTACTGGCGCTGAGGAGGGAGTCTGTAGGTGCATTATTAAAGGCCCCTTCGGTGTCTATGAAAATACCGACTGTGACACCCTTTGAATTCAGGGTATCTTGGATTTTCAACACCAGGTTGTGGAGTGATAGTTCTGTGGATTTGTTAGCCTGGTATGAGTACTGTTCTGTATTAAGGGGGTATGTTGTTAGCGCTCCCTCCCTTATGTTTAGTCGCTCTTCCAAGCTTTTCAGCAGAAACGAGGTTAGACTGATTGGCCTGAGCGATCTAGGATTTTTCCCCTACATCCCATCTTTGGTATGTAGAGGACCCTCACCCTGGGCCAGCAGTTTGGAATAAAGTTCCATGCAAGGCTCGCTCTGAAGAGCTTTGTTAGTAGAGGTGTTTGGTAAACAAGTTTGGTTTAAACTCCAGTTTCAAATTAAACGAAAAATTGTGTAAGAAAAACTATGCCATATACGTCTATTTGGATTTTGGACCTCGGATAGGGTAAACTCAGGACCACTTTACGAATCAAGTTTAAACTTGTAAGTCTGCCAAGTTCATCCGAAGACTTTCACACATGAACAGGACACGTCAAATATCTGGCTTAAGCTTGAAGTACAGTACAAACTTGAGTTTGATCAGTTAGGGCCGTTTGCACACCTTCCCTATAAAGTTCAGCTAAGGTGGATCCTAAAATCTGCCATTTAAAATACATTGCTGTCAAGAATTGGTATATGGAAGTTTTTAAATGTCTGATTTACATCAAAATCTATCATCGCCCTTAAACCCTTAGGACCATTTTTACATTTTATTTAAATTTTAATTTAAAACTAAACAAAATATTTTTTCGATAACGACAGTGTCATATACGTCCAATTTCCAGTTTGAACCTCAGATAAGGTAAACTTAGGGCTACTTTTACTTCTTCTTCTTCGTCGGGCTTATCCGTTCCGAACGTTTTCTATCATCATAGCAATGCGCACTTTGTTGACTGCAGCGCGGAACAGTTCAATGGAAGTCATGCCAAACCACTTCCGTAAGTTCGCGAGCTAGGAAATTCTCCTTCTACCTGCTCCTCTTCTTCCCTCCACTTTACCTTGCAGACGTATGTCTATCTTCCTAATTATTCCTATTCCTATACTTCCTATCTATCCTAAGTAGACGATACTTGACAGGGTTTCTCATGACATGGCCCAAATACTCAAGTTTGCGTTGTTTTCTGGTATTCATGAGAGTTAATTGGCAGTTCATTCTTCGGAGGACCTCTTCGCTGGTAACTTGATCAACCTAGGAAATTCTTAGGAGTCTTCGATAGGTCTATAGTTTAAAGCTCTTGATGCTTTTCTTCTGTTGCTTCGGACAACGTCCAAGCCTCGACACCATACAACAATACTGAGAAAATTTATCATTCTTTTCTTGAGCGTCATGCTGAGATCTCGCCAGCAGAGGAACTGTTTCATTTGGGTGAACATTGTTCTAGCCTTTTCTATTCTGCACTTTATTTCTTTGGAGTGGTCCCACGAATCTTCGAGGTTACACCCAAGATAAGTAAAACTACGCACTCTCTCGATAGTCTCCTTGTTTAGGGGACTTTCCTATAACCATGTATTTGGTCTTCTTGATATTCAGTTCCAATCCGATTGTTCGCCTGTATTTTCTGCGAGTAGAGTTTGATTTCTGAGGTGTCTGACTCGTTATTTTCAAGATTTATAGTTGGTTTCTGATTCCAATATAGATTGGCAATGATCCTTATGTCCTTTCCATCCAAGCCCGTTTCACGAAGAACTTTTACTATTGGTTCGCGTTGACAGCGGTCGAAAGCTTTAACATAGCCTATAAAGCACATGTGAACGTCACAATTCATATCCCTACATCGTTATATAAGAACTTGTATGGCAAATAAGCCTCTCAAGTACCTATGCCGTTGCGAAACCCGAACTGCGACTCGCCCACATGTTCATCGCATTTATTATACAGTCGACAAATATACTTTTATTACTCAAGTTTAAATACTCCCATACACGTCAATCCCAGTGTTTAAACCTCATGTAGGGATTAAAGTTGAGTTTGAGCCTTTAGGCTTACTTTTGCAAGTGGGGTTTAAAACCCAATTTGAAATGAAGCGAGCAATGTTAACAGCTACAAATGTAATTTGTAGTTTAACGTCAGGTAGGATCACCTTAGGGTTACTTTTACAACGAAAATCTTAACTTAACTTAAAGTTCGTAAAGTTCAACAAAATATTTAGAAATATTAAATACTACGATATATGTCAAACCCGGAGTTTAAACCTCATGTAGGACTTAAAATTGAGTTTGAACCCTTAGGCCAACTTTTGCATGTTGAGTTTAAATTTAAATTTGAAGCGAAACAGGAGATTTTGACAGATACAAATGTAATTTGGAGTTTAAACCTGGGAAGGTGACCTTAGGGCCACTTTTATAACTCAAGTTTAAACTTAAAGTCCCTTAGGGTGACTTTTACAACTATTAGTAAAACTTCAGTTTGAAGATAAAACATCTAATAAATAGTATAAACTAGTAATAGATAAAACTAGTAATGACGTTGAATTAATTGTTTATAACAATTCATTCAACGTCATTACTAGTGTTTTATCTTCAAACTGAAGTTTTACTATTAGTTGTAAAAGTCACCCTAAATTCAACAAAAACACAAATCTGGAGGTTAAATCTGAGGTAATGTTTTCCCAGAAGTTTCAGCCCTTAGGCTTACTTTTGGAAGTTCGATAGCGAAGCCTTTGTCCGTCTAAAATGCCTTGTTATACTCTTTGCTAGGGATCTTGGTTAATATTAATCTTATTTTATTAGATGTAAAGAACGCATACGTGGACGTTTTCAAGCAAAACGGTGTCAAGTCGGAACCAGTTCCCGCTCCGGAACAAGTGCCTTTGGTGGCACCCGCCCAAATGAACTTCTTCATACCTCAGCAGATTGCAAATGCAAATGCCCCCGTCGACTTTTTAACGCCCGGAGGAGCCCCAGTGCCTATAGGAGAATCACAGGTGAGAAAACCCTTTTTTTTTGTGGTTTGTTGTCTTGGAGGTGTACACACAGGAGTAGTCGAGTTTGTTTTGATTCCGCTTTATCGTTTTAGTATATTTCGATTGTTTCACTACCAACTAATAATTTACTATAAATTTGTAGAAAAAGAAAGTTAACAAACCGTCCTGAGGACACTCGTAACATCAGTACTGAAGTAAGAGAACGAACGTTAAGTTTATTGCATGATGTGTGTACGAGTGTGTGTTTTAGTTTGAACTAAGAATGGCTTTCAATCATATCTTTCACGCTTCATTTTTATGTGTTTCACTATAATTAGACTGTAAGGTGATTATTGGAAAATCTCATAGATTCATACATACAAAAATATAAACAAAAAATGATAAATGCATGTCTGAGTCAAAATGCACGGTTCGTTACAAACCTTAGTTCAGCTTCTCACGCCAACGTTTGTTTGTGGTTGTGGTAGATATCTAGATGGAGTTCGACCAGCTCACTTTCCAGAGAGGTCGCCTCCTACATGACCAAATCAGGATTACGGACTTAGCTATAGGCGTTTTGGCTTTGGGCAGGTAAACATTCATTTCCTCATTTTGTGCATGCTTCGATCATTTGTACCTTTCCGCTATAGCTGGTCGCTTCTTTCTGTCGCACCATTTTACATGTTACATTACCACCATTAATTTTGTTTCTGGTTATTGGTTTGATGAAATCGAAAAGTCTAATGTAACTATTTTTTTTTCAGACAAAATAATACATTAATATGGATATCTTGGGGTAGGGTTGTGGTGATACTTTTAGGATCTATTCCCAATTTTAATAAAGGATCGAGGCAATGCGAGGAGTGCGATAGGATTTGATTTTTTTTATTAATTTTGTGATTATTATAGTCAAGTTTTATTAATCTATACATATTGTAAAAAATAGGTACTGTAACGATAATGATAATAATAATATATATTGTTGTCTAAGGGACCGATGAGGTGTTGTTTGGTTCAATTGAAAAGATCTAGAAATCGCTTTAAAATATATTTTATTCAAGTGTGCTTAAATTACAATCGTAAATGTTTAACTAAATATCTCAGGTATGGCATCTTAAATATACATAGTTATATTCACAATAAACGCCGATATTATAATATGTACAAATTGCAGAGAAAAATATCAACAGCCTTCAGTATTTTGCTTAGAAGCTTCACTGTTTTGTTTGCCATTCGATTAAATAAATTTCAAATTAAGGGTTCAATAAATTTCAAATCTGCGTTATTAAAATAAATATCAGTCAATTTAGCCTTAAAAACTAAATCGGGCCTTAACTTCCGTTTTTCTTTTCGATAGAAGAAGAAACATCACATTATGATAAATTACTGGCGCGTCGGAACGCAAGTGCTGCCCTTGAATTCCGAAATTCCAGCTTAAAATATTTATTGGACACCACGGCCCCTTTTGGAAGATATTGCGGACATAATTTGAGCGATCTAATAATATGTTAAGAAGCTGTCGCGGGGATTTCTTCACTTAGGGCCGCGGTGACTAAATTCTTTCATCTGTTTAAAATAAAAGATGGAAGAATTTAAAATTAAAAAAGTTCTACTTAATTAATAATACGTAATAATATCCTGACGACGGATAAAAGACTAGTACGAGACTGTTTCCTTCGTAATCTGGTACGAAAAGAAATGTAACACAGACATAAAATGAAAATGCTCTCTTCCAATGCAACAATAAACAAAATATAGCAAACGAAATGATACTTACAAGTGACCAAATTTCACAGAGAGGTGGACGACTTAAAAACCACTGTAGAAAACATTTCTCACATAAATGTTTATGCATTTTCAAGCTTACCCAATATTTTACTTTATTTGCTAAGAAAACGATGCAGATTTTTATACAATTAGCTAGAAGATTGCGAAATTCTTAAATAGGCACAGTTAATTGTTGCAGTTTAGTTTTAGTAATTAATATTTAACCGGCTCTTATATTCCTCGTGATATTCGAGCAAAGAGTGGTTTAGCATATTTTCTTTTTTAATTATTCACGGTTATGATTCTGGTTGTAGTAGGCTCACTTGTACAGGGTGACCCAGGGCTGCGTAATCAGTCCATAACTTTTTTCAATTTGATATATTGACTTGCAGTTGCAGAAACAATTTTTTTATTATTTCAAGTGGAACCCCCTTATGTTTTTGCATATTTGAATCGTAAAAATCTGCATATGGTATCTTTTTGGTTTCGCAATAAATGGCGACGTTATGAACTTATTCAAGAAAATGTTTAAATTAGGGACAAAACCTAAGTCTTGCTAACTGCGATAACTTCCAAATTGCTTATAATAAAGTAACCAAAATCGACCTAAGGGGAGCTAAAGCTGTAGGTACAAATTCAAATAGACGCAGAAAATAGTACGTCAAACAGGGTGTTTTCAACAGAAGGCCCAAATTGAGAATTTTCAAAGCATGGTTAATCGACTTTTTTAAATCGTATCTGTAAAAAATTGATCCATATGCAGTTTTTTACGTGGAATCCAAATATGCAAAAACATACAGGGGAATCCATTTGAAATAATAAAAAAGTTGTTCTGTCCCGCACTTCTGCAACACCGTGTATACCCAAAAATATTTTAAAATTGTGCCGGTAGATTGTATCTACCCTCTGGTGGAAACTGAAGTCAATATATCAAATTGAAAAAAAGTTATGGACCAATTACGCAGCCCTAGGTCACCCTGTATATTATTAGCTTAAACTCCATTTGAAGATTAATTGACTATTTTGACAAATAAGCAAGGAAGTTCAGTCAAATCTGAAAAGTAAACCTGAAGTCGAGTTTAAACTTAAGGCTTTTTCATATACGAAATAGGTCGAATTCCAAAATTCACCGGATCATCTACCGAATAAGCTGGTCATGTGATGGCCATCTAGCAATTTAATAGATTAAGCAGGTGACTGATCTAGCCGGTAGCTGATCTGGTGAATTTTGGAATTCGCACCTTGTCTTCAAAAACTATGTCTATGGGGATGACCGTATCCAATTTAACTCAAGAAAAGACAGTTAGTTAAACCACGTTTGCTCAAATCTCTCAAAACTTGATTCTTCCTTACTTGCACCGTTGTCGCATTTTCCTTAAAAAAAGTGAGAAAAACTTGGATCCACTTTTCCAAAAATGGCTGTCACTTGTCGAAACGACTGGCATCATTCTATCGCTACAGCGGTGCATTACGTCGCGAAGAATCGTACTCACTTATCAAACAACCCGAAACAAATTCTGACTAAAGGGGCGCATGACGCGCTGTATGCCGCTCGTTATGATACGTCGTTTGCCTGGAATATACGCCTCTGGGGTTCCGGTGTGTAGTGGAACCGAGCTCGTAAATGTTGGGGCGAACCCGGCACCGACGCACTTTCGGTTAGTCGACGAGGAGGTGGTACTGGAGGAGTCGGTTGTATGTACCTAAGATTTTCAACATCTGATTTAGGCCCACTGTTACAAGTTCCGTTTAAACTTTAGTTTGAAGGTAAACGAAATATTTTGATAGATAAACGTACGTCAAATCTGGAGTTTAAATTTCAGACTGAAGTTTTACTGATACGTTGTAAAAGTCGTCCTTAATGCATGTCGAATTGTCTAGTATACAGGGTTTGGTAATTGTACACTGTCCAGACACCACCTAATTTTTGGGTTATTTGTTGAAAAACGATTATATTATGCACAACATTTCAGGGCTTTTTTTAAAGTTGAGAACATAGTTATGTCAGCAGAGTTTAATGCACCAGTACACATAGGAATTGAAATGAATCATCGAAGTAAGGCGCTGTTTACAATTTATTTCGAGACGCAGTGCCTGTTTTGGTTTCATTTCAATTCTCCACTATGTGTACTGGTGCATTAAACTCTGCTGACACACAAATATGTCCTCAACTTAAAAAAAAGCCCTGAAGAAGATTGTAATAAACAATCGAAACGTTGGCAACTTTTTAAAAGAGAGCTGATTTTATTTTGTCCTATACCCGTAAACCTGTTCCTATTCATTGACAACAAGGACGTTAACCTCACACAATGATTACTAATCAGGAAACATTCGAACAACTCATACACCCCAAATTTTTGCAAAAAGAGCGGCGCCTGACCACCTCAATTTCTACCTCTTTTAGTTCAAATAATTAAAATTGAAGATAATTAATGAATAATTTACTGTCGGAGTCCGTTCTGCAGTTCCTCGTTATACTCAAAAAATACTATCAAAATAGCAGTGTTTATTATTTTATTTTTAGATGCGCTTTTTTTATACATGGGGTGCTTTGGTTAGTTCAGATTAACTTAAGGTTCATTCAGGTTAGTTCAGTACTGTTTCCTTTGGTTAATTAAGTTCAGGTTAACTTAGGTTAGTTCAAGTTCTGTTTTTTCTTTAGTTAGGTTACTTTGCGACGAAACGACCCGTTATCGCTGTGTTGTTTTAGACAAAAGCGGCCCAATTGGGCAGCTTTGTTTTCTTGCGCAGGGTGCTTTGATTAGGTTAGGACAGGTAAGTTTCTCCTTTGGTTAGTTAATTCACTCATGTGTTTATTTTGGTTAGATTAGTTCAGTTCTGTTTTTCCTTTGGTTAGGTCAATCCAGGTTAGATTCGGTTTGTTCATTTTATTTTACTTGGCTGTGGAATCTGAGACAGTGGTTTGGCCAGACTTCGGAATCACTCTTTCGATCTACTGCTAACAAAGTCATTATAGCCAACATGATCGCTAACATTATTGTTGCTTTGTTTAGGTTAACTTAGGTTCGTTCAAGTTAATCCAAGTTGGTTCAGTTCAGTTTCTCCGTTAGCTAGGTTAGTCTAGTGCTGTTTTTTTTCTTTGGTTAGGTTAGTTTGAAGCAAAGTGGCCCGTTATCGCTGTTTCGACCTGCGTTGTTACTCGAAAGAGTTTAACTGCGCATGGACTAAATTTGCCAATTATTTGAAACTTTATATTGCCAACTTGTCGATAAATTAGTTAAATTACCTATAATTACCATTACTTAGTATTTTTACGTTTATGCAGCATACATATATACATATTTTCTGGCCTATGAAGCAGAAGACACGAAAACGCTGGAACCCGTCAATTTTCATTCTAAGGGGAACATATTTTTTTTTATGTCATTATTGTTTTAGAGGAAACCATGAAGCCGGGGTGACTTTCCCCCTAAAAATTTTAAAAGGAAAGGGTTGTCAAGTTATACATAATTTTGAAGGGCGTTCAATTACCTTTTCAGTGCCGCATCATTTTTTAAATTTGAATGATTTGGTCTCGAGAAAAGAGGAACAGGAGACAGAAAAGTCGATTTGACATTAAATTAATTTCAATTTATTAGTTGTTGAAAATGACCACCACCGACCTCCATACAGTAGTAAAGACATTGTTCAAAGTCCATTCGAACATTCTGCAACATTTGTGGAGTTATAAGATTACACTCAATTACAATACATTGCCGCAAGTGTTCAAGTGAATCTGGTTGTGTAGCATAAATTTTGGACTTCAAATTACCCCATAAAAAAAGTCCAGCGGGGACAAATCCGGGGAACGTGCAGGCCATTCTGTAGGTCCTCTTCTCCCAATCCACCTTTGAGGGAATGTTTCATTTAAAAACTGTTTAACAGGGGCGGCGTAGGGCGGAGGATCCCCATCTTGTTGAAAAATTATGTTTTCTTCACGGTGACGGTCATCGTGTTCGATTATGTCTGTTAAAGCCGGATCAATGGCGTCTTGCAACAAATTCAAATGGACCTGTCCGTTCAAGTTTCCAGGTAAAAAGAATGGACCGACAATATGATCTGCGAAAATTTCTATCCAAACGTTTAGCTTTTGTGGATATTGCGTGTGAACTTCATGAAAAAGCATTGGATCGGTTGGCGACCAATAACGGCAATTATGGCGGTTGACCTCACCAGAGAAGCAAATGTTATAAAGGTAGGTATTCCGGATTGTTAACAATTCGTTTAATGCCTGCACCAATTTAATTTTATAAGGATGGAATTTATGTGCTTTTAATATTCTTTGGATGCTTGCACGCCGAACACCTGATGCATTTAATAATTTTCGAGTGCTGGTAGCAAGTTCCAACGTGTCCCAAAACAGCTATTTCAACTGCTTCTGTTCTTATTGCTGGATGATGAACAATCTTCTTTTATATTTCTTATACTTCCAGTCTCTTGAAATTTGCCAATCAGGTCTCTCACATATGGGAATACGTCTAGCACATTAGTTATTTCGGAAATAGAGCGAAATGTCAAACTCTTTTTTGAATACTGTAAAGCATTTTTACTTCATCCTGTCCCAAAATCTCTTTATGTCATAGAATTTGACGTTGCAAGTGCAAGATATTACGACAAAGTAAAATGTATGTCAAAATAAGGATGTTGATTGTTAAAATAAGTGGTTTAAAAACTCTATTAGCCAAGAGATTAGTACTATGACGTCCCAAATGACGTGCCATAGATGGAAAATATATTCCCAGAAAAGATTTATGTTATTCAAAGACTGAGACGACCTGAGATCGTCATAGCCTATGTATGTGATGTTGGCGTTTCGTCCCGGGGTCCCGGGGTCTGCCTTGGACTCGTCAGTAACGCATGGTGTTATGAAGGATTTCGACTAATGCTGCCACCTGTGAGTCGGTGGGTGAAGTTTCAGCGCTGCCACCTGTGAGTCGATGGATGAAGTTCCGCCACAATACTCCCCTCCCAATGATACCGAGAACGGAGGTTGTATGATGGGAACACTGGGACGACCTGATATCGTCATAGCCTATGTTTGTGGTGTTGGTGTTTCATCCCGGGATCTATCTTGAACTCGAGGATTGTATTGTATTGTATTCAATGGGAGTGGACTTATACAGTCCTCCACCGCGACCTGCGGTCTATTGTGGCTCACTCGAAGTATTACCAGCAAGGTTTGCACCTGCTAGCTCCACTAGTTATTACCCGTTATGCCCAGACCCTCAACGAATCTGATGAGTCTCTCGGGCGATACTGCGTTTGCATCTTGAGGTCCAATAATCGTGTTTCCGAACAGTGAGTATCTCGATCTGGCAATAGCCGGGCAGTCACATAGGACATGCTCAACTGTCTCACAGCCGACACTTCGTCTCTTCGGACAGTCCGAGTCTGTGCATGTGAGATCTTAGGTGGCTATGGTCCTCTGTACAGTGCAGTAGCTACCCTGATTTGTCTCCTATTTAGTGTGAGGAATGTTTGGGCTTTTGCCCTCCCTGTTCCCGTGATAAATGTTTTGGAGTGTGATAGTACGGGTAGGTTCTCCCACCAGTTCTGGGACTTGGCATTACTCCATTTCTGGAGTTCAGCCTTGACCAGAGAGTATGGGACTCCCAGTGTTGGGTCCGGGCTTACGAGTGCAGAGCCTGCCGCCCTCCTAGCTAGAGAGTCGGCCCTGTCATTGCCTTCGTGACCACGATGGCCCGGGATCCATACCAGTGTGACGCTGTTCTTCTGCGATAAGGTGTTCAGAGGTCTGTGGCAGTTCCAAACAGTTTTTGAATTGCAGCGCAACGACATAAGCGGTAGAAGCGCTGCCCGACTATCCGAGCAGATCTTTATTGATCGCTTTATTGATTTTATGATTAATGATATTTATTGTGTCTTCCATCCTCTAATAGGTGTCGGACACACAATTCAATGGCATGTATTTCTTGAAACACTGTGGTAAATCGGCCCATGCTCTCTGCTATGCAGATGCCATCCGATCTCCCGTACACTCCTGAGCCAGCCCCTTCGCCGGTTTTGGATCCGTCCGTGTATCAGGTACTTCCTGCCAGTTGTAGATCTTCGGCGCCTCGTTCGTCCCAGTCTGCCCGTGAGGAAACTTTCACGACGTAGCGAGTGTCCAATGTACATTCCAGAAGTATTGTAAGTGGAAGCAGGTCGAGCATGCGCTCCATGGCTGCCGTGGGCGTCGTTCTCATTGCCCCCGTAATGCAGAGACATATGTGCCTTTGCAGAGAGGACAGTTAGCTTTGATGGAGCTCTGTCTGCTCTTTCGATACCAAACTATAGCCCCATACGTGATTATCATTCTGATTACCGCCACATAGTTTGTTGAGGTCCCACCCCCCATGATTTTTATTTAAGCCATCCGGTAAAAGATGGGGAAGATGACAACGCCGGTTTTGAACCTCCTGAAATGTTTTTCAAATGGTGTGTAAAAAAAAGGCATCCAGTGTATTGGTTTGCGTAATAAGTGGCTCCTTGTTTGATTCTAGTTGTTTTCAAAGGAAAAAGTGCGTTAACATCGACACTACTAGGGAAATTTGCTGTTTACGTGACATAATCTACCTAAAGATGTAACTAAGCTAAGTGGAGTTGAAACGGAAAATTGGCTGTTTTCACGGCTTCTGCAGGAGTTGCAGGATCTAAATACGTCCATGCAAGAGAATTATAATAATATGAAGGAGAAATTGGCAGTAGCGACCAAAAAATGTGATGAATCGAATGCGAGTTCAAGGGATTTTACATTGTTGACATCCTTGAAGAAGGGCAGTGGTAGGATTTCATATGCAAATATGGCAAAAAAGAAGTCTGTGATTATAGTAGAAAAATTAGTAAGAAAAATAAAAACTGATACTAAGTAGATATTAGGAGTAGAGTAAATCCTGAAGGCTTAAATATATTAAAGTTTCGACAAATCGCAAATGGAGCAGTGGTGAGGTAGTGATGATGTGACCCACATAACTTTTCTCAATGACCAAATAGAGAATTCGGCCAGGACAATGTAGTGGAAGCACCTGCTAAGAAATTCCTAAAGTTAAAGATAATAAACTTGAGTTCTTCGGATATTAGTTTGGACTATAATGAGGAAGATATTGTAAGACAAATTGTTCGATGCAACAACCTCACAAAGGATAAAGATTTTTGCATGCGCATATTGAAGAAGGCTGAAAACAAATATAAAAATATGGATATTATTCTCGAGACTGATCCTAAAACTCATGGGCTGTTGCTCTCACAGCGGAAAGTAAAATTGACTGGTCTAGAGCATATGTGATAAATTATGTAAGTGTCCTTCAATGCTACAAATGTATGAAGTTTAACCAATATGTCAAAGACTGTATGTGGAGGTGATAACCACACATATAAGGAATGTAATGAGAAGGAAGTGAAGTGTATAAACTGTGATAATAAAAACAAAAAAAAACAAGACTACTCTGCTAAAAACACATTCGGCAATAGACTTGAACTGTCCCGTCCGAGTTGGTATTATCCAAGAGACTGAAAAAAGAGTGGACTATCTTGTAATTACAAATAAGTAGACAACAAAACTACATCCTTTTATTTCAGTGTTTATTGCATTTGGCTCACTTGAACTTGAGATCAATTTTTACAGGGTTTCCTGAGTTTGTTGAGCTGGTCCTGAGGGGGGTTTTGATGTCGTGGGTGTACAAAATCGTAGATACATTTATCCAACAGATACCTGGTGGTACCTCTCTTAAACTTAATCAAACTCCGTACCTCCCTCAGAGCGAGAGGCAGAAGATTGTAGGCCTTCACTGCCATATAAGTGGGAGCCCTTTCAAAGAATGCGGTATTGTGCAAAGGTACACTAAGACCGGCCCCGCTTCTGGTCGCCACAGACATGCCCTCCGCGTGGAAATCGGCGTTCGTGCGAAACAAATCGGGATGCTCCCTCACAAAAACGACCAGCGATCTAAGGTATAAAGGCGGCACTGTCAGGAAACCCAGTCGGCCAAAGTACGGCCGACAAGAGGTGCGCGGGCGGCACCCAAGCAGACATCTGACGATGCGTTTTTGAGCCATGAAGACTCGTCGAGCTCCAGCCGAAGTTATAACGGACTGAACAGAGGCAAAGTAGAACTGCCTAAGTGTGTTCAGCGTGAGAACCCTACGTATCCTCCGCAGTAAAGCACAGAAGCTGTTCAGTCTAGCAATCACTGCATCGGTCTGACAATTCCAACTCAGTGATGAATCCAGGTATACACCAAGGAATTTTATATTGTCTACTTCAGGAATGGACCTGTTGTAAGGAACATACAAAGATTCGACTTTATTTGTATTCTTTGTGAACGACATCAATCCAGTTTTGTCGGCATTCAGCAGCAGGGCGTGGTTATTACACCATTCCTGCATACAAGCCACCGCCCGAGCAGGTCCGAGAGCGCACGGCCCGACAGCGCAACCGATGTATCATCCGCGTACTGACAGATCAAAGAACCCGGAATGCCATCACAAAGTCCGTTCACGTACAAAAGGAATAGCATAGGTCCCAGTATGGAGCCCTGCGGTACGCCCTGCCCCACCAATGACGACGCCGACAGGTATTTTACTCCATTCGCTGTGATACTGACCGTCTGCCTTCTATGACTTAAGTATGAGTCAATCAAAGGCAGACAATTCCCTCTTATTCCATATCCCTGCAGAATGTCAAGCAGCAATATGCAAGGTTTATAGTGTCAAAGGCCCTCGAGAGGTCGAAGAAGAGTCCAGCCACCTTTTCGTTCTTATGGCTCGGAGAGCTTACGCTATCCAGGATTTCGTCAAGGACAGACAAAAATACATCCAAACTGCCCGAAGGCGATCTATATATACAAACAATAAAGCAATCTCTGCCAAATACAGTACATTTTGAGACACAGAATTCACATTGTTTTTCAATAGACTCTACATTAATATTGCCCAACTTAAGGTTTAAGCAGTCTTTTGCAAATATAGCAGTCCCACCGCCCTGGCACCCAGTACGCGATGAGTAGCAGACCAGAGAGTGTTCGTTCAGGAACACCGACTGTATGTCATCTCCCCGCATCCAGTGCTCAGTCACACAGAAGAGGCCCGATCTGGCATCTGCCAGCAACACCTGCAGTTCGAGAGCCTTGTTGCCCAAGCTACGCACATTGAGATGCATTAGTGATAGCATGGCCAACTTCCCGTCGGTGTCCCCACGACAGGCATCCCGCGCAGGAGTGAGCCCGCGCGCATCCTCTATCCCCCGTGTTGAGGTACTCTCCGCTTCAGGTTTAAAAACCTGCTCATTCGAAGTTCAAATCGAAGGTCCTGGAAAGAGTGGTTCATTCGCAGGCGACGGGGTATCTGAAGCAAAATTATTTGATTCCAGTACATCAGTCTGGTTTCGTAGAGGGCCATAGCACGACGTCGGCGCTCCTGAACGTTATGGATAATGTGGTGAGAGCACTTGAAGGCATGCTCGCGGCCATGCTGGTTCTGCTCGACTATTCCTTTGATGTTATTGATCATGAATTGTTGTGTGCTAAACTGACATTCCTTGGTTTTGATGAGGTCTTTGTAAGGTTTATTAAGTCTTATTTGACTGGCAGAGCGCAGTTTGTGCGCATTAGGGGCGGCAGCGTGTCACAGTGTACCCCTGTTGTGTCCGGGGTGTTTTCTCAAATAGGTATATATTGAACTTTAAGATGAGGAAAAACCTGTGTGAAACACTAGTTTTATCGATTTACAATTATTGTTATCTAGTGTAGGTACTACCCTTTTTTTGGATGTGGCAACTAAAAGGAGAGTGTAATATGTACAGAATACATGTTATAGATTTATTTGCAACTTAAGGAAGTTTGATCATGTAAGTGACAGTATTAAGCAACTCGGTTGGCTGAAATATGATAAGCTATATAAACTTCATTCTCAAATATTTTTTAGAAAACTGTTAGAAGCGAAAAAGCCGGTGTATTTGTATAAAAAATTAGAATTCAGAGTTGGTGTGCATAGCTTAAACTTAAGACATACAGTCCGTTTTCCAATACCCCAGCACCGAAGTGCCTTGTTCAAAAAATGTTTTTCTTATATTTTTGAGAAGCAATATAATTCACTTGCCCATAAATTCTTGAACTGCAGTGTAAAGTACCTTAAGTTGGAGTATACAAAAAATTTGTTTAATTAATTATTTATTGCTGTCATCTTATATAGTTTGGTGTAATCTACTAGAGGCAGAATCTGGTTAAGTGGAAGAGTGGCCTAAGGCTAAACCGCGCCAGTTCTGTCTCAGGGGGGTGTGTGTGTGTGTGTGTGTGTGTATTGTACACACACAGCATCAAAATAATAAAGCCGATATTTATTTATTTGCCGCACACGTTCTTGCACTATCAGAGGGAGAGATGTGCCTTCCTAACGGTACGAGTCACATGTGAGGTCCATGTGAGCGAATTGTCCAGGATGACTCATAGAAATTTTACTTCGTTGGTGAAGGGATTGTCGTCCCGAACAAAAATGGCGCTTTCAAGAAGTCCAGCCTCTTCCTTCGTGTAAATGGCACAATCACCGTTTTCCTAGGTTGTTGCCTTGTTGCCTCCTTACCTTATTGCTAGGTTTTCCCTTGAACACCATCTGTGTACAACATCCAGCAATTCTTGCAACGTCCTGGAGATTTGTTGGTATGAGTGGTTTCTGATAAGGATAACGATGTCGTCCGCGCATGCGTGGACCTCGACTCCCCATAGTTCAAAGTATCCAGTAGGTCGTCCACTAGTAGGGACCACAGGAGTGGTGAAAGGACTCCGCCCTGTGGACAACCTCCCGCTGTTGTGGATATGATAGTGTCATCGTTTAATGATGTAGGTGATTCAATACAATAATGCTTTACTGTCAGTAAAAAATAAATTTTTGTAGACAAAGCCATGCTTAAATTAAAAATCAGTCTGGATTCTAACATGTTGCGAATCCAGTTGGTTATTGTTGGTTCGACCCTTCTCGCTCTACTGCTGCTGAGGAGAGAGTCTGTAGGTGCATTATTAAAGGCCCCTTCGATATCTATGAAAATACCAACTGTGACCCACTTTGAATCCAGGGTATCTTGGATTTTCACCACCAGGTTGTGGAGTGCTGGTTCTGTTGATTTGTTAGCCTGGTATGCATACTGTTCTGTATTTAGGGGGTACGTTGTTACCGCTCCCTCCCTTATGTATAGGTCTAGCAGCTTTTCCAAGCTTTTCAGCAGAAACGAGGTTAGACTGATTGGCCTGAGCGATTTAGGATCTTTTCCCATACATCCCATCTTTGGTATGTAGACGACCCTCACCCTGGACCACCAGTTTGGAATGAAGTTCCATGCAAAGCTCGCTCTGAAGAGCTTTGTTAGAAGAGGTGCGAGCTGATCCAGGCCCTGTTGTAGTAGAGCCGTAGAACCATCCTCCCCGGGGGATTTGTATGTTTGAAAAGCCATAATCGTGGATTTTAGCAGAGTTGGTCTGAACACTTTTTTGGAGAGCTCCAAATGTGTCCTGTTGGGTCGTTTAAATCGTCCGTGTGTTAGTCTCCACATTTGTAACCGGAAAATGACAGACTCGTCAGTAAGACGCGGTAGACTCTGCCTTAGGGGTGGTATTATGAATGGGTTTCGACTAATCCTGCCGCCTGTGAGTCGGTGGGTGAAGGGTGAAGTTTCGGTCCTGCCACCTGTGAGGCGGTGGGTAAAGTTCCGCCACAGTGCGAATTGAAAGTATCAATTTAATAACTGAGCACTGGACTTTTATTTTTACTTATTTACTTTAAATAGTGGTGTGTGAGAAATTGGCACCTTTGCGACAATGTTTATTTTTACAAATTAATTAAACCTCTGTTTTTAAGCATAATTGAACTAAATTTCCGCACAACAATTTAAAAATGAGGTGGTGCCTGGATAGGAAACTGTTACTAATACGTGGTAATTATTTAATACCAAGCGCCGCTCTTTTTTGCAAAAATTTTCTGTGTGAGTCGTTGTAAGGTTTTTCGACAATGGATTAAGTGTTAATTCTCTGCTGTTGAGCATATTATAACAGCTTTGTAGAAATAAACTGGTGCCTGGATAGTAAACTGGTACCGAGAGTTTTTCAACGAAAAATATCCGCTCTCAGTATCTTTCATAACTATCTTTCGGCTGAAAATTGCCAAAAAATGACAGCAAAAGAAAGCAAAGGGGACATCTTATTTTTACATAAAATCCAAATTTCTCTCATCCACCTTTTAGAATACTGAAGTGCCTACTTTTCGTCGAATGCCCCTATATACAGGGTGATATTTAGACACTACACATTACGTAAAACAACTTCCATCAAACTTTCCCACGTTGAATAACAACAATAAGTATAGTCCCTCTCTCTTACCTTCTTGATAAACTGGGTGAGTTGGGCGTATGAGTATCCAAAAACGCCCTTCGCAATGCCAGTGGACTTTGGCCGTCCGCGCTCAGGCCGCGGTGCAGCCGAGGAGGAGGTTCTGGGCTTTGATGACGGGAACAGCGTCCGCTTCTGTCGCCGGCCAATTGCATTTTGATGTAGGATGCAAAACGCTTTTTACCTAGATGGGAGTATATTTAGAAACGGCAAAGGAACGATAAATCCACGGTTTGCAAAGCTTTCATAAAAGCAAAACTTGAAGTTGCTGCTTTAAAAAAGTAGTAAAAAGCAAGTCAGTTACAAAGCGTTTGTAGAATTCCTCCAAAACAAATAAGCTTACTTTTTTTTTAAATTTACAACTTTTTTCTGTACAACGATCTTTATTTGAGCAACCCAAAGTAAACTGAAATTTGGTTCAAACAAAAAAGCGGAATTCCGCTGCTTTCAGGTAGGCATTAGAATGTCAACAATCCAAAAAACAATCCGCATTATAAAAGTTAGTAAACCCCACACTCTTCTTACTTTTGTACTATATATGACTACTAATCGTTCTACTGAATTTAATGTTTTCTTCTCCAAGGACAATAAGCTAAAATAAAAAAAACATCACTGGCAGCAAACCCGAATTGAGAAATTCAGCTATCGCAATAAGCTATAATTTTTAATAATAAAAAACCCAACTTTATGTTTGAGTGTGTCCCTGAAACATTCTACGGTGTAGGAAAATCGGCGGGACTGGGACAAGGTAGCAAAAATACAACTACCTCTTCGTAGACGTTTCGTATAATTGTACTTAAACATCATCAGAATTCATTACAATATTATCTTGAGTCAAGCACAATTCAACGAATTGTCGACGAAGAGGTATTTTTGCTGCCTTGTCCCGATTCAGCCGATTCCCCTACACCATAAATACTAAAGTTGTATGCGACAAATGACTTACATGGATCATTCTTGGCACCTTCCTCGACATCTTTGAGCAGCTCCTTCTGTTTCTGCTGATGGTAAAATCTTTGCAGTATAATAGGACTGGTGTTTCCACTAATACACTGAGGTTCTTCCGTAGGAACGTTGTTTCTTAAAGGTAGAGGAGAGCCAATCGGCGATTTCCATCTCGTTTCACTAAAACTACGAGTTTCCTAGGGAAGAAATCAGACTTTTACTACAAATTTTACGATTTTCAGAAAAGAGGCTTGTATAAATCATTCACTTATTATTGTCATCAAGTAGGCGTTGGAAATCTGACGTTGACATTTTTATCGTAACTTCTCAACATGTGTCGAAAAGAGATAGGTATAAAAAAAATAAGATTTCAAAGGTAACGAGATGCCAAAAAATAACTGAATGAGGTATACGTAAAGTCTTCAAACTGCAGAGAAACATACGAGTCTGTAAACCTCCTAAGAAGACAACTGTCCAGCGAGAAAAAAAAAAGACAACAGACAAACATCCTGTTGGAGTAACCGCCTGGAAAGTCAGAGGAAAAACGTCCGACGACTCTTTAATAAAGCAAAAATAACCGGCGACTGGGACACTTACAAACAAGCCCTAACTAACTACAACAAGCAGATCAAGGCTGCTAAAAGAGAGTCTTGGAGGACGTTCTGTGGTGGGATTGAAGACCTGCCAACAAAAGCCTGAATTCATAGGATTCTCTCCAGGGAGCCAGCTTGGACCGAAAAAACGGTCCGATGGAACCTACACCTCCATTGGTAGTGAAACACGTTAGAGAGGCTCGCAAGGTGTCATTTTCCGGGTAGCTGGCTGACAAATTTGGAGACTAACACAAGCCTCTTGGGACGAATTAAACGACCCAACAGGGCAGATTGGGAGCTCTCCAAAAAAGTGGTCAGACCAACCCCAACTCATCGTGGGTTTTAGCAGCAATCGCTTTTCAACCATACCAATCCCCGGGGAGGATGGAGTGTTCCTCCCCGGATATAGGGGAGAAGATCCTAAATCGCTCAGGCCAATCAGTCTAACCTCGTTTCTGCTGAAAAGCTTGGAAAAGCTGCTACACCTATAGATAAGGGAGGGAGCGCTAACAACGTATCCTCTTAATACGGAACAGTATACATAACAGGCTAACAAATCAACAAAACTAGCACTCCACAACCTGGTGAAGAAAATCCAGGATATCCTAGATTCAAAGGGTGTCGCAGTTGGTATTTTCATAGATATCGAAAAGATTTTTAATAATGCACCTGACTCCCTCCTCAGCGCCAGTAAAGCGAGAAGGATTAAACCAACAATAACCAACTGGATTCGTAACATGTTAGAATCCAGACTGATCACTACATCATTAAACGATGACACTATCAGATTCACAACAGCGGAAGGTTGTCCACAGGGCGGAGTCCTTTCACCACTCCTGTGGTCCCTACTAGTGGTCGACCTTCTGGCCACTTTGGAACTATCGGGGGTCGAGGTCCAGGCATACACGGACGACATTGTTGTCCTTTATAAGAAACCACCCAAACCAACAAATCTTCAGCACGTTGGAAGAGGTGCTGGATATTGTACACAGTTGGTGTTCAAAGGAAAACCTAGAAACAAACCCTAGGAAAACGGTGGCTGGACTTCTTGAAAGCGCCATCCGTGTTCGGGACGACAATCCCGTTTACCAATGAAGAAAAATTATTATAATAATATTATAAATTTGCGGTCATTGCAATCAGCATGCGGTAAAGCATCACTTCCCGCACTTGTTAGGTAAATAACTATTAGATTATCCCTTCAAATAAGTTCAAGAGAAACTAAAAACAATTTTCTTAAATTTCGGGTTTTTTTGAGAAAATCTTTGGAAGTAGTCGAAACTTTGAAAACAAGATGTCATTATGATCGGCACGTAACTGCGGCAAAGCGCAACTTTGCCGCAATTTATTTTATATGATTTACAAGATCATAATGATGAGAACAAACCAATGCCGATATTTCCCTAAAAGTGGTCCGATTTTTTGTCCGCCATTTTTAAGGTACTCCTGACGTAATATTATCGTCAGAGCACATCAACTGGTGAATTACGACTTCGAATCATTTGATGTAAGACCCCAAGTCACGTCAATTCAAACCATTGAATTAAAAGCTAACAGGAAGGAGCACTAAATGACATTTCCATTTAATTTGCACCTACTTCAGGTAAAATTACCTTTTCAAATTTTCATACCTGACCTGTAATATGACAATTCTGTCAGCAAAGAGACGCGTCTTTCAACGTACGCAACAAAAACATAATTATCTTAATCGATTTTAAATATATTACTTAATTCTGAAAAATCATGGTTAATTTTACGGCATGCCATCGAACAAAATCACCTGCAGCTAATTTGCAGGGAACCACTTTGTATCGGTACGTACGTATATTATTTGAACTTTTCTTGCTAAGTAAGTACCATGTAAGTAGTTAAAAGATTGATGAGTATAGTCAGTAGAATTGCGATCATGTTTTACCTATAGTCCCTATTTTATTATAGATTTCCACTAGAGAAAGCTAGAAGATGAATTTGGATTCAGTTTCTGAACAAAGCAGATGTAACCGGAGACGTTAAAAATAGTTTCCTTTGTAGCCAACATTTCGAACAATGCTGCTTCGACCGAAGCTCACCGGTAGTAGTACGATTAACTGATACTGCCATACCCACAATAAAAATTGCCCGAACTAAATATGTAAGTGAATGGTCACAGTTTAAGTAAAATATTCTCTATGTAAGCAAAATATGTGAAAATTTTTTGATTTTCAGTTTTCCTTTGTAAACGAGGCATGTACACCCAAATATGGGTGATTTTTATCATTTAAACCACCATATTTTTTAAATCCACGCTCTGAAGCCTATATATTATGTATTTTCTTTGCGTTTGCGAGAAGAGCAACTTGTGTATTATAAACAAAGTTCCAGAAAAATTTCAGTTTTTCTGTAAAAATATACGGGGTAACTGAAAAAAAAATGCCTACATTTCTATTTGATTCCTCTTTGCATTTTGGAACAATCGTCCGTTGTTTTACCATTGGACCACTCTTTATATTTAATGAATCAACAGGCAATAGGTACCTATTTTTATTTTTAAGGCATGCAAACCCAATGATCAACAGCTGCAAATGCAGAACTTTGAAATGGTGATGAAAACTAGGGGCAAGGAGGTTTTTTTTACAAAGAGCTAAGTTAGTAGTTCATACTAGCCTGAAGAAGCCATCGCATACTCTACTACTATATAAAGGCTAGAGCAGGACGAATAAGCCTGTGAAACTTTGTCCTTTACTTTTACTGTAAGTTTAATAATTATAAGTAATGACTTGTTTTTACTAATTATAGATAATTTAGAAATGCATGGATATCTATCTAACTTAATAAACTATTTGTAATATGTAATGTAAATAAAATGAGTTCGTTTTCCTCTCGCTACAAACAATTATACACAAACCCATAATATTATGTTTATTTCTAAAGAAAATCAAGACACCTAATCCTAATACCTAAGCAAGCCCAAATTATTTATTTCAATGTACAAAACATAAAATAAAAAGAATTATCAAGAAACAACGAAAAATATACAATCAAAACCGTTTATAATTTTTACCAGTACGCTAATGACTATTGGAAATGTTATCCGCCATCTTGAAAGACTCTTCACAAATACTTTTTACAAGCACGCCAATGAAATCTTGAAGAACCTAGCTTATAAATTCAACCTAAAAATCAAATTTTGACAGAAAAGCACAATGTTCCTTCCTGACTCTTTTAATTCAATGACTCAAACGAATATTGCCGCCAATTTTTAGATACCCACTGCTAAAAAAAGCAGGCCAAAACTTCCAGATGTAATATATATAATAATACTAGCTCGTTGACTTTGTTTGTGTCATCTTTTTCTGTCAAAAATTCATAGCTTTCAAATAACGTTTTCTAATGAACACGGGGTATATTGCCCACGGTTTAATTTACAACGTTCTTTTTTAGTCCTATTTGGATTATGAAAGTCGAGTTCGTCAAAACCATTATGGCCGCCATTAGGACGGCCATAATAGTTTGAACTTTCATTTGTTTTCTCAACTTTGACAATGAAAAAGAAACATGGGTTGAAGACCAAGTTATCTAATTGATTAATATGTAAAAATTGTAAATTGAGTCGTGGACAAAGCATATAATTAAAAACTGAATATAATATGAACGTAACAATTCAAAGTACAGATCGAAAACCATCAGATACGCATGCGCCGGCTGACAAGCTCCGCCCCTTAATTTTGAGAAATTCTGAGAGTAACTGCCATCTTTATATTCTTGTTGAGAAAGCAAAGGACGGAAATAGTTTCAGTATACTCTAGAGCTGCCATCTGAAAACGCTGGCGTATCACTGCCGTACGTCTTGCGCATAAAGATGTGGGCACTAGCAAAAATTAGACCCGGTTTTGGTTTCCATAGGTCACTCGACGCTGCACTTCAAATTCACAGTAAAAGATTGACGCTCGTAGTATATAACTAGTAGGGACCTGGGGCAAAGTATAGTATCCAACTTGCATATAATAGGCATCATTCCTTCAGGTTAATCGCACAACTCGCTCGTGGGCTCAAACGTCGGCCTCGGGAATGATGGCCTGCATTATATGCTTGCTGGTTAAATACTTCATTTACTTTCATTCTGGTGAGAAAAACATTAATTGAACTTGTTTCAATTGGATGAAAACTCGTTTTTAACAATACAAATGATCATGAAGGAAAACTTTGATACTCACAGGTAATGAAGAAGGTCCAGAATTAGTAGAAACGCCCCCTCCAAACTTCCTCTGCGGCATAGGCGAACATAGTCCAACGGGATATCCTCTAATTCCTCCACCGTCGCGTTGCTGCATTGCCGCAATATGGTTCTGGTACACTTGCAATGGAGAAAAGCTTCTGCTGGCTGCCGCCGGAGGGGGTCTGGACTGGAAGCCGTCCAGCCTTGAGTAATGTGTCACCGGAGGCGCTTTTGTTCGTTCCAATCCAAACTGAGTGTGAGAAACAGCCGAGGTTGGTGGCAGACTGGGTGCAAAATGGTGGTCGAAAGTGGTTCTAGGCTGGTCGAGCTTCGTGGAGCTGTTGCCGTTTATTGTAGGTGCTGTTTGGACTGCAGGTAGCGGTGGCAACGAATTTTGTTGCATTGTAAGGCATTGAGACGCTGGATATCTGATAAAGATATAAATTTTCTCTAATAGTTAATAAATTAATGTTTCAAGAAGGAATAAAACTGTTTCAAAGTAAAGTTGATGTATTAAGATTTTGATTAATAATATTAATCTGGTTAGATATAGTTAAAAAAGAATTGGTTGATAGTAGAACAGGAGTTTATCCCCACCAAAAAAAAAATTTGTTTAGCTTCACACTTTCACTAAAGTGGCAGTTTTCTATACAGTGTGGTCACTTTTTCAATGTTCACCATTAGGATTTTCGAACGGGTAAAACTTACAGGGTCGATTTAATTAGAAAATAATGGAACTACATTTATCTGTCGCGCTGTCGGGGCTATTCTCACTTAGAGAGGGTAGTCAGTTAAAAATCTAATCATGATGGTTAAAATAGCAAACTCCATTGGATTGTTCGGTGACCCTGGTATCTTAGGCTCGACAAACCACACGCCCGCTGCATAAGGTACAAAATTCGCAATTTTTGCAAAATTACGCAAAATTTGCGAATTTTGTACCTTATGCAGCGGGCGTGTGGTTTGTCGAGCCTAAGATACCAGGGTCACCGAACAATCGAATAAAGTTTGCTATTTTAACCATCAAGAATAGATTATTAACTGACTACCCTCTCTAAGTGAGAGTAGCCCCGAAGAAGACTAAATAAATAGTCGAAACGTCGGCCATTTTCGAATAAAGAAGAGGTGCATTATTTGTCCCAATCCTGCTAACTTCAGCAACAACTTACAACTTAGGGACGCTAATTACAACAATGAGTAAAAAATAGGTTATTAAGACATAATTCTTTTTAAGAAGAGTCCAATAAGAAAATATGGACTTAGTTAAGGAAAAAATTGTAGTCATGTAGAGGTCGATTTTCCTTCAACATGTCATTTATTCGATCTAAAGATAACATCTATTTAATGCAAATGTGAAACAAAGAAGAAAAATGCCTTTTACTTTCTTGAAATGTAAAAGAAAAAGAAAAAGCGGATAAGTTGTACTCTTCGAATACATCGGAGAAGTGCCTCATTTATTGCTATTGCACAAATGGTTACATTTGATTCCAATGGTAAACATTGTACAAGTGACCACCCCGCATATACAACATACTTAAAAAGGCTTTCAGGGCCGGTCAAAAATACATTCTAAACTGATTTCTGGGCTTTTATGCCGTGGGTCAAAAGAATTTCTTCGACGGAGGACATTATCAAAGACTGCCGCAAAGGAAATTACTTGTCTATTGCCTTACAGTCTTTGATAATGCCTGCCGCTGTTGGGGTGAAAGCCCGAAAAACATTTCAGAATGTATTCTATCTAATTATTTTACACTGAAATTGTATAAGTATGTCATGACAGGTCCTGTCGCAAATGAGAAGGCATAAAGTGGAGGCCAAAATAATGTTCGTATTTTCTACTCAAAACGTTTTCTCTAGCTGCTGTCGCAGATATACAAGGCTGCAGAGTTAGAACTTAAGAACTTAATTTCAATTACAAAACGTAAATGATACGTACTTTTCACACAACTTATGTATTCTGAACTAAATGGCGAATGCGATTTTATTTTTATTTCGGATGAACGCGTATCAATGAATCTTTATTACCAATTTAAATACAAAATAAACGACCACAATGCATAATAACTCGAGCACATGGCACATCAAGAATATGCCGCTGACATGGTCCATTTAAAACAGATATTCATCTAACAGACTTGAGGAATTGTCCTAATCCATTCCTGTAATGTGTTATTTAAGGTAAGTCCACCAGTACCTGACCCTGCTCCTAAACCTGACCAAAAAATAAAAATTTGCTAATATTAGTGACACCTTTTGACATATCGTTAAGTTTGTCTGTCTGGATAGCTGCTCGCTAAAACTAACCTAAACAAATTTCTATATATGACTTTTCATTAAGTTTTTCGGCACAGGCGGCCATGGAAATCTGACAGCTTGCCCCCTGTATAATTTTGGACAGTGTCAATGTTATTGATTTTTATCAAAACTGTAAAGCAAGAATTCCGCCAAACACGCGACATACAAGTTATCCATGAACTGATTAGTCAAAAATGTGATTGACAGAATTCTAACCAGTAAATTAAAAGCACGTGATTGTAAATGCCAATAAATTTATTCCCAAGTTGTTATGATGGTTTCATGTAGTTTAACCTTAATTTCTTCCATCAGTCTGACACTGAGTAAATCCACATAGGGCGAATTCCAAAACTCCCCAGATCATCTACCGACTAACGGGTAGATCAGTCACCTGGTTATTCCATTAAATTGCTAGAGGGACATCACATGATCAGCTTAACCGGTAGATGACTCGGTAAATTTTGGAATTCGCCCATAATCTTCTCGACGTTGCATTATTAAAAAAAAGTTGTCAGAAATGAATTATTTCTATTCAAGCGCCCAAAAAAGTTCTGGTCAAAATCAAAAACCAAATTATAAAGTGCTGTAACCATTACAAAGGACACAGGCCAGACTTTTTAGAATGCCTAGACGTTATAAATATCGGATTTATTTGGGGTAAGTCGGATATGGAACAGCTAATTAGTTTAAGATTGGACTGCTTATTTTTTTAAACATATGGTAATAGACATAGAGAGTATCATATTGAGGGTGTTAATTGAAAAATGTCATCTAGTTGCCTGAGAAATGTCAAAAGAAAAGGATAAAGGAAGAAAAGTCCATTTATTTTGATTTTGTCATCCTTTTCTGCCAAACATTCATGACCTTCTAGATCACGTATTCTAATGAGCACCCTACATATTTTCTCATTGACAAAGATGAAACTCTACCAAAGAGAAAAGGCAAAGACACTTAGTGTTGTGACCTCTGACCTTTGGCAAAGATATAGTCAGAAAAAACAATTGATAAAAGAACGGAAAGACAAAAACAAAATAAAATGTAGAGAACATAGAGAAGTGAAGATTAATACTAAAAAAAAAACAAAGAAACTTTAAGTTATCAGTAAGGAAAATCCTATTTTAGAAGCTAACGAAAAATGATTATAGTAGCAGTACTGAATTAACTTACTTTTTTGGAAGACTTTCTCTAACATTTTATTTCTGTTGAGTACATTATTACTTTAGTTGTTATTTTATGCAACATTATTACCATATCGCCCAAATAATGTTAAATATTCATTAAGTACCTTTTGTATTTGTAATTTAATTATAATTATAAATAGTTTCACCTAATTGCTACTCAATCAGGTACAGGTTCATGCGTGATCAGCTACTGGTGAACCTACAAATTTCTAGGGCCAAGTCTAGGTGCAAATGTATTAATTTAAAACTTTTGCAATTAAAACAAAACAATCAAAGATTGTGAATTTTTTACATTTTTAGTATGAAAAGAAACATATAGACCTACAATAAAACTATAACTCAACTCTTTTAACATATTTTTTAGTTTTGCAAAAAAAACGTGAAGTAAATTTTTTCCTTATTAGGGTCAGCTAATTTACCTTCTATGCAAATTGCTCTGCGGATTAGATGAATATCTATTTGAAATTGACTCTAGCATTCATACGTCGCCCCTTTACCTTCAAAACACTTGATCCAGTGAACACACACCAGGCAAAAAAAACATTATAACACTATAACCCATGCTGAACCCGCTATCGATGACGGAAAAAAGTCAATATCTTTTATATATAATATTGTCTTTCTGCCAGATCTTTGAATTTCTTCCGTCAAACAAAACCACAATATATGCATACAAACCTACATGGTGGGGGACTAGAGACGAGCACAACAAAATGCATTTTAATGCACCACGGAGACAGCATTCTCTGCGACAGACTCGTCACCGACATCAATCCTAAATAATCAAGATTCTACGTGTACAGTAAAGGAAACCTGTACAACAATACGTTAGAGTTTCTGAACACGTGGTTACTTTGAGCATTTCAATCACCAAACTATTTAGAACAAAATGGGTGAGTAGAGTGAATACAAATTAAGAAGAAAGCGAAACTAACCATGCAACGTACCTCGACGCCGCTCTATCACTCCCTACCCGCTGCAGGGCCCCTACGTACCAATCTCCCACGTTCACCTCTATCTCCTGGTACCGCCGAATAAACAGGTGGTTCTTCAGTTTAGTGTATTTGGGCCGTTGTTTCTTGTCCTTAGTTAAACTACCAGTGGTTTTATTGATTACCGTTATGCAATGAGAGCGGCATTTTAGAACTCACCAACAAGTCACAAAGTTCCTAAATTCGGCTGAAAAATGCTTGTCTAAGGGTAGTGAAGGAGGATCAGTTCCGATAACTTTGGTGAGCACTTCGAAGTCAGTCTTACAGTCTTGGTACGGGAACACACCGGTCGCAAGTTCCACTAGAGTAATGCCCAGAGACCAAATGTCTGCGCGAACGTCGTATTCCGGCTTTTGGGGATCAGGCTCTATACGCTCCGGCTAAGTTCAGTTTATTTTTAAGTTGTTAGAAATGAGGTATAAATGTCATTATACAAGTTGCAGCCAGGAATGGGTAGGTAGAAAAAGAATTATACATATTCTACCGCATAATCTATGTATAGAAAATGTAATTTTCTACGCGGCTTATTTTCTACATTTTCTACCTGATTTGTTAAAAATTAATTATCAACAAACCACTTTATTTTTTGTCCAAAATACATCAAAATTAGTGGCTGAAAGTAATGCGGCAATTTCAAAATATGAAATAATACGACACATCAAAAATAAAGTAAGAACCTACACTATAAAAACTGCTCATTATAAAACTTCATCTAGTTGGTTGTGAAATGTCAAAAGAAAAGGATGGAGAAACAAAAGTTCAATTATTTTGATTAAGTCATCCTTTTCTATCAACATTTCATAGCCTGCTAGATGAAGTTTTATAATGAACACCCCATATAAGGCTTTTCAATAAGTTTTTAAGTATAGGTGGCTATGGAATCTGACAGATTACCCCCTGTATAAAATTTTAACGCTGTCAGTGTTTTTCGTTATATTTTCAAAATTTAAAGCTTAGAAAAAACTGTCGTTATCAAAAATTTTGATACCAGATCTTACTAAAAATAAAAGCTGCAAGGATAATAAATAAAACTATAAGGCCTTTCATTAAGTTTTTTGACACAATCGGCAATGAAAATCTGACAGATTACCCCCTGTATAAAATTTAAACATTGTCAGTGTTTTTGGTTATATTTTCAAAATTTGAAGGATAGAAAACACTGTCGTTATCAAACATGTTGGTGCCAGAGCTTACTAAAAATAAAAACAGAAAGGAGAATAAATAAAACTATTTACAACACAGTATATTAAAAGAAAGTAAAAGATACAAACCATTTACATACCAGTACTAATTAGTACAAACCAGTACAAATTAAGTTGTTATTACTATTTTGTTTCTTTCAATGAATATATTTTAGTGAAAAGGAATTCTAAAAGTGTGTCATTGAGGCCGCCTGTGCCAAAAAACCTAATGAAAAGCCTTATAAGTATTAGTAGTATTTGAACCATTGACAATGGAGTAAATAAATAGACGCCGCGAGTTAATCATAAATTGGTATTTGTTTACTTGGCATGATATACAAAACGCATACTTGGAGGCTTGCGGGTTGTTCGGGTAGAGGGGAAGCAGAAATGCTAAAAACAATATGGCGAAATTTGAATCTCGAAGGACACATCTCCAGATGACATAAGCACACATAGGCGTATTATTTTTCAAGGTTACGATTTTTACGCAGCATGCGTCTGCATTTTTTTGCAGACCAAAACATTCAAATATGTTTATATTTAAATGATTTTTGATACATACCTACTATTCCCATTTATTGAGTTTTTTTAGATTAAAGATTAATAATAGAATACACCTACAAACGACGCTAATGGCTAACGTCTAAGAGCCGTGTAACAACATAACCACAAAACACAAATGAACTTACCGGTGAAAACATAATTTCCTAGATTTATTTTTATAATCCCAAGTTCTACACACAAAACATTGTCTCACCATGGCTAACAATCCAATTAAAACACATAAACGAATGCTAAAAGCGAAAAAGTCGGCGGAAAACTCTTAAAATCAGAAAAAAAATCCATGAAATAATTGTCATAAACTGACATAAACCACGTGTCACAGGATTCTGCAATGTTGCCCGATTGTGATCAGTTGGCCATTTTACACGTATTTTTTTTCTTTTATCGTCATAAGCGTTCTATTAATCACCATTCAAAAATTATTTGGACAGAATAGATAATATGGAGGACAGCAATAGATATTATAGTAATCTCGTGGTGTAAAGATTCGCAAGATATCATCCAAAAAAAAGGATGTGCCAATTTACTAGCAAAGTAATCCTGGCAACACTGTATGGAGAGTTTGTTTATCACGCCAATATTGAAAAATGTAAATAAAGATCTCTACCTTGATAAATCCTCTATGATTTGAACTAAGTAACTAAAACTACTAATATCGTCAAAAATTACCAATAATAATCAAGACTAGTTTTTGTCTTGTCTCTAATTTTGAGATGTTGATGAATGAAAGTCAACAACTTTGAATTACCGGGCGATGAATGAAACATGGTGGAACTAAGAATTATTTACAAGTGCTCAAGACACTTAAAAAATAGCCTTGATTAATTCGTTCCGAGATGATACTGACACATGAGATAGTCATACATGAGACTGATGTACAGGGTGGCCAACTAAGAATGCGAGGTACTGAATCTGGAAAACTATCCGTCCTAGAGGCTTGCGGCAAACAACTTATTACTAAAGCGACCAAGAGAAAAACCTGGAACATATTTTCAAGTTTCTAAAATTGCCGTTCGGAGGCATAACTGCAATCTTGAATCAAAAAAGGTGATGTTTCTGTGAATTCCGCTATATTTCCCTAACAAAAAAATACCTGATTTTTAAACTAGAGGATAATCTGAACCTTTTTTGTGTGAAGTTTTGCTGTATCACTAAAGAAAAAGGAACAGAATAACGAGATGCGGTTTTCGCGAGCTTATTAAGGCATCATTTAGCTAATTTTATTGAAAAAAAATATATACCAATACATTTAATTTTTTTGAGACACATAACTATTGATGTCTGAATGTCGAAAAAAGCCTTTTAGCGGCGACATATGAAACCAACTAAACTTCAAAAATAATAACATTTGTAGCACAACAATAGCTCTTTTTTTTACTAGACCAAATTTGCTAAAATCGGCTCAGCCGTTTCTAAGACACAGGGTGTTGATTAGGGAAACCTTTGAATACCCTCCATCACTTTTTCTTTAGAGATACGGCAAAACTTTTCAAACAGAAAAGATTCAGATTATCCTCGACTTTAAAGATCAGGTAATTTTTTGTTAGTTCAGGTTAGAGTTTTCAACCTAAGAACCAAGTTTTAAGAAAAAAAATGCGAATTTAGTGTTGTCTCAACTGAAGTTGCAGCAACAAAGTATTGTATTGTATTGTATTCAATGTGAGTGGACTTATACCACCACGACCTGCGGTCTATTGTGGCTCACTCGAAGTGTTACCAGCAAGGTTTGCCCTTGCTAGCTCCACTAGTTGTTACCCGTTATGCCCTCAACGAATCTGATGAGTCTCTCGGGCGACACTGCGTTTGCATCTTGAGGTTCAATGATCGGAAAACGCTGTTTTCGATCTTTGGAACGACTGATGAACCATCATTTCGCAAGCTCTAATTGTGCCCATCCCCAGACAGAGAGTTTCTAAATTCTGTATTTTACCGATAATGATCGTGTTTCCGAACAGTGAGTATCTCCATAGAGGATTTATCAAGGTAGAGGTCTTTATTTGCATTTTTCAATATTGCCGTGATAAACAAACCCTCCATACAGTGTTGCCAGGATTACTTTGCTAGTAAATTGGCACATCCTTTTTTTGAATGATATATTGCGAATCTTTACACCCCGAGAGTACTATAATATCTATTGGAGGCATCCAAATAATTTTTAAATGGTGATTAATAGAACACTTATGATGATAAAAGAAAAAAAATACGATTAAGATGGCCAACTGGTCACAATCGGCAACATTGCAAAATCCTGTGACACGTGGTTTATGTCAGTTTATGACAATTATTTCATTGATTTTTTTTCTGGTTTCCTGAATGTTTTAAAAGTTTTCCGCCGACTTTTTCGCTTTTAGCAATCGTTTCTGTGTTTTAATTTGTTTGTTAACCATGGTGAGACAATGTTTTGTGTGTAAAACTTAAGATTATAAAAATAAATCTAGGAAATTATCTTTTCACAGGTAAGCTCATTTGTGTTTTGTGGTTATGTTGTTACTCGGCTCTTGGCCGTTAGCCATTAGCGTCGTTTATAGTTTTATTCTATTATTAATCTTTAATCTAAAAGAACTCAATAAATGGGTATAGTACGTATGTATCAAAAATCATTTATATATAAAAATATTTGAATGTTTTGGTCTGCATGAAAATGCAGACGCATGCTGCGTAAAAATTGTATACTTGTTTCCCTGAAAAATAATACGCCTATGTGTGCTTATGTCATCTGGAGATGTGTCCTTGGAGATTCAAATTGCGCCATATTGTTTTTAGCAATATTGGTCATTTTCTGCTTTCCCTCTACCCGAACAACCCGCGACCCTCCAAGTATGCGGTTTGTATAACATGCCAAGGAAACAAATGCCAATTTATGATTAACTCGCGGCGTCTATTTATTTACTCCATTGTCAATGAGTAACACACAGGTTTGGAATTGCAGCGCAACATAAACGATGGAAGCGCTGCCCGACTATCCGAGCAGAAATTTATTGATCTATTGTGTCCTCCCTCCTCTAATAGGTGTCGGGCACACAATTCAATGGCATATATCTCTGCCTGAAACACTGTGGTGAATCGGCCCAGGCTCTCTGCTATGCAGATGCCATCCGATCTCCCGTACACTCCGGAGCCAGGCTCTTCATCGGTTTTGGATCCGTCCGTGTATAGTACTTCCTGCCAGTTGCAGATCTTCGCCTCATTAGTCCCAGTCTGCCCGTAAGGAAACCCTGACGACGTAGCGAGTATCCAATGTACGTTTTGATGCCATTAGGTCGGAGACCATGTTCAATACAGCAAGGCCTTCCAAGCCAGCCTGGGCATTGTTGGTCCCACCATCGAATGGCTGCGGTGCTATGTTCGACACTTGTTGCAGCCGGTATGTCGCCTTCATAGCCTCTCGTTCCAGGAGTATTGGAAGTGGGAACAGGTCAAGCATGCGTTCCATGGCTGCCGTGGGCGTCGTTCACATTGCCCTCGTTATGCAGAGACATATTTGTCTTTGCAGAGAGGACAGTGTAGCTTTGATGGAGCTCTGTCTGCTCTTTCGATACCAAACTATGGCCCCATACGTAATTATCGGTCTTATTACCGTCACATATAGCCACATAGTTTGTTGGGGTCCCATCCCCCATGATTAGCCACACAAGTTCTTGCACGACCAAAGGTAGAGTTGTGGCCTCCTAACGGTACGAGTCACATGGACCCCATGTGAGTGATTTGTCCAGGATGACTCTTAGAAATTTTACTTCGTTGGTAAACATGATTGTAGTCCTGAACAAAGATGGCGCTTTCAAGAAGTCCAGCCTCTTCCTTCGGGTAAATGGCACAATCACCGTTTTCCTAGGGTTTATTGCTAGGTTTTCCTTTGAACACCATCTGTGTACAACATCCAGCACCTCTTGCAACGCGCTGGAGATTTGTTGGTATGGGTGGTTTCCTTTAAGGATAATGATGTCGTCCGCGTATGCTTGGACCTCCACTCCCCATTGTTCCAAAATAGCCAGAAGATAGTCCACTAGTAGGGACCACATGAGTGGTGAAAGGACTCCGCCCTGTGGACAACCTCCCGCTGTGGTGAATCTGATAGTGTCATCGTTTAATGATGTAGTGATCAGTCTGGATTCTAACATGTTGTGAATCCAGTTGATTAATGATGGTTCGATCCTTCTCGCTTTACTGGGGCTGAGGAGAGAGTCTGTAGGTGCACAATTAAAGGCCCTTTCGACGTCTGTGAAAATACCAACTGCGACACCCTTTGAATTCAGGGTATCTTGGTTTTCACCAACAGGTTGTGGAGTGCTAGTTCTGTTGATTTGTTAGCCTAGTATGCATACTGTTTCGTATTAAGGGGGTACGTTGTTAGCGCTCCCTCCCTTATGTATAGGTCGGTATGGTATTTATACCATATGCTAGTGGATGTGGCCTTCTCTTGACATCTCAACACTTATCATCACATTAAGCTTCTGTGGTTGTTCTGTAGGATCATCAAGACGGAATCAAAAAAGAATTAAAATCTTCAATTGCTTTTGATTCTGACCCAAAATCCACAATAGCAATTAAGAAGGCTCCATCTAGTGGTAAAATTTAGAGGTTTTAAGAGGAAACATGTTTCAAGAGGATTACAGTTCACAACTCCATTATTGAAAAAAAAATACAACACATACAATTAACTGACAAAAAGTTCGGATTCCCTAGTAAAAATAACTAGAAACAATCGAAGAAAAAGTAAAATAAAAAAAAGCAAGATACAGCATCCATTAAGATATAATCATATAATCATAAGAAAATAAAATAACCACCAAAATAAGCACCACAATACAAAATAACCAGGCAGAAAGGTGAAAAGTATGTTCAAAATTTAAAAAATGACTTGAACACAGCAAATTAAAGAAAATGACAAAAACTGAAAGAGCAAAAAAAAATAAATACAATTTGTGCCAAAGCCAGTAATTACAAGTTGAGACAAGCCAAACTAAAATGAGCTAATCCTTGCTGTAAAGGTAAAATTACTGGTGTGTTTTGTTGTGCAGACATTGGGAATTTAGTGGAATTTGGTGGTATTATGTGGAGTTCAGTGGAGTTTAAGGAAATTTAGCTCAGAATTTAATGGAATTTAAGATGAATCCCCGCGCCCTCGATTTATTCTAATCAAAATATTAATATTATTTAATCGAATATGCATTCATGTTAGATTAAGAAAGATGGAGCGTTTTAGGCATTTTCTATGTATTCCACATAACTAATGCAATTTTTTACTTGCACATAGAAAATTAACTTTCTTGTTACCCAACCCTGGTCATAGCTCATCATCGAGATCTCATAATTAGTAAGAAAAATAAACATTAAATTCAGGAGATCATTCAGTATCTGTTTCAACAAATTTGAATAACCTTATTTCATAATTAATTAATAAAAAACGGAAAGGTAAAGAGAATTTTTGTTTAAAGCAAAAAAATTTAACTTGAAAAAGTTGAATATTTTAACTCACCGCCATATATGCTGCACAGCCTGCACTTCTGGAGTTGGCCATTGAATCTACTAATCTACCACTAATTCCAAAATCACAGAGTTTAACATTGCCCTTCATGTCCAAGAGGATATTTGAAGGTTTCACATCTCTATGTATTACATTGTGCTGATCTTTTAAGTAGGACAGTGCTTCTACTGTCTGAAAATTTATATCACATATTAGTTTTTCAGTCATGAGAACTATACTTTATACTTACAGCCACACTAACTTTGCCTAAAACATCTTCAGGAACTGGTTGCTTAAGTCTTTTCAACAGTTTATCAAAACATGTGTCCATAAGCTCCATACATATCCACACCTCAGCTTCAGTAATAAAACAGCCAAGGCATTTTACAATATATTTACATTCTGATTTCAAAACCACCTCTATGTCCATTATAATACGTTTGGTTTCATCGCTGTTGCCAGAGCGTCTCATTTGCTAAAAACAAAATTCAACAAACCTGTTTTTTAGCAGTAGAAAAATGAGACTTCTACCTTGACTGCAATAATTTTGCCGCTCGGTTTGTGACGCATTTTAACTACATGTCCACAAGTCCCATAGCCCAGTTCTTCTATATGTTCCATGTCATGAATATCTGTCTTATATAAATTCCCATCTATTGTTATGTTGCCACTAATTTTCATTATCTCTCTAAGCCTTCTTTCAGTTTCAGCATTGTCATTTGGTCTAGGTCCAAAGATTAAGTGGTTAGGTCTAGACATAGTAGGGCTGCTGCTATTACTGTTTAAACCCACTGAAAGAAATAGTTCAATGTGAAAAGTGTTGTTTTTATATGAATCAATGGGTATTATCAAAATTCAATCATGTCAATTATTCTTTAAAACATTAATTAAATTCAGTATTTGGGATTTTGCTCATTTTCTTGTCATTCATTTTATCTTGTAAATATTGGAGAAGAGGGGTAATTATAATAAAATATTCCATAAGTTTTAGAAATGATATTTCTATAGATGCAACAGATTTATATGCTCCCAGGTATCTGGGGGTTTGCTGTACATTTTTGACATGACAGATTCTCAAACTGGAATTTTTACATAGATTCTCAGCTAGGACAAACAAACAAAATAAAACATATTGTAAATACTTTAGTAAATACATAGGTTTTACCAGGACTAGAATTGATACCTGAACTAAGGAATTCCTGACTGAATACTAAGTAATAATAATAATAATATCTTTATTGCCACCAAAATCGACACAGTCAACAAAGCAACGTCAAAAGCAAACAAGAGAAAAAAGATACACTCTATAAATTGTTTCTAGAATGCAGCCACTCCCAGAATCACACAACACTGTAGTTTTGGTTTGCAAGTCCATATATTCAGCTACAAGGCTCATGTAAAGCTAAAGCTATAGTAGCACTTGTCTAGCAGGAAATCAGTGGTGGCTCTCTTAAATGATAAAAGACTGGTCTTGTCTTTGATGGTATTGGGTAATAGATTAAAGGCCATGAGCGCCTGATAATATGGACCTTTCTTGAAAAAAGTAGAGTTGTGCAGTGGCACTCTGAGAATGTCTGCACTCCTGGTTGCCATGGTCATACCTTGAGCATATACATCCGCGTTGCGTGTAAACAGATTATAGTGTCTTTTTACAAACATTACCAGGGATAGGAAATATAACGATGGGACAGTGAGTAATTTCATTTGCTTGAAGTAGGGCCTACATGATACTCTAGGGTGTAGCCCCTGGATACATCTAACAATCCGCTTCTGGGCTACAAATATTTTGTGAGCATTTCTACATGAGCCCCAGAATAGAATACTATAAGATATTATCGATTGAGTTCCGGCATAATATATTTGTATTAGTGTGGTACGTGAAAAGCAATTTCTGAGTCTGCAAATTAAAGCACAGAAACTGTTTAGTCTGTTTTCCAAAATTTGTATTTGCTTATCGTATGCTAGAGTTTGATCAACCGTCACCCCGTCTGATACAGGAAGAGAACCGGCACCAATATTGACATACAAGGACTCAAGAGAGCTACCCAATTTGCTAAAGGTCAACAGACCTGTCTTCCCACAGTTGACCATCAGGCCACTGGCCGCACACCAATCCCGCATTCCCCCCACCGCACCCGAACAAGCCGCCAAGAGACCAGCAAAGCCATCATCCACCAGCACAATAGACGTATCGTCCGCATACTGGCAGATGCGACCACCAGCAATCGATGCACCCAATCATTGACGTACAGGAGGAACAACATGGGACCGAGAATGGAGCCCTGCGGAACGCCCCTCCGGATCGCTACCGACCGGGAAAGAACCTCCCCCCTGTGAGTGCACAGATACTACCTGCTGTCTGTTTGTTAGATAAGACTTTATGATTGAGGCGAAATTCCCCATGACTCCATAGCTAGCTATCCTGTTCATGAGCAGATCATGATCTAATGTGTCGAAGGCCCTTGAGAGATCAAAGAACAACCCAGCAACCTTTTTCTCCCAGTCAACATTTTCAATTATGTATGTAATAAAGTCAAATATTGCAAGCTGTGTAGACCTATTGGGCATAAACCCATACTGGTGGCTGACTATCACCTCATGATGTTGTAGGAAGTTCATAAGCGTACTGTATATGGCCCTCTCAAAGATCTTCGACACGGAAGAGAGAAAAGAAATGGGTCTATAATTGTTGATGTCGGTTCTCTTTCCCTTTTTATGAGTGGGAATAACCTTAGCTCTCTTCAAGATGTCTGGAAATATCCCAGCATCAAAACAGTCATTAATGATATAGGCCAGTGGCGTTGAAATGCATTTAGCTACCCTTTTGATTATTACTATTGGAAACTCATCTAAACCCGCCGAATATTTATTGGGTAGGGCCATTATAATTCTAAATACTTCCATATCATCCACCGGCCTCAAGAAAGCCGTATCGGGGTTGCCAATAACATTCTCCACATCACCATCCTGCAGGCGAGCTACAGACGGGGTGTCGAACTTTCTCAGAAATAAGTCTGCCACCATGGAAGGATCTCCCACTGACACTCCATCAAAGTCAAGAACTATACTATTTTGACTACTGTTTGAAGTGAGAATATTAATGTCTTTGCCAGTGGTCACTGACCAAAACAATTTTGGTAGCTGATAGAATACAGATAATCTCTTAAATTCAGCACTATCATAATCAGTCAAGCATCTAGTTTACAAACTTAAGACTGATAGCTCACTGTTTATCTCAAAACAAAACTGTAACTGAATCTATAGAAAATGGTTGGCAACCACTGTCTTAATTCAGGTTTAGACTTTGGTCATTGACTACATTAATGCCGGGCAAATTGAATGCGCTTTTTCAATCAGACTGAAGGGCCAATTAATGAATTGTGTTTTTCTAATAAATATTTTTCGACAAATCAGCCTAGATGATTAAAAAAGATGCAAAAGAAACAGAGAATACAAATAAAAAGAGAAATATGATGTTTTATGATGTCATCTGTAAATATGTTAGAAAGTTTTATTTATGTATTTACAACAAAATTTATCCTCAATAAAAATATTTGTTAGCTCAAATAGCTGATTAGTTTATCAATGACCCCAAACACCTGTTAAGTGCCAATTTTTAAATGTCAATCAGTTAATTTAAAATCTTGATCCCCTTTACCTCGTTTCTCATTTACAGTTTTAATCGGATCCCGCATTTCAATCTGATTTTATTTCAGGATTGACTAGTCAATCCTAATCGTTATTCGACAACATTTACCTCACCATTTTTGCAGCCATTTGCTTGATCCGATTGAACAGCCAATAGAACCTGCCCAAGATAAATGTAGTGATTGTGTCATTGGTAAAGTTAAATTTTCTTATATAAGCCAGAGAGTTTGGTAAAGAACACAGACACATGAATTTACAAACTTTAAATTTTTTATTGTAAAGTATACATTTAAGAGTATTTTAAAAGAAAAAAAATTGGGACACTAATTGGTTAAAAAAAAGAACACCAGTATTATTAAAATCTATGCAAAGGCCACTTGTGTGTTTCTCATTACCACATTGATTACTTTTTTCAATTGGCACTATCTATACGCCACTGGTGAAGAATAGTACATAAAATACCTTGAGCTAACCTGAACTGACATAAACTAACCTGAACTAAATCAATTTAATCTAAACTAACCAGAACTGACCAGATTTAGACTAAACTAACTTTAACCAACCCAAGCTAACCTAAACTGACTTGGGCAAACCTGAAATAATTTAAACAAACCTAACTTATCTTAAACTAACCTGATTTAACCTAAGCTAACCTTAACTAACCTGATCCTTACCTGAACTAACCCATATTAAAGTGTGCAAAATAATAACTAAAATAATGTTTTCCATGCATTACATGATATTGTCTGGTCGACAGGGATTGAAACATTTAACAAAATGGTAAGTAAACGCCTTAATTCAGGTGAAGTTAAGACCTAGAGCGAAAAATAGCTGTTCTGTGGTTTGAACTTCGAACAAAGAAGGAACATCTCAAGTTCCAACATAAAAGGCAAATTCTGAAGACAAAGTGTCTTTCCTTCAATTAAATAATACCCAATGTACACACATTATAGTGGCTGTACATATTCAAAGTGCTCTTGAATTAATAAATACCAGAAAGCCCTTTTACTAAAGAAAATTATGAGGACAGGGGGTCCATATTGACCAAGAGGAATTAGTAACCTATTCTGTGGCTGTGCCACTGATTATGGTTCAAAATATCTTACGTGAGGGCAACAAAGAAGGCCTTGGGGGAGGTAACCCACCCGACGAGGAATTGGGGGCGCTCATCGGTGGACTTTTTGGGGAGCGTTCTCTACTTATCCTGTCCAGCAATCCGTCGATTCGCTGCTGTGTGCTGGACATCTCTTTGCCAGCGCAGAAGGGTGGCACTGCAATTACCTATTTTCCTATTATTTAATCACAATTTTTAGCCAAAAAATAGAATAATTATTTTTGACATTCTACCTATCTATAGCAAAAAATTGGGAAATTGGAACTGAAACTGACTGCTGACATTTAACAAATAGAAGTTTGCAAATTGCAAAAAATGACATGGCGTTTTCAGGTAGCGGCTCTGGGAATATTCGAATTGGCCTATCCTTTAAATCTCGTTGAGGACACGAAGGATGGGAATAGTCTCAAATCACCTAAGAACGGTCACCCAAAAACACTATGAGATGTCACATCGACATTGGTCACCTTAATCAAATATTACATCTTTGTCTCGTATCGCCTTTGTTCCACAGGAAAGACAAAGTGCACTAGAGTATTGTATAGAAAATTGAAGACATATTGTGTAGCGCCATCTATAAGTAAGAACGTACACCTGAACCAAGAACAACAAACCCTGACATCTAACATCTATCTGTCGGTTTCGTCATTTGCCAGAATAGGTTTCGTGCAGCACGTGACCTGTCATCGAACACGGGTGTGAAAAGAACGCCTCATTGCACAAAGACGATACATACACAAGACAGTTACTCCCCTGTTTCCGCGGATCATTACGGAAGACTCATTGGCGTGCGATCATCGTGCGATCTAGCGGCGAAGCAGTTCTGCCGTGTTCTACAATCCTCTCCTTAAGTAGAGGCTTTTGCTGTAAAATCCATACCTAAATAATAATTTATAGGTATTGTTATGCAAACTGACCTCTCTGTTTGCATATGAGTTAATGTGTGGAAACGTGGCAACTCTGTAAGCCATTTTTCGAAGCTTTTAAGCTTTAATCTTATGGAAGTTTTTTCTATTTTTCGGTTTTCTAAATAAACCAGACCCATGAGGCCCTAAATGCACATATGGTTGCAATAATTTTTATTTTCGTCAAGAGCATTTCCTTTGTTAGTGTTGGACAGGCACTTTCACAATTTCTTGGGAATTCCGGCCATAAAACATGGTCACTACAATTGCCCTTCTTCTGTGACCGGCAAAGGCGCCCTTTTAATGGTTTATGGCCCTTGAAAGAATTTCAGACCTGTACGTGACCCGAACAATAGTTTAGTAATTAAAGCGATTTTGCAAATATCGTTAATTGAAATTAAAATCTTATTCTCTCAGCAGATAGAGCTTTTAATATCTGATCCTTTGATTGTAAATTCGAGCAATTAATGTCTTAATTGACTGAGCCAGGAAATTAACGGTTAATTTCAATAAAAAGCTTTAATTGTCAATTAAACTATGTCATGTGAGGTGTCATTTTAAAAAGCATAATTTATTCTATTTAATGATCACATTTTCAATTTTCTTTTTCCAGCACATTTTCCAGAAAAGCTCATTTTCTGAATTTATGCCCGCGCTGTCCGAAGCGCCATATAATCGCCACTGGTCAGGGTGGTATCGATTTTTTCGGCAGTACCTTCTCGGGTATGAGACGTACCGAGGGGGTGGCGAAAAGAAGGACGATCTTCGACACTCGAAAGAAAAAGACGCGTTTTGAACTCGATAGAGTTACGATCTAAAAGCGACGATTAACCGGGAAGACAAAAAAGTTCGAATTTTAACGCGAGAAAAGTCTTTGGCTTCGCCGTTCTGATTATCGCCAATTCGTAATTTTTTCCTCTTTGTGAATCCCGTTTTTATGTCCGCCGCGCTAATTATTTTTATCTTTAATTAGTGCCAAAACAATTACATCGCTCATTGCCCGCCTACGAAAAGTTTCGTGGAGTGTTTTTTCGGTTGTGCCACATAGTGTCAACCCACCTCTGCCCTTTTCCTGAATAGGCCATTTTCTTGCAGCTAGCGGATACTTGGCAGACGCAGGAGACTACCGGCAATTAAGTATTTGTAGAGTAGTTGTAGAAGTTGCAACTTTTAGTATATTATAGTAGTAGTAGTGTTGTGCTCTCCATAATATCGAGGATCCCAGTTACTGGCAGAATTCTGTTCTCTTCTACACTGCGTCGTTAGTTTAGTTTTCTTTGTTGTGTTTTTCCAATTTAGTAAGAACTCGTGTACCCGTCAAACACGTTTCTGGGGACCACTGAGCTTGTTTGCAAAAACGTCCGCCGCTATTTTATTTCAGATTCTGGAGAAAACTAAAAATTGTCTTTTTTAATTTTTAATTTTATTCTTCCTTAATTACTAGTCAATTAGTTTTTTTTTTTTTTTTTGGCTTTTTGCAGGTTTTTGTCTTAAACCATAAAACCTTGCTGGCATCTCTAAAACAATAAAATTTTACATTATTTAAATTAGCGACCTAAGGGACAATAGATCCTTTCCAAGAGTTGGGTCCCCCTTGCAGCGTGGTAAAAGAGATTCGGCGCAAGAAGATACGTTGGACTTAGAACATCCACGTAGTCGAATCTCCTCCGAAGACACGGCGGCAACACGGCGGCAGCCGCGAACACAGCCGCCCCCCACGCAACGACCACCGATTAAACGGATTAATACGGATTATCATTATTATCGGCTGGGGGGACACTGCGCGACAGTATATATAGGTATTCATGTAGAACTTCAATTCCCTTTAACGTTTATGCAATAAAAACAGTTTTTGTGTAATGTTAATTTAGTTTATATTATTTACACTTACCTCCTAAGATGATGCGTAAAATAGTTATTTATGTATTAAGAGCGAAAAGTACAACTTTTTTGCTCGGAGAGTGAAGTTTGCCGCTCGACGCGAAGCGGAGAGCGGCAATCACTCGAGAGCAAAAAAGTTACTTTTTGCTCGTAATGCATACAACGTTTTTTCTGCAAACGATTAATTTCAAATAATATGAATCACAACTGAACATAACTGAAGACACAATCTGAAAATTTAAATCAAAGTGACAATGACGTTTTAAATATTTGGTTGAGTGGTGGTAGTTGCTATTGACAGCAAGCGATAATAGTTATTTATGTATTAAGAGCAAAAAGTACAACTTTTTTGCTCGGAGAGTGAAGTTTGCCGCTCGACGCGAAGCGGAGAGCGGCAATCACTCGAGAGCAAAAAAGTTACTTTTTGCTCGTAATGCATACAACGTTTTTTCTGCAAACGATCCATTTCAAATAATGTGAATCACAACTGAGCATAACTGAAGTCACAATCTAAAAATTTAAATCAAAGTGACAATGACGTTTTAAATAATTGGTTGAGTGGTGGTAGTTGCTGTTGACAGCAAGCGATAAAATCTTTTTCGCTTGCTGTCCTGGGCAACGCGCGGAAAAGTACACTCACATTCTGATCCTCAAAAATGGTTAGGTTTTCGTTTGTCTAATGAAAGCGTAAAATGCGTCATTATTTGACGTTTGTAGAAAAAAATATATATTTGAATGATAAATTTCATTTTATACACTTTTGAATGTGAGAATTTCAAATGTCTCACGCATTTGGACAAGGATAGTACCTTTCTACCGTTGCAAAAACTACCACTTGTATGCCGTTGGGGCCGACCAATTACATCATAAACTTACGCGTGTATCGTGATTTTACTTAACATACATGTGATAATTAAGTGCTCGTATCTCCTATACATTTGAGTGTGGGGACTTCAAACTTGTCTCACACTTAGGCAATGATAGTATCTTCCTACCATTGCAAGCACTAGCACTTGCATGCCGTTGTGGCCGAGCTGTGACTTTATGAATTTACGCGTGCATCAAGATTTTACCTGCCATACAATTGATAATTAAGTGCTCGTGTCTCCTACACCTTTGAGCGTGGGAACTGTCGTCCAGATAAAAATAAACAAATAAGTTACATATGCAGAGAACTAGAACAACATGCTGACTGCAACGAATCCTGGGAATTGTTTAGTAAGGTCAGATGCCTCTCACGCGAATTCAATTTAAAAACACAAATATTCCAGGACCCAGGATAAATTCGAGAGACGCTACTGCTGTCGGTTGTTTAGTGATAACACTAGTAATTAAACAAACGCTGCCGCTTTGGAAGGCTTCCAGAAAGAACCGGACATACTTAGAACTGAAGTAGAGAGAGCTATTAAAAAACTATAGAATAAAAAGGCTCCTGGAGTGGATGCTATAACATCTGCAGTAGTAAAGGTAATGGGTGAGATTGGCATCAACAACATTCAAAGATATCTGGCAGACCGGAAAATGGCCGAATGAGTGGTGCCAGTCCATCTTTGTCCCAATTTACAAGAAGCGGTCGCTATCAGAGTGTGGAAACTATAGAACAATAGCATTAATTCCGCATGTCAGCATAATATTTCTAACTATTCTCAATGAGCGTCTAAAACCATTCCTTCTACCACAAATATCTGATGAACAAACAGGATTTGTACCGGGAAAACGCACTAAAGAAAAAATTTTAAATGTCCGTCAACTAATCGAAAAAGCACGCGAATTTAACATAGAGATACCTACGCTTTGTTGATTATTCAAAGGCTTTTGATACTATTGCTTGGAAGTCGCTGTGGACTACTCTTCTCGAAATGGGAATACTCCTCCTCACATTGTCCCTTTAATAAAACAACTGATTACGAAAGAAACCCAGCTGAAGTTAGGGTGAACAACTCATACTCTGACAGTTTCTCAACTAAAGCGGGAGTAAAACAAGCATGCATTTTATCACTAATGCTATTTAAAGCCCAGATCTCCTACTTAATTATCAATTGTATGGTAGGTAAAATCTTGATGCACGCGTAAATTCATGAAGTCACAGCTCGGCCCCAACGGCATGCATATGCTAGTGCTTGCAATGGTAGGAAGGTACTAACATTGCCTAAGTGTGTGGCAAGTTTGATGTCCCCACATTCGAAGGTGTAGGAGATACGAGCACTTAATTATCAATTGTATGGTGGGTCAAATCTTGATGCACGTGTAAATTCATGAATTCACAGCCTGGCTCCAACGGCATGCAAGCGCTAGTGCTTGCAATGGTAGGAAGGTAGTATCATTGTCTTAGTGTGTGGTAAGTTTGAAGTTCCCACACTCAAAGGTGTAGGAGATACGAGCAGTTAATTATCAATTGTATGATAGGTAAAATCTTGTTGCACGCGTAAATTCATGAAGTCACAGCTCGGCCCCAACGGCATGCAAGTGCTAGCGCTTGCAATGGTAGGAAGGTATTATCATTGGCTAAGTGTGTGACAAGTTTGAAGTCCACACACTCAAAGGTGTAGGAGATACGACCACTTAATTATCACATGTATGTTAAGTAAAATCACGATGCACGAGTAAGTTTATGATGTCTGATGTCATAGGTCGGCCCCAACGGCATACAAGTGGTAGTTTTTGCAACGGTAGATAGATACTATCCTTGTCCAAATGCGTGAGACATTTGAAATTCCCACATTCAAAAGTGTATAAAATGAAATTTATCATTCAAATCTATATTTTTTAACGCATCATCTTAGGAGGTAAGTGTAAATAAGGGTCCACACAAAATCATCCAAAGTAAAAACATCCAAAATAAAAACGTCCAAATTAATTCAGTCCACTGATGATTTTGTCCAAAATAAAAACATCCACCGAAATTCCATCCAAACCAATTTACATCCAAAGTATTAACATCCAAAATTTTTCGATCCACCGTATTTTCATCCAACGAAAAATCATCCAAAGTGTCCTTAAATGACCTTCAAACAGGGAGTGCTTACAGACTACTTTCCGGTATTTTAATATTTTGAGTGTTGTCTGTCGACTATGTTTATTGTTATAAAAAAATATAACCTAATTTTAAAATAGAGGGATTTTCCATTTATGTAGAAATTGTTCATCTTTAATTTTTAATATTTCAGTTTTTCTTACAATTTTAGCATTAGTTGCTATATTTTCCAATATTACAAGATTTAACACACGTCAGTGACAATATTCCTTAGTTTTATGAAGTGCTGTGTTACAATGATTCCAAAAATTGATGATCCTTTCCATGTATACAAAAGCGTTAAAAGCAGTTCATAAATCATAAATTTCAAATCTTTCCCGGAAAAGTCAACAAGGCTCCTGTGGCTGTTACTTGTAAACAGGCATCTGCATATGCAGATATGCTTTTTCCACTATAAGCCAGTTGCGAGGCCAGCTAATTATAAAGAAGGTAAAACATATAAATATATACATAGTGTTTATTAACACACATTTTATTACTAGTTTGGTTACTTTTTAAGGCCCCAATATGATATGAAAAGGAGTATTAGATGGCACCGTCTAAAACATGATGCTGTACCATCATGCAATTTTAGCTCAAACTGTTCCAAATGCAAAATGGTGAATTCACAAGCCACTCAAGAACTTCAAGCAAAGAAAAGAAACCTAAAAAAATTGAAGCTGTCAGTGAGTGCAATTATGTACCTATAAGTTTTATCAAAAAACTCCTAATAAGCATTAATAACAGGGTTATTGATTATAAAAATTATCATCAATTTATAGGATATTCAATTCATTAGTATGCAGCCTGAAACACAACCTCCATCAGACCTCAATATCAGTCATCCAATTGGTGATGAAAAAAAAGGAAAATTTTCTAAGACGCATGAGGGCCATTGTGAAGTTGGGTGAGAGGTCTTCTAGAGACGTAGCAGTACAAGTAAATACCCCAAAGATTAAAAAACTTTGCAATTTAAATGATCCAGATTCAAAGTTAAATAGTTAAATTTTAGACATACATTGACAAACATTTATTTCAAGAAATGTGAAATATTCTTCTAGGGACAGTCTCATATAGTTGTGAAGACAAGGACAATGAAGATGTTCAGGCTAAAGCATACACAAACAGGGATACTTTTTTAAATTTTCGTATTTATATGACTTCAGTTTTTAATTCAATTGTGGATTGAAGAAGCTAAGCTGTGAAATTAAAAGTGATGTTATATTTTTATCTGTCCTATTTTTTAAAAGTGGAGGAATAAAGCGCGCCCACTTTAATTTGAATCGCAAATTTATTTTATGATTGCTTGTTGAATAGTTGTAAAGTTGTAATATTAAATTATATTATTCAATAAACTTTTCATAATACCAAACCCGATTTATTCGTAATTATAATTATATTAAGACTTTAGCGTTATTTTACATAAAAGGGCGCAGATGTTTTGTGAATAATTGGAAAAGTTTTTTGTACGTTCATTAAAGATCAGTATCTTGGTGGGTCACGTAGGTGAATTTTTATCACCAAATATATTCACGTCATAGGTGATTTTCTGGTCGACTGGATATGGTCTAGGGGTCCTTAACTTTAGATTTACCTAAATTTGCTTGGCGCAAATAGGGGTAAGAAATTCGTTGATGTAATGGTGACATTAATTTTGATACCAATGTGTTTCTTATGGACGTCAAATATAGGTACGAAGGTCGGGTTTTAGGTGAAGCTATGATTATACAAAAGGGCCTTCTTAAACGTCCATGATAGACTGCATGGAGGTGTCTGCTGGAAGGACCCAACAAATGGCGAAGGTATGTCCTTAAAAGTGGCACCGTTTTTGGCCGGAAATGCGCTATGTTTAAGAGTACGCTGACGTAATATTGTCGTCAAAGCACAGCAATTAGCAAATCACCATTCCGAATCATTTGACGTAAGACGTTGACTGACGTCATTTCCGGCGGAAATGGCAGCTATTTTTCAGAGTACCGCAGCTAAAAAGTGTGCCAAAACTGTAAAACAGGAGGGGGACTCCAGATGTAATATAGTAGCTCGTTGATAGACTGTGATATAAAATAACGAAGAACATAAGATATAAGTACTGTGAACATATTTGTCATGCAATAATCCAATTAATTTTTTTTATGTAGCGCTATTTTTTCGGGTTTACATCACAAAAGGTCAAAAAAATCAACAAAACGTTCCAACTGCTTTCAAGTAACACTACGAAATATTTACAGGAACCACTGTTGAAACAGTCGATGTCTAAATAACATACTTATACCACATTTATACAGACAACAAAGATATTTTAAAAGTGGAAAAAGTAGGCTGAAAGGCTTCAGCCTACTTTTTTTTAATTAAAATTATTATTCTTCTGTCCGCTGAAGCCACAAATATCACTTGTAAGCCTTAAAATTTATTAGTATTGTTAAGGCGAGCAAAGGATCTAGAACCTTCGCGTCTCGCGGCTGTCCGGGCGCTTCAGCATGGGACTGTCACGAGTGATTTATTGCTCTGTTGCTCTCTTTATTTAGAAAGTACTTGTTTGCGACTTTTATTTTATGTGTCTCGTATTAATTACTTTTCTTCTAAGATATTCTAGGCTTTTCTGTATTTTTCAGTCGTCTTATTTTAATCGAGCTATAAGTAAGCTAAAGCACCAAACCATATTAGAAGGCTATAAAGTGTTAAGTAGTGAGTTATTTAGTAGTCGAATTGTACCTGTGTGTAATTGTGGGATAAATAAATAGTGTTTTCGTATTAAATCGTTACACTGGAATTATTGAACCCTGAGTTCGCAACAGTATACGGGGTGTTCATTATAAAATTTCATCTAGCAGGCTATGAAATTTTGACAGAAAAGGATGACATAATCAAAATAAATGGACTTTTGTTTTTCCATCCCTTTCACAGCCAACTAGATGAAATTTTATAATGAACAAAGCGTACTTCGACCGAAGGCGTTATGTCTTATAATGCTCATGGTGTCTTCAACGTTTAATGTCTGACTTCTGCTTGTACTTAAAAAAAGTTAGATTTTATATATTATGATTTGATTTATCGTGGCAACACACAACAATGATTATTTTGATTTATAAATGATTTACTTATCAAATTACTGTCAATTTAAATTCATAATGCCCAAGGGCGTTATTTTTTTTGTTTATACACCCTAGAGCATTATTTTTAATAGAAATGACTTTGATAGAAGTAAATTATATAGACCGGTCGGACATTAACGTTACTTTGGTCCGCAACGCAAAACCTCTTAAAACGTTCTTGGTTACTCTACTAAAGTAAAGCGTTACAGAAAAATCGTTACTTAAAAAGAAACACTTTATCTTAAAGCAAGGGTTACTTTGAAGTAATTCGTTAGGTACTATAAAACAACGTGTTACTTTTATAGTAAAGCGTTAATTTTGGAGTACCACTCTGAGAGCAGGTACTGTCATCTTTAAATCTTGATATAGTCGATGCGAATTCACAATCTTACCATAAGTAGTTCGAAGGCATAGGTTTAATAACTGCAATAAACAGGATGGCTATTATATTCACATATACCTATCTAATTATATTAGGTTTATTCAAACACGCCAGAAAACCGTTCCAGAATCGTTAGAAAATCATTCTGGCCAACATTCTAGTAAAAATTCCAAATCGAAATTAGCAATTTACGTACTCAGAGAAATTCCAGAACCTTAGGTATAAGGTTTGTTCTAACCCAACAAGGAACCGTCGCAAGATCCTTGCAGAACCACTATGGACAACCACATTGGTTCTTTCAATTTAAAATTTATATTAGTGGATCGAACAAAATGATTTTTGAACCGTTCCGGAACGGTTTCTTGAATTGGTTGGTTGGAACAAACCTATTAGATCAACCCCGTTTTCAGAAAATGTAGATGGCCCACTACGAGTTCCTCTGTTGGAGGGAGAGACAGAGCCTTTGACCGAAGACGACCCACTCCTCACATCATGTGGATCTTGTAAAGTAAACAAGAAGGCGTATTCATTAAATTGTGGTCATTTGTTGTGTGGTCATTGTGCGGGCTATTTCTATAATAGGTTTGATAAATGAGACACCCTGCGTATAATGCTTATTTCGACATGGGTGTCTTGTAACTAAGATCATCTACATATGTACCTATACAATGCTTTCTTTTTGTTTTGTGAATAAAAACACCCAAATTTAGTTTCAAATTTTGGTACCTTCTATGTAGGATCCCCACAAATTATATTAAAAATAGGGACAAGATCTTATTCGGGCGATGTTTTTTCCCATGAGAACAATTCGTCGATAAAATGGCGAAGGCCAAGTTACGCCCTTATTTTTAAATGCTCGAATCTGGCAATCCAAAAGTTTTGATCTGTCCTAGAAATACATTTTTGATTGTTATAACCTCTGGCAATAAGAAATGTGCAGTTATTAGACGCGTATACTTCTTGTACAGTGTGGCCCATGCAAAAGCGGGACACCCCCAGAACTTTTTTATTTAGTGTTTGATTTTGACAAACTTTTTTTTTGGATTGTAAGGCGTGAAAAACTGTAGTTTAGGGCAAAGTATCACATTTTTATTACAAAAACCTAGGCCTACTAGATAATTTTTATGGTCGAAAATTCAAGGAAACTTATTAATCAATTTTTTTACAAACAATCTGAGTACACCACTGGATTAAGCGCCCTTTCAAATGGACAGGTACCAAATTTCATTAAAACATTTTGCTTGGTAAGATTTCTACGGCAAAATAAAAAATTATGATCTTTTTAAATATTTATTTCATTTTATGAAACAAGTCATGTAATGAAATGTCAAAAATAACTGACAAGATCAAAAATGTACTAATCATTAGTTCTCTCATGTCAGAGTCAGAGTGTAAGAGACAAAATGGAAGTTGTGCGTCTTGTGGGCGACAATTTTCTTTCGGCAAGAGATGCGGCCAGAGAATTTCAGACAGACATCCCGATAGATCTGCAGTGAGCAGTAGTACTGTACACCGCATAAATAAAGTTTTCAACGAAACAGGACAGTGTAACAAGGCATATTCTCAAAAATGAAAATAATCCACTTCGAGATATGAGATACCCAGCGAATATTGGAATACTTTCACAAATAGTTCTAATTCAAGCTTGAGAACGGCAAGTCTAGACTTAAATGTCCCTAAAGAATATATTAGAAGGTGCCTTGTAAGAAGTAAGATAAAGCCATTTAAGCCTAAATTTTTGCATACTCTTGAACTGGGAGATGAGGAGAGAAGAATGGAATTCTGTTTGTGGGCGCAAGGAGAATATCTGGAAAATAGGAACTTTTTAAAACAAATTTTGTACAGTGATGAAGCCACATTTACAAAAATAGGGTGGTGTCGTCTCAAAATTCACTCTATTGGTCGTCTGAAAATTCTGGGTGGGTCATAAACGCAAAGAGACAGTATTCACATAAAGTAAATGTATGGTGCGGGATACTTGATAATAGAATTATTGGCCCTTTTTTCTTTGAGGGTAATTTAAATTGACATCGGTTTTTGACCTTTCTAAGGAATGAATTTTGGGACGCAGTGCATGAGTTACCATTTCTTATTCGCCCGAAGGTGATATTTCAATTAGATAGATTTTCCGTACACAACGCAGTAGTGGTGAGGGAATGGTTGAACGAAAATTTTGAGAATTGGTGGATAGAACGAAATAGTCCTTTTATTGAATGGCCGCCAACGTCACCGGACTTGAAACTACTGGACTTTTGTTTGGGTATCATTAAGCAAAAAGTTTATAAATCAAGGCCACAGTCGGTATAAGAACTACGTGCTAGCAGGATAACAGAAGGATGTGCAAATGTTACTCCAGAACAACTGGGAAATGTCACCTCGAAGATACGAAAAAGATATGATAAATGTATTGCAATACACGGGGGTTTGGTGGAAGCAACCAGAATTTGATTCTTCATAGCATTGTATTGGCGAGTTGTCGAATATTTTTATTAGTAAAAGTTATTTTTGTCATTTCATTCCATGGCTTGCTTTATAAAATGAAATAAATTTCATAAAAAGAAGATAATTTTTAATTTTGCTGTAGAAATCTTACCAACCAAAATGTTTTAATGAAATTTGGTACCTGTTCATTTGAAAGGGCGCTTAATCCATTGGTGTACTCAGATTGTAAAAAAATTGCTAATAAAGGTTTCTTGAATTTTCGACCATAAAAATTACCTAGTGGGCCTTAGTTTTTGTAATAAAAAAGTAACACTTTGTCCTAAAGTACAGTTTTTCACGATCTAAAATCAGAAAAAAAATTGTCAAAATCGGACCATAAATACAAAAGTTTGGGGATGTCCCGCTTTTCAATGGGTCACACTGTAGAAAGATACTGTTTTTGTTTTGTTTTATGATGTTACTTTTATGGTTTATGCATAATAAAAAATCACTTACGTTTATTGGATTCATTCTCTGTTCAGAACCCTAATAGATCCATCCGACAAAGTTGGTAAATATCATAATATATAAATAGCAATATATCGGATATACATCAGATATATATCAAATGATGATATTTATCTGAAAGTCACCTTTATTCTCATTTGTATAACCGCTGTTCATATTGGGAATTACAAGTATATTCACAGTACTAAATTTTATTTTGTTAACACCTACAAAAAAACAAAGAATGTAAGAACAACCAAAAATAAAAAATGGTTTGATTCAACTAACGATACTAAATAAGAAGAAATCGGTATTATATGTTCCATAACATTATATTATAAGCAATAATAGTAATACTAATTATTATTATCACTATATTAATATAAAATTTATACAAAGTGAAAAAAATTATTTAGCTTATTAATTGGAAACCAGCAAATTTGGTAATTTGATCAATCAAAAGAAAAAATAAATATCATGATATATATCAGACATATATCATTTGATATATTATATCATGACAACGTTGCTATCGGACGCAACGCGCAGATCATGAAATTTAAATAATTTCTACTATATTATACAAAGTCAGTATAATGTTACCTCTCCAAGTTAATTAAATCAGTGCTGCTTAAATAGATACTATTATCTATATTCTATAGGATGCTACAGGATAATTTGTTCATTTTTAGGAAAGTGAAAAAAATTATGTGGATGATTTTGAGAAAAGGAGTTCATAGTTCATATGTTCATAGATCTGATTATAAAAAAATAAGTAACAAAAAATGAAACAGTTAATTAACATTTTGAACACACAATCTACTAAATCAATGGCACTAAACATCTGCTTTTAGTTGTATATATATCTAGGTTATAGGAATACATGGATATTTGTTTTTTTATTTTTTTTATTGCAAATCTTTAGATATGAAAAAAAATCCAAAAAATGTTTTTTTGTTTAAATTTAATAATAATATTGCTAGCAGTTGAACTGAAATTAAACCTTCTAAAATTTTGCAAGTATGTTCAGGATATATATACTTCATCATTATAATTACACAATTATACGACAATTATACGTTCATTATAAAAATGCATCTAGCAGGCTATGAAATTTTTACAGAAAAGGATGACATAATCAAAATAAATGGACTTTTGTTTCTCCATCCTTTTCTTTTGACATTTCACTGTCAAGTAGATGAAATTTTATATTGAACACCCCATACTTGGTAAAAACTTAATTACCAATACTTCATGTAGGTATACTAGCTGAACTAACATAACACCGAACCTAGCAGTAGAGGGGCCACAAACATTAAATACACTAGTCTAGTGTCTACCAATAGTAGGGTTTCTATAACATTTATCCTCTCATTCACCACACAGTCGTAGGGTAGGAGTAGTGGTAGTAGTAGGGCTCCACAAAGATTATTGTATTCTATGTGAGTGGACTTATTCAGTCCTCCGCTGCAACCTGTGGTCTATTGTGGCTCCATAAACATTAAGCACTCTGGTGTCTGGCAATAGTATGGCATTGCTCCCTTTAACATTTTCTATACTGGCTCTGCCAGTTGTAGATCCTCCACAACCAACACAATCACTCTGTGATACACTTTTGATGTTACTTGAGTATCTGAAATTAGTAATTTAAAGGTGGGTTTATACACCAAATAAAACAAAATAACAAATAAAATAAAATTAGAAATAAGAGTTGGTTTCATGTATACCCCTATTAGCATTCATGCACCAAATAAGACTTATGTTATTTGGTGCATGAACGCTAATAGGGGTATATGAAACCAACTCTTATTTCTAATTTTATCTTATTCGTTATTATATTTCCACCTTAACTGTTTGATGGTAGGGCTTCATTCAGTCATTCTATAGGTATCATTAATATCCAATCTCTCCTCCGATTTCCTCAATAACACCCTGTCTCTGTCTTGTTATTCAGAGTTTTCAGAGATATACTTTCTGTAGATTTATCCTAAAAGTAACAGAGTTTACCAATGACTTTCATCAGGAAGTCATCATCAGTAAACAATGCACTGGAATTTGTTCCATTATCTAAAGGCTCTTACCCATTCAGCATTTCTCCTGTGGCCCATCTCCCGCCTAAAGAGGGGCCCGAAACATCTCCGTCATTCAATTAGTACAATCCCTTCGTTTTATTTCTTTTTACTAACACTACTTACAATAAATGTGTCGAATAACATTTTATCAAAAAAACCTATCAATAAACTTCAGTAAATACATTTTAATGTAATTTTTTTAATTAACGAGCTAACAGATTAACATTTTAATAATTAATAATTCATGCAAACAATACATTATAGTTTTTAAACCGATTTTTTTACGTTTTGGTTTAAACTGAATTCAGATTTGTTTACGTTTCGGCCGACTCGGATCAATAATCTCCAGATATCAATCCGCGTAGCGAACTAATAGCAACCACCATAAAAAGATTAGAGGTCATTTCAAGGAGATTTTGGATGAAAATGCTTTGGATGATTTTATTTTGGACGTTTTCTGGTTTGGATTGAATTTCGGTGGATGTTTTTATTTTGGAGAAAATCATCGGTGGACCGATTTACTTTGGACGTTTTTTTTTTGGACGATTTTCATTTGGACAAAATTGTGCATCCCCGTAAATAATATAAACATAAACTAAATTAACAATACACAAAAACTGTTTTTATTGCATAAAGGTTAAAGGTAATTGAAGTTTTACATGAATACCTATATACCTATAAATTATTATATATTTAGGTATGGATTTTACAGCAAAGCCTCTACTTAAGGGGAGTGTTGTAGATGTGACAACACGGCACAATGAGTCTTCGGTAATGATCGGCGCCCGGCGGAAATAGGCTCTAGAATGAGGCGTTCTTTTCACACACGTCTATGACAGTGACACACGTCACACGTCCATCGAACTTGGTGGTAAAACAACCTCAAAAAATTACATTGACGTAAATGAAAAAAATCTGCCTTCATACATATAAATCCGTTTTTCTATAATATTTGTGAAGATATTTACCCTGAAACACAAGTGAGTTGTTCTAAGCAGTACATTTCCCATATCCAGGTCGGAGCTATTGTTTTTCAACAATTATTTCAACTCCAAATAGTTTGGGAATAAGTGTAATGCTGAAATCAGAATTTTGTTTGTTTCTACTTTGCAATGCCTGTCTTCATAGTGCTTAACTTAACCAAGGCCAAGGAGGATACAATATTACTAAGTAGATGCTTAAGTACAGAATTATACCCTCATGGATGCTTAACATACAGTTCCAATCATATTATTTTTGCTCTTTTTTTGTAATGGTTTAACTGGAGTTATGTTTTTAATATCTTAATAGCTTTATTGTTGTTGTAGAGTATGGAAATGACAAATAAGTAGCCAAGTAAGAAAACAGAAGCCATTCCATATAAGTAGTATGTAACTCAATGAAAGGACAAACATATATTAAAAAGAAGATAGCAAAAGGGCTTCGTGGCATATATTCTTAAACATATTTACTACAGTAACAAATTTATTTATATGACTTAAAAATATATATATTCTAGCAGTATTAGTGAGATTGTATTGAAGAAAATCTTTGAATAACTGTTTGTGATAATAACATGTGTTCCATTAAGAGACAGAATTTGTTTTAAATTCTTCATTAAACAATTATAACCTCAAAAGTTACAATGTTTTCATTTAAAAAAAAATTTTGCCTTAATTTATCACCGCACAGTTTAAGTGTCATCTATTTCTGACCACAGTAATCATCAAATTTGTTAAACAATTATTTCCTTGTAGACATAAAAGTTCTTGATTTATATGGATTTGGTGCAAGATTTCCAAGTCTAGGGCATATATGGCTCAGAATTCACACCTACGAGTGTCTAAATATCTTTTTTCATCTTCCAGCCAAGTAATCACATTATACCTTTTGACAATCCACTCCTTTCTAGTTTTTATGGCACTAAAATCTATTGGGTACACCAAATATCTATTTCAATGCTCTTTTATCTAAATTAGAAGTAGTTTTGAGGCATAAAAAGGTTTTAGTTATTTCAAACTGTTATAGTTTGTGTTATCTATTTCTGATCACACCCTTCAAATTTTTTTTATAATTATTTCCTTGTAGACACAAAATTGCTCGATTTATTTGGATTTGGTGCACGATTTTCAAATCCAGGGCGTATATATGACTTAGAATTCACACCTACAAATGTTTAAATATCTTATTCCAGCTTCTACCAAGTTCTACCCAAGTAATCAAATTATACCTTTTAACAATCCATTCCTTTCTAGTTTTTATGGCAATAGAATCTACTGGGAACGCCAAACCTCTATTTCCATGCTCATTTGTCTGAATTTGAAGTAGTTTTGAGGCATAAAAAGGTTGGTGGTACTTGGTGGTAGGTCTAGTCCACAAAATATTGTTCTCCTTACCACTTATTTCGACATAAAGGTAATTCTTTTTTGCTTCACTGTCAAGAATGATGATTCTAGAAGGCCTCCAGCTAAATTTAAGTTTCATTCGATTTAAGATAATTGAAAAAAATGTAATTAAATGCAAAGACATCATTAATTTATATGTATTTTAAAAGCGTGAGGTTATGTTGTCAATTGTCATACCCCCAGGTTCAAATTGTGACGTCACGTGTCACGTGCACGAAACCTATTGTTGTAAACGTTGTAAATACAACCTCACTTTAATAATTAATTATATAATATTTGCAATAAAATTACTCGTTTTGCATTAATTTTAAATCTTACTAAGGCCTTTTTGAGGGATCCAAACTTAAAATTTTGTTATGTTGATGCAGAAGCACACAAATACAATATATTTTTAGTTTTCAACCAATGTAGTCACGTACCGCACCTAACCCATTGAATTTTTTTTTTATTTTAAAATCTTTGATTTAATTTATTTCTAAAATTCAAAATCGTTTTTGATTGCACCTATTTTATAACTAATATTAAACCAAATAAGTGTCAGGATGTTTACCTCTGTTTGCATCCACACTGATGTCTTGTGTGTAGAAGTTATTAACAATTACATATTCGCAGGTACATCGATATTTCGCCCATTTAATTGCAGAAATAGGAAATAGTAGTTTCTTTTCTTTAATAATTTAAACCGAAATCAAGAAAAATTTAAATATAAAATCTGCACATTGCCAACATAGTGGTCATCACAAATTTTCACACTTAAAGTTTAGCAGGTTAAACACCTACAAGTGACAAACCACATTTTGAGATTTCAATACACATTCCATAGTTCTAAATAGTTAAAATATTCAAATGAACACTACCTGTATCTCTGGAAATAAAATAGCTTGTACACCTACTTATAGTCATTTTTATTTCAGGCATTGGAGGAAACTTACAAATATACCAACTAGCAACAAACACCTTAATTGAAAAAAAGCAGGTTTTTGATGGGCAAAACATAATTGGCATTAAACCAAATTCAACAAACACAAAACTAGTTCTTTATGGGGGAAAGCATATGGCTCTACTAGGGTTTCAATGGCACCCAGAAAGAAAAATACCCATATCTGCTGCAAACTGCAGAAAATCTGTACTTTCTGACTGGATTTTGGATGCCAAATGGATAGATATGGATATGAAAATTGCAACGGTTTCTATGCATAACAAAATAACTATTTGGGATGAGGAATTCCACGTTGAAAACTCGATGAAATGTGAAGAAACTTGCATTTTGTATAGTGCCCATATTTGTCATGAAACTTTTAAAGAGCTTCTTGTTATCTCAGGTACAGTATTCAGTGAAATTTTATTATGGAAACCAGTTTTCCAGAATGAAAACGGATTGGCCATAGTTCTGAAGCGATTAAAACAGCACAAGGTAGGTAAGTCCAATAAAAATAATGCATATATATATAAATGACACAAATTTTTTGAACAGGGGGTAATATTTGCCATTCACTACAACCCAAACAATGGATTAATATGTTCGGCCTCAGATGATAGATCTGCAGTTCTTTGGAGAATATCAAAACCTAACTCATTTGTTCACATGACTCCTGAGAGTTCTTCTGAGTGTGATATTGAAATGCAGTGCCAAGTGTATGGGCACCTTTCTAGAGTTTTCTGCTGCCTAGTCTTGGATAATGTTTTTTTAACTGCAGGGGAGGATTCTTTCTTAGCACTTTGGAATTTTCAAGGAACATTGTTGAGAAAAATTGATGCTCATCAGGGAGGTTCCATATGGTCTTTATGTTATAACATCAAAATGGATTCTGTATGCACCGGAGGATGTGATGGCGCCATACTAAGATTTAAAATTAATCATACCAATTCTTGCAGCAGTAATACTTTACCACAAGAAGAAACCCCTAAAACCATTGGTATACTTCAAACAGGCAATTTGGTTTGTTTCTCTAAAAGTGCAAAGCTTTACTACTACTGTTGTAGCTTAGATACATGGTTTGCAATAGCAAATTGCTTAGATTTAAAAAAATACTGCCTGATGCAACTGTCTGCTTGTAGACAACTAGTGGCTCTAGCAGGCTTTGAAGGTCAGATTTATATTTACCTTGACAAAAAGGGAACCATCATACTAGCACATGAATATCAACTAGAAAATAAATCAAGGATATTTGCATTTCACTGGCTTGACTGCAAAACATTTCTCACTTCACAAAAAAGTAGTATAAATCTATATTTTTTGAATAATGGTGAAATACAATTTGTACAAAGCTTTGAGCTTCCACATTTAAAAGAACCCTGGCCTACTTCTGCATGTTTTTACAAAGATCATATCATTATTGGCGATCGCAAGGGCCATATCCATAACTTTAAAGTCCAATCCCAGGCTTTAATAAACTCCATTGGAAAAGCCCATAACTATTTGGGTGTAACCAGCCTTGGAATAAGAAATGGCGCTGTGATATCATTGGGCAGAGATGGTGTGGTGAGAAAGTATTTACTTGACATGCAGAACGACCATTTATTATGCATTGAAAAGAAGAAAACTAAATTCACCTGGCTAGCAGCGTTAGAGGGAGACTTGTTACTTTCATTCATGGGTGATAGTTTTATCGCCTCAGATTTAAAATGTCAAAGAACTTTATTTGAAGTTCCTTGCGGGGGAGGCCACAGGTCCTGGAGTTACATAAACAACTCTGAGACATTTCAATTCTCTTTTGTGAAGCAAAAGACCGTGTATTCAATGAGGACAAACAAAAATGAGTTACTACCTACCAGTGTCATAGAAGGGCTCCATGTGAGAGAAATTAATTGTGCCAAGTTGCTAGATGTTTGGGATACAGTAGTGATGATTTCTGGAGGTGAAGATACTGCTTTACGGATTAGTCTTGTGTCTCCCACTATGAGAGCTTTGAAATGCTTAAAAGTGCATTTGTCTAGTATCAGAGCCATGGATGTTTACTTCTTGAATAGGACAAATAACTCTCAAAAATATCTGTTAGTTACTGGAGGAGGACGCTCCCAAATTATTTGTTGGAAAGTGACATTATATGAGCAGACAGTATCATGTATGGAAAAGTTCAATTTTTATCAACCATTGAAACATGAAGAAGCTGAAACTAGAATAATGGATTTACTAATAACTGATCTCAATGGAGCGTTGAAAGTACTTGCAGCACGTTCTGATGGCAATGTAACCATGTTTCAAGTTTCTGAAGACTTTAAGTTGATAGAAGAAAAATCATTTAGGCATTCTTCATATTGTGTAACAAAACTAGCTAAAATTACCATAAGGTCTATGAAATTCTTTATAAGTACTGGGACTGATGGACAATCCAAATTTTGGTGTTTATCACAATTAAACAATCCTGTTGAACTCTTTTCATATCAGACCCACCAATCTGGAATAACTAGTGTTTCTTGCATTACCGACAACTGTAAACTCTTCGTATTGAGTGGTGGAGATGATAATTGCGTGAGTTTAACCAGGTTGTCTGTGAGTGATCAAGGTGACGTTTCGTCCCCAGAATCAACCAAAAGCTGTCGACTGCATTGCGCACAAATTACTGGAGCATATTTAGTAGATAAATACTTTATAACCAGTGGCATTGATCAGAGAGTAATAGTCAGTAAATGGACTTCTGTTAATGGTGGCATAGATTTTAAAACTGTACAAAGTTACAACACTACAATATCCGATTCTCAGGGTTTAGCAGCTTTTAATAGGGGGAATAAATTGGTGGTGTGCATTTATGGCAATGGGTTTGAAGTTTTGGAAATTATGTTTTGAAGGAAAAATAAATTTTGGTTGTATGAGTTAGTTAAATCTGTGATATATTGTAAATATTAAAGCTATAAAATAACATTCCCTTAGACTTATTAATCCCTAGATTATTGTTCCTCAACATTTCTGAAGTTTATCAAATGCAGTGTGAATAAATTGCGTTTATCCACGACCATACTATAACAATCACATTATGCTTGTATAGGGTCATTCAACGAAGACTGAACAGGACAGTTTTTTTCGGAATGGGTTACATGATTTGAAAAACCAAAATAGCTAATTGTTATGTTCTTTACCCGTGAATCCAAAAATGATACATGAGAAACAATTGAACATCAAATAAAAGCGCTAAGGCACATTTTGACATTTTTTTAATTGGAATGTCGTATTTTTTATTTCATATTTCAATTCCTGATATAATTGTTGATATAAACTGATATTTTTTTTCTAATAAGGTTCAACTTATGCACTTATTAAATTACAAAAACATTCAACCACGGTGAGATCACTTCCTAATAACACGTGGAGTTGCCACAAGTCAGGTACCACTTATAATAGTGCACCTGTTCAGCAAAAACCTGTTAAGTGAATCTGACAAGAAATAAAATACAAATATTAAAAATTATACAAGTGTTTCATAAAGAAAGTTCACTTTTTTTAACAATTAGTTCCACGATCGAAAACAACCCTAGTTTACTATATGAATGGTAATCCAAAAATGCTTTGTATAATTTATTTTTTCTTCTCAGATTCACTTGACAGCATTGACAGGCTTATGCTGAACAGGTAAGCAGTATCGTAAGTGGAACCTGACTAGCGGCAACTCCACGTGTTAATAGGAAGTCATCTCACGTTGGTTGAATGTTTTCGTAATTTAATAAGTGCATAAGTTCAACGTTATTAGAAAAAAAAATATCAGTTTATATCAACAATTATATCAGGAATTGAAATATGAAATAAAAAATACGACATTCCATTTAAAAAAATGTCAAAATGTGCCGTAGCGCTTTTATTTGATGTTCAATTGTTTCTCATGTATCATTTTTGGATTCACCGGTAAAGAACGTAACAAATAGCTATTTTGTATTTTCATATCATTTAACCCATTCCGAAAAAAACTGCCCTGTTCAGTCCTCATTGGATGACCCTGTACATTCTCAAGACTAACGCTAATCATTATTCACTTGTGAATAATGAGTTGTCATGGAAACGAAACATGTCGTAGGCAACTGACAACTCAAAAAGTAAACTGCCCTGAACATGAAATCGGTAGTTACCACTGGTTCCATCAAATAATTATCTTTCTATTAGGATGTATTGAAACAAATGTAGGTTACAGTGTCTCTTTTTCACTAAAATATATCCATTTCACTGAAAAATACTTAAAATAGGCCATAAAATGAAGTAATTTACCGTCCACCCTCGTAGCATTGAAATGAACATGCGGTGACATGCGCGGGTGACTAGACCGTCATCTATCGAGGCGACGCATCAAACGTCGCGCCATTGAATAGCGAAACCAGTCGTGGTCGTGGTTTTAAAATTGTAAATTATCTTTGTGGCACCTATAACCTGTCATATTTGAGAAAACCCAGAATCTTGGTTGTGGATAAAGTATAGTATTCAACTCGCATTTAATGAGCATTATTCTCTCATTAAATGCCTGTTGTATAATATACTATTATTAGACAGCACATGTAGTGGGAATCAAATACAATCTATAAACACTATTTAAAGAAGTAATTTATTTTGGGTAAAGTAGCTACACTGTTTTACAATTAGGTATCTATTTTGGTGTCACAACTTGCAGAGATAAATAATAATATATGTTTGCTCTTGCTAAAGAACTTTCAATACATATTATTTCTATTTATGGGGTCTCCCCAAAAATTCAAGTAATCTTGCAGCTTTGAGGAAGATATTCTTCCACAATTACAGGGTGTACAAAAACCTTCTCAACATAATTTTGCATGTTAATTATAAAATGGATTGTAGGTGATCCAATGGGCTCTGCCCTGCTCTTTCTCAGACTTGTGAGTTGTGAACAATGACTTGTAAACATCAGATACCTTTTTATCCTGTGCAATGCTATAGTCAGCAGTCATTTTCTTCAGCTCCTCAGGTTTTGTCACTTTTCCGGAGGAAATCACATTTCCAATTTTTGATAGAGATGTTGAAGGACCAAGTTTGGTTTTCTTAGCAATTTCATCAGCTTTTGGCCCATGGCGTTTGATACCCTTTGGGTCAGTGTCTTCAAGCAATTTGTCCTTACCAACTGCGCTTAGTGTTGAACTTGATGGTGTTGAAGGCTCAATTTTAATTTTCTTTTTATCTTTTTTGTTCTTTGCTTGTCGAATATCCATTCTTTGTTTCATTAAAGCAATGTCTCCCTCAATGGAACTGTTCAAAATAATGACATCTTCATCTTCAAATGGTTCAGTACATTTGTGGCAATTTTTAGAAGCAATTTCCTTATAAGCTCTTTCAGAAAATACACACCCACAGCTCCACAAAGCCACAAACCTGAACTTGCCACTCATCTCCAGTCCCAACACTGGACAAATGTAAGGAAATCCCCTTGGGTCTACTATTCCATCTTTCTTGTCCTCATGACTTTTATATTCCAGATTTTTAGTAAGATTCAGATTCTTCACATCTTTAAGGTTCCTAATATGACGAAATCCAATGGGTAAAGAATTTCGGTCCAGTAAAGCTTCTATTAATGACGCCTTATTGTATAGCTTGCCCATGTGACACATTACTATTGGCTCTTGCAGCAACTCTTGTGTTAAGGCACAACACTTCCACAGAGCAGCCAATTCAGCATCTTTGTCTTTTTGTTCAGGCTTCTTCTTGACTTTGACCAGTTCATCACGGCGTGGTATGGTACCACCATCACAACCCATGATGAAAGCTGGAAATAGAATGGATTATTAGAAAGAACAATAAATAATCATTGATTTACTAGGCTGAAATTGTAATTGGATTTTCACAGCACATTAAATTAGGTAAAAACTTGAGTATGGAACTGACCCGTCAATAAATTAAAGTGATATAAACTATTAAAAAACACCATTTGGGTATTTAAATAAAAGGCAGCAGTTGTGGAAAGTATTATCTGCACTAGAATGAAAATAACATATTCTATAATAAAAATCTCAGTATGCAATCATTTGTCACAACACAAACCAGCATAAAGTGTGTTGGTAGGTTGAACTGAAGGAGAGAAAGAGAATATCTAAAGCTAAAAGATAAAACTAATTTATCTAACTCTATGTGGGAATGTGCCCATTCCATGCCTAAGTAGTGTGATTGTATAAATTTTCAGGTCTGTAGGAAGCTTTAGGATTTAAAAACATTTAGTATTATTTGAGAGTGAGTTTTGAGGAAAACGCAAGGGAAAACGTCTTTAGTTAATTTTCACTAGATAGAGGTCACATGGCCACTTACCTTCTTGAGTCCTGTTTACAAATGGGCTTTAGTTTGCACAAAACACTAGGAAGTTCAATCTGATTATTGTCAAAGCCTTTGCTCTACCTGTAAACAAGCAAAAGTACACTTCGTAAATGCAAAAAAAAACTAAAATCAAAATGATGAATGAAGCAAGTAAGCAAGCAAGACAGAATTGACAGAAATGAAAATGACATATCAAATGTCAGTTCTCAATTCTTGTGGCGCCATCTAAGCGAAGGTAGTGAAGTGAAAGAAGTACGGGAAAGAAATCTGCCTTGTTATTTAAAACCTGTTCGTTAATGGGTCCCTATACGGGGTGTTCATTATAAAATTTCATCTAGTTGGCTGTGAAATGTCAAAAGAAAAGGATGGAGTAACAAAAGTCCTTAGAAAATGTAAACCAGGGGAAGTAGGATACGACGCCGGCGTCTGTTACCAGTTTGCTCCAATCTGTCAAATGTGAAAATGCCAGTGACGTAGCATGGGTATTGTAGCACATAAGAAAATATTTTATTAAAAATAATAATGGAACGGAATTACGATTTGTAAAATGAGTAATATTATACGTAATATTATATATTAGCAAACATCGACTTACTATTAAATAAATAAAAATCATTGTGAATTAATAGTCGTTGATAGCCCTGGGATTACATCTCCTGCGCCCCTGGAAAAACTGCTCAAAAATTTAAATAAAAAACTTTCTACAAGTTACAGGATTAGAAAAATATTTCCCAAAATAGCATTATTGACTTCACTGCGGTATATACTAAATCATATTTCGAAGATTTGGATATAAAATACCTGGTTTTAGAGTTATTTGAAATAATTTAATTGTTGCTGAAAAACGCCATTATCTGTTTACCTGTGAAACGTAACTCCAGACTCCTTTCTATAGCCGCTGCTTTTAAAACCGTAATCTGCACATTCCACCATTGTAAACAACACAATTATTTACAATTAGGGTTGGGCAAAATCGGTAATTTTCATTTTCGGGAAACTTTTCGATATCTTTCCGGAAAGTTTCGGAAACTTTCCGTTTTGAGGCGGAGCTTACCGTTTCAGGACCTGGTGGAGAGACATGTCAGAATTGTCAGTTGACATTTCGCAGTGTCAATGTTGTCAATGTCATTGCTGGAAAGGAGAGGATAAGAAGTTGACGTATGTCATTTTATTTCAGAATTTATGATATTTTTATTTTAGCTTGGGCATTAAATTTTTGTAATTTTTTTTAAATAAAAATAGAGTAGCAATAGAGTAAACTAATCTAATTCTAATTCTATTAGTAATAATAAGAATAAATAGATGTAAATATAATATAAATATCTGATTAATTAATAAAAAGTAGTAAAGTAGTAAATAAATACCTTCCCTTGTACTCTCATTTCATGGGATTTTTTTCAATTTTTTTTGTTTGTATCAGCAGTGTGAAAAGATAAAAAATCAAAAATTCCGTTCGAGGAACTTACCATATTAAGTAACATAGGGCTGTGTTAAGAGGTACCTAAACTTACTCCCAAAACTCAATATTTTGTATTGGCTTATTGACTTGTGTTATATAGTAATTATAGTATTAAACCCATACCAATTGTTTTGTATTTTAAATAAAATAATAGAAATAAACGCCCGTAAAATAATGGCCCAGCTGTAAAATCGTGGCTTAAGCTCAAGTCAACCACGGCTGGTACTTCTACCCATAACGACATATTGTTCTCAAATTTAATCAACATATGGGCCTAAGTGTAAAGTATGTTATGCAAACTGACCTCTCTGCTTGCATATGAGTTCATGTGTGGAAGCATGGCAACTCTGTAAGCCACTTTTCGGAGCTTTTAAGCTTTAACCTTATGGAAGTTTTTTCTATTTTTCGGTTTTCTAAATAAACCAGACCCTGAGGCCCTAAATGCACATATGTTTGCAATAATTTTTATTTTTGTCAAGAGCATTTCTTTTTTTAGTGTTGGACAGGCACTTTCACAATTTCTTGGGAATTCCGGCCATAAAACATGATACCCTACAATTGCCCTTCTTCTGTAACCGGCAAAGGCGCCCTTTTAATGGTTTATGGCCCTTGAAAGAATTTCAGACCTGTACGTGACCCGAACAATAGTTTGGTAATTAAAGCGTTTTTGCGAATATCGTTAATAGAAATTAAAATCTTATTCTCTCATCAGATAGAGCTTTTAATTTCTTATCTTTTGAATCTAGATTCGAGCAATTTATGTCTTAATTGACTGGGCCAGGAAATTAATGGTTAATGTGAATAAAAAGTTTTAATTGTCAGTTAAACTATGTCATGTGAGGTGTCATTTTAAAGAGCATAATTTATTCTATTTAATGATCACATTTTCAATTTTTTTCTACTAGCAGATTTTACAGAAATGCTCATTTACTAAATTTATGCCCGCGCTGTCCGAAGCGCCATATAATCGCCACTGGTCAGGGTGGTATCGATTTTTTCGGAGAGTACCCTTTCGGGGATGCGAAGTACCGAGGGAGTGGCGAAAAAAAGAAGATCTTCGACACTCGAAAAAAAAAGACTATCTTCGAGACTCGAAGAGAAGAGACGCGTTTTGAACTCAATAGAGTTACGATCAAAAAGCGACGATTAACCGGGAAGGCAAAAAAGTTCGAATTTTACCGCGAGAAAATTCCTTGGCTCCGCCGTTCTTATTATCGCCAATTCGTAATTTTTCCCCCTTTTTTGAATCTCGCTTTAGAAATCCCCGCTAATTATTTGTATTTTTAATTAGTGCCATAACAATTAATTCGGCTATTGCTCGCCTACGAAAAGTTTCGTGAGTGTTTTTTCGGTTGTGCCATATAGTGTCAGCCCACCTCTGCCCTTTTCCTGAATAGGCCATTTTCTTGCAGATAGCGGATACTTTGCAGACGCAGGAGACTACCGGCAATTAAGTATTTGTAGGGTAGTTGTAGAAGTTCAATCATTTAGTATATTATAGGAGTGCTTTGCTCACCATAATATCGAGGATCCCAGCTACTGGCAGAATTCTTTTCTCCTCTACACTGCGTCGTTTGTTGTAGTTTTCTTTGTTGTGTTTATTTAATTTAGTAAGAAATCGTGTACCCGTCAAACACGTTTCTGGGGACCACTGAGCTTATCGCGAAAAGTTCACGTCCGCCGCTATTTTATTTCAGATTCCTGAGAAAACTAAGAATTGTCTTTTTTATTTTTTTTTCTTCCTAATTACTATTCAATTAGTTTTTTTGGCATTTTGCAGGTTTTGTGTTAAACAATAAAACCTTGCTGGCATCCAAAAAATAATTAATTTTACATTATTTAAATCAGCGACCTAAGGGACAATAGATCCTTTCCAAGATTTGCTGGGTTGTGTCCCCCTTGCAGCGTGGTAAAAGAGATTTGGCGCAAGAAGATACGTCGGACTTAGAACATCCACGTAGTCGAACCTCCGCAGGCACGGCGGCAACGGCAACACGGCAGCAGCCGCGAACACAGCCGCCCCCATGCAACAACCAATTAAACGGATTACGATTATCATTCGCGGGGGGGACACTGCGCGACAAGTACTAGACCTAATCTTAATACACTGGCCTCCTCCATTAAAATAATATTGCAACAAATTAATTGCAAAAACATGCAATATGTGAACATGTAAAATGTGCACCTAACCTCCCTTTCTGAAAGAAAAAAAACATGTATTGAAATGAAAATTGCCGGTAAAATTCCGAAAGTTTCGGAATCTTTCCCAAAGAAAGTTTCCTCGAGTCGTTTCTTACCTTACCGGAAAGTTTCCGATTTGGAAAGTTTCCGAGGTGGAAAGATTCCGCCGTGCCCAACGCTAAAAAAAAGTGTCTATAAGTTATAGGATTAGAAAAATATTTCCCAAAATAGCATTATTGACTTCACTGGGGTATATACTAAATCGTATTTCGAAGATTTGGATATAAAATAACTGGTTTTATAGTTATTTGAGATAATTTAATTGCTGAAAAATGCCATTATCTGTTTACCTGTGAAACGTAACTCCAGGCTCCTTTCTATAGCCGCTGCTTTTACAACCGTAAGCTGCACATACCACCATTTTATACAACACAATTATTTATAATATTAGTATTGCAAAATGCAATTTATTGCAAAAAACACATAACGAACGAAACGTTTGGTTTCCGCCTTAAACAGGGCGTCTTAAACAGCTGTTAATAAGCGAGAATTGCGCGCGCGGATTCCATTGTCTACCTTTTCAAAGCTTGCACTATTTGAGATTTGAGGTCAAATTAGAGATTGGTTTTCACCCGGTTTTTTCATTTTTGAGGGTTTATTCCCTGCACACATCCGGGAAAATTCCAGGTTTATTCCATTATAACCTCTAAATTTAACTTTTTCAATATGCTTAACTCCTACCAATTAAGCAATAATTAGTTGGCTTGTGCAGCTTGAAGCTTATAATCAATTGACCAGCGTTTAGTTTATCAAAAAACAAACCAGAATCTGGATTTATTGAATTCTAATCTAAAATCTAACCTTAAATCTTGAAACTGCCGGGTGCTTTCAAGTAAAGATGGGAAAAAAACCCGGGTAAAAACCCTAAATTGGGTTTAAAGGTTTTTTGGGAATTTTCCCTTCGCCCATCTATAGGTCAAATGGAGACTTTAGGCTCTTTTCCGGTAGGCGATGTCGCGCAGTGTCCCCCCCGCTAATCCGTAATCCGTTTAATCGGTGGTCGTTGCGTGGAAGGCGGCTGTGTTCGCGGCTGCCGCTGTGTTGCCGCCGTGTCTGCAGAGGAGATTCGACTACGTGGATGTTCTAAGTCCAACGTATCTTCGTGTGTCGAATCTCTTTTACCACGCTGCAAGGGGGACCCAACTCTTGGAAAGGATGTATTGTCCCTTAGGTCGCTGATTTAAATAATGTAAAATTTAATATTTTTGGGGATGCCAGCAAGGTTTTATTTTTCACGAAAAAACCTGCAAAACGTCAAAAAAAAACTAATTGAATACTAATTAATTTAAAAATAAAATAAAAAAAGACAATTCTTAGTTTTCTCAGGAATCTGAAATAAAATAGCGGCGGACGTGAACTTTTCGCGATAAGCTCAGTGGTTCCCAGAAACGTGTTTGATGGGTACACGATTTCTTACTAAATTGGAAAAACTACAACAAAGAGTGCTAAACTAACGACGCAGTGTAGAAGAGAACAGAATTCTACCAGTAGCTGGGATCCTCGATATTATGGTGAGCCAAACACTACTATAATATACGAAATGATTCAACTTCTACAACTACTCTACAAATACTTAATGGCCGGTAGTCTCCTGCGTCTGCAAAGTATCCGCTATCTGCAAGAAAATGACCTATTCAGGAAAAGAGCAGAGGTGGGTTGACACTAGATGGCACAACCGAAAGAACACTTCACGAAACTTTTCGTAGGCGATAATCAGAACGGCGGAGCCAAGGACTTTTCTCGCGGTAAAATTCGAACTTTTTTGCCTTCCCGGTTAATCGTCGCTTTTTGATCGTAACTCTATTGAGTTCAAAACGCGTCTTTCTCTTTCGAGCGTCGAAGATCTTCTCTCGAACACCCCCTCGGTACTTCCTCGCCCCGAAAGGGTACTCGGTAAAAATCGATACCACCCTGACCAGTGGCGATTATATGGCGCTTCAGACAGCGCGGGCATAAATTCAGAAAATGTGCTTTTCTGGAAAATGTGCTTTTCTGGAAAATATGCTGGAAAAAGAAAATTGAAAATGTGATCATTGGACAGAAGAAATGATGCTCTTCAAAATGACACCTCACATGACATAGTTTAATTGACAATTAAAGCTTTTTATTGAAATTAATTGTTAATTTCCTGGCTCAGTCAATTAAGACATTAATTCCGCGAATTTACACTCAATGGATCAGAAATTAAAAGCTCTATCTGCTGAGAGAATAATATTTTAATTTCAATTAACGATATTCGCAAAATCGCCTTAATTACTAAACTATTGTTCGGTTCACGTACAGGTCTGAAATTCTTTCAAGGGTCATAAACCATTAAAAGGGCGCCTTTGCCGGTTACAGAAAAAGGGCAATTGTTGGGTATCATGTTTTATGGCCGGAATTCCCAAGAAATTGTGAAAGTGCCTGTCCAACACTAACAAAAGAAATGCTCTTGACGAAAATCAAAATTATTGCAAACATATGTGCATTTAGGGCCTCATGGGTCTGGTTTATTTAGAAAACCAAAAAATAGAAGAAAATTCCATAAGTTTAAAGCTTAAAAGCTTCGAAAAATGGCTTACAGAGTTGCCACGTTTCCACACATGATTGACATGAACTCTCAACTCATAGGCAAACAGAGAGGTCAGTTTGCATAACAGCGACTAGCCGGGGGGCTTTTAGCCGGTCGAATAAAATCCAGTAGATATTCATCCTGTAGGACAATTAGTCAGTATAACGATTTCCCGTAGTTAAAAATAAAGTAGCAGATTTTCCGGACGACAAAAGTACGCATCCCCTTCGTTAATTACGTCTCAACTGATCTAGATATCTGTCTATCTTGTTCTGGCTTGTAAATAGGTTGTGAGATAGAATAAAGTCGGAGGTTTGACACAAAATTACAGAATAAGACATATCGATGATGTCAACCTAAAATGTCTTTTTATTTAATTATTTTTTGACATTGACATAAACGCTGTGACATCATCTCCTTTTTGTGTCAACCCCGTTGGCTATTTTAACAATTTAATTTAAATATCTTAAAGAATTTAGTCAACATTGTTACAATTATTGTTTAAATAGGTAGGTAAATGTATTCCGCGATCTTAATTGTGCATTCCAAACAATTATCTTGTCCTTTATTACATTAAATATCCGATAAAAGCCTCATTCAAATGACGTTTTTCATTGTCATTTCAGTTAATTTTACTCGTCATCCCCCAAACGACTTGGAATTTGGTTGAAGCAGAAGTTGTTATAATTTATAAATTTGCGCTTTTAATTCTGATTTTGATATCACAATCTGGCTAGTCATTCAATTATTATTTACAAGTCATCATTGATATAGTTTTATGCGTTTGTCTACTAATTTGTAACAATAATCAAAACTTTCTTCTAGGTCAAAATGTTTATCTGGGACTGGTTTACTGGAGTTTTGGGGTATTTAGGTAAGCAGGATTCTAATTAAAAACCGTAAGGATTTATATACCATGGCAGCAAACTAGCAATAAACTTGCAGTTGCTTAAGATCAGTTATCTATGTGTATTGCAGTATTGCAGTATGTGGCTATTTTATGTTCATTGCTCAAGTTTTTATGAAAATAGTGTTCTATAACAATTATGAAATTGATGTTTTACAATTCAGAAACTAGCAAAAAGTTTCTAGGCTGAGTAGAACTGTCAGGCATCCCAATTTAGGTGGGACATCTCGATTTGTGGTGTCTCTCCTGCTTAATACTGCAGCAGGACACATCCCGTTTTTTGAAAAAAAGGGTGAACTACCAAAGTGACTAGTTGAAATTAAGAAAAAATATACCAAACTATTTTTAGAAAGTTAAGGTGGATTTATACACCAAATAAAATAAAATAAAAAATGAAAATTCAATATAAAAGAAATGTGTGTCATTTATGCAGTAAATAAAATAAAATAAGGAATAAATATTTGACCAATGAGATGACACTTCATATGTCAAAGTTCAGCATGCAGCTCCACAAACTTGACTAATTTCTAATATACATTGTACGTTTCTCTTCGCTGATTCATAGATCTAATCTTAAACCTCCTGCTTCGCTTCTTGACTCCTTGCTGCTACACCTAATGACAGCAAAAGTCCCATCTCTTCAAAAAGTTTCATTTGCAAAGTTTCTGTTCACTATCCTTCCAAGTATTTTTTCCCTAAAACAATTACACAACACAATGAAACACAGGACTCCACAACAGTTTTCTTTGCAAGAACCAACGAGGATTAATACTTTTATTGTACACTCTTTAACAAAAACCGGCAAATGCAAATTAGAAAAGTTTTTAATTACCAGAAATCTCAAAATAACAATTCCTTACAATTCATTTTATTTATAGAATCCATTTCAAATGGATATTCATCTAGTAAGCTGAGAAATTCACATGTAAATGTGTATGTAAATAGATGGAATAGGAAGAATCTGTCAATTCCTGAGCTGCTAGATGAATATCTATTTGAAATGGACCATATTCAACAGATGACACCCTGTACATTGTTATTTTGTTGGTGACATTGACATTTTAGACAGACATGCACATGCGCTCTTACATATTGGTTAACTTCTTATTTCTTATTTTATTTTATTCATATATTATTTGGTGGATGAATGCTACAAAGGTTATAAATGAAACCAACTCTTATTTCTAATTTTATCTTATTTGTTATTTTATTTTATTTGGTGTAATAATAATAAAAATATAATAATAATAACTTCCTTTATTGCCAACAAAATGATTCAGCAATCACAAAGCAACATCACAAAAAAAAACAGTGCCTGTGGAACTTTTAACCGGCTGTTACAGGCGCAGTGTAAAATATAAATATACAACATATAAAAATGCAACACACTATGCTAAAAATGAAAATGAATAAAAAAAATGTTATTTCAAATATAAAATAATCTCCTTACGAAATTGAGATTCTGATGGTATTTGCCTAAACCATGGTAGCAAATCATATGCTTTTATAGCTCTATAGGAAGGACTTCTTTCATAGAAAGTGGAACCATGTGCATGTATAAGTCCACCTTTAATGTTATGCTTTGTCAACAGCAACTATCAAACTCTAATCTAGTAGGTTTATACTATATATTATTTTACACTAGATGCCAGTAAATGCAGTTTCATTTGTCATATGTGAATTGCTTGTTTATAAACTATTCACTTTTAATTGACATCAAGTAGACGTTGGAAATCTGACTTTGACATTTTTATAATATCTTCTCAACATGTGCCGAAAAGAGATAGGTATAATAGTATATTATAAACCAAGGTTGTGAAGTACATTATTATGACCCGAGCGTCAAGTTTAAATCACGAAGCGCGTAGCGCTGAGGGATCTAAGACGTGACGGTCATAAGTAGTTCACAACTGCGGTGTATATACGATTTTTTCCATTACTAGACTCGATAAATCTACAACAGAAAATTGCCTAAATTAGTAAGATAGCGGTCCGCATATTTTATTACTAAAGCTCGTTTGAAACTGGCATATTTCTTGTACAAGATCTAGGACAATAAATTGGATTGTAATTGAAACCAAGTTGATAACAATTCAATATATTTTCTGTAATAAACTAGCCAAGTATACGAAGATAATGGCCCAAAACTATAAAGAATTAACATTAATATGACACGTTTGACAAGCATTTCTCACAAACAGGTTCTATTTTCCAACCAATTTAAAGTCCAATCCAAGAATCTCATACAATTTGCCATATGATACTGTCCTATTTGACTTGTTCAAGATATTGAACCATTTCTTGTACAAGAAATAGGCCAGTCTAAAACGAGCTTAAGAACAGGCGCGTCTTCAATCCATATGGAGGCTTCGTTATTGTGGCAACCGATAAACAAAATCGCCTTATGATGGCGCCTAATGCGCCTGACAGCTTTATTTACCGGTAAATAATCGGCCATAGCGTTGTCATTATATACTGCTTATGTTCAATTGTTTTATAAGCAAAACAAGAAAACCTACTTTACAGTCAAGTTGGTGGCCTTTAAAGGTCCGTATTAAAGCTAGTAGTGGAAAAAAAAATTAAGGTTTCAAATGTAATGAGATGCCAAAAATAAGTGAATGAGGTAGGTATATGTTTTTGGGATTCCGTGATTTTCCCTCTACTAATAACTAAACATTTAAAAGTACAAAGCATATAACTGAAAACAGTGGACACTGAATTATAGGTAAAATTTTATCTTAATGTGACAAGCAGTAAATTTTATGATTATTTAGCATACAAAGAAGGAAAAGTAGTGCTGAAAATGGCAAAATCAAAAATATTTAGAAAAAGTGAAAGTTACAGTTAGGTGAAAAATATTTTTTTTTCAAAAATACATATGAAATTACTCTTTTGCACTATGACTATGTTTATATGTCGCAATTGTTTGCTCCTTGAATTCTGACAGTCCTAAGGCTCATCCAAAGATAGTCTGCAGTTTTACAAGAGAGTGCAATACTGTTCAATTAGAGACTTACAGTACACTTTCTCTAACTACCTATAAACCATTTACTTTTTATTGTCATCAAGTAGTTGCTGAAAAGAGAAATTTCAAAGGTAACAAGATGCCAAAAGTAAGTGAACTTTATATAATTTCCCTTTCTTTTGACCAATCACCAAACTGCATCACCAAATCTAATGAAATTTTACCAGACTGGTAACACTGCTTAGTGTTTATATGGTCTATTTCAAATAGTTATTCATCTAGCAGAAAATTGATAGATTTCTTTTATTCCATCTATTTTGTGTAAATATGTCATTTATGTCAGTTTCTCATCGTACTAGATGAATATTTCAATGGGTTTCGTGCGGCACGTGACTACATTGGTTGAAAACAAAAAATGTATTGTATTTGTTTGCTTCTGCATCAACATAACTAAATTTAATGTTTGAATCCCCCAAAAAGGCCTTAGTAGGATTTAAAATTAATGCAAAAAGAAGTGAGGTTATATTTACGAAGATTCTGGCAAGATGACGTCATGTCCACGAAACTCATACTCTAGCCAGCTGGGAGCAGTTGACAGTTGAAGATCATCTTTATTTATTATGGAATAGCGTTCTTTAACAAGTGATAGAATTAATTCATTCTGCAATCACCAAGGCAATCACTATAGGCTCAGAATTGGCACATTTCAATGTAGGTAGTGGTAAAGAAAAGAAATTCAACTGTTTAATACAAGTTTTAATACTTTTGTTGACATGTCAGTGTGTTAACAGTTTTTGAAATTGATCAGTTTGAGCTATTCTGGGCTGGATCATTCAAGGTCTTTAAAGAATAGATAATTTTATACCTACTCGCTGGATATTTTCCTACTTGATTGATTTAAATATCTACTTATGTATTACTTACTCATTCACTTGTTTTTGACATCCTGTTACCTTTAAAAAATACATTTTAGTCGTACTTATCTTCTTTTAGTACATGTTGAGAAGATATGTCAAATTGCCAATGCCTACTTGACATCAATAATAGTGAATGGATTATCATGTGTCTATAGTTTTCACAAACTTTATTGTTTCTTGTTGAAGGCTCATCATTGCCTTACAGTATGCAGCGATGTAGCTACAATGGGGAAAAGTGCCTCATTTGAAATGGGGATAGTATTGTGAATATTTTGATCATGCAAGAGTAAAGTTATGAGGTGTTCTGCCGCAGATATTGCAAGGATCTAGCTATGGCACCTTATGCCTTTAACATTCACCAAAAAGTTAGATTGATAATGCATTAAATAGTCTGTTGATTGCCATCTTTTATAGGGCGTGTTCAGTTGAAAATGACATCTAGTTAGCTATGTCAAAAGAAAAAGATGAAGAAACAAAAGTCCATTTACTTTTATTATGTCGACCTTTTCTGCCAAAATTCATAGCCTTCTAGATGATGTTTTCTAGTGAACAATTTTGAAAATATTGGGTGTCAACTTTAAGTTTTAGGAAAAATCGCTTGCATATGCCCCTGATTAAAAATTTAAAGACCTAACCAATCATCCTATTCTCAAGTCAGCTGATTGACCTGCTAGTAATAAGAGACAAACTACTGCTACTTAAGAATAAATCTTTAGTTAAAAATTAAGCATCTTCAAGATTATTTCTAAAATCTTAAGTGAGAATAAAGGGGTATTTTACAAATCTATGACATAACCTGACTTCTAGCTTCCTGATCCTTAACTTAAGCCGTACTTAAAACTCCTTAATGAGCATAAACCTACCATTATGTCTGGTGAGCTCATGATCATTTAAGGTTTATGAAGTTAGAAGTGAGGTTTTAACCTAACTCATAAATATGTTCTATTCACCCACTTTTGACAGGCCTATTGACTACAAAAAGAAAATATATATTTCTTGGCTCGTCAAATTCAGGGAAAGGTACCTTAATTAGGCAACTAATAGAGGAAAATGAAATTGACTTTATACCTCATGTGTTTGATCAAACAACATTGACTGATTCAGAATTAGGAGACAGTCCTACTGGTAAGTGTCGAGTGAATCTACTAACATGTTGCATGTGCACTTAGGTCTGTGGAAGAAATCTGGCAAGCTCCTCTTCCTGGGCCTGGATAATGCCGGGAAAACTACACTGTTGCACATGCTCAAGGACGATCGGCTCGCCCAGCATCTTCCAACACTTCATCCCAGTAAGACTAATACTTCTCCCTCCTTATTAATTTTTTTTTTGTTTGTCTTAATAAATTCTCTTCATGCGAAGTTGTTTTTGCATTTCATGCCAATTCGAGGATTTGTTTCCTTTTAGCATCTGAGGAACTTTCCATTGGAAATATGAGGTTTACTACTTTTGATCTAGGTGGCCATTTACAAGGTGAGACCAATTATTGAGCAAATATATACATTTTCTACACTAATCTAAACCCGTTTTTAGCGAGAAGAGTGTGGAAAGACTATTTTCCAGCAGTAGACGCAATAGTTTTTTTAGTAGATGCCAGTGACCGGTCCAGACTTGTAGAGAGCAAACAGGAATTAGATTCCCTACTAACTGATGAGAGTTTAGCGAATTGTCCCGTTTTAATTTTGGGCAACAAAATAGATTTGCCCGCCGCCGCTTCTGAGGACGAACTTAGAAATTACTTTGCGCTTTACGGACAAACCACTGGAAAGGTATGTTGAATGAAATGTGACGTCAAAGCCACCAGATTAATTTAGAGGCCCACGCACTTGAAACTGGCAAACCATTAGGGAACATTTGCAATATACCCTCAGTTTAAACTCAAAAGGAGGATTAATCCTCAAATTTGTGTAATACATGGGGTATTGGTAAACCCATATTACTTACACACTCTACTCCAATTTTTATGATAAATTTAAAGGCATAATTAGTTTGCGACGCCCTTTCTCAGGTCCGCTGATACTTATATAATTCGTTGAGTCTCGGGCGCCACCCTTTGATATTTATAAAGCGACAAAGGGACCGCTATTGCCTACAAGGTAGCTTTTAAAGAGGGGAGAAATATTCCAGGGATTTTTAGATTAAAACACCAGGAGTAAGGAACAATAATAGGGTGTCTATTAAGCTACGGTAAAACAACATTCAAACACTTACTAATACTACGAACTGTTAGTGAATCTCTATAACTACATACGAACACATCCTAAAACTATGAAATTAATAAGAGCGAGAGGGGGGGAGCAACAGTTAGTTACTTAGTAGACGAAATTCTGATGAACCAGGGAAAACGGGAGGTTTCGATAATAAACCAGTACATTCTGTACTGGATCGGTCGGGGTCGGAAACTTCAATATTGCGTACAAGCAGTAACAATATGAAACGGTAACGGAGCTTTGGGACCACTGGGAACTGGGGTTTCGGAGGGAGCGTACTTTATAATTCGGAATCGGATATAGTCGGTTTCGGTTTATTCACATCCAGCCTGGCTTTGAAGATCGGTGCTACGGGAAGCCCAGGATGTGACAACGGAATTTGAAAGAAACGGTACGGTGAGCGGTGTGTTAGCGATTTTCCCGGGTTACATATGAACGCACCCTGTGATGAACAAAATGAACGCTGCCAGAATCAGCATGGCACCTGCGTCACAGGTACTCCGGTGGAGCACGACAACTCCAACTACACCGGGAAATCACAAACCCACCCCTCTTGTGTCGTGAGACCCTAGCATGACGTCAGGAGCCGAAACGTGAAGCAACAACGTCGGCCCCCTAGGTCAGATATCCGGTACTAACTCATTAGTCATTGAGTCCTCCCATTCGATCGACCCTCGAGTCTCGACCTTCGACAGTCGACCGTCGACGACGCAAAATATTCCAATTATTTTACTAGTCTTAATAAATTCTGTCGGCTTGTTAAGCGCGACAAACAGGTGGCGCCATCTATGGGCGCACCCGCGGACCTACGGCCGTTTTGGCCATTGCCTTTGTTTTATATGGGGAATTCCCGTTTTTTATTTAAATAAAAGGTGTTGTAATGAGTTGGGTGATGAAATATAAAGAAAATATTAATTGTGACGTCATTACCTGTGAGTTAGGGAAAAACTTCGTTCAAGTTCCCTCTCTGTTTTCAAAAAAAACCTCCATATTTGGTATGGAGCTGTATTTCGGCTATTATGGGAAATAAGACAAAAGTGAAGTTTTAGAGTTTTTTTATACTAATTTAGCGGTGCAGTTGTGAATTTTTTTAAAATAGCAATTTTTCACGTTTTGATATAGTTAGATATTTTTTTAATGGGATCCTCTATACAAAGTGACCGTTTTTCCAGTTTAACCATGGGATTTCAGTTAATTGAAGAGATACGAAAAAGTTGAAATTAGGGTAAAGTTGTGCAATTAGAAATCAATAAAAATTACGTTTTCAAATTGACAATCAGACTGGTTGCCGAAATATTCGCATAAAATCCAAATTGTGAAAAAAACCTTTTAATTTTTTAATTTTAAGAATTAGTTAAAAATAATTGACACTTTTTATAGCCACTTTTTGGTCTCTTCAACATGGTATTTTGAAATTAAACACTCGACGTTTCGTTTTCATCATCAACTTATAATTCTAGTAACTTAACTTTCAAAAGTTATTGATAAATTTAAAGAGATAAGGCTTGTTGCATTAACATACAGTGTGTTTTCTTTTAAAGATTTCTATGCAATCAGGTTCTATGTTTTTTTTTCAAATGGGTTTTTTTTCAAATAGCCAAAATTATATGACTGCTGACAATTGGTGTAGTTGGTTGACAATTGCTTGGAATTGATTGACAGGTAGCTGTGATTTTCAATGGGTTTCGTGCGGCATGTGACTACATTGGTTGAAAACAAAAAATATATTGTATTTGTGTGCTTCTGCCTCAACAACTAAATTTAAAGTTTGGATCCCCCAAAAAGGCCTTAGTAGAATTTAAAAAAAAATGTATGCAATTTTATTGCAAACATTATATAATTAATTATTAAAGTGAGGTTATATTTACTAAAATTCTGGCAAAATGACGTCATGTGCACGAAACCCATTGGCATAGTGAATTTTAGCAAAGTTTTTCACTTTACACAAAATAAATTCATGTTTTTCTTTTAGGTACTCCTCTGGGTTGAATGTTAGGCAAGTTTGTAACATAACACTAGGTGTTCATTAGATAACGTTTTTTGACAGAAAAGGTTGACATGTAGTTTTAGTAGTAAACAACAGGGGAACCGAAGCCTTGCGACTAGGCCTTAGAGGCTTTTTTCACAGTCCCCCGGTCCACCCATCCCTGCTCCACCAGGGCCCTCATTCCCTCTACGAGTCGACCCGTCCTAATGAAGGAGAGTATCCCGTCCCATTTCAGAGTCAGAAGCTCCTCTCGATGAAGAAAAGGGTCTCCAAGTGTCCTATGGCGCAGTAGCACCCACCTATGGCACACTCCTAGAATGTGGTATGACGACTCTTTCCCTGCCCTACAGTGGGCGCAGAGTGGACTGTCAGCCATTCCTAGGAGGTGCTAAATGTGCCCGTTTAGTCTGCAGTGTCCAGTAAGTTCTCTCAGGCACTGCCAGCTTCTCCCAAGAAGCCACAAGGCCTTGGCTCTATCCGGGTTAGGGTAGATTTCCTGGGTCTGTGTACATGATCCTGACTGTGTCCAGTTTGTCCTTGTACTCTCCCATGCCCACTCATTCAGAGTGTGAGGGACTTACCTTTTACTTACGCCTAGACATGGATCTGGTCCAGTAAAGCATGTCTGAGAACACCCCTTGGCCGATTCGTCGGCACGCTCGTTACCCTTTTTATTGCTGCCAGTGACTCTAGTGGAGCATCCCTGCAGTCCTGAACGAGTTTTGAACTCGTTCCGTTCCTGCAGATGGTTCGCAAAGCCGCCTGACTGTCGGAGTAGATGTAGATGTCCTGCTCTGCTCCCTGTCTGACTTCTGTTCGTCGAGTGTGGCCACGTCGAGTATTGCAAACACTTCCACCTGGAAAATCGTCGTGTGGCTTCTCAAGGGGAAGCCCTCGCCCTCTACATGGCCTGCTTTGTATATTCCTGCTTCTGATTACTGTGTATTAGCCATTCTTGATCTGTCTGTATACCCTACCTGATTATTCTCAGAAGGTTGCTGAAGCAGCTCTTTCTTGAATTCGTCCCTTGTTGGGATGTTTCTCCTAAATAGCTGTTTTTGTCTCAGCTGACACGTGGGCGCCCCTCCTGCGACAGGACAATCGGGATGTCCTGCTGAATGAGGCTGGCGATCTGCGTGTGACCATTTCCCATAGCTGTATCCTTTCACTGGCCGCAGCAATCCGTCCTGCAGGACGGCATCGCCTCTCTCTTAACCTAGATTGGAAGCTTTGGCAGACCCAGTAAGGCATTGAGTGCTGCTCCCGATGTGGTTCTGAATACACCCATTATGACTAGGCAGACTGTTCTCTGCAGTCTGGCCAACCTTAGCTTATAGAATGCCCTGTCCGCCGCTGGCCACCAGACCACGGCCCCATAGGTTATCCTCGGTCTGATTACCGCAGTGTAGACCCCGTAGAGTAGACTGCGTAGTTGCCATGTCAGTGCTGTTACCTTGTGCATGCCTTTTCCACATGGCTTTTCCAGGTCAGCCCGCTGTCGATGGTCACCCCCAGGTACTTAGCCTCAGGCTTTAGTAAGAGAGGTTCATCGTACAGCGTAGGTGAGCGGAATCCTGTAGTTTTCCTTCTTTTGGTGTAGAGCACAAGCTCTGTCTTGCCAGGGTCGACTGAGAGTTCCGTCTCGGTTTACCATTGTTCCATTATTCTAAATGCCCTTTGCATTCGATCACAAACGCTGCCAACGAACTTTCCTGGTATCATGACCAGTCTGTCGTCCGCATATGCTTGCGCACTGAACCCCTCGGCTTGTAGCCTCTCCAAAAGACCATCTATTAAGAGACACCATAATCGAGGTGATAAGCAGTGCCTAGTGGACACCCACCCTTGACCTCGATTTCCCTCCGGTGATCTCCCAGAGTGCCGATCTGACCCAGCTTACCAACTGTGTTGGGTTCCCCGGGCCCTAAGGGCCACGCAGATGATGTTTGTTCTGGCTTTGTCGAATGCTCCCTCAATGTTGAAAAAGAGTGCCAACAGCACTTCCTTATTTGAGTATGCCTTCTCTATTTTATGCGCTACACAGAGGGGAGAGCCGTTTCGGTCGACTTCCCCTTGCTGTAGGCATGTTGATCTTTGTTTTGTGGGATGTTTTCCCAAAATTTCTTCGGTGATGTACCTATCGATTATCTTTTCTAATGATTTCATTAGAAAGGATGTCAAACTTATGGGTCTGTACGATTTGGCGACATTAGTCACCTTTCCCAGCTTTTAAAGTTTGACATAATTAAAGTCTCGATTAAAGTTAATGAACTTTTGTTCCTTCATCCTGTTCTTTTGACATTTCACAGCCTACTAGATGACGTTTTCAAATGAACGCCCCCTGCATACCGAACAGAACATTGATATTCTTATTTTAAACGGGGCGTCCCCAAACAGTTCTAACTCTGATTGAGAAAGATGAGAGCATGATGTGTAACAGCTTCCTTGTATCAAGTACCCAAGAAGGTGCGGGTAGAGGACGATTAAAAACTCCGTTTCGCACCGTTTCGACTTTATTGTATAGTCTTCATAAGTCTACCCGCTATCTTCTTAAGGCTGAAAAGTTTTGCTTCTCTAAAATCTATAAGTGTGTTAAAACTCTTAGTAGAAGTCCTTGCAGTAAATACAGAGTTTCGCGAAAAGATTTATGACACATTTGAATATGCAAAAACTCTGTAGATATAGTAAATAGAAATTATGTTCTTTGAATATTCTTGAATAAATTAATACTCACAGTCCTTGCGTATGCAGCTTTCGACTAGAATAATCTAAAATGAATATAGTTCGAATATACAGTGCGGCTTTAGATAGGTGAAACGTGAAACGACTCTTAAAAAAAGTAAAAAATTGCTGATTTTGTATTTTTGGGGTTTAGCACTTCTTGGCCAATGTTTGGCATAATTTAAGTTTTCAAAAATGGAGGCCTTGGAAATAAAATTATCAGAAAACGTCGATTTTCGGTGGTGATCATCATTTTTGGTTATTTTTTTAAATGGATTTTTCATTTATTGAAATTTTTTTTCAATTGTTTCCGTTTTTTTTTTAATATATTAAAATTTAAGGCTATAATCGACTTTCGTTCAAAAATAAACTTTTTTACAAGTCGAATCGACTTTTTACCTTTTTTGAGCTGGTTTTGATCTTTTTTTTCATTTAACGACGCGAAAAATTGCGATTATCAACACTTTTGGTAAGATTTTTATTAATGTGTATGTTTTTGAATTTAGTCCAAAACTTATTTTTTTTTAAAGACGCAACCAATATGATCCTCCTTATTCTTAGTCCAAAAAAATTAATTTTTTGTATTGATTTTTTGAGACAATTTTGCTTAACGATCGCTTTTTTGTTATAATAATATTTGCAAAAAATCTAAATTTTGAAACAATGTTTTTATATTTCTGGTCTTCTTATATTTAAAGAAATATTTTAAAATAATTGACACTTAAGCCACTTTTTGCTCTCTTTAAGGTGGTATTTTCAAATAAAAAATCCGACGTTTTGTTTTCAACCTCAACTTATTTCTTTTAAATACCGTCCTGGATTTTTTATATTGAATTCTAAATCTCCTCGCAATTTTGCATTCGATGATATGCGGCAGTTAATAATCTATTAAATTTTAGGGTAGATTTTGCTGATTTTGTAATGTGTTTAAATTTTTTGATAAAGTCGGGTGACGTACTTCTTGCCCCGTAGACTAAAGAATTTTCATCGGCCGATAGTCTAATCGGATTGGGCTGAATATTTGCAAACTATAAAGATTAAATTGTTTGATTGTACCAACAATTAGTTATAGAATTATTAATCGTCGCATAGTTGCAAGGAGATTCAGAATCCGATATAAAAAGTCCAGGACCGTATTAAAAAAAAGTTGATGATGGTTCGAAAGACTGGCAAAAGTAAAAACGTCATTTCAATTTTTTGCTAATATCTCCAAAACTATTCGGAATTTTCGAAATTTGAAAACGTCATTTTTATAGAAAGTTTGAATTGATTTGAAAGAATTAGAAAATTTTGCGCAACTTTGCTCTAATTTAATTTTCTTCGTATTTCTTCAAATGACCGAGAACCAGATGATTAAACTCGAAAAACGGTCATTTATTATTAGATTGTTTGGTAGCTCTTTTTTTAGTTGAATCGATTGATGTATAATTTCATGATTTAATTTCTAGTAGTTTTTGAAGAATTAATAAGAAACCAATTTTTCTCGTAGATTTGGAATGTGCTGGTTCTTTCTAACACATTCTCCGAAAACCACTAAAATTAAAGGTATAAAACTTTACATTATTCGAATCAACTAAAAAAAGAGTAATCAAAGGAACTAATAATATTGTTGCGAACTCAGGGTTCAATAATTCCAGTGTAGCGATTTAACACGAAAAGACTATTTATTTATCCCACAAATTCACACAACTATAATTCGACTACTAAATAACTCACTACTTAACACTTTATAGCCTTCTATTATCGTTTGTTACTTTAGCTTACCTGTAGCTCGATTAAAATAAGACTACTCTAACGGCGGCGCTATTCGCCTTTTATACAAAATCCTAAAAATATAGAAAAGCCTAGAACATTCTTGATAAGACTCGCATAAAAAAAGGTCGTAAATAACTGCGTTCTAAATAAACAGCAATAAATCACTCGTGTCACCCATGCCGCAGCGCCCGGATAGGTCGCGAAGTTCCCCCTCCAATGTTGCTCCGCCTCTCGGCGCCCGCTCTCCGTAACATTGCCCTCCTCCTAAGGCTGTTCGTACCGAACAGACAGAGTTCCATGGTATCGTGCTAATCGATCCAGATGAACAACCTTCATTTTTGACTTGGGGGTCAGCTGGATGCTATACACCACGTCATTAATCTTCTTGATAATTGTAGAAGGCCCTTCTCAATTTTGGCTAAGTTTGGGCGACTTCCCATCTTTCGCCGCGGATTGTACAGCCACACCAAATCACCATCCTGGAAGCCGCGGGAGTTAGACAGTAAGTCATATCTTGCTTTGGCTCGATCGCTGGAGATCCGCAGTTTATTCCTGACTTGTTCGTGAACATTGTTAAGCCTCTCGTTGAGCTCCTCCACAAAATTCTCAGAGTTGAGAGAATCTTTTTCTGGTGTTCCATACATCAAATTCGCAGGAAGTCTCATTTCCCTTCCGAACATCACTTTCGCCGGAGTGTAACCAGTGGCTTCATGCATAGAGCCTCGATATGACATCAACATGAGAGGTAGATGTTGGTCCCAATCACGCTGATGATCTGCCACCATTTTAGACAGGTCAGTTTTAGGCTAACAGGGCTGTTGTAACGTAGCGCATATGTAAATTATAACAGAAATAATGTTAAATTTCGAGTTAACGCTTGTGTTGTGGTTAACGTAAACGTTCTATCATAAGGCTAAATGTTCCATGGTCCGACTGTGGAACGTCCGACCATCCTATCCGACTATGGATGCAAAGGAGTTTTCCTGGTCTTGCGAATTCCGAGAAGTTCCGTGACCTGCTGAAAAACAGCCTATTCAAAATTTCGGCCATGAGGGCTAAAAATGAAGTTCGAGAGGGACTCCAAATCTGCAGAACATTTCATTTACTTCATACTGTATCATTTAGAACACTTTTATGTACTTGATTTTAATCCGGTAAATAGCTTTTTACAGGATTGGATATCGTAAAGACATTTTACAGTATTGAGTACCGGCACATCTTCTATAAATCCATTGTATCCATGGTAACCCGTACCGGTACCTGCACCGGTCCCGGTACAGGATACCGTAATGAAACTATTGGTCAAATTGGGGGATTTGTCAAAAATATATTCGCCGCGCATAAAATTATTTTTTCCTGTTTTTAATAAGTATGAAGTAAAATGTTGTACATCATACGTCCGGTAACGTGTTACAGTAGCCGTTTCGAAATTCCAGACTCGGCTAGCGCCTCGTCCGGAAACATCTTACTCCTACTGTAAAACTATATTTACCGGACTTATAACGTAAATAACTATTACTAGCACCGTTGCCACAGTCGCTGCTTTCTGATTAGGCAGGGCGTACGCTTCAGGCCATTTAATGAAATAATCCATGGCGACCAAGATGTATTTGTTGCCTGACTCAGTCTGAGGAAATGGTCCCGCGACATCAATTGCTACTCCCTCGAATGGTACAGTGTACTGCACCATTCGGCCCCGTGATCTCGTTCGAGGTCCTTTGGTGGCACAACAAACTTCACACTTGCGGCACCAAGATTCGACGTCTTCATGATAATTCACACAGTAGTACCGCTTTTTAATATTGGCCAAGGTTCCGTCGTGCATTTCATGTAGTACATCCGATTTTCTGCTACCAGGAACAACCAACTGACTGACTATGGTCTTGCCATCCGGACTCTCCCACGCTCTCTTCAATAATCCATTTTCTATTCTAAGCGAGTGCCACTGGGCCCATAGCGCCTTCAGGTTTGGACTTGTACCAGCAATTTCTTGCCACTCTGGTCTCTTGTCGTCAGTCTTTGCCAAGAGGATGGGTCCAATATCTGGATCATTCATTTGTTCGTCTCGAAGCGTCTGTGTGGTCCAGCCATCGTTTATTTCCACCTACGTTCTCCTTACAGAAGGAAGTCCCTCACGCTGCTCAGTTCTTTGACAATGCCGACAATCTTCTTTACACGGCCGTCTAGACCATGCATCTGCATTTCCGTGAGACCTTCGGGTCGATGTTCAATTTAGAAATCGTACTGCTGCAGGCGCTCTATCCATCTGGCTATTTGGTCTTCAGAGTTTTTCATCTGTAATAACCATTTCAAGGCGCCATGGTCAGTTCTAATCAGGAACCTTTTTTCATATAACTAGCGATGGTAATGTTCGACTTCTTTAACGATGGCCAACAGCTCCATTCTAGTGACGCAATAGTTTCTTTCTAGCTTACTTAAAGTCTTACTGTAGTACTCAATGACCTTCTCTTGCCCGTTTTGTCTTTGAGAGAGTACTGCACCTAGACCACAGTTACTTGCATCCGTGTCCAAAATAAAGGGTCCGTCCTTTATAGGATAAGCCAAGATCGGACTAGAACAGACGGCAGCTTTAAGCCTTGCAAACGCCTGACTGCAATCGTTGTTTCACAAGAACGGTGTTCTCTTTTCCGTTAATTTGTGCAGCGGTTTTGCGATGTGGGCAAATCTCTGTACAAATCTCCTGTAGTAAGTACATAATCCCAAAAAGCTTCCACCGACGTTCTCCTTACAGAAAGAAGTCACTCACGCGGCTCAGTTTTTTGACAATGCCGACAATCTTCTTTACATGGCCGTCTAGACAATGCATCGGCATTTCCGTGAGACCTTCCTGGCCGATGTTCAATTTGGATCTTCTGTCCCTTAATGCGTCCGGCCTCTGTAAGACTTGCCCCACCCAAATTATTGACTTGACTTGATTGATTCACTTGACTGATCCTGGGGGTCTTAACGGGCTCGGTCAATTGCTCCCTCTACATTAACCGGAATTGGTTTTTCCTGGAATCTAGGGCGGTCTTGGTCGCCGCTCAGTCTTCTAAACAGACAGAGATTGGAGTAATTCAGCCGCTTTTCCATTAGTGCTACCACTAATGATGTAGCTTTCTGGGACTCGGACCGGCCATTAGCTTTTGCAGCTGCCTCAAATTGGGTTTTATAAATTTTCCAGGCCGTAGTGCCGTCATAATCGGGAGGCTTAAGTTTAGCGTTGGCTGTGCTACATCTCTTTGTAGAAACGTTGTCGTCCTCAAGTTGTTCCCGGAATTTCCTTTCTAGCTTGAAAACCTTCTGGTTGACAGCTTCGAGTCCTTCGTTAAGTGACCCCCACTGTCACAACGTCGCAGCGCTCGGATAGGCCGCGAGCCGCCAACCTGCAATGTCGCTCCGGCTCCAACGCCACCGCTCACCGTAACAATATTTCTTTTTGACTTTTTGTTCTATTTCTTATAGTAACCGAGATACAGCGCCACGTCAAAAGTTCAGTTTTTTCAAAACGTCCTGTATACGGAAAACGAAATAAGGGTGGCTATGAACAGCCGCCACCCTGTACATAACTTTTGGTCGTGGGAAAAATAGTGTACGAAACAAGAGTTTGTTAACAAATTCGCGTCATTGCCATTTCACAGTAGTAGTATACTCTGTTCGAGGGTTAAATATTACGTCATAAATTGTGACGTCATAGAAAAAACACGTCTGTCTCTGATAAAATCAGTTGAACAAAATGTCAAGTTATGTTTGTAGACACGGGCAGGGTATCAGTTTAGCCTTTTGTGCAAATATTCCAAAGTTTTCCCATTTCGGGTATTAATTCAGAAGGAATATCCGCAGGAGCTTTACCATAGACACCTGCTATGATTCATCCGGCCATGGATGTAGATCATAAGATATGGACAAAATCGGCCCAAGATATTCTGAGTATTTTTGTGTGCTTATTAACCTAGTAATGCTCACAACTTGCGTTGTAAAACCAATAAGCAGAAACACTTGTCGGCGGATCGCCAAACATATTTTTCGTTCGAATGCACCTTTTTCTGCAGAATAGTTCCATACGTGTCCGCATGAATTCATTCGTTTGATAAAAAAAAAACTGTTAGGCCTTTATTGTATATTCAATTCTTGAAATTTTTTTTAGAATTTAATTAATGCAATATGTGATAATAAGACATGCAACATAAATAACTTAAATTGAGTACATAATCTAACTAAGCGTGAGCAATTTTTTTAAGACACCTAACCGCGGTTTTGCTTTTATCTGTGTCGCATGCATGCACCGTTCCTCTACATTTTTTATTTAGTTGATTCAGTCAAACACCTCCCTAATTTTGATTAAAGTTTTATTCATTTCCACAGAAGCGGATCTAGCCTTTAGGTGACACCAGGGGAAGATATTTTTGTGGACCAGTAGGTGGTTGTTCAGGAACAGGGCCTTCTTTTCAACAATTGATAGTTTCTTCGGGACGTATGTTGAAGGAATTTCTTCCGCCGCTTGATCGATTGTAACTCCTTGTTTCTCCACTATCTTGGAAATTTTCTCCGGTTTTTCCTCACATAGTAGTTTCTTCTACATGATCCCTTAAAAAGGGTTCGTTCGTTTCTATCTTTAGTTCCACAAAAGCTGGACTCGGATTTCTAATTTTGGCGACATTTTGATATTAAGCGTCAAACTGACTTTAGCTGGTGGTTTTATTATTAATAAAAAGTAATAATATGCCTGTTTTTTTTGCGATCTTTTTCTAATGAATCTAATGAGTAATGTGACGTCATATTGAACCCTCGCTGAACATAGTCTAGGTTAGAGTTACTTTCTTGATTTGTTTGGTTATGTAATCAACTACTCGGTTGATAGGTATAATTGTTTCCACTTTTTGTAGGGGAAAGTACCAAGGACCGATCTACCAGGCCGTCCTCTGGAACTGTTCATGTGCTCCATCTTAAAAAGACAAGGCTATGGCGAAGGTTTCCGTTGGTTGGCGCAGTATATCGACTGAGTCTGCCATTGTTTATTTATTTTGTGGTGTCACACTCTATGTGGGTTAAGCAAAAAGGTGTCAAAAACCTCCTACGGCCTTTGTAAGAAACTTTGTAGGTAATAATTTTATTGTTAAATTGTAGGTTTGTGGGATGGGGTGGGGCGGGGGGTTCCGTGAAGAGACTACAGTGTTCCAGGTAACTTAAGAATATTGCTAATTTTTCTATAAACGTTTACGGAATGTTTTTCCTACCGATTTCTTTAAATGTGAATACGTGAAATACGAGTATAGTTAGCTTATGGTAGCTAAGGATTTGTTTGTATTTTTGTCATTGCTGTTTTTGGTCACCAAATGAATGTTTATATATTATACGTTATCTATAATGTTTCTAAGTTGAACTCCAGAAACTTCCGTAAGTACATACATATATAAAGAACATTTCTGGCTAGTTTGGATTGAGTTTCTGCAATTATTAGAGTTTGTCGTGATATTTACCTAGCTACGCTTCGGTGAATGTGTTGCTTGTTTATAATAATTGGAGAAAATCATCCTTGATATTATTCTTTTTTAAAATCACACTCTTGTCCATTTTTTTTGTTAATAAAAGTTATTTCTAAAACCCTCTGCACGCTTTATTATTTTTGTTTAATATTAATATTAGCAAGTCATCAATTCGCAACAAATTTTTACATAGATGCAATTAAACCTATTTGTCCGTAATAATATTGTTGTTTTGCCAAGAACTTGAAGTTAAAATTGACCACTGACACTGGCAGATAGGAAAGGGCAAGACGTTTATTCTTCGTCGGTCTTTGTTGACAAAATAATAACATTGAGTTTGGCCACACTTTGAGATCGTGTTACGGCATTTTAACATCTAAAAATATTGCATAAGAAATTATGATTAAGGGGTCGGCTGTGTATTGCTGCCCTTTAGATATGTGAGCGAGTGAGTGCTCCTTATTTATAAACAGTTTCTTGCTGAAGGTCTAACATGTATAGGTATACGGTATTTAAACTACAATTCTACGCAATTATTAATTTATTATTTCGATTACTTGTAATAATTATATCATTGGAAGCTAACAGAGGATAAGGAAAAGGAGGTCAGACCATGATAAGAATTTTCCTTCAATCAGTTATAGCTGCTCTCGAAAAGAATTAAGACGTCTGAATGAATATGCAAAAGAGATGTAGAAGCTAAAAAATGTATGTAGGGCAAAGTTCAATCCTTTAAAAAACTGCTTTTAGTTTTATTTGACCACTTGTTCCAAAATGATCATACCCCGTGTTCATTAGAAAACTTCATCTAGAAGTCTATGAATTTTTGACAGAAAAGGATGACATAATCAAAACCAATGGACTATTGTTAATTTTTCCTTTTCTTTTGATATTTTACAGCCAACTGACGTTTTCAAATGAACACCCTTATGAAAATGAGTTATGCACCCCTATGTAAATGTGTGATGCATGGAACTTGAATCCAAACTGCTGGTCCAGGGTGAGGACCAGCAGTCGCTTACTTACCAAAGATGGGATGTAGGGAAAAAGATCCTAAATCGCTCAGGCCAATCGGTCTAACCTCGTTTCTGCTGAAAAGCTTGGAAAAGCTGCTAGACTTATACATAAGGGAGGCACCGCTAACAACGTACCCCCTTATAACGGAACAATATGCATACCAGGCTAACAAATCAACAGAGAATCACTCCACCACCTGATGGTGAAAATCCAAGATACCCTGGATTCAAAGGGTGTCGCAGTTGGTATTTTCATAGACATCGAAGGGACCTTTAATAACGCACCTACAGACTCCCTCTTCAGCGCCAGTAAACCGAGAAAGATCGAACCAACAATAACCAACTGGATTCGCAACACAGGGCGGAGTCCTTTCGCCACTCCTGTGGTCCCTAGTAGTGGACGACCTTCTGGCTATGGGAAGTCGAGGTCCAAGCATACGCGGACGACATCGTTATTCTTATAAGAAACCACCCATACCAACAAATCTCCAGCACGTTGCAAGAGGTGCTGGATGTTGTACACAGCTGGTGTTCAAGCAACAAACCCTAGGAAAACGGTGATTGTGCCATTTACCCGAAGGAAATGGCTGGACTTCTTGAAAGCGCCATCCTTGTTCGGGACGACAATCCCGTTTACCAACGAAGTAAAATTTCTAGGAGTCATCCTGGACAAATCACTCACATGGACCCCACATGTGACTCGTACCGTTAGAGCAGCACAGCTCTCCCTTTTGTCGTGCAAGAACCTGTGCAGCAAATCATGGGGGATGGGAGCCCAACAAACTATGTGGCCATACGTGACGGTAATAAGACCGATAATCATCTCACCAGAAACTGTCCTCTCTGCAAAGACAAATATGTCTCTGCATCACGGGGGCAATGAGAATGACGCTTACAGCAGCCATGGAGCGCATGCTCGACCTGCTTCCACTTCCAATACTCTTGGAACGAGAGGCAATGAAGGCGACGTACCTGCTTCAACAAGTGATGAACATAGCACCGCAGCCATTTGATTGTGGGACCAACAATGTCCAGGCTGGCTTGGAAGGCCTTGCGGTATTGAACGTGGTCTCCGACCTAATGGCATCAAAACGTACATTGGACACTCGCTACGTCGTCAGGGTTCCCTCACAGGCAGACTGGGACGAATGAGGCGAAGATCTACAACTGGCAGGAAGTTCGGATGGCATCTGCATAGTAGAAAGCCACAATAGATCAATAAAGATCTGCTCGGATAGTTGGGCAGCGCTTGTAGCGCGTATGTCTGCGCTGCAATTCCAAAACTGTTTGGAACTGCCACCGGACTCTGAACACCCTATCGCAGGAGAACAGCATCACAATGGTATGGATCCCGGGCCATCGTGGTCACGAAGGCAATGAGAGGGCCGACTCTTTAGCTAGGAGGGCGGCTGGCTCTGCGTTCGTAGGCCCGGAGCCGGCACTGGGAGTCCCATACTCTCTGGTCAAGGCTGAACTCCAGAAATGGAGCAATGCCAAGTCCCAGGACTGGTGGGAGAACCTACCCGGACTATCACATTCCAAAGAATTTATCTTATCACGGAAACAGGGAGAGCAAAAGCCCAAAATTCCTCAGACTAAATAGGAGACAAATCAGAGTGGCCACTGCACTGTATACAGGACATAGCCACCTAAGATCTCCTATGCACAGACTCGGACTGTCCGAAGAGACGTAGTGTCGGCTGTGCTTGGAGAACGACGAGACAGTTGAGCACGTCCTATGTGATTGCCCGGCTATTGCCAGATCGAGATACTCACTGTTCGGAAACACTATCATTGAACCTCAAAATGCAAACGCAGTCGTCCGAGAGACTCATGAGATTCGTTGAGGGTCTGGTAATAACGGGTGACAGCTAGTGGAGCTAGCAGGGGCAAACCTTGCTGGTAACACTTCGAGTGAGCCATAATAGACCGCATATGTCTCGGTGGAGGCCTGTACGGGGTGTTCATTATAAAATTTCATCTAGCAGGCTATGAAATTTTGACAGAAAAGGATGACATAATCAAAATGAATGAACTTTTGTTTCTTCATCCTTTTCTTTTAACATTTCACAGCCAACTAGATGAAGTTTTATAATGAACACCCCGTATACGTCCACTCACATTGAGTACAATACAATACAATACAATGTAAATACAGTAAGTTCTCCTCTGACAAAGCTTTTTAATTTAAAAAAATTTAATTTGTCGTTTACTTTATAGATGTAGTGTAGTGTTTGTTGGTGTTATATATTATATTACATGAAAAAAATAATATGTAAAATCAAAAAATTAATTTTTTTCAAAATATCTCCAAAACCAAAAATTTTTTCGGAGATTTCTAAACGCCATTGTGTTAGGCTTTTGATTACGCAACTTTCCTCCCATTTAACCAAATCTGTACCTCTTACCGTTTTCAAGATCCCCATAGTGGCCCTCCTTATATCGGACACAGTGAATATGTGTGGTATATGCTAGAAACATGCCGATATATATCCGGAATATGCCTGGCATCTTGAATTGGCCAAAAATTTCATGTTCCTGGAGTACATCCTAGATCATAGAAAGGGAACATTTAATATGCTTTTAGGTATTTACCTGTGATATATTCGAAACTCGAAATATATGCACGGTATATACCAACTAGGATTATGATTTAGTATGTGCCTATCATCTCCTTGATGAGTGAGTGTAGTGGGTTTAAGACAGGAAATCAAAAACTCCTATATTTAGGAAAGTGCCATCGTTTCGAATTCTATACTCAGTATCAAGGCTATTCCCTGTATAGAAGTTTGTTGTCGATGGTAGAACGGACTTTCACATTTCACACGGACATTCACGGAATAGCTTTTAGAAATATTGAACATAGATACAGAGAATAGCTTTGAGAAAGACTCACAGAGAAGTTAAAACGTTGACAGTTGGCAAAGAAATTTTCGATTTTTTAGTTGCATGAATTACTTATATAAAATATTGAAAAGAAAAAATAAAATGCCATGCACATTCTGAGCATATTTCGGAGGAATGTAAAAATATGAAAAGTTGTTTATATGATACGGGCATCAGCAGTATATTCCGAAAGTCTTTATTTCCGAAATTTGTTCCGAAACTTTTTATGGTTGACCAGGCATATTTTAGGTGTATGAATATGCTTTACTTGCTTTGTGGGTTAAGAGTAATGATAAAATAGTTGGTAATACTTATAAATTCTAAAAAGAATGTTTTAATTTAACAAGTCGTCCTTCTGTCTCCTATCGTGCCAGCTGCGTGATCGATAGCGCTAGTTATTATTACAAGCAACTACTAATCACAAACACAATTTATGCAAATTAATTATGATATATTTTTTAATTGTTTACATTTAAAATTTAGGTCAAATAATGTAAATATATCTAATTGATAAAAGCAAAAAATTCTTGTGTCATTTCTTTAATGTTAGATAGATAACCTTTTAAGGCTTTAGGTGAGTACCTTTTAGTGCTTATATGGCTTAAATACAGGGTGTTACGCGAAGGTAGTTACGTACTTTTCGGCTTCTCTATTATGCCGTGCGTTCATTTAAAAGAACCTCAAGCAGGCCTTGAAATTAGATCAGCAGGTTTGAGATGACTTCATAAAATCAATTGAAAGTGGAAAATGTCATGAAATGTTCCAGTTTTCACTTTTTTATGAACTAAATCTCAGACAAGAGTTTTAATTCCATGGCTTGCTACGAGATTTTTTTCTTATATACACCCTATATAAGACTAGGATATTTTTGTAGTGATAACCATACTGTTATAGCTTCATTACTTCACATTGAAAAAATAGATTGCACATTCTTAACCTATAATGTTTTATAAACTATTTAACAATTATTGTTGCATGATTTTTATTTCATAAAAATTTGTAATACGTCCGAAATGTTTGTTTAAAAAATAAATTAGCACCATTAAACAGTTTATAAAACAATAACACAGGATTGTGCAATCCATTTCTGTTTAATTTTAAAATGGTTGTAATAAAGTTTTATGTTATTTAGGTTTACCTAATTTAATTTACTTACTTTAAAAAAAAGCACAACTCTGTATGATATTTAATGTGTAGAAATATGAAATACAGAAAATATTTATAAAAAGAAGTGGCATAAAAATGTAAAAAAATGTTTTTCCTTGTAGATCAAAAATATGAAAAATGCTAAATGACTAAGATTCATTTATGTAAAAAAGTACTTTTATCTCATTAGAAAGATTTTTGATGACAAATTAAAAATTACAAAAGCAGCTAGTTAAATAACCTTAAAAAAAATCAGAACATTATAGAAAAAATGGCACAAATTTAAAATATTTCCAATTTCCAGCCAAAATCGTATAAAAACTTTTTTGCTAAAAGAGTTTCTTTTCCGAACGAAAATTTTCTCAATAAAATATGATATTTATTGGCTTGAAAAAATCAAAAAATTATAGAAAAAATAAGTCCGATAAAGGTAGATACGGGCACAAATTTTAAATAGCTTTAATTTTGAGTCAAAAACTTTGCTAAAAGTGTTTTCTTTTCGGACCAAAATTTTCACAGTAAAAATTGATATTTGGCTCGTTGGAGAAGTTGTAATTCGAGCCAAAACTGTTTAAAAACTTATCATTAATTAAAGAGGCACAGTTTTGTGGCAAAAAATTGGAAGTATGAAAACCAAATAAAAAGTCTAATTTAGATGATTAAAAAAAATAAAAGAAATAATTGGTACAAATTATGACAAAATATAAGAATAGAAAAATATAAAGAATAAGAACACGATAAGAAAAAAAACAATTAAAAACTACAAAAGTACCTAGTTAAATAATCTGGAAAAATAAAAAAATATAGAAAAAAAAGTCCAATAGAGGCACAAATTTAAAATATTTCAAATTTTGAGCCAAATCCATCTAACACTTCAAAAACTTTGCTAAAAGAGTTTTTATTCGGACCAAAATACATTTAAAAAATTGATATTTGGCTCGTTGGAGAAGGTCTACTTCTACAAAAATTGCACAAAAACTTAAAAGGTTAGTTAACATTAATTTAAGAGACACAGTTTTGGACTAAAATTGTCTCAATTCAAATCTGTTTACATTACAATAAATTGTTCACACGTTGGTAAACTCAATTTGACCCGCTCAATCAAAGCGGGTCAAAATTACCTCCAAAGACTAAAAACCCAAAAAAAAATAAGAAATTAAAAAAATGTATGAAAAACTTCTAAAAGCATTTAAAATAAAAAAATCTGGAATAGTTAAGAAATTATAGAAAAAAATTGTCCAAAAGAGGTAGAAAGTTACGGAGATAAATTTAAAATATTTCTAATGTTACGCCAAAATCGTATTAAAGCTTTAAACACTTTACTGAAAGCCTCTTTCAGACTATAATTCTTGCAATAAAAATTAATGTTTGTCTCGTTCTATTTCGGGTCAATTGCGTATAAAAATCACGCCATTAGCCCTCCTTCGGCTCGTGTCGCAAACTTCAACCTCGTGAGTAATATAGCTATTACATGCTCGTTAGATAATATACTATTTCTACATGTTTTTTCCCAAACAACACATAAATTCCAGTGGATGTCCATTTATAATCCAGCGACGGCTATTGATAGCCAATTCCCGAGGTGGGCTATTAAATGGACATCCATTGGATATGTTGCCATGGATGTCCGTTTAATTATATTTTGTGGACGTCCATATAGCGTCCTTCAATGGACTTGTTCTGGACTTTGGACTTGCAGGATCGGCATCGGTTTTGTTTTAATTGTACAAATCATATGCACTCACATAACAAGTTGCATATTTTTCTACAAATTACAGAAAAAAAATATAATGGAAATACAAATGAAGTCCGTCATGGACTCTGCTTCATTGGACGTCCAAATATGTTTCATATCTAGATGTCCAATGGAGATCCGGTTGTGGATGTCAATTGGCATTGCAAAATGTATAACCGATTGGACGTCCAATGGACTTCACCTGGACCAAGTATGGACCCAAAATGTACATCCAATGTATGTCCTTGTAAGTCCGTCATGGACTTCATTTGTATGCCATTGTGCTATTTGGGATTATTGATAGCCAATTGCCGAGGTGGGCTATTAAATGGACATCCATTGAATAGGTTGCCATGGATGTCCGTTTAATTATATTTTGTGAACGTCCATATAAATTTCCTTAATGTTCGAAATGCTTGTTCCATTTTTGTTTTAACTTTTACTTGCACAAAGCAATTTAAATTTTTTAAATTTTTTAAGTTTTGGCTGTTGTGGGAATATTTTTTCTCTGTAATTTGTAAAAAAAATATGCAATTTGTTATTTAAGGGCATATGATTTGTACAATTAAAACAAAACTGACGTCGATCTTGCGATGTGTCTAACATTTTAACCAAGGTGCAGAACATGTCAACTGAAGGGCACTATAGGGACGTCCACAAAATATAATTAAACGGACATCCATGGCAACCTATCCAATGGATGTCCATTGGATAGCCCATCTCGGGAATTGGATATCAATAATAGCCGTCGCTGGATTTTAAATGAGCATGATTGTGCGATCGGAATAGCATATTAATTGTGAAAATATGTAGGTATTTTCATTTAAAAATGTAATTTATTTTATCCCAAAATTCCCTAATAGATGGCCACAAGCTTTCTCAAAATGTGGCCACAAGCATATGTTTTGATTACCCGAACATGACAGTTGCAAAATATATTTATTAATCAGAACTATAAGTCACCATAACTCAGACCCTTCCCTGAAACTCTTTCTATACTATATTGTGTTGTGTTTTGCGTTCAGTGTTCAGTGAATTAAGGCGAAGAAAGGTGCTACTCAGTAAGTATTATTTCAGAAAAACATTTAATTTTAGTTTGAAAAACCCGTTTTCGGATCTAAACTAGAAATGTCCAAGCTTCACTTGCTTTGAAGCTTGCTAACTCGAACCTCGAACTTACTATAAAATTTCCAAAGCTAATAGGCAAATATCTCATCAAAGTGTGGCAGATATGCATCTACTACAAAAATGTGAGGAGTCGAAAGCTAAATTGCTTTCGACTTCTGATATATTTCAATGAGAATGTTTTAACTCTTAATAATTACTATGTATCATGTTACACGGCAAGCTTACTGTACACTTACCAGGTATTACATGGGCCATTTCACAATATCTTAACAAGTTGATGTGAAATGGTCTGTGCATGTTTTCGCACCTTAATATGGTGTATCCCTGTGGTAAGTTCAGCAACATGCTTCTTTATAGAGTCTTCTACTGGCACTGAGTTGAGTTCGTTGCTTATTTATGTCAATTTAAATTCCCAACACCTTCAATATTAATCCAAAACTTTTAATGAAGAACTTCTAGTAGAATATTTTTTATAAATTGTTTTATAGTAACAATAAAAAATTAAACTTAATTTTTCATTTGCATACTTTTAGATTTTAGTGCTGTTAGTTTTTCTTGATATTTCTATATTCGGTAACTATACAAATGCTACTGATGACTGACCAGGAAAATCTGAAACACCCTATATAATATGAATTTTAACAAATGTTTCATATTTAGTGGCATCAGAAAAATGTGGTGGTTGGAATAGAAGGGACACCGAAAAGGACACAGTAAAATGGTTTAGAAGGGCCAAATAGCGGAAGCGAGAGAAGTGAGGAGTGTGTAAAGTGTGTTTTTTTATTTGATTGTAAAATTTGACTTGTTAAACAATACAAAAATAAAATGATCCTAATGTTTAATTTGCGTGTTTATATTAGATACTGATAAGCGTTTTGCCCCTAAATTTTATACGTTGTATAATTTTGGGACATAGGTACTACGGACGTCTAAAGTATGTTTCAGTTCTAGATGTCCAAAAGATATCCGGTTGTGGATGTCCATTGACATTGGAAAATGTATAACCGATTGGACGTCCAATGGACTTCACCTGAACCAGGTATAGACCTAAAATGTACATCCAATGTATGTCCATGTAGGTCCGTCATGGACTTCATTTGTATGTATTTGTATGTCCATTGGACGTCCAAAGTATGTTTCAGTTCTAGATGTCCAATGGATATCCAGTTGTGGATGTCCATTGGCATTGGAAAATGTATAACCGATTGGACATCCAATGGACTTCACCTGTACCAAGTATGGATCCAAAATGTACATCCAATGTATGTCCTTGTAAGGCAATGTGTGTCCTTGTCATGGACTTCATTTGTATGTCCATTGTATGCCATTGTGCTGTTTGGGTTATAGACCAGTGCAAAAGTTCTTGGTTGCAATGAAAGCAATCGTCTCTCTTTGTAACAAAGCTAAACAATTTAAGATTAATTATTCATCATGTCAACTAATTATCAATTATTCTTGTTTTAATAGTATGTATTTAAAATATTAATATATTAGTAGATTATTATCTACTCAGATTTAAAAAAATGAACCGATAAATTAAAACGATGATATTGATTGAATAGTCGTCCAATTTGAAAAATTAGTTTTTACTTTTTGAACTTTTTAAGGTTAGATATATCATTATCTTGTTAACTTTATCGATGACAATTAGGTACTATAGAAACAATTGTTTTAAATAATAGTTAACGTTGTACCGATCTCTAGGTAAAGTCATTAATAGATAGATGATTCCAATCTTAGAATGATAAATTTCAAAGATATATTATTTTTAAATTTTTTTTATTCTACACTCACTGGCAATGGAACCGGACCACCCTAAAATTAAAAAAAAAAATAACTATGCATATTTTCTTTATTTCTTGACAGATTTTCATGAAATTTTCAGATCTTATAGAGTGATGGTTTGCTATTACCAAGCTATGCTATGAAATTTACGATTAGACCTAAATGCATTTATAACATATATACAGGGTGGAAGAAGGTGATGTTATTTATCCCAAAGTTTAGTTCACTTTGTGGTGAAAACTGGCGCTTTCACACATATGCTTACCACTTATTTTCAAGGATTACTTCAGGCTGTTTTTTTGAATGAAGCAAATAATTTATCTGGTTCGAAAGTCATACGCGTTTAAAAAAAATGGTGCAATTTTGCCAATTAGGGTGACGTTCAACTCTTGAGCTTGATTAGCGTTGCCACGAAAACAATGGCTCAGCGTTGCTACAAGGAATTACGGTGACTAGTTTTGATTATTCTTGACACTTTCAATTTGACAGAAAGTTCATATTTAAAGTTTAATTGCCAATTAAGATGTCTTTAAGTGCAGAAAGAGTTTCTAGCATCATAGCCCTAAGTGCAGAGGGCAGAAGTCAGCGGTATGTTGCTCAACTATACAACATTTCACGAAGCACAGTCCAACGAGTGGGTGTTCGTTTTGAAGAGACAGGTAACTTTATGCAAAGACCAGGCAGTGGTCGACGTAGAAGCACCAATGGTCATCGTGACGATCGTTTCATTGTATTCCAAAATTTCAGAAATTGACATCCTACCGCTGCGGAAATTAGAAACCACCTTCTCCATGTAAGGAATGTAATTATTGTCAGTGAGAGAACAATAGAAAACAAGAAGAAAGAAAACAAGACGACGGTTGGTCACTACAAATTTTTATTCTCGAACACCTGCTACAAGTCCTGAGTTATCAAGCGAAACGTCTTGGACTTCCATTGTCTTTATTGAGTTTTTTACACGACGTTTCGAGCAGTGGAATCTTTTTCAATAAAACTGAGCATTAAGCTCGACCACGCCCACCATTCCTATTGGCCGGATCGTCACCACCGTCGCGCGTCAAGCGACCTGCACTTGTCCGCCGTATCACCCCATGCCATACCAAAGAGACGTCGCAACTTGGTTTACTAAAGACGCCCTCATTACTTCCAATGAAGACTACTTCCTTAAACTTTTGTTTCTTCCAGTGCTGTTCTCTATGCACACTTTTGGCTTCCGACCTAATTTTATGGTGTTCGGACCAAGGCTGCTCTGCAATTCCCGATTTTGATGTTTCTCCACTTATCGTATTAATTCTGTGTTTCTGAACTCTTACATGCAAAAGGCGCTTGGTTTCTCCTATGTACGACATACCACACTCACACGGGATCTAATATATACAATCTTTTTGCTAATTTGAATTTTCCGGTTTGGTTTTAGAAAGTACGCTTCTTAATGTATTTTAAATTTTGAAAATCGTTCGTATGTTGTACTGTTTCGCAATGCGTCGAAGTTTCTCTGAGGTTCTTTTTATGTATGGTATAGTAAGATGAGGTTGGTCCTCGCTGTTTTGCCGAGACTTTTGCCTTATACATTCTGTAAAAGACCTCAAGATAGCCTTTTCCGTGTTTTCGACGATGGCGACGATCCGGCCAATAGGAATGGTGGGCGTGGTTAGCTGTGCTAGTACATAAGCAAGTAGCCTCGAGCTTAATGCTCAGTTTACTTGAAAACGAGCAGAGATTCCACTGCTCGAAACGTTGTGTAAAAAACTCAATAAAGACAATGGAAGTCCAAGATTTTTCGCTTAATAGTAGGTTCTAGGACATCATTGTCTACCACCTTTAAACAAACGTTAGAAAACCGGTTCGGACCTGGTATTAGCACGAAATTCAGAGGTTACGAGAAATCAAAGATCAAGCCTACCAAGAAGGAAGAACACATCCACTACCTTTGCACAGCGAAGGACAGCCACATCATTCCAGTGGGTTTTCGATTAAAATCACCAATCCCTGGTGATCGAGCTCGCCGCATTCGGGACAGGGCCACTCATGGACTTTTCGGTTCCAAATCAACTAACACAGATGGAAAAAATCACAGCTCCTGGGCGATATCCTACATAGTTTTGAAGAAATCAAGGAATTTGCACTGGAGGAAGATCACACATACCCATTTTCCAGACAATAGATAATTCATGCAGCAAACTGAAAGAGAAGCTGGCCAAAGAGCACAATGACAAGCTTATGAAGTTTCAAAGAAAGGATGAGACAAAAATCGACTACCAGCAAGACCAGAGGACAATAGTCAAAATATCATCGGCCAACTTGAGTTCAACTGAAGAAAAACTGCTGAGCAAAGGATTGAAATTTGCAATTGCTCCAAAGTCAACTCCAGTGCTTGACAAATAAGTGCTGTAGAATCAACGACACTCGAGGGGCCGGAGAGAGCCGAACTCAAGTAAAAAGTCAGAACACTATTGTACAAACCACAACATCCTCAGAGAAATATCACAAAAGAAGAGGAGTTAGGCATGAGGAAACTACATAGGGACAAATCAATAAAGATCCAGCTGACAAAGGAAATGCAACCGTCGTCATAGTATGACACATAGTGTGACGAAAAGATACAGGAGATTCTGACTAAAGGTAAATATAAAATAATACCTAATGACCCGACTAAGGGTGACTTTTACAACCATCAGTATAACTTCAGTTTGAAGATAAAACACCAGAAATGACGTAGACTGCATTGTTACCAACAATGAAATTTACGTCATTACTGGTGTTTTATCTTCAAACTAAAGTTTTACTGATAGTTGTAAGAGTCACCCTTAAAGAGTTGAAGGACAAATCTACAGAGCCCTAAAAAGTATGAACATCACATTCCTGAAGGTACTAGGAGGTCTCTCACCCCACACCATAGTAAACCACCCCATCTCTATGGGTTACCTAAAATTCACAAAGCAACTATACCCCTAAGGCCAACCAGAAGTTCTATGTAGGGACTGGCCAACAAGTTCTCTACGTAGATTTCTCCTTCAAATCATCCAACTTTTGGTTGGAAAAAAACAACCCCCTTTGTACAAAATTCTGAAGACTTTGTTAGTATTCTTAAGAACTTAGAATAGGGTGATATGGACACATTTGTGTTTCGATATAGAAAGCCCTTACACCAACGGTGCCGTTGGAGGAGTCGTTGGATATCATCGAGGTCAGGCTGAGGGCGGAGAGAGGTCAGGCAGCGAGAGAACATCGCTGCCTGTGGAGGGGGTGATGGACGTATTGCGCTGCTGCCTCAAAAGCTCATACTTTCAGATTAAAAATCAGTTTTTTGGATGGGTTTGTCACTATCACCGATTATGGCAAATATTTACATGGAGTGGTTTGAAACACACACCATCGAAAAATTGGAGGGTCATATAAGAACTTCTGTTTTACCGTAAGCCCACGCACACGGGACAGTACCTGAACTTCCTTTCAAACCATCATGCATCAACAAAAATGGGAATAATTAAACCTTTATATAGGCGCGCCGTAACAATATGCAGCGACCAAGAATCCATAAATTTGGAACATAAATTCAGTTGTACAAAGCGTACTTTGTAAAACTAAACCGGATAATTCAAATCAGCAAAAAAGGTTGTATATATCAGATCCCGTGTGAGTGTCGCATGTCGTACATAGGAGAAACCAAGTGTCCTTTGCATATAAGAGTTCAGGAGCTCATACGAAAGAGTAGAAACATCAAAATCGGAAATTGCAGAGCACGCTTGGTCTAAACACCATAATATTAAGTTGTCGGAAGCCAAAACTGTTCACTGGAAGAAACGAAAGTTTAAGGAAGCAGTCTTCATTGGAAGCAATGAGGGCGTCTTTAGTAAACCAATTTTCTCGCGACGATTCTTCGGTTTGGCATCCGGTGATACGGCGGAAAAGTGCTGGTCGCTTAACGCGCGACGGTGGCGATGATCTGGCCAATAGGAATGGTGGGCGTGGTTAACTGTGTTAGTACATAAGCAAGTTGCCTCGAGCTGAATGCTCGGTTTCACTTGAAAACGAGCAGAGATTCCACTGCTCGAAATGTCATGTAAAAAACACAATAAAGAAAATGGAAGTCCAAGATGTTTCGCTTAATAGTACATCGATCATTGTCTACCACCTTTAAACAAAAGTCCTGAGTTACATAGACGTCACAGGGTAGCACGACTAAGATTTGCAAGTGAACATCAGAACTGGAACCGGGAAGATTGGTGTCGTGTCTTATTTACTGATGCGTCCAGATTTTCCCTAAGATTACCAGATGGTCGGCAGCGGGTGTGGAGGAGACCTGGAAATTTTCAGCAAAGCTTCGTAGTAGCAAATGATCACTCTATATAGAATCTGAAAATTTCATTAAAATCTGCCTAGAAATAAAAAAATATGCATAGTTAAATTTTTTAAAATTTTCGGGTGGCCCGTTTCCATTGCCGGTGAGTGTATTTTTATTTACTCACTGAATTTTGTATACCCAATATAAATTCTAGTAAACTTTAGTGGTTTTAGTGGTAATAGGTGTTATTATCTATTAAAATCTAGTAAGAAATACACCTATTATTGACCAGTGGTAGAGAAACTACTTACCATTTTCAAGATAAAATCCGCATATTAATGAACTTTATCCACGACCATACTATAATAATCACATTTTTCTTGTACATTCTCAAAAGTAATGCTAATCTTTATTCACTTGTGAATAATGAGTTGTCATGGAAACGAAACATGTCGTAGGCAACTGGCAACTCAAAAAGTAAACCGCTTTAAAAGTGAAATCGGTACTTGCCACTGGTTCATCCAATTAATTATCCTTCTATTTGGAAGTATTAAGATTAATGTAGGTTACTTACTATAGTCTTTTTCACAAAAAAATATACTTTTCACTAAAAAAATACTTAAAATAGATCATAAAATGAAGTAATTTACCGTCCACCCTCGTAGCCTTGAAATGAACAAGCAAGGGCGACTATCTGACACATCAAACGTCGCGCCGTCGATTAGCGAAACGAGTCGTGATTTTAAAATTGGAAATTATCTTTGCGGCACCTATAACCCACATACTTCCATAACAAACAGGACATTGCCTATCTTTTACCTTGCTGGCCTTGGATTGCAAAAGGAGGGGATGAAAACTCAATACCTCATATATTGTAATTTCTGCACATGTCGAAAAATGAGCGCCCTTTTGAAGCTGGCACAGTTAGACCCACGTGCAGTTAGATTCACATACTGTCCACGAATCACGAACTAGGCCGAAAGCACTTGGTTTGTGATTCGGGACATCCAATGTTGCCGATACGGCGATACGAGTCACTCCGTTTACTCGACGTAAATGTATGTGACGGAAAAATATTCGACACGGAAGTATGTGATTCTAACCAAGTACGTTTCGAGAATTGGCAACCACCCATGCACACGGGCAAATTGAGTCGCTTCCGAACTCCCATATTTTGGCATCAAGGTCACTAAGGAACGTCCTGTACGTTATTGACGTACTTGCTATAACCTACCATATTTAAGGGAGACCCGGGGTCCCTAATCTTCCGGGGTCGTGGATAAAATATAATATTCCACTCGCATTTAATGAGCGTTATTCTCTCGGCTCGGGCAACTTGTGCCACTTTCTTCGCTCGTGGGCTCAAACGATACCCTCCAGAAAAATTATTCTTATTAAATGCTTGTTGTATAGTATACTATTTTAATACTAAGTTGAACACTATTTATTATATTGTTCGAATATAACGTATAAGATACTGTGGTATAAAGTACGTACGCCTCTGCCTGGCGCCTAATGGATACTTTTATTTTTAGAACGCAGACTATTATTTACTTTACACATCACACCACTCGGAGACCACATTTTTCAAGTAGAAAATGTTTATAAAAAATTTTCCACTAGATTCGACGTTTTGCGCATTGTTTACCGCAATTTTTAGGTCGTTGACACCGAGAACTGCTGCTAAAATTTTGATGGCTCATAACACTATCTCATTCTTATCTTAATTTAAATTTGGCAACATTATTAATGTTTATTTGCATGTTGCTATTGAAATAAATTATTGTTATTATTATTGCGATCAATAATAATGAGCGATGGTTGTTCGACGCATAGCTATCTTGGAAAATTTCTTGCACTTTGATACACTTGAAAACCAAGTGGATTTTGGAATAATTATTCGTTACCTATCGATTCATTTTATTTTGTCATATGTTCAGTAATACGTATTTTTAATGCACGTTATCGAACATATAAATGTTTATTTATTTTACTAAAGCCTTTTGGTTGATGAACTTAAGCACCAGAACCAATCAGGTTATCTATTTACTCTCCTTTATCAGTTCATATTGTTGCAATTGACATAATGGCGCGATTATATTCTTATATAAAAACTGTTTCAATTACTATTAATTGGAATAATTGCATATTGTATCTCAAAATTGCGATTTTTTTTATGGGCGACGGATAGGTACGACAATGAATAGTCTTATGAATTGTGGCTCATGTATATTATACATATTTATTCAAGCGGTTTAAAAAGTACGTCAATTGTTGTCGCGATATTTAAAGCGCTAATTTTCAGATCAAAAAGTAACAAAGAGATCATAATTAAGTCTCATTTATAAACAATTATCATTCGCCAAAAAATATTTGACCACTAGGTGGCACCGGATAGACCGCTCTGAGAGTTTTTCCATATTTACATTATTATTGAAAAAACAAAAGATGGGAATACTCGCAGAAGGGCCCGAAAACGCTATTGACCGAAATCGCATAATAATATGTTACTAATAGCGTTTTCTTTTAGTAAATGTCGTTTCACATGAGGGTGGCACTAGTTATCTACCAGTTCTAGTATCATGGAAAACTAGTGCAGTCTCAACAGAACACGAACTAGGCATCAACGTAGCGGGTGCGGCACGAGCTAGAAGAGGTCGTGCCAAAATTTGGCACTCAGTTAAAAACGGGCCCAACAAGTTCTGCAATAGAACACACGAATATGCACGTTCTACCAAAAGAACATACTATTGCGAACTCATTGAAAAGTGCAGAAAAGCCTAAAACATTCTTAAAAGAAAAATAATTGAAAGAGACACACAAAAAAAGGTCATAAATAACTGCGTTCTAAATAAATAGAGCAATAAATCACTCGTGACAGTTCCCATGCCGCAGCGCCCGGATAGGCCGCGAGCCGCGAAGGTCCAACCTCCAATGTCGCTCCACCTCCACCGCCGCTGCTCACCGTAACAATGCAATTCGCAACAGTCCAACACTAGTTCTGCCCGATTTTACCAAAAGAAAACGCTATAAGTTCTCTAGTTGGCTGTCACATGTCACTCAAGTCATTACATTTATCTCTCATTGCGATTATTTGTTATTATATAGTAGTGGTAAAATATTAGTCCATTCATATATTTATTTGTTTTTCGAAGGGCTTCTAGGTAGTGAGATTAATATTAATTTTCACTTTATTGTTAACAAACCTTGAAAAAAAGCCAAAATAAAAATTAGACATTGCAGAAAATTTACATCGAAAAACGGAACCATAATATAGGAAAAATTATTGAACACCGATAACTATTTCTTATTTGAAGTTTACATTTAATACTGAAATTTTTCACTGGCTATACGAGTATATTTCTGTCCTTACATCTCTCTTCAGTTGACAAAAAGATAGAACTACAGTTAGTAATCCGAACGAAAAGTGATGCAAAGAAATAACAGATGTCGCACCCTTTGCTTTCGTTAGCGACATTAGAAAACAATTAAACTGCAATAAATATGTATATATTTCTTTTTTGTGCTGAAGGAAGTAGGGAATAATTATATGCGATTTTTAAGTTTCCACAAAAAGTTAACAGACCAGGGCGGTCAATTTTTGACTTCGTACGTTATATTGCGTATACTAATATATGCGAACAGAAATAAACGAGTACGTATTGTTAAACGCTTGGGAAACCTATTTTTGACCAGTGTACGCAAATTGAAACTCATCATACGTTTCTTTGCGTTTTGTCACTTCGGCAACGTTGCAAATATTTGAACGTCAGCCTACCTGATTATGGCCCTTTAGGACAGCAGCGGGATTCCAATTCGCCATCAAAAACGGTATCGACACGCTCTCGCTTCTCGATACCGTACTCGATATCGAACAAAATGGTATTCCAATTTCATGTCGATTCAGGTATCGAGTTACTCGCAATGACATTTCGTAGTTTTCGTAGCGAGTTTGCGCATATGGATATGAGGATACGGAAACATTGGAAACCCAATAGAAAAACCGCCAATTAAACTTCTGCGATTTCGCGGTAGGGCGTACGGGAGACAGGAATTTCCAAATTTTCGATTGTCTGATCATTTAGGTATATATAACAAATTGAATTAAATACATATACAATAAATATCAACAATATATCTATTCGGATAGAAACAATGGTAAAGTTTATATGTTTTCTTATTTTTGGTCGGTACGCTGGGTACGAGATGTTCAATTGGGAAACAATTTATTGAATTTATTAACACATGACAGCGTACCCGGAGTTCTGGCAAGGGCGAATAAATAATAGTCCTGAAAATCGAGAAGTTTATAATAAAACTATTAAAAAGGGCAACATCGTAACACAATATAAATTATAACAAACGGCCGCAAAGAAAATAAGAATGTTTTGGTAATCACACAGAAAATACGATAATAATCACATAAACACAATTTATAACCTCAAACTGATGTAAAAGTGACACATAAACACAATTTATAACCTCAAACTGATGTAAAAGTGACAAACGACATAAGAAATCGAGCAAAGCAGCATCTCCACTACAACCGAGTTATTCGATATCGAGTTACCCGTCACTACTTCGAATTGGAATCGGCCAAACCGTAGAAATTGAGCAATTCGATATCGAATAGTGAATTGGAATCCGGCTCATGGGGAGCGCACTCCCTATAGTTTAAAAGTTCTTTATCTAGTTCATACTCGCGTCAAAAGAGAGCGTCCGTTCTTTCACTTTACCGCTTCTATCACAAGGTTGACTCAACCTGTTCATTACAGAAGGTCATAAAAGTCAGTGGCAGTGTCAGTGTCCCCAAGACAGCGTATGATCTGAATATTTACAACGAACTTTTTAATTGTTCATTCGGTACTGATTATTAGTGTTATTCAGTTTTTGTGCTATTGCAAATTGCTGAGTGTATACAAAAGTTTTGACTGACTCTTCCTTAACTTGTTTCTAAGTCTGAGTACCTATTATTTTTGTGAATCGTGGTTACATTGCCTTTATCTGTTAAGATGGTATTTGTGTGTTCCCTGCCGGATTGCAAAAATACCGGAAGAACCACGAAACTATTCGTTGCCCAAAGATGCTGATATAAGTACGTAAATGATTTTATCCTGATGGTTGATTAGATGAGACATTTAGAATAATGTATTAGAGTATATCGATACATGAAGAAATTCTTATTTGAAGGTTTCGAGATTCCGAGGGCTCCTTTCCAACCCTAGGTGTTTAGTTGGTAGGTGTTTTGGGGCCACTCGTGCCCGTGCCGCAGCTGGCCACCACAATGTCTGGTGTGGCTAGGAAGAAAATGCCCATGACGAATTCCACACTGCCCGGTCGCTAGATAACCAGAATGGCTGTCTTCAGAAGATTCTTCACCTCGTGAAACAAAAAAAAAAAAAGAATCCTAATATACTAATTATTAAGTTATCGCTCTTACCGTGATTATTTAATTATTTTCATTTATTTGCATTATATATTTTTACTCAAGTATTTATAATTTCTTTTTTACTGTTGTTAAACTTTTCAGCTGAAACAAATCAATTTTTTTTTCAAGCGGACTAAAAGTACGTCATTTGTTTTCTCCATACGTACACCTAAAGTGGGCTTTCAAATCCAGAGACCAAAAAAGTAGCAAAAAAGTCCTAGGCAGTAAAAGTAAAGTCAAAAGTCACCGCTACTGTCATGGTGGCGCATATATAAACGATTATCATTCACCAAAATTATTTGAACACTAAATGACACCAGATAAACCGATCTGAGTGTATTGCCATCTTTACATTCTTATTGAAAAAACAAAGGATAGGAATACTCTCAGAGCATCACCCAAAACCGTTATTAGTCGAAATCGCATAGGTTCCCGAATTTTGAAATCGTCTGTTAAATGTCATGCGCGTCATCATATTTATCTGTCAATGTGACTTATATTAATTTAGCATTGAAAGTATTGCTACAAATTCTTAGTTTACCATAACCATTGGTTATGATTTAATATCATTAAAACCATGGACCATCATTAAAACCATTGAACATTGAAAACCACCATTCTAACGCATTCTATGTATTTTACAAATAATATACACCACTAATTGGGTAGGTACCTACACTTCCTTAAAGAAGATGAGAGAAAATTGCAAAACTGAATCACTCTGAAATAGATTTATTATATCCTGCATGCTCGAAAAAAAAATAGTATATGTTACTCGGAGTAAAAGGTCTTTTTGTGCTTCGCCCAGTTGTAGGCCTCAGCTTCGCTTCGGCCGTCAATCTCTGGGCTCAGCACGAAAAGACCCACTTTTACTCCTAGTGACATAATCTACTATATATCTCAAGACATGTGTAATAAGTACACATTTTAAATGTCTAAAAAAATTAAAGTAAGTATAGGTAATTTATTATCTGATAGTATATTTAGTATTTTAACTTTATAATTGAGACTGTTCAATAATACTTATTATTTACTTTATTTATATATTATTATTACAAGCGCATAGAGAAAAGTATATTTTTGGCGCCTAACCAAGTAACAAAATGATATGTGATATCTTTTTAACCTATTACCTAGTTAAAAAATAATATCAACATATCATTTTGTTATCTCATAAGGCGATAAAATGCACCAATTAAGAAACGAACCATTTTAAATTTACCGCCAATTTGCATATTAGGACGTACTCGCGTCACCAGGAGGCGCTAATATGATCGTGTTCTGTCAGGTGGGTAAAGGTGCGTTCTCATTACAGCTTCTTGCTTCCTGCGTCTGACGTCATTAATTTTCTATTGGTTAGAATTGACAGAAGCAAAATTTAAAAATAACAAGAAGCAATATCGGAAACGGAGCGTTCCCATTGCAGCTTCAAAACGTAGCTATTTCTGCCAGTGTCACCTGCGTGTCGTATCTCGGTCTTTTGCAATTTGCAATATTTAAAAATGTAATTTGATGATATTACTACAAAAATTATAAAAAAATATTTGTTTTTGAATTTGTGCTAAAGAGGAGTTCACTTTCGTAGTATCCAGAAAACTTACTAGTTCTGGTCACTACATTTAAGTATTTAGCATGTATAGTAAAAATATTAAAAAAATAGGAGTGGTCAAGGTACCAAAACCTCAAAATTAAAAGATGTTTTGTTTTTGCATTATTATTGCCTTTAAAGGTAAAATAATTAACTAGCCAAACCTGTTCTAGATCCAATTTGCACGCTTTTTCTGAAGTTTTTAATATTTTAAACGATTACCAAACAAAGGGGTTTTGCGAACCGTTTATTGTGTTTCTGTGTCAAACACACAAAACAGAAGCAAGAAGTTGAAAATTTTTAACTTCTGACGGGCTGTCATTTTCAAATATGGCTTCTACCATTAGAAAATTATTGACGTCAGACGCAGGAAGCAAGAAGCTGTAATGAGAACGCACCTTTAGAGTCGCCTATCTTTCAAGTGTCTAATCTGTGATCCGGCTGCTGAACTGTATATTCTTTTTGGGTGGCCACTGCGAAGGTATTCCCGTCCTTTCTTTTCTCGATAAGAATTTAAGAACGGCAATTGTCTCGCGGCGGTCCATACCGGCCATCCGAAAACGCGTTTACTAAAACCTAACCTTATATTTTATAACAATGTTTTCCGAGGTATCGTATATCGTATGAAATATCAAATTGTTTTCATTTGGGGGTGTAAATAATTGGGGGTGTAATAATGCATCAGTGACTTCCTTTATGCACCTGCTAACTGTGGACTGGCACACATCGATGTATTTATTACCCCCTACGTCATTTCGGTAACTACAACTTCTAAAAAACTTGAGCAATTAAGACCTATAAGTAATAATTCAGAATGAAATAGTCTGAAAACAGTATAATTATTAATAATATTTCTAATTCGACACAAATATCTGGAGCTATGAAAAGATTGAAGGCAAAAAGTTGGGGCGTTTTATTTATGTATATATGTACGTCTAACCCATACTCCATAAAACAGCGATTCTCTGCAACTTCAGAGTTATGGATCGAACAGTAGGTAGTATATGTCTTTGTCAAAACATCTACATCTGCCGTTGTGCTGGACGCATGTACGGCACTAAAAGTTCAACTAAATATCGCACAAGATCTTTTGATAACCGAAAGAGATTTATAAACTCTCTTTCGGTTACTAGACATGGGTCCCTCGGGTTAAGGCGATTGCTATTCTGATTTCATGCCTCTGCATTTTCTAAATTACGTATGGCAAGTACATGAAGTAAGTTCTCCATAATATGTTATTCACAGCCAACACAATTTGTAGAATAAGCACACAAACACTAGTTCCGGTGGTAGTTCACTATCAATATTAATTCATAAATAATAAATTAATCAAATGACAATGAATTACTATCAAACGTCAACCAAAATTTAACTATTATAACACTAAACACAAAATAAACGTATTGCGCAAAATACAAATTGTGAGATTTCCACCGCTCGCAGCAACTCGAACGAAAATCTACGCATACGAGAAGTTGCGATTGCTCAAAAATCGGAATTAGCTCTTATTCGCAAATTTACGAGTAATTTTTATACGTTTTTAAAATTGCGTGTGGTGAAAAATAGACCGCCTGGTCATAAATAAAAAGTACGCGTGACGTCATACGGGACATTTTTAGCAATCAGCCACACTGGGAAATAACTATAATGTAAACAAATTAGCTGTTCTTCCCTATTGAAATATTTCGCTGCATTCTTACGAAAAAAAACACGTGTGTGGTATAAATCGATATTGGAAAATGGTTTGCCGATTACAGGTTGTGATTAATGCATAATTAGGTACTGTGAAAAATACAATAAGGTTTCGAAATTGCACTTAATGATAACTTTTTAAGGTTCGCGGAACGTGTTATCGAAAGTCTTTCTTGTTTATATGAGAGAGTGGCGCCGATTTAGCATCAGCAAGGCATTCGTACTTGTACGGGATCACACAAGCATAATAGAGAATATTATCCAACAAACGTTTAATGCAGGCCATCATTTACAGGGAATGATTCCTATTATATGAAGGTTTCATTTTATACTTATTAGTGCGCAGGTTAATTTACGATTTTTTGTAATAATAATCGATGTAAATTGGTCTTAAACAGCGTCTTCTTTTAATTATCGAAATGACGCTCTAGTATGACATCTGGAGAGACCGTTCTGTTTTACAGTTTTGGCCCCCCTTTTTAGCAGTAAGTACTTTAAAGATGGCAACGATATTCGCTTGAATTCACGTCACTTGACGTGTAACGTCAAGTTATTTGAAGTTGTGATTCGTCAATTGATGTGCTCTGACGATAAACATGGTGCCTTAAAAATGATGGAGTTCCGGCAATAGGCGAACCGAACACGCACGAGTGTACACGGCATGAGAGAATTTCATTCTCATCTCGCATGTTTCAGTAGAATAAGGCTCTAGGACGCTTATTCTTAAGGAAGAAGTGAAAGTGAAAGTGAGACTCGCTGATCTTCACTTTCACTTCTTCCTTAAGAATAAGCGTCTAGGTAGTAGTGCTTTTAGTGCTGCACAGCCACAAAATTCAAAAAGAAAGACGAATTGATTGAGACGTAGATCTCGTCCCAGGGACTCATCCCGGGAACGACAAAAGCAAAAGCTCGTGGAAAAGAAGGAGGAGAAGATAAAAATTAAATTTCGGCAGGCCCGGTCGGATCTCGAGCGAAGGTCACCGACGTTTTTTCTCCAAGGCGGGAAGACACACGTGGTAGACATTCCGTGCAAAAGTGGAAGGAAGGGCTTCGCTACTATATGCAGTGATTCGAAAGGATCTAATCATTCTGGGCCATCGGCTCGTAAAAATTCAACATCATCCATTCCCAATAGTTCAAGGTCAACGACCAATACTCACAAGTGTGCTTTTACTGAGAGCTCCTTTCCAACCATCACTTCTGGTCAAGGAAGATCTAATTCTTTGACTCCAGAAGCAGGCCCAAGCTTTCCTGTACTGAAACTAGACAGCTCTGATACAGAGGATTTGCTGAAAGGGACAATACAGCTAACAGTGGATGAGACACCTCTAGTTTGACCTCGGAACAGACGAGGATATGCTACGTTGCCTTGGAAAGGACAGAGTTTTTGAAGGCAGCTGTTACAGTGCACCCTTTGTTAGCAAACAAGTGGACACAACTGTTAACTTATGGTTTAGACGAAAAGATAAAATGGCCTTTGTATGAAAAGCATCTGCTTCCTGAAAATTTACCTTGCTTGTTGGCACCCAAAGTAAATGTGGAGTTGCGTAACATTTCAGGGCCTACTGCGGTAAGTGACCGTATAAATAGCAATAGAAAAACCCAGCTTGGTCAAGGCATCGCCTGGCTGGGTGTGGCTGTGACCTCTTTGTTAAAAGCTAACATTCCAACTGCCTTGAAGTGAAGTCACAATTTCGAACTTCTCTTAATGATGGTTCCAAATTATTGTGTGACCTTCACCATAGGATTTCTCTTTCAAGAACAGCAATTTTTTTGAGCCACTTACCTGGATCCTTAAAAAAACATTATAAAGGAGGTGCCATTAGCAGTGACCTTGTTTGGCTCGGGCTTTGCTGATAACTTGAAACCCGCAAAGAGCATTGCAGGGCGGCAGCCTGCAAGTCCAATCAGTGACACTACTGTCAGAAGGTCTTTAAACTACCGGGGCCGGCCGAGGCAAAAGAGGGAAGCTCGGGCACAAAGGCATTACCCTCAGCAGCATAGATCCAGGGGTCAAAAGACCCGCAAAAAATAAATGTAAGTTTGCCTGTTAGGCGAATTTCTACATATTTTTTTTCTGATTTGCAAAGGCTAACTACCAATCAGGAAATTCTAATAATTGGGTTAAGGGTTTTAAAATAACTTTTCACAGAACACCTGTGCATTACAATATTCCCCCAGTACCTAAGTTTACTTAGGTCTGAAGAGTAAAGGTGGATTTCTAATCAATTTGCAATTGAAGTGAAACTTTGACCCGCTTGCTAGCTCATTAATTGTCAAATGTTTCCATTTTCAATTCAAATCATGCTCAGCACGGGCACACACGTGTGCCGAAGCTGTCAAAATTGTTTGCAAGCTTTTGAGATCCGTGCCAGCACGAGTTCTTAGTAGTTATTAAAACTATTAGAAGAAAGTGTACCATATAAACCAGCTATGAATAAAATAGTTTGGGCAGTTAATGCTTCCGCAAAGTCGTTTGCTGCAGAAAGAGAAACGTGGGATTGCATATGACACAAAAAAAAACAGCGCAAACCCAACAAACATGGACCTATATTATTACTACGAATAGAAAAAGGATATTGTGATAATCTGTTGAAAGAAGCTCGCATGGATGAACCTCTCTCTAATGTGTATGACAAACAAAAACAATTTGAGTTTGACATGACATTGAAAATGCATAAATGCCAATCCAGCACGCGTGCCGAAGTGACACTTTGAGTGCAAATTGATTAGAAATGCGCCTTTAGAGTTGGCTAAAACTGTCAAAGACTTATGTAGTAAAGGCATTTTACAGAGGTTTTTGTCAAATTATATGACTGCCCTGTGTCTTCAAAGCACGATTTTGCCAGATCAATGTTAAGCTCGAACAAGTAACATAATTTGGGTTCTAGATCAGTTGCTTGTTCATTTTTATTTTTAAGTTACAATAGGTACTATTCATCAATGAAGCTGCTGCTGTTGATAATAGTTGTATACCTATTATCAACTTTTATATGATTTATTAGCATTTTTAATTGTGGACTGTCACAGTTTTTGTATGTTACATAATATGTGTTATAGACCTTTTTCTTTTAAGATAGGCTGCCGTCAAAAAACTCTTTAAACGTCTATCTAATGATCTCGAGGACGAGGAGCCGAAATATAATTGAACGATCAAAAGAACATGTTGTGAAGTTGGAACGTAATTATATGAGGCGTCTCGTCCGAAGAGATCACTCCCTCCCATAATTTTCAATTTTGCCGCCCTAACTCAGTTTCTTTAAAGTCGAATGAAGGATTGTAATACGAATGACTGGAGACAGCTGACCGCTGTCAATTCGTCTTTCTTTTTCTTTTTAATTTTGTGACTGTGTAGCACTAAAAGCACTACCAGAGACAACAACGAGACGAGTAAAAAGATAGGCATTTTTGTCTTTTTTAAATTTTATTATCTGTCTCGTTTTAAACGAAAGTAACAGTTATAATACGATCTTTGTTACACTTTTCGGTAAGTTTTCATAGATGCGCTACTTTCACCCAAAAATATCAATGTTGTCATGTGACATTTTTTTGAAATTTCATAATTGGTTTCCTTGTTCAATGTCGAGTTGAATAAAGATACCAATAAAACTGCTACTCGAAAAAATTTTACAGCAGAATTTTAGAGGTTAGGGTTTAGAATTCTCTAGGAAACCGTTAATTTTGCACCCTTGTCACGCAGCTATTTTATGTTATTTTCTTTCCTCGTTTCTGTTCTTAAATATTTTATTAATTTTGCTAATAGTCAGTCAAAAAAACAAAAAACCGTAGAGACAACAACTATATAGGTCGAAGAATAGAAAAAATATTGTGGCCATGAGTAGAAGGTTATGCCATGTTTGTGGCCTCTCTGAAGATGATGAAGGACGACTACATGTTTTCCCATCAAACATAGAAAAGTAAGTGGTACAACACTTTGGGGCTTTTGTAGCGTGTAAAATGTTGAGTCAGTTTAGTGCTCAGTGCTGATACTTTCCCGATTTGTGGGGGAGTTTAGCCAAAATTTGGCCGTTGCAGTTACTATTTTAGAGTCATATCTGGATTTAAATGCAAACGAACCAAACATCAGTCGAAAGAGTTGCCATGTCATAAGAGATAATATTGACTTTAGTTGGCTGAGCTGTACAGATCATAAACAATTTGCGTCAGAAGCAATAATCAAAGCTGTATGCAAAATTGGAATACCTTAGTGGTGCAAAAGAAAAAATAAAGAATTCAAGGAATCTAAGAAAAAGAAAAGGAAGAATAAAAGGAAAATTAACACTATTCTGCATATGTAGTGATATGCGATATTCCTGAAATCGGTATAGATAGTAGATTTACAATATGCAACCAAATTGAAGAAACTATGTACTAAATGGCAACCACCGTGATAGGGACTGGACAAGCAGGCCACAGGACACAGACGTTTTGGGAAAATGATTAGTTTAACGTTTAGTATTAGCTTAATAATGGTTAGCTTGTAATACATACATGTATTGCATATGTAGTGATATGCGATATTCCTGAAATCGGTATAGATAGTAGATTTACAATATGCAACCAAATTGAAGAAACTATGTACTAAATGGCAACCACCGTGATAGGGACTGGACAAGCAGGCCACAGGACACAGACGTTTTGGGAAAATGATTAGTTTAACGTTTAGTATTAGCTTAATAATGGTTAGCTTGTAATACATACACCTGGACAATTCTTGCGCTAAACGAGAATGATGCCTCCAAGTTCCATAAGCAGATTTATACTCAGATAATTAGTAGATAAATAATACAGAGATTTGTATCCTTTTCATCTTTATGTATTTAAGACAAGGGCAGCGGTATTTATTCTTCAGGAGTATCAGTACTTCTTGGTTATTAATTCACTGTTGTGTGTGTCACCCGGTATGTGTATTTGGAAGAATATTATCAGATAATTCCAAATAACGTTATTGCTATGCCAATTCAATGTAATCACCAAAACTCAAGTTCTACTTAACTCCACCTATTCCTTAAGAAACTTGGTGCAAACAACCATAAGAAAGATTATAAGCTTCCATAATTTGTAATTCAGGGATAAGCACCTAAACAGTAGCTTTATGTTGTAGATATAGAAGTCATAAAAGTATTCTTTTATGAATATATTGTGTATTAGCATAAACACTATCAACGGCCTATTAATTTCCTGTTTTTGACACAATATTCTACTGAAATTGTATATCCATCATATTACCCATCTCGTTGTTGTCTCTGGCACTACTACTTAGTGATCACTTCGGACGAGGCCCCTCATATAATTACGATCGAACTTACAACAGGTAAGTTCGTTTGATCGTTCAATTAAATGGTAAATAAATATTTTTCTACCCGAAGATAATTAATTTTTTACAGGTACGATTGTCGAAGGAGGAGTAGAAAAAGTAAAAAAATAGAAACTCTTTTTTTATGAAATAATGACTTTTTTACTTATTTTGCTATACAATTATCATAAAATTTTCCAAACGAAATCTAACTCTCTTTTTCTCAACAGTCCCAACAGTAGCGTTGCTCTTGTTTATCTGAGACCTACTAAGACAGACAATGTGTTTCTTTGCCTGTTGCTGACGAGGTGCCAGGGGCCAAGCCACAATTACAATTACTATATTTAAATGTGAAATAAACAACAGTTTATTAATTAAACTGAAGATTTCAGTATTAAAACAACAAAATATTACAAAAAAATGTGGGTGTCAATTGTCAATGTCTTTAAATGATAACTGACAACTCAACTGACATCCCAAATTGTCATTATTGTCATTCATAATTATCTACATTTTATTTACATTTTTTTCGCGTAAAAATGTAATGTAATAAATGTAAATAAATACTAATTGGCACATTTACCCATCCATGCTGTCCATATCTTCTAGGTCATTGGTCCGCCCTGATACTGTTTGGTCAGCCATACTATTTTGAGGGGCAAAGAGGTACTGAAAAAATTCAACTTTAAGCTGTTTACGCTGCATAAGTATATGTTTTTTCAATGATTATCTAGACTTTAGATACAGTTACAAAAATTTTCTTCCTCAGCATCGCTTAAGCTAAGTCGTATATCGCTCATCTTTTAAGAACTATTTTAACGCATTTTAAGTTGGCTTAGGTTATGGTATCGAATATCCCGCATTCCGAACAAACAAAGTTCATCAGCGCAATGGCGCACGATCAATCATCACGCCATAACCATAATACGCCAATTATCTCATATGGCACTTTTTGCATTGGGACGGGCTAAGGTCAACCGAAAATTTCGATAAAGTGCAACATGTTATTGATTTGTGGCGGGCCAAATAAAATTGTTCGTTGTGTGTCCTCTAAATATAAAAAGCGAATCGACGAACAAACAGACCAATAAAATCTTTTGTTTTATTCTATTATTAGAAAAATATCTTATTTTTTTATGTAAGGCTTACCTCAGAGTTCGTCTGAATGATACTGATAATGACTTGGCTGCGTTCAAACAAAAAATATCTAGAGTGGTTTGCAAATAAAAGTCTTACCTGCAATCTTTGAATCCTACAATATTTCCACCAATGAGGTAGTAAATTATATGAAAAAATCCTCGTCTTTTACAGTTTTTTCCCACATTTTTAAAAATGGCGGCGAAATCAACAAAAAGTGACGTTACTTAATGTCTTAGTACGACAAATCAATGGCAATCAATGGCAGCCGAAGCCGAGAATTGCCAATTTGTGACTGATGAGATTGGTATTAAGTCAAAGGATACACAAACATGGCGGATTGAAAAATGAAGCCAGTTTTACCAATTAACCATTAAGAAATATATTAACATCTATTATTTACTTTCATAATTAATTATTGTTGATCACAAGAAAATTAAACGAGAATACGTTGACTACTGTCTGGCTTACCTTACATGGATTGACTTGACTAACTCTTTAGGCATAAATGTACAAAAAAACACGGTAAGTATAAAATTGAAAAACGATGCTGACAGCACTGACTATCTGAAAGACGATCATTTTGTTTTCATCTTCAAGCAATCTCTCAGAGCACCCTGCAGCATATGCATTTTCGATGGTACACCTAATAAGATCCACTAGTCTTTACATATAACTTCCTTCGTTTTCTCGTGACAGCCCTAGAGCACTTTTTGTTTTCTCAATAAAAATGTACGGATGGGAATACTCTCAGAGCGGTCTAGAGCGGTCACCCTAAAACGCTGATACTAAAATGTCAGCTCGGGTTTGTACCTACACCACCTTTTTTCAAGTGGATGTACTTACGGATAAGGGGAATGTGGGGGGCAGCAACCATAAATAAGGGATCCGTTAGGGTATTTCACTTCCAGACCATTAGCACCTTCCAGTCCGCAACACTGTTTACAACGTTGTATACGATTAATCTAAAAAAATTAATTTAAAAAGTTTGAACTCACCGTTTTAAAAAATTACAGTATCCTATAGATTAAACGTACCGCTTTCATATTAAATGTCAAGTGACCAAAAATTATTTTTTTTAATATTTGAAGAAAAAAGTGTAATAAAAGATATGCAAAAACTCTTCTCCTCCCTCAGGCAAATATGCACCATTTTCAAATGTAATGTAAAATAAAAAAAAAATAAGAAATACCAACTACTCTTACTTCAACTACTTATTGGTTTTATCATAGACGCAATACAGGAAATAGAAAACAAATGCCGACATTTTCCTTAAATTGGTCACCTTTTTTTGGCTTGGGTTTCTCATGCCTATGACGTCATCTTCAAAGTAGTGAGTAAATCAACTGGAAAATCGCGATTTCGAATCATGTGACGTAGGCAGAGATTTTCTATTCCAGACAAAAACGTGGCCATGTCTTCCGTTACCAATATGTCCACGTTTTTCTTTTTCTACCCATGACTTTCTACATTGCGACTTCTGATAATGGTATCTCATGATGTCAATTTTATGGCACCTTTTCGTCTTATAGCCCGGTGCAAAGACAAAGATCATATCGGAGTTTCTTCGTGACGAAAAAGATAGGTAAAAATAGTACGTCTTATATTTTGGTAACAAGTTATATCGCCATGTGATATATGCAGAAAAGACAAGTGACGCCATATTCTCGGATCAACTTTGCCGCAATTTTTATGTGTTTCACAACTAAAAAAAAAAGAAATCAAAACTTCGTGAGGGACACACGAAAGTCTCTCCATTTGTAATTTACTAGCCCATTGATCTTTATATTCATAATCTGTCAATGTTTGTTTAGTTAACTCTACTAGATACCATGATGTGTATCCATCTTTTTTCCTCAATGCCTTTTTTAAATATTTTGTTTTAACACCGGTTGCGACAATCTCTATGAATCTCTTCACAAAGCTCATTAAGTTCCTTATATAAAAAAATGCCTGATACCTGAACTAATCTGAAAGAATAGCTGGAGTGACATGACCTGACAACAGCTAGTGACTCTGAGAGTATTTCCATCCTTTGTTTTCTCAATCAGAAATGATGGATGGCAATACAATCAGAGCGACGTAGGGCCGCAACTTGAAAATGCTATACATTATAAAGTGATCTTTAAAAAAACATGGCGGCATTAATAGAAAACGATTACACCTTATGGCATGGCCAGCAGACTCTCATTAAAGTACTCCATTGATAAGCAAATTGGACCCGTTTACGATTTGCGAAAAGGGTATTGCTTCTGAAAATTGACAGAAAACTGGCAACATTGCTGTACAACAAAATAGATATACCTCATTCGCTTATTTTTGTTATCTCGTTAACGTTGAAATTTTATTTTTTATACCCTTCATTACATGTTGAGAAGATACGATAAAAATGTTAAGTTAGATTTCCAACGCCAACTTGATGACAATAATAAGTGAATGTTTTATATACTATGGGTATATTTTTCACCACTTAATATGAACGAGGTAAGTTTAATCTATCAGATGATTTAGTAACTTTTTTTTAATTTTTTTAATTTTAGTAATTTTTGTTTAAAGGAAAAAAACGATTGTTTTTATGTCTACTAGAACCAATAAGTTTTCCACCATTTTTTTGCCGATTTTTCAAAACGTTAATAAGTGGAAAAATTGTATATTTTGCAACCAGTGTCGAAAATTGCTCTATTCACACGAGTGGGTCAGTTTGGACACGAGCCGTCGGCGAGTGATACAACATCACGAGAGTGTGAAGAGTGATTGTCGTACGTGTTGAACACTATACTTTTTCTACGACTGCGATTTTGCTTCATAAATGATCTTTCGCATTATAAAATTATGCAAGGCGTGTGCAAAACAATCAGAAGAGTATGCAAAGTAGACAGAAGCGTGTGCAAAGTGCAAAGTAGTGTGTATTTATTCATTTTCGAGGCAGTCCTAGAAAATAGTACGTTGTGCAACTAGTGTTGAAAACTGCACGACCGAGAGCGGTCACAAGAGTGAATTTTGTATGTGTTGCTCACTATACTTTTTCTACGGCTGCTTCTTGCTGATCTTGCTTCATAAATGATCATTCGTATTATCAAATTATGCAAAGCGTGTGCAAAACAATCAGAAGCCTGTGTAAAGTGGACTTTGCATACGTTTCTGAATGGGAGAAATTTGTAATATGCGATTTTCAATCCCAGTTAGTAGTGTGAATTTGTCATTTTCGAGGCAGTCGTAGAAAATAGTATATTGTGCAACCAGTGTCGAAAACTGCACGTTTCATACGAGTGTGACGGTTTGGACATGAGCCGGAGGTGAGAGCGAGAGCGGTCACAAGAGCGTAAAGAGTGATTTTCACACTATACGGGGTCTTCATTAAAAAATTTTATCTAGCAGGCTATGAAATTGATGAAATGAATGATGAAAGGATGACATAATCAAAATAAATGGACTTTTGTTTCTCCATCCTTTTCTTTTGACATTTCACAGCCAACTAGATGAAGTTTTATAATATAAACACTCCAACAAGTTTATAAAATAAACACCCCGTACTTTTTCTACGACTGCGATCTCGCTTCTTAAATGATCACTCGTAATATAAAATATAAGTAAGGCGTGTGCAAAACAATCAGAAGCGAGTGCAAAGTGGTTTATAGTGGCACATTGTGCACAATGTTTGCAATATACGATTTTGAACGAAAGTTAGTAGTGCGCATTTGTTTATTTTCACAAAATTGCACGTTTCACACGAGTGTGACGGTTTGGACACGAGCCGTAGGCGAGTGATACGTCGCAAACTAGTTACTTTTTTGCACGCGGATATGGGCTACATTAAAAAAATTTGAACATGAAATTATGTGTCATACATAAGTTTGCATACCGACAATAACGCGCAAATTTTGTCATATGTTGACGGTTGTAGAAAATAGTATATTGTGCAACTAGTGTCCAAAATTGCACTTTTGAGTGATACCACGTCACAAGATTGTGAAGAGTGATTTTCTTACGCGTTGCACATTATACTTTTTCTACGACTGCGATTTTGCTTCATAAATGATCATTTGTATTAGAAAATATAAGCAACTCGTGCGCAAAACAATCAGAAGCGTGTGCAAAGTGGACTTTTCTCACGCTTCTGTATAGGAGCGTGTTGCAAAATGCGATTTTCAACGGTAGTTACTACTGCGCATTTATTCAGTCGTAGGCAAAAACCTATTTAAAACGTTCCGTACCGTGTTCACTGGAAAGCGTCATCTAGAAGGCTATACATTTTTGACACAAAAGGATGACAATCAAAGTAAATGGACTTTTGTGAACGAAGTAGCATATAACATTTAAAGAGACCCTCCTGTTTTACAGTTTTGGCTTTTAGCAGTAGGTACCTTAAAAATGGCGGCAATATCCGCTGGAAGTGACGTACGTCATCTGACATCTTACTTCAAATAATTCACAATCGCGATTCGCCAATTGATGTGCTGTGACGATGAAATAGGTCATTGATTTTGTTCTTTTATCCTTTTTTTTACCTTTCGCATTCAACTAGATGACGTTTCCAAATAAAAGGCCCCTTACTAGTATTTACGTACTGAAAGTAGTTAACTTTACTTACCTTGGCAATGCTAAACAGCTCTCCCAACAAATAGTTCTTGTAATTCCTGTTTAAAAACCGCTCCACTCCTTCCAAACCGGCCCCGTACATGGCTATGTAAATTACCCCCATGAGCAAGTCGACGAAGTGCTGTATCATACACGTGCATATGAAGAACGACAGTACCACGAAGTAAACGGTTTTCCTTCTGGTCCACATGCCGACCAAACCCGCCACGGACACCGCAATCTCGAATGAAGTCATGATAAGCTGCTCGACCCACGGATCGGACAAGTGGCTCAGCCGAAAATCGCGACCACAGTGTCCAAGAAGCTGGACAGTCTGGCAAAGGGCGCACGCCAGAAGGGCCACGCAGGTCACGTTCAACGTCCAGATGATGTAGGATCTTCGTAAGGTGCGTTTTTTTTCAGCCAGTTTCGAACGAGATTGCATCTTGTACTTTGAAATTTTATTAATACCCTTTAGTGATTTGCCACAAAAGTCTTTAAAAACGATCGTAAAGACAAAGAAAACAACTACTTCAGTCTCAGCATTTTCGAGTGACCGCTCTGAGAATATTCCCGTCCTTACATGCTTATTGAGAAAACAAAGGATGGAAATAAACTCAGTGAGCTCTAGAGCCGGCACCCGAAAACTATTAATTATGTCAGACTGACATTTTGTGACGTCAATTCATTTTGATTGGTCGCATTTTCAATCATTGCGGCTTTTAACCAATACAGATGAGCTATGTCTACCATTAACAGCCAGCGTTGATATGCAGAAAGCAGTGGTGGCGTGGAATTGCGATTTATTATTTACAATACTAAAAATGACCAGTGGCGTGGGTATATAGGACATTACACATTTTGTAACAACCGTGCTTACAAAAGGGTCTGAGATAGAAAAAAATAGACACCCTTTTGAATCTTAGTTTTTGAGGGTCTATTAAATGGCAAAAACTTTAGATCCTAAAAAAATTTGCAAGAGACTTGATGTCGGTTTATGCAGCTCCAATTTGACAAAAAAAAAATAATGGCAAAAACAGAACTTTAATAATTTCGCCGCTGATTTACTTCTTCAGTTACGAAAATTGTGAAATACAGTGGCGCGCTTGGACTTTTCTAAAGCTACCCGTTGCACCAGGGAGTGAAAATGGTTTATAAGTTGCTCTTGATGTCAAAAAAAGCTAAAAAGTTATTCTTTTTAAAAATGACAAAAACATTACATTTGAAAAAAAAGAATGATACATAGTAAACATTTTTAGTAAAATGTTTTAAATAGAAACTGGCATATACACCGAATATATACAGATAATTGAGAAAAATACACACAGTTTAGAAAACTTGTTCTTTTAAGTCAAATTTGGGCATTTTTCTACTTGTGGGGCTGTATCTCCAAAACAGTTTCAGACAGAACAAAACGTTTTACGAAATCGCATAGTTTTAATTAAAAGATCATCTTCCAGTGCCATATCGTCTTTGAGATAGTCTACCGTAGATGTGGACAAAATGTCGCACTTCTTCACCACAACTTCACCACTGATTGACTTTTCAGTTACAAAAATTATGGATCATCTATAAGTTACTTTTTTAGACAGAAATCCAGTGACGTGCTAGAAATTTTCTAAAGCTACTCGTTGCACCAAGAAGTGAAAAGGCAATTCTTACAATAATTTGTAATATCGCCGTTTTGCATATTTTAAACTAAAATTTCTCCGAAAAAGCCAAAAAGCCAAAAATTTCAATCTCTAGAATTTTAATAATTTCACTGCTGATTGACTTTCTCAGTTTCGAAAACTGTGGATCATCCTTATGTTACTTTTTCAGACAGAAATCCAGTGGCGGGCTTGGATTTACCTAAAGCTACTCGTTGCACCAAGAAGTGAAAAGGCAACACTTACAATAATTTGTAAATATTGCTTTTTGCATATTTTAAACTAAAATTTGTACGAAAACGCTAAACATTTCTTTTTTTTCTAGATTTTTAATAACTTCAACGCTGATTGACATTTTCAGTTACAAAAATTGTGGATCCTCCTTAAGTTACTTTTTTAGATAGAAATCCGGTGGCGTATTTGATTTTTCCTAAAGCTACTCGTTGCACCAAGAAGTGAAAAGACAATACTTTGTAAATATCGCCTTTGTGCATATTTTGATATATTAAAATTTCTGCGAAAAAGCCAAAAATTTCAATCTCTAGAATTTTAATAATTTAAATGCTGATTGACTTTTTCAGTTACGAAAACTGTGGATCATCCTTATGTTACTTTTTCAGACAGAAATGCAGTGGCGTGATTGAATTTTTCTAAAGCTACTCGTTGCACCAAGAAGTGAAAAGGCAACAGTTAACAATAATTTGTAAATATTGCATTTTTGCATATTTTAAACTAAAATTTGGGCGAAAAAGCTAAAAATCTCAACCTCTAGATAATTAATAACTTCACCGCTGATTGACGTTTTCAGTTGCCAAAATTGAGGGTCATCCTTAAGTTACTTCTTCAGACAGAAATCCAGGGGCGTGCTTGAATGTTTTTAAAGTTACGCGTTGCACCAAGAAATGAAAAGGCAATATTTACAATAATTTGTAAATATTGCCTTTTTGCATATTTTAAACTAAAGTTTGTGCCAAAAATGCTAAAAATTTCAACCTCTAGATTTTTAATAACTTCACCGCTGATTGACGTTTTCAGTTACAAAAATTATGGATCTCCTTAAGCTACTTTTTATGACAGAAATCCAGTGGCGTGCTTGAATTTTTCTAAAGCTATTCGTTGCACCAAGGAGTGCAAAGGCAATACTTACAATAATTTGTAAATATTGCATTTTTGCATATTTTAAACTAAATTTTGTGCTAAAAAGCCAAAAATTTCAATCTCTTAGAGTTGTAATAATATCACTGCTGATTGACTTTTTCAATTACGAAAACTGTGGTTCATGCTTATGTTTCTTTTTCAGACAGAAATCCAGCAGCGTGCTTGGATTTACCTAAAGCTACTCGTTGCACCAAGAAGTGAAAAGGCAATACTTACAATAATTTGTAAATATCGCCTTTTTGCATATTTTAAACTAAAGTTTGTGAGAAAAAGCTAAAAATTTCAACCTCTAGATTTTTAATAACATCAACGCTGATTGACAGTTTCAGTTACAACAAATTGTGGGTCATCCTTAAGTTACTTTTTTTAGACAGAAACCCAGTGGCGTGCTTGAATTTTTCTAAAGCTAATCGTTGAACCAAGAAGTGAAAAGGCAAGACTTACAATAATTTGTAAATATTGTCTTTTTGCATATTTTAAACTACAGTTTGTGCAAAAAAGCTAAAATTTTTAACCTCTAGATTTTTAATAACTTCACCGCCGATTGATATTTTCAGTTATAAAAATTGTGGATCATCCTTAAGTGGCTTTTTTAGACAGATATCCAGTTGCTTGAATTTTTCTAAAGCTACCCGTTGTATCAAGTAGTGAAAAATGATTATTTATATCATGCCCTCATTAAAAAAAAAACTCAAGCTGGCCATGGAATTAGAATAGTAGATCTGAGATCTGAAATGATTTAATAAAAACAATTGAAAGTGAAAATGTCATAAAATTTTCAGATTTTCTTTTTTTTTATGAATTATCTCAGACAAGAGTTTTAATTCCATGGCTTGATACCGAGTTTTTTTTATGAACGCACGTTATGTTGCCGTGACATGAAAAAAAAAGACAATGGGAAAATTAGTTGTAATGGAAATCCCGTTGTTTTTATTTTGTCAATTTTTTATTCCTTTTTAAAATGATAAAAATATTATATTCGAAACAATAAATAGTTAAATAAAAATGTTTAATATAATTCAAATATCTTTAATAATTCAAATATTTTTAAATCGTTACGAACTCAGGGTTCAATAATTCCAGTGTAACGATTTAACACGAAAACACTATTTATTTATCCCACAAATACACACAAGTACAATTTGACTACTAAATAACTCACGACTTAACACTTTATAGCCTTCTATTATCGTTTGGTACTTTAGCTTACCTATAGCTCGATTAAATAAGACTACTCCTAATGGAGGCGCTATTCGCCTTTTATACATAATCCTAAAAATTCAGAAAAGCGTAGAACATTCTTAGAAGGAAAATAATTGATAAGAGACACACAAAAAAAGGTCGTAAATAACTGCGTGCTAAATAAACAGAGCAATAAATCACTCGTGACAGTTCCCATGCCGCAGCGCCCGGATAGGCCGCGAAGGTCCAACCTCCATTGTCGCTCCGCCTCCCAGTGCCTGCTCACCCTAATATTATATATATTTTTTAAATAGAAATTGAGTGTATGCACATGCTGCATATACAGATAATTGATAAAAATACACAGAGTCTAAACTTATTGTTCACTTAAATCAAAATTTGGATATATTTCGACTTGAGCTATCTCCAAACCAGTTTGATACAGAACAAAACGGTTTACGATTTCGTATCTTAATTTTAATTGCAAGATGATCTTCCAGTGCCTTAACGTCTTTGAGATAGTCCACCGTAGGTGTGGCCGAAATATCAGGAAGGAACTTTTCTTCGACAACGGCTTAAAGTCTGGAAGTGGAACTTGATAGTTATTGACAAAGAAGTTCCAGAGCATTGAGTCTCTCTATTAATTTTTGAGAAAAACTCAATGTAGAAGGCGACGCGTTGACATTTTCTTGACAGAAGAAGTTCTCAAACATTTTTATTATTTCCTTTATTCTTTTGATTGATTATGTATTAATCCCAAGCACACTAATATCAGTTTGATTAACTGCGGCAAGCTACCGCTTTCGCGCTTTTTTGGTTTACTGTTAAACGTTGAATCTTTGTGACAGTTTTTGAAGTTTTTTACTCTTTTATCAGTTTTTTTATATAATAAATTTAAAAAAAAAATATGTATGTTAAAGAACCACCCTTCAGCTAGATGATGCGACTAACAATTGGTGATTTTGGCGATCAAAGATACTTTTAAAAATTGCTAAAAAAAAGGCTCCTAGTGCGACCATATTTCTTTCAATAAACCAACGATTTTTCTGCCATTGGAACTTCTATTTCTGACCTAAACTGTAGGTAACCAATCACAACCTTGAAACCAAAACTACTATTAGTTTATAAATTCATCACTTGGTTCTGCAGTTATAATTTGAATTGCCAATATTAGTCTATAATAAAAGATGTTGCGGTTTTCAAACACACCCGTTAGCAATATAAAGCACGTGCTTCCTGGTTTAGTATCTGCTATTAACTTGAGGTACATTTATTTCAAAAGCTTGTCGAATAAGAAAGCCAGAATAGTATGTAACAATCGCAAGTCCCGTTGAAAGCCTATACAAATATATATTTGCCCATCTCTAGCTAGATAGCGAGATGCTTCGTATATTTGCGCACGTGCATGTTGCGACTATCAAAAGTATCCGTTACATAGGCACGAATGGATTTTTTAACTCAAAAGAGTATCTATCCCTTGTCCATTTTCTCTGCAAGTGAACTGCCCATTTATTTTTTACTTGCAGTACCAGTAACTAGTTTGTTATATAACAAAACAAAACCGTTTAGTTGGTAGGTATGGTTAGAGCACCATCAGTATCCTTTTTGGAAATCGTAAATCATTCGATTTACAGTCGATTTATCACCTTTTTGTGAAATTTTCACACTTCACCTCTCACCGATGGGTAAATAAATAATATGCACTCATTGCATTTTACACCGAGTTTACTTTAATTGCTAATCAACAGGGAACCGTCATGTACTCGGTTGTAAAAAGTGTTTTTTTTTAAGTAATTGTTTGCAGCAGGCGGCTTTATTGTATGCACAAGGCAAATAATCGCCATTCGAGTACAAACCATAAAAGCAAACTAACTTATGATTAGTAAAAAATAGGCAACAGGAGAAAGGAGGGTAAGCTATCTCTCACCAAGCGAATTCTAATACGCGAATGATGATGATGAAAATATTCTGATGACGTTTCTAAAGGTTAACTTTCAACAGATAAATATTCAAAAATGTATGCCTATTTTAATACATATTAGTGGGGCATGGTCGAAGTATTTTCGGCATGTTTCATTCCAAAAATACTCAGTAGCTTTCGGCCAATCTGATCCAAAAAAAGCCAACCTCTTAATGAACCTCATCAATTCAACGTTTCGGACAACATCAGTTTGGTTGCCAAAGCAGAACTTTCCATGCCAGACTATATTGATATAAAATAGGAATCGTATTCGAAACGAAAACGTTTATTCTAACCTGGATTTTAAAGAGAGAAATAGGTCAATTTGTTGCTATGAAGCCTCAAACACTTCCTCTCTGGCTTTCTTTCCTCATCTTACCTATTGCTTCTTGCTTTCTCTTCATCGTCAAAATTTGTAAAAATAAATATAGCTTCCACTCACCTGATGGTACATAAGGTTTTTGAACACTTTTTTGAAAAACCTGTGAATTTTTGAAAAAACAAGCAGCAAAATGTGTCCTTTTCACCCCAAAAAAGAGACAGATTTAATAATAAACATTGCAGAGGGCTTCTTCTTGAACAAGATATTCAGCCTTATGATAGAACATTCACGATAACTTAACAGAGACGTTATGTTAGGCTAACAGGGCTGTAGTAACGTAGGGTATATGTAAATTATAACAGAATTAATGTTAAATTTCGAGTTAACGCTTGTGTTGTGGTTAACGTAAACGATCTATCATAAGGCTGAAGAACAGGTACTTAAGTTAAGAGCAAATAGCAAGATAGTAAATAATTATTATATCCGAACAAAGGGAGGATATATAAAGCCGTGTGTCAAACTCGGTCTTGGTTGTAAATTTTTGGTATTTTTTTGGTTGTAACGCTGCTAACTCTTAGGGTTGGTAGTTTATTTTATTATTAATTTTATTTAAGTGAATTAATTAATTAATTAAATTATTTGATTACTAATTATCCTTTAACATGAAACAGGAATCAAATACCAACGTTGAATAATATTAATTGACAGTCGCTAAATATTTAACCGTCAGTTGCCAACGTCATTTTTTGGCATTTTGACATTTTGCCTCATTAAATTATTATTTTCTTGGGTTCCAAGAACACAAAGTTTTCAATGCCGGTGACGCAAAAAACGGGACTCAAGGGCTCGGCATTCGGCAATAAACAACCAACAACTAATTTCGAAAATCAAGAGTTAGTGGTGAAATAATCTAATTAATCGGACATCCAAAAACGTAGGTCCCAAATCAAGTAATATTAATAGCGGTTTAATCGGACGGTAACATTAGACCGATGATTACCTGATGAAGTTCGTGATTCTACATTCAAAATACCGGCCCTTAAACTAATAATTTAACGGGATTTTACTGCGAGGGGCGTAGGTACAGCAATGAACGGGCTTTCCAAAAATTTTGTCTGTTTGGTGATATGTTCGGGGGGGGGGGGGGGGGCAGTGGCGTACCCCCCCCCCAGTCAAGAAATGCGGCACAAATTTGTCGCGTCTTTACCGTATGGGTAATGGGGCTATGTGGGGTATAGGGCGCCCCATGAGTAGAATTTCTCATATGTGTAGTAGTAGATGATACATTTTAAAGTCTAATTCCGATAAGTTAAATAGAAAACTGAGCAAAAAGTTGGGACGGTTTCTTTTTTATTTTTTTTGTAATGGTCAACTTCTTGGCCTCCTAGACCCCCTTGGGCGCTTTTAATCCTACCCAGCTAAAGATGTTACTTTAATACAGAGTGGTTTAAAAGATATCCAAAGACAGTTAAGGAAAAGTGTCCAAAATAGTAAAGAAGTTTTTTGCGATTTTTACGAAAACTATAGTGAAGCCCCGTTTCGGTTGTAAATGTAAAAAGAGAGGTAGTACGCATATGGGCTCCGGACCTGACCAAAAATCAAGGGCCTAGCTTTGAATAAGAAATTTTGGCGAATTTTTAAACTTTAAATTTCAAACTGCCGCTTTGAGGTATATTTATGCCAATACCGTGTATCTAATCGAATGGCTTTCTAGCCCAGGGGACACCTCGGAATGTTTTTTTTTGGGACTTAAAAACCACTTTTCCTTGGGACCTCGCGAAATGGTCTTAATTGAATTTCGAAACGAAAGATGCTGATTTTTGCAAATTTTGGGCCCAAAATTCCGAATGCTTCCGAAGATCGCCACTTAACTGGTAATCGGAACCATTCGGAATTAGGCTCCTCCCACTGAACGTCAACTGAGCTAAGATTTTGCGAAATATAATTTCGAAATTAACTTTAAAGCCTTAGACCAAGGAAAATTGAAAGATTATTGGCAAAATGCCCAGTCCTCGAGAACGTTTTCACAAAGACTGGTCGATTTGAAAACTTCGTGTCCGGATTTTTGTCAAAAAATTCACCAAAATCAAAGATCCTCTTTTTAAGATCTAGAGTTTCAACTCGAATGTAAAAATGTAGACTAAATATACCTTTTATAAACATACCGGCCGTGACGTAAGCGATTAAAAATATCACTGATCTCTTTGAAACGAAAGTTAGAAAGCTGAAATTTGGTATGGCCGTGCGTTGGTATGGTACGGCTACATGCGATACAACGTTTCGTTCATTCAATACTCGCCATCATCAGGGTTTTATATTATGTCCGTTCACCCGTTGGTTTAAATTTGAATGGTGGGTAAACTACTGAAGTGCCGTATAATGTGAATAGCTGATGTAGATATCATAGCGACGTAGCTGAGAAATAGCCTTTTCATACAGTTTTATGAGCCGATGGTCGTGTCGAGTTGAAAATCGAATGACAGGTTTTCAGGAGACGGGGCCGGCGCCGCGGAAAACTTTTTCCTATAAGAAATGCATTGGTTTCATGTATTTTTAAATGGGAGGAACATAGAAAAGGTTGTATTTATGGTACCATTGATGGTTCATGGTTCAAATTTGGATGGCAGGTACCTATGGGGGTATCATAAATTATGCTATAGCTAACTCAGCTATCATAGCTGCAGTAGCTGAGTAACATTAATATTTAGTTAACTGTTTAAGGTACATGGTTCAGCTTTGGATGCTGGGTGCCCATGGGGATACCATGAATGGTAATATAGCTGACATAGCTATGTAGCTGACGATAGCTAGGTTATAGCTGTTTTATTGAACCGATGGTGATATTAAGTTGAAAATCGAAGGGTAGATTTCCCTTATGTAAAATTCGCTAAAAATGACATTTAAAAAAATCCAAGATGGCCGCCTGAAAAGTTTTGTTTTTAAGCCGATATCAATCAATCAATCAATTAATCAATCAATCAATCAATATACTTAATTGTCACAAGTTAAACAACTCTTTGACAAAGCTTAAAGTGTAAAGGAACACTTTTTAACTATTTAAAATGAAAGTCATCAAATAGTATAAAACAAATTATCAAAAGTACAGGTACATCAGTATAATTACGTCAATCAAACAACAAAATCCACACATAATACATAAGACCAATTCACCAGAGGGTCACAGTTGCTTATTGCAGACTGTCGTCATCAAGGTACTCAGCTAGGGAGTAGTATGCCTTCTTGAGAAGGATTGATCTGACGATTCGACTAAATCTTGCAAAGGGTACCTCCCTCCCCTCTCTCCTCGCTTGGAAGACGGTTGAACAATCTCCCTCCGTTATACACAATAGATCGCTTCACTCTCTCGCTATGGGAAATAGGCAGGCTGAAAATATGCGGTGAGGTAAACTCACTCTAACGTTTGGGTAACGACAGTACCCGCCCATACCTCCTAAATACCAAACATACTGTTTCCAGGATATACAGACAGCAGAGCGTGAGAATGTTCAGACTGGCAAACAGGGGCGACAAGACGTCCGAGAATGAGCCCCAAAGACAAACCTGAGAGCTCTTTTTTGTATAATACGAATACCCTGTGGAAAAACTCGGAAGAGCATGAGCCCCAGAAGCAGATGCCATATCCGAGATGAGATTCGACAAGCGCAAAGTAGGCACGGCGGGCAACAGAAGGCCCAATGTCGTTATAGATTAGGCGAACGGCGTAGCAGCCCGACGACGCCTTGCCGCACAGATTCATCACATGGCTGTCAAATTTCAGCCCTCCATTCAGAGCAAGTCCCAGGAACACAGACACCCCAGAGGAGCCAACAGAACTGCTCCCCAGGCATACGTCATTAATCTCACACCCAAAACCTAAAACACATGTTTTATTGACATTAAGTGAGAGTTGGTTTACGTCACACCATTGCGCAGTTTTCACCGTTGTTTAGGCGAGTGTAGAGGTGGTCCAGGAACGAGAACAAGGCATCACTGTTACCCCTGCCAAGGCAAAACCCAAACTGCAGGGATTCAGCAGTTCCCTGCGCTCAAGAAATGAGAGCATCTTCAAGTTCATTACCTTTTCAATTATTTTGGACAATGTAGGAAGGAGAGTTATTGGGCGATAATCGCATAAACTCTCACGTTCTCCCCCAAACGGTCTCCCCCTTTAAAGTTTGGAATTACAAGAGCTCTCTTGAGGCAGTCAGGAAAATGCCCACTAGAAAAAGAACAGTCGATCACCTCCGCCAGGACTCCTAAGGCAGTGTCCGGCAAGGTTATGAACAGGGTCAAAGGCAGCCCGTTCCATCCCGCTGCTCGTTTGTTTTTAAGTAAAACAAACACTTCTTTGATCTCATCAAGAGTAACAGGGACGAAAAGAGTATATTGTTTAACTAGTGACGAAAATGCTTTTTTGACGAGTAAAACACTATACTTTTTCTTCGACCATGCTAACATTAAGTTTTCATTAACTTTAAAAACAATCTCTATAGAGTATTTCTTTCAAAAATTAAGGCGCGTCATTGTCAACGTGACACCTCGACTGTCAATGAGTTCAGTTAGGTCAAATTTCAACACTTTGATTCACTTTCTGAGGCCCGGGCAGGCAAAATATACATGTTTTTGTATGATATCACCATTTTTCATGGTCTTTTATAAGATTAGACCAGTGAAATCGCATTCAATTGGCGATATACAGGCGAAATTAGAACAACTTACTTTCGTCACTAGAGACGAAAGTTAACGTTATGGGATTTTCTCTCACTAGAGACGAAAGTTACGTTTTCGGCTAGGGCAAGGTATGATGAAAGTTGTTTATTTTTACATGGTCGTAGAAAAAGAATGTTTCAGCGCATTTGTCGAAGATAAGCTGCAGCATCCAGTGCACCCGAGGCAATTCCACCAGCAAGTCAGGCCGCCACTCCGCCATAATGATAATTTAATTCATTAGGATCAATATAATTTGGTTGAGTGTGTATCTCAGTGCCCCCCTCGGTGCCCCCCTGAGCTCTTTCACCAGCCTCCACGTCTCTCTCACCTTATTGTTAGAGTTGTTGATTCTATTGGCACAGTACAATCTTTTAGCCTTGCAGTATTCCTAAAGATTTTTCGATAATTCAAATAGTAACTTTTCAGAGCTAAGTTGTCCCCCGCAAAGCGCGCAGAGAGTGGAGTTATCTCAAATTACCAACAGAAACACGCAGTCCCCTGATGAACGGCTTTATCTTTTTACGCTTAAGAACTACTACTGGAAATGTCCTTTCAAAATTATGGCACAATGTTTACGGTGCGTATTAGGTACGTGCGAAGTGGATCACCAGCCGTCAGAATACTTCTCCAGTCAGTTTCATCGTTTAATGCTCTAAATCTCTCGAAATTTCTTTACAATATATTCTACCTCGCTCCACTTTACTGTGGCTTGAGGAGGACTCAATCGGGATGTTGCAGATTACAGTATGGTGATCGGACAGGCCAGCATCAATAGTTTTGCAACATATTTTATTTAGGCCATTCCAGACAGTATCTCAGGTATCCTGGATGGTGTTATGGCAAAATTACCTCCCTTGTTCAGAACGCTCAACTCATCTGTTGACAGTTGTTTGTCGGTCAGATTGACTACAATCTTGCGCTGACTCTCCTCGGATGTGGACTTTGTTGTGTCCGACGAATTGTTGGCACCTAGTTCGTCAAATTTCTTCTTTTGTCGGTTCGTTGCGGCGGCTTGGACTGCAATCCTTCGGTCATATGTTAGACGATCCATCTTTTCCCAGTTGCTCCAATGCAAGCTGTTGGCTAGTTCTAAATTAACATAAAAAAGTTTTTGACGAACTAGGAAGAAATTTGACGAACTAGGTGTCAACAACAATTCGTCGGACACAACAAAGTCCACATCCGAGGAGAGTCAGCGCAAGATTGTAGTCAATCTGACCGACAAACAACTGTCAACAGATGAGTTGAGCGTTCTGAACAAGGGAGGTAATTTTGCCATAACACCATCCAGGATACCTGTGGAAGACATCATAGCAAACGTGGAGAGCGGAATTTGTCAGCTGCCAATTCAGACGGCTGAACAGATAAGAATGGAGACATCACGAATTCTACTACGCGCAAAACCACCAAAAAAACAATCTCACCTTTGCAGAAAGGAAAGCTCTGAAAGCCTTGAACGAAGACAAGGACATTCTTATTCTACCAGCATATAAAGGAAACGCAACAGTATTAATCTCAACTTCCGATTACGAAGGAAAAATCAGGATACTGTTAGATCCCACCAAATACAAGAAGCTAACTCGTGATCCAACCGCCCGTATTCTGAAGGCTCCCAACAATTTAATCAGGGACGTGGCATCGGATGAAATAACTAAACTCAAAAAATCTGAAGCCTTGCCACCGAGGCTGTGCGGTTTGACGAAGATCCACAAACCCGATGTGCCACTGAAACCCATCGTGAGCACCATAGGAAGCCCGACCTACGAAATTGCCAAACACCTGACAAAACTGTTGCAGCCAAATATAGGAAATACTGACAGCTTTATAAAAGACTCCACTCATTTCGTCGAAAAACTGCATTCTTTGACTCTTTCTCCAGGGGATATTCTCGTTAGCTTCGACGTTGTTTCGCCCTTCACGATGGTACCCATTAGGGAAGCCATGGAACATATTAATGAAGAATTTCCACAGGATATTGCTAAGCTGTTCCAACATTGCCTAACCACTACATATTTTCAATGGAAGGAAGAATTCTACGAACAAACCGATGGTGTAGCTATGGGCAGCCCTCTTAGTCCAGTGATAGCCAACTATTTTATGGAAATTTTCGAGGCCAGGGCGTTGGCTACAGCAAGGAAGAGGCCAAGGTGCTGGTTTCGATATGTGGACGACACCTTTGTTATTTGGAGCCATGGAAAGGGCGAGCTTCAAAACTTTCTCTTACACCTAAACTCTATTAACCCGAAGATCCAATTCACTATGGAGATAGAAAAGGAAGGACGCCTACCGTTTTTGGATGTTTTGGTGACAAGGAGGCCGAATGGAAAGCTTGCACACACCGTGTATAGTAAACCAACACACACTGACCGATAACTCAACAACGGATCAAACCATCATCCAAGACAAAAAAGGGGAGTCATAAAAAATCTGTTTGTGAGAGACAAGAGTATTTGTGAGCCAGCTGAATTGGAACGGGAAATGAAGCATCTGGAGAGAGCCTTTGGAATGGATACAGCAAGCAGGAGTTCGATAGAGCCGTGCGCCCAAGGAATGTTGAGCGACAGGAAGCAACAACGGGAGATGATGTAGAAAAGCACGGTTGGGCTACTCTAACATACATCCACAATGTCACGGACAGGATCGGCAGGCTACTGGAAAAGTACAAGGTTAAGACTGTCTTTAAGCCCACTCCTACGATTCAACAGAGCTTGAGATCGGCTAAAGACCGCAGAGATCCCCTATCAGCATCCGGAGTGTATAGAGTTCCATGCAGCTGTGGCTCTATATACATTGGCACCACAAAACGAAGTGTCAACACGAGGATCACAGAACACAAAAGGAGTTGCAGTGTGGGACAAATTCAGCAGTAGCAGAGCACCCTCTCTCTGAAGGTCACAACATCCTTTTTAATGAGGTGGATATCCTACATCAATCACAGCGCTACTATCCGAAACTAACGAGGGAAGCCATTGAGATCTTTAAACACGAAAACAATTTCAACAGGAAAGCGGAAATTACGTTTCTAAATGCAGACTGGAAGCGAGTTCTGCGACACACGTCCAGCGCGTCGAAACCCCGCCTCAACACCCCCACCCCACTGCGACGCGACGGCGGCGGTACGAATACCACGGAGCGTGCTACAGTCAAATCGGTCATCGTCGGGAAGCAAGGGAGATCACTTCGCCCACTGCCTCATCGCCTTTGATAATGTCTGCCGCAGTAGTAGACGAAACGTCAGGAAGCAATTCCATTGGACCACGGCTTCATAGCCCGGAAAACACTTTAGATAGTAATAAAATGTCGATAAAAGGTGTAAAAATTACCTTTTAGGCGCCATTTTGAAGGGAAAGAAAGTTACTGAAAATTACAATTTTGCATATTTATTATATATTTTCGTCCCCTCTTTGGTATGAGACTATCTTTGATGAAATCTATGACAAAGAATTTCTGTCGAAAATCTGAAATTTTTGAAATTTTAACATTTTTCTGTTTATCTCGGAAAAGGGAAGGTTATTTGATATGCAGGCTGATATATTGTATGAAGAGGTCATTGAGGACTATCAGACGCATGAATCAGAAAGAAGCTGCCTTTTACGGTTTTCGAGAAAATTTAGAAAAAGTGCAAAATCTGTATCTTATTTTTGGGCCGCTCGTGCTCAGTTACGGTTCTAGACCAGACATTCGAAAATGGGCTCTACGTGTAGCTCTATTTTTGTACTTCCTTAGCTCTTTTCATAGATTTTTGGATAAATCTTCAACAAAACGAGATATCAGCTGTTAAATTCCGCAATGCGCGATTTTGATATCAAAATTTAGGATTTGGGCCGGTTTGGGAGAAATATCGACTTTTCCCATATGAATCAATAGTAATCGATTTTATTCGTATTTTCTACATTATAGTATGTAAATCGATATTAGTTAATTATTTGCGTTAATTCGAGGAGTTGATTTCTGTTTTAAATAGTATACGGTGTCCCAAAAAAATTTAAGCAACATTTCATTTAAGTTTTTTTTGTTTACCAATATATTTTTTTTGTAAGTTTTATTCCCTAATTATATACAGTGCCTTAAATCTGATTTAGATACTATAGGGTGTACCAAAAAAATCACAAACAATATGTCATAAATGTATACGGTACTCGTAGTACCATTTTATATCATTTTGTGAGTTCTAGCACGTTTTTTACCATTATTCAAAAGCTGTTAGGTCTGCGAATATGAAATAAAGTCTTTCACACGTTTTGACATTTCAGCCAATTTTAGGCATCATCAGGTTCTTTGTTCATAACTTTACGGTAGTTTGGGCCACATCAAAGGAACGTTCGGATATTTCCTAAACTACGGGCCCTCCGCGTATGTGGTCTTAACCCACAAATTTTCTACAGCACTTTGCCCACAGCGTTGTGTTATTAGTGTGTTACTAGCTAATTTTTTAAATACATTTGAACATTTTTCTCGGAGTAGTGGTCAGAATTCAAGCCCTTGATGTAAAGGTTTTTCTGTTTTCCTATATGTTACTATGTGTTGTTTTTGAGATTTAAGAGCAGAATTTGTCACGTTAAATTGTAAAATTCACATTTCTTCTTATTGCCATTTTACTTTCACTCTTTCTCAAAATTTGTAAAAATTGACTATTGCTTCAACTCACCTGATGTTTTGTTTTCTTGGTGTGCATGTTTGGAAAACTTCCATTAATTATGAAGCCTCAATTAAGCTTCTGTTTTTTGCAAAACAATTTTTGCTAGTTGTCATTATGATATCTTATTAGATATAAATATTTTTCTCAGTGTAGTCCTAAGAACTGCAGCCTTTGACGTAATTCACTTAATTTGTAGAGATGAATGTTAAAATTTTTTTTTTATTTTTGCGTGAAAGTTATTTTTTTATTCACATTTGTTTTTTACTTGGCTTAAATTGTGTTTTGTTTTGTTTCAGTGTGGCCATGTAGAAATTTGCGAGAAACTGCACTTTAGTTTTTCGCAAAATGTGGTTACTTTTACAATGTCTTATTACCAAATAATTTGAAGTTCTATAAAAATTACGTAAGTCCTGAAAAAGAAGCCAAAAACAGCTGACGATCGACATGCCCATTTACTCGACGGAAATGAACTGGGCATGCGCGAGATTTGAAAATTATTTGACAGTTCTACGTTGCCAACTTGTCGACGAATCTGACGTCACGCGATTAGATAAATTAGTAAAATCTTACTAAAAGCACCGATAATTACCATTTTAGCATTTTTAAGTTTATGCAGGATACATATTTATATTATAACGGAACATATGATATTATAAAACCGATAAAATTCACAATAAATTGAATTTTTTAACACTCACAAACGGTAATAGAAACTACATCTGTCAACCTTGCATTTAACCCTACTTTTTGGGGACGCTTTCAAGTTTTCATCTTGATGATCCTGTTCGTTCTTTGCTAAATTTAAACTTTCAGTTTAGTGTTTGTTTAGTTTAATTTACTCAAATCATTAATCGGTCTGCATAAATACCGTTTGGTTTAATCTAATTCAACTTTGCTTGGCTGGGTAATCCGGTGCGGCGTCTTTTGTGCTGTGTTTACTGCTGCAGATTCAGGATTGTTCCTATTTCTGACTGAGATTTGTTTAGTATATTAGGTATGTAGGTTTGTTTTGCAATTAAACAGATATTCAGGGGTTTCGCCTGTATCCAGGTCCTCCTCTAATGAGCTCCTATAGGAGTTCCATATTATTTTACCCATACCAAGACCTATACCTACCAGGCCACAACTACCAGAAGTTTCTTTCAGTAAGTACTTATACTTTATTTGCTTTAACTAATCTTTGTGTGTTTAATTCCATATGGCTTTACTTATCCTAATAAATATTCCATGTCCTTTGAAAACAAAATAAAGGTGTAGTACCTATAACTAGGTATGTAGGTCCGTGAAAGACACTTAAATTCTCAGTGGGATCTTTACAACAACCCTAAAGCTTTTTGCTTGTCTTTGTGGAAACTGAAAGTGGAATAGTTCTCTAAAACAGAATCTGTTGTTCCTTCAATTGTAGCCTTCAATGTAGCCCTTACTTAGTTATTATGTAGATACTTATCTTCCTTTTAAGTTTTAATGGCTTTATATAGTCCTTTGAACACATGAAATATTGCTCCCTGCAATAAAATAAAATTCGTTGTCGTCAATTGTGCCGGAATCAAGAAATACCTTCTGTAGCTATATAAATTGAAGTGAAGCGAATAATTTTTGTTACGCTTTCTTTGTTCCAAAGACCAAACATCTAAAACATCTTGCAACTAGCCTTCGAATCAGTGCAATGGAAACTTTTGCTATTTATTTATTTTTGTCGACTTTCGTTCCCGCCAATAAACATGTCACTTTTGGCATAACCTAAAAGTTTGTAGACGTCAGATTCAAAACGTCACTCATCTTTCAACCAGCACGTGGTGCGCAGTAAACATGCGCATTAAAATCTCGTCGACCAACTGCGAGATTTTTATAGCCAACTGAGGAGCTTCATTTTCGACTTACTGTGAGGGATTGACGTTCGCCGTATATTTAAATAATAGGTATATGGTTACTACTTAATTTTTTAAATAGATTTCAACTTTATTTTCAAGTCACCTGAGGGAACATAGGTTTTTACTATTCTTGAAAAATCTATGTATTTTAAAAAAAAAACAAACATCAAAACGTTTCCTTTTGGCGCAAAAAAAGGACAATTTTTTAAATATTGTTGCGGACTACTATGCGGAGGGCACACGCCGTATAGAAGTGCATGTAAGGGTTGGCGCCCGACCTCGAAACAGCGTAACATCCGGAACACTCGATGCTTGAGTCGATGCGCGGCTGGGGATTTCGGAGGTTAACATAGGAGATTAACATGGGAAATCGGTTTTTATTTTTTTGCGCCTGTACGGTTGTTTTGATTGAAAAACTTTTAAGAGTAAAGTTGTAGAGCTTATGGTCAGCTATCATCCTGTAATTTTTTCAATACCACAGTTTTGGCTATTTTTTGGAAAAACGCCTCGAAAAGTGCAAAAATTTGAATTTGGCGCGTCACCCCCACCATGCATGTGCAGTGTCGCCAACATAATAATTTCTTATGTCAGACTCAGAGCCGATTTTCCTTTCTTATTTATTTTGAGGGACTATCATGTAGTAATTAACGTGATTATGCAGAGAAAATTAACTGAAAACCTGACGATAATGTTCTTAAATTATAGGTAAGTAAAAGTTACGTTTATAATTATCATAATGAGTAAAAGGAAAATCATTCCAAATTGTGTATGGGTGGTTGTCTAATTCATTTTAGTTTAGCAATACGACAACCACGATGACATGACAATTTGTCTCTTGTCACCAATTAAGGGTGTTCGTTGTTGTTGTTATTGAGGTGAATTCATCTATCTCCAAATGTTTTACTTCAAAAGTGTCTATTTTGCAGTGCTGTGTGACGCGAGGCCCCATCCTGCATGTAAAAAACCCTTGCTAAGTGCTGGACTCTTCTATGACAGACAAAATCTCATTGGAAAACCAAATACAGTGCGCCCCAAAATGCCAATCCACACATTGACAACTTCTCGACGTTGGTCTCGGTTGTCCTGCACTGTATGTGGATTTTAGAGAGTCCAAACTCATTCATTTTGTTGATTTGAGGGACCCATTAATCCAAATTAACATTCATTGGTGGAACAAATGTTTATAGCAAATAAGCAAGACCAGTAAGCAAATAGCGATGGATGTTTGATCTGCTAAGACCATTTTCTTTCATGTTTTATCTATGTATCTGGAGACTATAGTGCCTGTGAAAAAAACTCTTTTCAGTGACAACAAATCTTGCCAAACTGGCCACAAACAACTTGAAAAACTGGCCAAAAATTGGTTTCATTCCAATCGATTGCTGCTGAATATGGGCAAGACACAGAGGATGGTGTTTGCGTTGACGGAGATTGGAACCGTAAATGACCACGTATCCCAGGTTAAATTTCTTGGGGTTCTTGTGGATGAGAGCGCCAAGTGGGATTTACACACTGATAACTTGGCTTCAAGACTCAATACAAGTTTGTACCTGCTACGTCAGCTTTCAGATAGGATATCTCGTACGGTACTTAGATCGGCTTACTTTGCATCTTTTCATGCATGGCTCTCTTATGCTGTAGTTGTTTGGGGCCACGCCTCGGGGGCTAAGCGTTTGTTCGGGCTTCAGCGAAGAGCGGTCAGATTGTTGGCTGGCCTGGGCTACAGGGATGACTGCAGAGCGCACTTCAGAGAGCTAGGCATACTAACCCTGCCCTCCATGTTTATATTGGAGAATTTGCTGTTTGTGAAAAATAACATGTATCTGTTTTCTGCTCACGAGGACATGCATGCTTACCTTACTAGAGGCCGAAAAAATTTAATAACCTCATATTGTCGTTTGAGAAGGTGTCAGAATGGTCCTGGCTACTGGGCGGTAAAATATTTCAACTGCCCATAAAAATTAAAGCGTTGACAGTGGATAGTTTCCGAAAGGAAATTAAGCAAATTTTAATGGTAAATGTTTTTTATTGTGATGAAGAGTATTTTATGTATTTTAATCAAATTTATTATTTTTTTTTCTCTCTCTGTATAGTCTATTTTAGGATGTTGACTGTAAGCTTTTAGTATTAAGTAAATAATGGCATCTGGACTGAATTTATTTAAATTTAATTTGTAGACTATTCTATTTTTGACGTATGTACATTGCTGTTTTGGTGATTGTAAACATGAATAAATTTGAATTGAATTGAATTGAATCTTAATAAAGGTGATAGTGTTTTTATAGGAATAATTGTTGTTATCTGTGTTATTACCTAAATTTATGTTACATTTCTTTTTCATGTCCACTTGTTAATTTCTCCCGTTAAGAAATTTATGTATAGATTGATTATGGAAATATACTTATTTTGGTACTTGTTGCATCCACTTCTTCACACACAATTTCCCTGAAATAAAAATGTAATGTATACAGAAACATTGTTGTAATTAGCGTCCTTAAGTTGTAAGTTGTTGGGGAAGTTAGCGGGATTAGGACAAATAATGCACCTCTTCTTTATTCGAAAATGGCCGACGTTTCGACTATTTATTTAGTCTTCATCAGGGCTAAAACCCAATAAGTTAAATGGTAACAAATCCCTGGGCCTAACATAAAATTGTACATACTGTTTGTTAAATTATGGAACGTAAATGCCTATACATCCATTATATCTATCAAATTTTAAAAATAAAAAAAAAATAAAAAAAAAATAAAATGTTAAATATACAGACAACTACAAGAATTAACTATTGACAATTACCGACAGTACCAAGTAACCAGTAAACATTGAGGAGTACATTACGGATGAAAGAACTTACCTATTCTCACTTAGAGAAAGTAGTCAGTTAAAATTCGATTCAAGATAGTTAAGGTAGCAAACTCCATTCGATTGTTCGGTGACCCTGGTATCTTCGGCTCGACAAATCACACGTCCGCTGCCCAAGGTACAAAATTTGCGAATTACAATATTTGCTTGGCACTAACACCCAATATAAAGATGTAGTGCGCTCATGACGAGGGGGCCGCTATCAAGTGTCGATCACTTTAAGTTTCCCAACCACCAATCCAGATGGAAGGTGGAAACAATTATGGTTCTGTTAATTTTTTCTCTTATGTTTATTATGAAGTCTTAGCAGATGTTCATAATGGCTGCTAAGGCCCTGTGTGTCGATTCTAAAATTGACGTGTGAGTGAGTGTTATTTAATTTTATTTGTATCATTTCCGAAATGTTGCGTTTTTTATAATTATGTTCCCGGTCAACAATGGAAACTTTCGAGAAATCGAAATTGTGTGCGATGACAAAATGGTGATGTGTCAATGCCGTCGTCTCACCCCTTTCAAGACCTCCCTCGCGACAGTCGTACTTATGTTGATATATTCGGCTCTTGAGGTATTGGCGAGTTTGGCCCACGTAGCAAGAATCACAATCAGCACATGGTATGTAATGCATATAGATGTAATGGATGTATAGGAATTTACGTTTCATAATTTAACAAACAGTATTTACAATTTTATGTTAGGCCCAGGGATTTGTTACCATTTCACTTATTGGGTTTTAGCCCTGATGAAGACTAAATAAATAGTCGAAACGTCGGCCATTTTCGAATAAAGAAGAGGTGCATTATTTGTCTTAATCCTGCTAACTTCACCAACAACAGTATACAGAAACCTTGTATTTATTGATATGAAAAGTAAGGAAAATAGGAACCATTTTGTTCATACAGTGTAAAATTTTATTTTTATTATTTTTTATTTAAATGTTTCATTAGTTATGAATTTTGAGGAGAGAAAACTTGTTTTAAAACAATACTGGGCTGGTAATTCCTTTGCTCAAATTCGAGACAACATTGCTGCATTGTTTCCTGAACAACTAATACCAGCATGCAGTTCACTTCAGGCGGTGGTTGCTCGTTTTGAGGAAACTGGGAGTATTAACCCGATATGTTCCTGTGAGCGAAAGCGACGACTTCAAGCTGGTGCGGCTCCAGAGGATGAAAATGTGGCAAAACTTGTTGTTCTTGCTAGAGTAAACGATGATTCTTTCAAGAGTATTCGATTCGGCCAATAAACTGGACTTAGTAGATCGAGCATCCATAATTATCTGCAAAAAGAAGGTTTTGAAAGCTACAAACAAGAGAACCATCAACAACTCTTACCGACCCACCTTTTCCCCCCAATGGAGTTTTGTGAAATCCTGACCGAAAAAATTATTGCAGCCCCAAGATTTGTTAGAAACATTTGTTTCACGGATGAATGCTAATTTGGATTGACTGGCTCTTCAAATCAACAAAATGATCGGATTTGGGCACTCCAAAACCCACATGTAGTGCATGACAATCGGGACCAACGTCGAGCAACTGTAACGTGTGGATCGGCATTTTGGGGCGCCATGTTATAGATCCATTTTTCATTGATTGCAGTTTGAACGCCAACAAATATGGCAATATGCTTCGCAATGACATTTTGCCTGCTGTAAAAGCCATCCAGCCATTAGAACGGGTTTTTTACATGCAAGATGGGGCGTCGTGTCACACTGCACTGCAAAATAGACGCTTTTTAAACGAAACATTTGGTGATAGGTGGATCGGAAAGTCTGGAGCAATTAATTGGCCACCTCGCTCTCCGGATTTGAATCCCTGTGATTTTTTTGTTTGGGGATTCATTCAAGATCGTCTCTACCAGAGAAATAAACAATATGAAAATGTTCAAGGGTTGAAACTTGCCATTCAAGAAATTTGTAGTCAAGTCACGGTGGTGATGTTGGACAATACATGTCGCAATTTTGAACAGAGGCTTGCATATTGTACCTCTGCAGAAGATGATCCTTTTGAAAAATTTCTCTGATGTGCCACATCTAGTCCTGTATTTTATTTATTTGTTTATTGTTCTTGTTTACCTCTGTGTTTGATGTTAAACACATGGGTGGTTATTCACTTTCTTTGTAGTATGTAATTCAATGGTTCTTTTAAGAGCCGCTAATCCGTATTTTCTTTTCACCAATTCCACGATAACTCATTTGTAGAGTACAATCACATTTCAAGCTTGGTTCTTGGTTTGCCCAACAAATCTATCCACCCAACTCGCCGTCCTTAATAATTCTTAACATTAACCTAGCTTTTAGCTTTACCAATGACAAAGACTGATCCGTTGTCTGTTGCTGATCTAAAATGAATTAGACAACCAGCCATACACAAATTGGAATGATTTTCCTTTTACTAATTATGATAATAATAAACGTAACTTTTACTTACCTATAATTTAAGAACATTATCGTCAGGTTTTCGGTTAATTTTCACTGCATAATCACGTTAATTACTACATGATAGTCCCTCAAAATAAATAAGAAAGGAAAATCGGCTCTGACTCTGACATAAGAAATTATTATGTTGGCGACACTGCTCATGCATGGCGGGGGTGACGCGCCAAATTCAAATGTTTGCACTTTTCGAGGCTTTTTTTCAAAAAACAGCTGATAGCTGACCACAAACTCTACAACTTTACTCTTAAAAGTTTTTCAATCAAATCAACCGTACAGGCGCAAAAAAATAAAAACCGATTTTCCATGTTAATCTCCTATGTCCAGGGTTCTGCTGGACACCCGGTATAAGGACTGGGACGAGTGGCGTTAGTTTTAATTTTTAAGTATGACGCGTTGAAGTAAAAGAATATAAGAGTGTAAGCTTTAGTAATAGCATATTACATACCGGGGTGGGAAGTCGTTCATTATTGTCGAGAGATTTGATAGTTTATCGAGACGTGCAGCGTCGAGATGAACTACAAAATCTCGAGACGGTAAGGAAACTTCCTAGCGAGGAGTGTAGGCTATGTTATTTACAACCTACATAATATTAATTTATATTTTTCGTATAAGATATTTATAATATTTTTAACTATCTTTTTTAAAAAATACCAGTTAACTATCTTATCTAGTTCGATGCTACTAGGGACACCTTTTTAATTCTATAAAAACATTAAATTTTAGGGTCCAAGAAATAACCATAGAAAATGAGCATTGAAAGAGAGGTAGGTAATAAGCTATTACCGCCCTTGGGTTGTAATGAATACCCATTACCTACGCCTAATTTAGAGGTAGGTAATAGGTAATTTCCCACCCTTCTTTGACGTTTGTAATGATAGCATTATATATATGGTTGTAAATAAAGAAATTTAGTTAACGATTTGTTGGAGTTGTAATGTGTGGATAAATTGTGTTTATTGTGCAAGTACAAAACTGTGTTTTAACCCACGGGAAAATAGTAACAATATTATAGAGGGTCTCTTCTCGAACGGGGTAAGAAAAGGTGCTTAAGTTAAGGGAACTGTTCTAGCAAATAATTATTTATTTGAAAAAAAAATGTAAACAAAGTAAAAACCATATTTGTTTCTCATTATTTAATTTTTTGTTTTCTTAGCATGTATACTTGGAAAGTTTCATGAATTGTAAAGCCTCAGATGCGCTTTTCAAAATAAAGTAATTTTTTTTTGAGTATTTTTTTGTTTATAACTATCTAGCTTTTAAAGACATCTAAGCTTCATTCTCAGTGTAGTCGTCAGCTTTGGAGCCATTGACGTAAGTCACTTATGGCCGTTCGCATCAAGCAATTTTTAAGTACACTTAGTTAAGGCTTCCATGATTACCATGGTTACTCATGCTAACATCTATGGCTTAAAGGCCCTTAACTTTAAGTTTACTTAAAATTTGCTTGGTGGAAATGGCCATTAATTCGTAGATGTAAATTTTGAGGAAAAAATTGTAATAAGAACAATTATGAAAATCGTTTTTTGTTTTCTTTTTCTGTGCAACACTCTTTCTTCACAGCGTCTACAAGCAAAATCCAAGTTTCTCTTCTGGTTTTGAGTTTTTCAGTCTGTTACCACGTGCTGCTCTTATCTAAATTTGCACCGTTAAATTGAAAAAGTCATATTTGTTTGTCATCCATTAGGACATGTTTTTCTTCTCCGTGTAGTTGCTTGGAAAACTTCTATGATTTATGAAGCTTCAATTACGCTTTAGTATTTTTGCAAAACAATTTTTTTTTCAGTTGTTATTACTATGTTTTATTAGTTAACATTTTGAGTATATTTAAACATTTTTCTTAGTGTAGTCAGAAGAAATTGAGCTCTTGAAATAAATCACTTAATTTGTAGATATGATTGTTCACATTTTTTTAAATTTTGCGCTTAATTAAGAAGTGTGCTCTCCTAACGGTACGAGTCACATGTGGGGTCCATGTGAGTGATTTGTCCAGGATGATTCCTAGAAATTTTACTTCGTTGGTAAATGGGATTGTCGTCCCGAACAAAAATGGCGCTTTCAAGAATTCCAGCCTCTTCCTTCGTGTAAATGGCACAATGACCGTTTTCCTACGATTTATTGCTAGGTTTTCCTTTGAACACCAGCTGTATGCAACATCCAGCACCTCTTGCAACGTGCTCGAGATTTGTTGGGATAGGTGGTTTCTTATAAGGATAACGATGTCGTCCGCGTATGCTTGGCCTCGACTTCCCATAGTTCCAAAGTGACCAGAAGGTCGTCCACTAGTAGGGACCACAGGAGTGGTGAAAGGACTCCGCCTTGTGGACCACCTCCCGCCGCTGAATCTGATAGTGTCATCGTTTAATGGTGTAGTGATCGGTCTGGATTCTAACATGTTGCGAATCCAGTTGATTATTCTTGGTTCGATCCTTCTCGCTTTACTGACTTCGGTGTCTATGGAAATACCAATTGCGACACCCTTTGAATCCAGGTTATCTTGAATTTTTATCACCAGGTTGTGGAGTGCTAGTTCTGTCGATTTGTTAGCCTGGTATGCATACTGTTCTGTATTAAGGGGGTACGTTGTTAGCGCTCTTTTCCTTATGTGTAGGTCTAGCAGCTTTTACAAGCTTTTCAGCAGGAACGAGGTTAGACTGATTGGCCTGAGCGATTTAGGATCTTTTCCCCTACATCCCATTTTTGGTATGTAGACGACCCTCACCCTAGAGCAGCAGTTTAGAATAAAGTTCCTTGCAAGGCTCGCTCTGAAGAGCTTTGTTAGTAGAGGTGCGAGTTGATCCAGGCCTTGTTGTAGTAGGGCCGGGGGGGATTTGTATGGTTGAAAAGCCATAATCGTGGATTTTAGCAGGGTTGGTCTGACCACTTATTTTGGAGAGCTCCCAACCTGCCCTGTTGGGTCGTTTAAATCGTCCCAAGGGGCTTGTGTTAGTCTCCAAATTTGCCAGCCGGCTACCCGGAAAATGACAGATGGGAGCACCTCTAACGTTTCACTACCAGTGGAGGTGTATTTTACATCGGACCGTTTTATCGATCTAAACTCCTGACACGGCTCTCTGGAGAGAATTCTATGGATTCGGGCTGCTGTTGGCAGGTCTTCAATCACGCCACCGAACCTTCTCCAAGACTCTTTTCAGCAGCCCTGATCTGCTTGTTGATGCTGAGTTAGTTAGGGCTTGTCTGTAAGTGTCCCAGTCGCCGGTAATTTTTGCTTTATTAAAGAGTCGTCGGACGTTTCTCCTCTGACTTTTAAGGCGGTTTTTCACCAGGATGTTTGTCTGTTGTCTTTTTTTCTTTTGGTTGGACAGTTGCCTTGCCAACTCTATGTTGACAGGACTGTTGACGCTGACAGATGTTGATCGTATTCAGTTGTGCCTGGAAGAACTCCCGATACGAGGCCCAGTTTGTGCTTTTAGGATCTTTAAAAGTGACCATAGGTCTGATACCTGTTATTAGGTTAAACGTTATATGTTTGTGATCGGAGCAAGATTGCTCCGGGAATACTGTCCAGTTGCAGATTTTATTTGAAATAACGTTCGTGCTGATCGTGAGATCTAAAACTTCTTGTCTGTTGATAGTTACAATAGTTGGGCTGTTGCCTGTGTTGATAATTTTTAGGTCTACCTGTGTTAGGTAGTTAAGTAGTGACTCACCCCTTATGTTAATGTTGCTGCTGCCTCACACCATGTGGTGGACATTCGCATCACATCACAGTATTAGCTGGGTATTGCTTCTCTTGCCGTAGTCGACGAGTCTCCGCACCGCCTCAGAAGGAAGTTGTTTAGCTTCCGCATCTCCAGGGAGGTAGGCTGAGCAGATGATTACATCTATCTTGTCGTTCTCTGTGGTTAGCGAGACACGTGCCGCTGCTACATCTCTAGTGCAGAACTCTGTAAGTAAAAAGAATAGGAGATCTTCCTCCAGAATAGCTGCTCTTGGTTTACCATCCCAGTCGCAGGCAGTAAGATTATTTTTACTCTTGGTGTCGCTTAAGCCGGATACTCGGCCCGTGTCAGAGGTCCATGGTTCCTGGATGAGTGCTATATCCTCATTAGTCTCCCTGAACCTCTCCCCTAAAAGATATGTAGCCACTTTCGAATGCTGAAGTTTGCGAAAGATGGTGTAGAAATGGCACAGGTGTATTGGGTTTGTGGCCCTTCCCCAAAGCGTCTGGAGCAGTCTTGGATGTATGGCGAGCTTTGGCTTCGGGCATAGCTGTCAGGTCTATCCAACCGTTCAGTCTGTACATCAGCGAAGGGTAGTTTGTCAGGGTTTTCGCTAGTTCTTTTTGATGTGGACACACCAGAGCAGCCAGGCTTCAACGAAAATGAAGTACTTGACCTAATCAATCCTTTCTTGCTGGTCAACTTAACGACGGAAGATAGAAGTACTACATATTGACTGATAAATTAACACTATGCTTCGCGAATAATAAGAATCAGAATCAACATCTGAATAAGAATATGAATTAAGAATCAAGACTTAAGACTAGAATGCGAATGTGAATACGAATCAAGAATGTCTCTCCGTACCTCAAAGCTCTGCTTTTATACTCGCACAATTTTTTTGTCTACACGTGACGAAATCTCCCTACCAGAGGTTACTCATCAAACACCTGTGACCCAATTTCTAGGTCATGCATCGTACAAGCAAATTTCATTTTTATTGGTCTCTTTGTTACTCCTTTCAATTCTTGGAAGTACCTACTGTTCTAATACATTGTAACTGGAGTTACGCGCACACGTGCCTGATCTGCTATCTTCTATTTTTAGATAGTCCTTGATACATCGCCTTTGTTCTTATACAGCTTTTTACCTACAAACTACCAAATAATCTTCGATTATTAATTATTAGCAGGTGGAAACCGTGTAAGAGGGAAAGAGATGATATTTATGTTTTCTCTTAGAGCAAGGTCGTGTCATTGCCATGTGCGTTGACTCCTAGATTTAATACGTCTTCGCTTATTGTACTGTTTCTTGGAAATTGAGACGAGAGATGCTTTATGAATGTTTGATCTTGCTTTCCTATTGCGTTACTATATGTATTATTGTATTATTTTACGACAATATCTCATTTTAAAGTTACTGATTTTCGGTTCATCACAGATCAAGGGATGAGTCTCCCTTGTCGTACGTAGAATTATTATGCTCCAGGTTTTGTTCCCACGAGTAGCAAGGGAAATAAATGTCGACTGCAGCAGGGCCCCGTATTACTACAACAAGGCTACTTACTACCCGGGTTCGCCCATTCTCTGGAGCTGTACCGTTTGTGGCACAATCACCCCTGTGTCATTCTTTCTTCAGCACGGTACCATGCCTTGACTTGGGGTAGTTTATCGACCTGCCTTGTCTAGATCCAATGTTTTCAGTTTTGCAGCAGGGGCAGCTCTGGCAGCATGTGGCTCTTCACCACGAACATTGGTCTTGAACTAACGCTGTTCCAACGAAGCCATGGATCATGATCCATGGACACGGTGGTGCTACAGCGCAGTCCCTCGTAAATCCGTTACCCCTGCCTTTTTTCACTTTGTGGTATCAATCTTGAAACGATGAACAAGCGAAAAAAAGCGTTGAACACTAGAAAAGAAAAAGAAAAAAAACATAAAAATAAAATAAAAGAATAGTAAAAATTAAAATAGTATATATTCATCTTGAACATAATTTGTAAACAATTTTAAAGTGAGTGCCTGCCTGGAGTGTTTTTTGTTCAGTAGTGTAGTGGTTTTTAAGTACTTTCAAGTAAGTTTAGTGGTTAATCCATTTTTCTTAATAGGACAGACTCCTATCAAAGTATGCCTGCAAGGTTGCCAAACTTGTGCAAAAATTGCAAGGAATTATCCTGTCAAAAAACAGTCTGATAACAGAAATGTTGCTTGCCAATGACCTAGGAGAGATGTATAGAGCCAACAAATGCTAATATTTCCCTATGAATGATACCGTTTATTGGCCGGAAGTTCGCCATTTTTAAGGTTCTCATGATGTAATGTTGTCGTCATATCAGCTTAAAGCCGAATCGGATATAGATTTTCGATTTTTTTATTGTTTAGAAGTTAAGTTTTAGAAAACCTTGGAGCTAGGTCAGCTAGGGGCTAGGAGCCCTAACGCTACAGCTAGGAGATAAGTTCGATACTTGATTTTATTGGGTATAAGAAGTAATAGAAATAATGACAGTGACAATTGTTCACAATTTGAAACATCACTTCCGGCCACTTTTAAGGTTTCCAGTGCTACAAAGGGGCCCAAAACTGTAAAACAAGAGGGGTCTCCAGATGTAATATACCTACTAACACGTTGGTTGCTTGCAATAACTAAAAATATTACATTTTGAGGAAATCACGGCTCATATAGCATAATCATCATTTGTAATTATTGGTGATGAGTTCTGTGCATACTATACGTGTGATCTAGACGTTATCAAATCAGTCCCACAAGCAGTGACCGTTTTGTACCGAAATGAGCATTTTCAATTTAAGTTGGAGATAAGTACCGATTCGATTTAGTGGGAGAGCCGGCTTTAGCTACCGCTCGATGCCGGTCGCACCGCCAGTTTTAAGTTCCTCACAGACATTTACGCACGCTATAGTACTACTCTCAATTTACATATAGAAATACCTTCACCAAACCGCATTATAATAACACTGTCATGTATAATGGGCCGAAAAATTTAGACTTTTCAGAGGATGCACGAATGTAAAATCAATACAAGTGCGGGTCGGTTGTAAAAAAAAAATGTTTTGACTTAGAAAAAGTGCGGTTGTAAAAGAAAGATTGAGAGGAAATTATTATACTCGCTACTTAATACGCGAATTTGGGCTTCACACAAATCACGAAAAAAAAGTAAGTGACACACATTTTTTATTTAATTATTATGTTCTTAACAAATAACAAGGTTTATAATATGTATATGTAAAGCGTAAGAGAAAGTAGCAACATTTTTATAGATTAAGGCAGTTTTATAAAATTCAGATTAGTAGAGTATTGATTCATCTTAGAGCTATTATTTTATCATATTATAATTTACACTTGCAATGACCGAGCTAACACGAGACTAAACTTTGATATTCATTTTTATATCACGCATATATGATAAATTAACATCTCAAGATAAAAATACTAATTTTGCATGTCGAGATGGCTGGACTTTATCACGACTTGTATAATTATGTTGTTACGGAGGTTATCTGGATGGTTTAACGGCCCGAAGATCGATATGGCCTAAATCCAGAAAAAATTGCATCAATTTTATTTTTATTTGATAGCAAATCTTACTGACCAACTTTTGCAAAAAATAGGTTTCATGTAAATGAAAAACTTATGTAATATTCCTGTTCAATTAGAGCAGTCTACGTACCTAGTACTAAAAACATCGCCTAATTGATCTGAAAAGCCTTAAGGCACACATATTTCTCTATGCGTTATTATTCCATTCGTATTAATCTCCCAGAGGAAATAAGGGATTACTATAAACGTCGAGAATTCCAGCCGGGACAGCCCACGCTCCAGACCCAGACATACGTCATAAAAAAGCGATCCAATCGTATTGCTGCACCCATTACGCGGAAACCCATAGGCAGCACAGAGGTAGGTAGGTTGTGAACGCATTATATCGGTTTTTTGACTTTGGAGAGTTGGACGTGAGGGAAGTTGAGCAATGACGTGGGCTGCTATATATACATAACTATTTATGACAAACAAGAACTAGAGAAAATATGATAACACTGCTGTTGAGCAATAATTTTACAAAATGATTGAAATTACGTTATAGTAAAAATATTAGCTATACGGGAACGTTATACGTGAGTTAAAAAGCACTTTTAACTCAAGTGTTGCATTGGAAATGAGATAGGCTCTCAAATATTCTAAAACAAATACAGAGTGAGAGCTTTCACAACTACCCATCATTGGATTTTTCTAAGCGGCAATAAAAAAACTTTGTACTTCCAATAATGGTGTGCCCATTTTGATGCCACGGACATTTTTAACTATGGCTGTGCAAAACTGAAAAGTTTCCAGACACTCCGAAAGTTTCCTTTTACTTACTGGTTGAGTTAGGTATGTCAAATAAACATTATACACTATCTTTTTATTATTCCCTAAACACTAAAGGTTATATCCAGTAGAAACTGCACTATCTATCGCAGTTTTTTTTTCTCAAAAAAGTTAAAGTCACTGTTACTTCTTGACAGGGTTTTGAAATCATTTTTGAATCGTTTCATCGTCGAATTCCGAAAAGTAGTAATGTCATTAAAACGACTGTAAGATTGGGCAAAACTCAAATCGCTTTTTGAAAATCGCTCAAATTACCGTAAACTTTCCGAAAGTTTTGTTTTTACTTACTGGTTAAGTGAGGTATGGGTAATGAACGATTTAATACACATTATACACTATCTTTTTACTATCGCCAAAGCAGTAGGTTATGGAAACCAGTGGAAAATATCGGAAAGTTCCCCAGCGGAAACTTTCAGTCGTGCCCAACTCTATTTTTAAGTCAAAACTGGTTTTTCAATATTTTCTGCACATAATTAAGTGTCATTATTAATATTAATAGGAGCAGATTTACGGGTATAGGACTGAATAAACGCAGCTCCCTTTTAAAAAATTGCCGACGTTTCGATTGTATATTACAATCTTCTTCAGGCCCTTTTTTAAGACCAAGTCGAGCATTCATCGAAGTAAGAGGCCCTTTACAATTTATTTCGAAACGGCAGTGCCTCTTTTGGTTTCATTTCAATTCTACACTATGTGTACTGGTGTATTAAACTCTGCTGACATAACAATGTTCTCAACTAAAAAAAAGCCCTGAAGAAGATTGTAATACACAATCGAAACGTCGGCAATTTTTTAAAAAAGATCTTGTTTTATTTAGTCCTATACCCGTAAATCTGCTCCTATTCATTGACAACAAGAACGTTAACCGCACACTTGTGCCTACAATTTTCAATGAGTTGATATTAACTATTTTCCGAAACTGGAATCCCAACCTGATTGATCAGTTCATCACTCTCAACTGATTTTCAACCAATCGTTCGATTCGCCTTTCAGCGATTATCAGTCGGGTTGCCTCAATCTCAGCTGTAGGGATAAATCTGATATAGGACGACCATTTCCGCAAAGTCCTAATATCATTAACTGACGATGGTAGGGTTGGGCAAACCTGAAAATTTCAAAAATTTTAAGTATTTTGCGAAACTTAGCTGACATCTTACTATTCTTAAAATGTCTTTTTTACTTACTCGTTGAGTTAGGCATGTATAATCAACGACATAACAAACATTATGCACTATCTTTAAATTATGGAAACCTAGCATATGCACTTTGCTCAACTCTGCAACGTTTCAGTAATTTTTTTAATTTTAATGGTTGAGAATGCTCCGATCCTACAAATAAGCTCAACTCGCTGCTACTTGAACTAACCTGAACTAACTGCTACTTTGTTGACAAGGTGTAGAACACATTTCTTGAATCGTTTCTTATCTTCTCGGGAAGTTAAAAAATTTCAAAGTTTTGAAATCGGAAAGTCCAACTCCGTCCTGTCCAACTCTATTTTTTAGTCAACACTACTCCTTCAGTGTTTTCTGAACATAATTAAGTACCATTAATAATATGTATTTTTGTGCTTCTAAATGAACTGATATTAACACTTTTCGGAAAGTGCAATCCGGATCTGGTTGATCACTACCAGCTGCTTTTCGTATCGAGTCAATCGTATCGACCCGCTTGTCAGCGGATTGAGTGGCACCTAATCGAGTTCTATTTCTTGAATCCTTTCTTACTTTCTCGGGAAGTTTCCAAAGCTTCTCTATTTCAAAGTTTGCAAAGCAGAAACATTCCGTCGGGCCCAACTCTATTTTTAAGTGAAAACTGGTCCCTCAGTGTTTTCTGCACATAAATAAGTACCATGAGTAATATTCTTGAACGCCAATGGAATAAACTGTGCCTAAAATTCTCAATGAGATGATATTATTGTCATTAACTGATTCAATACACTTTTAACAAAACTTGCATATTGAGGCTGATAAATGCTTGTTCGAACCAGTGGCACCCGGCCGGGTTTTTAAAATATTCTGACCTTGTTGAGCGTTCTTGCAATTTAAAAATAGTCTGCCTGAAAATAATCGCTCGGTGTCGTTAAGGTAGGTCGTGATAAACCGATCCCAAGGATGTTAGATCAAGATTAGGAATGCGATTTTGAACTGAATAAATAAACAAACAAAATGATGTTTGCCTGTACTAGATGAAGGTTTGCACAGATAAAGAGCACCCTGGGATAACAGATTTAATGTTGATGAAGCCATGCGGTTCTACTAGAATGGAATGTTGTTCGTTACATAACTTTATTTTTCTACGAATGTTTAATAATATGGCTATTACTCAATAGTTTTTGCTTTACTGAATGAATGCATAACTTCATCCTCGTGAGTAATAGCTATCATTACATGCTCGTTGAATATTATACAACTTTTCCAAGTTCATAAAGCCGTTTAACTATGACTAGTATAGGATATACGAGGTGTTCATTATACAACTTTATACATCATTATACATGCTTTTCTTTTGACGTTCGCAGCCAACTAGATGAAGTTGTTGATGAAGTGTTGAAATGCCGTTTATTGGATCTTCCTCAGAGCTAAAAAATTAACAAATCAAGGAAAGGTTACTATTATGGTATAACTACATCTCAACAATGTAAGTCAAACCTGAACAACGTTACAACGTACGACAAAACAAAAAAAAAACACACAAAAGACTACAAAATAGTAAGACATTTCACTACACTATGATGTTAAAATTGCGCATCCCTTTTTCAGCGAGTGAAGTTATTCTGTCTGGTATTTTAGAACAGACTTGAAAAACAAAAAAAAAATGTAAAAGGAGCCCTAAACTGAACGCACATTTTCTTAAATTTATAAAGAGGGAATAGAGTACCAGGTGGTCAAATAGAGAACGCTTTCGACTGGTATCTGAGCCATTTTATCTAAACCAATTTTTAAGTGTCGAGAGTTCCTCAGGTTTTAAGGATATATCCAAAGGGGTATACATCAAAAACCCTAGAGAGTCCTGCCTTCGAGTAGAACACTGGCAACGCTGTACAACGAAAATATTTCAAAAACATTCTGCTTGTTTTCTATTTCGAAACATCGCATTCTGACAACACGGGCATTGTGCAGAAAAAAAAACAGAATAATTTAAAAGATTCCAAATTATTCCAAATAGCAAACTTGGGAGACAGTAAGTACGTTAATGAAACAAAAAAAGTAAAATTTGCAAATTTCAGTGAAAACGTAAAGAAAAAAATAAAAATAAAAAATGTTAAGAATAAAACACGAAAAATGCCGACAGAAAAAATTACCAAGTGAAAGATGAAAAACAAGATTCAGAATAGACTTCAGAAGATAGTAAACTTGGGAGACAATAAGTTGCTATGAATAGTCTTAAGAAAGCTATAAAATTCAAATTTTTTGTAATAATTAAAAAAAACTAACCACTAAATTTCTGCAGAAAGAATTACAAAATACAAAAAGTTATTTTTGATGTTACAGCTTTACAAAAGGTCTTTTTATAGGCACTTCAACGTCATTATTTTAGGTCCTTTATTCCTAAAATTGGTAGAATAAAACTGTTTTGCCTGGAGGCAGGTAAGCCTAATTTTTAGCTGCCTTGAACCCGGTAATTCAAAGATGAACATAGAAATGTTTTATCTGCGTTTTTCACCTAACAGTGACTAAAAGATATTTAGTCAGATATGCCAACCAACATCCTATTTTCAGCTGCTTTTGACTCAGAAATTCAATAGTAAATTCAGAATTTATGCAAAAATCGTTTTTAACGAAAAATAACAAACATTTTGAAAATTTTATGTATGTGTGAGTTTAAGGCATAATTTTGTCAAAAGAGTATTTTGGAAATTTTCACTAGAAGAAAAATCGTTCCTAAAAACTTTTTAGTAAAAAAATTGAATTTATTATTTTACATCTAAAATTGCTTTTAAAAACTGTTTGCTTTTCTAGTCAAATAACATCTCATCTGATTTCTGGTCGAGCAACATCTCATTTTCAGCTGATTTTGACTCTTGACTGATTCAATGGTGAATTAATAATTTATGCATCCGCTTCTTTTCCCGAAAAATAACAAAATTTTGGTTAATTTTATCTACGTTTGAAGCAAAATTTTGTCAAAACTCTATTTTGAGGATTTTTACTGCAAGAAAAAATCTTCTGGGAAACACTTTTTAGTAAAAATAGCATTTTTTATTTTTAAGATCTAAAATTGGTTGAAAAACCTTTTTTTTTGCTTTTCTAGTCAGATCGACCGAATAACACCTCATTTTCAGCTGCTTTTCTCTCAGACTCAGACTCAGAAATTTAATGGTGAATTGGAATTTTATGTATCTGCATTTTTTACCAAAAAATTGAAAAAAAGTTGGAAAATGTATCTAGATTTAAAGCAGAATTTGGTCAAAATTGTAATTTGAGTGTTTTCACTACAAGAGAAATTCTCATAAATACTTTTTAGTAAAAACAAGTATTTATGAACTTTTACACCTAAAATTAGTAGAAAAATCTTCTCATAAACTTTTTTTAGTAAAAATTGCATTTTTGATTTTTTAGATCTAAATCTAGTCCAAAAAAACTGTTTTGCTTTTCTAGTCAGATAAACCTCATTTTTAGCTGCTTTCCACTCAGAAATTCAATGGTAATCACGCATAGAGTCTTTATTAATGTGGGCCTAAGAAGCTTATAATCATTTTCCTATCTTGTCCATCTAAGGCAACGGTCTAGTTCATTTTTCGAAATATTAATGAATTAGCTGGTACGAACTGAAATGACAGTCCAGTTATTTATTTCCAACTTCCAGACGTGCTTGAAATACTTACTAATTTTTCTAATTCCCAACATAGATCTACTAAGTTATACTTTGAAACTTAACCAACTAAAACAACGCCTATTAGCATTTGGTAACCTTCTTATTAATTTTTAAAGATAAATCTGTGATTTTTATAATACACTCGATTTCTTAACTCTAGCTCTTTGCATCCAAGACAACGATTTAGTCCAAAGTTCCAAACATTTGTGATATAAATTAATATTGTTATTTTCAAATACAAATTCACGAAATTAGTCCTAACTTGAACTAATTAAAACGACTGTCCAGTTATTTTTGTTGTTCTGTTCAAAAACATGAAAAATGGAGTTTTATAAGCAATAGAAAATTGTTTTGCAGACTGGTGTGGGTTATAAGATATTTTTATTTATTTATATATTTCTTTTCCTTTCCACCATTTTGCAATTGTCCTGAAACAGAATGAAGTAATTGTTGACAATATTTTTGTGACTAAACGATTTGCATTTTAAGCAGAAAATTAATGACGGTAACCTGAGGAAGGTTTGCTGCCTCCTGTTGTGGTACAAAAATAAACTCTCACCGTTCTGATCTTAAAGCAGAGATAATGAAGATATAAATAGACTGAAGCCGGCCACATTGAGATATGAGTTTGCTATGTTTGAATTTATTGCTTGGCGATAACACCCTGGGATTAGCAGTTAAAATAATGACTTAAGTGATAAGAACGCAACCACGTCTTCTAATCGTGCTTTCGTTTTGAAATTTTCCCTTCATTAATCGTTCAGCTATTATATTATGGATTTTTAATGCATTTTTGAGTCAAACTAGTCCTTCACGTGTATTTCTCGAAAATACTCGAACAACCATCTCTCTTTTTCGCATCATTTAGCATTCTAAAAGATTGATCCACAAAATCAAGTCAATAACTACACCATTTTCACATGTAGTTTAGAAAGTATCATTTGTATCTTAGAAAACGTCATCTGGATTTCAGATATATCACTTGTATTCCAGAAGTCATCACTTGTATTTCAGAATAGAACATTTTAGAAAATATCATTTGAAATTTAGAAGCGTCACATATATTCTAGAAACCATCAGTTGAAATTTAGATTAGTCATTTATATTTCAGAAAAGTTCAGATGTACTTCAGAATTCGTTATTTAAATTTCAGAAAATTAATGAATTACATACTATCTTCAAAATCGGACTGAAAAAGCATGCGAAGCAGCTACAACAGAGTTTCCTTTTTTTATATTGTATAAATTATACTTGATATACACATAAAATTTAACAGTAACAACAATTTATTCTTGGCAAATATAAAATTTTGTCCAACTGGTATATCTTCCATTACTAAGACGGCAGCATTAAGAGAAATGCTAAGTTGTGCGAATAAAGTGCAATTTTTTAGAAAATATATTATGTTGAAGTGGTTTTTGAGTCCTTCACTTTTGCACTGTACTTGCCTTTTTGAAGAACTCCACACAAATGCAAATAACAAACTTTGTTTCCAAAACAATTTTCTAAAATTCAAGTGATATCTTCAAACTACAAGTGACTGTTCTAAAATACAAATGATACTTTCTAAATTACATGTGAAATTGGTATAGTTATTCATATTATAAAGCGACTTTAAAATGTTGTCCTATATACCACAATTGCATTAACAAGAAGTAATGAAAGACGCAACAATGCTTTATTTACTTCGGTATACGTTGTACCGGAAACTGCTTTCAATACTGATCGATGGAACCACTCCACAATGTATTTCCTGCATCATTTTATAAACCATTACACACTTGACCTAAAAGTGTTCAATAAAAAACGAGTTTCGTTCATGGATCACCTTTAGAAAAAATTAAAATGTCACCCAACTGTAGCTGTGCGAGTGTGCCTTAATTGATGGATTTGGTCTGGAGGTCAGACAATAATAATTATTCACCTGCACCTTTCTTCATGAAGAAAAGCCAACACCATAAAGAGCCCTCTAACCGAATAAGAATCTACTAATTAAAGACTGCATAAACAAGAATAACTAATCAACGTCGAAAGTATTATCTTACTTTTTTTCTTATTGAACACTACGGTCATGCTCTTGCAGGGCAGTGTTGCCAATAGGAAGAATTTTAACAGTTTAACTTAAGAAAACACAAGATTGCTGCTTTCATTCTTTTTTTGGTCTTTATAGGCATGTACTGTATTTATTTAAACCATATATAAAAGTTTTTGCACAATTTTGAGTGTAAAACTTTGATTTTTACCGACTCGCCTGTTAAAACTCTGGGTAGCTAAATTCTGATTTCATCACTGTTTTTCTGAGCTCAAAGCAACTCAAAAGAAAATGCTACTGGCCTACCTAACTCATCCTTTTTGAACAGTTTCGAAAGACAATTTCCGAATACTTCTTTTTTATTTCACTTTTCTTTTTAAAACTTTGTCGGTGAGCTTTCAACCCTTAAAAATGGCAAAACTCTGGTTTTGCCACTGCACTTGTATGCTCGAAACAGCTAATAATGAAGGTTCACTTGGTACAAAAATTTATAATTTTTCTTTCGTTATTTCAATTTTTTCTCTAAAACATTGTGGGTCACCTTGCAACGCTCAAAAGTGATTTCCATGTTTTTTTTTTCTCAAAGGTTTACAACTTTTCTGTTAAGACTCTAGGTAGGTAAATTCTAGTTTCCTCACTGATCATTTCTGAGTTCAAAGCAGCTAAAAATGAGATGTTTTGGCCGACGATTATAAAAAAATAAATAAATAAATAAAGCCTTTTCGGACAATTTCGAAGAAAAATTCCTTTTTTTGTTATTTCAATTTTGTTACTTCAATTTATATTTTAAAACATTATTTGTACCTTGCAACTTTTAAAAGTAATATACATGTGTTTCTTTTGTAATTTTTTTGCCGCTTTTGCTCTTAAGAGTTGATGCTGTCATGTGCGTTGTAAAAAAAGACGGCTGAGTTTGATCCACATAAAAATGAACTGTGGAATTCTTACCGAACCCATTTTAAATAATTATCGTGCTTATCTATTGTCCTTTTTTTTGTTACTTTTAGTTTGTGCATATGCTTATGTTAGTATACAAGTTTTAGTTCAGCATTATCCTGACACTATATGCAATCTGCCTGCACAGAAACTGAAACAAAAAAATGGGGAAAAAATAATGAAAAATTCCATTGTCATTAAATTTAATTCTTTTGTCAAGTCAGTTTTAGTTTACACCGTTTACCTCTGCACACTTTGAAAGAACCACAAAAAAAGAGCTGATGAGTGCTTGTATGCCGAAACCTGTCAGCCACTAAAGAATTTTCTTTAAAACAAATGACTAAAAAAAATTGTTTTGTAGATAAATATTCAAGAAAATTGGAAACGAAATTAAGTTTTTTGATGATAACCGACTGATTTTGGACATTGACAAACCAAAAGTTGTTTATATAATTCAACATGCAACATTCGACATTTACAGTTCTTTTTTTAAATTAAAAACTTGATATTTTTAATATAGATTAGATTTTTTTATAGAAGACTATGAGTTTTTGACAGAAAAGGATGACATAATTAAAATAAATGTACTTTTGTTCTTTCATCCTTTTTGACATTTCACAGGCGGCTAGATTTTCATATGAACACCCCCTATATACGTAGTATTAAAATAAGAATAACTGAAAACCAATCGACATAATCAAAATAAATAATAAATCTTAAATTGCGTAGCTTTTTTACAAAACACATGCGATTGATTGCTTTTATTGCAACAAAGAACACCGACATGTTAGAATGCAGACACCAGACTTGTTAGAAATTACAGACAAAACAAATGATGGTTGAAACTATTATGGCCGCCCTGATGACGGTCATGATGGTTTTTAATGTCATTTCAATTTTGACAATCAAAACATGTCAGGAATTATTGACGTTTAGCTAAAGTAACTCGATATAAGTTACGTGACACAAACAAAAGGTGGATTTTCCATCGTTTTGACATGATCTTGACCGTTGTATGAGCAGATTTTCAAGCATCCGTCAATCAAAAGAACAACATCGGAAAAACTTTGACCATGGAGGTAGGACTGGAGTTGGCGCACAAATATCGACATTTCCCTAAAATTGGCGTTTTTTGACAGAAATTTGGCCGTGTTTGTGTGAAGATTTGCGATTTCGAATCGTTTGACATTTTTGTGTGACCCACTGCTAGAAAGGGTGGCCAAAACTATGAAATTCTCGATATGCAATACACTTGCTGGTTAATTTTGAAAAAAATTTAACCAATCACAAGTTTGCATTTAGTCAAAGTTAAAAACATGGCAAGTCTAAAATAATTGTATGTGGAGAAGGCAGACATTTTAAGCAGACTTTGTACCAAAATTTGGATATTTTCATTACATTACACTAGAAGTTGATTTTCCTTAAAAATGCTTGGAATTTGGCTACGTTTACGGCGACTTTCACCCTTGCTACGCCTAACTTGGTTTGATTGGTTGCCTGTCGTTCGGGACACCAGCACCAAGCGTGCTGGTGACGTCACTACCGATGCTCACCAATCGGGAGCGATTTGTATCGAGTATAAACCATCCTATAAGATTTCTAATATAGATTTGTTTTTTAAGGAAATTGTGTGATAGGCAGTTATAGGCAAATTTTGAAAATTAAAATGTGGCAACACATCACTCGCTCCTTTTTATGAACAAGAGGCGGGCATAATAATTTAATTTTAACACGTACTAACCTCGGTTACTAAATTTAGCTTTCGCCTATGGGTGTTTCAGGTATCTTAGAGGTACTATAGTACTCGTAAAATAGTAGTTTAATTATAGCTTTAGCGAGGAGTTTGTTCACCTTTTGGTAACATGTGTTGAAAACTCTTAAGGCTTAAATCTTCTATGGACTATTTAGTGACACCCTAAGAATTTATTTTGAGGGAATAAATTTAATTTTATACCACAGTAAAATATAAATTTAGAAAGATAAATGGATTGTATATAAATGAACAGACGACGCAGCGCCAACGCGTTTTCAAGTTCAATGACTAATATTTCGTAAAATTAGCTTGTTATTGGCGCCAATTTTACTCTACATTCAGCTTAATTATGTCAAATGGAAAGATTTGCCGGGAATTATTGAGGACAGTGCAAAGTCACGTAGATAAAATTTAACTTTAAAATTCCCGTCGGCCAAAACAAGCCATCATTCATCCAAATTAAGGCTTTTCGAGGGCATAGACTTTTAATATGTCAAGGCCAAAGTAAAATTGAATGTTAATGGAAGAAGTCCTATAATGAAGATTTTAAATACAGAAAGCTTAATGTACAAAAAAAGTGTAAAAATAATGTGATTCAAAGATGGCAAAAGAAAGATTCAGATCAGACTTGTTTGTTTGACAAATCTTCGGGACAGACTTGAAACATAATAAAAAACAAAAGAAAGCTCTAAGATGAATGAAAACTTTCTTAAATTTATATAGAGAGAATAGTACAAACAATAATGTTAATAAAGAGCTATGACCAAAAGACAGTTTTAAAAATATTTTTAATAATGTAGTGTTGCCAGTTCCACTTGAAAGTAGAACATCATACGAATTTTGGAACGACCATTCTGAGACCATTCTTTTATACAGGCTACTACTTGAGCAATTTATGTAATGTTACATTTGTTAAAAAAATTAGAAAATTGTTGTGAATGAAAATTTCTTGAGTGTTCAAGAGCGAAAAATCATTTACCATAGAACAGAATGACTTGCACTTTCGTATCCCAATTCTCCTGTAATCTGTTCTGTATAGTACTTAAAAAAAAATAAAAATAAATTTTGCAGATTAGGACTTTTAATGACCCAAACAAGAACGCGAAAGTGCATTCTTTCTTTGATACTCTAGAAGTCAAAAATCTAAGATTCCAAACTCATTTTCGAACTAGTTTTTAGAGCTAATGGACAAGAGAATGTAGGGTTAAGTTTGAGTTAGTGAACGAAATTTTTATCTTTTCCGCAGGAAACTCTAGCTTAACTTTTATTTACTTTTAACTATTACAACACGATCAAAACACAATTACTGTCTACTAACAATACGCACTGTTCGCTTGTTCACTCATTTACTACACTGCACTATCGATTCGATCCCATCTCGCGCGGCTCGCTGGTTTATATACCCGGCCTAAACACACTCTCGTACTTTCGAGAACGTAGGCGACTGTTCCCGGTTCTCGTTTATTCTAGATGGGTTCCCGGGGTCGCGGTCGCCTCTCTGCGTTGCCGCTTCGGTCTGAATCTCTGTGGACCGACAGTCGGGCGTAACTTTATAATATGTATTCAAAGGGTTGTTCTCCAAAATTCCTATAGAGTCCTGGCTTCGAGTAGAAATGGCAACGCTATAAGAACAAAAATAATTCTAAAACATTTTTCTTGGTCATAAGTTTCTCTTTTGAACTTCCATCATTTATAGTTTTCGAGATATAGAGAGCCATACTTATTTCGCTCACTGAATGCAATAGTGGCACAACTCAAAAAAGTCGAAATTCTAGACAACAAAATGTCCGAACTAGAAATTCCAACCTCTACTTTAGAACAAAACTGGCATAAAATTATTTCCTTCTATGATCGTATTATCCATAATTCATTTTCAAGTCAAAACAGTGTCCTATTTATAACCCAAATCTTAATTATTGATTTTCTCAAAACTACGTTTTTTGAGTTGCGCCACTATTGCATTCAGTGAGCGATTTGACCATCCAGACATTGAACTGAAAAATGCATAAATTAGAAAAACAAAAACAGAAAAATGTAGAAGGAGAGTTGTTCCAAATTGCAAACTTGGGTGTCATTAAGTGCCTTAAGGAAGTAAATAAAAAAAGAACACAAATTTGCGCATACCAGTAAAAAAAAAAGAATAAAACTCTGAAAAACAACAAAAAATAGACAAACATTTGCAGGTGAGAGATGAAAAACAATATCTAGAACAGACTTGACAATTTGAGCACTTAGAGCTCGAAAACAGAAAGATTAGATAAATCTAGAAACAACATAGGTTTAAAAAGCAAAACTTGGGAGACAATAAGTGCCTTAAAAAAAAACAGTTAAATCCTAAAATTTTGTAATGATTAAAAAAAAAGTTACCACTAAAACGGAACGTGCAGGGAAAAAAATGTCATAAAAAAAGGATTTTTAACGTTAAAGCTTCACGAAAGTTCATGTTCTAGACACTTTTACGTTAATATTTTAGGTTCTATATTCCTAAAATAAGTAGAAAAAAAAACATTTTATCATTACAATTAGGTAGGTTTAATTTTCAACTACCTTGTTCTGCATGAATTACTTGAATTTCAAGTAATTCTAGACTAATTCAAGATTCCAACTAATTCATAGATTTCAACTAATTCAAGACATTTCTAACCCAAAAGCACTCAAAAATTTAGAAAATTTATCAAATTTGAAGCAAATATTTTGTTATAAAAGAAACAAATTTATTACAAACACATATTAGAAACATAATAAAAAATCGATGATAATAATTGCTTTTTTTTTATTTGCATTTGAAATATACCAAACATTTTAAAATATTTTATCCACTTTTGGGCAAAATTTAGTCAAAACTGTATTTTGTAGATTTTCACTACAATAAAAATCGTCTCCCAAGCACTTTTTAGTAAAAAATAGCATTTTTTGATTTTTCACTTCTAAAATTACTCGAAATATTTGGTTGACTTTTCTAGTCAGATAGGCCGAATAACACCTCATTTTCAGTTGCTTTTGACTGAAAAATTCAACGGTGAATTAAGAATTTACGTATTTGCCTTTTTTTTTACTGAAAAATGGCAAAATATTTGGAAAATTTCTGTATATTTAGACACAATTTTGTCAAAACTGTAATATGGGGATTCCCACTACAAAAAAATCTACTCTTATAATTTTTTTAGCAAAATATAGCTTTTTTGAGTTTTCACACCTAAAATTAATCGAAAAAACTTAGACCGAGCATCACCTCATTTTCAGCTGCTTTTGACTCAGAAATTCAATGGTGCTTTCAGAATTTATGTACCTGCCTTTTTCACTGGAAAATACCAAACATTTTGAGAACTTTAACTACGTTTGAGGCAAAATTTAGCCATAACTGTATTTTGGAAATTTCCACTATAAGAAAAATTTAAAAATAGCATTTGTGAGTTTTTACAACCAAAATTAGTTGAAAAACTGTTTTGCTTTTCTAGTCAGATAGGCCGAGTAACACCTCATTTTCAGCTGCTTTCTACTCCGAAATTCAATGGTAAATTAAGATTGTATGTATCTGCATATTTTTAACAAAAAATGGCGAACATTTTTGAAATACATTTAGGGCAGAATTTGATCAAAACGGTATTTTAAGAATTTTCACCTCAAGAAAAATCTCTTCATGTACAATTTTTAGTAAAAAATTGCACTTTTTGATTTTTTACTTCTAAAATTACTCAAAATATTTGGTTTGCTTTCCTAGTCAGATAGGCCAAATAACACCTCATTTTTAATTGCTTTTGACTGAAGAATTCAGGTTAGGTGAATTCATAATTTACGCATTTGTTTTTTTTTACTGAAAAATGGCAAAATATTTGGAAAATTTTTCTACATTTTAGACACAATTTTGTCAAAACTGTAGTATGGGGATTTCCACTACAAAAAAAAATCTGCTCTTATATTTTTTTTTAGCAAAATATAGCATTTTTGAGTTTTCACATCTAAAATTAATCGAAAAAACTTAGACCGAACATCACCTCATTTTCAGCTGCTTTTGCCTCAAAAATTCAATGGTGCTTTCAGAATTTTTGTACCTGCCTTTTTCACTATAAAATAGCAAACATTTTGAGAATTTTATCTACGTTTGAGGCAAAATTTAGCCATAACTGTATTTTGGAAATTTCCACTATAAGAAAAATTTAAAAATAGCATTTTTGAGTTTTTACAACCAAAATTAGTCAAAAAACTGTTTTGCCTTTCTAGTCAGATAGGCCCAGTAACACCTCATTTTCAGCTGCTCTCTACTCAGAAATTCAATAGTAAATTCAAATTGTATGTATCTGCACATTTTTAACAAAAAATGGCGAAAATTTTTGAAATACATTTAGGGCAGAATTTGATCAAAAAGGTATTTTGAGAATTTTCACCTCTAGAAAAATCTCCTCATATACAATTTTTAGTAAAAAATTGCATTTTTTTATTTTTTACTTCTAAAATTACTCAAAATATTTGGTTTGCTTTCCTAGTTAGATAGGCCGAATAACACCTCATTTTTAATTGCTTTTGACTGAAAAATTCAGGTTAGGTAAATTCCTAATTTACGTATTTGCTTTTTTTTACTGAAAAATGGCAAAATATTTGGAAAGTTTCTCTACATTTTAGGCACCACTTTGTTAAAACTGTAATATGGGGATTTCTACTACAAGAAAGAAATATGCTCTTATAAATTTTTTAGCCAAATATAGCATTTTTGAGTTTTCACATCTAAAATTAGTCGAAAAAAACTTTTTTGCTTTTCTAGTAAGACAGGTCGAGCAACACCTCATTTTCAGCTGGTTTTGACTCAGAAATTCAATGATGCTTTCAGAATTTATATATCTGCCTTTTTCACTGGAAAATAGCAAACATTTTAAGAATTTTATCTACGTTTAAAGCAAAATTTAGCCATAATAATTGTATTTTGGAAACTTCCACTATAAGAAAAATTTGCTCCTAAAAACTTTTTAGTAAAAATAGCATTTTTGAGTTTTCACATCCAAAATTAATAGAAAAACTGTTTTGCATTTTTAGTCAGATAGGCCGAGTAACACCTCATTTTCAGCTGCAGAATGTATGTATTTGCATTTTTTAAAAAAAAAATACGAACATTTTTGAAATGCATTTATGGCAGAATTTGTTCAAAACTGTAATATGGGGATTTCCACTACAAGAACAATCTGCTCTTATAAATTGTTTAGCACAATATAGCATTTCTGAGTTTTCACACCTAAAATTAGTCGAAAACAACTTTTTTGCTTTTCCAGTAAGGTAGGCCGAGCATTTTCAGTGGCTTTTGACAGAAATTCAATGGTGCTTTTAGAACTTATGTATGTGCCTTTTTCACTGGAAAATAGCAAACATTTTGAGAATTTTATCTGCGTTTGAAGCAAAATTTAGCCATAACTGTATTTTGGAAATTTCTACTATAAGAAAAATTTTCTACTAAACACTTTTAAGTAAAAAATAGCATTTTTGTGTTTTCACATCCAAAATTGGTAGAAAAAGTGTTTTGCTTTTCTAGTCAGATATGCCGAGTAACACCTCATTTTCAGTTGCTTTTGAGTGAAAAATGCCTTGTTTTACTAAAAAATGGCAAAATATTTGGAAAATTTCTCTACATTTTAGGCACAATTTTGTTAAAACTGTAATACGGGGATTTCTAGTACAAGAAAAATCTTGTTTACAAATGTTTTAGCAAAATATACCATTTTTGAGAATTTTAAGAATTTTATCTACGTTTGAGGCAAAATTTAGCCATAACTGTATTTTGGAAATTTCTACTATAAGAAGGATTTTCTCCTAAATACTTTTTGGTAAAAAATAGAATTTTTGAGTTTTCACATCCAAAATTAGTCGAAAAAGCCTGTTTTGATTTTCTAATCAGATAGGATGAGTAACACCTCATTTTCAGCGGCTTTCTACTCAGAAATTCAATGGTAATGTCATATTGTATGTATCTGCATTTTTTAATAAAAATTGGCGAAAATTTTAGAAATACATTTTAGACAAAATTTGGTTAAAACGATATTTTGAGAATCTTCACTACAAAAAAACCAAAATAGCATTTTTTTATTTTTACTTCTAAAATTACTTGTAATATTTGGTTTGTTTTTCTAGTCAGATAAGCCAAATAACATCTAATTTTGAGTTGCGTTTGACTCAAAAATTCAATGGTGAATTCAAAATTTATGTATTTGCGTTTTTTTTTACTGAAAAAGGGCAAAATATTTGGAAAATTCCTCTACATTTTAGACACAATTTTGTCAAAACTGTAATATGGGCATTTTCACTACAAGAAAAATCTGCTCTTATAATTTTTTTAACAAAATATAGCGTTTTTGAGTTTTCACATCTCAAATTAGCCGAAAAAAACCTTTTTGGCTTTTCCAGTAAGATAGGCCAACGAACACCTCATTTTCAGCTGCTTTTGACTCAGAAATTCATTTGTACTTTCAGAACTTATGAATCTGCCTTTTTCACTGGAAAATAGCAAACATTTTGAGAATTTTATCTACGCTTATCTTTTTATACGTTTTATTTTCTTTTCTAGTCAGATAGGCCGAGTAAAATCTCATTTTCAGCTGCTTTCTTCTCAGAAATTCTATAGTAAATTCAGATTGTGTGTATTTGCATTTTTTATCAAAAAATTTTTTTAAGTACATTGGCAGAATATATGGCAAAAATACTACGAGGCAGAATTTGGTCAAAGCGAGGTGGAAAAATCTTCTCATATACAAAAAAAAAAATTGAAATTTAGACAAGGAGACACTTGGTAGATTCTACTATATTTGGGTGTGTAATTTTTGGATAACTTGAGAAATTTTTTAAATTAATAAAAAGATTATTTTTAGATCTTAAAAGGGTCTTTTGTTTTACATTTTTTTGTTTTACAATACCATAATTGATCTCTTACGATATTTTGGAGATCCTAATGGTGAGGCCTGAATGTGAACCACCCTGTACATATTTTTATTTCAGAAAAAGTTTAGCATAACACTAAAAAGAGTTAGAAAGAAATACGTAGATTAAAAAAGATTTGTCAGTTTCATGATGACACTAGAAAAAGTGGTGGATGACTTCAAATCTCTTAAAAGAATCATTATTGCTAAATAGTTGATAGTTTAATCACTTGCACGTTAAATAAGGGATAAGTCGTACAATAACAAAAATATTGTTAAAGATCATTTCCAACTATAAATAATGCAAATAAAAAGCACAATCATATTAGCAAAGCTGGCTCCTCACTTTAAATAGCATTAATTCCTTGAGTGGCAATCATAATAATTAATATTTGATGAGAAAAACGGGTTTTTGTGCAATTTGTGTTTTGATGAGCAGTCAGAATGTTATGACAATATCTTTATCATTGAGATGTCCTTTAAATATTTATTCTCTAATAAACTTTAATATTTAAAAACAATTTCTTATACCTATCTCTTTCGGTACATGTTAAAAAGATACGATAAAAATATCAAAGTCAGATTTCCTTCACCTGCTTGATCTCAATTGTAGGTGAATGGTTTATAGTAGCTAAACTTATAATATAGTTATTACAAAGTAGGTATGATGGCTTTGATTGTGTGACGTATAGCGTGACTTCATTGTGACGTCCTTATCTGCGCAGCTGAAGCGTGGCCAATATAGTCGAAAAGCCATTTGCAGACCTATATGGAAAAGTAAATAAAATATTGGCATTCATTTAGATAATTTAAACTTTTGGTATTTGCGATGTCATCAATGCAAAATATGGAAGGGGCCAGCTACATCTCGATTATTTGGTTCGGACTAGATGTCATTCATATCTTTGGGTCAGTTTACTTGTGCCCCCCGATTAGGGTATAGTGATATACATAGTGAAGTGAGGAAGCTGCACTTCTTGCAATGCCAAGGTAATTACAAGGCAATATTTCTTTGAAACTTAATTAGTTACCAATAAAATGAAAAAACTGTTCGATAACGTAACAACCGGACTGACTGAACAGTGGACAGAAGTCGACCAAACATGTGTGTGTGGTAGTCGTAAGTGTGATTTACATTGAAACTGCATGAACCGGTCGCGTGATAAGAGAGACCGAGCTATTTTAAAACTGGAGAGCCAGTTTTATTTTGATGCACAGATGAGGTACGCATATGATGATATAAGCGTAGAACGTATGTATAGTAGATAGGAGACACACCGACAGTCAGGGACGTAGATAATGGACGCTATATGTCAGCAGCCTAGAAAATGATCGACCTTTATGAATATTTTTAGGCCTGTGAAGGTTCAGAGCCGTGTAACTTAAAATAAGCAAGAAGGAAGACAGTCATGGACGTAGCACGTGGGGGGGGGGGGGGGTATTTAGTGCAGCAACAGTTTTGTGGACTTTTCTGTACCCAGTAGGTAATACTATCAATTTAAAGGATTTTCCACTCAGATAAAACTTTCTCGTCTTTGCACGGAACTTCTGTTTTTTTAAACATATAAAGTAGTATTTTCTTTTAAGACAATTGTACTTAATTATGCACAAACCTACCAATCCGCCGATTGTAAATTTCCAGTAAATCGTAATGCGAGATATTTTATGCCCTTTTAGTAGACAATGTAAAAATTGGTGTTCCTTCACAGACAACATGAGACACCATAAGTTTTACCAAAAATTTATGTAATTTTTAAGTTGGTAGTTTTCTGCAAATGTAAGAATTCTTTCAAAAAGAAAGGAAAATAACTTATTGCACAAATAGTAAGTAGACTTTATTTGCTAAAAACAATTTAAACAAAAGAATAATATTCCAGGGCATCTAGGCATTACGTATTATCTTCAATATCGAAATCAATACTATTTTCACTAAACCCATCAATATCTTCTTCCAATCTTGCATCCCTATTCAAATTTGAATAAAAGTCTGAGATGCATAATTTCCTGAAAGTTTTTCATTTTTTCTTGCGCAATACTTAGCTATTGGACCAAAGTAAAACAAGTTCTTGAAAAAAACTGGCATCTTTTCCAGGATTCCTCCGATTTGGACTGTTGGAGTGGTGGAGCTGAATGTGAAAGTGGAGTTGAATGGTTCAATTATGAAACCATCTTATTTCTTTACTTTTTTCTGTAGACAGTGGTTTTCTATTAACTGTTATTTTTTCAATTTACTGAATAAAAAGAATCATCTTTTTTCCTCTCAGTAACAACAAAAGGTTTCGTTGGGTTATACCCAGAATATAAGAACTTTAGAATTATGTCGACCAAGTTCGGAGATGAACGCAAACAAAAAGGGCTTTAATAAAAGGGTTAACTTTATGTTTCTGTTCTGTCCCCCCGCACTCCATAACACAAGATGATGAACGTTGAGGAAAATATTTTTTTTAATATGTCTTAAAAGACACGAAAGTTAGGCATTCGAATTCTTGATTATCTTTAGCAAATTGAAAATCCTCCCTCCTTAACCTTTGCGCATTTTCCGCTAGTTCTAAGGGTCAGTTGTGATTTTAAAGAGCTTGTTCCTCTTTCTGTGGATCTCGTTCATTTTTTGAAGGGTAAACTCTTCTTATTCTTCTAGTGGTGCCTTATTCTCTACGAACGTTGGCGATTATCATGGCTATTCTTATTCTATCAGCTACCTGGCTAAATAATTGTAAAGATGTCATCCCAAACAACTGGCGCAGGTTTTGCAGCCATGAATTCCTTCTCATACCTCGTCCTCTCCTACCGTCGACCTTTCCCTGCAGAATAAGCTGCAGTAGTTATTACTCAATTTTTCTTCACTGTGAATGTCACTTCTTTCGTTTTACCCATTCTTCCAAGTACTTCTTCGTTAGTTCCATGCTCGATCCATGAGATGCGCAGAGTTCTCCGATATATCCACATTTCGAACGCTTCGAGCTTCCCCATCAAGGCTTCTGTCATGGTCCACGACTCAACGCCGTACAAAAGGACCGGAAGGATGGAACATCTGACCATTCTTATATTATTTTCAGTGTAGGCTGAGGTTTCTGTTGACAAAAAATGTTTTCATTCAATTGAATACAGTTCTTGCCTTCTCGATTCTGCATCTTACTTCTACAGATTGATCCCAGTCTGCATTTCTCCATTGATCCCAAGTAAGTGTATCTCTCGACTCGTTCTATAGTTTCTTGATTTAAAGTCAAAGCCATAGGAATCTGGGGGTTTTTGCTGATGGTCATATATTTTATCTTGGAGGTGTTCAGGCTAAGTCCATACTCCTCGCTCGTTGTATTAATTTTCTCCAAAAGAGTTTGGAGATCCTCCAGGCTACTTGCGAGGATAACAGTATCATCTGGCTATCTAATGTTGTTTATGTTTTCGCCGTTTATTTTAATCCCTTCAGGAGAATTTTTCAGTGTCTCTTGAAATATCTTTTCAGAGTAGATGTTAAATAGGTCGGCGAGAGAACACCTCCTCTGTTTTGTTGCCGGCTATGTTCACGTAAACTGACTGGTTTTGGAATTTTTGTAGGGGTTCTTCTGTGGTTGCCACTATTTCTTCCAATCCGGTTTGTAGTTCTTCTGTTACTTTCTGTTTAACTGCGTCTTCCCTGAGCCTTCGAAAATCTATTTTGTTGCTTTGCTGGGTTTTCGTTGTTCTTTTTAGCATTCCAAATTTACAAATCAGTGGATTGTGGTCTGACGCAACGCCTGCTCCTGGGTATGCTTTAACGGCTTTGATAGCATTGCGGAATCTTTTGGAGACGGTTATATAGTCTTGAAAGAAGGTGTTACTAATTATCATTTGATGTTCTTTGCAGAATTGAAGAAGTAAATTTCCTCTGTCGTTTTCAGTCCTAGGCCATAATCGCCTACTAAATTTTCTTCTTTCCCTTTTCCAATCTTAGCGTTAAATTCGCCAATTATCACTGTGATCTCGTCGCTCTTTTTTAGTTTAATGAACGAGTTTAGTTGTTAGTAGAATTCTATAATTTGCTCTTCCTTATCGGCTGTAGGGCGTAGACCTGTATTATGTTTATATCCATTGGACTTGCTTTTAGTTATAAGAGTAGCATTCTGTCGTTGTAGGGTATAACATTTTTGACTGAGGCGTTGATTTCTTTTGCGACCACCATTCCTATTCCGTTTCTGTGAGTGGGGTTTTTGTTTCCAGATTAATACAATATGTGCTCTTGGATTTGGCATGGTTTCGGTGATTTTCATGATTTTAACGTCTAATCTTATAATTTCTTTGACGACATTGTGAATTTTGCCGCCAGTATATAAGCTTTGCACGTTCCATGTGCCGATTTTGAAGCATCCGGTGATTCTTCGCACCCTCTGCCCATCGAAGGGCTGCTAGTGTATTAGGGTACTAGGATTCCACTAGGGTAACCTCTAGTAGAAGCAGTTCAGCTTCTGTTTGTTCCTGTCGATAGTGCGATTTGTCTTTCGAAATCTAAAATTTGCTCGATAAACTTTAATAATTTTTTCTTCATTTAATTTATTGTATCCGCCTTAAGGTATTCCTCTTTGGTTGGTTATTGGAGCAGCTCCACAAAACTTCTTAAGGGCTGTATTTACTATGAAAGACGTAATTTCCAAATCTTTACATACTATTCCTGCAGACAATTATGTTCCCTATTTTATATTGTCACGCAAAAAAAAATGAAATGTAATTATTATATACATATAATAATAGGTCTGTTTCCCGAAGAGTCTAAACTCTATTTTAAAACAAAAACTAGACGGATTTGGGGTGAGGATGTAGAGAATAACTTGTGATTTAGTATGGCCTTATAAGTAACCAAAATTTTAGTTTACCATGTCACCGAAAAAGTGTTGTTTATTATTGCAATTTAGCAAATGGGAATTGTAAAAATAAACTGCTCAACTTAAAGTTCGGCACAAGCAATTTTTCGTGTCATTTTCAATCAGCTGTAGCTTTTTAAGCCATGAATTCTTTTAAATACAATTTGCACGGTCTGAAACCTCATTTCCTCTAGATTAAGAAAGCGGATAATTTTGAAAAAAAAAACGACACTATCTTTATTATATAGGGTGTGAAACAAAGTGATGCAGCAAAAATTGCAAAACTTTAATGTTCTGCCATTTCGCAATAAGCTTCTTTTTCCTTATTGTTTTTAGGTAAGGAGTAAGCCAACATCTATATCTCGGGACCTTATCGCCAGATTTTTTATTAAAGCACTCTGAATTTTTATACAGAGCGAAACGTAAAATGTGTAAAATTCTTGTTGGTCATATTTGTAAAACGTCGTAGTTTGAAAACTTGGCAAAAAATTTTAATGTGTTTTCCTTCATTTCTTGACATATGGTGTACGGATTGTTACCCATTCAAGAAATTTAAAGATAAGTGTCGTTTTTTCTAGTAAACTAGCATTCAAGAAATATGATACCATTATTGTTAATGCTCGTGACTTCTTATAATAGCAATATTAAATAAAATAACCTTTCTAGATGCAAAGGGAAATTGAGTGTTGCCGTCGCAGATACCCAAAATCAATATCTCTAGACGTTTTCGTAATTTTTTGTTTTTAAGGCATTAGAACTTATACAGAGTGAATCAAAATATTCTTGAAATTTCGGATAGATTTTTTTTTTAAATCGGCGTAATTCGCTGACAAGTTGACGGATTATTATTTTTATCCCCTTGGATCGACAGCATTTTCTACAAATTGTTTCTCACCAAGGGAGTTTTCCAAAAGTGATAGCTGAATTACAGTTACGGACTTAAAAAAATAAGTATACGGCGTGAGTCATAATGGGTGGTCGAAAATTAAATCTCATATTCTTTGGTCGATTTTAAGGGGGGTCTGTCATACAAATGTATTACTTATCGAGCTTCGTTAAAAAGTTACAGGGTGTTGAAATTAGAATTTCAAATGCATATGTTTTGATTATTCCGAAAGCGTAGGAGATATTTTATTGAAATTTTGACTGCTACAGAAGGCAAACATTTTGCAATAAAAAATTATTTTTATTTCCGGAAGTGGCGCGCTTACCAGCACGTCGGTTTACATTATTTGAAAAAAAAGTAACACGTTACTGATTTTTCGAAACATAAATCTTAATTTTTTAATACTCATTCTACTATAAACGAAAGAGCCCCTTTCGGGTTTTTTAGTACGTCGCACCGTTTTCGAGTAAATAAATAAAAACCATTGTAATGCATGCAAGTACGGTCTCGAAAAATTAAATTTTGATGAAAAATTTAAAATATTCGATTAATTATAGCTTGAATTATGTTGCAAACCAATAGTATTTTAATGGGCATTCAAAAACTACTAGTAAATTAAACATTCAAAAGTTTATTTTTTCGAAAAACCCGTGACGTTTTATTTTTTTTGAATTAAAATTTCGACGTGCTGTTACGCGCCACTGGCGGAAATAAAATTTCTTTTTATTGCAAAATGTGCGCCTTCCGAAGCAGGCAAAATATACAAAATTTCAATAAAATATCTCTTATGTTTTTGGAATAATCGATACATATAAACTTTGAAATTATAATTTCAACACCCTGTAACTTTTTAACGAAGCTCAATAGGTAACAAAGTTGTATGACAGACCCCCCTTAAAAACGACAAAAAAAATGAGATTTCATTTTCGGCCACCCCGTACATGACTCGCCCCGTATACTTATTTGTCAAGTCCGTACCTGTAATTCAGTAACCACTTTTGGAAGATTCTTTTGGTGAGAAATAATCTGCAGATCATGCTGTCGATTCAAAGAATAATAACGATAATCCGTCCACTTGTCCGCGAATTACGACGATTTGAAAAAACTGCTAACGAAATTTTCAAGAATATTTTGATTCCCTCTGTATAAGTTCCAATGCCTTGAAAACAAAAAATGACAAAAACGTCTAGAGATATTGATGTTGGCTATCTGCGACGGCATCACTTAATTTCTCTTTACCTCTAGAAAGATTTATTTATTTAATATTGCTATTATAAGTCACGAGCATTAACAATAATGGTATCATATTTTTTTAATGCTAGTTTACTAGAAAAAAACGTTACTTATGTTTAAATTTTTTGAATGGGTAACAATCCGCACATGATATGTGAATAAGTGATGAAAAACACATTAAGATTCCTTGCCAGGTTTTCAAACTACGACGTTTTACAAATGTCAGCAACAAAAATTTCACACATTTTACGTTTCGCTCTGTATAAAAATTCAGACTGCTTTAATAAAAAAGGTCCCGAAATATGGATGTTGACTTACTCCTTACCTGAACACGATAAAGAAAAAAAAGTTTATTGCGAAATGGCAGAGCATCAAAATTTTGCAATTTTTGCACCACTTTGTTTGACACCCTATATAATAAAGATAATGTCGTTTTTTTTTTCAAAATTATCCGCTTCTTTAATCTAGAGGAAATGAGGTTTCAGGCTATGCAAATTGCATTTATAACAATTCATTGCTTAAAATGTTACAGCTGATTGAAAATGACACGAAAAATAGCTTGTGCCGAACTTTACATTGAGCAGTTTATTTGGTGTACAAACTTTACTGAATTTTTTGCGGTTTGGATACCGAAGCTTATGTTATTTCCCTCGAAGGATCCTAATCTGATTTTAAAAAAAAAGAATTTTTTCTATTTTTTAACTTCTATTTTCTTTGACCTTAAAGGTAACCTATTCTAGCAAATTTGAACGCAGAAATAACGTAAACAGAATGCACTGTAGATCTTACCAATATTTTAGGCAGGCCAGGACTGATTGCGACTCAAGTATCGGGTAGACCTTATGGGTGCAAAAAGGCTTATGGGTACCGCCCTTCTTTGTACTTTGAGAACGAAACCTGGCTGTAGGCTTCGGTGATCGTTCATCTCTGCGTCGTAAGGATGCTCGTTCTCTACCCCTATACACCAATTCCCCAAAAATGACCCTTCTCGCGAGTCCCCAGGCTACCCACTGCTTTCGCGGGTCCACAAAATTAGACTCCCTTGGTGAGCCCCCCGATCAAGACTTCTTTTTCTACTTTTAAACAGTGGGCTGCTACCTGATGGTGGTCGTTCGTCCTTCCGGCGTAATGTCGACCTCCAACCAGCCCCAACCCGGCTTCCCCCACTGACTCCTCGTGACTCCTCCCAAAACCGAACCTTCCATTCCTTTCATACATTCGCTTTTTAGGAAATTGCTCCACTTTAGCGGCTAGAAAATTGATTGATTTGAAAATCATTTGATTTTAAGAACCTAAATCTTTCACATTCTTTTTTCTTAATTTCCATAAGTAGATGTTCAGGTCACTTCAAAGAACATTTAAAATTATAATCCAGAAATTCTTTTGGTTCAACGATATTTTCTTTGTAGTTGTAGTAAGTTTCATTGCTGTTTTTTCTTATTTTCTATTATCAGTTCTAGTTTGATTTTCAAACTTTCGTTTGCATCCTTTCCGGGGTCTCCCAATAATGTTATCTCTGTTTCTCTCAATTGAGGTATTATCTGTTGTTTGAGTGAACTTAACCATAAACATCCAGCCATAAACTTTTTAAAAATCGTAGAATCACCCTAGTAAAGTTGTAGCCTGTAGTTCAGACAATGATGAAAGTAATTTATATAAATATCAGTCATTAGTTGTAAGGTGTAAAATTCTTATCCATTAAAACACGCGTAAAGTGTATGGCTGGTTTAAGAACATATGGCATTCAAGAAGCCTTAGCTTACAACTCGACTATCTTCACTCACTGAAAAAGCCTTGATGAAGATCCAATAAAGGATCGAAACGTTGATAATTTCGAAAGTGTGAAGTGCATTTTTCCAGTCCTACACCCGCAATACTTTCTACATCCTATAGAATGTTTTACTATTCGAGAGGATGAAAAAAATAAAGACTGTCTATAAGGCCCTATTTCTATCTTAATTAAGAGTGTCCAGCCAGACACTTTTATTTTTGGAGTTCCAAAATTATACATATACAGATCGAGTAGGAATAGTTCTCAAGAAAGGGATGTTCTCATACACACTCACATAATGCTTCGCCGTCTGAGGGGTTAAAAAAAATAAAAAATTTATTAAAAACTCTAAATAAGATATTATCGCAACTCAAGGCCTCCTGGACACTTTTAATGTTCGCGTTCCAAAACTAAACATCTATAGTTCCATTTAGGGAGGATTAAGGAATGTTTCAGTGTACACCTCATAGAATTCTTCACCATCTGAGGGGTTGAAAAAAAATAAAAAACTATAAATAAGATGCTAGTATTATTGGAATTCAGAGCGTCCTGGACACTTTTAGTGTCCGCGTTCCAAAACCAAACATCTATAGTTCCATTAGGGCAAGATTAAGGGACGTTTTAGTTTTTTTTGTGCAAAAATTATGAATCCTACTAGTTTTGGCCAGAAGCAATAAAATTTCGAAAAAACATCAAGGTATTAGGGGTTTAATAATTAATTGATTCAGACGACCAAATAAAAAGTTCTTTTAGTTTTTGTAAAAAGACACTAAAGAACTACTTCTTGACCGAGGCGGGTGGATGCTGTTTGGCCGTTAAGATAAAACATAAAACAGGAGTTTCACTTTGAAGCAAGTGCTCAAAATCCATCGTATCGTTCGCTAGATATTACAAAAAATATATTTTTTTCTAAGTACTTTGACCATCAATAGCAACGGAACCAAAAATTTCTTAATCAAAGTTTTCATCAAATCGTTTTCTTTTGAACCTGAGAATGTTGCAGTACCCCTTAAGCACGTGATCTTTTTGATCACGTGCTTACAGGATACCGTTAGACCTGTTAGAAGTTCGGGATGTTCATTAGAAAACGTTATCTAGAACGCTACGAATTTTTGACAGAAAAGGATGAAATAATTAAAGTAAATGGATTTTTGTTCTATCATTCTCTTCTTTTGAGATTTCACAGCTAACTAGTTGACGTGTTTTCAAAGAACTAGGTGCATGATAATTAACCCAAAATACTAAATATGGCGATATTTAGCGAACTATAAAAAAAATCCTTCTTAAGCATTTCTTTGCTCTTTTTCTCAACACTTCTGTAGCAGAAAGCAACGCCTATAGAAAGCTAACGATCAATCATTTGAATTTCTTTTCATCGTCAACTGATGATTGACATTTGCATATACGTATGTAGGCACATACCTCGAGTTATCTTATGAGGCATAGAGTATAAATGGAAAAACGATAACTGCCTACCAGCACAGGAATTTAGCCTTTTCAAATTCTCCTCGTTCGAGCGTGACGTTATGCGATTACCAGCGATTTTATCGTCTAGACATCGGATCTTTAAACTAGGACGACTTTTCATGCATATCTATTCAAACATTTATGAATAAACCTTTGCTGTAATCTTTAGATTCCAAAAACTGTTGGTATTTACTCCAATACTCCGCCGAATTGCCCTGAATGGGCACTTTCTTTACATTTTTACTCAAGCCCAGATAAAGGCCCAGATTTCGCTGCTGGGTCTTGGGACATAAATATGCCCACGTTCATGAATGAAAGTAGGCAGAACAATTTTTCCTGCCCTGCTCTGATAGTGACAAACAACGGTACGCTAGACGATGGTGGGCATGAATGCGAACTCACCCATTTGGAAATTTAATTAATACCATTTATCGTTACAGGACAACACGCACCATTGTGTGCCTACCTGTTTTATCGCGACTGGAATAACTCATGTCATCCGATAACGTCCACAAGAACACCATTTGTTCTATTAAATTAGGAGGGTATCAGATTCGCGAAAGTTCTGTGCGTAACGACAAGTTTGTTCCCCCTGTAAGTGCCGCTCATCTGATCGTCTTAGTCTTTACAGGAAAATATTATCGATAGTTTGCCGGCTCGGTTTGCACTCTAGCAGAATTGATTGTGAAAACACAGATTTTTTATTTACAAGTGTTTATAAGATTACTTTGTAGTGATTATTCCCAACATACATTTTTTGGTAAAATTTGGTTGTAAATGTAAACGAATTTTCTAATTTTGTTTGCCCTTTTCGGTCTAAACTAAAATACAAAAATTCTGAACGGAAATTGATTGTAATGGAAATGCCCAAAATACCGTTTTGACAAAGTTATACTTAAAATTTTGGTAAATTTTACAAACTTGTACAAAACAAAATAAGGTGTTACTCGGCTTATCTGCCTAGAAAGACAAAAAAGTTTTTTCGACTAATTTTAGGGGTGCAACATCCAAAAAAATAATTCTTTATAGTTTTTGAAAAAATTTTGCTTGTTATTGAAATGCCCAAAGTACAGTTTTGACAAAGTTATGCTTCATATTTTGGTAAATTTTCCAAACTTTTTCATATTTTTTGGTCAGAAATGCAGATACATAAATTCTGAATGCACCATTAAATTGCTGAGTTAAAAGCAGTTGAAAATGAGGTGTTACTCGGCCTATCTGACGAAACAAACAAGTTTTTTTGACAAATTTTAGGAGTAAAAGTTAAAAAGCAGTTTTTTACTAAAAACTGTTTAGGTTTATTAGTCTTGTGGTGATAAACCCCAAAATTAATTTTTGAAAACGTTTGTTTCAAATTTAGGTACATTTTAAGAACTTTATTGTTATTTCTCGGTGGAAAATGCAGTTTCGTAAATTATGAATTCAGCATTGAATATGAGTTAAAAGTAGCTGAAAAAGAGGTGTAACTTGAATTATCTCTCTAAACACGTGGAAAAAAGTTTTTTCGACTAGTTTTAAGGCTAAAATATTACAAATTCCATTTTTTAACTAAAACGTGTTTATTATAATATTTTCAAAAAACGTGAAAACGTTTTTCTACGCTGCTGCGACACTGCCCGTCCAAACAGTGGCAACCCCGCGCACTACGTGATCTACAGGTAATTTTCCATTAGCGCGAAAGGCCTTATCAATGTAGAAAGTTTCGAAAACATCTCGAATAGTCCCGTTAAGGTCTTATCGTTGTTGTTTTGTTTCCCATATAAAAGGTCCGTTTGTTTGCTCATTTGGCCGTCAACAATCGGAATGAAAAGTGCGATTCCTGTAAAGCGGTCGAGTAAAAGCAGTCAGTGATTGACGATTTCTGTGTACGATTTCGAACAATAGTGAGTGTCGCCAGTTTGATTAGTGATTGTAGAGTGGTGATTTGCAAAATGGTTCCTAGATGTGAGTTGCACGGTAAACCATGTAATAATGTGTATAGTAAACAGTCATGTACTTACTATCTGTATGTAAATGTACCTACGATTCAGGAAAAAAACTTTTCATTAATTTCAAGATTCAAAATCTCCGGAACTATCATTAAATCACGTATGGTTCAGGATGTTAAAAAGAAAAAAAAGCAGCCTTTTTCTATCAATCGCAAAAATTGTGCTTCGTTTCTTTGAATGGCACTTTAAAATTCGTTGCTAATAATTTTTGTCTGCAGAAGTTGTAATGGTGAATGCACTGAATTCAGAATTTATGTAGCTGCATTTGTGACCGAAAAATAGCAAAAAATATCTACAATTAAAACAAATTTTTGACAAAATGCATTTTGGAGTTTACAAGAAAAATGCTTTAGTAAAGATTGCGATTTTGAATTGAGGATTTAAACCTTTACACTTCAAATTAGTAAAAAAAAACAAAAATCTCATTTTCAGCTGCTTTTGACTCAGCAATTCAGTGGTAAATTAAGAATTATTATATCACTTTTTTTTATGTCTTTTTGACTTAAAAATAGCAAAAATTTTTAAAATTTATCAACATTTGGACACAAGGTTTTGCTTCTAACATATTTTGAAAAATTTAACTGCCAGAATAATTTTAAAAAGTAAAAAAAAAATTAATTGAAACCCTTTGACTGTTCTAGTTAGATAGGCCGAGTAACACGTCATTTTCATCTTCTTTTGCCACAGAAACTCAATGGTGACTTCAGAAATCATGAACGGAATTTGTACATTTTTTATTTAAAAATAGCAAAAGTGTTGAACATTTATCAACATTTAAATACAAAATTTTGTCTCTAACGTATTTCAGAAATCTCAAATGCAAGAAAAAGGCAGGGTTATTACAACTTTTATCTCTCAATTCTCAACTTTGACCGCCTGTAACTTGAATCTTGTAACTAGAATCCTTGATACGCCTGCTTGGCTAATATTTAAGTTTTGTGCAATTTCTCGTTGTCCGACATGGGGATTTTCAACTACAGAGCCAATAGCGGCTAATTCAGTTTCTTGGTTTTCTGTAACTGGTCTCGTTTTGGCAGTCGTTTCATACTGAACACTACCAGTTTGCCTAAATTGAACCAACAGTCTTTCAAAAACCGCTCTATTCGGTCGAGTTCGGTTAGGAAACCTTTCAGCGTAAGCCCTTGATGCTAAAAGACAATTTTGCAAGCATTCTCCTAGAATGAAGATCATATCGACTCGTTCTTCTGTTGTGTAAACCAGCATTTTGATTAAAAAAAAACTCCCTGTTAACCACCAATTATAATAGTAAAAAAATATTTAACTTTAAATTAATATGTGACAACTAGAAATGACAATAAATTTTGCTTTGTGAAAGTCAGGTAACACCTGAACAGGTAAATTAGATTACTACATTCGTTTATATCAGCGCAAATTCAGAAAAAATCCATTTTTGCAAGAAAATGCAACGACCTTGCCTCGACCGATCGGAGTGAATCCAATTGTTTTTTTCCTCTTCTTGATGTCCTCTTTCACCGCCCACCATCAGAAGTTCCCTACCTAGGTGCAATATTTTCGGAGTAGACCCCTTTCCGAGGTCGATTTTTAAGCACTTTTAGAATCGCGTTTTCAATCCATTTATCTGGAACTTACCTGAACTGACCGATCGGAGTGAATCCAACTGCTTTTTCCTCTTCTTAATGTCCTCTTTCACCTTCCATGAACACAGGTTCCGTAGGTGCAATATTTTCGGAGATAGACCTCTTCGGAAGTCGATTTTTAAGCACTTTTAGAATCGCGTTTTTTGACCATTTTTAAAAAAGCCTCATTAGAGGTTAAATTCATTCCAGTTGAGTTTTTCACATTCTTAGGGGATTGCAAGCGTGCCATTCCTATTAAAACAAAAAAAAATTATTCCAATTTTTTTTCGAAAATGTCCAAGGTTATTACAACTTTTTTCTCAATTCTCAAATTTGACCGCCTATAACTTGAGAACGCCTCGACCGATCGGAGTGAATCCAACTATTTTTTTCTTTTCTTAATGTCCTCTTTCACCTCCCACCATTGAAAGTTCGTCGGTGCAATATTTTCGAGGATAGACCTCTTCGGAGATTGATTTTTAAGCACTTTTAGAATCGCGTTTTTAAACCATTTACCTGGAGGTAACCTGAACTGATCGATCGGAGTGAATCCAACTGTTTTTCCTCTTCTTGATGTCCTCTTTCATCTCTCACCATCAGAAGTTCCGTAGATGCAATATTTTCGGAGATAGACCCCTTCGGAAGTCGATTTTTAAGCACTTTTAGAATCTCGATTTTTGACAATTTTTAAAAAACCTCTTTGGAATTTAAATTAATTCGAATTGAATTTGTTACATTGTTAGTCGTGTCTTAGTTTGCAAGCGTGCCATTCCGATCAAAAACAAAAAAAAAAATTCGAAATTTTTTCGAAAAATGTTCAGAGGGGGAATTATTACGACTTTTTTCTCAATCCTCAACTTTGACCGCCTGTAATTGAGAATGCCTCGACCGATCGGAGTGAATCCAACTGTTTTTTCAATGTCCTCTTTCACCGCCCACCATCGAAAGTTTCGTAGGTGCATCATTTTCGGAGATAGACCTTGGTCCAATTCAAAAGTCGTCAAAATGAATCTTTTCAGTTGTGCGTGCGAAAAAAAGGAAGGGCGATTTTTCCCCTCGCCCCTGATCCGGATCCGCCACTGACTAATATTTAAAATTAGTCGAAAAAACCTTTTGGTTTTTCTAGTTAGGCTGAGTAACACCTCATGTTCAGCTGCTTTTGACTCAGAAAAACAATTGTGAATTTCCTTAAAAATAGCAAACATTTTAAAATTTCATCAACATTTAAATACAAAATTTTGTCATTAATGTATTTTGGAAATACCTATTAGAAGAAAACATTTCATCAAAAAATGTTTTAGTAGAAAGTTACTAATATAGTTGCTATTTCTAATATTTTACAATTAAAATTAGTCCAAATTTTCAGCTGCTTTTGACTCAGAAATTCAATGTTGTATTTTTTTGTATCTGCAAATTTTACCAAAAATTGGCGCCAAAATTTTGGAAAATCTTTTTTTTTTTTGTTTAAGGCAGAATTTGGTCAAAACTATGAATTAGTCAAACTTCCAAACCAAATTGCTTTTACAAGAAAAATCTTCTCATAAACACATTTTAGCAAAAAATAGTGTTTTTGATGTTTTACTTCTAAAACTCAGCAATTCAATGGTGAATTCAAATTTTACGTATTATTATTTTTGATAAAAAAAAAATAGGACAAAGTTTGGAAATTTGAGGCAAAATGTTGACAAAATTACTAGTAGTGCTTTGCAGATTTCCTCTAAAAGAAAAATCTTCTCGCGAACTCAGGATTTATATACCGCAATTTTGACTGAAAAAATTGAAAAAGTTTAGAAAATGTATCTAAATTTGAAGGAAATTTTTGCCAAAAATATATTCTGAGAATTACCACTACACCAAAAATATCTTTGTGGGCACATTGAGATAAAAGTCTGATTTTTTTAATATTGTACACCTAAAAATAGTCTATTTTTTTTTGCATTTCTAGATAGTTGGTGTCATCAAACTATGAACTGTTTATGAGCTAAGTTTGAATCCTATCAAACTATCGCCAAATGTCTTCAATCGTTGACAATTTTAACTCAAGTTCCGACCGACTGTTCTGTGATATAAAATACTCGACCCGATTCTTGAACTTTGGTAGCTTTTGCTTCAAACTACAAGGCGGAAAGTCTGCGATGTTAATATTTTAAGGTTTTTAGAAACTGTAGAAAAAATTACCAAAAAAATTTTCCTGATTTTTTCTTTTATAAAAATAGCTTATACATTTCTTCTGTTTTAGTGCTTCAGGAAACATTTATTTTGTTTCGTTCAGATTTGTTTTCATCACCTACTCCGCCTACATGACCATACCCACGCAAAATGTTATAATCCAATTCACATTTTGTTCTACACTAAATTTAGAAATTATCTTTTAAATGGAATCGTAAATTGCGATACAATTAATGATGGTTTTATAATACCTACGCCGGATTATGCATTGACGTAGGTGGCGCCATCAGTCTATCCATCCTCATTTTAAAGCATAAAACGTTAATTTTGTTCTATTAATAGTTGAACCAAAATTATTATTTGCCATTCCCAATTACACGTTTTACAATCAATTAATGTTACAGATTTATAAATAATGCTCAGTCGTCACATCCAGGGACGTTGAAGCAGTCACTGCTCGAAACGTTTTAAAAATTAATAAGAACAATTAAAGTTTAAGAAGTTTCATTTACTGACATTAATACCATGTTTTCTTGGGATCTATGGATCCTCTCAATTAATTAAAAATAATGCGTAATACTCATCTGATAGCTCTACTCCAAGTTCTTTCAATACTTGTAACTTTCAAGTATCCAACTATCATGCGTTCATTAACAAAAATCTCAAGCAGGCCATAGAATTAGAACAGTAGGTCTGAGATGACTTCATAAAAAAATGAAATTCGAAAATGTCATAAAATGTTCTGATTTTCATTTTTTTATGAACTTATCTCATACAATAGTTTTTGTCTTGGCTTGTTGCCATCGAGTTTTTTTATGAACACCCAATATTACCTAATGGTTGCAACACTCTAACTTTATTAGTTTCTTTTCCATAATCCTGATGATAAATTCGGAGACCTCGAAACAGTGTAAAACCGTTTTTTTTTTGGGTGTACAATATGATCATATGTAAGGTTGTAAATACGCAGTAGAGTGTGTCGCACCCTTAGAACGGAGACATAACGTGAAGTTAGGCTTGGTTTCACTTCACTATTATCTCGCTAGTGGAAGCAGCTGCCGTCGTCCGATGGCGCCACTTGCATACATACACAATGCCTTGAGCAAGAGTAGAGACCAAGTATTTTTCGAACTCGTATTTCTGTGAGGTTTTAGATATATCATACTTATGAGCTCCAATAAGACCGGTCTATGGTTCCTCTGCCTGTTAGAGAAATGAGTTTGATACTCTTCAGAACGTCGTCCCCAGACGGTATAGGTACGAATCTCGGCCATGTGTCTCTCTCTCTCTCTCTCTCTCTCTTTTTTTAACTCTCTTTCAGTTCGGTCTTCTCTCTCTCTCTCTCTCTCTCTCTCTCTCTCTCTCTTTTTTTAACATTTTTAACAGGGAGGAAACTTAAGGAATTTAGCTTCCACTTCATTAAAGAAATACATTTTAAAGATCTTCGAAAATACATATTTAGGTTCTTCAGGGACGATTAGGACCAAAATGCTTTGAAGAAAACATCTCACTTTTATTTACTTTTAACTATTACAACACGATTAAAACACAATTACTCTCTACTAACAATTCGCACCATTCGCTTGTCAGCTTATTTCGCTTATTTACTACACTGCACTAACCCTTCCATCCCATCTCGAGCGGCTCGCTGGTTTATATGTGCCGCTGAATTATATTTCCGGTCTGAACACACTCTCGTACTTTCGAGAACGGAGGCGACTGTTCCCGGTTCCCGTATATTCTAGATGGGTTCCCGGGGTCGCAGTCGGCGCTCGGCGGTGCCGCTTCGGCCCGAGTCTCTCTGGAATGACGATCGGGTGTAACATTGCCCCCCTCTTAGCTTTGATCATCCCGATCAAAGAAATCTCCACGACTGTAAGTCTTTAACTGTTTAAGATGAACCACTTTCATTTTTGCTCTAGGGATACGTTGGATCCTGTATACCACGTCGTTGATCCGTTTGATGACTGTATATGGACCCTCCCACCTTGGAGACAACTTGGTTGAACGCGAGAGCCCTTTTAAAATGGCCCATTCTGTCGCAGTTAAAATAAGATCCGGGTTACTCTAGGTCGGCATTTCGGTCCATATTTCTTCTGTAACCAATGTCTTGTGCCCTGCTCCCTGATTGGTCGAAATATGAAATCATTTGATTCCTGAATTCACGCTGCTCGTCCAACAATTGCTTTAAGATTGAGTTTGGTAACTTCTTGTTGTTCCTGGTTGCTCGACGCCTCATACTCCAATGCCCGAATTAATGCCTCATTTGCTGTAATGACGAGTCGACCTCAAATGGCATTTCATTTCACTGTCGCGAACTCCTTCGATAAACTTCTGGATTGATAGCTGGTCAAGGAAATTAGTGGGAGCCGCAGGATACGCTAATCTTGTCAAACTCTCAATGTCCGCTCCACATTCCTGTAGGTTTTCGCCTGGGTTCTGCTGCCTCATCCGTAGTTCTGTCCGATAGATTATTTCGCGATGAGCATTTGCATTGTAGCAAATTGCTTTGTAGTTACATTTTTCAGTGGTCGACAATGTAGGCATGATGTCTGCAGCCTTTTCTCTCAAAGATACTAAAAGTTCGGTAGCCTTGTTCGAATTTGACCATCCATTTTTAACTGCTGTCGCCTCAAATTGGCCTTTATAGATGCTCCAACAAGTAGTGCCGTCGAAAACTGGAGGCCTAGTAATGTTTAGTCGCTCAGCGGTTGAAGTTGGCCCACTGCGATGTGATTCCCAGATCCGCCACCGTTTTTTTAGCTCCGTCATTTTCATCTCTACTTCAGGTTTGACTTGATCCCCGTCTTGTTTGACTTGATCCACGTCTTGTTTGACTTGATCTACGTCTTGTTTGACTTCAGTCATTTTGGTTGAGATAAGTTCTTGCAACTCGCGACGATCATCCGTTAATGCTTGAAACAGAGCAGCATTTTTTCTTTGTTTCTTTATTGCAAGTTGCCTTTGTTTTTCTTGTTCCTTTTTCTCAAGTTGCCTCTGTTTTTCTTGTTCTATCAGAAAATTTCTTTGTTCCTCTTTTTCGAGCTGCTTTTATTTTTCTTGTTCTTCCAGATAATTCTTTTGATTCTCTTTGCATTCTTCAGCATTTCCATACGTGCTGCCAGTTGTTCATCCATGATTTTTGTTGTAGATCGAGTATATGTCATGTAAAAAACAACAAAGTTCTTGCACTGTCTTTACCACGCAAAATTCCACGCGCGCGACGACTCCTTTGCCGTACAGTCACAAGTTTAACGAAAATTATCCCACTTCTGACACCAGTTGTTACGGGAAACGGGTTCCAATAATTTACCGTCAATTAACGACACACTATTAATTACTTTTAACTATTACAACACGATTAAAACACAATTACTCTCTACTAACAATTCGCACTGTTTGATTGTCCGCTTATTTTGCTTATCCGTTCCCCCATATTTCGCGGGGCTCGCTGATTTATATACCCGGCCTGAACACACTCTCGTACTTTCGAGAACGGAGGCGACTGTTCCTGGGTCGTGGTTGCCGCTCGGCGTTGCCGCTTCGACCCGAATCTCTGTGGACCGACTGTCGGGCATACCAATATTCATCAGAAAGGAACTTGGAGAAAACTAGTGCAACAAAATATCGGCTTTATATGAAAAAAAAAGGACAAGCAACAGTTTTCGGTATTTAAATTACGAAAAAAGTTATTGAAAAAAACTGTATCTATATTACAACAAATGGTGAGAAAACGAAAACATAGATATTGAATATAACTAAGAATTTTAGAAAACTTTAAAACTCTACATCAGTCAGCAAGAAAATTGAAGCAAATGTGTTTGGCAAATTGTGAAATCTATCTAAGTGGTTAACAAGCAAATGCTGAATAATGAAAAAATTCCAGCTTGTTTAGCAAGGGAAATGCTAACATTTGTTGAGATGAGTTTTTCTCAAATAAACTGTTTGCTTGCTGCAAAACTTATCTAAAAAGAAGAAGAACAAACTGCTTTAATTTCATTAAAGAGAAAATTGCAGATACCTTTTACAATGAAATGTACAGAAAGAAATAAATACAAAAATCATATAGGTGTTTAGTAATGAAAAATAAGAAAGATGAGAAATAAAGATGAGAAAAATCAACATTCTTTGAAAGAAAAAAATAAAAGTAAAAGAAACGTCATCTAGATGGCTGTGAAATATTAAAAGAAAATGATGAAAGAACAAAAGTCCATTTACTTTGATTATGTCATCTTTTCTGTCAAAATCATAGCCTTCTAGATGACGTTTTCTAATGAACACTGGGTATTGAAGTTTCAATTATAATGGGATGTGATGATAAAAGATAAAATTTTTCCCAATTATGAAAACCATACAGGGTTTGTCTTTGCTTTACTCTGAATTCATGGTTAACAAACGATATCAAATCATATAAATGCGTAAAAATAGTTTTGAATTTTTATGTTGTTATAAATATTATAATGTTAATAATTTTTTTACGTGTTTGAAATATGTACCTGTCTGCTGCTATTGTTCTTCCAAATACGTTATTTTTGATTTCTTCCACTATTACATTAAGAAGTAAATTAGTATCACTTATTGATCAAGTTTATTTTGATAGTTGGTACTTGCTTGTACAAACTGATATATCTACAATACGAAAAACAGATTAAACACATACATATATTATGCCAAAAAGTGCAGGTTATTTCCAGATATTAAGAAAAAAAATGTTCTAACACTGGTTTACAAAGTAAAAATGAACTAATAAAAACAATAACAAAATTTTCAAGCTACCTGATTTTTCAAAAACTTGAAAGAAAAACTACTACTTGAAATCAAGTGAAGTCAAGTCAAGCCGCGAAAGTCAAGTCAAGCCGCGAATTCCTAGTCAATATGTCAGAAACGACTTTTGTTGCGGCCATCCCAGCTCCAGTGCAATGTTTTAAATTTAAATAAAAAAAAAATGTTTTCATTCCACATACGCCCAATTAACTTGGTATTACTCCTGTTCCAGATTATCTCCAATGTGTTCCATGGTCGACTTCGAGATGTTCTTGCCACACAACACCCCCGTCTTCGCCCACAGTCCACCGACCAGCTTCTTGAGCGACTTCGCCTCCCTGCACCTCAACCCTCAGTTGCAGAGGGCCGCCAGTTGCAGGCAAATGCAGCATTCCTTCAGCACCAACTATGCATCATCGGTCCACCGCCCTTTCAATGTGCCGAAGCGTCCTTGCCTGGTGATTCGCCCCATCGACGAGCAGCAGTGCCCCTCATCGAACGACGAAGATTCGAACAACAGTTCCACCAAGCTAAAGAAGAAAGTGGTTTTCGCGGACGATCGGGGCATGTCCTTGACTCACGTCAGAGTCATGACTGAGCCCTCGAACGTGCCCCCTCTATGGAGCATGAAGTTCTTGGCTGAGGTTACTCATGGGGTGACCGCTGAGGCGGAAGTCGCAAACGAGCCTTGGGAGGTGACGTTTCCTCAGCCTGCGTCGGACTATGTGACGTTCAGAAAGAAGCTGGACGAGCAGAAAGTGTCTTTGGAAAATGTCATCATTAAAGAGCAGGAAGATCAAGTGATTGGTACCATTAAGGTGCAAAATCTCTCGTTTCACAAGGAGGTGTTTGTGAGGAGCACATGCGATAGCTGGAAGACACACGAAGATACTTTCTGCTGCTACGTTTCAAATAACATCGGCAACGGTTCCACATATGTGGTCTTCGATACGTTTTCCTTCAAGATCAACCTCCCTCCCAAGGCGAGGAGATTGGAGTTTTGCGTCGGTTTCAAATGCGAAGGCAAAGAGTATTGGGACAATAACGATGGCAAGAACTACGTGATAATTAAAAAGGCGCTGGCGCCCATTCACAGGTCACTGTCTGATAACTCGCTGGGTACCAAGACAGATAACCAAAGGATCATGACCCAGAACAAGGGAAACGCCGTCAAATACTCGGACGCCTCACAAGCCAAGCTGGACACTTGGTCGCAATTCGCTAGTTGGAACCATCTGGAAAACTCCGCTCCTTATTGGTAGAGCGCGGTACTGATCGGGACGCCACAAGACTGAGGACTGCCACAAGAAGTAAGTAATATCTCTGCCAGAATTAATACTGTAAATCATTAGTGATTAAAGATAAAGGCCGAGCCATATATTGATATTTTGGCCTTCAAGAGTGTGCATGAGAGCGGGCTGTTTGTTAATTAAAAATCAGCCATGCTGCTGATAACCATAATAATGAATTATTTTTAAAAAAAGGGGAGTTATGAATGATGCTATCGGCTTTAACCTTAATGTCAATAAACTGCAATCTGGGCGACCACTGTGATAGATTTAATTAAATAAGTACATGTTTTTATAGATTAGTCTTGGTGAATACGTCAATTAACAATTTTTAAATTATTCGCTTTTTTCTCTTTTTTAGAGCAACATTAGCTCTATTAAACACTTAAACTTTTTACACACAGGGTGGCCCATCAAAAAGGATCCACGTTTTTCTTCCATTTGAGTGTATATATCAAAACTCGCTCAAACACGACAATTTTAGCTTTTAGGGGTTTTGATAGAGCAGCTTTGACCCCATAGCCTCACAGGAAAATGATGACCATTATGCTTAAATTTTTAAAGCTTGTAAAATTTACACATTTCTAAAGTTTAACTGACCACTATTTTGGATTGGTTTGACCAAACAACATGAAATTTAGCAAGTCAATACACCTTGATGAGACCTTCAAAACGAGGTATCACTCGACCCCTCTTTGTATTAAAAATGTCAAGGTCATTGCTTCCCACCCCTTAAGAGTTAAGATTATGGGGTTTAAACTGCCAAGAAATGTTTTTTTTTCCTAAAAACTAAGATTAACGTGTTTAAGCGATTTTTGATGTATATATTCAATTGGAAGAAAAACGGGGTGAATCCCTTTTTAGTGTATGAACGTATCACTAGCCCAGCTCGCCCTGTAGATATTAAAACTATGTATACACATTTATATTGATACGACATTCTCTAAACTTATCTCCTCATACTTGAAATGTTTCTGGTCATTGACAAGGCGACCCACGGGTACCTGTATAGATATTAAATTAATTACCATATATACTAGACACTTGTTCCGCCCTCTCGGACCACACTCTTTACAACTTGTTAAGCATACTTAACATTCGGTATTCATTCCTTCACGAACGTATATAATTTATTTATGTAAACCAAAAAGGTAATTTGAGGTGCTAATTAAATTCATGTCTTTGTTTTGTCGTCATGGGAAAGCGTTCCCTATGATGGAAGAAAGTTCAAACACAAATATCACAATGAGACTTATAAAGATAATTTCTGTTAAGTACCTTAAAGATGGGTATGTTAAATTAAACGAAACGTTGGGTGAGGCTCTATATCATCTTGTGCTTGTTTTCTTCAGTGTGCTGGTTCAATTATGAATAAGTATCTACATATCATCAAATTGCGAGTGTAAACTCAGAATTTAGTAAATTCCGTCAACAATTCGGTGTTGCAATTCTACATTTACTTAAATTTCAAGTTAAAAATCAAAATTTATATAAATTTGGTGCTCAGAATCAAAATTTAGTTACATTCCAAGTTTTTAATCAAAGTGACAATTTATTTAAATTCTGTCAAAATTCTATTAAAATCCATGTTTGAAGTCTAAATTTATTTAAATTGCAAGTTAAACATCAAAATTACTTTAAATTTGCTGGTAAAATTCCGAGTCTGAAGTCAGAACTTAGTTAAATTCCATCAGAATTCTTTTAAATTCTGTGATGGAAGGTTGAATGTTCTTAAATTTCAACTAAACAATCGGAATCTATTTAAATTTGATGCTCAAAATCGAAATTTAGTTAGATAAAAATCCAATTCCGAGTGTAAATTCAGTTAAACTTGTCAGAATTCTTTAAACTGTATGTTTAAAGTCTGAATTTACTTAATCTTCAAGTTAAAAATTCGAATTTATTTAAATGTTTTGCTCGAAGCCATAATTTAGTTAAATTCTTTTAGAATTCAGTTAAACTGCATGCTTGAAGTACAAATTTCCTTAACTTTCAGGTTGAAAATCGGAATTTATTTAAATTTGGTGCTCAAAACCAAAATTCAGTTCAATTCCAAGTGTGAAATCAAATTTCGTTTCATGGAGTCAAAGTCAAAATTTAGTTAAATTCCGTCAGAATTCTATTAAATTCTGTGTTTAAAAATCTGAATTTACTAAAATTTCAAGTAAAAAATCGGAGTTTATTTAAATATTGCGCTCAAAATGGAAATTTATCTTAATTCAAAGTTTAAAATCAAATTCCCAGTTTAGTGAAACTCGTGTTCTAAGTCGGAAATTCTGTGTTTATAGTCGAAATTCGGTTAAATTCCGAGTTAAAAATAGAAATTCCGTCAGAAGTTCTGTTAAATTCCATGTTCGAAATCTGAATTTCCTAAAATTTTAAGTTTAAAATCGGAGTTTAGGTAAATTCTGTTTAAAAAGTTAGTTTAGTTAGGCAAATCAGTTAAATTACCTGTTTAAATTCGAAATTTAGTTGAATTCCAAGTTTTAAATCAAATTCCGAGTTTAAAGTAGAAATTTAGTAAAATTCCGTCAGAATTCGGTTAAATCCCGTGCTTGAAGTCCTGAAATTTCAAGTAAAAAAATCGCCTTGGTTAAATTTGACTCACAAAATTTTGTCAGAATTCTGTTAAATTCCTATTTGAAGTTTGAACTTTATTAAATATCAAGTTAAAATCGGAATTTAGTTAAATTGTGGGTTCAAAGACGAGATTTAGTTAAATTCCAAGTTTAAAATCATATTGTGAGTGTAAAATCAGAATTTAATTAAATCTGTTTAAGATCAAAATTCGGTTGAGCTCCGAATTTATAGTAGAAATGTAGTTAAGTTTCGTCAGAATTCTGTTAAATTTAGTGTTTGAAGTCATAATTTACTCAGGTTAAAAATCTAAATTTAATCAAATAAAAAAAATCTAAATTTAAAAACAAATTGCTAGTGTATAGTCAGAATTTAGTAAAATCCGTCAGCATTCTTTTAAATTCGATGTTGAGAGTCTGAATTTATTTAACTTTCAAGTTAAAAATCAAAATTTATTTAAATTTGGTACTCAAAATAAAAATTTACTTACATTCCAAGCTTTAATCGAATTCCGAGTGTAAACTCAGAATTTAATTAAATTCTGTCAAAATTCAAATAAATTCCGTGTTTGTTAAAGTTAAACATCGAAATTTGTTTAAATTTGGTGATCAAAATCGAAAAATAGTTAAATTTCAAGTTTGAAATCAAATTTCGAGTGTAAAATCAGAATTTAGATAAATTCCGTCAGAATTCTATTAATGTCTGTGTTTAAAATCTAAATTTACTTAAATTTCAAGCTAAACATCGGTATTTATTTAAATTTTGTGTTCAAAGTGGAAATAATGCTAAATACTAAGTTTAAAATCAAATTCCGAGTTTGAAATCCGAGTTTAGTGAAATTTCGTGTTATAAGTCGTGTAAGTAGAAATTACTTATGTGTTTAAAGTAAAAATTCGGTTGAATTCTGAGTTAAAAGTAGAAATTTAGTTAAATTCCATCAGAAGTTTTAATAAATTCCATGTTCGAAATCTGAATTTACTTAAATTTCAAGTTGAAAATCGGAATTTATTTAAATTTTACGCTCAAAGTGGAAATGTAGCTAAATTCCAAGTTTAAAATCAAGTTCCGAGTTTGAAGTCCGAGTTTAGTAAAATTCCGTATTCGAAGTCGGAAATTCATTAAATTCTGTGTTTAAATTCGAAATTCGTTTAAATTCTGAGTTTAAAGTACAAATTTAGTTAAATTCTATTTGAAGGTTAAATTCCCTGTTCGAAATCTGAATTTCCTTAAATTTTAAGTTTAAAATCGGAGTTTAGGTAAATTCCGTTTAAAAAGTTAGTTTAGTAAAGAAATCAGTTAAATTACCCGTTCAAATTCGAAATTTACTTAGTTAGAATACCAAGTTCTAAATCAAATTCTGAGTTTAAAATAGAAATTTAGTTAAATTCCGTCAAAATTCTGTTAAATCCGATGCTTGAAATCCTTAAATTTCAAGTAAAAGTTCGCCTTATTTAAATTTGACGCACAAAATTTTGTCAGAATTCTGTTAAATTCCTGTTTGAAGTTTTAGCTTTATTAAATATCAAGTTAAAAATCGTAATTTAGATAAGTTTTGTGCTCAAGGACGAAATTTAGTTGAATTCTAAGTCTAAAATCAAATTGTGAGTGTAAAGTCAGAATTTAATTAAATTCTGTGCTTAAAGTCGCAAATTAATTAAAAATTTCGTGTTTAAGATCGAAATTCGGTTGAGCTCCGAATTTATAGTAGAAATTTAGTTAAGTTTTGTCAGAATTCTGTTAAATTTAGTGTTTGAAGTCATAATTTACTCAAGATAAAAATCAGAATTTAGTAAAATAAAAAAAAAACTAAATTTAAAAACAAATTGCGAGTGTATAGTCAGAATTTAGTAAATTCCGTCAGCGTTTAATATTTTTTATAAGACTTTAAATTTAAATTCATACTTTAAATTTAATTTAAATTTAAAGTCTGAATTTACTTAAATTTCTAGTTAAAAATTAAAATTGATTTAAATTTGGTGCTCAAAATCAAAATTTTGTTACATTCCAATCTTTAATCGAATTCCGAGTGTAGTAAAGTCAGAATGTATTTAAATTCTGTCAAAATTGTATTAAATTCCTTGTTTCAAGTCTGAATTTATTAAAGTTAAAAATATAAGTTGCTAGTTAAACATCCAAAAGTCTTTAAATGTGGTGATCAAAATCGAAATGTAGTTAAATTCCAAGTTTAAAATGAATTCCGAGTGTAAAGTGAGAAATTTAGTTAAATTCAGTCAGAATTCTGTTAAATTCCCTGTTTGAAATCCTAATTTCTCTAATTTTCAAAAAAAATAGGAATTTGGTTAAGTTTAGTAATAAAGTCGGAATTTTGTTAAATTTCAAGTTTAAATTTGGAATTTTAATTATAATTGGAATTTAAATATACATATTCGGTTTAATAGTGTGTGACTTGACACACTACTAAACCGACCGAACTAAGTTGAAATGACAGAAAATTAAAATTTTCTCGCTTATGAAAAGAAGTTTTAAGTTCTCCCGTAAATAAGCGGGGTTTGTTGTTTTAAACCTGTTAACTATCAAAATCTTTTTTTCACAACCAAGAGACTTCAATTGACCTAAAGTCCTTTGTTTGTAAAAAAATATGAAGTGACAACATCTTTATTGATTATTGAAAAAAAAATCCGTTTTAAGATCTCCCGTAAACAAAAGAACTTTTCGGCGTTTTCTCGATATTCAAGAGAATTTTAATTTTTGTTCCCTCTCACTATCGAAAAAAGGGCCTTCAAGTCACCTGAACAAACCTGATTTTTTTTTAAATCTGTATCAGAAAATACAAAAGAGCCGTAAACACATACAGCGATTTAATTTTATTACTGTTTTACAAAGATCACTACAACTTAATTAGCTAAATTAAATCCCGACTTGAAACATAAAATTTAACTAAATTTCGACTTTAAGCACAAAATTTAAGAAAAAAATATTATTGTTTGTTCTACTTCTTCGTATTTTTTATATCAAATTTTGGAGAACAATTAAAAAAAATGTTTTATTTTTTAAAAATTTTATCAGAAAATCCGAATGGTCAAACAAATGAAGGCAATAAGTATAATATTTACAGAATTTGGGAAAACAACGATTTACGAGGGCTTTAGCTTCTCATTTCTCTTCTGCTGGTAGTTTTTCGCTAAAACAACAAAGAAGTTTTTTTTTAATTTTAATGCCTACACTTTGTTGTTTTTGTTTTTTTTTTTGGTTAAAACATGTTTTTTTTTGCAGATTTTATACATCGTCAGCCAACGAAAAACTTCAAAGAACTGATACAACGACGATACATGGAGGAGAGGCCCTGTTGAACGGAGTGCCTACTATAGTAAAAGAAAAAAAAAAGGAAACTAGAATTTCCATCCAACTAGATCTGTGATAAAGCAAATTTAAATAAAATAAAAATAAAAAAATATATAATTTTCGCGTGCCAAAATCGAAAGTGAGCGTGTTGTAAATATTGTGCCAATGCTACGTGAGGAATTTACTAGTGTTCTGTATAAAGTACCTATTTTTTTTTAAAGAAAGACTGATATATGCTAGTTGTGAATATAGATACATATAGGTAGTTATTTTTTTTTAAGTGAGACCGCCTACCTGTACAAAAATAGTCCTTAGAGTGTAAGTGAAATGGTGCAGCTGAAGTTTGATAACAAGCTCAATTACAATAATTAACCTATTTTAAGATTGTTCATAACGTAGGCGTTTAATGTTGTTCAGAGGTCTCGATTCAAATCAAAAAGCAGGTGCTTGAAAGGACTGAGTTTTTGAGCTGCTATGAGATAACAATTTTTGAATAATTGCATTGCAAACGTTGTTTTCGTGCAACTCTATTATTTCATATTATCGAAATTTGATATTATATTATATCTTGTTAACTCTGTGAGTTACGTTCATGATATTTGTGAATTTCGGAGATTATAAAAATATACTAAAATTAACATTGTATAGATAGTTTTAAGACACATTACAAATTGGTGTTTTATTAAACGCAACGATGAATAACTATTAGTTATCTAAAGCCATTGGATGTTGCTTGTTAGTTTTTTATAGAACAAACATCGATGTTTTCGTATACGTGTTTTATATATTTTACTATGTTTTGTTTGAATATTTTATAGTTTTTTAAGTATCATTTTCTAAGACTTATCGTATTTTATTAGCTGATAAGTAATGTTTCTTCTTATTATTATTATCGCTACTATTATTATTTTACGAAACTCATTAACTCGGTTGTTGTTCCTACGTTTGTTTCAATAACTTATTCAGCCGTAGGAGATTGTGTAAAAATCACGCATTTTTTGTTATTAAAATAAAATGTTATAATAATTTTTTGCATTGTTTTATTGAGATAAGTCCAAGTTAACTTCGCTAACTTTAACAAGTGAAGAATTGACCAACTCAAGGTCAAAGTCTTGAGTTGGTCTATATTAAATAGGTTGGTATATATTAAATAGTTGCATTACTCGAGTTTCGCTCCTGAGAGCATCATCAGACGCATTACGTTTTCTTTAAAATCTACAACACACTGAACATCCACCTACATATACATGTATATGTGTATACATGTATATGTAGGTGGATGTACATGTATATGTAGGTGGATGTTCAGTGTGTTGTAGATTTTAAAGAAAACGTAATGCGTCTGATGATGCTCTCAGGAGCGAAACTCGAAATACACATATAGATATTAAAATCCAGATTTTAGTATGTATATGTAGGTGGATGTTCTGTGTCTTGTAGATTTTAAAGAAAACGTAATGCGTCTGATGATGCTCTGAGGAGCGAAACTCGAGTTTACGCAACTAATTAATATATTATGAGACTTTGAGTTGGTCAATTCTTCACTTGTTACAAGGAAATCTCTTTGAGTAAGATCTACTATTTTTTCGATTTCGCTCTCTTTCTCTTCCTTTGAATATCTAGTTAATTAAAAAATGTGTATATATTATGGTAGTTGCTAAACTTATCACCTATTAATGCAATAGCGAAATTTAATGGCACCATATACATAAGTGGGTCGTGCCAATAATAAAATTTTTCTGTAAAGTAATAAAATTTTAGATATCTAGAAAAATATTCTTTAAACGACTTATAGTATCAACACAGAAAACATGGTGAATCACATTCGATTGGAACCGTAAAAGAATTCAGAGTTGATCTTTCTCTGTTTTAATCTTCTGCTGTTTTTGATCAGAATAAAACGTTTGGATTCCTCTAACCACGTAACAAAATTAATTCGAATGAAATTAGGATCAAGAGTGATTTTGATGCTTTTTTTTTAGCACCGAAAGGATCTATCAAACCTACAGAACTTCTTTTGTTGGGGGTGAAAGAGTGTAACAAAAAGAACAAAAAAACCGTTAGAGGCGTTAGATTAACTTCAATCGGTCGTTCTAAAGTTACAGGCGGTCAAAAGCGGACTACTATTCTACTGGACAAACTATTGAATCTACGGGATTTTTTGGTGGGAAGAGGACATCAAAAAGAACAAAAGCTGTTGGATTGACTCCAATTGGTTCTAAAGTTACAGGCGATCAAATTTGGAAGCTAAAGAAAAAGTTGGATAACCCCCTTTGGTAAATTTTGAAATAATGTTGGATATTTTTTTTGCTGTTTTTGATCAGAATGAGGCGACTTCAATGCTCTGTGAAAGTAACAAAGCTCATAAAGAGTGAAATTAGTCCCATAAATGGACTTTTTTCTAAACGCTTCCAGAGCACATTCTAAAAGTGCCTATAGCTCATCGATTTACCTCCCAAACTATTGAACCTACGGGATTTTTTGGTGGGATGAGGACATCAAAAAGAACAAAAAAACCATTTTTACTCCAATTGGTTCTAGCTCAAAGATTCAAAGTTACAGACGATGAAATTTGGAAATAGGGAAAAAAATACCCCTCTATGAATGTAACAATTATAATAAGATTGAAACTGGTTCCATATAAATGCACTTTTTACACACAACTAAAGCTACAGGCTGTCAAAGTTGGAAACTTAGAAAAAAGAGGGAATACCCTTTGCCCCCCCTCCCCCTTTGATCAATTTCGAAAAAATGTTAGGTAATATATTTTTTGCTGTTTTTGATTGGAATTAGGCGATTTCAATCCCCTATGAACGTAGCAAACATAATAAGAGTGAAATTAGTCCCATAAGTGGACTTTTTTCTAAATGCTTCCAAAGCACATTCTAAAAGGTCGACCACCGAAGGTCGACCACCGACATCAAAAAGGACAAAACACCATTGAATAAGTTTCAATTGGCCTACCCGTTCTAAAGTTACAGGCGATTAAATTTGGAAATAGAGAAAAAAAATACCCCCTTCCCCCAAAAATATTGGTATTTTTTTTGACTGGTTTTGATCGGAATGAGGCGAGTTCAATCCCCTATTAATGTATCAATTATAATAAGGGTGGAACTGGTCGCATATAAGTGGACTTTTTTCTACATATCTGCAAATCAGGTTCTAAAAATGTCTAAGAATCGACCACGTAAGAGGTTTATTACCCAAACTTTTGAACCTGGGGGACTTTCTTTAGTGACAGATAAAACAGAACATCAAAAAGAACACAAAACCGTTGGATTGACGCCAATTGGTCTAATCGCATTAAAACTACAGGCTGTCAAAGTTGGAAATTTAGAAAAAAAGAGATAATACCTGCCCCCTTTTGGTAACCAAAGGAGGTACTACCAGGTACTTTCGTCAATTTAAAAAAATTGTTGGTAATTTTTTTTTGCAGTTTTTAATCGGAATGAGGCGATTTAATCCCCTACGAATGTAACAAACATAATAAGAATGAGATTAGTCTCATATAAGCCATTCATTTTTTATGGTCGCAAGTAGGCGATGGAAAATTGATTTTGACATTTTTATGCTATCTTTTCAACATGTGGTAAAAGAAGATGGATATAAAAGAAATGAAGGTTTGAAAGGTAACTAGATGACAAAAATAAGTGAATGGATAATAAATAGGTGGACTTGCATAGCACATTTTAAAAGTGTGTAAAAGTTGACCGCGGAATTGGTCTATTCTATCTCCCAAATTATCTCCTAACTATTGAACCTAATGGTCTTTCTTTGGTAGAAGGTAAAAAAAAAACATCAAAAAACAACAAGAAACCGTTGGATTTACTCCAATCGGCAGTGCTATGGCAACCTCGGTGGAAGGTGGATGAGCGGTTTGGCTAAAAAACGGGGCTAGAACGGGCTAGTGACGTTGAGTACTAACCACTGTATTGTATTTGGCTGTTTGTCAACCATACTTCGTGGGGTTCTTTAAATGATGAAAAACAAAACGGCGGAGGGGGAAAACACCTCCGCTGGACAAGGGGGGTGGTTCATAAAGGAAAAACCGGAAGCAAGAAACTCTGTACTTTATGATAAGCTAGACAAAATATCTTTTATCGTGTACGTTGAACCTCAAAAAAACTCTAATAATAGCGTAGGTAGGTTTTCACGTATGAAAATTGCTTGGGAATTGTTTAATTTACATCTTGCAGATGTTAAATATATTGTTACGCCCGACCGTCAGTCCACAGATATTCGGGCCGAAGCAGCAACGCCGAGCGCCGACCGCGACCTCGTGAACCCATCTAGACTAAACGAGAACCGGGAACAGTCGCCTCCGTTCTCGAAATTACGATCAGGCCGGGTATATAAACCAGCGACCCGCGCGAGATGGGCTCGAATAGATAGTGCAGTGTAGTAAATAAGCGAAATAAGCGGACAAGCGAACACTGCGAATTGTTAGTAGAGAGTAGTTAATTGACGATAAATTATTGGAACCCGTATCCCGTCACATTATCAGAAGAAATATTAAAACTGCAATAATACTGACTCACTAAGCGCCATCCAAAAATAATCAAAGCCCAAATAAACACAAACACAGACGTGATGACACTGAGAATCGGACGTTTGTTAATGTTAGTCAACGACATAGGCTATGACGTTCGCATAACTTGGATCCCTGGGCCCTCTGGAATACACGGCAACATCATGGCGGATACCCTGGCGAATATAGGAAGAAGCTTGGTGGTCCCACAAAAGTTCTTTGTAGATACAAAGGATATTTTTAATTTAGTTAATAACAACATCATTCAACAATATAAAATTGAATGGGCACAGAACGCGGCAAATAAGGGCTTGTTCTACAGACCAATGCAGGATGAATTCCCTAACGGGAATTGGTTTGCTAAAATCCCCTACAAAAATAGAATATTGATTAATACAATGATACGCCTGCAACACTCGCAAGCTGTCATTTTCCGTGTAGCTGGCTGACAAATTTGGAGACTACCACAAGCCCCTTGGGACGATTTAAACGACCCAAAAGGGCCTGGATCAACTCGCACCTCTACTAACAAAGCTCTTCAGAGCGAGCCTTGCGTGGAACTTTATTCCAAACTGCTGGTTCAGGGTGAGGGTCGTCTACATACCAAAGATGGGATGTAGGGGAAAAGATCTTAAATCGCTTAGGCCAATCAGACTAACCTCGTTTCTGCTGAAAAGCTTGGAAAAGCTGCTAGACCTATACATAAGGGAGGGAGCGCTAACGACTTACCCCCTTAATACGGAACAGTATGCATACCAAGCAAGCAAATCAACAGAACTAGCACTCCAAAACCTGGTGGTGAAAATCCAAGATAACCTGGATTCAAAGGGTGTCGCAGTTGGTATTTTCATAGACACCGAAGTCAGTAATGCGAGAAGGATCGAACCAACAATAACCAACTGGATTCGCAACATGTTAGAATCCAGACTGATCATTACATCATTAAACGATGACACTATCAGATTCACAACAGCGAGAGGTTGTCCACAGGGCGGAGTCCTTTCACCACTCCTGTGGTCCCTACTAGTGGACGACCTACTGGCTACTTTGGAACTATGGGGAATCGAGGTCCAAGCATACGCGGACGACATCGTTATCCTTATAAGAAACCACCCATACCAAGAAATCTCCAGCACGTTGTAAGAGGTGCTGAATGTTGAACACAGCTGGTGTTCAAAAAAAAACCTAGCAATAAACCCTAGGAAAACGGTGATTGTGCCATTTACCCCAACGAAGAGGCTGGACTTCTTGAAAGCGTCATCTTTGTTGGGAACGACAATCCCGTTTACCAACCAAGTAAAATTTCTAGGAGTCACCCTGGACAAATTACTCAAATGGATCCCACATGTGACTCGTACCGTTAGGATGACACAGCTCTCATGTTGGTCGTGCAAGAACCTGGACGGCAAATCATGGTAATGAGACCGATAATCACGTATAGGGCCATAGTTTGGTATCGAAAGAGTAGGCAGTGCTCCATCAAAGCTAAACTGTGCTCTCTGCAAAGACAAATATGTCTTTTCATGGAGAGCATGCTCGACCTGCTTCCACTTCCCATACTCCTGCAATGAGAGGCAATGAAGGCGACATACCGGCTGCAACAAGTGACGATCACTACCACAACCAGTCGATAGTGAGACCAACAATGCCCAAGCTGGCTTGGAAGGCATTGCGGTATTGAACATGGTCTTCGACCTAATGGCATCAAAACGTACATTGAACCCTCACTACGTCATCAGGGTTCCCTCACGGACAGACTGGGACGAATGAGGCGAAGATCTACAACTGGCAGGAAGTACCTGGTACACGGACGGATCCAAAACCAACGATCGGTTTGTACGGGAGATCGGATGGCATCTGCATAGAAGAGAGCCTGGGGTGATTGTCCACAGTGTTTCAAGCAGAGATACATGCTGTTGAATTGTATGCCCGACATCCATTAGAGGAAGGAGGACATAATAGATCAATAAATATTTGGTCGGATAGTCGGGCAGCACTTCTAGCGGTTATGTCTTTGCGCTGCAAATTCAAAACTATTTAGAACTGCCACAGGACTCTGAACACCCTATCGCAGGAAAGCAGCGTCACACTGGTATGGATCCCGGGCCATCGTGGTCACGAAGGCAATGAGAGGGCCGACTCTCTAGCTAGGATAGCGGCGGGCTCCGCATTAGTAGGCCCGGGGCCAACATTGGTGGTCCCATACTCTCTGGTCAAAGCTGAACTCCAGAAATGGAGCAGTGTCAAGTCCCAGGACTGGTGGGAAAACCTACCCGGACTATCAGAGTCCAAAAAATTTATCACGGGAACAATGAGGGTAAAAGCCCAAACATTCCTCAGACTAAATAGGAGACAAATCAGAGTGGCCACTGCACTGTACATAGGACATAGCCACCTAAGATCTCACATGCACAGACTCGGACTGTCCGAAGAGGCGGAGTGTCGGCTGTGCTTGTTGGACGACGAGACAGTTGAGCACGTTGTATGTGACTGCCCGATTATTGCCAGATCGAGATACTCACTGTTCGGTAACATGAACATTGAACCTCAAGACGTAAACGCAGTGTCCCCCGAGAGACTCATCAGATTCGTTGAGTCTGGGCATAACGGGTGACAACTAGTGGAGCTAGCAGGGGCAAACCTTGCTGGTAGCACTCCGAGTGAGCCACAATAGACCGCAGGTGGCGGTGGAGGACTGTATAAGTCCACTCACATTGAATACAATACGAATACAATGATACGGATACAATGATACGACAAAAATTAAACTTAAAGATAATCCACACTGTGAATGTGGACAGATAGTGAGTTTGAACCACTTCTTCTTTGAGTGTCCTATAAATGAAATTAACAACTTTGATATTTATCAGGAATTGAGTAAAACGGGATCACTCCCTTGAATATAAGGTCTTATCCAAATCTTGGATAAGACGAAGTGTTTAGGGGTATATTTGGACGAATTTTTGGATTGTACATCTCCTATCAACTCAGTGGTGAGTAAACTTAACCCTGTATGCTATAGTATTAGAGTGATTATGTCACTCATGCATAAATTTTCCCATAAGGATAGTTTGTTTCACGAGTCCTTTAGGACAAGTGAAATTTGCATGGAAAACATGCCAGAGTGAAAAATTTTCTGGTTTATTTCAAAGATAATATAATTAAATAATAAAAATAGAGATTATTAATAACATTTTTAAATAAATACTCTATTAATAATACCCCCGATAATTAAATACATAAGTGATAAATGTTTGAGAATTCTTTACTTCGCTAACTTTAACTTTATGAGATATAGAATTATTTTTTGGGGATGTAGCAAACTCAGTGAGAAAGTGTTTTTAGTTCAAAAGAGAGTAGTTCGGATAATCTTTGAAATGGGTTATATTGAAAGCTGTAGGGGCGTTTTTAAGAAAAATAAGTTCTTGACTTTCTATGGACTCTACATTTATGAGTGTTTAATGTTTTTCTTCAAAAACAGAAATAGGTTTGAATTGCGAAGTACGCATTTGTATAATACTAAGCCACCTAATGTTAATTGCCCAATTCACCGGCTGTCTCTGACAGAAAGAAGTCCAACGTATATATGTCTAAAACTGTTTAATCATTTACCCAAATTTACATCAAATGCTTGGAGACAGAAAAACGGTTTAAAATGCAGGTAAAACAATTACTGATAGATATGGAACCATATGCGATGGATGAGTTTTTTCAAAATGTAAGTAATATAAGTTATGCTCTATTTTGTGCAAGACACTTGTAATAATATATCCAAAATGTATCTGTTGACGCTGTTTACATTTGCCTCAATGTGTTTCATTTATGACGATTTGTGCATTTGAAATAAAGCTTATTATTATTATTATTATGCGTCGTTCCTGGTTAGGAATTCACAGCTAGATGTTTAGCTGGCAGATTTCCTCTGATAGGCGGGACTCAGCCAAGTCCATCAGAAGTAAGTAGGGAACATAAAAAGAGGAAACAAACGAGAAATTGGAGTGTACCAATAAAGAAATAGACAAACTCAAGCTAAGATGTTTAAAAATTGAAACAAATCTCCGCCGTAATAATATAATTGTATTCGGATTGAGAGTCAGTAATGATAACCTATTAATGCAGACCATCAGTCAAATTAGAAAGTCAGACGTACCACCCATAATTATTGAATTTATGTCCTACCTAACCAAGCTCACTGTCTTTGCAAAAGTGAAGGAGCTAAAAGGCACTGGGATCACCATAGCACACGATCTTACCCCGGAAGATAGGATTACCCAAAAGACCCTACATAAGCACCTAATATCTGCCAGAGAACAGGATCCTAAAGCTAAAATAAAACGTAACAAACTGCTCGTGGATGGTAATCTTCTTTCAATAGAGAATTTGATTGAATTGGAGAAACAAATCAAAAAAGTGTCTGAAAACTCCGAATCCGAAACCTACAGTGACCAAGAACTCGATCAAAACTCAGCCAAATCAAAACAATCCAAGCCGCTAGCAAAGAGGAAACAGGAAAATACAATACAGCCCTAAACACGTAGATCCAAAATCTACGGACCAAACCGCCGGTGGAAAGCGAACCGGCCGCACTAATAGCAAATAATATTCGAACTGTTTTTGTTTTTTTTTATCACTAGTTATTTATATTAGAATATACCTGGTAAAATTGTTTATCTTTAAGTACATTGAAAATTTTATAAATTCTTGCGTTTAGTTACTATCCACATCTGAACTTTTAATTTATTTTATCAAAAGGGCATAGCTAGTCTTATGTATCTTTGATGTGTTGCGGGGCGTAAAGGATGCAACTTTTTGTCTCTTATTTCAATGTGGGGTCCTTGCTGGCTAAGTTTGGAACATTTTCCGATCATTTACAAACGGCACATTTTGACCTTATAGGCATAAGTGAGACCTGGCTTCATGCTAATATTGACAGCTCAGTGGTACCAATAAACAATTATAACTTTTTTAGATCAGACCGCATAAATAGACGAGGGGGTGGTGTTGGTTTTTATATAGGATCCAATGTCAAATCTTCCATAATTCATTCAGAATGCCTTGACTTCATTGAGCATCTCTGGATAAAAATAGAGATTAATAACAAAAACTACTTATTTGGCAATATCTATCGCCCTCCTCACGCTGACCTAAACACTTTTCTAAACCATATTGAAGACTTTTTGGCTGGTATTCATGCTGATTTTGACTACGTAGTGTGCGGCGGAGACTTTAATGTCAACCTGCTGAACGTAATCGAAAGTAAAGGCGCAGGGCTGGAGGCGGTAATGGATTCCTTCTCATTAAAACAACTCATTTCTCAACCAACAAGGGTATCGTCTGACTCGTGTACTATGATTGATTTAATTTTTACTAACATAGATGAAGTGACTGACTCAGGGGTGCTAAGCCTTCAAGTTTCTGATCACTTACCTGTGTACATAAAAATAAACGTTGATACGTCTGACGAACAACAACCCACCATTTACACATTCAGGGATTTGAAAAATATAGATTTGGATAAATTTTATTTGGAAGTGGAAAGGTGGCTTGGATGAATATTTATGATACAAATGATATAGATATAAAAGTGCAGTTTTTAAGTGAGAATATTTCAATTATAGTTCATAAATTTGCACCCTTAAAAACATTTAAAAGAAATCGCAACAATAAGTACTCACCATGGATTACTGATGTGATTAAATTGCTTCAAAAACTCCGTGAGAAGGCACTAAAAAGATTTAAAAAATCTAAAAACACAGATCATTATAGCTACTATAAACAATTGCGTAACTACACTACATTTGCCATCAGAAGTGAAAAAAGGGCGTACTTAAAACAAAAGTTTAGAAACTGTTCAAATAAAGAAAAAAGGTCGGAACTTCGGAAATTAAATGTAATTCAAACTAAATATAAAATTATCCCCGATCATTTACCTGATGTCAAATTGATAAGTGGCTTCTTTTCTTCTTTCCTCACAACTCCTAATTCACCCAAACAAGAACTTCTGACTTATTATAGGAATAATTTACGAAAGAACTTTGCGACCAAACTTGAGTTAAAAAGTACTGATGAGAGTGAAGTGTTAGATATAATAAATTCAATCAAAAGTCGGGCTGCCGGACCTGATGGCATAAATATTGTCCTAATCCAACTTTGCTGTCCCATGATTATTCCATTTATCACACACATAATAAATGAGTGCCTACATTGCGGCTACTTTCCACAAATATGGAGGGAAGCTCACATCAAGCCAATCCCAAAAATAACTCGTCCTAAGGAATTCAAAGACTTGCGATCGATCAGTATTTTATCGACTCTATCGAAAATTTTAGAAAGGATTGTAGAACGCCAAACACGAGCTCACTTAAATGAGTATCAAGTACTACCAATAAAGCAATCAGGATTTCGCAGGGGTAATGGTTGTGCTACAGCAATGGCTGACGTGACTGACGACATCATACAGGCTTTGGATGATGGTAAAGTGAGTGTCTTAATATTGTTAGATTTTTCTAAGGCTTTTGATTTACTCAATCATGAAATTTTAATATCAATGTTACATTACGTAGGGTTCTCAAAACACACTATTCAATTTTTTACGTCATTCTTAAATGATCGTAAATAGCGAGTTGTTCTTAATGGCTCCTCTTCGAGCGTAACAACTTTTAACGTCGGTGCTCCTCAGAGCAGCATTCTGGGACCTCTACTTTATACTATCTATACTAGCCAACTAATCAACTGTTTGGAAATTTGTAATTACCACTTATATGCTGACGATATTCAAATTTATTGTTCTTTTCATCCGGGTGATATAGATAGGTTTAATATAATTATCAACGACGAGCTTGAACGGTTTGTTGCGACCTGTGCTGACCATCAGCTTAGAATTAATGAAACTATACTGCGTGCCACGGAAAACAGATGTTTTGCCCCTGTATAAACTTTTGACAATAACATTCAGTGAATTTGGCAAGTAAATGAGGTTACAAATTTGACAAATGTCTAAATTATTTGAAAAACGTTGCCAAATTAATAAAAGATTAAGTATCATTCAAAATACTGAGCCTGCCATAAGTAGGCAGTATGTGTAGCAGAAAGAGGCAAAATCATGAAATGGGTAGGGGAGGTAAAAATACCCCAGGACATTATAATGGATAATTAATTCATGAAATTTTTTTAATTTTGGTAAATAAAGGACTACTGATATAAGCTCGAACATCCGAACATCATCATATTTTGGTGCTAACTTAATAGACAATTAAAGAAATATGCAGAAGCACCTCTTTCTTAAGAAAATAGAAGTAATAAGGTAGATATATCTTTCTATTCCTAATGAATGATCGAGAGTGTGAATTCACAACAATTCGCGGAATTTGAACGATTGGGGTAATGTCGGCTTGATGTACGGTAATAAAGTTAAATACATCTTCAGATTATACATTAGTTATTATGAATATTATGTGAAAAAATATTTATTATTTCATTCTTCTCTTCTAAAGGTGCCTTGCTTCTTAGGATGTTGGCGACCACTTTGGCCCATCTTATCCTATTCACTGCAGCTCGGAATAAGTCGGTTGATGTTAGGCCAGTCCATTTTCTAAGGTTGGCCAGCCAGGATATACGCCTGCATCCAGGGCCTCGCTTGCCCTCAATATTGCCTTGTAGGATTAATTGTAGAAGTCGGTACTTGTGTGTGCCTCTATGGAGTAGAAAGCTGTAGAAGACTCCAGCTTTCTACTCCATAGAGGAGAAGACTAAAGACGTAGCATCTGATAATTCTTATGCGTATATTGATTTTAAGAGACAGGTTACAAAGAATTTTCTTAAGGCGGTTAAAAGCGCTTCTGGCTTTTTCAATTCGAGTTCTTATTTCATAACTATGATCCCATGTATCACTGATATTGCAGCCCAGGTAGCATATTTTCTCTACTCTTTCCAATGGTGTATCGTTTACCGTAATTTGAGCGTTTATGTTGATGTTCTTGACCAAGTAATTTGGCAACGTTTTACAAATAATTTAGACATTTGTCAAATTTGTAACCTCATTTACTTGCCAAATTCACTCAATGTCATTGTTAAAAATTTATACAGGGCCAAAACATCTGTTTCCCCCCCCTGAAGAAATTTCTGCAACCTCCTTGTAAATTGGTTAAAGGTTACATACTTATAATATTAAAACGAATAATGGCGATATGTTTTGCTATTACGTCTAGTTTGTATTTAGGATGTCTCCTGCTGTTCCAAAATCCGTCTCGTTGTAGTTGTTAAAATTTAAGTTAAGGATAGAATAATGTTGCTCCTTATGATATTTTTAACGAATATCAGAGTTTATAATTAAAAGCAAAACTCTATTTCTCTAGGGGCGTATTATGGTGCTCCCTTGTCAGTTAATTTCATGACCACACCACAAATGTATAAATTAAATATATTCTTTTAAATTCATGGAGTAAAATCATTGTTCCAGACGCAGAAACTACCACTTAAATAAACAACTTAGCTTCATTAGTGCGAAAAAGTATTTATTCAACAATAATCCTATTTTCAAAATATTTTTAAAAATTTGGTAATGGGAATGATTACCCAGGAAACTAAAAAGTGATAAGGACTGAATGGCTGCTAGGTAACTTTCTTCCTTTTAAGAGCTTTGTCTTGGCTTGAGAGAGAATTTTCTAACAAGAAATAAATTCCGTCGACTTTTGGTTTTGAATAGTCATCTCCATCGGAGGAAACGCGGTTAACAAAACGTACAATATTTATTATTTCCTGATAACTTGAAAACCTTTTAAGCCGAGGCGAAAATCAGCTTCTTTGTAATTTAACCCCCCCTGCGGGCTATAATATTATTATTAATATACAGAAGGTTTTAAAAAAATAAATACAAGAATCCTTCATATTTTGAACAAATTTCTCCAATACAATAAAATTAAACTGTAAAGTCTGGTTGGGAGTAGTAATATAGATTGTCTTGTAGAAAATGATCCTGGTCAATGACATAATGAGTGAAGTGTCACTATATGTGAAGTAGTTGTGAAGCGATCCTTAGTGGTTTTTGGGGATAATATAGCCGAGAAGAAACAAGAAATAATCATAAGAGCAGAAGAGTTGAAGGGATCCATCAAAAGACGCTATAAATAGGTTGAAGAGTTAAAACACTATAACAAAATATTAAAGCTCTAGAGGGCCAGGGGAACAAACCCGAAGAGTTGGGCCTCTTATCGTGTCCAGCTAGCAAATGCCCAAGCTAGCAACGCCATTCACCAAACAAACAAACACACACTCCAATCGGTCCACTCGCTCTAAAATTACAAGAGGTCAATATTCGAAGTTGCGAAAAAAGAGAAAATACCCACCTTTTGGTCAATTCGAAAAAACTTGATAATTCTTTCTTACTGTTTTTGATTGGAGTGGAACGATTGAAACCCTTCAAAACGTTATAAACTTAATTCGAATGAAATTAGCCTCAAAAGTATTTTTTTTTAAATGGCAAGAATTTCGATTCTGAAAGTGTCTAAAAATTGACCACCAAAGGGTCAACTCTGAAAATATTGCACCTTCGGGAGTTTCGTTGCTAAGAGGTGAAAGAAGACATCAAGAAAAGCAAAAAAAAAACAGTTGCAATCACTCCAATCGGTCCACTCGTTTTAAAGTTACAAACGATACGGAGTGTTCATTTGAAAACGTCATCTAGTCGTCGGTAAACTGTCTGAAAAAGGATGAAAAAACAAAAGTCTATTTACATTGATTGTTCATCCTTCTATGTCAAAAATTCATAGCCTTTTAGATAACGTTTTCTAACCAACACCGGATATATATATATCATTCAACTTCAACTTTTTGGAAAATGTCATTAATACCGCGGAAAAAAAACCGAAGAAATTTTTATGGAAACCAACAAATGAGTAAGAAGTCTTATTTAGTTTGTAGTGTTAACTTGTGAGTCTCTTATGATTACAGTATTCATTAATCGTATTCAAATATCATTCTTTATACGGGGTGTCCAGCAGAACCCTGGACATAGGAGATTAACATGGGAAATCGGTTTTTATTTGTTTGCGCCTGTACGGTTGATTTGATTGCAAAACTTTTAAGAGTAAAGTTGTAGAGCTTATGGTCAGCTATCATCCTGTGGTTTTTTCAATACCTCAGCTTTGGCTGTTTTTTGGAATAACGCCTAGAAAAGTGCAAGAATTTGAATTTGGCGCGTCACCCCCGCCATGCATGCGCAGTGTGGCCAATATAAATAATTTCTTATGTCAGAGTCAGAGCCGATTTTCCTTTCTTATTTATTTTGAGGGACTATCATGTAGTAATTAACGTGATTATGTAGTGAAAATATGTTTCACATGCGTGGCGAGGGTGACGCGCCAAATTCAAATGTTTGCACTTTTCGGGGCGTTTTTCCGAAAAACGGCCAAAATTGGGGTATTGAAAAAATTACAGGATGATAGCTGACCATATGCTCTACAACTTTACTCTTAAAAGTTTTTCAATCAATTGAAGCCTACAGGCGCAAAAAATAAAAACCGATTTTCCATGTTAATGTCTTATGTCCAGGGTTGTGCTGGACACCCGGTATAGTTCTCGGCCAATGTCTGCCAGGCAATGAACTCAAAAATTATTGTGAACGTTTGGATAGCAGGTGTAGGACAAGAAGCTACTGCACTTTTTTGAAATTGCCAACGTTTTAACCTTTATTTGAGGACTTCCTCAGGGCTAAAATGCAATAATTGTATGTACATTGGCGGTAAAAAACACTAATTACAAAGAAGAAAAACGACCAACAAATGTACACAAATTAAAACACAATATATGAGTAAAAATAAATTCTCCTATTTTATTATATGGGATCCGTGCATACTGTGGAGTTATAAGTTGCAAAAGACCACTTAGGGGAAAAAAAAGGGGGAAGAAAAAGGATGTGTCGAGCTTTCCTTTTTCAATCTTTTTCCTCGACACATCCTTTTTCTTCCCTTTTTTTTCCTAAGTGGGCTTTTGCAACTTATATCTCCACAGTATGCACGGATCGCATATAATAGAATAGGATAATTTATTTTTACTCATATATTGTGTTTTAATTTCTGTACTTTTGTTGGTCGTTTTTCTTCTTTGTAATTAGTGTTTTTTACCGCCAATGTACATACAAATATTGTATTTTAGCCCTGAGGAAAACCTCAAATAAAGGTCGAAACGTTGCCAATTTCAAAAAAGTGAAGTAGCTTCTTCTCCTATACCTGCTATCCAAACGTTCACATTAGTAAATAAAAGACGCTAAGCACGGATGATCTCAAACATTATCGGTGCTTTCAATTAACCTAAAAAACAAGCCCAAGAATCCCTTAAACCAGCACCTTAAGATGAAACTTTTTTGTAAACTAGGCGCCAAACCTTGACTCTTTAAAACGAGCCTTAATAATTATTGTATAACGCTGTTGGCACTAAGGTGTTTATTAAATTAAACAGTGATAATTATTGCATTGAAACAATAAAAAGGTGTTCAAGCCACCGATAGTAAGTTTTACACAGAACTGAAAATATCAATAAAGTTGGTTTGAAAAGGTCAAAAAAACAAGCCGTCATTTTGGCCCAAAGCTTAATCAATTAGAAAAATGAAGACATATGGATTTTAAAGAAAAATTAACAGAAAAGAAAAAGAATAGAATTACAGATTTTCCACAAAATTACATCCATAATCGAAATGAAATCATCATTACATGACCTTAAAAATAATGCCGTGGCTGCATACCTTTTAAATTCGACCAGATTGAACCCGTTTAGGTCATTAAGAACTCATCGAATGCTGCATCACCAATTGGCAGATAAACATGATGAAATACGGCTTGATGCTGCGTCGTAAATTACTTATCCATATTTTTCCATAATTTACTTCAATAAATCCAAGCCAGATTTATGTTCCGACCGTGCACGTCACGACTTCTCTCAACGAGAGGCACGTATAGGGAAAGTCTTTGTATTAACCTATACGTGTTCCATCATGTCTACTATCCCACACTATTTTCTAGTGGAAACCTAAATAATGTGTAATATTTCATGGTCGATAAGAGGTGTGTAAATTATTTACAACTCGAGCAATTGCCTCTGCCCCCCAACCATTGTTAGTAGGAACTGTCCGAACCATATGTCTGGCGGCTAGTTAGTACGCTCTTGTGTCTATTTCTAAAATAAACTGTATTTATGTGCAGAGAGAGCTTGTACCGGTGAAAATTTATTTAGCAGAAAAGCCAATTTTTTCATACAATTTTACTATTAACAATAACAGTAGTAGAAAATCGGTCAACAAAAATATCCCACCGCTCAATTTTATTGATCATGTATCGAGATTGCTCTAATTGATCTGGACGAACTTTGCGTCTTAGATATTAATTATTCTGTGTCAGGAGGTGCAATTTGATGCTAACAGATAGCAGATCGCTCTACGTCTTGTACAGGATGGATCAAAACAATCTGCAAAATGTTGAAACTTAGCGCATGGTACATCAGTGTTTTAAGATACATCATTTTCGCTGTTTCACTATTTTCGCCATTTTTCATCAGATTTGGTATTTAATCGAATGGAAAAGAATACAGAGGGTTCAAAAAAGTGTGGGATCTACTCAGGGGTGGACAATATTTGATTTTAATTAAGAAAATAAAAAATCTCCGATTTAAAAAAAAATATATAAACATAATAATTTTTTTATTTTAATTAAAAAAAAAAATTATTTTAAGTGATATAAAAATATTTCGATATTGGACTAAAATACCAGGGTTGCCGAACGTCCAGAGTCCAAATCGGTAAAAAATTATGATAAAAATCGGTAGTTGATTGGGAAAATCGGGAAATTTGATTTTTCTGTTTCTGCTCACTTTCCCAATTTTGAACAAGTTTTGATCTCATTCTGATGCTCTTTTTCCATATCTGTGATCGGTGACTTGGTTCGTCACTTTCATATAATATTTTTTTCTTGAAAAAATAATATGTTTATGAAAAAGTGTATCAGCACTTAACTGAATTAACCAATGTTCTCCCGCAGAAACTGGCAGCTGGCTTTGTGACACTTTGTGTTTTTGTTGATAATCGTTTAAAATTAGAAATCCATATTTAATGTTAACAATACTCTTAAAATTTTGTCTTGAAAAAAGTCTTAAAACAATGTTTTTTTGTCACATTCAAAATCGGTAAATTAAAAAGTAAAAAGATCAGATTTCGGTATTTCGGAAAGTCTGTTGTAACATTGTAAAGTGCAACATATACTTCTTATAGGCGTCAAAACGCACTTCTTGAAAGAAAATTCGTGTCGTCGCGTGCTTTCAACTTGCTCTAACACGATCCAGGTGCGATCTATACAAGGCGGTCGCCTAATGCGCTTGGCCAATTACGTTAATACAAATGTTAGTGAGTGTGGGTAAAGTCCGGTTGCGAGTTTTCTGGTTCACGCATGTAATTGATATTGTTACGTGATACGGGTACCAATAATTTATCGTCAATTAAATACACACTTTTATTTACTTTTATATTTATACTTAATAGTACTATAACTATTACAACACGATTAAAACACAATTACTCCCTACTAACAATTCGCACTGTTCGCTTGTCCGCTTATTTCGCTTATTTTCTACACTGCACTATCTATTAGATCCAATCTCGCGAGGTTCTCTTGTTTATATACCCGGCCTGAACACACTCTCGTACTTTCGAGAACGGAGGCGACTGCTCCTGTTTCTCCTTTAGTCTAGATGGGTTACCGGGGTCGCGGACGGCGCTCGGTGTTGCCGCTTCGGCCCGAACCTCTGTGGACCGACGGTCGGGCGTAACAATATGAATTAATCAATTGATTTAAATCAGCCCAACCCTGGATCTACATTGGGTAGCAAATATCCTGATTAATTGGTTTATCGCCTTCCTCGTCTTTGTGTCATTCTGAAACAATGTTCCAGCATCTGCCCTTTTGCTTACGCTAGGCTTTTTTCTGGTGCAGTCAGCAAGTTTTTTTGCAATCATATTTATCTTCTTTACTGTCCATCCAGAATAGAGAAGGCCTTGTGATCAATAGACATTACAACTTCATCAAATGCTTCCTTGGACTTTCCAAGTAGTTTTTTCAGTTTTTCTCTTCCTATGATGATTTGGCGCTTTTGAGCTGACTCCTGTACATCTTCAGGTTTATAAGACTGTGAAGGCTTTCACGACCGGTCAAAATAGAATCTAAAGTGTTTTCCGGGCTTTGAAGCCGTGGTCCAATGGAATTTTCTTGTGGCGTTCGTCTACAGCTGCGGCAGACATTATCAAAGGCGATGAGGCAATGGGCGAAGCGATCTTCCGTGCTTCCCGACGTTGACTGATTCGACTGTGGTGAGCTCTTTGGATTTATTCCCCCCCCCCTCCGTCGTGCTGCAGTGGAGGGCAGTGGGGTGGGGATAGTGGGGGCGTGGGGTTTCGGCGCACTTAAAGTATGTCGTAGAACTCGCTTCCAGTCTGCATCTGCATATAGAAACGTAATTTTCTCTTTACCACTACATAATTTCAATGGAAGGAAAATTTCTACGAACAACTGATGGTGTAGCTATGGGCAGCCCCCTTAGTCCAGTAACAGCCGACGATTTTATGGAAATTTTCGAGGCCAAGGCGGTGGCAACGGCAAATAAGAGGCCAAAGTGCTGGTTTCGATACGTGGACGACACGTTTATTATTTGGAGCCATGGCGAGGGCGAACTTCAAAACTTCCTCTTACATCTCAACTCAACCCAAAAATTCAATTCCCTATGGAGATAGAAAAGGAAATCCGCCTACGTACTAGCGTTTTTAGAAAACCGTTTATAGAAAATCAACACACACTGTCCAATACCTCAATAACGGATCAAATCATCATCCCTGATAGAAAAATAGAGTCATAAACACTCTGCCTCTGAGAGCCAAGAGAATTTGTAAGCCGGCTGATTTGGAGCGGAAAATGAAGCATCTGTCACATGATGGGATCCTTTGGTTGTAGTGGATGCAACAAGCTCAATTTCGATAGGTCTTCCGTCCAAGGAATGTAGAGCGCCAGGAAGGAACATCGGGAGAAGATGAAGAAAAACACGGATGGACTAGTCTACCATACATCCACAAAGTAACGAACAGGATGGGCAGGCTAATGGAAAAGCACAATGTGAAAACTCTCTACAACAGAGCTTGACATCGACCATAGAACGGAGAGATTCCATATCGGCACCCGAAGTTTACCGAATTCCATGCAGTTGTAGCTCAGTATACATTGGCACCACACAACGCAGTGTCAACACGAAAGTTATGGAACACAAAAGGAGTTGGAGGCTGGGAAAAACACAAAAGTCAGGAGTAGCATAGCACGCTCTCTCCGAAGGTCACGACATCCTTTTCAACGAGATGGACGTCATATATCAATCGTAGCGTTTCTATCCAAGACTAACGAGAAAGGCCATTGATATCTTTAAGCATGACAACAATTTCACAAGAAGAAGGAAACTACGTATCTATATGCAGACTGGAAACGAGTTCTACGACATACTTCAACTGCACGGAAACCCCGGGCCACCACTACCCCCACCCCAGTCCCTCCACTGCAGCACGACGGCGGGTCAATAAGTACCACGGAGTTCACTACAGTCGAATGAGTCAACGTCGGAAAAAACGCGAGATTACTTCGCCCATTGCCTCATCGCTTGATAATATCTGCCGCAGCCGCTGTAGACGAAACGTTAGGAAGAAATTTCATTGGACCAAGTCCGGAAAAGTCCGGAAAACACTTGAGATTGTATCTTGTTTTGGTTGATTTCTTACTTGGTTTGATTGATTTCTTATCTTTCTAGCCTTTTGGCAAATCTGCAACAATTCCGGTTGGCTTTGTTGTATCTACAATTTTTAAAGGTTCAGGATTTGCTTATGCTTGTCTTCTTTTTTACTGCAGGTTCAGCCAGCTGCTTCTGGTCCAATTCATCTTCTGTGACGAAACCATCAATTATCGAATGCGATTGCCAGTCGATGCTGTAACTTCTTCAAACGTCTTCTTCATTTCTCAAAAAATTCCTCGGTTTTCTCTTTAATGCTCTGATGCCTCTGTGCAGGTTGCTTCGAAACATCTTCGGATTTTATTGATTTATCGTATTATTTTCCTGTATCAAAAAGTTGCTTTTCTGGCGCTGACCCTCTTTTCCCTTACAGACAAAACAACAGTTTTAGAACGTATGGCATCTTTACCAGATCCGTCCCGAATAGATTGAACCTTATGATCAATAGACGCTACAACTTCCTCCGACTTCTCAAATGGTTTTCCAGCTTTCTCTATAATGCTTTGGCGCCTTTTTGGATATTCTTGGGTAATTTCACCGAGCTTATATTCCTCTATTTCAAGCTGTAAAGATTCCTTCCTGGAGTGGGTCAATGTAGCGAAAAGACGGGCAGCTTCTTTTTTCAATATATTCCATTCGTCTTCAATTTGGCTCAGAATTCACCAATTTTACTTTTTACTATCTATTCAGTTCAGGTATGTGATAATGGAATAGACATGTTCCTTCATAACAATGGAATAATGTAACTGTCAATTCATTCGATTTAATGCAAAACTAGCAGTAAAATAAATAAATAAAAAAACAAATATTTTACCCTTTTCTTTAATACTTTTTGAGAATAATACAGCTAGCTACATAAGAATTTAAAGACAAATCAATTTTTTTTAATTTTTACACAATTTGTTCTTTATCATAACTAGTTTTTTTTTTATATTTTATATTATATTATATATTGTTACGCCCGACCGTCGGTCTACAGAGATTCGGGCCGAAGCGGCAATGCCGAGTGCCGACCGCGACCCCGGGAACCCATCTAGAATAAACGAGAACCGGGAATTGTTAGTAGAGAGTAATGGTGTTTTAATCGTGTTGTAATAGTTAAAAGTAAATAAAAGTGTGTAGCTTAAATGCCATATACTCGATCTAAGAAAAAAGTCGTGGATGAACAACCGGCAGCATTTATGGAAATGCTGAAGAATGATAAAGAGGAACAAAGGAATTTTCTGGAAAAATAAGAAAAACAAAAGCAACTTGACAAAAAAAAAAAAAGAAAAACAAACTTACTTTAACTTCAACAGCCGATAAGTATGTCCGGCCAGTAGACCACGATTCAGTGCCTTTCTGGAGTGATTTTTTTTATCAGAGATATTGATATGTTTTTTTTTCAAAACCAATTTGTGGTTTTTTTACAATGAAAAACCAGTCAAACACTGCTGTTGTGTAATGGAGCCCTGATGATGCAGAAAAAGTACTGCCGAAACTTTGATGGTGAATTTTACAATAATATCAGCATTAAAAGAGATTGTCGAATTGCTCGTGTTTTCTTCGCAATTAAAACTAACACTGGACGTGACTCTATCAACAAAAAGAAAAACAAAGGCAGCTCGACAAAGAGGAAAATAAAACAAATTTTCTGGAAGAACAAGAAAAACAAAGGCAACTTGAGAAAAAGGAACAAGAGAATCAAAGGCAACTTGAGATAAAGAAACAAAGAAAAAATCAAACTGCTTTGTTTCAAGCATTAACGGATAGTCGTCGCGAGTTGCAAGAACTTGTCTCAACCAAAATGACTGAAGTCAAACAAGACGTAGATCAAGTCAAACAAGACGTGCATCAAGTCAAACAAGACGTGGATCAAGTCAAACATGAAGTCGAGATGAAAATGATGGAGTTAGAAGAACGGTGGCGGATCTGGAAAACACGTCGGAGTGGACCAACTTCAACCGCTGACTGATTAAACATTACTAGGCCTCCATTTTTCGACGGCACTACTTCTTGGAAATAAATCTTTGAGGCAAATGAGAACTATAGAACATTAGGCTTAATATCCTGGCTATTATATCTGACCAATGGCCTACATTCTATAGATTGGTAAAGAGTCATTTTAAATTAACTTATGAGAAGGCACCCTTTTTTGTTGAGAATTAAATAGTTATTTTCCTAACAAGTGCGCAAAGTAACACTTTCGCGCACGCGCCTGCCGTTGCCCGAACGACGCGAAACGGATTTCGGGCAGCAGTCAAGTGCGCGAAAGACACTTTGCGCAAGAATTAGAAACAATATTTTTTCTACAACCGTATAAAAGTCCACCTGCCACTAATATGATACATCTTTAACGATTTTATAAATGATTAAGCTTCACAGTTCTTTTCTGCTACCCCTGTAATGACGGCGTGCGCGAAAGACTTTTTCACGTGTCCTATGGCAACGAGTAACTTTTTTTACGCTGCTATGGGCGACGTGCGAGAAAGATAACCGTGAAAATATGTGTCAGTTTGCATACTGTTAGTTTGTAGAAAAAAGCATTTTATTTGTGTTGATGTACCACTTTTGTTGAAATCACAAGAAACAATTTGTAATCTCTATAAAAAAGAGTTAGTAAAGTCAATAATGACACTTGAAAATAACCTATGCGGTTTATTGGTATTATTGGTATTTTTTTTAACCAATTGGTATCCCTTATTTTTTTTCTTTTAAAATTCTCAAAAGTAATATGTGAAGTGCATTTAATATTGCCAAAAATTTTGCATGAAGGTGTTTCTTGAGGGCAGCAAATCTGAATGCAAAATTTTACGTGAACGAAACATGTTTTTTCTACAACCGTCAAAATATGACACGGTTCGCGCCTTACTGACGGTATGCAAACTGACACATATTTTCACGCTTATCTTTCTCGCACGTCGCCCATAGCAGCGTAAAAAAAATTACTGGTTGCCATAGGACACGTGAAAAAATAGTTATTTTCCTAACAAGTGCGCAAAGTAACACTTTCGCGCACACGACTGCCGTTGCCCGAACGACGCGAAGCGGAGTTCGGCCAGCAGTTAAGTGCGCGAAAGACACTTTGCGCAAGAATTAGGAACAACATTTTTTCTACAACGGTATAAAAGTCCAACTGCCACTAATATGGGATATCTTTAACGATTTTATAAATGATTAAGCTTCACAGTTCTTTTCTGCTACCCCTGTATTGGCGGCGTGCGCGAAAGACTTTGTCGCACGTGTCCTATGGCAACCAGCAACTATTTTTTACGCTGCTATGGGCGACTTGCGAGAAAGATAACAATGAAAATATGTGTCAATTTGCATACTGTCAGTAATGCGCGAACCGTGTCATACTTTCACGGTTGTAGAAAAAAGTCTTTCGCGCACGCCGTCATTACAGGGGTAGCTGAAAAGAACTGTGAAGCTTAATCATTTATAAAATCTTTAAAGATGTGCCATATTACTGGCAAGTGGACTCATTTTTCAATTGGATTCCCTTGTAAAGTTTTATAGCCTAAGGAATAGACTTGGATGTCCTAGCGCTTTTTTATCCTACGGTTGCAGAAAAAATGTTGTTCCTAATTCTTGCGCGAAGTGTCTTTCGCGCACTTAACTGCTGCCCGAACTCTGCTCCGCGTCGTTTCGCGTGCGCGAAAGTGTTACTTTGCTCACTTGTTAGGAAAATAACTATTATAGATCGAAGTTGACGGCAATCGAACATTTTCGACCCTGAAAAGTGTAATTACAACGCAATTGCCGCGGCGTTAGAGCGGAGGTTTCGTAATGCACATCGCGAAATAATCTACCAGACAGAACTACGGATGAGGCAGCAGAAGCTAGGCGAAAACCTACCTACCCTAGGAATTTGGAGCGGACATTGAGCGTTTGACAAGATTAGCGTATCCTGCGACTCCCTCTATTTTCATTGACCAGCTATCAGTCCAGCAGTTTATCGAAGGAGTTCGCGACAGTGAAATGAAATGCCATTTGAGGTTGACTCGTCCTTTCAGTGCAAATGAGGCATTAATTCGGGCATTGGAGTATGAGGCGTCGAGAATAATCATGGGCCAAAAAGTTGGAATGTCGCATTCGACGGGAAATGAGTCAGACTCCGCCACGACGACAATCTGGCGGACTGACATATCAGCCGGAAAACTAAGACCAGTCAGTGTGAAGGGGCAAATGCTAACTGGTCCCACGAAAGCCCCGAGAATCATTAGGATTGGACAGCTTGGAAGAAGCCTCACCATCTCTGTCAAAATTGAACATCGTCCAGGCAGCTCTCATGGTACCGCAAATGCATTATCACGCAGGCCTTGTAAAGGGGAATGTCGACACTGCCAAGTAGTAGAACAACGAGAAGAACCAAGCATTCTTAGGAGAACTAGGATTGACGTCGACGAACATTGGACCACTGAACAAATGAAGGAACAAACAACCGATAATGATGTGGGGTTAATACGTCAATGGAAGTTGGAAAATCAAAGACCTGATTGGAAGGACATAGCAGAAGGACAAGAGTCCGGAAGTAAAAGCTATGTGGGCTCATTGGGATTCCTTAGCGATTCAGAATGGTTTACTGAAGAGAACTTGGGAAAGCCCAGACGGGAAAAGTGCCACGCTCCAGCTTGTCGTACCAGAAAGTAGACGGAAAGATGGAGTGAATAAGACCTTGGATAGAATTCGGGAAAGGTACTACTGGGTGAATTGCCGAGATGACGTCGAAGAGTGGTGCAGAAATTGTGATACCCGCTGCTCCGTTTAAGGTCCCAAAGAAAGGCTAGCAGACAAATGAAGCAACACAATGTTGGCGCCCAATTTGAAAGTATTGCGATTGACGTGGCAGGCCCTTTTCTCAGAAACGGATGAAGGTAACAAATACAACATAGTTGCCATGGATTATTTTAGTAAATGGCCTGAAGCTTATGCACTACCAAATCAGGAAACTAACACCGTGGCAAAGGTCTTGGTTGACGAATTGTTCAGAAGATTCGGCGTAATATTAGAGCTTCATTCGGACCAGGGACGGAATTTTGAATCGCAATATTTCAAGAAGATCATGGAACTTCTGTGAATCCGCAAAACAAGGACAACGCTCCAAACGCGGATGTCCACAATCAGATGGCATGGTCGAGCGTTCGAATCGAACCATGGAACAATACCTCTGCAAAATGGTAGTGGACCACCAGAAAGATTGGGATAAATTTCTGCCTCTTCTAATGATCTTTTACAGAGTTGCAGTGCATAACACAACAGGACATGCCCCTGCCAAGGTTATATACGGTAAAGAACTTCGTCTTCCGGTAGATTTGGTGTACGGATCACCAGAAGAACCGGTGCAAGATGTCCAGAACTAGGCTGATGAACTTCGAGAAAGATTAAAGAAATCCATCGAAACGTGAGGACAAAGATAAAGGTTGCCAGCGATCGGACGAAAGCCAGATATCACCTAAGGGCGAATTGTGCAAGATTTAAAGCAGGTGATTTGGTTTGGCTGTATAATCCACAGAGGAAGAAAGGAAAGTCTTTCAAGTTGTCTCCAAGTTGGGAGGGCCCATATACAGTCATTAAACGGATCAACGACGTAGTATACAGGATCCAACGTATCCCTAGAGCAAAGATGAAAGTGGTTAATCTTAAACGGTTAAAGACTTACAGTCGTGGAGATTTCTCTGATCGGGACGATCAGAGCTAAGGGAGAGCAGTTTCGCCCGACCATTAGTCCACAGAGATTCAGGCCGAAGCGGCAACGCCGACCGCGACCCCGGAAACCCATACCATACCATACCATGACATACCCATACCATCTAGAATAAACGAGAACCGGGAACAGTCGCCATCGTTCTCGATAGTATACGAGAGTGTGTTCAGGCCGGGTATATAAAACAGCGATCCGCGCGAGCTGGGATCGAATGGATAGTGCAGTGTAGTAAATCAGCGCAATAAGCGGAAAACCGAACAGTGCGAATTGTTAGTAGAGAGTAATGGTGTTTTAATCATGTTGTAATAGTTAAAAGTAAATAAAAGTGTGTAGTTAATTGACGATAAATTATTGGAACCCGTATCCCGTAACAATATATAATATTATATAAGTAAAAATATATAATATTTTATATTATATATTTTAACTTATACCTATACAGCTACATAAAGATAACTAAATATATATATTCAAAAATAAAATAAAACGTGTCAGTTTTTCAATTATTTTAAAAACAAAATAAATACACTTTAAATTGAAGTATGATTTCTTAAACTTTTGAAACCGGAAGCAAATCAATAACAATGGGTTTCGTGCACATGACGTCATTTTGCCAGAATTTTAGTAAATATAACCTCACTTTAATAATTAATTATATAATGTTTGCAATAAAGTTGGTCTTTTTGCATTAATTTTAAATCCTACTAAGGCCCTTTTGGGGGATCCAAGTTTTAAATTAAGTTATGTTGATGCAGTAGCACACAAATACAATATATTTTTTGTTTTCAAACAATGGAGTCACGTGCCGCACGAAACCCATACAATAACCAATCCAATAACATAACCTATAATATAATAGAACCTAATTTCAGATTTTATTTGTTGACAGTTGTTGACAAATGTTAACACGTGTCAATTTTCTGATTTCGTATCATGGCCCATCTCTGCGTCTTTCCTTCTAACTTCCTTTTGCTCTTGCGTTAGGGCAAACAGTGCCACACGCTGATCTTCCATTGATTTATGGCTGATTATCATAAAAACCCAATGTCTGGTAATTATTGTCCTCAAATTCCTACTGGGATCCCACTTCTGACACTAATTATTATTATTGCAAACTTGCGTTTTCAATAATTCCGATGTACGATTTTTTATCAAATAGTAGATTATGTTACTTATCTAACTAGTGGGTCTTTTTGTGCTGAGCCCAGAGATTGACGGCCGAAGCGAAGCTGAGGCATGCAACTGGGCGAAGCACAAAAAGACCTTTTACTCCGAGTAACATATACAATTTTTTTTTCAAGCATGCAGGAAATAAAAAGTCTATTTCAGAGTGATTCAATTTTGCAATTTATCTCATCCTCTTTAAGAGGGTCTAGGTACTTACCCAATTAGTGATGTATATTAGTTGTAAAATAAATAGAATGTGTTAGAATGGTGGTTTTCAATATTCAATGGTTTCAATGGTATTACATCATAACCAATGGTTTTGGTGGTTTAGGTAAATTGTGGTAAACTAAAAATTTGTAGCCTTATTATCAATACTAAATTAATAAAAATCACATTAACACATTTAACGGACGAACTCAGAATTCGAGAACCTATGCGATTTCGACTAATAACGGTTTCGGGTGGTGCTCTCGAGCGCTCTGAAAATATTCCTATCCTTTGTTTTTTCAATAAGAATGTAAACATGGCAATACATTCAGATTGGTCTATCTGGTGTCATCTAGTGTTTAAATAATTTTGGTGCATGAAAATCGTTTATATATAAGCCACCTTGACATTAGCGGTGACGTTTGACTTTACTTTTACTGCCTACTACTTTTTTGCTATTTTTTTGGTTTCAGGATTAGAAAGCCCATTTTAGGTGTGCACATGGAGAAAACCAATGACGTACTTTTACTCCGCTTGGAAAAAAACACTATTTATTTATTAGAGTTTTAGAGCTAATAAAAGCAGCACATGAGCAGTCATATACAGAACATATAGCTACTATAAATTACTACACAGTTTGACCCATTTTCTTGTGACGTAATCCCGAGCCATAGACACAGTTGACTGATTTTCTTTTTTGTATAGTTAAGTGCTTCTACTTCATTAGAACAATTGGTGTACATGCAGGCACAATAAGAAACACCTCAAAAAGTAGTAAACCTTTTTCAAATCTATGTTTTGGAATTTCTTGGACCTAGACACCAGAGAGTCTGTGATTGCAGCCAAATATACCATCTATTGCGAGATATAAAAACAGTGGCAAAAGTAAAACCTCATGACAAGGCTCAACAAAAGAGGCAACATAAGTCACATCACAAAAAGATCAACATTCTCTTTCAAGATAACAATTATTGATCAAATGACAAGTTAAGAGTTAAGAAAAACGAGTACTCTGTACGAAAGTAATTTAGCACGTATGAAAATGCTAATATAATAACATAATTTATTTTGGGCCTACGCAACCCAAGACAAACAGTTGGTAGTTGAATAAGAAATTAAAGTTCTTTTGAACTTTCCCGCTTCTGTGAACCCGTTACTGTCCAAAGGAAGTTATTGTTGCAGCGGTCAGCAATAAAACCTAAATTATAAAACGTTTCATGTTGACAGTGAATTATCGTCTTAATACGGGAAATTCTCGAATGTAATAAATACATAATGATCTTAACAAGTGATTATCGAAAGCTAAAAATAAAAAGATTTATCGCCAGTACTAGGGATAATAATATAATGATTATGTTTTGTTTGCTATTTGAAACTTTTTGGAAAGTTCGCAGACACACGTTGAAAGCAAATACAATAAAATCGTGTTCTAAAATTAGATAAATTGATTTGGAAATATTTATCATTGAAGGGTATATTAGATAGTAACAGAATTAAAAAAATATATTTTATGCACTGGTTTGAGCGAACATTAGCCTCCATACGACCAGTATTGTCAACTTTGCACTCGTTCTATTTTTCAAACAAATCAACTGATGTTCGAAAATGTATCCCATAAAAAGTTTTAAATTGCTTGAACTTTGTGCATTTTTTAAATTAAAGCCTTGTGATTTTGGACACTTATGAAAAGATCAACAACTTTTATATGAAAATTAGCATAAAACAAAAAAAAAATTTAGTATTAATTGCCTATTAACGCAAAATAGTCAATTGTATTTACCAGGAAAATCTAGGAAAACAGTGGCAGGCCTTAAATTTGTTTAAGTATTATATGTGTTTTTTTTAAGTTCATATTTTATAAAAGTGAAAAAAACATTTCTAAAACGTTTATATTCAGAACAACAAGAAAGAAACAGAGTTTTGAACAGAATGGTGCAACTGCGACACTTTAAGAACATAACAAACTTAATTCTAATGACATTAGGCCCAATAGTGATTTTTTTAAAAAATTCAAAAAAAGTTTGAATCTAGAAATGATTAAAAATCGATCCTCGAAAAGGTCGAAATTATTGAACGAATGGGACCTTCACTTGTCGGAGGAGAAAGAGACATCAAGAAGATGAAAAAACTGTTGGATTAATTCTGATCGATCCATTCGTTCTACAGTTCTAGGCGGTCAAAGCTAGAAAGTGAGAAAAAAGACCCCACCCCTTTTGTCAATTAAAAAAAATTGAAACTCTTTTATGCCGTTTTTGTGTGAATTTGGCAGCCAAATTTTAGCAGCCATTTTGGCGGAAATGTCCGAACGATCAGTGTCGTCGGATTTTTTTTTTATTTTAGTATTTTAGTCTTAGAATGATATCGTGAGGAGATCAGCTACATTTAAGTATTCGAATAAATGCCTGCAACAAACATCCAATGGTGACACAAGATGTATGGAACAGCCCAGCTTTTCCACAGTTTGTATTTAAAAAATGTTAAATTTGGAGGTGATAAATAAGTCGTAAACGTGCTTCAGATCCCATTTTAAGCACTAAGGTACGACTTCCGGTTCCATAAAAAACCACATTTATTATTGATGACATGGAAAGTTCGGACACGATTTTCTCGAAAACGGTAAGAGATAAGCATGCATTATGTTACATGTTAATAACTTAGAATTCGACGGGGAATCCTATAATGAACAAATATACAGGGTGTTCTATTTAAAAAATTAAATATGGTGATACTTCCGGTTAAACCGGAAGTCGTGCCTAAGTGCGTGAAACGGGATCTGAAGCACATTTACGACTTATTTATCACCTCCAAATTTAAAATAATTAAAATAGAATTTGTGAAAACGCTGAGCTGTTACATATATCTTGTGTCACCCGGTATAAACAAAGTATTATAACAAATAAACGACGGTCGTTTAGGTTCTACCGTGTCCTATTTCTTGCAGCTTAACTGTTCCTCTAACCACTTTCAACATCTAAAAGTGTTCCACACTTTTCGAGGAAATGGCTTTCAAGTGTCAGTTCAACAAATATAAACAAAGTGTTGTAATAAATAAACTACGACAGCTTGGGATCTACTGTTTCCAGTTCCTGGCAGCTGGGCTGTTCCTCTAACCATATTCCAAATCATGATACTTCGCGTCCTTATAGGTGTAGAAAGTATTGCGGGTGTAGGACTGGAAAAAAGTACTTCACACTTTCGAAATTACCAACGTTTCGATCCTTTATGGTCTGTATTTATCTATTATGATATACATCTCCACAATGTAAATTAGCCTGAACAATATAAATTGAAAAACAAAACTACATAAGAGAAGATAAAAATCGAAAAATTATATCTCTAAGTTGTTAAAATTGTGCATACCTTTTTCAGTGAGTGAAGATAGTCGAGTTGTAAGGTGTAAAATTCTTATCCATTAAAACACGCGTAAAGTTTATGGCTGGTTTAGGAACATGTGGCACTCAAGTAGCCTTAGCGTGGACTGAGGTGACCTTATCTGTGAAGCAGCTCAGACTATTTCTTCAAACATTTTAGTAAATTGCAATAAAGGACGCTCAAATTCTGTGTGTCTGCCCTGTCACTAACCGTGCTGCCGATGTAAATGTGCACCATTTCACTAATTGACCGTTTCAGATAATGGGATTTGCGGTCAAGTATCGTAACGTTATCAAAATCAAAGTTATGGCCCAATAAAAAAATTATGTTGGGCCAAAGATGTTTTGTCTTGCTTTGTTCGGTTGGTTTCTCGACAATCATATTGATGTTGGTATATTCTGTTTTTCAAATACTGTCGCGTCATTTCTATGTAACACTTGTTGTCACACTGTATGCACGGAATCTTATAGACCAACTCAGAACAAACAGCATTAGGAAACTTTGATTTTAATTGGGAAAAAACCTGACGCACCGAGGTGGTCTTATAAAAAGCCAATCTTATGTTAAGGTTCTTTTTAGATAATCGATGTTGTATCCTTTCTGAGAGTCCCTTAACATAGGGAAATTTGTAATAAGCAACCTGAGAATGCTCCCGCTCACCGGACGCAATTACAATATGATCTTTATATGTATTCCATACGGAGTTAACAAGGCTTGTCGGGTAGTTATTAGCCTTTAAGATGTCCTTTACTGATGTTAGTGTTATGAAAAACTGGGCTGCTAAGCTTGATAGCTCTATAAAACAGATTTTTAAATATAGCAATTTTTTGATTGGTAGCGTGTGATGACAAATAATTAACAACTCTTCCCGATGCCGCGGGTTTGACATACCAATCCGTTTGGAGATCCCCGCTTTCACGTCTTACAACCACGATGTCCAAAAAAGGTAGTTGGTTGTTAAGTTCTGATTCCATGGTGAACTGAATTTTGGGAGGATAACCATTAAAAAACTGCAGAAGTTGTGGTTTTCTGTTAGATGGACATGCCAAGATTAAATTGTACCTTGACGACACTATCTTGGCATGTCCATCTAACAGAAAAACCACAACTTCTGTAGTTTTTTAATGATTATCATCCCAAAATTCAGTTTACCATGGAATCAGAACTTAACAACAAACTATCTTTTTTGGACATCGTTGTTGTAAGACGTGAAAGCGGGGATCTCCAAACGGATTGGTATGTCAAACCGGCGGCATCGGGAAGAGTTGTTAATTATTTGTCATCACACGCTACCAATCAAAAAAGTGCTATAATTAAAAATCTGTTTTATAGAGCTATCAAGCTTAGCAGCCCAGTTTTTCATAACGCTAACATCAATAAAGTAAAAGATATCTTAAAGACTAATAACCACCCGACAAGCCTTGTTAACTCCGTATGGAATACATATAAGGATCATATCGTAATTGCGTCCGGTGAGCGGGAGCATTCTCAGGTTGCTTATTACAGATTTCCCTGTGTTAAGGGACTCTCAGAAAGGATACAATATCGATTATCTAAAAATAACCCTAACATAGGATTGGCTTTTTATAACACCACCACGGTGCGTCAGGTTTTTTCCCAAATAAAATCAAAGTTGCCTAATACTGTTTGCTCTGAGTTGGTCTATAAGATTCCGTGCATACAGTGTGACAACAAGTGTTATATAGGAATGACGCGACAGTATTTGAAAAACAGAATATACCAACATCAATATGATTGTCGAGAAACCAACCGAACAAAGTAAGAAAAAACATCTTTGGCCCAACATCATTTTTCATTGGGCCATAACTTTGATTTTGATAATGTTACGATACTTGACCGCGAATCCCATTATCTGAACCGGTCAATTAGTGAAATGGTGCACATTTACATCGGCAGCACGGTTAATGACAGGGCAGACACACAGAATTTGAGCGTCCTTTATTGCAATTTACTAAAATGTTTGAAGAAATAGTCTGAGCTGCTTCACAGATAAGGTCACCTTAGTCCACGCTAAGGCTACTTGAACCCCACATGTTCTTAAACCAGCCATACACTTTACGCGTGTTCTAATGGATAAGAATTTTACACCTTACCACTCGACTATCTTCACTCACTGAAAAAAGGATGCACAATTTTAACAACTTAGAGATATAGTTATTCAATTTTTATCTTCTTTTATGTTTTTTTCAATTTATATTGTTCAGGCTAATTTACATTCTGGAGATGTATATCATAATAATGGTAACTAATTTGTAATGTTTTAGCCCTGATGAAGATCCAATAAAGGATCGAAACGTTGGTAATTTCGGAAGTGTGAAGTGCATTTTTCCAGTCCTACACCCGCAATACTTTCTACAACCATATTCCAAATCTAAAAGTGTTCCTATGCCCAATTTTTGAAGAAATGGCTTTCAAGTGTTAGTTCAACAAATATAAACAAAGTATTATAACAAATAAACGACGGTCGTTTAGGTTATACTGTTTCATGTTTCTTGCAGCTTGGCTATTTCTCTAACCACCCTCCGAATCTAAAAATGTTCTTATGCACAGTTTTTGAGGAAATGACTTTTCAATGACAGCTCAACAAATATAAACAAAGTGTTATAACAAGTAACTGACGGTCGTTAAGACTGGCTCTACTGTTTCCTGTTTTGGCAGCCTAGCTGTTCCTCTAACCACCTTTCAATGGCTTCTAAGTATCAATTCAACAAATAAAAACAAATTGTTGTAATAAATAAGTGTCAGTTCAACAAATATAAACAAAATGTTGTAATAAATAAACAACGTTCGTTTAGGTTCCACTGTTCCTTGTTTGTTGCAGCTTGGCTGCTCTTTTAGCCACCTTCCAAATCTAAAAGTGTTCCCATGTACAGTTTTCGAGAAAACAGCTAGAGGAGCAGCCAAGTTGCAAGAAACAAGAAACAACTAAACAACCGTAGTTTATTTATTACAACACTTTGTTTATATTACTGAACTTACACAACAGCCACGCTGCAAGAAACAAGAAAGAATACAGCCTAAACAACCGTAGTTTATTTATTATAACCCTTTGTTTTTATTGGTTGATCTGACACTTGAAAGCCATTTCCTCGAAAACTCTGCATAAGATCACTTCTAAACTTAGAAAGTGGTTAAAGGAACAGCCAACCTGCAAGAATCAGGACACGGTAGAACCTAAACGGCCGTCGTTTATTTGTTATAGTACTTTGTTTATATTTGTTGGATGTTTGTTGAAGGCCATTTACTCGAATTCTTATATGTAGCTTCTCTCCTTATGATATCATTCTAAAAACATAAATACAAAAATTTAAAAAAAAATTTTGACGACACTGATCGTTCGGGCATTTCCGCCAAAATGGCTGCTAAAATTTGGCTGCCAAATTCACATCAGTCTTTTTGAACGGATGGCACGATTACAACCCCTTAAGAACGTATCAAATTTACATCGAATAAAATTTGATTCACTGAATTTATTTGTTTAGGAACGCCAAAAAAACTCGTTTCTTAAAGTTGATAAAAATCGCCCACCGAAAGGGTCTATCTCCTCAAAAATAGTTGGATTCATTCTGATCGATCCATTTGTTTTCAAGTTATAGACGGTCAAATTTGGAAAGTTGGAAAGTGAGAAAAATGGGACTATTGCAATCCCCTAAGAACGTATCAAATTGAAATCGAATTAAATTACCCACTTATGTGCATTTGTTAAGATGTAAAAAAAACTTGATTCTAAAAGTGCCCATAAATAAAATTGGAAAAACTATTGAACCACTGGGACTTTCGCTTGTGGAAAGAGAAAGAAGACATCAAGAAGAGAAGAAAACTATTGAATTCATTCCGATCGGTCCATTCGTTGTAAAGTTATAGGCGGCCAACGTTAGAAAGTGAGAAAAAAATCATAAAATTCTACCCGTTGGTCAATTAAAAAAAAAATCGGAAAATTTTGAATGCTGTTAGTGAATGAAATGGGAGGATTACAACCCCTTAAGAACGTATCAAACTTATAACGAATGAAATTAGCCACATAAGTAAATTTTATAAGAATGTCAAAAAACTCGATTTTGAAATTGTCTAAATCGACTCTAAATCGACCACTGAAGGGATCTATCTACGAAATGATTGAACCAATGGAACTTTCGCAGATGGGAGGAGAAACAGGGCGGTCAAAGATGAAAATCGAAAAAGAATACGTGATGCCCCCCTTTGGCCAATTCCAAGAAAGTTTCGGATTTTTTTTATGATATTTTTAAACGGAATGATACATAGAACATCAAACAACTCGTTTCCAAAAGTGGAAAGGATCCACCTCCGAAAGAATTTATTAAATCAATGATATTCTCGTATGTGGAAGTGTAAAGAAAACATCAAGAAGAAGAACAACACAGGTGAATTCGCTTTAATGGATCCATTCGTTCTAGTTGGAGAATAGTTGGACATTGGTGGAAATGTTGGGTAGTTTCGAGGTATACTGATGAGCTGAAATGATAGCAAAACCGGTCTGTGGTTTCTCTGCCTGACAGAAAATGAGTTAGTAGTGTTCGGAAAATGAGTAGAAGACTGTTTAGTCATTGCACACAAGACCATGCATGCCGTTTGTGGAAGCACCAGTTATCGTTAGATGGCGCCACGTTAATATAGAGTCAGTTTTATAACTTTTCTTGTAAAAACGTTTTTACCATAAAGTTTATAAATCTTTTTGTTTTAGTTGACAAAATAATCTGTGTGGAAACTGGTATATAATATAATTGGATTTAAAAATGAACTAATATATTGTTACGGTGAGCGGCGGCTGTGGAGGCGGAGCGACATTGGAGGTTGCACCTTCGAGGCTCGCCGCCTATCCGGGCGCTGCGGCATTATTACCATGGGGACTGTCACGAGTGATTTATTGCTGTATTTATTTAGAACGCAGTTATTTACGACCTTAATAAAAGGCGAATAGCGCCGCCGTTAGTAGTAGTTTTATTTAATCGAGCTATAAGTAAACTAAAGTACCAGATGATAATAGAAGGCTATAAAGTGTTAAGTAGTGAGTTATTTAGTAGTGGAATTGTACTTGTTTGTATTTGTGGAATAAATAAATGTGTTTTCGTGTTAAATCGTTACACTGGAATTATTGAACCCTGAGTTCGCAACAATATATATAATTCTTCTAAAACCAAACAATGATTTAAGCAAAATCTTTTAGAACAACTATGTTTGTTGTGTTTGGAACCAAAAAAGCGACTCTAATGGCAAATGCTGCAAGTGATTGTTCTGGGTACCTACTCTCTTCGAATAAAATCGAACAACTATTGGATTTGAATTACAATAGGTAATTTGTGTGCTAAAACAGTGGATAATTAAGATTAGAAAGCGAATTTTTAGCTTTTGACGTATTAGAGTACATATTTCCTTTTGTTGCCTGCTGAGGATGGTTTAGACAGTGCTTACAATGCTACTCAAAGAAAGATGGATTATCTTGTTGATCAGGGTTTATTTTGTTGCTTTTATTGCGGATAGCCAAAGAATTGCTAGGAGGAGTAAGTATTGGCTGCATACGTATTGCCACCGTACTTAATTGTTAATTTCCAGAATGTTACGAGTATAGCAAAGCAGTATACCAAGAGGGAGACCGAATTTTCATGTTTCGAAGCCATACACCCCCCAAGTTGCATTCCACTTGCGCTTTTTATGACAATCCTCTCATTGTGGGTGGTACCCCTGCCAGACCAAAAGAATTTCCCCACATGGTATACTTTAAATGTAACTATTTTTTTAATACCTAGGTTATTGCTTGGTGCATATTTCAGGCAGTGATAGGGTTTGGCTCTACAGAGGACTCAGATTTAGACTGGCTTTGTGGAGGTTCGCTCATTAGTGACAGGCATATTTTAACTGCGGCCCATTGCACCATTTCTCAAAGGTAAGGTAATTTTTGTGGCAATGAAAAAATTGTATTTAGTTTGATATTTCAGCGGTCCTCCACAAAAAGTACGTTTAGGCACTGTAAATCTGACAGCAAACGATGACTTCATGCAAGAAATAGAGGTTGACAGATTTGTGAACCACCCTGATTATAAAAGACCTATTAAGTACCACGATATAGCCGTACTGTTCCTGAAAGAACTGGTGTTGTTCTCAGCTTTTGTGCGACCGGCCTGTCTAAGCACCTTCGACGTATTGCCTTATAACCAAGCTACAGCTACCGGATTCGGAAAAACTGTCCATGGTACGCAACCTAAATAACACAAAGAGAATTTTATTATTTTCATTTAGTTAGCTAGTTCACATTAACACGGAACAATTTTTTCTTGAGGTCAAAAGTCAAATTACCACATTTTAGACTTTTCATAAAACTACAGGCTTACATAATTATATTTTGGGACTTGCAACATTGTAGACACAACATAACAACTCTAATCGTTTTATATTCGTAAAATAAGCTACAAGATGTTGTTTTGTCAATATAAAAAGGGGGAAAACCTTGCACACCGATAACAAATACAAATATTTAAAATTTGTTGGCATACTAAGTGCCGCAATCTAGGCATCTATCTTTGCAAGAACTTGACTTATACTTTTGCATAGAACATAAGCATAGACAATCAAAAGTATTAGCAAATTAAAAAATACCAAAACTATATGACGCTATTCAGGTTGGAATTCAAAGCTACATTACTTAGGAAAAGAGGGCGATGCAACCAATCTTCAAGATAAATAGAACATTTTAATCATAAACTTCTTGTTCTTCTTCTTTTCGGATCCCTTAAGGCTTTTTTTACCCACCCATTTGTCCCTCTTGGAATATCGACGACCACCTCTTGGGAGGCTGCCCTGGTGGTCTGCTGGATGCCGGTTTACTATTTCTGGCGATTTTTGCCATTCTTTGATTTTCCATCCTGGATTTGGGTTCGTTCCAGAAGCGTGTTCTGGCATGGGTCCATCTAACCACGTCCTCTAGCCTGCATTCTTTCCTAATTTCGCTACTCCTTCTTTGGTCCCAAAGTGTGTTTCCTGTGATCATTCTTAGTATTCTCATTTCGCTGGTTGGTGCCCTCCTTTTTGCCTCCGCTGTGTCAGCTCGTGTTTCTGCCGTGTATGTTATTACGGGCCTGACACATGTTTCATATATTCTAACTTTGGTCGGGATTGATATGCAGTGTTTTTCCATACGGTTGTTCGTAGAGCTCCTGCTATCCTGGCTGCTTTGTTTATCTGGTTTCGTACAACAGTCTTGAGTTCACACAGATTGTTCCCAGATAGTTGAATTCAGAAGTCTGGTCTATTGTTCAGTTTAGTTGTAGTTTGCATCTGCGTGATTCCCTGGCCATCACCATGCTTTTTGTTTTGGTTGTTGATGTTTCAATGTTTTTGGCCTCTTTCTTAAATGTCTGTAAGAGCCATTGCAGCCCGTCTTCCGTGTCCGCGAATAGCGTTACGTCGTCTGTGTAACATATTATCTTAAGTTGTTGCTTTTCCATCTTGTATCCCTGGTCTACCTTGCGCACTTGCTCTATTATTCTGTTCATTACGATGTTGAACAGCAGTGGGCTGAGGCTGTCTCCTCCTTGTCGTATTTCTGTGCTTTGCTCTATTTTTCTGTTGTTGTTAATTTTGATCGTATTGTTGTGGTGTTATTTCTGTTGAGCTCTCTAACCGTCTCCGTGATACTTTGGGGGTATTCCCCTGCGGTTCAGCTCATTCCTAACGTCCTCCAGCCTTATCCTGTCGAACGCTTTCGTCAAATCTATTACGCACAGGTATGCTGGTTTGTTATACACTATTGCCTTCTCTATAACCTGCCTGATAACGAACGTTGCGTCAATCGTTGAACGGTTCTTTCGAAAACCTTGCTACTCTTCGCTTATTGTAGTGTAGGTGAGAATACGTTGTTGTAGCATACGAGTGAATAATTTTATGGTCGTGTCTAGAGGCAATATTCCTCGGTAGTTCGCCGGATCTGAGGTTTTTCCCTTTTTGAATAGAGGGATTGTGATGCTGTGTCTCCATCTTCCGCGTGTTTTTTTCGTCCTTCAATATTTTGTTGAATAGTTCGGCCGGCTGTCGAGCCAGAGCTTTTCCTTCGCACTTCAGCACTTTATTGACAGACAGCAGTTTATTGGGGACGTTGTCCGGACCTGGAGATTTACCATTTTTCAGGTGCATCATCCCGGCCATCACTTCCTCCATCATGTATTGTTCTACAGCTTCGATGTCTACGGCTTCTCCTTGGTTCTACCTCCGCCGCTCGTTGGGCCTTCGTTGTTCCTGTTCGTCCCGGTTCGTATACAGGCCCTGAAAATAGGTGGTCCATTCGGCTGTTGAGATGTGATTTAATTGTACTGTCTCATTTATTTTCCTCTTTGCTGTTCTGAGCATTTTCCATATGCGTTTTTGGATTCCATAGAAGCTGTCCATTTCCCTACGGAAGTTCTCCCAATGCTCTCTCTTTATTTTCCTTATACGGTTGTTTACTCTGTTCCTTGTTTCGATGTAATCCAAAACTGAACCTTTTAACAAATTTCGTTGCCCAACCCAAAAGTCTAAATATGTGTAGGCATTTTAACCTTAAGAAAGCTCTGTAATGAACGAAAAATGGAACTGAGAGTTGGGGGTTTTACTTTCTCCCTTCTGGAGTTCAAAATGGTGATTTTGAATTACAATAAGTATTAAGCTTCAGGGGTAGAAATTATTTTGTTTCTTGTTTTAATGAAAATAAATTTCGGATACCTTTACCAACCAAAATTTTCATCAACAATTTTTCGTTGGTAAAATTTTACAAAAAAAATGACAATTTGGAGAACATGATTCAGGTTATCCAAAATAAATGTCGGTGAAGCTAAATTGGAGAATTTTTAGTAATTTTGGATCCAATTACAAAAACTGTTTAAGAAAACGATTTAGTAAAGAATCGTTTCCATTGTCGAAAACAATTTTTTAAGACTGTTAAAAATTGTTCGAACGGCTCCAAACTCAGAAAAAGCTTTTTTACTTCATACTGTATCATTTAGGACACTTTTACATACATTTTAATCCGGTAAATAGCTTTTTTCAGGATTGGATATCGTAAAGAAATTTTACAGTATTAAGTACCGGCACATCTTCAATAAATCCATTGTATCCATAGTAACCTGGAAATCGGTACCGGTACAGGATACCGTAATGAAACTATTTGTCAAATTGACGGATTTGTCAAAAATATATTCGCCGCGCATAAAATTATTTTTTTCCTGTTTTTAATAAGTATGAAGTAAAATGTTGTACATCATACGTCCGGTAACGTGTTACAGTAGACGTTTCGAAATTCCAGACTCGGCTAGCGCCTCGTCTGGAAACATCTTACTCGTACTGTAAAACTTTATTTACCGGACTTATAACGTAAATAACTATTATCCGTTGCAATTATGAAAATTCATTGAAATTCAAAATAAATGACAGGGGCTACTAGAATTTCAGAGACACCTACCAAAATGATCTAGAAAGTCAATTTGGAAGTTTCTATTGCTTTAAGATTCGAAAAAAAAAATATTCCATGCTGAGACTGAATTTATTTTTACTTTAGTATTTTTCATAAAAAACTTTTCTAGAAAATTTCAATCCTTTCGAGTTTTCTGAAAGACTAACTAAAAAAGACTAGAAAAACTGATAAAAGAACGTTGTTTAATTTTAGGTAAAGACGAAACAAGCGACATTCTATTGAAAGTCGAATTGAATATAATTGATAATGACAATTGCAGTGACTATTTGTCGTTTCGGGAACAGGAGATGCCCGAGAAGCTAATTAAAGGGATGATATGCGCAGGGTACCTTGAAGGAGGCAAAGACACGTGTCAAGGAGACTCTGGAGGTCCCCTACAGGTGATGCAGAATTTATTACATTGATCATGATTCATCGTTTAGATGAACAGAGCTCCGCAGTTCAAAAAGTAAATTTTTTTATCACTTGATAAGGAAGGTAGAAGAAAAGTTTACGAACGTCATAAAAACTGTTTTTTAGTCAAACACCTGCTCACGATAATCCATGTTTCAGATTGTGCTAGATGAGCCCTATTGCATGTACAGTGTCATCGGGGTAACATCTTTCGGAAGGTTCTGTGGCATGTCCCACTCCCCGGGAATTTACACCAGGGTAGATCAGTACGTATCGTGGATAGAAACGGTTATTTGGCAAAGGCAAGGACGTATCTATCAACTTTAGAAATATGAAGGTTGTCAATTACAAAATAGCATAACTACTAAGTTATAATTTTCATAAAAAAGTGTCAACAAATAAAAATGTTTACTGATACACAACGGTGTCCGATATAATTCTTTTTATTTCTTATTAACCGCAGATTTCTGAAATATCGAAGGCATCGAAGACTTAAATAACAGAATAGGTGAGAGGTATAATAAAAATCTGAGAGCATAATTGAGTTGCTGAGATCAAAGCAGCTGAAAATGAGGTGTCACTTGGCCAGGTTATCATTGAACATAAACTAAACTTTTTTTTCCAGAAAGAGATAGAACAAACAGATATTTTGACGTTTTATAGGTAAAAAACAAAAAAATGATTTGTCAAACTTATAGGAACTGTCCTTTACTTAACCTTAACAATATTAGTGAATATCTCAGAATAGGTAAAAGGTAATAAAAAGCTGAGAGCAGAATTGAGTTGCTGAGATCAAAACAGCTGAAAATGAGGTGTCCTTTGGCGAGATTATCATCAAAACTAAGAAAGCTCTTTTCTGAAAAAAAGATATGATAAACAGAAACTTCGACGTTTTATACAAACAACACAAAAATGTTCGTCAAACTTCATCAAAAACAAAAAATGCTCTTTATTTATTGGTTCAATTTGGTCAGTATAGCAAAATAAAGATTATTTTTTTCTTTAGAAATTAACACTATTACTGAGTATCTTAGAGTAGTGAGAAGTAATTTAAGAGATGATTAAAATCTGAGAGTAGAACTGAGGTGCTGAGGTCAAAGCAGACTGAAATAAACTGTCAAAAAAATTAAAAAGTTATTATTTCTAAAAAAATGTTATAAAAAAACGAAAATTAGACATTTTATTCGGAAAAAACAAAAAATGGTTTATCAAACTTATTGGAATTAACCTTTACTTAACCTTAACAGGATTAGTGAGTATCTCAAAATAGGTGGGAGGTAATTAAGATGGCGCCGACCGATGTGGACGTGTTAAGTTTACCTCCAAGTAAGGCTTGCCGGCGTTGCAAATCTACCCCCGTGAGTGGTGTAAAGTGTGTGATTTGTGGTTCATTATTGCACCCCGGTTGCTTAAAGTATATTAAAATCGTTGAAATCATAGTAGAAGTTAAATTTATAAAATGTTGTGAGCCTTCGGTCGACCTTGACGAGTCTATATACACTGATAGTGCTGAAACCGTCATTCAGAACGATGCATTGCATGTTGAAATTGTCTACCTAAGAAAACTTCTTGACGAGAGAGATAAGCTTGTCTCTGAAAAGGATGTAGTGATAAAGACCCAAGGTGAGTTAATTGAGTCTTTAAGGGATCAAATTACTCTTTTGAAGAGCCCTAAACCGTTACCGAAAATGATCACTGGTGCGCCATCTAGCGTCAATTCTACGAGAAAATCTCAGCGACAACAAAAACAAAATCTACAAAATCAAGTATCACAAAGACTCGGTAGGCAAACTTTGGTGCAGAATACTGCCGAGGAGCCTCCGCATTTGATCGCCCCCCCTGGTGGGTGTGATGGCCATCTGGTGCGCAGCTCACCAATGTCGACGAGTGGCGCCGCACGTGGCAGTCCTTTCAACGCCGCTGCGGCCCTTGCCTCGGATGATGATGGTTCCAGCTCTGGTGGGCGACCCGCAGCGCATACGGGTAATTTTTTGCCCAGATATCGAGGACATACGGCTGAAGTATCGGACAGGGACAGACCTTCTGAGCTACGGGGGCGCGGCAAACGTAGGAGCGTCGTGGTCGGATCTTCTCAGGGAGTTAGCAAGTGCTAGTTCGTTTGCTGAAACTCGAGCGAAGAATTGGTTTTCTGCCCACGGGTTATTTCTTAATGAGAGCAAAACTCAAAGATTGACGCTGTCGACAGCGGAAGCTAGGGGTGACAGTGTTACGTTGCTGGGAATTTGTATTGATGATAGGCTGAGCTGGGGCCCCCAGATAGATGCTCTCTGCAATCGCCTGTCATCGGCATGTTCGCATTGAGATGTCTTCGTGGTTCTCTCGACATTTCTGTACTGAGAACCGCCTATTTTGCCTTATTCCATTCAAGATTCCTTTATGGAATTACCGTCTGGGGTGGTTCTGGACACGCCTTGAGAGTGTTCAGGATGCAGAAGAGGGCTGTAAGAGTGTTGCTTGGCCTCGGGTGTAGAGAGTCCTGTAGTGACCATTTTCTGAATCTGCACATTATGACTGTGCCATCGGCTTATATATATTTTACCTTGCTCGAGATCCATCAGAACAGGTCAAGGTACAGTCAGCAGTCTGATATACATGATTTTAATACAAGGAATGCAGAACATCTTAGGCTGCTTAGATACAGGCTCTCAAAATCTATGAGAAACTCCCTGGATTTGAGCTTGTTTAACAGACTACCTGCCAGCGTCAGAACCCTGAACGCTACAGAGTTTAAAATCAAACTAAAAACATTTTTCTATTCAAACAGCTTTTACAGTGTGGAGGAATTCCTTGTACACCGGTTCTAAAGCGTCTTTTGTTTGCTATGGATGTGGCTCCTGTGTCTTTATATATTTTGTGTCAATTGGTCTAACGTCTCATAACTACTGTAGTATGTCTTAGTTTTACCTACTTTGTTATTTACTATTAATGTTTTTTTACTGACTTGCTACACATACATGTTTTGTATTTTGTGGTCAAACAAATAAACCTAAACCTAAACCTAAACCTAATTAGAATCTGAAAGCAGAATTGAGTTGTTGAGATCAAAGCAGCTAAAAATGAGGTGTCACTATGTGGCCAAGTTATCATCAAAAAAGATTACAAAACAGAAATTTTATATGAAAAAAACAAAAATGTGCGATAAACTTATCGGAAAACTGAAAAATGCATATTTTATGATCTTCTTTCGTCAGTAAAGCCCAGTAAAGAACATTTTTCTTTTGCAAATTGATAGTATTAGTGAGTATCTCATAATAAGTGAGAGGTAATTAAAATCTGAGAGCAGAATTGAGTTGCCAAGATCAAAACAGCAGAAAATGAGCTATCACTTGGCCAGGTTATCATCAAAACTAAAAAAGTTTTTCACTAGATAAAGAGAGGAAAAACAAAAAATGAGTCATTTTATACGCAAAAAAAACGAAAAATGGTCGTCAAGCTTATTCGAAACCTGAAAAATGCATATTTTGTGTTCCTGCTTGTTCAGTAAAGCCCAATAAAGATCATTTTTCGTTTACAAATTAACAGTCATCTCAGAATAGGGGGGAGGTAATTAAAATCTGAGAGCAGAATTCAATTGTTGAGATCAAAGCAGCTGAAAATAAAGTGTCACTTGGCCACGCTGCAACCAAAATTAAAAAGTTTTTTTCCAGAGAATGGTATTAAAAAACAGAAAATTAGGCATTTTATACAAAAAAAATCAAAAAATGGTTTGTCAAACTTATTGGAATTATCCTTTACTTAACCCGAAGAGTATAAGTGAGTATCTCGGAATCTTCTTCCTCTTCTTCTTAGTCCTATCTCGTATTCGAGAATCGTGCTTTCAAGAGTTGCTCTCCACAATATGTCTCCATTCCTCCCTCTTCTCTGCCATCCTAAATGTGCAAGCTAGACTTTGTTCCGTAATGTTAGTGATGGGGTCCGCATATCTAGTGGGGGATCTGCCTCGGAGTCTTTTTACGGCCACCATGCCCTCAACGGTTAGTCTTTCAAGGCCGTTTCTCCGTACTACGTGACCAAAAAATGTTGCGATATTTTCAGCTACTATTGTCCTTAGTCTTATTTTTTTCTTGGTTTTATTTGTTGAATTATTTATTAATTGGTTCTTCTTTGTGTCCACGAGATTCTCAGCATTCTACGCCAACAGAACATTTCCAGGGCGTCAATTTTCTTTTTGTCCGTTACTGTGAGTGACCAGCATTCTGACCTATAGAGAAAGATTGAGAAGACCAGACTCCTTACCAGTCTCATTTTTGTTGCCAAAGAAATTTCATGATTCTCCATATGTTTGTTAGTTTAGTCATAGCTTCCTTTACTAAGGAGCTTCCCCTTTTGATCTCTTCACTGGATCCGCCCTCGTTGGATATTAATGAACCTAGATAGATGAAAGTGTTAACTGTGTCAATGTTATTTATTTTCTTTATTTCTGGTCTATTGTTGTTAGCTCGGTCAACTATCATAATTTTGGTTTTCTTTTTATTTATTCTCAAACCAATCTCCTTGCTGAAATGCCCTATTCGCCTGATCAGGTTGCAGAGTCCCTTCTCTGATTCCGCAATTGCTGTAGTGTCATCAGCGTAGCGAAAGTTGTTGGTCTTTGTGCCCCTCAGTGTTATTCCTCCAGTCCAGTCTTCCAATGCTCTCCTCATAACCCATTCGCCATAGATGTTGAACAAGAGAAAACTCAGTACCTATGCATCCTTGCCTGACACCCTTCTCTGCCTGAAATAGGTCTGTCAGCTCATTTTCCATTCTAACATACACTCTGTTATTTTCATAGAGACTCTTGATGAGAATTATAAGGTACCTTGGTATGCCCATTTCGTCTAAGATACGCCAAAGGTTGTGCCATTGAACGCAGTCAAAGGCCTTGGTATAATCTATAAAATACAAGTAAGGGGTGTTCTTTATAAAATTTAATCTAGGTAGTTGGCTGTGAAATATCAAAAGGATGGAGAAACAAAAGTCCATTTACTTTGATTATGTCATCCTTTTCTGTCAAAATTTCATAGCCTGCTAGATGAAGTTTTATAATATACACCCCGTATGTTGGCACATTGAACCCTCTTACCTTTTCTATGATTTGCCTGATGTTCAATATTTGTTCAAACGTACCACGTGGCAGCACGAAACCGGCTTGCTCTGGCGGTAGCTGAGACAAGATGTGACGTTTTATACGTTCTAATATAATCTCAGAAGTTTGCTTGAGTGTGAGATCAGGGCTATTGTTTGATAGTTTCCGAAGACCTCTCGTGATCCTTTTTTATACAGCGGGACATAAATTGATTTAGTCCAGTCTTAGGGCCATTTACCCTCGTTCCACACCAGTTGGCAGATCCTATGCAGAACATCGATCACCGAATCTCGCAGAGGTGTTATCATTTCCGAGACGATGTTATCCTCGCGTGGCGACTTGTTGGTTTTCAATTTCCTGACTGCAACAGTTACTTCCTCCTCTTACTTCCTACCTCAGGACTGAGGGCTCCAGCGAACTCTATTGTTTGCGGTCGGTCGTCTCTGCCATTAGTTGTTTACAGTAATTTTTCCATCGTTCTTTGATCTGGGATTTGCAGTCAGCAGTGCAACATCTATCGTCGGATCTTATTGCTGTGTATTTCGGAGTGAAGTTGCGCGTTATTTGTTTAATTTTCTTGAACATATCCCTCGTTTCATTTTTGTGTGTGTGTTGTTCTGTTTCGAGACAAATGTCGTTTAGGTACTTGTTCTTGCCTTTCCTGCATTCTTGTCTGATATCTCTGCTCAGTGCTGCGTATTTCTCTTTGTCATCGTTATTTCAAAGGCCCTTTACTTTCAGTTGCTTCCTCCACTCTACTCTCTCCCATGTTTCTTGGGTTAACCAGGCTTTCCTTTGTTTCGTCACCTTCTGTCTTTCTTTTTGTGCAGCGTCAGTTATTGCTTTTTTTGTTCTGGTCCACAGTGTCTCGTTTCTCTCGTGTCTTCGACAGCAGACTCATTTGTCATTGCGCTCGAGTTGATTTTGGCGATTTCTGCTTTGGCCCTTGCTTTATAGCTGTCGGAGTTTTTAAGACACCATAAGTTTACAGTTGGTTTGCGTGGCTTTGGTTTACTGATTTTGATGCGGAATTGTGCCGCAAGGAACTGGTGGTCGCTATTACAGTTTTTACTGGGAAACGTTCGTACGTTTTTAATAGAGGTCTTCCATCTCGATTTTATTAGGATATAATCAATTTGAATTCTGTATTGGACACCCGAGGAAATAGTTATTTATGTATTAAGAGCGAAAAGTACAACTTTTTTGCTCGAAGAGTGATGTTTGCCAATCACTCGAGAGCAAAAAAGTTACTTTTTGCTCGTAAGCATACAACGTTTTTTCTGCAAACGATGAATTTCAAATAATGTGAATCACAACAAAATAGAACGTCAACTCCCGTGTTTGGTTCGTATTACAGCGCCATCTCTCGGAAAGGAATAAAAGCTCAAGATTGAAGCTAGGGTCGAGCGATGGCGTGCTTAACTAATCATAAGTAGATTCCTAATAATTTTGTTAGTTCACTCATGCGTCTCTAGATGGCAGAGGATTGTTAAATTTAAATATTTGCCGGCATTGTTCAATATTCTCAAGTGCCAATTTATGAAAATCTCAAATCAGATGATATCTTAGTTTGCCAGGTTCCTACTTACGGCACGCGTTTAGCAAAGAGCCTTCAATAATTATATGTATCATCACCTAAAAGAATTATATGCTCGTTGGTGTTTAGTAAGTAGTTGCTTGACAAACCAAAATGTCGAGAGACTTGAGATTTGTTCATAAATTCGCGCCAGTTAGTATTCAGTTAGTGGTGGCTTTAAACGGATTATATTTATTAAACTGAAGTAGACGGTAGAAAGCATATGGTAGGAAAATGCATTAAAACATCACCTATTACAAACCAATCTTCAATAAAATCAATAAATATTTTTCACAGGTACCTCTAAGTTTATGTCTGCAACATTTTGCCCTATGAGGGCTTTAAAGGCTATGGTGAATAAAATATTATTATACACATAATATTTCAAAAAATCAGTAATTTATTCCCAGCAATTGGTGTTTAGTGAACATACTGGAAAGTTATTATATACTTTTTGACGTTCCATTGTGAACATCCTCTCACTTCCGACAAGACTTTATTTTTGTGACCGTATTTTTGTGGATTGGTAAATCGATGTTTCGGTTCAGGGCTTCCCCAACACGTAGAAACGCAACTCCTAATCATAGACGGCATTTCGACAATCTGAAATATCATACAATCAGCTTATGCTGCTTCTCTTTGTAATTTATACAAAAGGTTTACTTTTACAATATAAAGAATATTAATATAACAATAGTCAATATATGTACTATGTAACAACTGCCGCTCCCCACAAGATTTGTCCTTCGCCAAATTATGTAGATACCTAATAAAATATGGAATATTATTAAGGAAATTTTGTGCGCTAGTGATGATAGCGGTACTTTATATTTATGTTCTTTATACTGTATACTTATTCGTACGAGATTGTGGAAAAATTTGATTTTATATGCTACGTAAGACAAATTTTTTTCTATTAGAAAAAAGCGTATTAGGTACCCAATGTATGACCAATCCTGTCCGCGTACGAGTGAAACGTATTAACCCAGTAATAAGTAATTTATAGCTTACCTTAAATATTTTTAAACGCAGCACAACACCAACTCACTTTTTATCACTTTTATATATACCATATTCCATTTTTTTCTGCATCTTATATTGCCATGGAATTTACCCTGTATAACATCGATGGCAATTGTCGTTTACTTGTCGTCATAACAGATACGGTAAATGTGGAATCGGAAAATGATAAGTAAATTCGGCAGTTTGAATGCTGCCCAATAGAATCGCGTGATGAGTATTTTTCAACCAATGAAGTCGAACTAATCACTAACTGGTATTTTTAGTCGTTATTGTCTCCAATACGCTTTAACACTTTGTCAAATTGAAGTTGCGTTGTTGTCAATTTTTAATTGGTGTGTCAACGTGTTAAATACATAATTTTTGATTCATAATCCCAAAATGCCGAAAATAATAGACCAAAAAGTTCGCCCCTATATTAAAAGGAGTTTCCATCAATCCAGAAGAGAACTCCCACAACAATTGCTCAGTATTACCCTAGCTAAAATTTCCAACATTTTTGGGGTAAGTATTATGCATCACTCTCGACTTTTCTCAGGTATCGACTGTAGGGCCTATTTGAGGACTGGAAATACTACTTAATTTCTTGATGCGTAAGCTATTAATAATATAAAAGTATTATGTACCATTAAGCATTAAGATTTTTCAAGCGCATTAAGATTATTCAAGTCTATGCACCTACATCCACCTATTCCGATGAAGATTTAGAGATCTTCTATGAAGACATTGCCAGGGCAATGTCCAAGGTCCCAACACATTTTACAGTGGTAGTTGGAGATTTTAATGCTAAACTCGGAAGAAAGCAGGATGAGAGTGAATTCTCCCTAGGACAGTATGGGATAGGAGAAAGAAACGATAGAGGAAACTTTCTGCTGCAGTTTCTCTTAGAACACCGCCTAAATGCTATGAATACCTTCTTTAAGAAACCGGAACAACGGAAATGGACCTGGGCTAGCCCTGATGGAAACACGAGAAATGAAATAGATTTCATCATTACAGACAAGAAGCAAATCATACAAGATGTAACAGTACTCAACCGTGTATCAGTGGGAAGCGATCATAGAATGGTGAGAGCAACAATAACGTTGAACTTAAGGAAAGAGAGAAGAAAGCTCCAAAACACAAAAAATAAGAAATGGAATACAGTTGCAAACAAAGAAGAGTATCAAAGAACCATAGCTGAAAAATTGGGAAATATAGACACAAAGGATGTAGAAGACTTGAATGACACAATACTGAAATCGTTACGAGAAGCTCAGCAAATACATTGTACCCAAAGGAGTGATAAAGAAGAAAGACTATCGGGGAACACCCGCCACCTTATGAAACAAAGGCGAGAAATGATACACAAACAATCAATCAACAGAGACCAGTTGAGAATATTGAATAGGAATATATCGAGAGCCGCACGGAAAGATATCAGAGATTACAACACAAGATGGGTAACGAGGGTCATAGAGGAAAACAAAAGCATGAAAGTACTCAGAAATAAACTCGCTTTGGGGAGGACAGAAATCATTAAACTGGAAAACGCAGATGGACAAATAGTCACAAATAAACAAGAGATTCTAGAAACTGTGAAAGATTTCTATGCAAATTTATATTGCAACAATGAACAGCCGAGATGCACAGAGGACATCCCTCGAGTTTTAAACCAGGGATCGGAGGAAATGCCTGACATAACAGAGGAGGAAGTCCTAAAATCAATGTCGGAAATGAAAAACAATAAGGCTCCAGGTGATGACGACATCGTGATTGAGGCAGTTAGGGAAGGTGGAGAACAACTGTTAAAGGCCATCACAAAATTATTCAACAAATGTCTTGTGGAAACCACAACACCTACAAAATGGAACAATGCAATCATAATCATCATGCATAAGAAGGGCAACATTGCCGACCTGAAGAACTATAGACCAATTAGCCTGCTTTCTCATCTCTATAAATTGTTCACCAAAATTCTAACTAAGCGTCTAACATCGAAATTGGACTTCTACCAGCCTACAGAACAGGCAGGTTTCCGATCCGGATACGGAACAAACGACCATCTGCAAGTTATTAAGACATTGATCGAGAAGTCCGTTGAATACAACAAGCCACTCGTGTTAATATGTGTGGACTACGAAAAGGCGTTTGATTCCATCAAGCACAGCGAGATGTTTAAAGCGCTTGCCGACTGCCGAGTAGACCACAGATACTCTGCTATACTGCAACATATATACGAAAATGCAACAGCGAGCGTAAGAATCCATGAAGAGACAGATAGATTCAGAGTGCAGCGCGGTGTACGACAGGGCGACACAATCTCCCCTAGACTATTTACCACTTTGTTGGAGTATATGTTCAAGAGTGTCGAGTTGGAGAATATGGGTATAAATATTAACGGTGAAAATCTCAGTCACCTTCGGTTCGCTGACGATATTGTACTGATTTCAGATAGCTTGGATAAGGCAGAGAAACTGCTTAGGAGACTAACATCTGCTTCACATAAAGCTGGGCTTAAAATCAATCCATCGAAAACAAATTTCATGACAAATCTAGTCCCAAGCCGAAACTACTTAGTAGAAGGAAAAGAAATTTTCCAAGTTACATCCTACAGATATCTGGGCCATGATATTACGATTGGCAGGGACAATCAAACCTGCGAAATCAAAAGAAGGATAGGACTAACGTGGGCCGCCTATGGGAAGCTGAAGCACATTTTCAAGTCCGAAACCCCCATATGCCTTAAGCGGAAAGTGTTTGATCAGTGTGTTCTGCCGGTTCTGACTTATGGTTCGGAGACCTTAACTCTAACACGAAAATCGGTAAATAAAGTAAGAGTGGCCCAGCGAGCCATGGAACGCTCCATGTTGGGAGTCACGCTGAGAGACAGGATTCCGAATGATCGGATACGTCAGAGAACAGGGGTTACCGATGCAATCCAGCGAATAACATATTTAAAGTGGAACTGGGCTGGACATGTCGCAAGAATGACCAACGAAAGATGGACCAAAAAGATCATAGAGTGGAGACCTAGGCAGGATGCGTTCAGGAACAGAGGTCGTCCGCCGACCCGGTGGACGGATGACATAAAAATAATAACACCAAATTGGATCCAGGATGCCCAGGATCGGAACAGATGGAGATCGTTAACGGAGGCCTATGTTCAGCAGTGGACGAGACAGGCTGTTTGATGATGATGATGTACCATAGCTAATTGCTTTTTATACTAGTACATAATACGTAAAGCATAAAGAAATGCGAACAAAAATAATTTTTTTTCAAGCGGACTAAAAGTACGTCATTTGTTTTCTCCGTACGTACACCTAAAGTGGGCTTTCAAATCCAGAGACCAAAAAAGTAGCAAAAAAGTCCTAGGCAGTAAAAGTAAAGTCAAAAGTCACCGCTACTGGTCATGGTGGCGCATATATAAACGATTTTCATTCACCAAAATTATTTGAATACTAGATGACACCAGATAAACCGATTTGAGTGTATTGCCATCTTTACATTCTTATTGAAAAAACAAAGGATAGGAATACTCTCAGAGCATCACCCAAAACCTTTATTAGTCGAAATCGCATAGGTTCCCGAATTTTGAAATCGTCTGTTAAATGTCATGCTCGTCATCATATTTATCTGTCAATGTGACTTATATTAATTTAGCATTGAAAATATTGCCACAAATTCTTAGTTTACCATAACCATTGGTTATGATTTAATATCATTAAAACCATGGACCATCATTAAAACCATTGAAAATTGAAAACCACCATTCTAACACATTCTATGTATTTTACAAATAATATACATCACTAATTGGGTAAGTACCTAGATCCGCTTAAAGAAGATGAGAGAAAATTGCAAAACTGAATCACTCTGAAATAGATTTATTATATCCTGCATGCTCGAAAAAAAAATAGTATATGTTACTCGGAGTAAAAGGTCTTTTTGTGCTTCGCCCAGTTGTAGGCCTCAGCTTCGCTTCGGCCGTCAATCTCTGGGCTCAGCACGAAAAGACCCACTTTTACTCCTAGTGACATAATCTACTATTTATTAACCAGGACAGGCAAAGCAAAATAACCTAGGTAGATACCAGCAGCCCCGACATATAAAAATGTCTACACGACAGCACTGCGGTATAAAAGTCAGTTAATGCCGCTCGGGGGCTCTCGCAAAATTCAGTTTCTAGCTGCCTTCTATCATCTATCGAATCGTAGCTTGAAACCTTGAGAGGCAGATATTACCGGAAGTGCGTCAGGTGAAAAGGAAAACCATGGTAGAAGACTTTTGTGTACCAGACGATAGCGTGCGGAACCGCTAAAAGCTTGCTGATCTGCATAAAGTGATCGGCTGAAAAGCGACTCGGACTCAGTAGTTTGTATAGAATAGACAGCTATAGGCAGTAACTCCAAGCCATTCAAATCCAAATTGCTCCAAGTAGGGAGGCACCCGAGGAGGCGCCAAGAAGTGCTTTTATATAGATCGTAGAACATTGGCATTACCAGGTATCATTCATTTTGTCAAAGCCTCACTTTACAAAATAGATTTTGCTTGACCTAACAAAGAATATATAAACTATACTTACTCAATGCCACTGCGCTAAAGTAGGGAGCCCTAGTTTTGCTATAAGGTCGAAGAACTACTCTACCAAATTTAATGTGATAAAGACTGCGCATATCCTGGTTGCTTTGTCTAAGCTAACTCACTAGTAGCATTTCCAGTTTAAGAAAAACAAAGAAAATTATTGAGTCTAATTTATTAAATATGTGTGTTTTCAATTTACTGATATATTTATTTCTAGGTGAGTACTAGAACTGTACAAAATATTATTAAAGGACACGACATCAACGAGGATGAATCAAACCATGTAAAGCCAGCAGAAGGTAGAGGGAAAAAAACAATAACATTTTTGGAACATTTATTTCGGCAAGATCTGCAACGACTAATTTGGCAATACAACTCAAAAAACCAGTACTTTACATTAAATACCTTACTTAAAGACGCAAAAGAAAATTTGGACTTTACTTGGGGACGGACAACTTTGTACAGAGTTTTAAAGTCGATGGGGTACAAACACAAGACCGTAAATGGACGAAAAATTTTATGTGAACAAAAACATGTCATTGCAGCCAAAATTATAATTTTGAGAAAATTTTTACAATACAAAAAATCGGCTGATAATGTCATTTTTGTGTATCTAGATGAAACTTGGATCTACCAAAATGGGTAGCAAGTCCGTCGATGGGTACACGAGTCTGACATTAGAAGCAACCCATCGCGCATTACATCTGAAGGGACCAGATTTACAGTACTACATGCTGGGACAAAGTCTGGCTTTTTAAACGGATGTGACTTACTTATAAATTCAAAAAACAATGACCGCGACTACCACAAAACTATGAATGCGGACATTTTTCAAAATTGGGTGACCAATCAGCTTATTCCTGCATTAAGCTCAGTGCAAGAAAAATGTGTGGTTGTTATGGACAATGCTCCATAACACTCAGAGCAATTGGAAAAACCTCCCACATTTTCAAGCAAAAAAGCGAACATGGTGGAATGGTTGGTTAGCCATAATGTTACGTTTGAAGCGAACATGACCAAAAAACAGTTATGGGACATAATACGACCGTTACGAAGTGGACCTAAACTTTATGTGATTGACGAACTTTTGAAAGCCCACGGTCATGAGGTTCTTAGGTTACCCCCCTACCATTGTCAACACAATCCTATTGAAATGGCATGGGGGTTTTGTAAGAACCTCTACAATAAAACCATCATGAGTCAACCCTCATCGAAAGGTAGGGTTGAACATGTCTGGAAGGAGTGCCTTTCAAAATGTAACGGAGAGTTGTGGACAAAATACTGTGACCACTGCGAACGACTAATAACTTCTGACTGGTATAAACACATGGGTAATCTGTCAATCGACAATATTCCTCCCTTTATCATTTCACTTGAAGAGTCAGATTCAGACACAGATGATTTGTCAATAAATAGTAACGCATCAAGTGAAATGATGGAGGTAGAAACCACTAACTCGACTTTCACAGACTGATTAAAAATCGACTAACTGCAATAATTTAAATTACACAACTTCAATATGCGACTTTGACTTTCAACAAAATATCTGGAAACTCAAAGTAGGAAAACAAGACTGAGCATAAATGTCTGTGGTGATAGTTCCTTCTTGTAAGTATTATTAATCAATATACATAATTATAAAAGTAACAACACATACAACTTGATTAGGAAAGAACAATTATGGCTTTTAAGATGGGGAATCCAGCTTCCGCCTCAAAAGCTATGACCTCCCGCCTCATTATACCCTGCTCCACAGAAGAAATATACCCATAGCAAGCCATAAGAAGAAAGTTGCAGTTGCTCAATTTCACAAGACCAACTCAAATGGACAGAAGCTGTGCCAAAACTCCTACCTCCTAGAGGTGGTTGATGCTCCATGAAGATGAGAGGAGCTAACTATAATAAATGGCAATTGTTTGTTGTTGAAGCCCTATATAACGTGATAGATAAAAGATTAAGAAATTTTGTATTGAGCCGACATACTATCGTCAATTTATTCGAGCTTTGATGTAAACTACAAATGTATGGTCGAAACGTTGGCGAATTATCGGCGTAGCCATATTAAATAATTATATTGAAGTTGTTTCGCTATTTTTTTTCCAGAATAATAATGTCATTGTTAAACATAGAATTATTTATGATGAATTTAATGAAAAAACATGTAAAATTTTTGTTCTTGGAAATGCTCAATATAAACACTTTTGAAAGACCATTAGCCTAGTGTTTTGCAATTTGATGAGAAAGTGAAAAATTAAATAAGGTCCGACTTATATTAATTTAGTGATAATAAACATAAAATTTCAGTGATTGAATTGGCCATTACAACCACTTAAATTAGTCGTTTTTGTCAAAAGTTAAAAAATATGAGCAAACTGAAATGAGTAACCACGAAGTACCTATAGGTTTCAGTAAATTTTATAATATACATGAAGCCTATGAATAAAACAGTTACCCTAAAATCTAGACTAATTGAAACAGTCTAGCAACTATGTAGGCATAACAGTAAACAATAGTCATAACCTCAAACCGATTTATCAATCATTGTCACTGTCGGTTATATATACTGGGTGAAATATGTCAAATTTCCAATGCTAACGAGATGCAGAATATAATGGAATATGTTATAGTTTATTTAACTTTATCGCCTTAAAAACCTACAATACTTCAAAAATTTCAAATTCCAAAACTTGACAAATTTTGACAGTTCGGTAGCCATTTTGAAGTTGACCGTCGGGAATGGAAATTCATGGGGACGCAACCCAACAAACGCCGACCGAGCGCCATCTTACTTGTTGGAATAAAAGCAAATTGCAAACCAAGTTGGCTAAGAGTGGATAGGGCCATCACAACTGAGCAAAACTGAAGACACAATCTGAAAATTTAAATCAAACTGACAATGACGTTTTAAACTTTTGGTTGAGTGGTGGTAGTTGGTATTGACAGCAAGCGATAAAATCTTTTTCGCTTGCTGTCCTGGGCAATGCGCGGAAAAGTAAGCTCACATTCTGATCCTCAAAAAAGAGTAATTTTTCGTTTGTCTAATGAAAGCGTAAAATGCGTCATTATTTGACGTTTGTAGAAAAAAATTGTTTTCTGTGCACAATTGTAGTGGACGTTCTCCTCTTGCTTTCCTTGTACCCAGGCCGTACTTGCCAATTACTCCTTTACCTTCGGCGCCATTGCCTACTTTAGCGTTGTAATCACCAATTATCATAATGACTTCTCTATTTGGAAGAGCGTCTAGTAGTTGTTCTAGTTGAGAATAAATTTCGTCTGCATCTTCATCTTGTGCATCCGTCGTAGGGAAGTAGACTTGTATTATGTTTAGATTGATTGGGGAGGACTGCAGCCTTATGATGATTATTCTGTCATTGATTGCTCTATATTCTCTTATGGCGTGTTCGAGTTTTTATTCACAATTATTCCAACGCCATTCCTAGCTGAGTTATCATTGCCGGAGTAAAAGACGATGTTTTTGTTTCGGGTCTCGAAATGTCCCGAACCTCTCCAGTGAGTCTCTGAAAGTCCAACAATGGGATAGCTGCTGATTTTTTTTCTCCACTATGGCCAGTTTCCCTGTTTGAATCAGACCGCGGACGTTCCATGTTCCGATGTTCAGTGTTTTCGATATGGTTCACACGGCAAAACATCATCTTTCGTGTTCATACGTTCAACTCATGAATGTTCTTGTGGTATAAAGTACGCAGTCCTTCTGCGTCGCAGAGCTACAGCCGAAACAATCTACATTGATTACTCGCCTGTACCTATATGGTATCGAGCTTTTAGAGTAGTCATTCTACTACAATAACCTCGATCCACTAATGACGTAACTGCTGCCCAACGCCATGCTAGTTGTGATCCGCCCCGGATATTTAATTTCCCCGGTGCCACCCATATCTGGGAGGCTTTCCCCTATCGCAACCCCACACGGGCTCTCGTGTGGGGTTGCGTTTCAAAATCTCGGAATAGGTGAGAAGTACTTAAAATCTGAGAACAATTGAGTTGCTGATTATCAAAGCAGCTGAAAATGAGGTGTCCCTTGGCTAAGTTATCGTCAAAATTAAAAAAGGTTTTTTTTCCAAAAAGGAAAAATAGACGTTGTATATGAAGAACACAAAAAATGTTTATTAAACTTATTAGAAAACTGAAAAATGCATACTTTATGTTTCTGTTTAATCAGTAAAGCCCAATAAAAATAATTTTTCTTGTACAAATTAACAGTATTATTGACAATCTCAAAATAAATGAGAGATAATGAAAATCTGATGGTAGAACCTTTGCTGAGTTCGAAGCGGTTGAAATTGAGGTGTCACTTGGCCAGGTTATCATCAAAACTAAAAAAAGTTTGTTTCTGGAAAAAGATAGAACAAACGAAAATTCATACATTTTATGCAAGAAAGACACAAAATGTGGAAAACTGAAAAATGCACATGTAATGCTCCTTTGATTTTTTTCTCCCAATTTTTGTTTACAATAACAGTATTAGTGAGTATCTCAGAATAGGTGAGAGGTAATTAAAATCTGATGGCAGAATTAATTTGCTGAGTTGGAAGCAGTTGAAAGTAATGTGTCACTTGGCCAGGTTATCATCAAAATAAAAAAGTTTTTTTCTGGAAAAAAATAAGAAGAACAGAAATTTAGACTTATTATATGGAAAAAAACTAAACAATTTTTGTCAAATTAATTAAAAAACTGAAAAAGTTACCAACTTTTTGGTACTGTGCAGCCCAATAAAGATCAATTCTCTTTACAAATTAATAATATTATTGAGAGCGTTAGGACGGGTGAGAAATAATTAAAAACTGAATTAAGAACTCTAAATTAGAAGAATTTCAACTTTATATTCTTTTTGCCATGACCATCCATGACTCGCACAGGTGTGTGATTTATAAACATTTTTTTCAATTTGCAACTAAAATTGACCAGCCTGGAAATACTACCACTGATCTGATTTTGATGATGACGAATGAAAATTGATTTAAACAAGATGCCTCATTCCAGGAAATTGTAACTAGAATGGAACCTCTTACCTACTTCTAATCATGTGACAAAATACTCAAAATATATCAATTTTTTCTAGAATACCTACTAATCCATTTGGGTTAAAATTACTTATAGAGAGTTAACGAATACCTACTATAGTAGAAACAATTTTGTTTTGAGGTTTCTGAGGGTTCTCAATTCTCAGTAGGGATGTAGAGTCGTGTTACAGTTACAGACATTATTTTCAAATAAGGCTTCTTGATCTGTTGGTGAACGGTATATTGTACGGGTATCTGGTTTTTAATGACGTCTTCGTCGATATTATTATGTTTTTCTAATTTTGACATATAAAGTGGCACTTTTCAATACTGATGACAGTGACGTAACGTCCTACTTTTCGTAACTAGTTACGAAAAGTAAAATCCTTCGTAACTGGTGATGAAAAGTTCGTTTCACCACCAGTTGCAGGTTTCGCTTGTGGCACACCGTTGCTATAGCTTTACGGTATTAAGTAGATACAAAGTGGTTTAAAAGTAAATATTGAAGTTTAATAATAATAACTACTAAGCTCTCTAAGTAGGTATTTGTAGTCAAAATTAGAAAAAATCTTGTATGAAACACGTGACGAAAAGCCTTTTTTGTGTACCTCATTCAAATTGCGGGAACTCGGTGCGCTCAAATCGGACTTTTCGTAACTGGTTACATAAATAGCTATTAACACATTTCTTTTCGGGAACAATTTTTTTTTTGGTACCACGAGTTTAACTGTAAAAATCAAGTATGATATTTAACTTTTTAACCGAAAAGAATGGTTTAAACAATAAATAACATTATAATTGAAAAAAGAAAACGAACGAAATAAAATTCTTCATATACCATCTGTAGATCGAAACGGAAGTATTTTGAAGCATGTCTTCGAATATGAACTTTTTCTCTTAAATTTGGCTCAGGATTCACTTATTTCATTTTTTGGTATTTGTTCCAGCAGTCAAATTCTTTGAAAACTGGCTTTAGCATTAAAAAAAAACTAATAATTCTGAAAAATGTATATCTTCTTGTCTACTTTTGACAAAACTTTATAAAAATTACCACGGTAATTTCGAAAGTTTTAACCTGCATTTATAAGAATATAACTCCAAAATTGTTTTAGAAAATCCTTGCAAGGCCATAAAAAAGTGTTTTTGTGAAAAACTGACACATGTAAAAAGTCGCTCGCAATGAATCGACAGGCAATCTCAAGTAGATACGTTATATAGTGAGAGAAAGTATCTATTACCGGGGGCAAAAATAGATTTAAAAAGACGCTTTACAAATAAATTTTCTGGGGTTTTTGTCCACTGTATTTTTAACAACGAACCACAATATATTGTTACGCCCGACCGTCGGTCCACAGAGATTGGGGCCCAAGTGTCAACTCCGAAGGCTAACCGCGACCCCGGGAACCCATCTAGACTAAACGAGAACAGGGAATAGTCGCATCCGTTCTCGAAAGTACCAGAGTGAGTTCAGGCCGGGTATATAAACCAGCGAGCCGCGCGAGATGTGATCAAATAGATAGCGCAGTGTGGTAAATAAGCGAAATAAGCGGACAAGCGAACAGAACGAATTGTCAGTAGAGAGTAATTGTGTTTTAATCGTGATGTAATAGTTAAAAGTAAATAAAAGTGTGTAGTTAATTGACGATAAATTATTGGAACCCGTATCCCGTAACAACTAGTGTAAGAAGTTGGATAATATTCGTCAAACTTGTGACTGTACGGACAAAAGGAATCGTCGCGCGCGTGGAATTTTGCGTGGTAAGGCATATATTCGATCTAGGACAAAAATCGTGGATGAAGAACTTATGGAAATACTATGAAGAACTTATAGAAGTACTTATGGAAATGCTGAAGAAGTACAAAGAGGAACAAAGGAATTTTCTGGAAGAACAAGAAAAACAAAGGCAGCGTGAGAAAAAAGAACAAGAAAAACAAAGGCAACTTGAGATAAAGGATCAAAGAAAAAATCAAGCTGCTCTGTTTCAAGCATTAACGGATGGTCGTCGCGAGTTGCAAGAACTTGTCTCAACCAAAATGACTGAAGTCAAACCAGACGTAGATCAAATCAAACAAGACGTGGATCAAGTCAATCTACCAGACAGAGCTACGGATGAGGCAACAGAAGCTACCCAACTAGCATTTATAGTCCCAATAACTTTCCTAAAGTAAAAATTACACAAAATGATTGGTAAATTCTATTCCAATTTATTACTATATTGCAAAATATACCTAAAAGAAGTAATATAAAGTATTACTTACGCAAAAATAACTTTATTTGACGACTTAGAAGTCCCACAACTTTATTGTCATATTTGCGGTAACAGCGAAGTAATAATTTCTAATAAAATTACTTTATCCACCCAACTACTTCAAAGTTATTTTTGAGAGTTCCGCTAACGTCACCAAAATTACTTCAAATTCGTTTTTACTTATCTAGTAGGATTTTAAAGTAATATTTAGGTACTCTCAAAATAAATAAAATCCTATAAAGTAGACGAATATTTAGTAGTATTTAATGGTTCCAGTTACTACTAATTACTGAAAATGTTACTCTAAAGTAAGATCTATTGTTAAGAGGCAAAATGTTCCAAATGGTTACTTAATGTCAAGTGAAATTTTCTTTAAAGTTGTTTATGCAACTTTGAAGTATATATTGCTGTGGAAGCCATGTTTATGATTAAAAGTTCAAGCGCCATTTTGTGCAAAAATAAGGATCAAATAAAAATCCATACTTTCGGGATAATTAGTAATGAATAATAAGTTTAACTTTACTTTTAGCATCAAATAGTCATTTTTTTTCAAGCGGACTAACAGTACGTCATTTGTTTTCTCCATACGAACACCTAAAGTGGGCTTTCAAATCCTGAGACCAAAAAAGTAGCAAAGAAGTCCTAGGCAGTAAAAGTAAAGTCAAAAGTCACCGCTAGTGTCATGGTGGCGCATATATAAACGATTTTCATTCACCAAAATTATTTTAATAATAGATGACACCAGATATACCGATCTGAGTGTATTGCCATCTTTACATTCTTGTTGAAAAAACAAAGGACAGAAATACTCTCAGAGCACTCAAGACCGACCAGCCACCATCCGAAACCGTTATTAGTCGAAATCGCATAGGTTCTCGAATTCTGAATTCGTCTGTTAAATGTCATGCGCGTCATCATATTTATCTATCAATGTGACATTTATTAATTTAGTATTGAAAATAATGCTACAAATTCTTAGTTTACCATAATCATTGGTTATTATTTAATACATTAAAACCATTGAACATTGAAAACCACCTTTCTAACATATTCTATGTATTTTACTTATAATATTCACAATTGGGTAAGTACCTAGACCCGCTTAAAGAGGTTGAGAGAAAATTGCAAAACGGAACCACTTTTAAATAGATTTCTTATTTCTTGCATGCTTGAAAAAAAATAGTATATGTTACTCGGAGTAAAAGGTCTTTTGTGCTTCGCCCAGTTGCAGGCCTCAGCTTCGCTTCGGCCGTCAATCTCTGGGCTCAGCACGAAAAGACCCACTTTTACTCCTAGTGACATAATCTACTATTTTCTTTGTCCAGACATGCTTTTTTTTAGAAAATGCAGAGAAAAACTTCTAAAATTTTTATAAAAAATTATTTACGTTTTATTAAATTTACATTATTTTGAAGGCGCTTTGCTGCTTTTCGATCTACTATAGCAGCTTTTATCAGTACACTTCGGTGCGTTTAGATTTTTTTAAACAAAATTACCGATATCTGCTTAGATTTAATATTGGCGTATTATAACTATCTGATAATCCATACTAGACCATTTCGCTCCGCCATTAAACTCCAACTTCATCTCCGTCGAACGTAAGTAAGGATAGTGTGCCATTTAATCTCAGTAGAGAGAGGTAGATGGAATGCAATGAGTGCCTAGATGTCGCTGCATAAAAAGCGTTATCCTTTGGTCCCAGTTCGTAAGAGTAACCACCCGCCAACTACTAATCGACACCCAGGGTAGTCCCTGGAACGTAAATGGGTTAGTCCCAAAGTGGTCGCCGCTACGGTGCCGTCACTACAAAATCGTTCCCCATTTTAGTAAAAGCGTGGTAATAAAGCCGTTGCGGAGTGGTCGCCGGAATTGGTACAGTTCCAATTATGTGTAGCGGTGTCCACACTGGAACTATAATTGCTAGTAGGGTAGGCAGAAACCTAGAGGAATTTGGAGCGGTGATTGAGCGTTTGACAAGATTAGCGTATCCTGCGGCTCCCTCTAATTTCCTTGACTAACTATCAGTCCAGCAGTTTATCGAAGAAGTTCGCGACAGTGAAATGAAATGCCATTTGAAGTTGACTCGTCCTTCCAGTGCAAATGAGGCATTAATTCGGGCATTGGAGTATGAGGCGTCGAGAATAAACACTGGCCACAGGGTTAGAATAGTTGACGTACAGGAAGAGCCGCAGCCAAACTCAATCTTAAAGCAATTGTTGGACGAGCAGCGTGAATTCAGAAAGCAAGTGACTTCATATTTCGACCAATCAAGGAGCAGGGCACAAGACATTGGCCACAGAAAAAATGTGGACCGAAATGTCGACCTACAGAAACCCGGATTTTGTTTCAACTGCGGCAGAATGGGCCATTTTAAAAGGGACTGTCGCGTTCGACGAGAAATTAATCAGACTCCGCCACGACGACAATCTGGCAAGCAATTGTAGGACGAGCAGCGTTAATTCAGGAAGCAAATGACTTCATATTTCGACCAATCAAGGAGCAGGGCACAAGAAATTGGTTACAGAAGGAATATGGACCGACATGCCGACCTACAGAAACCCGGATCTTGTAACTGCGGAAGAATGGGCCATTTTAAAAGTGACTGTCACGTTCGACGGGAAAGGAGTCAGACTCCGCCACGACGACAATCTGGCTTACTGACACATCAGCCGGAAAACTAGAACCAGGCAGTGTGAAGGGGCGGACGCTGACTGACCACGCAGAAGCCCCCAGGATCATTAGGATTGGACAGGGTGGAAGAAGCCTCACCATCCCTGGCAAGATTGAACATCGTCCAGGCAGATCTCATGGTAACGCAGATGCATTATCAAGCAGGCCTTGTAAAGGGGAATGTCAACACTGCCAACGAGTAGAACAACGACACGGACCAAGCATTCTTAGGAGAACCAGAATTGTCGTCAACGAACATTGGACCATTGAACAAATGAAGGCCGAACAAACAACCGATAATGCTGTGGTGACCTGATCAAAGACCTGATTGGAAGAACATAGCAGATAAGAGCCCAGAAGCTATGTGGGAGCAATGGGATTCCTTTGCGATTCAGAATGGTTTACTGAAGAGGACTTGGGAAAGCCCTGACGGGAAAAGTGTCACGCTCCAGCTTGTCGTACCAGAAAGTAGACGGAAAGATGTCTTGCAAGAAATGCACAATAGTGTGTCTTGCGTGAAATGCACAATGGTCATTTTGGTGTGAATAAGACCTTGAAGAATTCGGGACAGGTACTACTGGTTGAATTGCCGAGATGACGTCGAAGAGTGGTGCAGAAATTGTAATATCTTCTGCTCCGTAAAAGGACCCCAAAGAAAGACTAGGGGCCAAATGAAGCTATACAATGTTAGTGCCGCATTTGAAAGAATTGCGATCGACATGGCAGGTCCTTTTCCAGAAACGGACGATGGCAACAAATACATCTTAGTTGTCATGGATTATTTCAGTAAATAGCCTGAAGCTTATGTACTACCAAATCAGGAAACTAACACCGTGGCAAGGGTCTTGGTTGACGAATTCTTCAGTAGATTCGGCGTACCATTAGAGCTTCATTCGGACCAGGGACGGAATTTTGATCACCCCTTTTCAAGAATATCCTGGAACTTCTGGGAATCCGCAAAACAAGGACAACTCCGCTCCATCCACAATCAGATGGTTATGGAACAATACCTCTGCAAAATAGTAGCGGATCACCAGACAGATTGGGACAAATTTCTACCTTTTCTAATGATGGCTTACAGAGGTGCAGTCCATAACACGACAGGACATCTTTGCCAAGGTTATACGGGGTGTTCATTACAAAACTTCATCTATCAGGCTATGAAATTTTGACAGAAAAGCATGACATAATCAAAATAAATGGACTTTGTTTCTCCATCCTTTTCTTGACATTTCTGACATTTCACAGCCAACTAGATGAAGTTTTATAATGAACACCCCGTACTTGGTAAAGAACTTCGTTTTCTGGTAGATTTGGTCTACGGACCACCAGAAGAACCGGTGCAAGATGTCCAGAACTATGCTGATGAACTTCGAGAAAGATTAAAGGAAATCCTTCGAAATGTGAGGACAAAGATAAAGATTGCTAGGCTTGATCGGATGAAAGCCAGTTATGACCTAACGACGAATTCTGCAAGATTTAAGACAGGTGACTTGGTCTGGCTGTATAATCCACAGAGGAAGAAAGGAAAGTCTCCCAAGTTGTTTCCAAGTTTCCAGCGAGCTGCGCGAGATGGGATCGAATAGATAATGCAATGTAGTAAATAAGGGAAATAACCGGACAAGCGAACAGTCTACAAGTGTTAGTAGAGAGTAATTGTGTTTTAATGGTGTTGTAATAGTTAAAAGTAAATAAAAGTGTGTAGTTAATTGACGATACATTATTGGAACCCGTATCCCGTAACAGTATTATTAAGGGACGGCTAATTTGTGGTATGCTTATCAGTGCAAGAAATTTTATGTTAATACATATTCTAGTCTAAGTCCCTGTTCAAACTGTCCTATATACTTCGCATCACACTCTTTGCGTGGCTTTTTCCATGTTGATCTCTATACAATCTTCGAACCAGAAACTACTAAAAAATGTTAATAATGCGAAAGCATCAGGCGAGGTAGCATCGATAAGTCATTGGTCTCATCGAATCGACGTTTTCTATATCTGCTTTCCATTCGAATCAATTTTTCAGGTAGTTTTCGGTTGGTAGCGGAGTACCTCCCGCCATAGAAAAGTTGTCACAACATCTCTACAGCAACTTGATAATTTTTTTGTTATTATATAGCTTTTAAACACTCTGTGCTGGAAATTCCAATTCATAATCGCAACAAAACAACAATCTAGGTCAAGCGCAGCTTTTAAGTGAATAAAAATAATTATTTTTAATATCAAAACACCGCTTTGCTATTGAAAGCGAAAAAATTGAGAAAAAAACGTTTAATATGTAACTTAAGAAAACAAAACTATTTCGAAACCAGTCAGTCGATGCACTATTTGTTAACCATCATCACAACTTTCTTGGCCATTGTGCAGGTTGACCTTTCATGGTCAGGAGCTGATTATGCGAAATACACACACCACGGAAAATCCAGTTTGCTTCCGAATGTGCTAACGAAGCGTGAACTACGAAAACATAAAAAGACAATGGAAATATGTTTAGAACTATTAGTTGCCATAAGTGTACTTTGTTGTATTGTTAATGGACAACAGTTTGAAGGTAGGTGGTTATTTAGTTAAGATTTCTATTTACTTACGGGGCTCATAAAGTAATATTTTAGGGGATCCATGCACCGATCAGCGCACAAATAGACCTGGAATCTGTAAGGTTTTGAGTCAATGTCAATCAGCAATAGAGGCAGTAAAAAAACGCATTTTTCCGACAACGTGCGGATTTCACGGGTCTAATATTATAGTTTGTTGTTTATCCTCGGAACCAGTCAAGAAAGATAGACATCCCGGGGACAAAGCAAATGAAAGTACGTTGAAATGAATCAATTGCACGGTAAGTAATGTAATCAATTTTTAGTGTGCACAGAGTACGCTCAATACGTGTGGAAGAGAGAGCCTAGTCCAACTCTTTTGGTTGGAGCAGAAGATATTCTAACAAAAGAGTGTCCTTTTGATAAGTTAGAACTTGTAGTTGGAGGAGAACCAGCAGAGAGGAGAGAGTTTCCTCATATGGTAAGCCCTCTATTGTTTTTTGTACAATTATACGATATGAAAAATTGAAATTTCGATCTCAGTGCAAAATTTGAAATTTCATTACCACTTTATTAAGAAATCGATGTTATAAATATGACATGATTTTATATTTAATTGCGAAGAAAACACGAGCAATTAAAACTAACACTGGACGTCACTCTATCAACAAAAAATTATTTTAGATCCTCATTAATATGTTGAAAAGCACAAAGTTATAACCCGTTAATGAACTAAAGAGTACTAGGCATTATCTTATTCAACTCGCCGTTTAAGGGAAGCAAAGCAAAACCGGTTTTGCTAATGGAAAAACCGGAAATTTGTTTCCATTAGAAATAAAAACTCGGGATTTTTTTGTTTTAACCATAACTGTTATAAAAACTTGAAGTGATAAATGAAAAAAAAAAAACATATATTGACGGTAAAATGTGATTTTTTGGAGAATGTTGGATTGTTTTAAGCCTAATAACGAACAATTTTTCTTATTTTAATTACCAACTAGAATTATTAAGGAAAAGTAATGAATTAAATAACTGTTAAGTGGATATTGATCATACAAATTTGACAAATCAATATATTCGTTTTCCAAAGCTTTTTTTTGAAGAAGAACGTGTTTGGGTTAATGCTATTAGTACGATTAATCTTTTTATTTCGATAATTGTATATTGAGATTAAAAACCGATAATTGTAAATGACATGTAACGACAAAGTGTGTCACATCATTAAATGCAGAAAAAAACTCTTCAAATATTAAATATAAGTTTATCAAGGCCGTATTTATTAAAATAAAATTTAGATAACCTAGAGTTTCCCTAAAATCATTACCAAGATTTCCAAACGGTTCATTCTTTGCGTGACACGTTGTACAATTATCTCTGCTTAATGAAATGTATTTATAATAACCCCGGTGTAAAAGCTTTCTTAATAAAGCTGGTTAACTCGCTTGAATATGGGATAATCAAAACATAGATGTACAAATTGTTTTAATTTATCCTGTATAAATTATTGGCTCAGTTTCAATTTTAAACTTATTTCTGATCGTTTACATAAAAAATCGAACACAAATTAGCTGCAGTGTCTTTATTAACATTAATTTATTTTCAATAAAACTACTCAAAAACATAAAAATTAAGTAGGTACAATATCAAGTTTTTATAAGTGTTATGGTTAAAATAAAAAAAAACAGTTTAGGTAAAAAGGTCTATTTTACTAGCAAAACATACTAAAAGTTCCTGAAAATTATTCGCAATAGAACAGTAGCAGCGAAAATAAATGTCACAGTCACTGTCTTATCTAGAAAACTAAACATTTTAAATATATGTTCTTTTTTAGGGAGTTTTCTCTTTTATATTGCTTTACTTAATACTACTACTAACTATAATACTCCAAAGGTTACCGGGAACAGGACAAAAGAAAATTTTCACTAATTAAGCAGAAACTGCCGACGTTTCGACGCTTATTGACGTCTTTATCAAGGCTAAAAACACAAAAGCAGCATTATATAGGTGACAAACGCAATTAAACAGTACACTTAATATGATATTAAAAAAAAAACAGTTAAGCAGTTACCAGAGCAGGTGATGCGGAGTACTCCGCAACGCCTGCTCTTCCTTGCCTGAGCTGATGGCGTTTGAGTATGAGGTTATGACCCAATTTCCACTCTAGTCGTAGAATAGGTAAGGGAGTGCACTCTTGTTTGATGCTTATCATGTGGTTCTTGTCAGTTTTTCTTTCGTTTTAATTTCTGTTTGTATTTTTTTGCAATTTGTAAGTTCGTAATGTAATTTTGTTTTTATCTTACACTGTTTGTGATTGTTACTAATCTAATGAATGCTGAACGGTTTTTTTTTAAATATTATGTTAAGTATACTGTTTAATTGCGTTTGTCACCATACAGGGTGTCTTTTTTAAGTGCGTGCAGTATTGCTATCTACGAAACGGCTGTAGTTACAAAGTCGGTTAAATTAGCAAAAAGTTGACTTTTGTAGAGCCTGCTTAGAAAACGTTCACAGGGTTGCCACATTTCGAGTAGTTTCTGAAATATTTAGAAAAATCTAAAAAATACCAAAAATTTAAATCTCTTCTATTTCAAAAACTATTGGTGACACAAAAAAAGTTTAAATTACGAAGTTTCACTACACTTTAATCTCTCTCATATGACATCTCGATCAGCTTCGTGTAACGCTTACCAGCCTAGTTACCAGTATAAAGTTCATTTTTTTAAATACGGACCTGCATTTTTTTTCATAATTTGAAAGTTCTTTTTATTCTTAATATAAGGGCGTATTACACAATTAGGGTTTTAAACGTTTCGACCAATTAAATCCATCATCAAGGTATTCTACCTAAATCCGATCCTGTTTTTGGAGTAATGAAAGTTAATACTGTGTTTTTCTTCAGTAAATGCGTCAGAATAATTACCATCAATGCTTGCAATGTTTTTAGTACCTTAAAGAAAATTATTACAAAAATTAAAAGAAAGAAATCTTATTATTGTGCTAATATGAACAAGATACTTATGTTAGAAATGAAGCGATGACTTAATATTTTGACCTCTTTTGTAAACAACTATTGTTTTAAGAAATTATCTTCCTTAGTTTCTTAGACATAACCTTGCCCTCTTCTTAATATTGGCCTGGACGTTTTCTAACAATTGTGGCGTAATTTTATTACAAGCCATTTTTTTTCCTTTTCAAATCCTCCACATCTTGTGGCGCACTTTTGTACACATCATTCTTTATAAAACCCCAAATAGAAAAATCCATAGGAGTTATATCAGGGGACCTAGGAGGCCAATTAATTGGCAATTTTTTATCACAATTAGTTTAAGAAATTTAATAGACTCGTCAACTAAATTAACGTATCACATAAAAATTACCAAATGTTTAATTATTATTTTTGGCAAACCTTCTGAACGGATTTATTCAATTCCTTTTTTGGCTGAAAAGTCACTTTATTTAGAAATTTAATGCTTTCTTAGTTTTGACTGAAATAATTGTTTTTGGAGTACAGGGAGTAACAACTATACCTACAAGATTGTGCCTTAGAAACCAAGGATGACAATTTGAACATTTAATTTCTTAAGACAATAGTGGTTTACAAAATAAATAGCATTAAGTCATCGCTTCATTTCTAAAATAAGTATTTTGTTCATACTAGCAAAATAATAAGATTCCTTTCTTTTAATTTTTGTAATAATTTTATTTAAGGTACTAAAAACATTGCAAGTATTGATGGTAATTATTCGGATGCATTTACTGAAGAAAAACACAGTGTTAACTTTCATTACTCCATAAACAAAATCGTATTTAGATAGAATACCTTGATGGTGGATTTAACTGGTCGAAACATTTAAAACCCTAATCGTGTAATACGCCGTTACATTAAGAATAAAGAGAACTTTCAAATTATGAAAAAAAAATCCAGGTCCGTATTTAAAAAAATTAACTTTATACCGGTAACCAGGTTGGTAAGCGTTATACGAAGCTAATCGAGATGTCATATGAGAGAGTTTAGAATGTAGGAAAACTTCGTAATTTAAATTTTTTTTTGTCATCAATAGAGAGAGAGATTTAAATTTTTGACATTTTTTAGATGTTTCTAAATATTTCAGAAACCACTCGAAATGTGGCAACCCTGTGAACGTTTTCTAAACAGGCTCTACAAAAGTCAACTTTTTGCTAATTTAACCGACTTTGTAACTACAGCCGTTTCGTAGATAGCAATACTGCACGCACTTAAAAAAGACACCCTGTATAATGCTGGTTTTGTATTTTTAGCCTTGATAAAGACGTCAATAAGCTTCGAAACGTCAGCAGTTTCTGCTTAATTTGTGGAAATTTTCATTTGTCCTGTTCCCGATAACCTTTGGAGTATATTCGTGTGATACTACTTCATTAAAAAAAATTAAAGCCGAAAATGTCATAAAATGTTCCGTTAATCATTTTTTTTTATGAACTTTATCTCAGAGAAGAGTTTTAATTCTATGGCTTGCTGCGAGGTTTTTTTTATGGTCACCCTTTATCAAATCCAGGTAATCTATAGAAGTAAGAATTTAATCGTGACACCAGGAAACTATTGAAAATCGAAAATTTCTTTAAGACGATTGTTAAAAAGGATAAAACATGATGATTAACCTCGTATAACGAAGAGTGATAAAGTTATCAAAATTTACAGAAATTGCTTTTATTTTCAACCACATATATAATAATGACGTTACCGTTTTTTTGAAATTTTGCAAGTGTCACATTACTGGTCTAGGATGGGAAGTAATCCTATTACTGGTCTAGGATGGTAATAGGACCATTATCGTTCTAGACGATTATGGTGATTGTTGACTATGCTCCATACCATAGCAACCATTAACATTTTGCTTGATTAATAAAGATTTCAGGGAGAATGAAATAAACTACGAATCAATTGAAACGATACACCCCAAATTTTTAATGAACTTTAAAACCGTCTTATCTCTAAAGCCACTCAACCGATTTTCGTTGGCGATGCCATTTTGGTAACATCCATATATAGACTGCTTTAATTGGTTATGTACTCGGTTATATGTTTTGCAGGTTTCCTAATACAGGGTTCAACAAAACTTGATGCATTTATGTAAAAACTTTTTGAGCAGATAACGTTGCGGAAAAAATTTCAGAACATTTTTTGCTACGGGAGTATGTGGAGACGCGTCATACCTCGGGACCTATTTGAGATTTTTTGGATATTTTGCCTGGTTCCATAGATATTTACTTTTTTCTATAAAAGAGGTATCATTTAACACTGGGGCTCCAATTTGCCCCATACTACAAATATTAATAAACATTTCATATGGAATATAAAGACTATACATAGGGCAAGCTAGACGTATAGACGTAATGGCTATAAAGTTTGACACATATTCAGTAGCGAACAGAGAGTAATTTTTTTTCAAATATCCAAGTGATAATTGAATGTCCACAATTAAGTGATGTGGAGCAAAATGTATGGATGAATTTGGAATTCCGCTTCCTGTTTATTGCAGCTATTAATGATGCCTCGGGACCTTTTTCTGTGCTTCTTTATATCTTCATTAGTTTAAACAAAAATGGGTTTTTTCTAAAAGTGTAACATTTCAAGACCGTAAAAAAAACAAATCTCCTATTCAATGAGCATTACAACAATTTGGAATTGGACGTAGTCATCTGAGAACCAGAGCTATGCCTAATTGTTTAGATGTACAGGGTGACCCACGAAACTGACATTAATCCTCAATTTTTTAAGTTTTACATTCTGAATTGTGACCGAATAAAAGTGAACTTGAAACTGAAAATTGTTTGTATTAATAGAACCAGAAAGAATTAACCGATAGTCGCAAATTTTAATTTGAATATGTTCAGGATGTACGGTTAAACTGAAGAATGGCGAATAACAGGATGTCACATATAAAGATGAATAACATGAGAGCCTTTAGACACTAAAAGATACTAAGTTAAATAAATATGAAAAGCTTAGAACAACCTAAAATTGTTTTTAAGAACTTAAAAACTTTCAACTGCGTTCGAGAATCTTTGAATAATTCCAAATCCTTGAAAACAATTCTTCTAGGCTGACAGTCAAAGCAATGTCCACTCTTTAAGAGGTATACCGGTTGACACAAGATGTATGTAACAGCCCAGCGTTTCCACAATTTCTGTTTTAAAAATTTGAAATTTGTAGGTCATAAATAAATCGTAAATGTGCCTCAGATCCCGTTTCACGCACTTAGGCACAACTTCCCGTTTAACCGGAAGTACCGCCATATTTCATTTTTTTAATGGAACACCCTGTATATTTGTTCATTTTCGGATTCCCCTTCGAATTCTAAGTTATTAACGTGTAACATAATGTATGCTTATCTCTTACCGTTTCCGCGAAAATCGCGCCCGAACTTTCCATATTATCAATAATATATGCAAACAAATCAACATCGATCAGCCCTGATTTCATAGACTAACATTTTTTAGGCTCTCTATCAATAGACATTAAAAAAGTATTTCCAACTTGTCATGGAAAAGATGGAGAATTGATATTATGAAGACATTTATCTCCATAACTTCTAATGAAAGCTCCTATTTTATTCCTAACCATTGTTGTAATTAGCGTCCTTAAGTTGTAAGTAGTTGGTGAAGTTAGCGGGATTAGGACAAATAATGCACCTCTTCTTTATTCGAAAATGGCCGACGTTTCGACTGTTTATTTAGTCTTCATCAGGGCTATTCTCACTTAGAGAGGGTAGTCATTTAAAATTCTATTCAAGATGGTTAAAATAGCAAACTCCATTCGATTGTTGGGTGACCCTGGTATCTTAGGCTCGACAAACTACACGTCCGCCGCACAAGGTATAAAACTTGCGAATATTCGCAAAGATTCGCAAGTTTTATACCTTGTGCGGCGGACGTGTAGTTTGTCGAGCCTAAGATACCAGGGTCACCGAACAATCGAATGGAGTTTGCTATTTTAACCATCTTGAATAGAATTTTAAATGACTACCCTCTCTAAGTGAGAATAGCCCTGATGAAGACTAAATAAACAGTCGAAACGTCGGCCATTTTCGAATAAAGAAGAGGTGCATTATTTGTCCTAATCCCGCTAACTTCACCAACTATTTATTCCTAACGTTTGGATTTCTAATTTTATATCAAACATTATTTCAAATTTAAAATGTTTGAGTAAAACCAACCAAAACTAAACAAAAACCAAACAAAAAATCAATTCTCCATTTTTTTCATGACAAGTTAGAGAGACTTTTTTTAATGTCTATTGATAGAGAGCCTAAAAAAATGGTAGCCTATGAAATCAGGGCTGATCGACGTTCATTTGTTTCCATGAAAATCCACATTTATTATTGATGATATGGAAAGTTCGGGCGCGATTTTCTTGAAAACAGTAAGAGATGAGCATACATTATGTTACACGTTCGAAGGGGAATCCGAAATTGAACAAATATACAGGGGGTTCCATTTAAAAAATAAAATATGACGGTACTTTCGATGAAACCGGAAGTCGTACCTAAAAGCGTGAAAAGGGATCTCATGCACATTTACGATTTATTTATCACCTCCAAATTTCAAATTTTTAAAATATAAATTGTGGAAACGCTGGGTTATTACATACATCATATGTCACCCGGTATACCTCCGGTAATTATTCAAAGATTCTCGAACGCAGTTGAAAATTGTTAAGTTCCTAAAAACAATTTTAGATTATTCTAAGCTTTTGATTTTGATTTAAGTTAGTATCTTTTAGTGTTTTTAAGGCCCTATGTGTGACATCTTGTTATTCGCCATTCTTCAGTTTAACCGTACCTCCTGAACATATTCAAATTAAAAATTGGAACTATCGGTTAATTCTTTCTGATTCTATTAATAGTTTATTTAGTTTTCGTACTTCAGTTTTATTCAGTCAGAATTCAGAATGTAAAACTTAAAAAAATGAGGATTAATGTCAGTTTCGTGGGTCACTCTGTACATCTAAACAATTAGACATAGCTCTGGTTCTCAGATGACTACGTCCAATTCCAAATTGTTGTAATGCTCATTGAATAGGAGATTTGTTTTTTTTTATGGTCTTGAAATGTTACACTTTTAGAAAAAACCCATTTTTGTTTAAACTAATGAAGATATAAAGAAGGACAGAAAAAGGTCCCGAGGTATCATTAATAGCTGCAATAAACAGGAAGCGGAATTCCAAATTCATCCATACATTTTGTTCCACGTCACTTAATTGTGGACATTCAATTATGACTTGGATATTTGAAAAAAATTTACTTTCTGTTCGCTACAGTAAATGTGTCAAGCTTTATAGCCATTACGCCTGTACGTCTAGCTTGCCCTATGTATAGTGTTTATATTCCATATGAAATTTTTATTAATAATTGTAGTATGGGGCAAATTGGAGATCCAGTGTTAAATGATACCTCTTTTATAGAAAAAACTAAATATCCATGGAACTAGGCACAATATCCAAAAACCTCAAATACGTCCCGAGGTATGACGCGTCTCCACATACTCTCGTAGCAAAAAATGTTCTGAATTTTTTTTCGGCAAAGTTATCTGCTCAAAAAGTTTTTACAAAAATGCATCAAGTTTTGTTGAACCCTGTATTAGGAAACCTGCAAAACATATAACCGAGTACATAACCAATTAAAGCAGTCTAGACATGGATCTTACCAAAATGGCTTCGCCAACAAAAAATCGGTTGAGTGGCTTTAGAGATAGACAATTTTAAAACTCATTCAAAATATGGGGTGTATCGTTTCAATTGATTCTTAGTTTACATTGCATGAATAAATAATATTCAAGAACAATTTTTTTATACTATTCAGAAAGTACTTAGTGGTTGAGAATAAAATAGTATACGTACGTATACTCTCGTCGATCGTCGACGGTGAGTTTGATTAGTGTCTTGAGATTTAATTTTAATAATATATCCATCATAAATTTCCATCACAACTTTCCATCCGTACGCAACAAGCTTCTTACCCTTATTACGTTTTGTTAAAGGATACGGGTTAACTACACACTTTTATTTACTTTTAGCTATTACAACACGATTAAAACACAAATACTCTCTACTAACAATTCGCACTGTTCGCTTGTCCGCTTATTTTGCTTATTTACGACACACCGCACTCCCATCTCGCGCGGCTCGCTGTTTATATACCCGCCCTGAACACACTCTCGTACTTTCGAGAACGGAGGCCACAATTTCCTGTTCTCGGTTATTCTAGAAGGGTTCCCGGGGACGCGGTCGGCGCTCGGCGTTGCCGCTTCGGGCTGAATCTCTGTTGACCGACGGTCGGGCACAACATTGCCCCCTCTTAGTTCTGATCGTCCTGATCAGAGAAATCTCCACGACTGTAAGTTTTTAACCGTTCAAGATGAACCACTTTCATCTTTGCTCTAGGGGTACGTTGGATCCTGCATACCACGTCACTGATCCGTTTGATGACTATGTATGGACCCTCCCAACTTGGAGACAACTTGGGAGACTTTCCTATCTTCCTCCGTGGATTATACAGCTACACCAAGTAACCTGCGTCAAATCCTGCACAATTCGCCCTTAGTTCATACCTGGTTTTCATCCGATCGCAGGCAATCTTTATCTTTGTCCTCACGTTTCGATGGATTTCCTTTAATCTTTCTCGAAGTTGATCAGCATAATTCTGGATAATTTGCACCGCTGCAGAGGTATTGTTCCATGGTTCGATTGAAACGCTCGACCATGCCATCTGATTGTGGATGGAGCGGAGTTGTCCTTGTTTTGAGGATTCCCAGAAATTCCATGATCTTCTTGAAAAGTTGCGATTCAAAATTCCGTCCCTGGTCCGAATAAAGCTCTAATGGTACGCCGAATCTTCTGAACAATTCGTTAACCAAGACCCTTGCCACGGTGTTAGTTTCCTGATTTGGTAGTGCCTAAGCTTCAGACCGTTTACTGAAATAATCCATAGCAACTAAGATGCATTTATTGCCATCGTCCGTTTCTGGAAAAAGACCTGCCGTCGATCGAAATTCATTTAAATGGGGCGCCAACATTGTATTGCTTCATTTGCCCGCTAGTCTTTCTTTGGGGTCCTTTTACAAAGCAGCAAGTATCACAATTTCTTCACCATTTTTCGACGTCATCTCGACAATTCACCACTAGTACCTTTCCCGAATGCTATTCAGGGTTTTATACACTCCAAAATAACCTCCAGACACTCCATTGTACATTCTCGCAAGACATCTTTCCGTCTACTTTCTGGTACGACAAGCTGGAGCGTGGCACTTTTCCCGTCGGGGCTTTCCCAAGTCCTCTTCAATAAACCATTCTGAATCGCCATCTAATCCCATTGAACCCACATAGCTTTTACTTCCGGGCTCTTATCTGCTATATGTCCCTCCAATCAGGTCTTTGACTTTCCAACTTCCATTGACGAATTAGTATTAACCCTACAGCATTATCGGTTGTTAGTTCGATCTTCATTTGTTCAGTGGTCTAATGTTCGTCGACATCAATCCTGGTTCTCCTAAGAATGCTTGGTCCTTCTCGTTGTTCTATTCATTGGCAGTGTCGACATTTCCCTTTACAAGGTCTGCGTGATAATGCATCTGCGAGAACATGACATTTGCCTGGACGATGTTCAGTTTTGCCAGGAATAGCTTCTTCCAAGCTGTCCAATCCTGATGATCCTGGGGGCTTCCGTAGGGCCAGTCAGCGTTTGCCCTTTCACACTGAGTGCTCTTAGTTTTCCGGCTGATGTGTCAGTAAGCCAGATTGTCGTCGTGGCGGAGTCTGACTCCTTTCCCGTCGAACGTGACAGTCACTTTTAAAATGGCCCATTCTTCCGCAGTTACAAGATCCGGGTTTCTGTAGGTCGGCATGTCGGTCCATATTCCTTCTGTAACCAATTTCTTGTGCCCTGCTCCTTGATTGGTCAAAATATGAAGTCATTTGCTTCCTGAATTAACGCTGCTCGTCCTACAATTGCTTTAAGATTGAGTTTGGCTGCGGCTCTTCCTGTACGTCAACTATTCTAACTCTGTGGGCCGTGTTAAGCAATGCCCGAATTAATGCCTCATTTGCACTGAAAGGACGAGTCAACCTCAAATGGCATTTCATTTCACTGGCGCGAACTCCTTCGAGAAATTGCTGGACTGATAGCTGGTCAAGGAAATTAGAGGGGGCCGCAGGATACGCTAATCTTGTCAAACACTCAATATCCGCTCCAAATTCCTGTAGGTTTTCGCCTAGCTTCTGCTGCCTCATCCGTACTTCTATCTGGTAGATTATTTCGCGATGAGCATTACCAAACCTCCGCTCTAACGTCGCGGCAATTGCGTTTTAGTTACACTTTTCAGTGGTCGACAATGTAGGCATGATGTCTGCAGCCTTTCCTCTCAAAGCTACTAAAAGTTCGGTAGCCTTGCCCAAATCTGTCCATCCACTTTAAACTGATGCCGCCTCAAATTGGTCTTTATAAATGCTCCAAGAAATAGTGCCGTCGAAAACTGGAGGCCTAGTAATGATTAATCGCTCAGCGGTTGAAGTTGGCCCACTGCTACGTGTTTCCCAGATCTGCCACCGTTCTTCTAACTCAGTCATTTTTATCTCTGCTTCGTATCACTACAAAGTTCTTGCACTGTCCTTAGGACGTAAAATTCGACTCTTTTGTCCGTACAGTCAAAAGTTTGACGAAAATTATCCCAAGTTTGACATCAGTTGTTATGGGATACGGGTTCCAATAATTTATCGTCAATTAACTACACACTTTTATTTACTTTTAGCTATTACAACACGTTTACACTACATATTTTCAATGGAAGGAAGAATTCTACGAACAAACCGATGGTGTAGCTATGGGCAGCCCTCTTAGTCCAGTGATAGCCAACTATTTTATGGAAATTTTCGAAGCCAGGGCGTTGGCTACAGCAAGGAAGAGGCCAAGGTGCTGGTTTCGATATGTGGACGACACCTTTGTTATTTGGAGCCATGGAAAGGGCGAGCTTCAAAACTTCCTCTTACACCTAAACTCTATTAACCCGAAGATCCAATTCACTATGGAGATAGAAAAGGAAGGACGCCTACCGTTTTGGATGTTTTGGTGGCAAGGAGGCCGAATGGAAAGCTTGCACATACCGTGTATAGAAAACCAACACACACTGACCGATACCTCAAGAACGGATCAAGCCATCATCCAAGACAAAAAAGGGGAGTCATAAAAACTCTGTCTGTGAGAGCCAAGAGAATTTGTGAGCCAGCTGAATTGGAACGAGAAATGAGGCATCTGGAGAGAGCCTTTGGTTAGAATGGATACAGCAAGCAGGAGTTCGATAGAGCCGTGCGCCCAAGGAATGTAGAGCGACAGGAAGCAACAACGGGAGATGATGTAGAAAAGCGCGGTTGGGCTACTCTACCATACATCCACAAGGTCACGAACAGGATCGGCAGGCTACTGGAAAAGCACAAGGTTAAGACTGTCTTTAAACTCACTCGTACAATTCAACAGAGCTTGATATCGGCTAAAGACCGCAGAGATCCCCTATCACCACCCGGAGTGTATAGAGTTCTATGCAGCTGTGGCTCTGTATACATTGGCACCACAAAACGCAGTGTCAACCTAGGATCACAGAACACAAAAGGAGTTGCAGGCTGGGACAAACGCAAAAGTCAGCAGTAGCAGAGCACGCTCTCTCTGAAGGTCACAACATCCTTTTTAATGAGGTGGATATCCTACATCAATAACAACGCTACTATCCGAGACTAACGAGGGAAGCCATTGAGATCTTTAAACACGAAAACAACTTCAACAGGAAGAAGGAAATTACGTTTCTAAATGCAGACTGGAAGCGAGTTCTGCGACACACGTCGAGCACATCGAAACCCCGCGCCACCACCCCCACCCCGGCCCCACCACTGCGACGCGACGGCGGCTGTACGAATACCACGGAGCGTGCTACAGTCGAATCAGTCATCGTCGGGAAGTAAGGGAAATCTCCTCGCCCACTGCCTCATCGCCTTTGATAATGTCTGCCGCAGTAGTAGACGAAACGTCAGGAAGCAATTCCAATGGACCACGGCTTCATAGCCCGGAAAACACTTTAAAGTTTAGATAGTATTACAACACGATTAAAACACAATTACTCTCTATTAACAATTTGCACTGTTCGCTTTCCGCTTATTTCGCTTATTTACTACCACTGCACTATCTATTCCCTGCCATCTCGCGCGGCTTGCTGATTTATATACCCGGCCTGAATACTCTCTCGTAACTTTCGAGAACGGTAGCGTTTGTTCCCGCTTCTCGTTTATTCTAGATGGGTTTCCGGGGTCGCGGTCGGCGCTCGGCGTTGCCGCTTCGGCTCGAATCTCTGTGGACCGACGGTCGGGCGTAAGGTCTACCGGTAACAGATATGAAACTATGAAAAGCTTAATTATTGGTCGATAAATGTACCTAACGTTAGTATTTTACACGTCAATAACACAACAATTCACAAATGTGGACTCAGTGGGCTACTATGTGAACAACCTATGTGTTTTCTATATCGGGGATATTCATTTGAAAACGTCTAGTTGGCTGTCATATGTAAAAGACAAGGATGGAAGATCAAAGCTCCATTTACTTTGATGGTGGCCTCATTTTCTTTCACAATTCCATAGCCGGCTAGATGACGTTTTCTATAGTGAACACGGGATACATAGCCTAAATAACGATAAAATAAGTTTTTGCCATTTCGGTACTACCATGACCTACTTATTTACAGGCTCAAATAGGTTTTGGTGAAAATCCTACTTTTTGGGAGTGTGGCGGAACCTTAATAAGCGACCAGTATGTTCTAACTGCAGCTCACTGCATCGAAGACCGATCACGGTAGGTTCCAACATTGAATACCTTGATGTATCGCCCAAATTTGATTAGGTCTGCTAAATTACTATTATTACACACAACCCTCACACTAACCTCTTTGCAACTTACAGAGGCCCAGCCCTATACGTAAGAATGGGCTTTACGGACATCGACGACCCGGAGCATTTGCAACAATTCAATGTCGTCGAAAGAATGGCTCACCCAAACTACTCAGCCCTCTCAAACTACCACGACATCGGTCTGCTCAAGCTCAACCAAAAAGCACAACTGAACACTTGGGTTCGGCCCGCCTGCCTCTATACCAACCAGATGTCCCCGTGGATCAAAGTGATTGCGTCAGGTTGGGGTAGAACTGAGTTCGGAGGATCCGAAAGTCCGGTGTTGCTGAGAGTAATTCTGGAGTTATATAATGACACATTTTGTAATAAAGTGTATAAGCGCGAGAGTACTACTTCGAGGCTGCAAGAGGGGATCAAAGATGAGAGCATGATTTGTGCCGGCCATTCTCAAGACCTAAAGGATACTTGTCAGGTTTCAACTTTCCATGAACTTTGTTTAAAATGGTACTAATAATTTATTTAATTAAGGGGGACTCTGGAGGACCTCTACAAGTTTACAAGGATAATCGTGGTAACTCAAATCTGTCTTGCGTGTACGACATTATAGGAGTAACGTCTTTTGGCAAAGCATGTGGACTGGCGGTTAACATTCCAGGAGTATACACCAGAGTGTCCTACTACCTAAAATGGATCGAGGATACTGTATGGCCTACTAGCCAATAACAATTTAATAGTTTCCGGCGCACACCGGTACATATTATGTGAATAAGGCTGAGAAAATTACAATTTCAATGTTAAAATTATTATTAAACTCTTCTAATTTAAAATGTGTGTCATCATTGTGTTTGTATACGAAACCCAATTTCACGGCTTTATCGATAAATCCCCAGCAGGTAATTTGCTCACATTGAAATCGCTATACAATGTACATAAATGTGCGATACCCGATGGTGTAACAGAAAATGGCCGACCACTGGCTTGTGATCGCGGTATGGTACTTGAAGTGGTGCGAATTTCTAGTTTTATCTACTCGATTAGGTAAGGAAAAGCTAAGATCTCACACACACAGCTACCCCGTGTTCATTAGAAAACATCATCTAGAAGGCTATAAATTTTTGACAGAAAAGGATATAATCAAAGTAACTGAACTTTTGTTCTTTCATCCTTTTGACATTTCACAATCAACTAGATGACGGTTTCGAATGACCACACCCTACTTTTCCAGCGCTGTTTTAAAAGCAGCAGAAGTAAAAGTTGCAAAAGCATTCACACGTATTGCAAAAGTTGCCTTCAATATGCAGTTTTTTTGAGTTGCGGCAACACACAAAAGTTGCAAATGTCTTGTAGAGATTACCCCCCAATACGATTGTTTCGATGTTGGAAACCGAATTTCGCCCCATTCCCAGTAAAATTATTGAGAATACAAATTTACAAGTGATGTTTGTGGCTTCAGCGGACAGAAGAATAATAATTTAATTAAAGAAAAAATAGACCTTCAGCCGGATTTGAATTAGCGACCTTCTGTAAACCGGACAGATGCCCTGCTAACTGAGCTATAAAGGCACGTCTAATTCGTTGGCTTATCGGGATACCGTTTCTTCAATTTCAACCATTATTATTTGTTAGTACGCAAAGTGGGAGTGAGAAGGGAGAGGAAAACATTTTACGACCGGAGACCTGTCGAGCCTCGGCATCTCATTCTTATAGGATCCTCAAACATGCTTTGACATCACCCACCCATTGGCAGAACATCTGTCCGGTTTACAGAAGGACCGTTCAAATCCGGCTGAAGGCCTACTTTTTCTTTAATTTAAATTATTATTCTTCTGTCCGCTGAAGCCACAAACATCACGTGTAAATTCCTACGGACGCAATTGTACTATTTATCTATTATAATTTACCCTGAAAAGGGCTGGGACGAAACAGCTAGTTGACCTTATCTGTTTCCTTCTTCAGAACTAATACCTAAAATTAAAAAAAAACTTTATAAATGCTGAATTTAAAGTTTTACCTATTTAATTGATTGTGAATTGGGAATAGTAAATAATTTTGGAGATTTCTAAAGATCGTTTTCGATGGGTATAATAAGGTTGTTTGTTTCCCTCTTCTACAGTAACTATTTCCGCCTTCTCACCCTTGTCGTAATTTTTTTTCCAGTCTTTCTTTCTTCATTCAACTTTTTATTCTTTATTTTTTAACGACCTAAATTAGATTTTTTATTTTATTTCATTTTCATTCTTTTGAGCTAATTTTGACGCAAAATTGAACTTTTCCTACGACTAATTGTAATCAACAATGATATGTAAGGAGACAATTTTTGGTCCAAAATTGTGTTTTTTAACGATTAATGATTCTTGATTTTTTTTAAGTTTTTCATACGGGTTTGGCCCGAGATAAAAGCTTAACATGAGAACAAAATAGATTTTAATAAAAAGTATTTTGGTCCAAAAAATAAACCTTTTTTTGCAAATTTTTACACAATTTTGGCAAAAAGATTTTTTTTACTAAACTTAGTTTATATGATTTTTCCCAAAATAATTTGAAATTTATGTTTTTATCTAGATCAGATATTATATAAATTTTTTTCATTTTTCTCAAGTTGTGTAGTTTCTCAACTTAACTTTTTCCTTTTTATTGTTCATTTGTTCGTCATTATTCCCTATTCTTATTATTTGTCAGCTCTCGTTACATTTATTGGTTTTTCATAATTGTTTTTATTGATCTAAACTGCCATTTTGCATTGTTCTTATTCTTTCGAAATAATTTTAACCCAAGATGGGACTCTTTCGAAATTGATTTCCATTGACAAGAAAAGAAAATCTTATTTATCCATAAAATTTACAAAATATAAAAACTAACATCAATTTTTCATGTCGAATGCCGAACGAAAAAAAAAATACCGAGCTTCGAATGCAATCGCTGGAAAACTCTCAACTGAATTAATAATATTTACTTTATAATTAGTTCTGCAACTTTTAAAAATTCTTATTCACACGTGGCTGTTTCATAAGTTTAATGCAACCGAAAACTGCTGGAACTTTTGTACTGCAAACACGCTACTCTTTGAAACTGCATACCGATTCAGACGCAGAGTTTAAAATGTTGCGCAACTTTTGAGTTGCCCTGCAGGAAAAGCAGCTGCAAAGTAGCAGCGTGTGATCTTAGCTTAAGAATATTATACAGTATTATACAATATGCTCTCTAGCCCAACCAATATGTCTCCTCAATAATGACGTGGGCAGATGCGTTGATGCTCCTTCATGTCCCATGGGACCCACCGCCCTGGTTGCCAGTGTGAACGCCTCCCAGAAACTTTGCGATAATGGCAAAGTATGTTGCATAGTATCTGCAAAAATTGTCACCCCAAATAATGCTGTCGCACCAATCACAGGTAAGCAAGTTTAGTTATCTAAACAAACTGCTGCAAAATACGATCATTATACGTTTAAGGTCCTTTACCATCATCTACTGGAGAAGTTCAAACACCCAACGTACCACCGCTAGGGATAAATTTACCAGCTGAAACACCGCCTGTAGCCATGTCGCCCTATGGAAATTCGGCGCTTCCTTCAGGTGGGCCATCTTCTGCTACTAATATTCCAAGCATGGAAGCTCAGCCTCAAAATCAACCTCGACCTTCCAATGTCCCTGTAATCACCCCATCGGCAGGCCCCACACCTGTTACCGCTTCGCCATGTCCTCCTTGCAATTGTACTTCACCGCCAATAACTATAAATTCTCCACAGAATTCCACTTCATTGCCATCTTCAAGTGACAATAGACCACCAATAGTTGCACTCGCTTCACCACCTTCAGATACTGGACTTTCAAATGAAGGAGCAAATCGTCCGCAAAATCAAGTTCCAGAACCGTCTCCCAATGAAAACACCCTTCAAAATTCCGGCCCACCAATAATCGCTTTGGCTCCTTCTCAAATACCAGTAGTATCTTTAGTACCAAATGGTAGTTTACCCAATGTTTCGCCAGAAGCTTCGTTACCTAGCAACCCCCTTCCTCGTCCTGTATCTTCCCCACCACCAAATATTAGGAATTTCCCATCAAATTCTGAGGCACCAATTCCAGCAACTGACGTAGAAAATCCTTTTTCATTGCCCCCTTCAAATCAAAGTGGTCCAGCAATAACTGCCCCTGCAAATGGGCCATCGCCACCAAATAGTGACAACGGACCACCAATAGTTGCACACGCTTCACCACTTTCAGATACTAGACTTTCAAATGAAGGAGCAAATCGTCCGGAAGATGAGGTTCCAGAACAGTCTCCCAATGAAAACACCCTTCAAAATTCCGGCCCACCAATAGTCGCTCTGGCTCCTTCTCAAATACCAGTAGTATCATTAGTACCAATTGGTAGTTTACCTAATGTTTCACCAGAAACTTCGTTACCTAGCAACCCCCTTCCTCGTCCTGTACCTCCCCCACCACCAAATATTAGCAATTTCCTATCAAATTCTGGAGCACCAATTCCTGCAACTGACATAGAAAATCCTATTCCATTGCCCTCTTCAAGTCAAAGTGGTCCAGCAATAATTGCCCCTGCTAATGGGCCTCCGCCACCAAATAGACAACAGAATAGACCACCAAATGGTAATGTACCTAATGTTTCACCAGAAGCTTCATTACCTAGCAACCCCCTTCCTCGTCCTGTACCTTTCCCACCACCAAATGTTAGTAATTTCCCATTAAATTCTGGAGCACCAATTCCTGCAACTAACATAGAAAATCATGTTCCATTGCCCTCTTCAAGTCAAAGTGGTCCAGCAATAATTGCCCCTGCTAATGGGCCTCCGCCACCAAATAGACCACACAATAGACCACCAAATGGTAATGTACCTAATGTTTCACCAGAAGCTTCGTTACCTAGCAACCCCGTTCCTCGTCCTGTACCTCCCCCACCACCAAATATTAGCAATTTCCCGTCAAATTCTGGAGCACCAATTCCTGCAACTGACATAGAAAATCCTATTCGAGTGCCCTCTACAAGACAAAGTGGTCGAGCAATAATTGCCCCTGCTAATGGGCCTCCGCCACCAAATAGTGGAACTCAAAATCAAGTTTCTGAGCCGTCTCGCAGTGAGAGCACCACTCAAAGTTCTGGTCCACCAATAGTCGCCTTGGCTCCCAATGAAAATGTACTTCGCGGACATCCTCCTCAAACCCCACCAAGTGGTAATTCTATTACTACTTCACCTAACAACTCATTTTCTCGTCCTGCACGTCCCGCTTCACAACCATTATTAACAGCACTACCACACCCACCAAGCATTAATAACCCATCATTGAATTCTGAAACACTTTCAGTAGGTCTACCACCACCGTCCGTGACTAATCCCTCTGGTCCCCTTCCAAATCCTTCGGACTCTTCTCCAGCGGACCCTTCAGCAAATGGAGCTGGACCTTTGTCGAATAATTCTGGTAGTCTGGTTCATGCTTTTAATATTAACAATAGTTGCATGCAAATTTCTTTAAAGATATAATAGGGGAAGATAGCTATGTGGAGGTATTGTCAGTACCGACCTCCCTCATGCTAAGTAATATTGTGGCCGATCCAGGAATTTTGCCTTCTCCACCTGACAATTCGGATACGGTTGCGATATCTGCTGAAGTAGTAAATAGTGCTACAGAGATGTTTGATGCAAGTAAGTATTTGTCAAAGTTTATTAATAAAGTTTGCGCTAAGGGAGATGCAATCAATTTTTTAGAATGTGATATGTATTATTCGATGATACAGCCCAATATGAGTGCTGCTCCTGCAGCCATTCAAGGTAATCGTTCTCCAGTAGTAATGATTTTTGGTGGGGTTGATACTGAGGATAAGGAATTTCCTCATATGGTAAAAAAAGAATATGCTATAGGTGAAAGTAGTGGATATGATTTTTTTTGTAGGCCGCTCTGGGTTTTGGCACTACGAACGCAATACAATGGCTCTGTGCAGGTAGCCTAATTACAGAAAATTTCGTTCTTACTGCTGCTCATTGCCTGTCTAGTCCGCCATTGTGAGAACTAAATAAATGTATTAAAGTTATGTCATTAACTGATTGGTTGTAGAGGAGACGTCCAATTCGTGAAACTCGGCAGCAAATACCTAATTCAAGATGGACCGAATGTGCAACTGCTGAATGTAGTCAAGCGAACTCCACACAACCAGTACGACAGTCACACCCAGTATAATGACATAGCTTTGCTGCAGTTGAACCGCCCTGTAACTATTAACTCTTACGTCGCTCCTATTTGTTTATTCTCTTCTACCAATTATGAAGACAGGAATCTTGTTGCTACAGGTGAGTTTAGCTTTGAACTAATTGTGCATCTCACACGATTAATTAGTTAGTTATAGACAGTTTTAAAACTGTTGAATCCTTTCTTTTGAGTTCTTCTTAAAATTCAATTTTTTATTGCAATAGTTATTTACGTTATAAGTCCGGTAAAAATAGTTTTACAGTAGCAGTAAGATGTTTCCGGACGAGGCGCTAGCCGAGTCTAGAATGTCGAAACGACTACTGTAACACGTTACCGGACGTATGATGTACAACATTTTACTTCATACTTATTAAAAACAGGAAAAATAATTTTATTTTCAAACGTCATATAACCACAACTTTAGGGACTGTTTTATGAAGGTATAAGTGTCACTTTTTTGTCGCCTGTTTTGAGCGGCGTATAAGTGTTATAATCCGGCGGCGTATAACACTTATAAGCCGATCAAGGGAAAATAATACACGTTCACATAGTATTTGTCTACCTATACTAACTTGCCTCGTATACAGCTGTGGATTAGCAATAATTGTTCTACTGCTAATTTCGCCGCTGCAGTGACTCTCGGTGGCGTAGTTGCTAAACTTGTTTCTTCTATATCTGACATATTGCTATTTAATCGGCTTCGACCTGAATTTAAAACACCTTTACGAAAACGAAAATCTGACAAACATATCTTGTCATCAAATTTACTTTAGAGACAACATTGTCAGCTGGTGTTACACAGTAGTTATGGATACAAGTCAAACTAAAATTAGGAGGTGTTGATTTTTAATGGGATTGAGTGGAATTAGCAGTTACATTTCCTGTATTATATGCATTAGTTGTTTAAAAATAAAATATTGTATTTTATTCGGAGTATAAGCTACTTTATGTGACTCGTGTGAATTTAATTCGCCTCGCTACGCTCGGCGTTTAAACTTTCACACTCCGTCACATAAAGTTTAACTTATACTCCTAATAAAATAAATATCTATTATGCGCGGCGAATATATTTTTGACAAATAGTTTCATTACGGTATCCTGTACCGGTACCGGTTTCCAGGTTACCATAGATACAATGGATTTATTGAAGATGTGTCGGTACTCAATACTGTAAAATTTCTTTACGATATCCAATCCTGTAAAAATCTATTTACCGGATTAAAATCAAGTACGTAAAAGTGTTCTAAATGATATAGTATGAAGTAAAATGAATTTACTGCAAAAATCATCAAAATCAGAATTTTCCACGGAACTTTCTTTATTCAGAATAATTATTATCTTCCGAACTCAGAGAAACACGAAATTCGACACTCATCATTTACTTTTGGCACCACCTATAACCTTTCTGCCAGTTACTTTATCTACAAACTTAACAGGCTGATGGTCACAGGTGCACTATACAATTTTTCGGAAATGGTGATCCTATAATGTCCAAAGTACTCGGGATGTCATTACCGAACTTAGCTATACAGGGTGTTACTTAAAGTCACAGTAATAATTCCAAGGGCGCACCCCTGAACTAAATTTATATAGAAAATTTCGTATTACCCCGAGGTGTGCGCTAGAAGATCTAGAAGGTTTTCAACAAAAAAGAAATGTGTCAGAACTAAAAAAAAAATGTTTTTTTTTAAATTGATAAATTAATACCTTAACAATTTTGTTAAAATTCGGTTTTGTTGTTTATTGTAATAAGATACTAACATCGTTTCCAGGTGATAGTTCCAGCCTGTTCTAAGAGTAATGCCATCCTTATATTCCCATTGATAAAACAAACGTTAGAAACATTGTAGTTGGTGAAGTTAGCGGTATTAGGACAAATAATGCACCTCTTCTTTATTCGAAAATGGCCGACGTTTCGACTGTTTATTTAGTCTTCATCAGGGCTAAAACCCAATGAGTTAAATAGTAACAAACCCCTGGGCCCAACATAAAATTGCAAATAATGTTTGTTACATAATGGAACGTAAAATCATATAAATCTATTACATCTATAAAAAATTTTTTTTTTTTAATTTTAAAAAATTTTAAAAAAAATTAATAAAATTAAATATACAGACAAATTATAAACAACTACAAGAATTAACATTTGACAATTACTGACAGTACCAAGTAACCAGTAAACATTGAGGCGTACATTACGGAAGACAGAACTTACCTATTCTCACTTAGAGAGGGTAGTCATTTAAAATTCTATTCAAGATGGTTAAAATAGCAAACTCCATTCGATTGTTCGGTGACCCTGGCATCTTAGGCTCGACAAACTACACGTCCGCCGCACAAGGTATAAAACTTGCGAATAATAATATTTGCTTGGCACTATCGCCCATTATACAGATCTAGTACATTCATGACGAAGGGGCCGCTATCAAGTGTCTATCACTCTAAGTTTCCCAGCCAACAATCCAGATGGAAGGTTGAAAAACAATTATGGTTCTGTTAATTTTTTCCTTTTATGTTTATGAAGTCTTAGCAGATGTTCATAATGGCTTCTAAGGCCCTGTGTGTCAATTCTAAAATTGACAGTGTTATTTAATTTTATTTGTATCATTTCCGAAATGTTGCGTTTTTTATAATTATGTTCCCGGTCAACAATGGAAACTTTCCATTTTCGAATAAAGAAGAGGTGCATTATTTGTCCTAATCCCGCTAACTTCACCAACTACTTACAACTTAAGGACGCTAATTACAACAATGAGTTAGAAACATTCTCAGACCTCCCTAGAGCTATCACCCGAAAACCCTGTAACTAACCTAAGCTAACCTGAACTAACCTAACCAAAGTACCTCGCATAAGAAAACGAAGTGGCCCTAACAGGCTAATGCCAAGCATTCTCAGCGCACCGCGCAAGAATAGATACTGTTTAAAATAAAAGTCACTATTAAATGTGTATGTATGAGATTTAAGGTATTTAAATGTCCCGCCACTAACGTAACCGCAAGGTACAAGGTGCAGGTTCAAGTTCAAACCTACACAGAAAACTACTTCCCTTGGATTACAGCGATCGAGACGTTTCGTCTCTAGTGAAATGTTCCCTATTTTTGTCCTTTTACAATAAGTGTTAAATGTATCATAATGCCGACTATTTCGGTTGGTGAATAGATATTAGTTGATACCCGAGTTGATACCTAAAGACGGCGTTTGATTGGCTCATAAACATAACAAAATGGCCACGAGGATGCTAAAAGGACGGCAATGTTAATGGATGCCTGAACCCGAGCAGGCGCCAACTGAAGTCAAGTGATCGTAACTGGCCGCCATTGCCCGCAGCACTTGAAATATTTGGAAGAATGTCTTCATTAAAAGGTACAATAGCAGAATTTAGGCCCGATTTGGAGGATTGGCAAATATATGGTGAGAAATTGGAGCAATATTTTCAGACAAATAAGATAAGAGGACGCGAAGGTGCAAGTGGCGACTCTGCTGAGTCTCGTTGGCACCATCAATGCCTATAAATTGCTGCGAGATCTGACACACCCCCAGTTACCGAAGGAGAAGACGTATGTGGAGCTGTCCAAGTTGGTAAGCAAGCAATTTAGCTTTCCAGTGTCATTATGGCGAGAGAGAAGGTCTTTCTGTGAAGAAAATCAAAATGGAAGGGAATCGGTGGCAGAGTTGTACGCCCGAATTCGTGGACTGGCTGTAAATTTAAGTTCGGGGCAAGCTTAAGTAACATTTTGCGAGACACATTTATTTATTTGTGGCCACAAGCCCGGTCCAGTGCTAAACAGATCGTGTGAAGATAACACAGACAACGCCTTGGATGAGATTGTGGAGATGACGGTGCAGAGGGAGGTCGTCGTGGCGAGCCAAGGTCAAGCCAGAAGACAAAGTGGTGACGTCAACTAAGTGAATCGCGCGCCAACCGGTTATCGTCATCTGTCAAACCACCGGAGCCTGGGTTTTCAGACGTCAATGTCTCATCAAGTATCACAGTGGCAAACGTCAATGTCACCTCATTTGAGCACCTCACAGAGTCGACAGCCAGAAGACAGGTTAGGTTATAGCACAAGTGACATTGCGTTGCGAAATTTTTCAGGAGATTTGGTCAGATCTGTTGGATATTTTGAAGCACCCTCAGTGGTTAATGGTTTAAAGAAAGATGTTAGATATTATGTGGTCAACAATGAAGGTCCTAATTTGGCAGGGCAAGATTTTATTAAACTTTTTAATATAGAATGAAATGCATTTTCTTTAGAAGATTTGGATATTTTACCGCAGAAGGTATTAGAGAGGTTTCCAGAGGTGTTCTCAGATAAATTGGGTACTTATAAAAACGGGAAAATTTCATTGCGTTTGTTACCAGGAACCAAACCAATTTTTTTCCTATCTCCTATCCCACTAGCATACAAGAAGAAAGTGGAGCAACACTTGGAACAACTAGTAAAAGAAGGTATATTGCAACCAGTCGAAGGATTTTAATTTTCCAACACCTATAGTACCGCTCTTGACGTCAGATGGAATCATCAGAGTATATGGAGATTTCAAATCAACACTGACACTGGGACAAAACAAATCGTTTTCCATTACGCCGAATTCCAGAACTTTTTGCGGAGCTGAGTGTAGGACAGCAGTTAACAAGCTGGATTTAAGAAAAGCATATTCATAGTTTCTCCTAGATGATGAAGCTCAAGAAATTACTACAATAAACACTCACGTAGGTCTATTGAGGAATGTGAGAATTCCGTTTGGAATCACCCCAGCCAGTTACATATTTCAACGGAAAATAGAGGAAATACTCAAGGAAATCAAGGGAGTTGTGGTGTACTGTGATGACATCTTGGTAACGGGACCATGCATGAAGTCTCATGTAGAAACATTGGACATGGTACTGTCAAGGCTCCAGGAAGAGGGTTTGACTGTAAGGAAAGATAAATGTGTTTTCATCGCGAAGTGAAATATTTCGGCCATGTAATCAGCAAGGAAGGTTTAAGGAAGTCAGCAAGGTGAAAGCTATCATAGAGACCCCCAACTCTAAAACAATAACCCAAGTAAGGTCGATCTGTGGATTTGTGAATATTGCCAGTAACTTGTACCAAATTTAGCAAAAATTTTGAGTCCAATATATGAATTATTAACAAAGGGAAGTAGCAGAGGTGGTAAGGAAGTGGATTGGAACAGCAAATGCCAAGCTGCCTTTGATAAAGTAAAGAAAATAATAGGAAAAGATATAGTTTGGGCTCATTTTGAACCAAGCAAAGAAATAATATTAATTACAGATGCAAGCCAAGAAGGACTATGGGCTGTGCTGTACCACTAAGAAATGAGTGGAATGGAGCGACCCATAGAATGTGCATCAAGGATATGCATTTCATCTGAAAAGAATAGGGCAACGCTGGACAGGGAAGCAGCGGCCATAATTTTCGGATTAAAATACTTTGAACAATACCTAGTGGGAACGTCTTTCACAATTAGAACGGATCATAGGCCATTACTGGGTATTTTTGACGAACATGAGGAAATACCATTAACAAAAAGGGATAGACTGCAAAGGTGGGCCACATATTTGTCAGGGTTTGATTGAGGATAAGTTGGAGTACATAAGACGAAATGATAACCATTTTGCAGACTTTTTGTCTAGGCTTCCTAGCACACAGACTAACATCATGGCAGAGGAGTTGGATGAGCAGAATTACTTGAACTTTGCTACAACAACTTTGGAATGGCCCATTGATAACACAAGAGTAGCCCAAGAGACCAAGATAGACCATGTACTGAGGGGGAGTCCTAGAATTTGGGAAGTGGGGATGGCCGCCCAATGCAGTCAAGGATTTCCGTTCGTTCTAGAGCAGGAGGGACGAAATTTACGAGCAGAACAGTTGTCTAATGAGGCGCCACAGACTAGTAATCCCCAAGAAACTGCAAAATAGTTTGCTCAAAGAGCTGCATGGTTCTGCGCATTTGGGAATTGTCAAGACCAAAGCAATACCGCAGACCGCGGTCCTAACTGTGGTGGGATAAAGAGCTAGAAAGAGAAATTAAACAGTGTGAGGCATGTCTAAAGACCAGAGACCAGCCGCCCAAGATGGTAAAACCATGGCCGATGGCTTTGAGGCCATGGGAACGAATACATGTGGATCTTCTACACTTGGAGCCAGGCGTAGAAAATTTGATCGCAACGGATGCATATCCAAATGGTTGGAGGCATGGCAAGTCAAGCATGGAAGAACTGCTGACATCATAGATAAACTAAGGACATCATTTGTAACCTTTGGACTGAGAGACACGATATGCTCGGACAATGGAACACCATTTGTGTCGAGGAAAATGCAAATATTTTTGAAAAACAATGGAATAAAACAAATAGCCACTCCACCACACAACAGCCAGAGCAACAGACCGGCAGAGACCAGCGTAAAAACATTCAAGACAAAGATAAGAGCAGCGAGAGGCGACCCCCAAAACCTAACAACACCTTTAAACACCTTAGTGACGAGATTCCTACTAACATATTGCAATACAGAGCACTGCCCCACAGGAGCAGCACCTGCAGAGCTGATGTTTGGTAGAAAATTGAAAACCAGATGGGACTTATTAAAGAAAAACCATAATGCTGAGGCTAGAATGTCCAAGGAAAGGAGAAAAATGGAGGCAAGATTTGCTAGAAGAGAGAGAAAAATTAAGGAGGGAGAAGAAGTAATGATTTACGCTTACCGAACAACAAACTGCAGAAGGTAGACGAGGGCCAAAGTGGAAAAAAAGTTTGTAGGAAACACGGTTTACTTATGCAGACTAACAACAGGACATCTATGGAAGCGTCACGCAAATCAAATCCAAAAAGTCACCCCGTCCAGATTGAGGGAAGGTTTAGGTTAGTGAATGGTAGATAAGTCCCCGGTAAGGGAAGATGAAGGCCGAGGAGGTTTTGGAAGAATTGGCAGGTTCATAACCACGGGTTACAATGATGAACAGTCACTTACCACCACTGAAGGCCACGGCAGTGCCGAAATCCGAGAGGGAAAATCGATCAGGGAAACAAGGAAGAAACTCACTCAGAAACTGAGGGCGCTGAGAGTGTGGAAAGCTTAATGGTAGGGAGCACCTCTGTAACTTTAAGTGGCAACGAAGGGGTACAAGAAGCCAACCCGAGCCCAGTGCCACAATATGATAAAATCATTGGACAATATATTTACAGTAAAAGTGAAGGGCAAACTGGGCACGGACTCACCAATGTACTGAAGCGCACAAGGCGCACAAACGCTGGCCTTAAGCCAAATTATTTTAATGATTTTAAAATGTAAAATACATAACTTGTTTATACTAGATGCATAAGTTTACTTATCTGATTTTATTGACTGTATAGTATCTCGTATTTAATGTATCATATGTTGCATTTTATATGGTTATGACTTAGACTGATAGCACTTTGTGATTTAAGTGTGGAGGGAAGTAATGTATGAGATTTAAGGTAATTAAATGTACTAACAACTAATGTAATCGCAAGGTACAAGAAGAGTCATATTCGCGCACAGGCGATCGATTCGATTTGAAGATTTGATTGATATTCGATGGGTGAACCTGTTTTTGTTTCTGTTTTTCCTTTTATGGTTTTTCAGAGTTTTCCCTAATCTCTATCTCTTGGGATTCTATTCGGTTCTAGTTGGTTCGTCAAGTTTGTGCATTGTATGTGCCAGTTTGTGATTGGTCGTGTCTAGTGAGTACTGACTTCACTGCCGTAAAAGAGCCGTGATTTGGAATTTGATAAAACCATAATTTTCGTAATTTGGCACTCTCTGAACCGTAATCGCTTATAAGCAATCTGGCAACCCTGGCTGAGACACAATAGGGCAACCAAGCCAATGTAGACATCGTATTAGAAACTTTTTCTCTAGCTTGTGCTGATGGCTTTTGATTACAAGCCTTGTAACGTAATTTCCGGTATAATGGTAGAACAGGCTTGATAAAAACGTTAATAAACACGTCGGCGGTGTCAACTTAGTTTCTAGAAAATTCTTTAAACCTGTTCCCGATTCCCGATAATCGGTTATTTGAATGACTCTAGTGTAAATGGCTTATCGTTCCAACAGAAGTAAAATAATACCGAACAGTCACAGATATGCGCACTAACCAGTTATGGAAAGTTTTGCGCATATTTTGGACTCTTTGATGATTCTGGAGTTGGTTGAAGATTTTTTGTAGTCCTATCAAAATACGGGGTGTTCATTAGAAAACGTCATCTAGAAAGCTATGCATTTTTGACAGAAAAGGATGACATAGTTAAAATCAATGACCTAGCAGATATGGACAGAGCCAGCGAATGCCGATATTTCCCTAAAAATGGCCCCTCTTTTTGGCCGGAAGTCCGTCGCTTCAATGTTTCCCCTGATGTAATTTTGTTTTTGTTAGGTTAGAAGTTTTCGAAAACTTTGGAGCTAGGTTAACTAAGAGCTAGGAGCCCTAACGCTCGAATTAGGGGACGGATTGATTGGAAATAAGAAATAACACAAATAATCGTAAAGTGAAACCAAGCTAGTTTTCTGCCGAAGTAGTCGTTCCCATAGACAAATGGCTGAGATTCGTACCTATACTGTCTGGGGACGACGTTCAGCAGAGTATCAAACTCATTTCTCTATCAGGCAGAGGAACTATAAACCGGTTTCGCTCTTATTGGAGCTCATCAGTATTGAGCGACTAGGGCCATTCCACTAGGGCAGGCGAGATAATCGTGAAGTGACACCTGCCGTCGTCCGATGGCGCCACTTGCATATATACACAGTGCCTTGTGCAAGAGAGGAGACCACGTTTCATTCACACTCGTATTTCTGTCAGTACACGAGAGATATTCCTTGAATACCAAGGACTAGGCTTGCGCTCTATGCCGACGGCACGGCTCTTTTATCCAAACACCGGAGAAAAGATGTCGTGCGTCGGAATCTGCAGGTAGCTTTAGACGGCCTCCAGGAGTGGCTGGAGCGTTGGAGGATTAAGATCAATCAACCAAGTTCCAGACAAACCTGATAAGTAGACGTCGCGATGCCATCCTTGATCAACTTGTGATCGATGGCATCGAAGTGCCGTGGCAAGACTCGGCCATTTATCTGGGAGTAACCTTGGATAAAAGGTTGACTTGGGGCCCCCATGTCACGGTCGCCGCTGCCAAAGCTAGGGGTGCTATGGCCTCACTATACCCCCTGCTCAACCGAAGAAGCCATCTGCCCGTGAGGGGGAAGCTCCTGCTGCTGAGAGCCATCATGCGGCCGATCCTAACATATGGATCGGTGCATGAGAGAGAAATGCCTTTGATACTCTGCTGAACGTCGTCCCCAGACAGTATAGGTACGAATCTCAGCCATTTGTCTATGGGAAGCGACTACTTCGGCAGAAAACTGGTTTGGTTTCACTTCACGATTATCTCGCATGCCCTAGTGGAAGCACCTGCGGTCGTCTGATAGCGCCTCTTGCATAATTAAAATAATGACAGTGCACAACTGTTTTGCAATCGTTTGACGTAAGATGCCGCGACGTCACTTCCGCCGGAAATCGTCATTGATTCAAAGGTTCCCACTGCTAAAAGGAGGGTCAACACTGTAAAACATGAGTGGTCTCCAGATAGCTCGATGGTTAAAGTAAATGGACTTCTGTTCCTTCATTCCTTTCTTTTGACATTTCACAGCCTACTAGATGAAGCTTGAACACCCTCTACAATGAACACCCTCTACATCAAACACTGTATTATTTACCCTAATAATTATTAATATTTTTGATTTCAGGGTGGGGCAAGACGGAAACCTCAGCCTTAAGCCTAACATTGAAAAAAGTCGGTTTAGAGCTGTTTTCTCAGCAAGAGTGCCAGGCTGCTTACAGTGTGGTATCCAGGGACCAGCTACCTTTGGGCATACAACAGGCAATCCAAGTATGCGCAGGAGGTCACTCTCAAAGCAAAGATACTTGTCAGGTATGTGAAGATGGCATTTTTCAACTGAATCTACTTGCTACTGATACTATTTTTCTACGACTGCTTCGAAAATGAAAAAATGCGCACTACTAACTACCGTTGAAAATCGCATATTGCAAACAGCGTGCGCAAAGTGCACATTGTGCATGCGCCCATACAACGTGGACTTTGCACACATGTAATTATTTTGCTCACGCCTTGCGTATATTTTATAATACAAATGATCATTTATGAAGCAAAATCGTAGTCGTAGAAAAAGTATAGTGTGCAACACGTACGAAAATCACTCGTGTGAAAAGTGCAGTTTTCGACACTAGTTGCACAATATAGTATTCCAATTCAAATATACATTTTAGGGCGATTCCGGTGGTCCCTTACAAATCCGCAAAAACAACAGATGGTATCTGATAGGAATAACTTCAATCGGTCTACAGTGCGGCCAAATAAACGTTCCCGGAATTTACACGAGAGTGGCTCCATATTTGCAGTGGATTCAACAAAATATTTAAAAAAAATTGATATTATACTATGTTATGTCCAATAAAAGCTTTTATTACTAACTAGATTGTTTTAACTAGTATATAGTTGTGGTTGATTCGCTGCGAGTTCCAATAGATTTTACGAAGTTCCAAATCGCTATAACAAGAAAAACCACACCTAAAGTTAAATGGAGCCCACCATAAACCAGGAATTGATCTCTGGGCAGTAATCCGAAGCCGACATTCCCAGTGACCACCACAAGCGTTAGGGTGGCCTGAAAGGCTAGAGCGACAAATGTATTAATCCCAAATATCAAACCGTAACTGTCTTCGTCGATAAACTTGGCAATTTCACTACTGGCTATGGTGATTACAAAATGAAATAAGGCCCCAAACAGTACGTAGCACACATAACTGACCACGACGTACTGAGTTTGTGAGGAGACAATCATAAGAGCACCCTGTACGAGTGAGCAGCAAGTGAGAACCAGCTCTCCCCACTGTTTCCAGTTCACTTTTAAGAATCCTACGGTCAAAGCCCCCAAGAATCCGATTACCGTAAGGATGGCCTCGACAGCTCCATTATAGAAAGTGTAGTCTTCTTCCACTACTATGGCGCTCCATAGAGGCTGCATATAAGTCTGAACCTGGACGAATCCGCACGTGGCCAGTGACCACCAAAAGGACCATTTGATTGTGTAAGGGTTGGAGTACCCATGTTTAAAGTGTTCCCACATTGTGCGGAAGGCTTGCCTGATTTTCTGGGATTTGGACAGCTGCTGGGCATTTTCTTGATGGAAGTAGATTGACTTCTTAACGGGGGGTAGAAATAGGCTCCAAGAGGTTGCAGCTATTAAAGCTGCAAACAGTTATTACGTGACCCTTAATCTAGTTTAATTCTCTCAAGACCCACCTCCTAAAGTGATATAATTCAGCTGCCGGTAGTCCATCACCTCAAAAGAAACTAGCAACTGAGCGATAATCCCTGATAGCGCTCTTCCAGCCAAAATGGCAGCCCTAGTATGAGACGTCACTTGTTGGTAGTACTCCTTGTCGACTTTCGCGTAGATGTACGTGTAATAAGCCACTTCGCAGGCCATGAAGGCTCCATAGAAGACCTTTATATGTGGCGTAAGAAACTAAAGCTCAAAAGAAAAATTAACCTACTTCAAGAATGAGCAGCTCCCGAAGACTGGTGGTCCACAGTAACATACTCCAGACGACGATGCCCGACATTCCCAAAAACACTATGAGGGGCTTGTAACGGGTCAGGTCGGTGATGAGGAAAACTACTACCAACAGGCCCAAGTAGCTGTAAATACCTGCAGGGTAGACTTGTTGGTTCACTTCTTCTTCCGAGATGTCTCTCCATGGCCCGATGAGAAATTCGTAAACGAACGGTTCGGACGGTCGTAATTCCTTTAGGAAGCCAAAGGCGCAAAGCAAGAGCGAGATCAAGAGCCAACTTTCCATGTTACACAATATTTCGACTAATATTAAGATGTTTAAAGCTTAATTTTCATTTTATATTGTGTAATTGATTGTGGAATCCATGTTTCAAGTAGATATTAATAGTAAAATATGTAATTGATGACGACGCGAGATTGATAATAAGTTGTTGGGTGATTTGGAGATAACAATGAGAAGGTAGTAAAACATTAGATATCTTTTATAGAAGGTGCGACGTTTCACTAGTACGAATATGGTTGAAGGATGAGATAAAATTTACAGGTTGAATTATACTTACTTATTATCATTATTTTTAAAGACCAGTGAGATGTTGTACAGAGCAGGAGCAGGCGACATCCACCAGGGTATTAGATCTAATATTACATGACAGATGGCTCTCAGTTCGAGAAGCAGCCCATATTGCTCTGTATCTCGCAAGTCATCAGAACCAGAACGAAGTGTAAAGAGTAAGTGGTCACCAATTTCTATTTGTCAATCAACCCATCTCCATACTATTTTCGGGGTCTACCCCTCATCAGTACAGCTATTGGCTGGTCGACAAATTGGAGACCGTGAGTTCGCGACTTAGAGCCATAAATGTACGGAAGACCGGTGAGATGTTGTACAGACCAAGAGCAGGCGACATCTGCCAACGTATTAGACCTAATACGGCCTGACACATGGCTCAGTTCGAGAAGCAGCCCATATTGCTCTGTACCTCGCAGGTTATCGGAACCAGAATTGCAAAGAGTAGATGGTCACCAATTTGTAAGCTGTGCTGATGAGGGGTAGCTGTACTGATGCGGGGTAGATCCCGAAAATAGTATGCAGATGGGTTGATCGACAAATTGGTGACCACCTACTCTTTACACTTCGTTCTGGTTCCGATAACCTGCAGGGTAGAGAGCAATATGCTTCTCGAACTGAGAGCCATCTGTCATGCAGTGTTAGATCAGATGTCGCGTGCTCCTGCTCTGCACAACATCTCACCGGTCTTCCATACATTTTTGGCTTTAAACCGCGAACTCACGGTCTCCAATTTGTCAACCAGCCAAAGCTGTACCGATGAGGGGTAGACCCCGAAACTGGTGTGCAAATGGTTTGATCGATAAAGTGGTGACCACCTACTCTTTACACTTCGTTCTGGTTCTGATAACTTGCGAGGTATAGAACAATATGGGCTGCTTCTCGAACTGAGAGCCATCTGTCATGCAGTATCAGATCTAATACGCTGGTGGATGTCGCCTGCTCCTGCTCTGTACAACAGCTCACCGGTCTTTCGTACATTTTTGGCTTTAAACCGCGAACTCACGGTCTTCAATTTGTCGGCTAGCCAAAGCTGTACTGATGAGGGGTAGACCCCGAAACTAGTATGCAGATGGGTTGATCGACAAATTGGTGACCACCTCTCAATACTTTTAAAGTTAATTTCTTGAGAACATCGACTAGTCAAATGGCTACTCTTATACCTAATAATTACAGATCATCCTGTATAAACTAAAGACATTCTTTCCAATCCGGTTCTTGTATACACCAAAGGGTCTCTACTACTCATGATAAACAGGACTGAGAATTGTCTTTCACCAACTCTCGTACTCAAATACTTTTCTCCAATAAACCCAGTTAAGCCTTGCTTTAATAATTATTGTAGAGAGGCATTAAGAAGGTAAGCCTGCAACTTATTATTAGCCTTTGCGTCGAGAAGTGAATTCCTATGGTCACGGAGACAGTTACCTTGGTAACCATGCTGACAAACCATATCAAGGTATAGGGAGTCAAAGTTGGAAATTGAAAAAAAGAAAAAATATCCCCTACTTCATACTCGAAAGCCGTTTTGGATTGAAGTGAGACGATTTCAATCCCCTATGAATGAAAGAAACTTACCTATTGAGAGTGAAAGTAGTCTCATAACCCAAGTAACTAGTCTGACGTATAGATCGTCGACAAGTCGTCTTATTTTAGTCCAATTTGTTGACTATAAAACGACGTCTTAAAGTCGTCATGGATATGGCGTTCAAACGTCGTCAGTAACAAGACGTCCTACGGACGTCATTTATGTTTCGCAGGTGTGGTGCTATAGGCGACGCCAGGCGACAACAGTATTTCATCGAGTTTATTTAGTTTTTCGGTCGTATAAAGTCACGCGATAAAGAAATAATTGTAAACTGTGATTTTAGTAGAAAAACTCCACTTCAATTATTTTTTATTGTATTGTTGGTAGGCATTAATTTTATTTTTCTTCCAAATAAATGTCAATTTCAGATTTCAGAGTGTTATAAGTAAATGCAGTAACTAATCAAATAAAAATATTTTTTTAAGAAAATATAATAATTTTTTAACCTACTTTAGAACATATTTCTGGTGAAACTGATTATGTCAAGGCATCTGGCAGAATTATGTCAATAAAAGTCCGGATTTTGTCTTTATATATGGCCATACGACGTCTTTTGGCTCTGTCTTACTTTCATCATTAAAAATACAACTGGCCACCTAAATGACGACTTTTGGACCAAGTGATGTAGTCTAAAAAGTAACGTAGTCTAAAAGACGTCTTAAAGACGAAATATGTTACATGGAATATGGCTTTCTTAAACGTCTCAAAAGCGCATTTTAGAAAGGCCTATACAATGGCATCGGAACTGTTTGTTGGGGGGGGGGGGGGGTCAAAGAAGACGTCAAGAATAACAAAAACTATTGGATTCACTCCAATCGGTCCACTCGTTCTAAAGTTATAGGCCGTGAAAGTTAAAACAAGACAACACAAGACATAATTTATACATGTTTTAATCCTTTTTCTTTTTAACTGTTTTTTGTCTGTTTGCATTTTTCTTGTTGAGTCGTCATTTATTGCTTTCTGCATCTTCTCGCTTTTGCGGGCCTGCACGTAGGTTTTTTAGTGTTCATTTTGTTTGCAATTTCTGGCATTTTTTTCGAGACTAGTTTTTACTTATTAAGACGTGGGTATATCTTCAAATTTATCGACCTTTCTACTTGTTCTTTTCTGATCGATGTTTTTTCAAGTTTGATTCGCAGTTTTTACTTTTAGTATTTATATCTCTGTTCTTTTGTTCCAACTTTGCTCTTTGAAAGTACTTTATCAAAATTATCGTGCTTTTTTTCCTTTTCAATATTATACTTTACTGACTCTCTACAATAGGGTCGTTCCGATTTTTTTTAAAATTTCATAATTGAAAAGTTTTAATAAAACAGACCTAATGAAAAAAAAAATTCAGTTGTTTTATAGTAGCTTAAATTCGTCATTGAAAGCGGTAGCGCGGAGAAAGTGGGCGTGTCTATGCGTGACGTAACACCACGGGACGGTCTATACGCCTGGCCGGTAATGCATGGGCGTACGCGTTGTTTAGTATTCACATCTTAGTTTCAAAGGTATCGTGCCTGCTTAGAAACCTAATTTAACTCCAATTTCGCAATGAGTTCTAAGAGGAAACCAATTTTCAAAACATGTGTAGTACCAAATTGCAAAAACATATCAAATACTGCACCAGATAAGCTTTTTATTTCCTTACCGGCTGATGTAAAATTAAGAAAGCAATGGCAAATCGCTATGCGCCGTGCTACTTTTGTATCGGATAAAGGTACAAGATATTGCTGTCAGGATCATTATGATGTAAGTGAGATATATTATTTTGTGATTGTTGCGATGTATTTACACAAAAGCATTTTATCTTTCTTTAGGCTGAGAAAGATATCGAAAATTACTTGTATCTTAAAATGATGGGCGAAGGAAAAATTAGGGTAAAACCTGGAATTATACCACATATTTTTGATTGTCAGAAAAACCGAACATCTAAGCATAGTTCAACACCTAGGAACCTTTTTGAAAAAATGAAACAAAAGCAAATAATCAGCTATATAGAAGACCATGATGCGACAACTAGTTATGACTGTGAGAGTTTAAATTTTATACAAGAAGAGGAACCCGTTTATGAAAAATACCAAAACAAGGGGATTCAGGTGAATTTAAAATCTGCCACTGTAAGATCAAAAGCTACCCAGTGTTTGCTACTTGAAAATGCGACAGTAGGCAAACCCGCTGCAAAAAGAAAACATTTTACTTTGGGTATGCCATCAGGTTCATCGGATCAACAAATTTCGAAAAAAAGCAAACTGTTCAAAAATCAAGGTGATGAAAAATCTAATCATTCCTCGAGTTTGTCGGTTTCTTGTAGCGGTTCAACATCTAGTTGGACAGTTGATTTGCAGATAGGTAATAAGGAAATTATAAATGTACTTGAGAAAACTATATACGTTATTGAGAAGAAACCTAAGCTCTATCTGGGTATTCCATTCGAATCTTTATTTATTGTTGAAATGTTGGCTGAAAAATGCGCAGTACCAAACCTTCATATTTATGTAGTCTTAAAGAAAATCAAGCTAGATTTACCCTATAGAATTTTAGCTGATGATTTTTCACTTTCAACGACCACAATATGTACCATTATCCAGAAAACAATGCCCAAGATGGCGCGATATTTAAAACCATTTATTCAGTGGAAATCGATGGAAGAAATTAAAAAATACCTTCCCATTTCCTTTCGACACAGATATAAGAATGTAGAATGCATTATAGACTGTTTTGAAATTTCAATACAAAAACCTAGTAATCCTATATTGCAATCACTCACATGGTTCCAAAATAAAGGTTGCAATACTATAAAATATTTGATCAGCTGTACACCGGATGGGGCCATTTCTTTTATATCAAACGGATTTGGAGGGAGAGCCATCGATATAACTGTGGTAAAAGAGTCAAATTTTCTGGAGCTGTTGGAATGTGAAGTGCAAGTAATGGCTGACAGGGCTTTAAAGCTTTAGAGCAGGAATTAGCCGCCAAAAACGCTCAACTGGTAAGAAGCAAAGGTTAAGCTTTCGGTTACAACAGGACAAAAGAATGCTAAGCGAGAAGTAAAGGAAACTAAAAGGATCGCAAGCTTAAGAATACATGTGGAGCGTGTAATATCCAGGATTCGGGAGTATTCGATTCTTTAGCCACATGCTCATATTCATCCAAGTTTAATTAAATATTTGGAATTTATTGTACAAATTGTGAGTAGGGATAGATTGAGAGTTCTGCGTCACTTGCCCGAAAGTGCCCGAACCAATCAGGAACGTCCTACCCCCACCCTGCCACCTCTGCAGGCTTTTAAGCCCCACCCCCCGGCCAATCAGAATCGCTAAATCTCAGTCTGGGGCCTGTATAATCCCTTAAGCCCCACCCTCAACCAATCAGACCAATAGAAAGACGCAAATTTGCCCGAAACCTTAACTCCACCCTTCTTCGAAATGGCTCCACCCTTCTCGGAAATCTGTCCAGGGGCGTACTCAGTCCTTCTGCCTCGGAAACCATGCATCCTTGATAGGCAACACGATACCATAAATATTTTCGGTTGGTACGGTCCTGTTACATGCTTGGAGACCCCACTAAAAATCTATGCAGTCAAACAGAGGCGTACCCAAACCGTCCACCTCTTTAACTCTATATGAAAATACCACGGTAATCTTGAAGCGGTGCTAGACACGTCCCTGTAAGATGGGATCTATTGTTAAGTTTTCTTTTGTTAAACCCATCTGAGATCTGATATATCTGCACCTGGTATTAAGGAATTTCGGCAAGCGGAAATTTTACGGTTAAGGAGTTAGAGAAATAAGAAAAACGGTATTATTTATGAAAATAAATTTTATTAAGCAAATAGATATGTATTACATAGAGTGCAAGTTAATATTAATGCCCCCCAACACCACTATATTTGTTTATATTTAATTCTAGAGACAATACTTTTAATAAAGCCCAACCACTATCCCTTTTTTCGAATTCTTGTGATTTTGTAATTAAAATTTGAGCAAATGTATCAAATATTTCTTCAAGATCTGTACCTCTTGATACATTAACAAATCGTGAATTAAATGATTTTATTTCCTGTTTTCCTGCTGAAGGTAATAAGTATTCGGCAAATAGCTCCACATTTACTTTAAGTATTTTGTGGGTCACCAGATTTTGAGTTATTAATTTAAAAATTTTTAGTTTTAAAGACTTTAGATACGCAGCTATGTTTAAAGCATTGGAAGGTTCTGTAAGTCGATATACGATAATTCTATTCTTAAAAGCAGTTCTTATTATTTCCAAACCGGGTTCAATTAGAGTCCTGCCATTATATTTATGTCTATGACTTAGCCAGTGGAGATGAGAACTCACGTTTTCATCACAATCTTCACAATAGAAGGTCATGATTACAACTGAGTAAATAACTAAAAGTGGTTTAATTTTACGCTCCCATCCAATGCACTATATGAAATGCACGCATCATGAATGATCAATGCATATACTTGAATGTTTTGATCAAAATTTTGTGTACACTGAAATTCCAGTTTAATATCCACAGTTCCTGTCTTGAGATTTTCCTGTTGGTGGCTACAGTCAATTACAAACACAGGATTCTCATAATATTCACCAATGTCGAGTAAAGGGTTTGATTCAGGAATACAATAATAAGTTGATTGAAAACTTTCATAAGAATAATATGCCGATCCGAAAAGTTTTTTCTGAAAATTTAGATCCATACGCTCATATGGATAAACTTTTGAGTTTAATGATAGGCGCATATCCCTAATATTCGCGTGGGTGAATACTGTAATATCTTTTTCGCGATTGTTGCTATTTTCAGTTTTCTGAAGTCCGATTATAACAAATCTCGGTTTTTCCAGTTGAGTAGTCGTTTTTACAGCCCACACATCAGTGGCAGTTCGACGTAAAGCTGGCAGGTGGAACAAATCCCATTTCCTATATGCAATTTTTATACGAGAATCATCCCCACCCTTTCTAATATGTGAGAGCAATTTTAATTTTTCACGATTATCAGGGATTATATGATGAACTTTCCACTCAATTTTTTCAATTTTTATATCCGCGTCTACTTCTCCCATATAACAATTTTCAAAAGTGCGAGCAATTGTCATAATTAGCTCTGTTTTTACGTTTAATAATCCTTTTTCATAGTCTTCAGCAAAACCGAGTAAGTATTTTAAAGGCAACCTGCCTGAGAATATATGACTGGTTTTATCCAAGACACTCTGCTTTAGTTCATTGAGTCCCCATCCTATATTAGTCATGCGTTGAGCTTGATGTTTACCAAATGAGACCATCGTTTTCAAGGTGGTTGTAATACCAGGATCACGAACAACAGCAATTTGCTCACCCCCAAGTTCAAGACGAATTTCACTAAAGAGAAACGCAAATGCGTTATTCGACAAATGACATTGTTTGGTAACATCATTAGGCGTAAATTTGCCTTCAAAGTATAAATAACTGCCGGCTAGATCCAATAAATGATCTTGAAAATTAATTAAAATCCTAACTTCATCAGAATTCTTGTAACTTGGAGATCCGAATGGTTTATGCGTAACTAGATTTTTACTGGCGATAGAAGAATCAAAAGTTGGTATTGCAAATACAGCTAGTTTTTCACTCATTTTGTTCTACTTTATTTTAAGTCCTATGGAAATCAGGAATTTTGTCTCTTCCTTTGTGAGTAAAGCTGATGCTTTCCGCTCAGGAGTTGTTAAGGAACTGTTTGAGGATAAATGCTGGTGGTGATTTATATATTTATTGTCTGAAAATGTTTTACTATATCTAAACCCCATGTTTCCTATGAAAATTGTTTTAGCTCCAATTTCACAATAATCTTTTCACCTTGAAAATTAACCAAATCTCCGCGATCATCCAATATTCTTAACGTAATGTTGTCAATATACTGACGTCCAGTAGTATAACGTTTCTTGGCTCTCGGGTAAGAAGAAATCCAGGTGGGACATCCAAATCGAACTCGAATAACGTATGACATTCCTCATCGTTAAGATACGCACCGGAAGTAATATTACAATCGACGCGAATCATCCTCACTTTCATTACATCAACCGGTTTATGTGAATAACAGAGGATTTTTGGCTTTAACTTAACCCCCTCAAATCCTAATACACTTCCAAGAGACAGCTTGTCTGTAAAATCGATTTCATATGCTGATTTTATCTCACATTTTAAAGTTGTGTTATTCGCCTCCAACCAAAATAAGTCATCATCATTCTGATTTTTTATTGATTTATCAGCTTCTTTTAACGCTTGCAAAACTGCAGCGCGAATATCAGCCATTTCAGAAGCACCAGGCTTTATAGCCAATCGGGTTTTTTTCCCATCCTTTCCCAGCTGTTTAAAGCCGATAATATTATTAGTATTATCTACATTGAATATAGAATTATACGAATAAAACCCTAATAAACCAAGTCCATATTGTACTGTCTTATCTAACTCCACAGCAGGGAAAAAATTTGCAGATAAGATACTGGAGACACCCGAAAGAGTAAACGTTCGAGCCATAACTAAAGAATTTTACCCTAAAAGATATTATTTTATATAATCACACAACAATTATTTTTTTCTATACATTTCGCAATTTTTACATTATTATCAGTACCCATACTAACTTCTTTTATTGCGCAATAACCACAAAATATTTTTCGAGGAGGAGGTCCGTCAAATGTATCACAAGCATTGTCTCGATTTGAATAATGCTCAGTGCAGAACAAGAATTTTTGAATGTCGGGGTCACTTAACAATTTTTCGGGTAATTTCTGTTGCACATGCGCAATTTCCTCTGCAGATGAAGATATTATAACTTCTTTTGGTAAATTTTCTAGTTCCTCTAATATTAATAAAAATAGTGATTTTTTTTCAATAAGAGCTCTAAGCGCCTCATACATTTTCGTATTTCGCGTCTCCATATCAGAAAAAGAAAACAATTACCGCTCTGAAAGAAACTTTAAACACAAATGCCCGCATATAACTGAATCAAATTTCTGTTCTCGTTTGTAGTTATACAAGATTGAACTTGTTGGGTTTTCTCCTGTGTACAAGTACTCCAAAATTTCTTTAGGTGGGGTTAAATCGCCAAAACTGTCGTAGTATTGGGTAATTCGACCCTCTTTTAAATAAGCCACCCAATGCGTCCCTACCCCTTTGTTGGAATCAAGGTTAACTATAGCTCTCTCATTAAATTTAGGTCCTGATTTTGGTAAATTATCTCGCATAAAAACTCCTCTAAAATATGGAACCTGTAGCTTAAGAGCATAATTCATTAATTCAATATTGGACAATGGTTTATGAGACAGGGACATAATTAGTTTTTTGCTTTGGGGGGTAAATACAATCCAAAACCATTTCGATAAGGTTTTAGGTATAATCCCTGACCCACTTTTTTCCCAAGCGCGATGGCCTCCATCTGCCTGTTATGTCTAGTATTTTCTGCTAAACTTTTTCGTGCATTACCCACAGCGTTTGCGGCTTTAACGACACCGGAAATGCCACCGGCAACAGATCCAAGTGCAGCTAGACCTGAAATTAAGGGGATAATGGGGAGAAATCCACCTTTTGTCGTTTTTGGAATTGGTATAACGCGTGGTAGTTTAAATCGCTTTTTACCACCCGCATTTTTTACATATTTTCGACTCGCAGCTAATACTACCTTAGTCATTTTAGATAAATCTCCTTTAGATTTCATTGCAGACTTTAAGGCTATCTTACCGCTTTTTACTAAACCGCTTCCAAACAGTATTTTCTTTTTTAATTTTTGTTTTCTCAGCAAATTACTTTGTCGTTGTTTTTTTACTACTTTTTGTCTCACACCCATACCGAGCTTTCTTTTAACTTTCATAGCAGAAGTCGTTAACCACGCAGCCGTTTTTTCACCCAATTTTGAGTCTTTTGCCAAAACTCTATCCCAGGCCTTATTTTCTAAAACTTCGTCTGCTAAATGTCTCGACTTTGTGTTTTTATTGTATTTATAGAATATATCGTGCTCTCTAGCAGCTTCGTCTAATTTGTTTATTGGTTTGTCTCCTCTACTTAACCTCTTATTCAATTTAGTGCCAGGTCCTAGGAAGTTATATCCGGGGTAATGTAGCTCAAATGGTAACTTATTAATTACAGTATTGAGTATACCTGACCCAGTCTTATAACGACCGGGTTTAAGAACGCGTCGACAACCTGTTCTTGCAAAAGTCGACATTGAACTAATTGCAATATTCACACGTATTTATTATTTATAAATTTGTGTTTAGCAGGAAAAAAAATGGAGATTGTTCAATCATCCTACAAACTGCAAGTCGATAATTTAGACGAGACCGTAGGTGGTGGTTTAAAACAATCGAGTATACACGGTCCCTTATTACCATCAAACATAAGATGTCTAATTGTCGGAAGTTCTGGATGTGGTAAAACAAATGTGATTGTTTCATTAATTACACATCCGGAAGGTCTATTCTGTGAAAACATCTATATATATTCAAAATCACTATATCAACCGAAGTATGAGTTTTTAAAAAAAGTGCTAACACCTATAAAAGAAATTGGGTGTTTTACTTTTGGAAATAACCAGGAAATTACTAAACCAGCAGAAGCGAAAGAGAACTCAATTTTTATATTTGATGACGTAATATCTGAAAAGCAAGAACCGATTCGCGCATATTTTTGTATGGGGCGACATAAGAACATATCAAGTTTTTATTTAGCTCAAATGTATTCTAGGATCCCTAAACAATTAATAAGAGACAACGCAAATTTCATTATTTTATTTAAACAAGACGAGACTAATCTAAAGCACGTGTTTTCTGATCATGTTTCTCCTGATGTTACGTTTCAAGAATTTTTAAAAATGTGTTCTGAAACCTGGAAAGATAAGCATGGGTTCTTTGTAATAGACAAAGACAGTGAGTTAGACAAGGGACGATTTCGGAAAGGATTTGATTGCTATATAAAACCATACACCGGTAATGCATAACCATTTCAACCAGTAAGTCTCAACAGACAACAGAAATGAACGGCATTGATAATGAAATCAATTTAAAGCGCAAACTAGTAGAAGCAACGGAAGCTGTACGTAAAAAGTATAAAGCTTTGAAATCGCGAGATTATGAAACTAAAACTGATATTGAAGAATTTCATCAACCAGTAACTTCAAGCTTAAAAACCCTCTCAAAAGCAGTAACAAACTCAGTTCAATCTCCGGTAGTACCTGTAACAAGTACCCCAGTAACAAAACCAAAAACGAGTAAATATTGGACAGTTGATGAAAAAATACCTTATTTTTACGAACCACCACAAATGTCCTCATCTTGGAGCGGTCCGTATACAGCAGAATCTGAAGGATTAATACCCCCTTCTTCGGTAGAAACACATGAGTCGGGTGACATTATATCAAAATATTTAAATAATGTTAAGCAAAATCACAAAGACTTTGATCAGATATTTGGTGTTTATTATGATAAATTGAACAACCGATATAAGATCGGAGACAGCGATATTATAATCAGTGTTCCTGAAAAAACAATATCAATATGGAGAAGAGCCGAGAGAATTGGGAGATATCTTCTAACTGAAGAACTTATAGATTTACTTTTCTTAAAAAGACCTGATTTGACTACCCGCGTCGATTTAATTAACCCCGAGGTTTTAGAGAATTATAGTGAAATTTTGCAGAAAACTCATGCTGTTTATCAAAATTTTAATGAAAACCTAGGTCTCAAGCGTAGTGGATCTCTCAAATATAAATTAATTATTAAACCTCTATTAGAGAAAAAATTAGGGGGTGTATTAAATATAATTAATAAAACCTATAACGCAGGGAAATCTGTTGAGTATGTTTATTGGAATAAACCAAGAGAACTCATTAAGAGGTTACAGCTTTTATGGGCTTCAAAATTAGCTGGAAATAATAGTCACGAAAATGAAATTTTGTCAATTATTGAGGAGTTGAGAGAGGAAGATATTATTTACTGAAATTTATATAAATTAGATGTACTGCAATCTGAATTAGACAGTTTGTTTTAAATATGCCACGGGCACGCATCTCAACTATTGACAAATTTGGACGTTATTCTACCTCTAATTTAAGATATGTTAGAGGTCCTCCTGGCATTGGATTTAAATTAACCAGTAATGATGATTTCAACATTGAGAAAAAGCGATTAACTAACGTTAGCGAGCCAATAGAAAATACTGACGTTGTTACCAAAGGTTACTTAGACACTCAGATGACATTACGGAAAGAAGCTGACAAATCGCCACAGTGGTCTAATGCATTAATGAGTAGTAAATTAATTGAGTGTCGGGAAACTATATTAGCCATATTGCGTGAAGAACTCGTTGGGCTGCTCAAAAGAGTTGCTAGAATAGAAAAAGTTCTCTCCCATCAACTAGCGAAATATAGAGAGGGGGTGACAGTTCCGGCTGATCTGTGGGCTGATTTGTGGGAGCATCGATTCAACACTCATTGAATATCTATAATAATAATTAATGTTCTGGTTAATTAGTAAACATTAAACATATTAAAAAAAAAATATTATGCAGTAAAATTTTTTTTGTAGTGTATGTTAAAACCAATTTTCGTTTTATTGAAGTATCGTTGAAAGGTGCTGCAACAACCCTCGAAAACCCACACTGTACAGGTATTCAGATACACAGGTGTAAGGGTTTCGTGATTCTTATTGGATAGATGCACTTTAAAGCTTTTTTGAATAGTTTTCTATAGATTTCGGTTATCCATATAGAGCTTTGTTAGTATCTAAGCTTTATCTGTATGGTAAAATCACATCCTCTATTTTCAACAAAGAATTACTTTTCGAGCTTTTTTCATTTTCCCACATATCTTAGACATTCTAAATACCGATCAGATTCTTTTACACCTCTATACAAAAGTGCTGAATATAAAATCGCTAATAAATCATGCTTTTGTGGCAAAACTCACACCTCGAAAACCCACACTGTACAGGTATTCAGATACACAGGTGTAAGGGTTTCGTGATTCTTATTGGATAGATGCACTTTAAAGCTTTTTTGAATAGTTTTCTATAGATTTCGGACTTTAAAGTCGTACCTACATAAAGTAGAAAACTCGTCATTTCTCATTTATTTCCTTCTCCTAGTTTGTACCGTGCGAACGTACTCACTTCAGTAAAAAACAAAATCACTTTAACCTACCAATACAAACTTAAAAAAGCACAAGTTCAAAATAATGTCTTCTCATTCGGAGTCTTCAAATGAGATGGAGGCATTAAACTGGCCTGATGGAGAGCATCGTCGGGTTCCCGAGGAACAAATACAACCTTACGAACACGAGGGGCAGCATTGGTTTCCCGAAAACCAAGTTGAAGAAGAAATGGAGCCTGCTGAACAAAATGCACAATATTGGTTTGTGTATGATGCTCAACCTATGAACATGGAAGCAGCCCACTCATCCGGATCTTCAACGCCGTCTATTTTGCCATTAGCGGATATGGAGGAAAACCGAGCGGAGTCACCAGAGAGTGCAGAAGAGGATGTCGAGTGGTGGAGACTGTTCCCACCACAGCAGGTTATGGGGGAAATGCGAGATTTGCCAGAAGTTCCCCGGGATGTAGAGGTCCAGAGATGGGTTCAGGGACACTTCGGAGAGCAGTGGCTTCGGCAAGGACCCCTAAACCTCGCCGATTTGGAGGAGCTGGAGGATGCTGGTTATGGAAGAAGCCCCCCTCAGCCTCCTGAATTCAACGAAGTAGAGTTTTACCACCGACATGGAGGAGCTGACTCTTCCACTTGGTGGAGAAGAGGTGTGAGAATTCGAAACTTGGATGAGTTGCAGGGTGATACACACCAAGATGCAAATGGCGTGAGTTCGAGCACCGAATAATTAAGTTTGTTTTAGTTAAATTATTAGAATAATTTACATAGGTTCAAATGAGTTTTAAGTATTTTTGAAAGTTTTTTATTTTTTTTTTTTTAATTTTTACTGTGTATGTCTTTTTATTTTGAAAATAGAGAATTATGGTGTACTGCGTTATATAATTAGTGGTAAATTTATATATTCTCTCAGTTGCTCGCATATTGCTGATCAGAACACACACACACACACAAATAAAATGAACGTAAAAAGTGAAATAGTTAACGAGCTACACAAACCCGCTCGAAAAAATTTTATGAGACGTAAAACAATAATTAAAGGTTATGGTGACCTTTGGCAGATAGATTTAGCTGAGATGCAGCCATACATGAAAGTCAATAATGGTTATAGGTATATATTAGTGGTAATTGACTGTTTTTCAAAATATGTTTGGGTGGAACCTTTGAAAAATAAAACTGGTTTAGAAGTCTCCAGAGCTATGTCCTTAATATTAAAAAGGGCAAAATATATGCCTAAAAATCTTCAGTCAGATCAGGGAACTGAAATGTACAATAAACATTTTAAAAAATTAATGTGCCAGTATGAGGTTAATCATTACTCAACTTATAGCACCAAAAAGGCTGCAATCGTTGAAAGGGTTATTCGCACTTTGAAAAATAAAATCTACAAGCTTTTTTCTTTGAATGGCAATAATAGGTGGGTCAATATTTTAACTGAAGTTGTAAATTCATACAACAACACAAAACATAGCGCCACAGGAATGAAACCTAACCAGATTACTCCAAAAACACGATTGACTGTGTATGATACACCAAAAGTTACTCCTCATAAACATAGGTTTAAAATTGGGGATGTAGTAAGAATTAGTAAATACAAAGGAATATTCAGTAAAGGATATGAAATTAATTGGTCTCATGAACTCTTTAAAATTTCTAAAATAAATTTAACGAATCCTGTTACATACATTTTGGAGGATCTTGAGGGTTTTCCTATAAAAGGAGGGTTTTACGAAAGTGAATTGCAAAAAACCAAACATTCAAACACTTATTTAATTGAAAAAATTATAGCTCGGAGAAAAAAGAATGGTATTAATCAAATTCGAGTGAAGTGGTTAGGCTTTAAGGAGCCAACTTGGATAAATGATTCCGACATCGTTAATTAGCACAAAAATAATAATAAGGTTTTACCTATTTTACCGTTCTTGTTTGACTTGACATAAATGTAAAATAAAACAGCAAATGTAAATAATTTAAATATAGAGTTTATTACATTTTTTTTTCCTCTACACATACTGTTAGACTTCCTTAACTATTTATGTGAACAGAAGGGTAAATAGTAGAAATGTCACATAATACTCTAGACAAATCTAAATTTAAAACATCCAACATACAATAATTTATGACAGAACAATTGAGAAGACAGAATTCCTTAATAAAACTTATAACATCATTACCAGTTTTACAGTGTTTTAGACTAAACTGCAAAACTTTATAATAATATTCTGAAAAATGCAAACTTTTTAAATATTCTAATCTACAGTTTACGATCTTAAAGTTTTCTATTAACTGTAACAACCAGTCTTTACAAAAATAAACTACATTACCATTTCTCTCGATTTTTAACAAATTTGCGTCAGAGAGAGGTATACAAGTAATACTAAAGTTAGTTAAAGTCAACACATTTTCACATAAATGTCCTTCACTATTAATAATGGATTTTAGGTTAATGTTATTAACAAAATCATCCCAGTCATTTTCAGAAAAAGAAATTTGAGTAGTGGGCTCGAAATTTAATGAGAGGCTAGAAATAATTACAGCAGGAGCACAATCTCGAGCCACACTAAACCCTATTGAGATTCGAACTGGTATCAAGCATAAGTTAAATGTTGTCTCATACACTAAATTTTTCTCAAATTTAATTTTTTCTTCATAAAGGCGGTTAACGTGGGGGGCAAAGTCTAAAAAGTCCCAACTGGGAGAGGTATTGGTATCTTGTGACATACTCGTTTGAGAAGGAAAACACTTTACACTTAGACAGACAAGCAGAAACTAACTAATATTATTGGAGTATTGGTGTGTCGGAACTTGTATCGGTGAGGACACCTGGTAAGCCAGAAACGTTTAACAGAGCTATTATATCCTCTTCAAACAAAAATAAATTAATATTACGACCTATAATATCTAGAGAAATATTAGTTTCATAGCGTTCAAAAAAACAATAAATATCCTCGGTAACAGGAATTCTAAAACGCACATCTCCGCTATTTTTAAATTTCAGAGAACCGTCTTCCACTGTCATATGTTTTTTTAGTTCAGCAATCAATTCTTGAAACTTTGTTTGAGTAAGTAGCACAAATTGTCCCAAGGCGAAATCAATATCCTCAATTTGGATTGTTAGTGTCTGCTCATTTTTTAGTTTTCCAATGCGAAATTCAAATTTTTCAGAAAAAGGTAACGTTCTCACCCACAAAAACTCTAGAATCAAGGGTTTATCCACACAAGTTTCATCACAAGAAATTTCGTTTTCTCCTTCTTCAACTTCAGGATCGATAGAGCAGCAACCACAACCACCATATTTATCAAACGTTGGATATGACATTATTTTTTTGCAATGTTGTTTATAACAGTCAAACTTTTTCTACAACTGATGTAGATATCAAACTAAACTCTTGTATTTAGAGGTTTGTGCTAGAAATTAAGGACCCCCCTCTCCTTTTAACCCAGACACCTGCATAAATCTGTTTGTTCACGTTTAAGACGGGTTAAGACTTGTCTAAAACAGCTGTATTAATCTGTCTGTTCACGTTTAAGCCGTGGTCAGACGTGTCTAAAACGTCTCCATAAGTAATTAACTTATGAATAAAATGAGTTAGGACTTGTCTAGATAACTTATAAATTGTCTGTATAAAAATAGGGTATTTGAAGATAGCAAATATTTTTTTTTTGCCTTCAAGATACGATATGGATAGCACCCTCACAGCAAGAATTCAAGATCATTTACGTAATATTGCGAAATTGAAGGACGAAATAAAATTTTACGGAGAGAAAAAGATAATGATATGCAGTTTTCAGAAGTTTTCCATAAAAGACAATTGGGAGGAAATATTTTTATCAAAAACAAGGTTCCAGCGCTTTCAGTGTTGTCAAACATCAAGAAAAATCTACCTCAACTCTTCGAAAGGTTGTGAATAGATCATAAGTACTTACTTATCTAATTAAATTGTGTATAAATGATAATGATACTAATAAAATGTTGTGTAAATAAATATTTAAAAAAAAATAAGCGTATAATGTTAAAAAATAATAAAACAAATAACCCTAACACTCATCAGTTGAAGTGCTGTTCTAAACATAATTTTTCCTGCTATGAAATTTCCTGTGGTTCCGCATCCCTCACACTATAATGCCCCCAGGCGAGCGTGTACTCGGAATTGGGTATAAGATAGCGCTTATCGTCCGCGTAAGATAAGGCTACCTTATTTTTAAGTTCTACATACATATCATGCAAATGCGATCGAAATATATTCATATTGCGGTGAATGCGGGTTCCCACCACATCAACTGCAGTCTTATAATCTTCAAGACTGGGCCTCTTATTCGTGATATAGTCAGGAACTCCCTTCGCCTTTTTAGATAAATTTCCATCAACATTTACGCAATAGGCTTTAGCCCCAGTTTCATAGAATTCCCACACAATTTTACCTGCAAATTCATCTTTCATTTTTCCGAGAATGGATGCATTAATAGGCATACCATGTGGGTTATTCTGTGAGTAATTCGAAGTGTCGAACCAGTCTATTTCATTCTTCATATCGGTATAAAAATTATTGGTAGCCACATGCAAAATCAGAGAGTCGGTATCAGTGTAAAGTAAGGTAGCACGGTTTCCATATTTGGGTTTCACATAGTTATACAGAAAATCATACATGATGATTTTTGCTAAATCTAAAATACAAAAACCTACATAAATAGGTTTATCATATACAACTCTCTGTTTATCTAAATGAATAGCCACAAGATTTTCATCAAATATCGCGATGTCTTTAAAATAGGGTTTTGATATATACGCCTCGGCCCCTAACTTTCTACCCTTATTCTCCCAATGGCTAATGAGTTTCACATCTACCCTTTTATCCACATTCTCCATCGTTTTCCCAAAGACAGCGTTATTCATCAATTTAAAGAAGTCCTTTTCAAACTTATTTGATGCTGCATTCCTTTTGGATGTGTTTAGATCAATATAAGTTTTTAGCCAAGGTGACTGTTTGAAACTTAAAACGCGGTAGATTTTGGTGAGCTTCAAACCATGACTCAGAGCTTGTTGTAAATTTTTTAAGTGGATGATATATTTTATTTTTTTATCTAAATTCGGGATTAACTTTGTCACCTTGCCTTTAGAACCTCTAGGAACGATAGATTCAGGACAGAAGGGTAAATTGTTGTGCAAATCGTGAAGTTCTCGCGGATATTCTAAATCTACTTCCAAAACATAACCTATATTGGAGTTTATATCAATATTTTCAATTTCTAAATTTTCAATTTCGGTTTCGCCCAACCATTTAAAACAACCAGTGGGTAAGGGTTGTGACATTGCTGATCCGTATAAATTGGTAGCATCCAGATACATAATGTACGATGTAGGTTTGGAGGCGTCATAATTTGGCATAAACTCATTATTCGCGACCGATTTCCTGACGCTGCACTGGCTAACACCACCGCGAATCCCGTGTTTAAAGAAATGTACCATGTCTAAATCCGTTAACAGTTCTAGCTCTATTTGTGTTAATTTTAATGCTGCATCAAATGACAGACCTGGAGCTGTATAGTACTGACACGGATCTAAACCATAAGTTTCTAGGCACACCTCTCGAAACGTTTCAAATACATCTGTTAGTATCAATACATCTGATTTCAAATAGAGATCAGAGTACTGACCGAGTGTTTGACAATTAAATTGATTCCACACATCGAGAGCTCGCTCATAGTCTTCCTGTTTAATTGATTCGTTGCGAAGGGTGTTATAAAAACAATCGATTGATGGAAGTTTGGTATTTTCCAACTTTTCGAAACTATCAACGTAAGAATATGGGAAGACACCCTTTTGGCGAATAAGCTTAAAGTCATTATCATGGGGAAAATATTTTCTTACCACGCGACATTGCTCATCTTTTAAATTTTGACTTAGTTTTTCTAAACTGGATGCCATAAATCTCAAACTATCTAAGAAACGAAGTTTAAGAAATACCTTTTTAGTTACTCCCGCTTTATCTACATATGAACCAACATGGATGTGTTTGGAGAAAGAGATATATCTCTCTTTGTTTTGAGGAATGACATCAATATCCTCGTTATTGGGGGCTAGAGTTTTAATAAACAGGTGAGAATCGAAATTGGTCATATTGTGGCAGAAGATTGGGATAAACAATGGGACTTTATAATTAAGGTTACATATGGAATGAGCTATTCCGGAGAACTGGCCTGATAAATGTGAATGGTCACGTACTCGTTTATCTCCCACATTAAATGGCTTCTCACATATATGACAATGTGTAGCAGAATGAAATGCATGATTTTCTTCGAGAGTTAAAGGCGTCATGGGGACTATTCGACTCAAAAACCGATCGTAGATGTCTTTACAATCAATCTCTAACCGTTCGACAAATATTTCATTCGCCCGAGGACCCCGATAGCTCTCATATTTAGAATGTGAGTCATCAAAATCACATTTAATGTAGTAAGCAAAAGAATAAGGAACATGTTTATGGGTCTTAACAGTGTAAGACGATTCATGATTGAGGTTATCTTGTTGAAAATTGAGGGGATCAAGGATGGTTTCAAAGTCGGCATAAACTACAAAAGGTACTTTTAGTTTTTTCTCAAAATTAATAAATTTAAGAATATTCTCGGGGACATCTTCACCATATTTGTTTTTAATTATTTTGGTGTCGGGTAATTTTACAGACACATGACCGCAGTCATATTGTTGATGATTATTTAATTTTTCTTCAGAAGGAAAATACATCAAACACCCCTCACAAAGATATATCGAACCGCTATGTTTGGATAACTGACTTGAGAGCAATCGAGACATATTCCTTATGAGACAATAGTGATCGTTACCCGAATTGTCACTTATTAAAAGTAAATTTACATGTGTAGCTTTTCTCGATAGTGTGAAGTATAAGGGACCTACGACTTCAATAATAGTTCTGGAATTAAAAAATTTTTCTTCCAATCCATAAACATTCACAGAAATATTATTGAGTCGCTCAAATTTAGCAATATCTTTAAGTTTAACAGGAAATTCCATACCTGTGAACAGTAACTCATGTTGAAAATCCTTGTAGTGCGCGACTCTATCAGGATTTCCAACCCTTCCTACTGGACGAATATGAGCCAAAATTGACCACATGAAACACTTGTAATCTTCATTTTTTATGTTTAGAACAGCCTTCTTGTCTTTGATTTGCTTCGGAAGATCGATGAATGAGGACCCCCTTAGAGGATTGATGCAGTTGATAGAGATCCTGATATGTAGGAGTTTCTGAAGAGACCAACCTGTAAAATAAACAAATTTACTCGATATTTATTGAATTTTGAAACATCTTGTATACATACCACTATCTTTCTCTTCAAACTCTGAGATTTTGTTTTCTATTGTGGAAACAAAATCCTGATATAACTCCTGCACGTCAGATCCCCCACAAACCATACGGAATTTGGTGTTAAATGACTTTGTTTCAGAAATATCCTTACTTTGGAGGAGGAAACACCCAAAGAGTTCCATACCAACCTTGATGGTGCTTAAAACTCTCAATTGCTCCTCAATCAGCTCAATTGAACGTTTTCTGAGCACAGCCATGAATGGATGTATACTTGTGGGATGTCGGTTCGTGGATATCTGATAGGTGCAAACCCTGCACCTAAATGCTGTCTCTACGAAAGCTACACGAACCTCCTCCTCCTCCAAATCCTGGTTACTTCTAAAACCTGCAGATGAGATTGACACAATTGTAAAACAAACATATAAGTATTGTCAAAAATAACTTTAGTGCATATATTAAACTAAATTTACCGTTAAGAGCACTTGTTGACGGTATGTCACTTAACGACGGCGATTGGTAAATGCCACTTGTTGAAGGTACTGGAAAAAACACATTTAAATATTATACTAGAAAATGTTAATTATTTCAAGAATCGTAAACTAATTATTTAAAAAATAATCCTACCATTAGAAACGTCTGGTAATGCTCTGGGTCCGTAAGGTTGCAGCATGCTTGTAGATGGTGCTGTAACACGACAAAAAAAATTGTTATAATTTAAGCTGTTCAAAAATCTCTGTAACAAAGTATATATAGTTGAATGTTTTTTGTATATTGTTTAAAATAACAATATACTTACAATCATTTTTTAGCTTCTTTGCCTCCAAAGTTTGGCGATCCTCGCACACCCTTTTCTTAGACATGTGTGTTTCACGCACATGTCTTTGAAGAACCCCATCTGACTTAAACAAGCCACCACAATGGCTACACACCTTTTGCTGCAGTCTGCAATCTCCGTGACGTTTCATATTTCTTTTGTTTGAAAACGATTTTTGACAATGTTCACAAGTAAACATGATCTAAAACAGAATATTTACAATATTATTTGAAATACTTACTACTAGTAAAAAAAAAAAAAAAAACCATATTGAGAGGTGGTTAATACGCTTTGATTAAACCTTTTAAATAAATACTTACGATAATTGAGATCAGTAACTTTTTCACTAATACACAAAGTTGCAAACTTCACTTTTTAAAACTAAACGACGGGATCTAAACTGGGACTAATGTTACGAGTTTACGAGTATTCTCCTAAATACCAAGCAGATTCACCCCACCCACCTACCACATTTAGCCACTATTAAAAAAAAACCTGAATATAAAAACTTAACAATAGACCCCATCTTACAGGGCCGTGCCTAGCACCGCTTCAAGATTACCGTGGTATTTTCATATAGAGTTAAAGAGTTGGACGGTTTGGGTACGCCTCTGTTTGACTGCATAGATTTTTAGTGGGGTCTCCAAGCATGTAACAGGACCGTACCAACCGAAAATATTTATGGTATCGTGTTGCCTATCAAGGATGCATGGTTTCCGAGGCAGAAGGACTGAGTACGCCCCTGGACAGATTTCCGAGAAGGGTGGAGCCATTTCGAAGAAGGGTGGAGTTAAGGTTTCGGGCAAATTTGCGTCTTTCTATTGGTCTGATTGGTTGAGGGTGGGGCTTAAGGGATTATACAGGCCCCAGACTGAGATTTAGCGATTCTGATTGGCCGGGGGGTGGGGCTTAAAAGCCTGCAGAGGTGGCAGGGTGGGGGTAGGACGTTCCTGATTGGTTCGGGCACTTTCGGGCAAAAATGATGCAGAACTCTCATTCTCTCACTACTATCAGGTGACCTACACTGCTATACAGAGCAAAAAATAAAAATACTTTCTGAAAATACCCTGTAACTTTTTCTCGAGCATATAAACAAAAACGGCCGAACATGTCCCGAGATATCTACCAAGCCTATAAAATGACATGACAAAGTTGAAAAGTTAAGATTTACCGTAGATATCAATTAATGCAATAATGCAATCAGTTCAAATTTTACATTTTTGCGCCGTATCACAACGATAAAACTGGTTTAGTTAAAGATTGGTTCAGGTAGTTAGTTCTAGAAGAAAAGTTCTTTCAGAGCCTTTTTAAACTATGATTTTATTATAAATGATTTCTGAGATAAAACGCCTTGAAAATTACCAAAAATTAGGTCGTATCGATCTTTTTTGTTAGCAGTTTACTTTTTTATTTTAGTATCTCTACAATTTTGTTTGTCATTATTAACTGTCAATATACGCCAATGATTTTCAAATCAATGAACTTTTAAAGTCTATTAGTTTTATTGGCGGGGGTATCCCCACAGAACACTGTAACTTATAGAAAGGTGCAAAACTTTTTGTAAACGTCCCGTAACTCTTCTTGTCGACAAAAAAAACAAAAAACCGTAAAAAACGTCCCGAGATATCGATCACAGCTCTTAAATGTAATCACTAGAGGAATCTTAAAGTTAGGACACCCACTATGAAGTCGTAGTTAACAAAATATTGATCCGTCTTTTAACATTTTTTTTGCCGTTCTTGTACAACATGGAATACAAACGTTTTATTAATCTTGCGTCTACGCCACTGATTTGTGAATCATATTTAACTAAATTCCGACTTTGAACTCGGAATTTGACTAAATTCCGACTTTGAAGTCGGAATTTAAGAAAATTCCCACATTAAACTCGGAATTTAACTAAATTCCGACTTTAAACTCGGAATTTAACAAAAAAAATTCTTGTTGGCCCTTCTACGCCTTCGTATTACGGTTACTATTAGATGTCCCAAGATTAATTCCAGGTAGGACTTTTTTTTTACATTTTGTTGTGTAGGGTTTGTGCTATAGTTTGTTACAAATATGTTATCCAAATCCATCAAAGATTTTTATATTTGTTTCCTAGGCCTAGTTGTAATCAAATCGAGAATTAAATCAACCAATTCCTGTTTGCAAAAGAAGGAATTCCTCTAGTATAAGACGAAATGTGTGTAGTGTGTGCAATGAACCAAATAGTGTTTTCTGAGGTACACATGTATATTTATTTTGTTTTTTTTTTATTTAATATAATGTTTTAAAATGATCAAATGCTTTTATTTTTTTCATCTAAATCCCTATTACCAAAGCAGGCACCTTTGAAAATCAGATGGTAAGTATCTATGTAGAGCATAATGATTCGAGTTATCACATTTCAATTTTGAAGTGATTATCTTCGAAACTGAATGAGCTATCTATGTGGAAAAAAAGAATGTAATTTAAAAAGTTATACCCTCTATCTTTGTCACGAAACGTTTGAAAACCTGTCTTTATATATAAACTTTTTATCTTTTTTATTCTAAAATACCTAAGCTGTTACATTATTGCACGCTAATTTCAGAATCCCCTGTAGATAACAAATTCAGCCAAAAAGAGAAAATAGTATACTTATTCTTCAGAAGTATTAAAAATTATTGTTAGTAAACCACTGCACTGTATAATAATTAAATACAGTATTAAGTATTATCTTAATTTAAGTGTACCCTGGTATAGTTAAATTGTTCATTTATTTACGTTTGTATTGTTTATATATATTACTAATGGTTTTATTTTTGTCCATCTAAAATCTAAACCCCAATTTCCAAAGTATTCACCCAAAAAGCTTTCCAAAACCTTCGGGTTTTGAGCGTTGAAACGGTCGTCGAATTTTCGTACCACATATGATGACGTCACCGCTCTCCCGCTCGGTCGCTTCCAGGCCTTATATTGTCTAGGTGGCGTTGTTTTTATCCACTTGCATTTTCTCTTCCTTCCTATTTATCCGATAGCAAACTAGCATTTATTACCTTCAAATGGCATTAATTGTACATGAATAAAATTGTCACCATAATTTTTCTGTTGTTGAATATTACTATGGTTACAATTGTTCTATAACAATGGAATATTGGACATATATTGAATAACAGGTGGTGAATGAAATTCTCGCTGTAATTTTTTAGAAAAATATCGAATTACCGCTTATTAATACCGGTTTTGCTCCATAGCAATAATATGGATGAGTGAAATAATCAGTAAAATTCAATGTTTGTTTTTTCAAAACATAACAGTATTTGACATACAAAGTTGTAAAACGTCGTAAAACGCCTTAAAACTTCTCCAAATGCTTTAAAATGCAAGATTGAACGTTTTTAAGTGAAACTCAATATTTCGAGCCAATATCAGTAAGAAACGTTGTAAGGAAAGTGTAAAGTAAGGTCGAAACGTCGGCGAACTTACAAATGTAAAGTAGTTTTTTTATGACCTACACCCACTATTCACCTCTTTCATATGTTATAAGAATTAAAGCCTTAAATGTAGTTTTTGAGGTTCTTGACCAAAGCTATAAGAACTTTTATTATGGTTTGTCGCCTGCTTTCTTATAACCTCAGAATTCTGAGACTAATTGAAGAAACAAGCTTCTGAGAGGGAAAAACTGCCAATCAAACTACACCTGTAAATGTTTAACAATAAAAATGACTGATGATCCGGCTTTTTTTATTAACCTTTGTGAAAGATTCAAAAATGCTAGAGCAAAGGCAGCTGTTTCAGACTCAGAAAGTCTTTTCTAACTTTTAATTTCCATTTGAACTTCAGAATTTGACTTCTGTGAGGCTTCTGTGTCAAACTGCTAGATTTTTACACTTTTAATAAGCGTAATCGAACAGAGATTAATTTGCTCTATTTGGCGTCTCTATAAGCTCAGAAATTATATAAAACTGAAGCTCAAATATAAAACAAATGTTTCAGACTCAAAAAGTGTCTTTTAGTTTTTAAGTTCGCAGAAACTTTAGTCTGCAAACTCATAAATATTCTAGAATTTTCGATAAGGAAACCAAACTGATACTGACAGTGGTAGATACTTTAAGAAGTTTCTACCACTGTCAGAGAGTAAAGAAGAAAACTTTACTTTCCTAATGTTTATTTCTGAGAAGTTTTATGGCTTTGCTCAGAAAAGGTTGTCCTTTAAACGTTTTGTCAACTAACTGGTAAAAAGAAGATTTGTCGTTTTTTTCTCCCTTTTAAGCAAGTCAGGGATCTAACTGGGTTTTCAAGTAGTTTAAGATTACACCGGAATCATATTAAATTTTTTTGGTAAGGTTTCCTAAACTTTACCTAAACCTTTTGATAATCTTGCCTCTATTATTTAGGTTAGTTCAAGTTCAATATATGATGTCAAATTCTCAATATTCTTGTCGATTTTTCTTTATTTTAAGTAAATTACGGATCTAAAAAAGATTTGTCGCAGTAGAAACCTTGTCGAGTAATTTAGTAACATGTGAGTAAATTTAAGAAACTTTTTGTTTCTTAAATTTACTTTGGTGGTATTTAAATTAGTTAAGGTTCTCATGATTTTATTCCCAAATTCTTATCTCTTTTGGTGCTTTTTCTTTCTATTAAACAAGTTATGAGTCTAAAAGGGTTCACATACATCGTGATTCTAAGATTATTCTAATGAATGCCTTACTACCTTAGGTCAACGAGGAAAATCCATAAATATGCTACAAATTTTACTGATAAAGTTCCCGACGGCTGCTCTGACGTAGGTTGACTTGACAAAAAAAAATACAACAACCACGCAAATTGCTAAGGATACATCAATAAAGGATAGAAAAATAATAAAAAAGGAGACTTTAAATTAACAGATTATAATGTTCTGGCAACATACCAAAAGGGTAATTTTCATCTAAACAGGATGTACCTACTTCGTCTGTTTTGCAGCCTTTAGCTTTTCTTTTCCATGTTTTTTACCTGAATTTTCACTTTCAAAGTTTTCAATTCTCAGTTTAAAGATAATAAAATATGACAGATGTACTCGATAGGAGACGTAATATTACCAGGATATTGATTTGGTGGGTCTGAGAAAGTTAAATAAATGCAAGCTTGCAACCAACTATTAGTCTTTCGCCTTCTTAGCCAGGCAAGAACTGAATTTTTATTGGCTACGCAGTCGGTCACCATGGTAACCGTGCTGTCAAGGTTTATTAAATCGGCATGTTTGTAGGCTTGTCCTATAAAATGTATATTTCTCTTAAGACACGAGAAAAATCCATCCAGATAAAATTTCATGACGTCTCTGACCTGTAGATCAACGTGACAGAGAAGATAACCTAATTATCTCGAAATATAAATTCTGACACTTACCCTCTTTATTACTTCAACTCTTCATTTATCGTCAAAATTACTACAGACTTTTATTTTATTTTATGTTTTTTTGAGTTTATTCCATTATTATATAGAAAATCACGACTTAAACATACCTATACCCTGTTCAGTTGAATTTAAAGCGCCGTACCTAATAAACATATTCAAAGACGGTGAACTCATAAACTTTAAACGCCCATTAACGTCAAACAACAATAGTTTTTATAAGACTTTCATAAATCATCAAAGATCGCCATCTGGAAAAAAAGAGGCCGCGTGATTTTTAGACAATATGACTTAATCCCGCGTCCTTGAACGATTTTCGTGGATCGACATTTGCGTACGGATCTATCGGGATAACGTACCGTACGCTCCCGAAAATGACCCAATTTTTGTTCGCGTATTTAGCAATAATTACCATACTACGGGTTGACTTGTCCGTGGAGATTACTGAGCCCCCAGCTCTACACGAAGATAATGTTACCACCCAACTAGGAACTATGAGAAATACCATAAAGGTACTCTCAGGTAAGTAGTATATCTATTTTCTAGACGATCTTCTAATTCTCACTTAGCAAGTGAAGTATAATGGCATATTATATATAATGGCATACTTATGCCTGGTCAAGCCAAAAAAAAATACGGGGTGTTCATTATAAAACTTCATCTAGCAGGCTGTGAAATTTTGACAGAAAAGGATGACATAATCAAAGTAAATGGACTTTTGTTTCTCCATCCTTTTCTTTTGACATTTCACAGCCAACTAGATATGTTATAATGAACACCCCGTAAGAATTAAAGCCTTAAATGTATGAATGAACACCCCATATAAGACTTACCGGAATATACCGCTGATGTCCCTGTCATGTGAACAACAAATATTTTCGAATTTCGCCGAAATATGCTCAGAATGAGCATAGCTTAACTAATTTTTCTTTTGAATATTTTATGTCATTTAATTAGCATATTATGTATTTACAATTCTGATTTTCATTTAATGCTATTTGTATAAGTAATTAAGCAACTAAAAATTCGAAAACTTTTTTGATAAAACTGTCAACGTTTCAACTTCTATTTCAGTCTTACTGGTTCCCCATAGGGTATAGTTATTAAGTTCCCCATAGGGTATAGGCTTGAGAAAGACTCAATATGGAATCCAAAACGTTGGCCATTCCTAAAGAGGAGTTGTTGATTTCCTGCCCTAAAGCCACTACTCTCGGGACGTGATAGGCACATACTAAGTCAGAATACTGGTATATACCACGTATATAATTCGAATTTCTAATACATCACAGTTATACCCAGCTAAAAGCCTAGTGAATGTTTCCTTGCTATGACCTAGGATATATTCCATGAACATGAACTTTTTGGCCAAATCAAGATGCCAGGTATGTTTAGGATATAAAGGGTGGCCCAACGAAAACTTTCCACCAGGGTTTTCTGGCCTATGAAGCAGAAGACACGAAAACGTTCGGACCTGTCAATTTTCATTCTAAGGGGGATATATTTTTTTGGTGCAATTATTGTCTTAGAGGAAACCATGAAGTGGTTTCCTCCCGGGGTGACTTTCACCCTAAAAATTTTAAAAGGAAAAGGGTATAAAGTTATACATCATTTTGAAGGGCGTTCAATTACCTTTTCAGTGCTGCATTATTTTTAAAACGTGAATGATTTGTTCTCGAGAAAACAGGAGCAGGAGACAGATAAATCTATTTGACGTTAAATTAATTACAATTTGTTAGTTGTTGAAAATGACCACCACCGACCTTCATACAGTAGTAAAGACATTGTTCAAAGTGAACTCGAATATTTTGCAACATTGAGTTATACGATTACGCTCATTTACAATACGTTGCCGCAAGTCTTCAAGTGAATCCAGTTGTGTAGCATAAATTTTGGACTTCAAATGACCCCATAAAAACAAGTCCAGCGGGAACAAATCCGGGAAACGTGCAGGCCATTCTGTAGGTCCTCTTCTCCCAATCCACGTTTGAGGGAATGTTTCATTTAAAAACTGCCTAACAGGGGCAGCGTAGTGCGGAAAAGCCTCATCTTGTTGAAAAATGACGTTTTCTTCACACTTTTTCTTCGACTATTTCTGTTAAAGCTGGATCAATGGCGTCTTCCAACAAATTCAAATAGACCTGTCCGTTCAAGTTTCCAGGTAAAAAAAAATAGACCAACAATATGATCTCCGAAAATCCCTATCCAAACGTTTAGCTTTTGTGGATGTTGCGTGTGAACTTCATGAAAAAGCATTGGATTGGTTGACGACCAATAACGGCAATTATGGCGGTTCAAGAAGAAGGAACACTCATCAGAGGAGCAAATGTTATAGAGGTATTCCGGATTGTTAACAATTCGTTGACTAATGATCTCACAAAATTCTAAACTTCTATCGAAATCATCTTTGTTTAATTCCTGCACTAATTTAATTTTATAAGGATGGAATTTATGTGCATTTAATATCCTCTGGATGCTTGTACGCCGAAAAAGTGATGCATTTGATAATTTTCTAGTGCAGGTAGCAGGTTCCATCGCGACGTGCCCCAAAACAGCTATTTCAATGCTTCTGTTCTTATTGCTGAATGATGAACAATCCTCTTTTTATTTCCTACACTTCCAGTCTCTTAAAATTTGGCAACCAGGTCTCTCACGTAAGAATGGGATACGTTCCTATCAGGATATTGTTCATTAAACAAATTTGCAGCCCGTCTAGCACAATATTTCGGAAATAGAGAGAAATAATGTCAACTTTTTCTTGAATACTGTAAATCATTTTTAAATGATAGTGTGCCCAAAAGTAAAAGACAACTACTAAATTACAAAACATCAAAGTGCAGGTAGGAATAATGCAGTAACATTTTCTAAATTTACAATCCGTATCAGTGTTGTGAAATTCCTAAGATAACATAAAAACCCCTTTTTTCTCGAAAACAGACATTCAATTCTAAAAAGTTAGGTGGCTTTGAAAAGGCAATTGAATGCCTTTTAAAATGATGTAACTTGACACCCCTTTCCATTTAAGATTTTTAGGCTTTGGGGTTCATCTGGAAAAGCTATAAATATCAGAGAAACATGCCCCCTTTGAAATTAAAAATGACGGGTCCGGGCCTTTTTGTGTTTTCAACTTCATAAGAAAACATCGGTGGAAAGTTTTCGTTGGGCCACCCTGTATATCGGCATATACCAAATATATAGACAACAATGTGCATCGTTCTACAAGTGTATACCAAGTATATGCTTGGTAATTTTTTTTCCTATATTGAAAATTGAGAGCCTGTTTATTAAACACCTGGCAAAATTACTGATGGATGATTCATATTCCTCTTAACTTTACAATAATGGGGCTCTTTACAAAATTTTACAGATCAGTGGGAAAGATGGAACACGCTCTTTATAACCTCCCTGGAGCCGCGTATTGCTTCAACAGCCTCCACTCTGTCCAGCATTGACAACAACGTCCACAATCTGCAAGAACGCGCCCACATTTGGGACACTTTCCAGCTTCACGTGGCCGCTTGGAACGAGCAGCTGGCAACCATGGACAGAAAAATTGATATTCTAAACAAGTATTTCAACCGTTTTTGATGCCAAAAAAGTACCTACCTAATGTATATTAACAACGTTTTAGGGCAGTAGAGCAGATTTCAGCCATAGACACTAAAATGAACACAATGCTCTCCGACGAATTCAAATTGGATAAGGTCATCAAAATGATCAACTCCTTATTGGAGTTGTCTTTAAACATCGACAATAATGTGAAATCAAAGCAGTACTGTAAGTCTCCAAAAGACTCGCTGTTTGAAGAGTTTGCTGCTCGAGGAATTTTGAGCTCTCTCAAGCTGGTGGAACGAAAGGTCGATCAGCTCCTCAATCCGAGACACTGCGACAACTCTAGGTCTTCGAGCAACGACAATATGTCTGGTCCAAAGTACGTAGTCTCTAAGTCTATGGAAAATTTGATTGGTGACATTGCCTCAAAAGTTGATGTAATTTTCGATTCGGTGTCTAAGATAAACGAAGTCGAGTACGCGGATGACTATATCGAGACCATAAGGGAGTTGGAAGGAAGCGGCAGCCCCTTGCATGGGCAGAAAGCTTTTAAACGCAGTCATGGAGTTCTGCCGCCATTTTGCAAATCAGTTGAACATCAAATTAAGGCTCTGGATAAGAGAATGCAAGGAATGGAGAATAAAGTGGATAATTTCAGTAACGATTTGATACATCCAAAGGATATGGTGCAACTAATGGACCAGTTGGCCAAGACTGTTAGTGTTAATCAGACTAAAACTTTACATCTTCTTCTGGATAATTATTTAAAAAACAGTGCAAATAGCCCGAATCACGTCCCTTTAGTAACTCATCCTCCAGTGACCGAAAATTCCATTAAAAATTCGACGCAAGCCGTCACGGCTGATTCTGCAAGAACGGAAGATATTTCAGAAGGTAAGCAGAAATATATTCCAGCTGGTTTTACACTATTTAAAAATTAACAGCTACTGCAACGATGAGAAAACCAGCAAGTTCCTGCAGCGATTTAGACCCCAACAGTCCCAGTGGTCTGTACACATTTTTTCTCAATAGCAGGCGTGATTTTCTTTACGAGCGTTTCTTCAACAAGCAGCTCTGCGAGCTAAGAAATGGCTCTCTTTGGACTGTAATCCAGCGAAGAGATAACCAAACTGTACAACAAGATTTCAACGTCTCCTGGTATGACTACAAGCTTGGTTTTGGAGATTTGAAAAAGGAATTTTGGATTGGAAACAATTTCTTAAGTCGATTCTCCAGCATTAACAATTTGACTCTACGCATAGAGCTTGAGGACTTTGAAGGAAACTCTGCTTGGGCTCAATATGAAGACTTTACAGTGGCTGCTGAAGATGACGACTACAAGTTAACTGTTGGAAAGTACATTGGTAACGCTTCGGATTCACTTTCAAGTCACAGTGGATCCAAGTTCAGCACCTATGACAGGAAGAACGACCTCGCTCCGGAATGCTGCTCTTGCTCAATTTCTTATGGTGGTGGATGGTGGTTCAATAGGTGACATTTTCTCAGATACAGCTTCTTGTATTCCTTAAAAATCGTAAATTTTCAGATGTTTTGAAACCAATCTCAATGGAGTTTACCACAAGACCCCAACAGGAAACTTGTTTCGAGGTCTTATCTGGGAACATTGGTTGGGCGATTACTCGTTAAAGAAGTCAGTTATGATGATTAAAGTTAAAAACAATGATAGAGACTTTTTCAGATCACACGTAGGTGATATTGAAGAGCCTTAATTTTGAAACATTATCTGACACTTTAGCTTTAACAGAGGATTGTTGCTTCGCTTAATTAGTTCAATAAAAGTTTGCTTTCAAGTGTAACACAAAAGTTTTAACCCCCCTAAACTTTCAACAATCAAAAGCATCACACGAATTGTATAGTTCATTCCAACATTTTTGCAAAATTGATGACAAAAGCGAGTAAAGAGCTCTAGCATAACATTTTTTCGGGTTTCTCCACGAACCTAAAGCTACATTACCTATTAGTTCTTGTTTGCTTCATACCCAGCCAGATGCTTCACTGGTACTGTCCATGATCCAGGGGACAAAAACACCAATTGACTTGAGAATAGAAACACATTTATGTAACTGCAAAAATAACATGAAATAAAAATGGTACAACTACACTCTACCCACAAAGTATAAACGTTTTTGAGATTTGGTTAATTTACACTAAATGTTAGCTAGTACTTATGAAGACAAAAATGAATTGAACCCGAATGTGACATATAATCAACTCCCAACTAGAAAAAATATATTTTGATATACACCCTTTATCAAACTGTATTTGTGTTTACTAAAATGCAATTTACTGAGTAATTATATCGAGTGATAATAAGACCACTAGAGTTAATGATAATTGCCCAGCAAAATATACAAATTTAAAATTAAGACTAGCGTCACTACTACAGTGCATTTGAGTAAATTTAAAACTACCCCCTATTTAAGAGCACTTTCAAAGGACAGAAATGTCATTTTTATTTTTTCAGAATTACAATTAATTTAACACACCACAAACTTCTTACAAATCCTACTAAAAATAAAGTAAAATCATACATGTATGATTTTAACAATAGCTATTCATAAATTGTTCAAAAATGAGAAGTCAATAACGACTGAATCAGATCTTGGATTTAGTTTCGAGTTAAGGTCATTTCTGGGTTTCAAAATAAAATATTCAAAAACACCAATAAATAATATCTAAAAACATATCACATGTAAATGATCAGTAATTGCATTAAACATAAATTGCCTGCCTTTAACGCCAAAAACTAAACTATTCTACTTGTGTTTATTTTTTATGACTGTAAGATTCTGGTCTGGTTTAGCAGGACCCGTAGAGATTGGGAGCAAGTTTCACTTAACCTCTTGCCCACTCATCCTTTAATTAAATTGAAATATACTTAGCTCTATTTAAATCATGACAAAAAAATTGAACTAATTTACAATTCAGTCTCCAAAACTAAATTATTGATTTAAAAACTCTCCCAATATAATCATAACATGGAAAAAACCATCCAAGCCCTTAATTTGGTTTTCAGCGTTTTAAGTTTCAAATTAACCTCTAAGTAGTTATTCAACAAACTACAAAAAAAAGCGAGACCTAAAGAGTGTGATAGTTCAATTCTGTACGAGCCTTGTAGAATTTAAATGCAACGAATCCTATGGCGACCAATCCAAGAGCTAAAATAATACCTGAAAAATGTGGAAAGTTCAGTAAAAATTTTCCTAATAAAGTAGAAATAGAAATATGTTTTTTTTTGGTTGTTGGAAATTATTTTTAGGTAGTAAAATATATTAACTGTTTCTTCAAAACAAAAAATAACTCTGGAGTAAACTAGAGGGAAATATTCAAAGAAAAAAAGAAGAAAGATCTATCTTTCTCCGTGAGTATCAACATTTTACATTATACATAATCAATATTTTTTTTTTCAATTTTGTTACTACTAAACCTCAAGAAAATTAAAGCAAATTGAAATCTTACCTCCAAGAAAACTGGGTCCATCAAACTTCCTGTCATGTTGTGGTTCTGCAGTACTAGTAATGGGTGCAGTAGTGGAACTTGGATGCACTGTTGTTGTCTTTGAAGTGGTTGATGGAGGTGTAGTAGTAGACTTTGGGGTAGTTACAGTAGTTTTGGATGTTGTAGCTGGTGTAGTTGGCTGGGTTGTTATATTACTTGAAGGGGTGGTTGATGGAGTAGTTGTGACTGTTGTAGGATGGGGTGATACTGGAGTGGTTGCTAAAAACATGATTTAACTTAAAGAAACCAAGGCTAAAAACTTAAAAATTATAACTTACTAGGAGCAGGGGGATTAACTTCAGTTATTGGAGCTGTTACAGTGATACCGTTAATAACTGGATCATCATTAGTCACATTATCTAAAAAAAAAACTCCCATGATGCTTCATTATCACCTACCTTGGGTTAAACTTAAAAACTTTTTACCTCATTGAATAGAAATGTTTATGATATTACATTAAATAGAAAGGGTTATATATCTACCAATGAGGTATGTGCATTGTTTATTAGGCTCATAGAAGCAACAAGCAATGGTTGAATCTGTATGTCAAAGGTCAACAATACTATTCTAGGAATACATATAAAAATATTGCTTTATCTTGTAGAAAAATTTGGATCTGATGTCACTGCAAACAGTGCAAACCCAATTCCTTTACATATACTGCTAATATGAAAAACATCTTTTTTTAAAACAACAATTATTATATTCCAGGAATAAACACAGATATCAAAAATATAAAAACAATACAGTTGGAAATGGAATATTAAGTACTTACTTATTGGAACATTGCTCTTCTCCCCACTAGCCTTCTGTTCCGCCAAACAGGCACTAAAAACACTCAGAAATAACACGAGAATAAACGTATGCATACGAATTAACGATTGCATGATTGATTAGAAATTACAGTTGCAAATTTATCTTTTAAAGGGTCCTTTTGGAGACAACGCAACTACTTTGGTGGAATAGTAAAATACGTATATAATCTCAAAATTCTCAGGAACAATCAGAGACAACCGATCAAATCAACAAGAAGGAATCGAAAAAAAAGCAAAAACCTTACTGTCACTGTCAATAGTCTCAATTGATCATTCCAGAATTACGTCATTTGACATGAATGCCTCTCAAAGCAATATGGCGGACCAACCTGTTTAAACAAATAACGTCAGACTAGTTAGACGGAACTTAAAACTTTATCTTGATCAAGTTGATTATCATGTTTTGTGTTTGGTTTGAGATATATTTATAATATATTCTTAAATTGTTTCGTTTAGGCAAAAGCTCCAAGGCAGAATGTATAGTTTTGTAGCTGAAATACTGAAAAAAATCCTAAAACGTCAAAACAAATATGTTATTCATAATTAATATTTAATAAACTGGCTGCGATATTGCCGTTCTTACTAATTTTTATACTTTAATTTATTTACGTGTCATTATAAGTTAAATAAGGGTAAAGATAATGTTAATAAAATTCGAATAATATAGTCCATTTCAAATAGATATTCACCAAGTAAGCTGAGAAACTGACATATAAATGACACATTTACATGGATGGAATAGGACGAATGTATCAATTCCTTAGCCTGCTAGATGAATATCTATTTGAAATGGACCATAACAGAAAAATATGGTTTTAATGAGGATACATCATCCTAAAAAAAACAAACAACTTTGTCTTGTGGATTATTTTTTGTCATTTGCGTATAAGCACGGCAAATTCGACATATGATTGCACTGTTTGAATGTCTCTCAAGAAAGTTTGTCAAAATCAGCTGTTCTAGAATGGTCAATTGATTATTTAAGAATTACGTCACTTCACACTAATTCCCCTCAAGGCAATATGGCGGATCAACCTATTCATACGTCAGATGGAACTTAAAACTTCATAACAACCCCGGGAGTCACTCCCCCCCAAACCAACCAAAAACCTCTTCTTGATTATCATGTTTCGTGTTTGATTTGAGATATATTGATAATATATATCTAAATTTTCTCTTTTAGGCAAAAGCTCCCAGGCAGAATGGACAGTTTTGTAGCTGTAGTACTGAAGAAAATCCTAAAACGTTAAAACAAATATGTATCCCTATAGTGAATTATATATTATACATGAATTATTCCCGGAAATTTCAATGTTTTTTAAAGAAAGTTTTCCAAAAAAAATTCGTGTTCGAAAACGAATTTTCAAGCACGAGGGGTATTCGGTAAGAAAATTTCACACCTCACCACTTTTAAACATTTGAAAACTAAAATTATTTTTATCAGGATTGACGTTCCTCTAAAAGCTAACATCAAATATTTCCACCAACTTTAGTTGGTTGATGTTAATAAAAAATGAAAATGTAAGCCATCGTTCTAGAATTCATGTTGGGCTTAGATAACTAAAGTTGAAAAGTTGCTCTTTATTTTGCTACAAAATTTCGCATTTTAGTAGACAGGTACGGATTTTTTATAAGATGCTCTACTTCATATTGTCGCGCCGTGCCCCCCCCCCCCCCCTCCAATCAGTCGTTGCGTGGGGGCGGCTGTAGTTGAGGCTGCTGTGTTGCCGTCGCCGCCGCGTCTGCTGAGATTTTACTACGTGGATGGCCTAAGTCCAATGCATAAGCGTGTGTCAAAACTCTTTTACCACGCTGCAAGGGGGATCCAACTCTCGGAAAGGATCTATCTATTTCGTTGTCCCTTAGGTCGCTAATTATGGGGGCAAAAGTTCGATAATTAATCCGTGGCGTTTCATCTTTGTAGCGAAAAAACACTTCCATGGTATTGCCAAAAGGATATAATTAATAAAAGGTAATTTAAATGAGATAAAATTTGATATTTTGGAGATGCCAGCAAGGTTTTATTGTTTAAGACATAACCAGCAAAATGCAAAAAAAACTAATTGAAAAGTAAATAAAAAAAAAAAAAAAAAAAATTCCGTCTTCTCAGAAATCTGAAATAAAATAGCGGCGGACGTGAACTGTTCGCGATAAGCTCAGTGGTCCCCAGAAACGTGCTTGACGGGTACACGTGTTCTTACTAAAATTGAAAAACCAACAATAAAGGAAACTAAACTAACGACGCAGTGTATAAGAGAAAAGAATTGTGCCGGGTAGCTCGGATCCTCAATATTATCGTGGAAACTTAAAGTTAAAGGCCCTTAAACCATATGTATTAAACAATGGTATTAGCATGAGTAGCCATGGTAATAATGGAAGCCTTAACTAAGTATACTTAAAAATTGCTTGGTGCGATCTGCCATAAATGTTTCAATTTCTACAACTACTCAACAAATACTTAATTGCCGCTAGTCTCCTGCGTCTGCAAAGTATCCGCTATCTGCAAGAAAAATGCCTATTCAGAAAAAGGGCAGAAGTGGGTTGACAATATATGGCACAACCGAAAGAAGACTCCACGAAACTTTTCGTAGGCGGGCAATAAACGGTTTAATTGTTTTGGCACTAATTAAAAATACAAATAGTTAGCGCGGCGGACTTAAAATGGAATTCAAAAAAGGGAAAAAATACGAATTGGCGATAATCAGAACGGCGTAGCCCAGAGCCATCCTTGCCAGTGGCCACGGTATGGCGCTTCGGACAGTGCGAATATGAATTTAGAAAATAAGCTTCTCTGAAAAATCTTTTGAAACAAAGAGATTGAAAATGTGATCATTGGAGAGAATAAATGATGCTCTTTAAAATAAAACCTCACTTGAGATAGTTTAATTGACACTTAAAGCTTTTTGATGACGTTGACCTTGAATTCACCTTGAATTGATCGTTAATTTCCTGGCCCAGTCAATTAAGAGTATTAAAACATACATTGCTCGAATTTACAATCAAAGGATGAGAAATTAAAAGCTCTATCTCCTGAGAAAATAAGATTTAACTTTCAATTAACGATATTCGCAAAATCGCTCTAATTACTAAACTATTGTTGGGGTCACACACGGCCTTGAAATACTTTCAAGGGCCATATATCATTAAAGGGCTCCTTTGTCGGTTAAGGAGGAAGAGCAATTGTAGGTGTCATGTTTTATGGCCAGAATTCCCAAGAAATTGTGAAAGTGCCTGTCCACAAACTAAGAAAAGAAATGCTCTTGGCGAAAATTAAAAATATTGCAACCATATATGTGCATTTAGAGCCTTATGGGGCTGGTAGACCGAAAACCGAAAAACTTCCATAAGTTTAAAGCGTAAAAGCTTCGAAAAGTGGCTTGCAGAGTTACCATGTTTCTCACACATGAACTCATATGTATCTAGAGAGTTCGGTTTGCACAACAATATCAAAATTAAAAAATATTTCAACATCTTTAGTTAATTAAAGTTATTAAAAAATTAAATTATATGGTATCTTTAAATGTTTTATGTTCGACCTATATAACTGAAATGGAAAAATGGCATTTTATTTCACTAAAAAATTCGCCCCAATGTAAATGAGACTTTACATTTGACACATCGGGTATATTTCCACTTATGGGTTTCGTGCGGCACGTGACTACATTGGTTGAAAACAAAAAATATATTGTATTTATGTGCTTCTGCATCAACATAACTAAATTTAAAGTTTGGATCTCCCAAAAATAAGGCCTTAGTAGGATTTAAAGTTAATGCAAAAAGACCAGTTTTATTGCAAACATTATATAATTATTTATTAAAGTGAGGTTATATTTACTAAAATTCTGGCAAATTGACGTCATGTGCACGAAACCCATTAATTTTCCTGAAACGTCAAAAATTTCCGAAAAATTTTGTAAGTTGCCATAGGAACCAACCAAAAATTCGGCCTTGGATTGGCTAAATTTTCTTATAATTAATAAACTGGCTGCAGTGTTGCTGTTTTTACTATTGTTAATATATAGGTATAGCTTAGTTTATTTATGTATCGTTGTAAATTATATGCTTAAGAGTAAAGATATAATGATAATAAAATGCGAATAATAACAGGGAAATATTGTTTTAATGAGGGTAATCATCTTAAAAGGACAAAAGACATTGAATTGTCGATTCTTATTTCTTATTCATCATTTCCTTATAGGCACAGAAAACTCGGTATGTTTGACTACACTGCTTGTACGCCCCTCAAAAATGTTTCAAAAACAGCTGTTCTGAAATGGTCAATGGGTTTCGTGCGGCACGTGACTATATTGGTTGAAAAAAATATATTGTATTTGTGTGCTTTTGCATCAACATAACTAAATTTAAAGTTTGAATCCCCCAAAAAGGCCTTAGTAGGATTTAAAATTAATGCAAAAAAAAACAATTTTATAGCAAACATTATATAATTAATTAATAAAGTGAGGTTATATTTACGAAAATTCCGGCAAAATGATGACATGTGCACGAAACCCATTGCCATTGACGAGCTTTTTTGAGGGGCATTCAAGCAGTGTAGTCAAAAATTCCGAATTTTCTGTGCTTATACCCAAGTGATGAATGAGAATAAGAATCGACATTTCAATGTTGTTTGTTCTTTTAAGATTATATATCCTTATTAAAACAATAGTTCGATGTTATTATTCGCATTTTTTTTATGTTATCTTTACCCTCATATAACTTATAAAGACACATAAATAAATTAAACTACAAAAAATATATAGAAAGAACATCAACACCGCAGCCAGTTTATTAATTATGAAGAACATATTTGTTTTTCCAGCTACAAAACTCTACATTTTGCCTTGAAGCTTTCGCCTAAGTGAGACAATTTAGGAATATATTATAAATATATCTCAAATCAAACACGAAACATGATGATCAAAACAATGGTTCCGTCTGACATTTAAATATATTGTTCCGCCATATTGCCTTGAGGAGCAAACATGTCTAATGACGTAGTCTGGGAATGATCAATTCAGGAACGTCACTCGTCAGCAAGCTGTTGACTTGTGTCTGTAGTTGAGTTCGGTAATTACATCCCGAGCGCTCGGAATATCAGTCTATCTCACTCTAGCTTGCTAAAATTTTGGGAGATGGTCTGTGTCCGGAGCCCTCGCCCCCTCGGATGGAATTACCGAACTCGGCTTGTGTACTCACTCTGTGTCGTATTTAATAGTGTTTACGAGTGGGGGCTCTAGAGCGCTCTGTGAATTTTTACCACTATTTACATTTACATCCCATCCTATCCTTTGTTTGTTTTTCAATAAAAATTTAAGAGTAAGACTAAAAAGAAATAATAAATATGAAATATTATGACAATTCATCGGCTATAGTGATCGACTTCAAGAACTCAGATAGCACCCTAATCACTCGGAGTACTCAAGTTTTTTCTCAGGGATTGAACAACTGCCCAATGCTCATGCGCTGGATGTGCTTCCATCTTCTGTCAAAAAGTTGAACTATTAATGAAATCAACAATCAATTGTAATCCGCCATTTTTGTTTGTACCTCGTTCTGATCAAAGTTTTTTGGACCGGCATTTCCAAAAATTTGGCTCAAAACCACATTTTTAAGGGTTAAATTGCGGTAACTCAGTAAGTATTCAAACCTTTAACTTATGGAAGTACCAAAAACCATCACTAACAACCTAGGGTTATGGCCAGAGGTGGAATGAGGGGTCGCGGTGGAATGAACAGGGGCCCTGGCGGTCGCCCCCCTTACAAAGTTAAATTGTTCCTGCCCAGACATCCCTTCGATTTGGCGTTGTGCGAGTCGTCGTTTCCACGTTCCAAGCCAGCTCCAGACGAAGCGCCATTTACCCAAGCCTTGTTAAAGAGGAATGCAGATCTATCTCCCACTGCGAATGAACAAACTTCAATCTTGAATTTGGTGACGAAAATTCAGACTGTTTTGGATAATTTGGTGGTGGCTCCCGGAAATTTTGATGCATGTGTAAGTATTGAAAAAGGTTTTTTTTTTATTAACAAAACTTAACAATATGTTAATGATACACATACAAGTATCAATAAACCAGGCTTTATGCTATTTCTTGCCATTTCTCATCAATCCTCATGAATTTAGGCCAGGATTATATGAATTTAGGCAAGGGAAAATTATTTCATAAAGTGTGTACCTACAGTACCTACACCAAAATTTCATATACTTTATCTTTAAGGGAAACTACTGGTAAGTAAACAGATAAAATTACTGGAGAGTAATTCACTTTGGGTGACTTAGGAACCCTTTAGGACAGAGGCCCTTGGTTCTTCTAGGCTCATCGCCCTCATGGCATAAACATTTACTCTATGCCCTTAATACTTAAATAACTACAGGGTGTTCATTATAAAACTTCATCTAGTTGGCTGTGAAATGTCAAAAGGAAAGGATGGAGAAAAAAGAATCCATTTACTTTACCTATGTCATCCTTTTCTGTCAAAATTTCATAGCCTGCTAGATGAAGTTTTATAATAAACACCCCATATTTAAAACCTATCTTCTCCTATAACATGTTGACAAGATGCTATAAAAATGTCAAAGTCAGATAGATTTCCAAGGTCTACTTGATGTGAAAAATAAGTGAATAGTTTAAGTTTATACATGTTGTTATGGATAAAAATTAAATTTATGATTATTACTCTGACACAATGCTAATAATTATATGGTTGGTTGTTATCTTGGGTTCTGGTCCTTTTGTCTGATTTAAATAAGTTACAGCCGGTGCTTCTAACTTCTTTGTTTAATGAGGTTTCCACACAAATTGGTGCCTTCATCAGATTACTACAACACATGGAATACTTAGTTTAAAGACAAAATTTTTTTACAATAGCAGGAAGGAATGGTATAAAGGAATACATGAAAAAAAAAATTATATAAAGATTACTACAAGTACGAAATAAAATGTTGAAATATAAACATATTGAGGGATGATTAAATTAAAGAATAAAGTCGGTAACTCAAAGCAAAAGAGCGTCAAAAGTGAAACCTACGATGCAATATGGTGTTAGGTTAAGAAGAGGGGCCAAAAGGGTAAGAAACGTAAGAAAAGGAGGGAATCTGAGGGTGACAATGACTTACCACAAAACGATGTACAGTTTTCGTTCCAAGTTTGTTACAGTTTTTTTCTTTATGTACTGTTACTTGAAGAAAAGTAAACGAAAGTTGCATTATTGCTTTGTACATGCTGCTCGCCGTGTCGAAACTCTGCGGCTAACCGTCAGAGATATCGTAGGGCAGGCAGCATGTACTGTGGGGAATTAAAGAAATTTTTTGTAAGTTTTGGATAAGGAAGCCTATAATGAAAGAAGATGCAAAGGCTAGTAAATTGGTCAAGGTGGTGTTTAATATACACATACATCGCAAGGTTAATTATTTTTAATTAAGTAGGTCTGCTGACTGGTGGTTTTCTGTGTTTGGTTTATATTGTTTTGGAATTTAACTATGTATTTTAGGTAAATTTATGGATATTGAAATATTTACTGATTTTATGCAGAGGGTAGTTACAGTATGTAGGAGTAAATTTTACTTAGGCCATCAGTGTCAGTTTTTGCATTGACGCAATTACTGTTTTTTTTATGTATACCATTTCATGAAATTCCCTTTTTTTTTCTTGTTTTTTTCTGTTTTTAGGACTTTAGCTCTTTTAAAATCAAAATTATGCTGATGTTCATTTGCGTGGTGGGTTAGGGCTGTAGGGTTATTTTTGTTGTGTTTGTGTCCATTGATGCGGTTTTTTAAGAACTGGCTAGTCTGCCCGATATAGACGCCAGGGCATCCTGTTTGGCAAGGTATTTCATAGACGATGTTGCTTTTTTTGTCTGTGTGAGTTTTGGGTTTCAGTTTGGTAAAATGTTGGTTGAGTAAATTATGTCCTTTAAAACTGGTTTGGATATTTTCTTTGGAGACTGTATTGCGGATTTTTTCGGAAAGACCAGGGATGTATGGTATAGTTAGATAGTTTGTTTCGGTATTTTTTTTGGAATGCCTGGTTGAATTGTTATAAAATTTATGTATTCTTTTTTTAAATATAGTGTTTATTAGGTCGTAGGGGTAGTTGTTTGTTATTAGGGCGGACTTTGCTTTTTTTATTGCATCGGTTCCGTATTCAGGATCGGAAAGGCCTACCGCGCGGTCGGCAAGGCTGGTTATGACGGACTTTTTTTGAGATATATGGTGATTTGAATTGAAATTTAAGTATCTGCCAGACCAGGTGGGTTTCCTGTACCATCAGGTTCTTACTTTGCCATTGCTGTTATGGAGGGTGAGGTCTAGAAAATTGATTTGTTGATTTTGTTCGATTTCTATGGTGAATTGAATTTTTGGGTGGTATTTGTTGAACTCGTTCAATATGTGTTGGCCGTATTTTTGTGGAGCAGCAAGTAAGCAGTCATCTACATAGCGGAAGAAGAAGGGGAGTTTTACTGGTAGGTTGTCAATTACAGTGGTTTCGAGATCTTCGAGGACTAATTGTGCAATGACGCTTGAGATGGAGGCGCCCATCGCACAGCCATTGATCTGTTTGTAATAAGTGTCATTGAAGACGAAATAAGTAGAACTTAAGGTTAGTTCCACTGCTTCTAAGAAGTCCTTCATAGGTATGTCAGTGTGTTGTTTAATTTTGTCCCAGTGCTTTTTTAGGAGGTCAAGGGCAAGTTCGATAGGGATATTTGTGTACATGGATATTACGTCTAAGGACATTAGGGAGTAATTTGTGGGGTAGGATACGTTAGAAATTTTGTCTTTAAATTGCCAAGAGTCCTTGATATAGAATTCATTTTGATGTACTATTTTTTGTATTATATTTTTTAGAAATTTTGAAAGTTTTTCGAAAGGGGATTGAACACATGAGACGATGGGTCGGAGTGGTGTGTCGGTCTTGTGTAATTTTGGGAGGCCGTAAATTTTTGGAGGCAAGGCGTTGTAAATTTTTAGATCTTTGGCGGTGTTGGGGGATATGTAGGCCATATTTTCTCATTTTTTTATTAAGTCGTTGTTGCTTTTTTGAAATCTATTTGTTGGGTCATTTTTCATTTCTTTGTATGTAGTTTTGTCTGTCAGTAGCTCGTAGATTTTTTTGTCGTAGTCAGTTCTGTTCATGACAACGGTCTTATTTGATTTGTCTGGTTTGAGGACTATTACTTGAGGGTTGTTTTTCAGAAACTGTCTAGTTTCATTTATGTTGCGTTGGAGGTTAATATTGTTTTGTTGTCCAGTGTTTTTTGAGGCTTTGTTTTTGTGGGTGTGTATGTGACTGCTGCAGGCGGATCTGATATTGTCTTTTGTTTGCGCTGGTAAGCGGGATATGGCAGATTCGATATTAGCTATGATGTCGGTTACTGGAATTTCCTTTTGGTTTTTTATAGGTAGGGCGAAATTGGGGCCTAAACTGAGGGTTTGAGAAACATTGGCTGGTATGGTGGTGTTGCTGAGATTTTCGGTCCAATTAGTTGTAGGGGGATTGGACGTTTTGATGTTATGTTGTTTTAATAGGTTATTGTTGAATTTCTTTGTGCTGGAGTTTTTTATGGAAGCGAATAGATTTTCGAATCTTTGTTTTTCTTTCTCAACAAAGGCATTGTAGAGATTTGGCGGGACAGTATTTTTGATTGAGGAGTTTACGTGTTGTCTGTCTCTTGTTAGTGTGTTTAGTTGTTTTGTGGTGTCGGTTATAAGCAGATTTAAGGTATTGAATCTGAAATTATGTAGTATGTGTTCATTAAATTTTTTTGTGAGATATTCACAGGCAAATGATATGTGGTTAACGTTGACGTTTAAAAAGGTGGGTGTGAGATTTTTAGTTCGAAACGTCATTAAACAAAGAAGTTAGAAGCACCCGCTGTAACTTATTTTAATCAGACAAAAGGACCAGAACCCAAGATAACAACCAACCATACAATCACAAGGGTCCAAGAATCCAGAAGCCTACGTGCCAACCAATGCTAATAATTGTGTTTCAGATTGGCAAAATTACTGTTGCATTGAGTTGACGGCAATATGATTTAATTTTCTTCAAATATTTGACCCAGTGGAATCTCATTAAGACAAAGTGTGAACCTCACTGCCCCAGTTAAATATATAAATATTGGTAAATATCGCCATTGTTTTGCACAGGATTTTCCAATAAAAAATGCCTTTAACACTTGGATAATTTAGCCCTTGGGTATATCTGAGGGGAAAATCACTTCATAAAATGTGTGCCATATAATGTACCTTAAATTGTACTTCATTTTCAACTAAATTTCCTTAAATTCCACTAAATACCACCAAATACCACTAAATTCCCAATGCCCACACAACAAAATTCTAGTAAATACACCAGTAATTTTACTTTTTTTACCAATTACTGGTCTTTCTTGTCTTACTTTCAGTACTTACTTACCTGTCTTGCCAGCCTTGCTGGAATTCTAAAGTGAAGAAAAAAAGTTCATATTATAATTCATCCTTAAATTCCTATAAAATATCACTAAATTCCAAATGAATGTACACCAAAACTCACCAGTGAATTTTCCCCTGAGTATATCATTTTTGATTGGAGATCAAGCACAAATTTTCATTTAGTCAAATTTGGAGACATTCAACATTTTTGATCAGACTCACTGATGCATTGATTAATAGATATTTTCACTATAAATCCGATAAATATGATTCTGGAAATATGATGATAGTCTATATAGAATAGACCAATATTTTTGGGCAAAAAATCCCTAACTGTGATTTAATCACAGCAATTTTAAAATCGCTGTCGCCAACAGCAATTGCCTCTCCTATCGAACAGTGATTGTGATTTTTGAACTGTGCACCGCTTTTACGATTTACATTAACGCTTTAATGAATGGATTGGATTGTCAGGAATAATTCGTGAATTTGGTGATTTAGCATGCTGTTAGTTAGATGTCGCATCGCGTCGTTTCAATTTGTGATCTTCAGTAGCTTGTGAAAGACAATTTTCCAAAGCAGGGCAAATATTATTGCATAGAAGAAATCGTCTTTGTGGTAAAAAAAGCTAAAATGTTCATGTTTGTAAATACAAATTTAAAACACATTAAAAACATAAATTGATATTGTCACAAATTCGTGTGGTCTACCTATTGCTTATCCTATATTACCATTTGTTTGCTACTTTTATTTTATATTTTTTGTTTTTACCTTTTTTTTTTTAAATTTTATTTAGTGTTTTAGAACAACTTTCTGAATAAAAAAGTAGGTAGTGAATACAAAGTAACTAATCTACTGTTTTCATTTGTCTTATTAAAATTTCCAAAAATCACAATCACAGTTTTAAATCACAAATCACGACTTTGCTCATCTCTAGCTGATATATATCAATCATGTTATATATCTGTCATATATCCTCAATCAATGACATATATCCTGATATATATCATGATATTTATTTTTGATATATATCATGATGTAGGTATATCAACAGTTCAGCAGTATCGGCAACAGCTGGAATAGAGAGGATATTTTCTACTTTTGGGCTAATCCAGTCTAATATAAGAAATAGTTTAGGCAATGAAAAAGCCAGTAAACTACACCATTTTCACATGTAGTTTAGAAAGTATCTTTTGTATTTTAGAACAGTCACTTGAATTTCAGAATATATCACTTTTATTTCAGAACAGTGATTTTGATTTTAGAAATCATCAGTTGTATTTCAGAAAACTACACTTGAATTTCAGAACAATCATTTAGATTTTAGAATGTATCCTTTCTATTTCAGATGGCGTCACTTGTAGTTTAGAAGATATCACTTGAATTTCAGAATATTGTTTTGGAGACAAAGTTTGTTATTTACATTTGTGTTCATATTATGGAGTTCCTCAAGAAGGTAAGTACAGTGCAAAAGTGAAGGACTCAAAAATCACTTCACCACCATATATTTTCTAAAGAATTGGACTTTATTCGCACAACTTAGCATTTATCTTAATGTTGCCGTCTTAGATTAGGAAGATATACCAGTTGAACTAAATTTTATATTTGCCAAGAGTAAATTGTTGTGTACATTTTATGTGTACATCAAATATAATTTATACAATATAAAAAAAGAAAACTCTGTTGTAGCTGCATCGCATGCTTTTTCAATCCGATTCTGAAGATAGTATGTGATTCATTCGTTTTATGAAATTTAAATGACGAATTATGAAATACATCTAACCTTTCCTGAAATATAAATGACCAATCTAAATTCCAACTCATGGTTTCTAAAATACATGTGACGCTGCTAAATTTCAAATAATACTTTTTAAAATTCAACTGACTATTCTGAAATACAAGTGATGATTTCTGTAATACAAGTGATATATCTGAAATCCAAGTGACATTTTCAAAATACAAATGATACTTTCTAAACTACATGTGAAAATGGTGTAGTTTTCATTTTTAAATATCTGAACCAAAGTTCCCAAATAAAACAAAGCAAGTAACTTGGAATCGGTCTAGTCAAATAAAGCTGCAGAACTTCCACTGGCCAACCAGGATAGCGAAGATGATTACAACATAATAAATATTTATTACACACCAAATAAAATTATTACACAAACAATAAAATAAAATACTATCATTATTGCACTATTGTAATATAATAGCAGTATATTATGTAATTTTTTTAGTTGTTAAGGTTTTACTGCCTTTCTCCAATGTTTGAGTGGTTTGTAACTAAAATATATTATGTATTTTACCTGCCTAAAGAATTTGCAATAAAAAATCCACTACCTAGTAAAATCTATAAAAAAATTGACTTGATATATACCGGATATACATCCGTTATTATAATATTTTGATATTTATTCAAATATGATATTTGCCAACCCTATTTTCAGAACAAAAATAAGGTTTAAAAGAAATTATTCAGTTAGTTAGACCCCTATAGGAGCAAACTTATCACCTATCCTGACTTTACACGTCAAGGATGACCTTATCGTCACTGCCAGCAGGAGTTAGATTTCCCTACATATTTCCTAAAAAAGTATTTTTTCCACTACTAGCTTTAATACGGACCGTTAAAGGCCAGCAAAATGACTGTAAAGTAGGTTTTCTTGTTTGGCTTATAAAACAGTTGAACATAAGCGGTCTATAATGACAACGTTATGGCCGATTATTTACCGGTATATAAAGCTGTCAGTTGTCAGGCGCATTAGGCGCCGTGATATCATCATACGGCGATTTTGTTTATCGGTTGCCACGGTAACGAAGCCTCCATATGGATTGAAGACGCGCCTGTTCTTAGTAATAAAATATGCGGAGCGCTATCTTACTAATTTAGCCAATTCTCTGTTGTAGATTTATCGAGTCTAGTAGTGGAAAAAATCGTATATACACCGCGGTTGTGAACTACTTATGATCCTCACGTCTTAGATCCCTCAGCGCTACGCGCTTCGGGATTTAAACTTGACGTTCGGGTCATAATAATGTACTTCACAACCTTGGTTTATAATATAGGTACTATTGTTCACGACCACTTAATAATATACTGATATTCAGCTTGTTGACAAAAGTATAGGGCTCATATAGCATCAGAGGGATATATGAGTTGAAACAGTGGGAATAATATCATTATTCCCGCTCGCCATTTAAGTCATATATGTTGCCTTGGCAACCAGTAAGAGTAGGGAACAATGCAATATCAAATGCTGCAGCGTAAAAAATGCACTGGCACGTAAAAAATGCACCGTCAAATGCGACTGTCACTTTGACATTTCAATAATTTTATTTACACTACCTATAGATTTTATAATTTGTAATTATTAGACAACTGCCGTGGACAATGTATAGTATTATACTCGCTTTTTATGGTCATTATTCCCACGGGAGACTAAGGGAATAATGGCTATCATAAAAAGCTCGTTTAATAATATACTATTAACAACTACAATATCTATATTCAATTCACAGTTGTAAGGGAGAATAACAATACTGTCCCTTTTTTGACACATTGGTCACAAAATCTCTCACTCCCAACAAATCATTTTGGATTGTCACCCCAAACCCACCAATTCATGTAGATGTTTGAACTTTCACTCTAGTTATAGCATGAAAACCAAGACCAACGTGATATTCACCTAGTATGTAGAATTGAAAAAAATCTCACATCATTCCTTCAGAGCCGGAAATTTAAGCGCCTCAAACTCATTTTACTGGCAACTCTTACTCATCCAAATTACCTTGACCACATTTATATCACCTCCACAAGTGATGATTATAATACAGATTTTCTTTCACCATTTTGTTTCACCAACATGGGTTTAAGCAGCATTAATATAAGTTCTCTCCAACATGACTAGTCAAATATTTTTCTTTCGTCTGCATTAAGAAAATCCACAGCAAAACCCATGGTTTGTTTCATAACTGTCTAGGTATAAGATTGGTCAGGTGTGGTCTTAACATCAAAGTTGAAGACAAGGAGGAGACGGTCAAATTGTCGGGAGTTGCTTACCGCATTCTTTGTGGGGTTTGCAAGGGTGTGTATATTGGACAATCTTTCAACCTTCTACAAAACCGACTATCTTCACAGAAAAGTGACGGCTCTGACTTTCCAAAACGAGCAGTTCATTCGCCCAACATTCCATTAACTCAAGACATCTTATGAATTTGAATGAAGTCCAAAATCTTGACATAGAAAACACGACCACAAGGGGCTTTTCTGGGAGATGGTTAAAATTGCCAACAGAATCCAACTCAATCAACAAATGCACCAACATTGAAGACCTAAATAATGTTTACTCCAATCTCATAAAGATCTGCGCACACAAGAGAACGCACAACAACGACAATACTACTAACAATTACTCTCCTGATGTCTCCTGGTCCTCTTAACTGGTAATAAAAATCTTCAAAAGACACCCGATCTGTTGTTCTGGCGACCGGGTAGTGTGGGATTCGCATGGAGCACCCCTGCCCCTGCCGCACTCGACCACCAAGGAGGAACCAGTGCGTCACGGGTAGTGGCGATACCAGGCGCCTACCCACTAAAAACATCCTCGACTCCATGATAGTGGCCCTGGGAGCGGCAGCAGCACTCGTCAGAGTATTGATCACAGCTCCAGAGGAGGGGGGTCTTGATTCTCTCACGTACATTTTCATAGGTTTTTCAAATGATAAGCACTTTTTACTTTAGCTGAGATTTCTTTGTAAGCTAGAACGCATATTTGCTATTCCCTTTCTTTAGCTTCTTTGGTCTTCATGATTTCCCAAATGATCTTGTTTGCTGCCTGCCAGGTTTCCCTGTTTTCTAGCATTCCGTTAATAAGATTTCCCGGGGATAGGTTTTCAATCAGTCCTGACAGTCTCTCTCTTTGAACTACAAAGCACGGGCAGTGGAAGGAGCAGTGTTCTGAGGTATCCACGTCCCCACAGCAGTTGCAGATATTTGTTGTATTCTTTATGCGGTGCGTGTATGCCCTAAAGCTGCCGTGGCCAGTTAAAAATTGGGTCAAATAATAGTTAGAGGTTCTGTGTTTACACTCTACCCAATATTTCCAATTTCAATATTCGATATCAGTTTCTTTATCCACTGTCCTTTGTCGGTAGTGGCGTCCCATTTCGTTTGCCATTTTTCTAAAGTGCGTTTTCTAGCCTCCCGTACACAACACAGTGCTTTCCTTTATCAATAGACCTAAGAGTGGAGTTCCCGCTATGACTTGAGTCGCTACTGTATATACTGTCACTCTCACCAGGGCCTTCCTTTGGGCGCTGATGAACATAGTGTAATATTTTTTTTACCAGTAATGCCTCCCCGAATTGGGGCTGTGTACCGTAAAGATGACTGGACCACCTCGTAGAACATTAGTCTTTTCTGCAAAGATGGCCCGTTCAGGCTGGGCATTAGCCTTTGCAAAGAGCCTAGTTTCCTTAGGCTGCTTCGTGTCGTGGTCGCAACGTGTTCTGAAAAGCACCCCTAGATACTTAATATTCTTTTTAGGTGTTATCTCTATATTTCCCGCTCTAAAAGATATATCTTTTGTCTCTTTTGCCATTTAGAATTACCGCCTGTGTTTTCTCTGGTGCAAGGCTTAGTGAATGCTCACGAAGCCAGTTTTCACTGGCTTTCATAAAGAACTCTTGGTCCTTCTCGATTTGAATTCGTCCGTTCTGAAAATAGTCATTTATCACATTGTAGAGGTATTCAGATAGTCTCCGGTTTTCCAGTTCTCGCCGAATATCTGGCCATGCTGCACTATTTAAAGCATTCTTAACCTCTAAGGTGATCAGAGCGCACCATCTTTCTCCTTGTCCTCTAAGTTTAGTGTGGATTGCCTTATCCATTATCAGTTTTAATGCGTCTTTTGTTGACCTTTTTGCTCTCAAGTCGAACTGAAAATCCGAGAGAGGAGCCCTCTCGACTATCTCCGCTTTCAGTCTCGTTTTTATGAGATGTCCGTATAACTTTGCCATGGAGTCTGCTATGCAGAGAAGCCTGTATGACCTAGGTAAGTCAGGATCCAATCTTGGTTTGTTTATTAGCCTAGTCATAAGCCTAGCTAGCTTCCATGTAGGAAAGCTTCCATGTGGAAATTCTTGGTTTTCCAGTAATTGGTTCATGGTTGTAAGAGTTCCATCTGGATGGATTTGAATGAAAGCTCGTATTGCCTCCGCAGGGACACCATCTGGGCCTGGTGCCTTTTCTAATTTTAATTTGTCAACAGCTGAATTTAGTACTGACATTGTAAAAGTATCAAAACGCGCCGGATATTTTTTATCGGGCATTGGTTCGTAGTTTTCAGGGATTAGGTGCCTGGGCGTTTCCCGTTTTTTGTTCGTGATAAGTTCAAGCGGAAATCTTGTCCTATCTGTTTCATTACTAGTTTGTATCCCGTCCCCCAGATGTCCTCGTTTAACTCGTTGCAAAGCTGGTTCCATTTCTTTTTCTTTTCTTGGTCAATTAGTTTACCCAAGAATTTCTTGATTTTTTTTGTATTCGTCCCAAATATGCGCCGAGTTTATCGACTTCACATTTCTGCAGTTTGTCCTGGTTGCCTACCTCATTGCCCTTATGCAGTTCATTCTGGCATCTTCGATATTTTTATTGCACCAGTACGGCTGCTTAGAGCCATTTTCTTGGCGTTTTGCATGTTTTGAATGCCCTAATCATATATTTGGTCAGTCCTTTGGGGCTGTTTGTTTCTGGGTGGCGTGCAATGAGTTCTCTGAAGACATCTGAAAACTGTTTCAGATCTGGAAGTGGTCTTTCTTTCAGCCCCCTGAAGCGGTTATTGGGTGCTGGAGATTTCGATGCAAATGTGTCTGTGCGGCGAGCATGGCTCATTATCCAAGATTTTCCAGCTTTTGATCTGTTTGGCTAAGTTGTTGTTGGCGAAAATAATGTCTATGCAGGACCGCCTTTTGAGGCTTCGGCATGTCTTAAATCTCGGTCAATTCTCTTCTCACATCCTCTGATTTGATGGTCCTTTTGTGTGGTAAAGGTTATCTACTTGTTTTTTGAGGTTTTGTAGTGCCTAAACCTCCCTGATTTTTTTTTACCGTGACCTGTATAAAGAATCTATTGTTATGAAACGTGATAAACAAACCTAATAATTTTAGTTTTGATATCCATCATGTAACATTTTTTAGCGCGGTTTTAAGTATTTTAGCTCAGTATGAAGCCCTCTGACAGATCTTCTGTACATCCCATTTATTGGATGGACCATGACCTATTATTTTTAACCATTGTAGCTCTGTAGAAGGCAATAAACGTTGCCAAAAGCTTAGTTTAGCTAAGAAGTTTTTCTTCCTAACCTAACCCAAGAAATTTTCTTCTTCTTTCCCGGTCATCATACTTTCTAAAAAAAATCAAAGCCAAAGCATATAAGTAAAGTACTGAACTAAAAAGAATTCAATTGCATTTGCAATAAATCATTTTTTGTTGAAGTATGGGTATTGGACTTTCCATTAATTGTCCTTTGTTTTTTCAGCAACTTGACGAAGTAAGACAAGTCGGATCTTTCAAAAAAGGTACCATGGTTACCGGCCACAACGTTGCCGATATTGTTGTTATCCTTAAAACTCTTCCGACAAAAGAGGCCGTGGAAGCCCTTGGCAACAAGGTTAGGGAAGATCTGAAGAACCTCATGAAAAATGAGGTTGTTGCTAAAGGCGAACAGCTCACTCACTCGACCAACGAACGCGGTTTAGAAATACGTAATGCGTTTGCATGCGTGCGAGTGCTTGTAACCACCTTGCACCACAATATCCGCAAACTAGACCCAGAAATCCATCTGGATCAGAAAATTATGTTGAGCCATTTGGCGGCTATTCGACACAGCAGGTGGTTTGAAGAGAATGCTCATCATTCTTCAATCAAGGTCCTGATACGTTTGCTGCGTGATGTGAGGGTGAGGTTTGAAGGTTTTGAACCGTTGACTCCGTGGATGCTGGATCTTCTGGCCCATTTTGCCATCATGCACAATCCAAGTAGACAAGCCCTACCCATTAACGTGGCTTTCCGAAGAGTATTCCAACTATTGGCTGCTGGTCTCTTTCTGCCTGGCTCTGCTGGTATAACAGACCCCTGTGAAGGTGTCAGTCTTAGGATTCACACCGCCATTACTTTGGAGCAGCAGGACATTTGCTGCCTCACGGCGCAAACTTTATTAAGAGTCCTATCGCACGGAGGTTATAAGCAGATTTTGGGAATGGAGGGAAGCAACAACATTGCCAAGGAAATGTCCGTCTGGGATGGAGTTGTCGTTTCTCCGTTGGATAAGGCATATGAAAATCCTCCAGAGAGGAAGGAAGGTGACGATGATGAGGAAATGGAGGAAGGTGAGGGAGATGAGAGTATGGAGACACAGGAGGCTTAAGATATATCCCTTAAACAGTAAGTTTTTTTAGATTTCTTCCACATTATGATGGCAATTTAATTTGTTTAATTTAAAATATTTAAGAGAGTATGCTATGCATTTAGTTGAATGTTTGTGATGTACAACACCTTCAGTGGTAATAAATGACTTTCATTTGCGATGTTTTGGTTTAATAGCAACCCCCCTTGTCTTGTGATGGGTGTGATGGGAATTCTCTGGAAAATTGTTCTGGTGACTTTTCCTCATCCACAGTCAATTTTTGAGATTTCAAACTTTAAGTTTATAAGTATGATGGACGACGGACTCAAGCTGAAATGTAGAGTTTTAAAGATATTGGGCTGTGGTTCTTCTAATAAAATTGAGTACTCAATTCTCGTTATTATTTAGTCATATTTTTAATATATTGATTAAACAAGATATTGGTGCAATTGACATTGAAATGTCTTATTGCTCTGTCCCGTTCTGAAGTTCAATTTAATAAATCTATAAAAATAACGTAAGGTCTGCGGTATTGTTGTTGACTCGCTGGCTACTCCAGTTTCGCCACTTTAAAGGGCATCATCAGACCCTCTTAATAAATTTAAAACCTTAACTACATATAAAACAGCACATCAGTTACTTTGTTACTTATGGCGTGGACTACAGGCTTAAAACGCTAACACAATGAAAATAAATGTGATATGCGCTGAGTCATTCATAATCGATAAGAGAGCTGTTTTACTTTATCTGTACATACGTTTTTGTTTAGTTGACTTCATCGTCGTCCTACAAGTTGAAAGTTTTGATGTTAAACACATCATTGACGAAACACATCATTGACGCGAGTGACTTTCGAACTTATTTTGGCTTTATCTATTTCCAATTTTTCCAAAAAATCCAATCTTTTACCCTTACCGGGTTTATAAACCCCCGCAATAGTGTCGAATTAATACTGCAGTGCAGACTCAGTTGAATGAGCACTACTGAATCCTGATTGGCCGCAAAATAAAAGTTTGTGTTTCAAAGTATACCCTTAGTTGTTGGCATACAACAACCTCCAGTATTTTATCTATTACGTTCAAAAGATTTGTGGGTCTGTAGTCACCTGGGGTTCTTCTTCTTTAGGTGCCCTGTCCTCTTCGGACGTTGGCAATCCTCAGCGCTATCTGAACCTTGTCTACAGCTCGGCGGAACAATGTGGTAGTGCTCACTCCATTAAGTTTTTTAGCCAGGATATCCTTCTTCTACCCGGGCCTCTTCGTCCTTCGATCTTGCCTTCTATAATACGCTTTAAAAGTCAATATTTGTCATTCCTTAAGATGTGACCGAAATACTCCAGTTTGTGCTTTCTTAGTGTGAACAGAACTTCCAGTTGCTTGTCGAGGCGTTGAAGTACCTCGGTGTTACGTACTCTTTCTACCCAGGAGATTCTCATTAGCCTTCTGTACGTTGTAACGAAGTTACTAATTTCCTTTATCAGTTCTAGAAGATGACAAATTAATTGTGAGATAAAACCAAACGTGGACTATATTTCGGAACGAAAATAATCCGCTGTCAAGTTGCACATTCGAGGTTTACAGTTTTTGGTTAATAGGAGAAGTCAATATCTAATGTAAAGTATTTTCTGTGAACCTCGTATGAAACCTTTGATCTCGGGACCTGCACTTGGATCACAAGGGGAAATTGAAGGATATTGTTGTTCAGCTATAAATATAGTCGGGCCCCATTTCATTTATACCGTGTCTGGCAGTAGTCGGGCCCCACTTCATATACACCGTGCCTGACAATAGTCGGGTGCCACTCACCGTAAAAACCGTTTCATTCCTGGACGTTAACCTTACCGTGTAACCCATCCTAAACCAAGATACCGCACTCACCGATTCCTTCCATATCTATAATCATTTTCCTCGACCGTCGCATATCCCTTTCTGGTTGTTTGTAATATTTTGCGTTAGACAAGTTATAGTTTTATAAGCATCTCGTTGAATGTATGACCCTTGTGTCAAATACAAAGTATTGAGCAGCTCCTTGTCTCTCACTAAAGCTTTAAAGTACATAACAAATTGACCCCTGGAATTACCATTCTCCACTGTCTAAAGGCTTACCCGAAAGGCATTTGTGGACCCTCTACCACACTAAAACTATAGAGGGTGGCGCCCGAAAAATCCGTTGCACGTCACAACGTCCACATTTCAAAGGCCTCCAATTTTTTGCAGATCGCATCTGTCAAGGTCCAGGCTTCCATTCCATAAAACAGTATGCAGAACACGTAACAGAGCAGTATTCGGATGCGCAGAGGCAAGCTTAAATTTCTGCTGCAAGGTACATTACGCATCGTCAGGAACGAAGCACGGGCTTGTTCTATTCTGGCACGAATCTCCTGCATGCCGTCCCATTTCTCATGGCCGTTAATTGTCAGGTGTCCGTCCACGTTGTTTGATTTGCTAATTGCTAGCCACTGTCTTTATCACGTTTAGTCTAAGACCGGCTTCTGAGCTTGCAGCCGTCACGCGGCTTACCAGTTCCTGCAGTCCTTCCAGGGAATCGGCGACAAGAACCGTGCCGTCCGCATACCTCAGATTGTTGATATTAATCCCATTGACAGATATCCCCTCGTCGCACTCATCCAAAGCCTCTTGAAATATCCTGTCGGAATACAAATTGAATAACAGTGGTGATAAAATGCATCATTGACGAACGCCTCTTAGGATTTTGATCTCGTCGGCCGCGGTGCTATCGATTCTTATGTGAGCTTAAGTTGCCTATTATTCTGAGGTCTCGTTGTTCCAGTCCTGTTTCTTTAAGAATGTCGATCAGTTTTTCGTGCTTAGCTTTATCGAAGGCTTTTTCGTAATCGATAAAATATGCTTAAACGGGTACCGACATGTCCCGGCACCTTTGGATAAGGACCTGTATGCTAAATAGTGCCTCCCTTGTTCCAAAACCATTGCGAAAACCCAATTGAGAATCACCGATCCTTGTCTCGCAATTTGCATATATTCTTTTGTGTATTATTTGTAAGAAGAGTTTAAGCACATGGCTCCTCAGGCTAATAAGACGATAATCACCACAGTTCTTGGCTTTCGCGTTTTTGGGGAGCGGAACAAAAGTAGATTTAAGCCAATCAGAAGGTATACTGCCGTTTCGGTAAATAAGGTTTAATAGTTTTACCAGGGATTCTTAGTTCTGCACTATTTTTATAACTTCTATATGGACGTCGTCACGACCGCTAGCTTTCCCGTTTTTTGAAATTGACAGTGCATACTGGATTTCTGCCTTAGTTATGTTCAAGCCTTGGCCTTGGTCAAGGAATTCTTCCTGAAGTTCTGGCCGGGTATCGTGAAATAGGTGCTCGATATAATCGCACCATTCCGTCACTTTTTCCGAAGTGTCCAATATCAGCCTGCCCTGTGCATTTTGTAGAGTCGTCACGCTTCAGTTTCTGCAGATACCTGCTGCCTCTTTTATCCTCTTGTACATGTTTAAGGTATCATGTTTTGCTTCCATTGCTTCTATTTCTTGGCATTGCTCGGAAAGCCATTTCTCTTTTGCTTCTCTTATCTTGACTTTGAATATGCGGTTTTGCGCCCGGTATTCGTTGTTCTTTTCCTTGAGTGTCCGTCTTTTTTCCATTAAGTCAAGAATTTCCTCCGACATCCATGGTTTCTTTTTGTGGTTTCGTTGAGGATCAAGCATTTTGGTAGAACTTTCTGTGAGAGCATTTTTTATATTAGACCACAGGTCCTCAGTCTCGGTTGCCTCCGTTATGGGTATGGCATCAAGTCTGGAATTCAGTTCTTGTTTTAGTTTACTCATTATATTTATGTCCTTTATCTTGGACACGTCTGCTTTATTATGTCGGGTTTCGAGTGTAAGTCTTGCTTTTGCAACAACTGGATTATGGTCGGAATCTATGTCTGCACCTGGGTATGTTTTTGTAGACTTTATGCAGTTTCTGTATCGCTTTTTAATAAGTAGTGTGAAGTCTATTTGATTGCGAATGATTCTTTCAGGGGTATGGGCGCTAGATGTCCACGTATATAGCCTTCTGATTGGAAGTTTAAAAAAGGTATTTGCCACGATGAAATCCTGTTCCTGGCAGAATTGAACTGTCTCCCCTAACGTTTGATGTTCCTAATCCATATCTGCAGGTAATATCCTCTCGTGGTGTACTTCCTACTTTGGCATTAAAGTCGCCCATGATAGAAGTCACCTCTGATTTTTTCGCCAGATTCAGGGTATCTGCAATTTGTTCGTCGAAGTCTTCTATTTCATCGACGGGGTGATCACATGTTGGTGCGTAAACCTGGATGATGTTGATGTCAAATGTCTGTGAGTGGAGTTTTATAAAAAGCACCCTGTCCGATACCGGAACGAATGCCATTACTGACTTGCTGGTTTCCTTGTTCATTATGATACCCACGCCGTTGTAGTTTTGGTTGCTGTCGTTACCCGAGTAGAATACTTGATATTCATTTATTACACATTGTCCCGAATTGGTCCATCTCATTTCGTTAATACCTAGTATCTCTATTTTAAGTCGTTTCATGTCCTTGATAATATTATGTACTTTACCCGCCTATGCTTTTTACGTTCAACGTAGCAATCGCATTCAATGTAGCAATAGGCTCATGACTGGCCCGGTGATTCTTAGCACCCTCTGGACCTGCCGGGGACTGAGGGCCTTGGCTTTTTCTTTTCCAGTCATGCTGATGATTATTCTGGGGATTTTAGTGAGGTGGTTTCCCGTTGCCTTCCTCATCGCAGCCTTACACCCGATTTGATCATAATGTGATGGTCGCCTGTAAGAATCTGGTAACGGGGACGTAAATCTTTGATAGCTTCGTTCCAGGAATGAAGCAGCTGCTTCCCTGCTCCATGTTAGTTTTAGTCAGCCCCGGGTATTTCATTTCCCCGGTACCACCCATACCTGGGAGGCGTTCCCCTATTCGCAACCTGAGGAGGCTCCCGATGGAGGACTAACAATCTCAACCTGGGGTTTGAGGTATCTCAATTTTAGGCATTGGAACAATAATGCTAATTTTTATGTCTTCTGGCACTTTCTCTGTAGTCAGTGCCGTATTTATAAGATTTAGCAACTGGTAACCAATCACACAAAACAAGTCCTTCACCAGCTGAACACTTATTGATTTGTCGCTAGTATTTTTTTAGGTAAAATAATATTATTTAAGCTCTTGTTGCAAGGGTGAGAATGGCGGATAACAAAACGAGTTTTACGAAACCAGATTTAATTACCTGTTAATTAGCTCGGCTACATTCAGTGGAAGTGGTCGTAGGTGAAATAACTTACATTCAATTATTAATGAATGAAGGGATTTGTATTAACAATAAATAACGGTTACCATGAAATGAATCGTACAATTACTTTTTATGGGTACAACTTTCAGGGACATCTCAATTGTTTCAAAAATCGATAACTTCAAGATCAGCTGTTTGCTATTTTTAACCCATCAATAGTTGGGTGCTAAGACTCTGTTTAAATACCTAGTAGGTGTAATGGCTGTGGCAAACAAGGTATTTTAGTTTCAAGTAATAAGGTGGAAAAGTTTAACTACAGTTAGAGAAACTAACAGAGTGTATAAGCTGAAATGTGACACCAAAAGAGACTTACCGGTCATATATATATGTCTGGTTCACAATTATTCCCATAAGGCAATGTTAATTAATCAGAATAGCACATTCCACTTAAAGTGGTACTATTTGTTGTTCGCCTCAGTTACACATTTGAGGGCGTTGATATAGTTCAAAACACATGTTTATTACTTGCGAACTATCGTTAATTGATACTCATATGAGCACCCTAAAGTGCTTGAACAGGCAGTTGGCCAGTCATCTCCGAACAGATAGAAAAATGGAACAAACCCACCTTGAAACTTCCCGACCATTGGTTGCAGCCTATGCCTCGGGGTTTGGTGTGTACATGTGTTGAAGTGTGTGCTATGGTGAGGTGTGCTCAGAGGTATAGTGTTGATGATGAGTGAGGTGGATGACTCAGGTGAAGAATGCCCACGATGGTGCTCACACAACGAAGATTTTAGGTGCACACAATCAACAGACAGTGGCTAGCAGCTACTAGTAGATCCCAGTGGTATAAAGCAAGAGGGCAGCTAGTTATACCAGTAGATGGCAAGTGAGGTAAAGTGAAAGGAAGTTGAAAAGTAAAATAGAAGAAGACCTACAAGAGATACAAGAGTACAAGAGAATACGAAAATGAGGAGCGGGTATTAATTCGGTGGTGAGACTATTAATAACATGAGTTTCCAAGTTAGTACAGTCGATAATAAAGCTTTACGTACCTAGGGTTTGTGTGTGGCCTTGAAGAGAAATACCATGTGCAGCTTTGTCACAAGGGTATTTTGAATCCAGAAAGTAATTGCTAATTGATGCTTATCCTTCCTCGCAAAAAATCAGTCTCCTGACTAAGAGGTCTACAAACCACATGTAATGAGAAGGTAGTAATTTGCAATTAATTTAAATCTGTTATAAAACGATATTTCTTTCAGCCCAGCAGCATTGCCAAGAAGCCCAAAAAAAATGTCTCAGTAAATTAAAAAAAAAAAAAAATGGATTAGAGACCAAAAGGTGAAATCATGCCAATTGTACTAACTTTTCACCTTGAACCCTGGTTCCTCATTGCTGATAAATAAAAAGGTCATATGACCTTTGAAAGTGAGTTGACTGTAGACTGTAGGTTTAAGGACAATAAGGTGCCCTGAAGCTGTATAACTTTTGAAATGAATAAACAAACAAACATAATGGCGGATGGAAGGAAACATTTAATTTGAAGGGTAGTAAATGTTTAAATAAAATAATTGCACGATTTTTATTCGAACAATTACATATAAAAGTGAGGCTAAAATTATTACACAAAAAAAAGTGTAACACTCTGCAATACCTAAGGCTTTAAACCCATCAAGTTGACATGTTTTAACTTCCGGTATCATGGTTTTCCACGGTTTAGCTTCTATACCATTGGAGATGTCAATAAGTCTATCACCATAAAAATTCTTGAAGTTATTTTCAACCAGCTCTGTTGTTTGAATCCACCGGTCATTATTTTTTCTTTCTATGTATCCATGAATATTTCGCTTAGCAAAAGGCAAGGGCAAACAAGGTAAAGGGCAATATCCCCTAGGTATCCCCAACGGCTTTTCAATTTTATTTTCATTGTGTGTTAGTGTTTTAAACCTCTAATATATACAATAGGTACCTGACGTGCTGTTTTACATGTACCTAATTAAGGTTTTAAATTTATTAGAAGTGTCTGATGAGGCTTATTAAAGGGGCGAAACTCGAGTAACCAGCAAGAAAACAACAATACAATTTTTGAGACTGCAGAATTTGCGTTATTTTTATAAATTTATTACCAGGTCTCTTTGATAATATGGACTACCAATTGAGCAAAAACATTTTTAGATATCATTTATTTTTACATAACAAAGCTATTCTAACTATTTCTATAATAATACTTTACATTTCCTAGATAAATACTCTAAAACGCTTTCTAGTGCATCAACCGCCTTACATACAAGGATTGAACTGAGCCGACATATCGGCTTGATGGCAGTATACAGGATCGTTTGCATTAGCAATAGGAAGCCTAAAAAGTTTTCCTTGAGGCATACAGACGCATATTTTAAATTGGGCTGTTAAATAGCTATTTTTTGGCAATCTGGCTATTGGAAGACGGTGTAAGTCCACGTACGTTCCCTCTTTGCCGCTCAGTACTATTGACCCGTTAATGCTTTTCAAATAGATGTCTTGGTCAGCGCTCCACACGATTTCGCGAGCTGAAAAGCAAGTGTATATTAACTAAAAAACATCTCACCATTGATGGGTACTACCTTCAAGTTTTGAGCCTTCACTTCCTCTGAAATGCAGGGTGTCTCCCTCAATTTTGAGATTTTCGTCAATTTTACTTCGAATTTTGTTGGTTTCTATGCTTTTACTACTAAAAAGGTTCTTCACGTTCTTTAAGTTGTTGTAACTTGGCTCCTTTACATTTAGCACTGACTCTTTGTTTTTGTTTTTTACACTGAAGGTGTTGAAACCATTGAAACATGTTTGATTTTTTTCTATGCTCACTTTATTGAACATTCTGCCCAATTTGCTGTAAATATTGATAAGAACGGAACTGTCGTCACCAGTTACGTCTACATTTTCCCCTTCGAACCCCTCCATAACACCATTTTGCTTGAATATGCGACCAAAGTCCACGTCCCCAAAGAGTTTTATGGCTCTGTGCTCCGGTAGTAGCTCAATGCTCTGCATCCCGTTACCTATTTTTAGCACCCCCAGTATTGTCATTGTCAGTAACAAATTTCCAAAGGCTAAAAGGAACAGCAAGACCACTAATGTCCAAAACGCGAATGTTTTCCTGCCCTTCGCCACTGGTTTTTGATGCTGCACCACTTTGTAGGCCTTTTTGAAGTTGTTTTGCCTAAGAAGAGTGGTTTCTTTGTTAGAACTCACGTCGTTTTCTTCGGACAGCATGTCTGAAAGCTGAGGAGAAGAAGGTTCGAATTCGTTCATCTTTTATGTTAACAACCCGTGCTATTGACGAAACGGGGCCGGTTTACGAAATGAATGGATGGGTCGATGATGTTTGGGCTGGCGTCGCGACGCTCTGCAGGATCATGCGCGCTGCCTTGTTTTTCGCCTATTTTTAGTTCAGCGATTGAATTCTAAAATCGATTAATTTATAGTAAACGATGAAACTTTTATTACATGTACAGGGTGGCGCTTTTTCTATGGATTTATGGGGTATGGGGTAAATCTGATTACGCATCCTAGGCACCGATTTATTTGATATTTTTAATGGTATCATTATTACTAGTGATGGACATAATTGATAAATTTCTATAATCGCCTCAGTCGAAATAATGGAATGGTTCATTCATTCAATTGACAGATGATTTTGTTAAAAACCATTTATTATCGATTATTTGAATGATCATCCAATATTTTTTATTTAATTTATTTTAAATCATTATTATTTCCATTCCGATTATCCATATAAACTATTTCTAGTTATGGACATAATCGATATATTTTCTTAAATTATAGTTACTTATTTTAATTTTTTAGATATTAAGAGTGGAGTGTTGCAGCAAGACAGAACTTGATTTTGTTTTGCCTGTGAAATCAAGATAAAAACTCGTCAAGACAACACAAGACAGTGTCTAGAGAACGTTAAATCTTGTCTCGAGTCTTATCTTGTCTCGCGCATGCGTCAAGAATTTATTAAACTATAGAATGAGGTAGTGCATCCACTTGATTTGAATGAGAAAAAACATTTAAAAATGTAAATTAAAAGTTTTTGAGAAAATTGAGGTTAGTATTAGTGCAAGGTCAAAATCGGTTAAAAAATGACAAAAAGCGTCTAAAAACGTATATTTAGAGTTTCTGGGGAAATTCAGATTAGAATTAGGACTAATGTTGATTAAAAATATAAAAATAACTCACTTCATCTAAAAATACAAAAATTTTATGTTTTTTGAAAGAAGGTCACGGTACGATTAAGGCCAAAAACGGTGAAAATGGCTCAAAATGTGTAAAAACACAAATTTGAAGGATTTGGAGCATTTCGCGTTAAAATTAGGACTAAAGTCGATTTAAAATGATCATTTTCTTGTTCAGTTTCACGTTCTTGTATTAGGCGATTGTAATATTCCATCTTTCGCGGCGACTGTGGATGGCGTTGCGAGTTGCTCCAAGCACAGTGTGCTTACCAATTTCTGTAACGTGCTGCAATTGGACCAGCACAGCGCAATTTCGAATGTTAGGGGTCGGTGTTTGGACTTTGTGCTTTCGAACTTTCGCGTTGGGGTACTGAGGGACGAAGTTCCACTCGTTTACGAGGACGAGCAACATTCCACATGGCTAATTTTTCGAAACTCTACGAACTGATACGAACTGATGATTGGTCTGAAGTTGTCAAACAGACGGAGGTCACCGCTGCATGCGCATCTCTCTACAAGTCACTCACTGACATTTTTATTGTGTGCCCCTAACAGTGAGAAGGCGCCGACGTTTTCCTCCGTGGTTTACCATTATTATCCACATCTATCGGAAGGAGAGGGTTCGCCGCAAATTTAGAAAAAGTAAGTCCCTTTTCTACAGGGACAAGTTTACATCTTTGCGAAGATTGGTCAAAGCTCAATCTTGCTTCGCTTACAAAGAGTACATAATCAGGGCCGAAAGTGATATACAAGACGATCCCTCTAATTTCTGGCCCTTCATTGGGAGCAGGAGATCTCAGTCCCGAATTCCGTGTCTTATAGGAGATCAAATGATGGTGGACTTACACAAGAATACAAGTCTCAAAACAAAGAATACAGAAGACTGGTTGACAAGACCAATAGAGAATATCACGGTAGACTAATAAACAACAGTACTAGTAAAAGTAAAACCACTTGGCAGCTGGTAAATAAATCAATGGGGCGTGTTTCGATTAAGCAGCCCATAAGTCTAAGATCTCCAGATTCTGATGAGGTGATGGATGATCCACAGTTAGTAGCAAACGAGTTTGGGAACTATTTCGCTGGGGTCACTGTCTACTAAGCTTGGTGCTGAGTGGTCTGGGGAGTGTACTTTGCTATCAAGGCCTGTCATTGGCAGTTTTTATTTAGACCATACTAGTGAACCCGAAGTGATATCTATTATCAGCAGAATGAAAAATAACACGTCGGTTGGCATTGATGAAGTTAATCTGAAGGTAGTAAAACACATAAACGTAATAATAGCCCCTATACTGGTATATTTAATAAACTTAATGTTTGATACGGGAATTTTCCCAGATAAGCTTAAAAGGGCTGTTATAGTGCCAATCCACAAGAAGAATGACGTACAATCCCTGGATAACTATCGACCGGTGTCATTGCTTTGTGTGTTTTCAAAAATAATTGAGAAACTCATATACTCTAGACTATCTAGCTTTATCGATCGACATAACATTTTAAGTGTATGTCAGCATGGTTTTCGGTCGGGCCGCTCTACTCAGCGAGTGCGACGGCTGAATTTATGTCCACAGTATATAGTGAGCTTGATAAAAATAATTGTGTTGTCGGTATATTTTTTGACTTATCTCGTGCATTTGACTGTTTAGAAATTGGATTTTTATTATCTAAGCTTGACGCTCAGGGGATCAGAGGTCCGATGTTGAATCTACTCAGCTTATAACTAACTGACAGGTGCTTTATCGTGAAAATGGCGGATAAACTTTCAAGCGAACATAGCATGGAGACTGGGGTACCGCAGGGCTCAATATTGGGCCCTTTGCTCTTTTTACTATTTGTTAATGATTTACCGGATTATTTTGCCGGTAATGTTATAATGTACGCGGACGATATATCGATTATTGTATCAGCGCGGTCAATCCATCATCTGGAATCTGAAGTGAAAAGTATCGTAAGCATTTTTAATAACTGGTGCAAAGCGAATAATCTTATCTTAAACATTGAAAAGACAGCCTTTGCTCATTTTCGTTCGAATCGGTCGAGATTGCAGCTGCATATGCCGCAATTCGGGCTCGTTGAATCTACAAAGTTTCTGGGCTTGTATGTGGATGAACATTTAACGTGGGTCACTCATGTTGATCATGTTTGTAATAAAGTAAATAGCGCAGTGTTTGCTTTGTCTCAGCTCAAACGGCACTACGGCCGTGATGCTCTTGTGAATGTTTATTATTCTCTGATATATTGTCATTTGTCATACAATGTGATTCTATGGGGAAACAGCTCCTATCAGCAAAGAGTGTTTATATGTCAAAAAAGAGCTATCAGAATAATGTTTAATATCACTAGCAGACATAGCTGTAGACAGATTTTTGTTGCCAACGCTATACTTACCTTTCCTTGTATTTTTATGTATCAAACGTTGCTGTACATTAGAAGTAATTTATTAAAGTGTCCCCAAAATGGAGATAACCATTGTTACAATACTAGGTTTGCAAATGATTGTTCTCTTGACAAACACTCATCTTCACTCTACGAGAAATGTCCATTATATATAGGAACAAAATTATACAATAAGTTACCATGTAACATCAGGGATTTGCCACTTAACAAATTCAAGGCATCTATAAAGAATTTATTATTAAATAAGGGGTATTACGCCATAAGGGAATTTATGGAGGACACATTTTAATTATTATTTTTATATGTATTGTTGGTAAGATTTCATGTTCTGTTGAAGGTTTGTCCTTATAGTATTTTTTGATTGACATATTTGATTTTGTCACAACTGACGTGTACATCCATTCATAATGATTGGCTGACGTATGAATAAATTTTTGAGATTTGAATTTGAATTTTGAATTTGAATATGAGCTATTTGAATTCCACTTATAGAACCTCCGAACGTATAGTTGGTACTTTGCTGAGTATTTTGGGAGCGTCTATACCGTTTCTGAGTCCATTGCGCATATCGAACCCCCTGGGGGTCCTTCATAGAACATTGACATGCCTTTCGTGAGTGTAAATGATATTACTGAGGCGTGCAAAAAGCTAAAAAATAAAATAACTTCCGGACCAGACCACATCCCGAGCTTTGTTAAAGAGACTGCAGATTTGCGCTGTCCGAACCAATGAAACATATTTTCAATCTTATATATTTACTCTGACTTTCGGATTTACACCGACTTTCGGAAGGCATTCGATCAAGTTGATCATGCACGCTTACTCTTTAAGCTCGAACACCAATTTGGTTTTTCTCAAAGACTGGTTGAGGTTCTTCGTTCGTATTTGGCTGGCCGTTTGCAGTACGTGGAGTAGGTCGTCCGTTTATTCCGCATTTTCTGGTGTTCCACAGGGATCAAACTTGGGTCCACTTCTGTTCAATATTTTTATTAACGACTTGCTTGATTGCATTGCCTGTTTGAGGTTAGCCTATGCCGATGACTTGAAGATCTTTGGTCGCGTAACGGGCCTTGCTGACTGTGCTGCTTTGCATAGTGGCGTCCAGGCAGTCACAGACTGGTGTCTCGAGAATCGGATGTACTTCAATGTTGGTAAATGTGTTGTAACTAGCTACCATAGGCTTAGTAAACCGATCGTCTTTCCCTGTAGTGTCGAGGGCACTGAGCTCAACAGATGTGATTGCATCAAGGATATCGGGGTCTATTTCGATAGCAAATTCACCTTCATACCTCACATCACGCAGAGAGTTTCATCTGCGTCTAGAGCTCTGGGTTTTGTGATCAGAAGCTGCAAGTATTTCCACGAGACATCCACCGTCAAGGTGTTATATTATGCGTTTGTCAGATCCAGGTTGGAATATTGCTCGATGGTGTGGGGTCCCATCTCTGGCTGTCATGGTGTGGCTATTGAGTCGGTGCAGAAAAGATTTCTGAAGTACCTGGTTTATAGGGAGGACGGCACCTATCCGGAGAGAGGAATCGAACACGTTCCTATGCTGAGCAGGTTTAACGAGTCGTCTCTCAGCAGTAGACGAGCGGTGCACTCTTTAAAATTCATTTTCAAATTGTGGCGAGGCTATATTGATTGTTCTTGGTTACTGGGGGAAATCTGCGTTCTGATTCCGCTGGCCGAGACTAGGCATCGACCTTTCTTCCATATTAAAACGGCTAGGTCTAATATAATGTACCAGAGCCCACTTTACAAAATGTGCAGCGGTTACAACGCTATCTGCCATCGCATCGACATAAATTTTGATAGCTGTCACCGTCTCATTCAGGAGGCAACCGACAGATTTAGTTAACTCTTACCAGTCTTACCTAAAGTATTGTTATTTTAACGTTTATATGTAGAGTTGCGAATTTTAGTTCTTCATGTTTTATATATTTTTAATCTAGCTTTAGTGTTATTTTCTATTTACATCCTTTAACTGAGCTCACGCCTGTTGGAATAAACAGCTATTTATTTATTTATTTATTTATTTTCATTTAAAAATTACAATTTTAATGTTTTTTTTTTGAGAAAGTCAGGCTAAAATTAAGGCCAAAATCAGTGAAAAATTACTCAAAGCTTGTAAAAACACAAATTTAGCGGCCATATTAACATTATGGCTAAGATCAGTTAAAAAATACTGATTCATAAGAGTGGTTGGACATATTCAGGTTAGGATTAAGGTCAAAATGGGTTAAACCACGATATAATGCAAATTTGGATTCTTTGGAGAAGTATAGGTTATAATTAAGACTAAAATCGATTAAAAATTAAAAAATATAAATTTTGATGTTTTATCAGAAGGTCAAGCTAGGATTAAGGCTAATCTCGGTGAAAAATGACTCAAAGCTTGTAAAAATATAAATTTGGAAAGTTTAGAGAAATTCAAATTGAGATTATGGCCAAAATCATTTAAAAATTTCACAAAGCGTAAAAAAATGCAGATTTAAAGTTTTTGGGCCAATTCAGGTTAGAATTAGGTCTTTAAATTCGAGTAAAAATGACCCACTTTTTCTAAAAATGACAGTTTTAAAATTTTTTGTGGGCTAGGCTAAAAATAGAGCCAAATCGGTGCAAAATTACTCAAAGCGAGTAAAAATACAAATTTTGAGGGTTTGAACAAATTCATTGTGAGATTATGGCCAAAATCAATTGAAAATTAATCAGAGCGTCAAAAAATGCAGATTAAAATTTCTGGACAAATTCAGGTAAGGATTAGAGTCAAAAGAGGTTAAAAAATTACATAGAACGTCTAAGAATGCAAACTTGGAGTGTCTTGGGAAATTCAGGTTAGAATAAGGACTAAAATTGTTTAAAAATTTCATGTAAAAAACGACAATTTTGATATTTTTTGAAGAAAAGTCAAGCTAGGATTAAGATCAAAATACGGGAAAAATTATTGAAAGCGAGTTAGAATCATATAAATAATAATTGACATATAATTATAACGTAACATTAAAAAGTTCAGCCCGAAAAAGTCCGGCGCAGTGGAAACAAAAGCGCATGCGCGACCGCCAAGGTCCGCCCTTTAATTTTGAAAAATCGACGATGCCAAGCTTTATGTTTTATTAAGTTTTCGCCGAAATATAAATTATCTAATAATGTTTTATATCAATATAAAAAATACTAAGGATTATTTTTAGTTTCTAAAATGTTTGAGCTGTTAGTTAACTTGGCAAATTAGCATGGTGTGGTGTAAGAAAAAACTAAAAACTCATAATTTATCTAAAATAGGCTTCTGTTCTATTCCTAAATATAATTTACACATGACAATGCCGTAATGCTTTCAACGTCATTTGCTGTTAACCTATTTTTTTTTTGGAGGGTACGCGCGTAACGTTTACACATTAGTCAGTAGTTGATATTGATAATAAAACCATAATAATGTAATTTAATTTAATTAATTATAATCATAAAACCTCAAAAAGACCCAATACTCACCATTTTCATGTTCAGAAAAAGTCTAATCATACTATAAAATATTGGCGCCTTTCCTTGCCTTGGCTTACAAGTGAGGTATCTAGAAATCAATACACAATACACTTGATAGTCTTTTTTTGACCTTCCTTGCCTTGGCTTACGAGTCAGGTATCAAGAAATCAATACACAATACACTTGATAGTCTTTTTTTGACCTTCCTTGCCTTGGCTTACGAGTCAGGTATCAAGAAATCAATACACAATACACTTGATAGTCTTGGTGTTATTGCAGTACAAAGTATTTGAACCTACGCGATCTTTGACGGGAACGGTCCACTTTCACTACCACCAAGCGATGTTGCAAGCCGCCCGATGAGTATTTATTACTTATTACACTAATTTGTTTTAAAATAAATACGAGCCTATAATCAAAAAAATCTTCGATATTTCGTTATTACAAATTTTCTTTTCATGTCAAAAAGTACTTAGAGTTGACCTAACTTCAAGCTTTTGTTCTTCTAGACTTTTCGGTAGACTGCTCTGTGCGCTGCGACATTACTACCATCCTTTGTTTTCTCATTGCGAATAGAAGGATGAGAATACTCCAAGACCGCACTAGGGCGTCCGGCCGAAAACGCAATTTTTTTAGTGGACGTGTCCTCCGCATATGTCTTGCGCAGAAGAATGTGCGCATTAGCACGCAGTAGTATATTAACTAGTACGAATATGGTTAGAATATCGATTTTAGTTAGAATTTGGTTAGTTAGATTTTAGTTAGAATTAGAAATTAATTAATTAGAATTTGGACGATTTGGAAAAAAAAAATGAAATTAACATGATGGCCAAAATCTGTTAAAAATTTTAAGTGTGTAAAAATGCAAATCTGAATTGTTTAGAGAAATTCGACTTAGAATTACGACTAAAATTGATTAAAAATGACCCACCTCATCTAAAAACGCAATTTTTATATTTTTTGAGAAAGTTAGGCTAGGGTTGAAGCCAAAATCGGAGAAAAATGGTTAAAGATTTGAAAATGCAACATTGCAAGGTTTAGAAAATTGAAATTAAGTTTATGGCCAAAATCGGTTAAAAAATAATTCTCAGAGCGTGTAAAAATGCAAGTTAAAAGTTTCTGGAAAAATTCAGCTTAGAATTAGGACAAAACCGGTTAAAACTAACTTACGCCGCCTAAAAATATCAATTTGGAAATTGTGGAAAAAACAGGTTTGGCATTTGGATCAAAATCAGTATATTAGTATTATCGAGAGTAATCGATTAAATCTTGATTATAGCGGGTGTTCTGTTGAAGTGCGTATACTATTGCTCACTTCAACATGGCTAAGGATCAAATTGGCTTTAAAATGGATTAATTTTATTTTATCATTGCTGGGCATATTCGATATACTTCTTACTATATGCATTGAAATTTGAAATAATGCTAAAATTTTATTAATTATAAATCTATTGCGAGTTCTATAGAAGCGAAAATATTCAAACGAATTAATAAATAAATAAAATAAATCAAAAATGAAAGTGCATTTATTATTATTAAAAATTAAAATAACTTATAGGTATTTAATAATGTCAATAACTCTCTTATTCGATTAGTTCATACATAACACAACTCGCGATGTCTCTATTATAATAATCGAATGTTCGATTATTATATCATAATCGAAATCCGTAATCGAAATAATTCGATTATAATATTGTTACGCCCGAACGTCAGTTTACAGAGATTCGGGCCGAAGCGGCAACGCCAAGCGTCGACCGCGACCCCGGAAACGCATCTAGACGAAACGAGAACCGGGAAAAGTCGCCTCCGTTCTCGAAAGTACTAGAGTGTATTCAGTATATAAACCTGCAAGCCGCGCGAGATGGGATCGGTTAGATAGTGTAGATAGACAGTGTAGTAAATAAGCGAACAGTGCGAATTGTTAGTAGACAGTAATTGTGTTGTAATAGTTTAAAGTAAATAAAAGTGTGTAGTTATTGACGATAAATTATTGGAACCCATATCCCGTAACAACTGGTGTCAGAGGTGGGATAACTTTCGTCAAGTTAGTGACTGTACGGACAAAGGAGTCGTCATGCGCGTGGAAGTTTGCGTGGTAAGGACAGTGCAACAAGTTTGGTGTTTTCTACATACTATACTATACTCGATCTATGACAAATCATGGATGAACAACAGGCAGCACTTATGGAAATGCTGAAGAAGTACAAAGCGGAACAAAGGAATTTTCTGGAAGAACAAGAAAAATAATGGCAACTAGAGAAAAAGTAACAAGAAAAACAAAGGCATCTCGACAAAGAGGAACAAAGAAATTTTCTGCAAGAATAAGAAAAGCAAAGGCAACTTGAGAAAAAGGAGCAAGAAAAAAAAAGGCAACTCGAGACAAAGGAATAAAGAAAAAATCAAGCTGCTCTGTTTCAAGCATTAACGGATGGTCGTCACGAGTAGCAAGAACTTGTCTCAACCAAAATGACTGAAGTCAAAGAAGACGTAGATCAAGTCAAACAAGACGTGAATCAAGCCAAACAAGACTTGGATCAAGTCAAAGATGAAGTAGAGATGAAAATGACAGAGTTAGAAGAACGGTGGCGGATCTGGGAAACATGTTGCAGTGGGCCAACTTCAACCGCTGAGCGACTAAACATTACTAGGCCTCCAGTTTTCGACGACACTACTTCTTGGAGCATTTATAAAGACCAATTTGAGGCGGCAGCAGTTAAAAATGGATGGACAGATTCGGACAAGGCTACCGAACTTTTAGTAGCTTTGAGAGGAAAAGTTGCAGACATCACGCCTACATTGTCAGCCACTGAAAAGTGTAATTACAACGCAATTGCCGCGGCGTTAGAGCGGAGGTTCGGTAATGCTCATCGCGACGTAATCTACCAGACAGAACAACAGATGAGGCAGTAGAAGCCAGGCGAAAACCTACAGGAATTTGGACCAGGCATTGAACGTTTGACAAGATTAGCGTATCCTGCGGCTCCCTCTAATTTCCTTGACCAGCTATCAGTTCAGCAGTTTATCGAAGAAGTTCCCGACAGTGAAATGAAATGCCATTTGAGGTTGACTCGTCCTTCCAGTGCAAATGAGGCATTAATTCGGGCATTGGAGTATTAGGCATCGAGAACAGACACGGCCCACAGAGTTAGAATAGTTGACGTACAGGAAGAGCCGCAGCCAAACTCAAACTTAAAGCAATTGTTGGACGAACAGGGTGAATTCAAGAAGCAAATGACTTGATATTTCGCCCAATCAAGGAGCAGGGTACAAGACATTGGTTACAGAAGAAACATGGACCGAAATGCCGACCTACAGAAACCCGGATGTTGTTTGAACTGCTGCAGAATGGGCCACTTTAAAAGGGACTGTCGCGTTCGACGGGAAAGAAGTCAGACTCCGCCACGACGTCAATCTGGCGGACTCACATATCAGCCGGAAAACTAAGACCAGTCACTGTGAAGAGGCGAACGTTGACTGATCTCACGCAAGCTTGGAAGAAGACCAGGGACGGAATTTTGAATCGCAACTTTTCAAGAAGATCATGGAACTTCTTGGAATCCTCAAAACATGGAGAACTCCACTCCATCAACAATCAGATGGCATGGTCGAGCGTTTCGATCGAACCATGGAACAATACCTCTGCAAAATGGTAACGGACCACCAGAAAGATTGTGACAAATTTCTGCCTCTTCTAATGATGGGTTACAGAGGTGCAGTGCATAACACGACAGGACATACCCATGCCAAGGTTATATTTGGTAAAGAACTTCGTCTTCCGGTAAATTTGGTGTACGGATCATCAGAAGAACCGGTGCTAGATGTCCAAAACTATGCTGATTAACTCCGAGAAAATTGAAAGGAAATCCATCGAAACGTGGGAATAAAGATTGCCAGCGATCGGATGAAACTTGATATGACCTGAAGGCGAATTCTGCAGGATTTAAGGCAGGTGACTTGGTGTGGCTGTATCATCCACAGAGGAAGAAAGGAAAGTTTCCCAAGTTGGGAGGTTTCATATACAGCTATCAAACGGAACAACAACGTGGTATACAGGATCTAACGAACGGTTAAAGACACAGTAGTGGAGATTTCTTTGATCGGAACTAAGAGGGGGCAATGTTACGCCCGACCATTGGTCCACAGAGATTCGGGCCGAAGCGGCAACGCCGAGCGCCGACCTGGACCCCGGGAACCCATCTAGACTAAACGAGAATCGGGAACAGTCGCCTCCGTTCTCGAAAGTTCGAGAGTGTGTTCAGGTCGGGTATATAAACCAGCGGGCCGCGTGAGATGGGATGGAATAGATGGTGCAGTGCAGTAAATAAGCGAAATAAGCGGACAAGCGAACAGTGCGAATTGTTAGTAGATAGTAATTGTGTTTTAATCGTGTGGTAATAGTTAAAAGTAAATAAAAGTGTGTAGTTAGTTGACGATAAATTATTGGAACCCGTGTCCCGTAAGACAATATCATTCTTAATCACCCAATATTGATTATTTCCCGGTCAGCTTGATTCGTTTTCCGTATATAGGACGTTTCTAAAAAAAACTGAACTTTTGACATGGCGCTGTGTCTCTGAAACAGAAAAAAAATGAGATAGAAATGTTACAACTTTTTCATTTTAAGAGTTTTAGAGAGGCAGCTGATCTCATTTTGTTTTGTTAGATTTGGGACGTGCTACCTCTTTGTAACACATTATTCTTTGTGAAATAAATTAGTTTTTATTAATTTTCGAAAACCAGTAAAGTTAAAAGGTATAAAATTTTACATCATTCTAAGCAGCTAAAAAAAATACAGGGTGTCCAATTTAAAAAAAACAAAAAAAACTTAACTTTATATCATAACTTGAAAAAAATTATAAAATATTTCTATATGTTTTTTGGTTCTATTTCCTAGAATAACCGAGATATACAGCTATGTCAAACGTGCACTTTTCTCAAAAACGTTCTGTATTCGGAAAACGGCTCAAGCAGGCCGAGAAATAATGGTACTATTAAATTTATCATGAAAATCGGAGTCGAGGGTGTGATTGATTGATGAGATCAATCAGATTTCGTCTATCTATTACGGTTTTACCAATACCCCATAACCGATCGAGAAGGCATCCTCGACGCCTCGACCTGTACAGGGCGTTTTCTAAGGCAATGTTTCTTGGGCACATAAGAGCAAAATTCTATAAACATATGCTTAAAATGGTTTTTTTTTAAATATGAGTTGTTGAAGTTAATCACACACCATATTTTATTGAACTTTGGGGGAGAGGATCCATGGCGCGATGTCTTTTCCCTCTTTGTCCGCTTTTGACTAATTTTCGGTTCTGATGATGGCTTTTGTGCCTAAACGGGTTTGCCAATAAAAGGTTATTGAAGACTGCACGAAGTCTACGACATTATTTTCCCAACTTCCTTCTTGTGTTATGTTTTATTCCACAGTAAATTGTGTAAATTTATTATAGTTGTTAAAATCATGTGACTAGTGTTACTAATGTTTGTGGAATGTAATCGTTTTGTTGATTTTACTGCAAAGTCTTAATTTGCCATCAGTTCATGTGCGGTTTGATCCTGAACAATTCTTTAAAAAAAGACTACTGACTTTTTTTATGCTGATTTTAGAGTTTATTCAAGGTGTCAATTTTTAAACATCAACAAAGTATACTTTCACTTGTATCACCTGCAGATATCACGCAGACCAGTTTCTTTTTACATTCAATGTCGCAGCCTTCTTCATTATATACATCACTGTCTCGATGTCGGTATTTAAAGTATTTTTCTACGACCGAGTTGTCCGAACCGTTGCTGACCATTTGCCTGTAGAGGTTGCTCAAATATTTTAGAGTGAGATCTGACAGGCCGTAAGCCTCTTTGAAGGAGTAAAGCTTGTACCATACTGGAGAGGTTTTCGAATCCAAGTTGGCTGCGGTTAAGTTAAAGGTGTACTCGCTGTAGTCAGTTACACTCTGAAAAAGAATAACTTCAATTTTGAACCTCAGAAAAGTCGTAAACTACTTTTATCATAGTTGTTGGTTCCCACAAAATACAAATTTTTTGTACGCACCAAATGTTTGTATATTAGTAGTATGTGTAAGCAAGAAATACACAGATTGTTAATACTTACAAAATTAGTACCATCGACTTCATATATTCGATAGTTTGCATTTGTGCCCCAAAGGGTTGTGAAACTGGCTCCATTGTAGGCAACGCCCTTCGCACTGCCTTTGTCCGTAGAGTTGTCGAAAAACAATTTGAATTCGTCGTAGTGAGTATGACCATTAAATTGTGCAGTGATGGTGTCCGCGAACCTAGAAAAACATTTTTTTGATATTTGGCCAATCTAGATGTTCCAAAGTAACTCCTGAATCATTTGTTTCGAAATTTACATTCCAAAAAATCTTGGTACTTATAAAAGAACGTACACTCAGCAAAATGCCGACGTTTCAATTCAAACTCTGTGGAAATCTGTTTCAGCGCTATTTAGTATATCTAGGCACGTGTGTTTGTACCTGACAATTAAAGTTTCTTGACAAAACTTCTTTTTGATTTGTTTCATTAAATGTGGTAAGAAGGGGAGCATTTCGGGTTTTGTAGTGCATCAAGTACTATTTTTTCTTAGATACCTTAAAATAATTTTCTTGAATTCCCTGCTCCACACTTTCACACATGACGAAAAGCTATCGGCAGCAGGTATGTGAGACAGAATATGAACCTTTTCAGATTTTTTTTCTGCTTCTGTTAAGACCTCGACCAACCACTGAAGTTGTCCATACATGTCTTTATTCTCATATACCAGCCATCTAAAATTGAACAAATCAAGTCACAAATAGTAGCAACCAAGCATAATAAACAACAAAAAAAGCAAAAAAAAAACGTTTTCTTGGCCAAAGTACTTACAAATTTGAACTGTAACAAACGTTGCTGTTCAATGCAATAATTCTGAAACCAGGCTTGACCAATACTGTGTAATACCCTCCTTTCTTCAGTGTAGTTTGCGTGTCATTTGGCAACCATTTAACCCAGTCGTTTGCCGCCAAGTCCAGCAGCCACTGGGTTGAAACGTTCGCGTTTTTGTCCACACTCTCAGGTGAATAACTTATTTAAGAAATAAAAGTCAATAAAATTGAAGAAGAATATTTGTGCGTGACGTATACTAATCAGCGGGATGAGGCTCGTGATTTCCAAATATCGGCAAAATTGTTTTATTGGTAAAGGTCCTTTCCAGCAATGTGAAAAACTGTCGAATCGTATCAGAGTTACTTTGTACAGTGGTGGCCCAACTTCGGTGACTCACGATATCGCCGGTAAAGTATACGTAGTCCACTTGTTCCTATAATGGTATACATTAGTAGATTATTTACTAGGAATTATTATATTATAGCCAATTCCCCTCCATCAAGAGTTTAGAGAAATGTACATGTAAAGGATACATTTTCACTTCGGGGTTACGACGCCTTGTATATTAGACACAACCCGTAATTTTTGTTGTTATGATGAAAATAATGATTACCTAAGGTGAAACAGATACCAATAAATATTTAATAATTTGTTCTTGATAGATTGAAGATAATGAACGACCCATAAAATAAAATATTCAGAATGTCTTATTTACAGAATGTCAAATTTAAAATAAATTTGTATTTATACATATTTATAAAACATGGAAAATCCCAGAAATTTTCAAAAAACTTAGTGGTGCCAAAAAGAAAATTAATTGGCTGGAAAGTGTCTTTTTACCATGATAAACCGAGAGCTAGTGTCTGTCTGTCAGGATAGTTCACTTTATTGAAAACAATTTTCCTTCATCATATTATCAGGAACAAAAATTAGGGAAAGTTCAATGAGGTAAGAGTAGTCGAGTAGTAACCAGTATTTATATTTTACTCTATTATATCTATTTTTGTATATATATATATTTTCTGTCAGCTGACTTTCTTTATTTAGTTCAGAATTCATTTAAGGTTTTAAACATTTTAATTCAGATATAATGACTATACTAGAAACACAATGCCTTAAGTATATAAAAAACTGAGAGCAATGTTCTTGGAAGCAAAAACCGATAACCCAGGACTATTCCATTTCGAGGAAAATTAATTGGCTGGATAGTGGCTTTGTCCCATGATAAACCGAGTGCAAGTGTCAGATTGGTATGATAGTTCACATTATTGGAAGCACTAATCCTTCACCATATTATCAGAACCTCAAATTAGAGAAAGTTTAATGAGGTACAGTTAAGGTGAGCGGCGGCTGTGGAGACGGAGCGACATTGGAGGTTGGACCTTCGCGGCTCGCGACCTATCCGGGCGCTGCGGCATTATGACCATGGGGACTGTTACGAGTGATTTATTGCTCTATTTATTTAGAACACAGTTATTTACGACCTTTTTTTTGTGTCTCTTATCAATTATTTTTCTTCTAAGAATGTTCTTGGCTTTTCTGTATTTTTAGGATTTTGTATAAAAGGCAAATAGCGCCGCCGTTATAATAGAAGGCTATCAAGTGCTAAGTATTGAGTTATTTAGTAGTCGAATTGTACTTGTGTGTATTTGTGGGACAAATAAATAGTGTTCTCGTGTTAAATCGTTACACTGGAATTATTGAACCCTGAGTTCGCAACAATTGGTGTAAGAAGTGCGATTCCAGTGGGAATTTGAGGACTAATATTGCTGAACTGTAAGTGAGTCCTTCATTGCCGGACATTACGTGTTTATGCCAGTGACTATAGAAGCCAGCATCAAGCGATGGAGGATCAACTTGCCACCCTGCTCTCCCTTATGCAACACCAGAAAGAGGAGCGGGAAAAACGTCATAACGAACAAAAAGAGAGAGAGAGAGAAAAAGAGAAGACGTGATCAAGTACAGGAGCGACGTCATCTAGAACAAAAGGAAGAACAGAAACGGTTCAAAGAAGAATTAGTGAACCATCTCGCAGCTAGGGAGCAACAATTGGAAGAAAGAATAATGCAATCCGTTACCAAAGGACTCGAAGCTATCAACCAGAAGGTTCTCGAGCTAGAAAGGAAATTCCAGGAACAACTTGAGGACGACAACGTGTCTACAGAGAGTTTTAGCACAGCCAACGCTAAAATTAAGCCTCCCTATTATGACGGTACTACGGCCTGGGAAATTAAAAAACCTAATTTGAGGCAGCTGGAAAAGCTAATGGCAACACTTCGTGGAAAAGCAGCTGAATTACTCCAACCTCTGTCGGCAGCTGATCAAAGTAATTATGAAGCTGTAGTAGACTCTCTGCAACTACGATTTGGAAATGAGCACAAAGAAACCGTGTTCCAGGCCCAGTTGAGGATGAGACAGCAAAAGGCAGGTGAATCCTTACAAGAATTTGAGGCGGACATAGACAGACTAATTTACCTGGCATACCCATCAGCCCCTGAATGTTTTCAAACGCAATTGGCCGTCGAAAGGTTCATTGAAAGAGTTCGCAGTCGTCGATAGTGACATGAGATATCACATACGGCTAGTAAGGCCCAGGAATATCAACGAGGCACTAGTTCGGGCCCTGGAATTCGAGGCGTCACGAGTGTCATCTATTTCTTCCGCACGTGTAAGAAAGGCAACTTGCGATGACGAGGAGGATACGTCTATGGCTGAATCCATGGCAAGTTTATATAAAGCGATGAAGGAGATGGCAGTCCATATGCAAGCCCTATTGGGAAGAATTCCTCGATCAACAGTCAATCGGGGCATAAAATGTTTTAACTGCGGCAGACTGGATCACATCAAGAGTAACTGCCGTAATAGGGCAAGAAGTCCGTCGCCGTCGTTTAGAAAACCGAGCAGCGACCAAGTCCGCCCTAGATTCCAGGAAATCTAATTCCGGTCAATGTAAGGGGGCAATTGACCGAGCCCTTTAAAGGGCCCCCCAATATTTATTAGAACGCAGTTATTTACGACCTTTTTTTTGTGTCTTATCAATTATTTTTCTTCTGAGAATGTTCTAGGCTTTTCTGTATTTTTAGGATTTTTTATAAAAGGCGAATTGCGCCGCCGTTAGCAGCAGGCTTAATTAATCGAGCTATATGTAAGCTAAAGTACAAAACGATAATAGAAGGCTATTAAGTGCTAAGTAGTGAGTTATTTAGTAGTCGAATTGTACTTGTGTGGATTTGTGGAATTATTGTACACTGGAGTTATTGTACCCTGAGTTCGCAACAGTACGAACAGTTACAAGGGTTTCTGTTATATCTGTGAACAATGGCAACAATGCTTTCGCCACCAGGTACCGAACGCCGCTTACAGGAAGCGGAGGTCAAGGAGAACAGTCTTATATTCTCTCTACGTTCTCAATTCATAATGTACGAGGTGTTCATTATAAAACTTCATCTAGCAGGCTATGAAATGTTGACAGAGAAGGATGGCATAATCAAAATAAATGGACTTTTGTTTCCCCATCCTTTTCTTTTGACATTTCAAAGCTAACTAGATGAAGTTTTATATTGAACACCCCGTATATTTAAAGTGTCTCATTGTGTAGTAGTAAAACTATACTCCACTAAGCCTTAATCTTTTAATAATCAAAAGGAGCCAAAACACAACAGTTTCAACTTTCTAATTTTCCTCTATTATATCCATCTGGAATAGGTAACGTACTCTGACAAGGGGCAGAAAGCTGTGCGCAACAGGCAAAAATGCGGAAATGTATTATTATATAATTACCGGTAAATATTCAATTTTAAAAAATGATTTAAATTACATAATGGCTAGACTAAAGATAGAATGTCTTAACTTTATAATAAACTGAGAGCAATACTCTTGAATGTTTGGCGTCCTAATAAACTAAGTAGTAGGTGGATTAGCGAGATGGGGACAAATAACGACAATTCAGCTTTTATCAATTGCAAATGTTTCGAGCATATATTGTGGTCTTTATCAAGGCTCTTGATATGCCAAAGTCCTGTACATTCTATTCAAAAACGTGTCCATTGTCCACGTCATGGGCAGAGGTTCTCACGATGACAACAAAACACCAATAAATTTCGGCCACTTGTGGTGGACAACTTGTGGACGACCACAAGTGGTCGTCCTGTTGCTCGTCGCTCGCCTGCTCCGTACTTAATTTTCGTTATTGTTTTATGTTAATTTATTGGTGTTTTGTTGTCATCGTGAGAGCCTCGCCCATGACGTGGATAATGGACACGTTTTTGAATAGAATGTACAGGACTTCGGCATATCAAGAGCCTTGATAAAGACCACAATATATATTCGAAACGTTGGCAATTGATAAAAGCTGAATTGTCGTTATTTGTCCCCATCCCGCTAATCCACCTACTACTGAGAGAAATGTTTTTGGAAACAAAAACTGATAACCCAAGACCATTCCATTTTATGAAAACTTAGTTGGCTGGATATTGTGCTTTTACCATGATAAGCCGAGTGCAAACTCAAATCAAGGAGAGTTCAATGAAATACGAATAGTAAAGAGAGATGATACTTCCTATTTTTCTCTATTCTTCTTTTTCCAATGCGTATCCACTAATGGATGCTTGCGATAACATTTTCCATTGCTTCCCTATTCCTTGCGGTGTGTATCAACGACTGTACGTCGTGTAGGCCTGTCCACTGTCTGATATTTTGCAGCCAGGACATTTTTTTCCTTCCGATCCTTCTCCGGCCTTCGATCTTGCCTTCAATCAATAGGTGCAAGAATTGATATTTCGTGTTTCTCATTATATGCCCCAGATATGCCGTTTTTCTTTTCTTGATCATTTCGAATAGTTTACGTTGTCTGTTGACACGTCTTAGGACGTCTTCGTTTGTTAATCTGGCCGTCCAAGGTATCTTCAGAATTCTGCGATACAGCCGCATCTCAAAAGCCTCTAGTTTGTTAATTGCAGTCGCCATCAATGTCCACCCCTCCACTCCGGAGCACTGCAGCAGCACCGACCAAACGTAGCACTCGATGAACCTGAGTCTCAGATTAAGGGAGAGACTGTTCTTGACCGCCTAGTTGAGCAAAAGTTGGGTTTCTTGGGTAGTCAGTTAATACTTGTCGCCCAGACCACTACCCAAGAAAGCCAACTTTTTTTCTCAGGTTAAGGTCAAAATCGGAACAGGTAAACACTCTTCGGAACCTCAGGAATGCCTCTCGAGCTTGTTCAATGCGACATTTTATTTCCCTGTCTGATGTCCAGTCTTCGAAAAGCCAGATGCCCAAGTATTTAAATTTGTCCACTCTTTCTAAGGGAATTGTGTTAAATGTTATGGTGGAGTTTTCAAACATATTTAGGTTTCTAGAGATAATCATAAACTCTGTTTTTTTGATGTTGATGTTTAAGCCCATAGATTTGCTCTGTTCACCCACTCTATTGATCAGTTGCTGTAGGTCGTGTACGTTGTCAGCGATTAAGACCTTATCGTCAGCGTAGCGGATATTGTTAATCCACACTCCATTAACTTTAACTCCCATCTCTACATCTTCTAAAGCCTCTTGGAATATTGCTTCCGAATATAAGTTAAATAGGAGTGGAGACAGCACACATCTCTGTCGCACTCCCCTTCTAATCGAATAAATAAATCGAATAATCGAAATAAATGAAAACGCAAATCTACCATATTATCAGAAACTGAAGAAACAAAGCAGGAAGAGATAAATGAGTTACGAACAGTAAGCAAGGATTATACTATTTATTTGTCTCTATTATATCTATTAAAATAGATAAACTCCACTGTCAAACGGCAGGAAGCCCTGAGACGGAGAGAAAGGGCTCTCAGGTGTAAAGGTCAAGAACAGAAAGGTGTCTATTTTCCATGATAAACCGAGTACAAGTGTCGGATTATCATGTCAATCCGAGATTTCAATGAGGTACGCACAGTAATGAGGGATCATACTTCTTATTTTTCTCTATTATATCTATTTAAAAAGATAACTTCCTCTGTCAAAGGGCAAGAAGACCTGAGACGGAGAGAAAAGGCTCTCAGGTGTGAAGGTCAAGCACAGAAAGGTGTCCTTTTCTCATGATAAACTGAGTGCAGGTGTCGGAATAACATAATAGCTCACATAATTGACAACATATCCTTGACCATATTATCAGGAACTCAAATCAAGGAAATAAGTTGAATGAGGTACCCAGAAACATTCGAACATTGTTTCAACGTAGAATCATCGTTTGGTCCGTTGATTTATAGTTGTGACGTTGATTTTAACGTGTTGATTTCAAGTTGATATATTAAATCAACGTTGTTAAAACGTGTTCTGGATGTGTTTTGATGTTGGTTGAATTTATGCTGTTGATTAAACATTGCAAATAGGTGACAGTAATTAAACCGCCACGAAGGCGCGGTTGCGAAATGTCTTTTAAAACTTATCATCATTTGTTCGGTTGATTTATAGTTGTCTCTTTGATTTTAAGCTGTTGATTTTTGGTTGATTTTTTCGAAAATGAACAACCATGTCATTCGACGTTAAATCAACGTTGTTAAAACGTGTGTTGAATATGTTTAAATATTGGTTGAATTTATAACGTTGATTAAACGTTGAAAATAGGTTTACATGTGACATAGTCTGAGCGCTAGGTGGCGTTGGTGTAAACGGCGGACGATCCAGATTCCTATAACGAGGCTTAGAGGGGTAGGACTTATTGCCACGATCCCCGGTGTTTTTCTTTCTCACGCGTGTCGGGCGTCGGCACTGTCGGCTGCTTGACACTTGAGATGTTATTGTCGGCCATGACATGAAGTTCGTTGTTGTTTGTTTCGTTTTGTTTGTTTACCATTTTTTTTGGATGAAAAATTTCAAATCACTTAAAAGGTGAGTACTCATGGGTTGAGATTTTACTGTTTTTTAAGATTAGAGACAAGACGGGGAATTCCTTTTCCAACAATCCAAAATCGTCCAAAAAAGTGTACCTATGAAGTAGACATTACCCAAAAGTAAGTACTAAAAAATTTAATTCTTGTTTAAAATTATTCCTAGTTTACAGTCACCCCCAGTCAACCCCTAAGTGCTGTCCTTCCTTGGTTTTAAGTTTTAACATATATATTATCAAAAACGAATTTATAAAATATAACTATTTTACTAATGATTGTAATTAGCACAAGTATTATATACAAAATAGTATATTAGTTTGATATATTAAATACGTAGAGACGTCAACAAATGGACGTCTTGTGGATGTGACATGTGACGACGTAGTGTGCTACCTGGGGTCAAACAGTTTTTTGTATGCGCTTTTTAATTAAACATTAACGTTCTGTATATTTTTAACAGCATTTTTGGTTTACAGTTTTTGTCGTAAACTATAATTAAAACTCATTAAACAGGTTCACTCATTTTTATCGAAAAAGTTTTAACTGGGTTCAAAGTTCAAACCCCGGTAACTTATTTGACATAAATTATATTCATGTAAATGGAAAAAAATAGATGAAAACGTTGATTTAACGTTTTATGTAAGGTTGATAGATACGTTGAATAAACGTTTGAAACAAGGTTGATTAAACGTTTTAAGAAAACGTAGATTAAACGTTTTAACTAAACGTAGATTAAACGTCTTAAGCAAACGTTGATGAAACGTTCTAAGAAAGGTTGATAAAAACGTTGATTCAATGGACATAACTACGTTGAAAAAACGGTTGGTTACAGGTCTTTTTTAAGTTGAATCAACGTTCAATTGTTTACTGGGTACGTACAGTAAAGAGGGATCATATTTCTTATTTTTCACTATTATAGATAAGTCAATGAATAACCTCATCTGTCAAATGATAAGAAGCCCTGCACGGAGCGGAAGGGCTCTCAGGTGCTCAAGAGCAGCAAGTTATCCTTGTCCCGTGAACCAACCCTCTGCACATGTCGGATTGACATGATAGTTCACATAGTTGAAAATTTATATCCACCATATTATCAGAAACTCAAATCAAACGGAGCGAAAGGGCTTTCAAGCATTAAGGTCAAGAACAAAAGGTGTTTTTTTTCGTAGGATACACTGAGTGTAAGTGTCGGATTGGCATAATAGCTCATATAATTGAAAAGACATATCCACAGATGTATTATCAGAAACTCAAATCATGAAGAGATTAATGAGGTGGCAACAGTAAGGAGGGATCATACTACTTATTTGTCTCTATTATATCTATTTAAATAGATAACCTCCATTGTCAAAGGGCGAGAAGCCCTGAGACGGAGCGAAAGGGCGCTCAGGTGAAGAACAGAAAAGTCAAGAACAGAAAGGTGTCTATTTTCCTTGATAAACCGAGGACAAGTATCGCATTATTGGGGGTAAAACCACGAGAGCTTTAAAATTACCGATAATTTTTCACGATTGCATGTTTTCCAAATTTACAAGGAAAACATGCCACAGCGAAAAATTTTCTAGTTCATTTTAAAGCTCGAGCGGTATTTAGTGAGATTATTTCTCGAATCAAATTAATATAGACAACGACATTGATTAAGGTTTAGGTTAGTGTAAGCGATAATTCCACGTCGTCTAGACAACGTGGAATTACCACTAATTATATCACGATGGGAGAATATTTTTTTGAATATACGTTGAGTATTTTTGTGCAATGTCGTTATGAAAATGTTTGAGACACTAAAATTCTTTAAAGATACCACAAGAGCGAAGCTTAAGTGATATTTTTTTAATAGTTATTTTCCTAACAAGTGCGGAAAGTGATATTTTTCTGCACGCGTCTGCAGTTGATGCAGGCCATGAAGTCGAGTGCTTAAAAGATACTTTCCGCAAGTGTTAGGAACAATATTTTTTCTACGAGTAAGGACGAATTTTACAATTATCAGTAAAACTTCAGGTTGAAGTTAAAAGACCAGACATGGCGTTGTTTATCTGTCAGGTAAACAATGCAATGTACTTCATACCTATCTGGTATTTTAACTTCAAATTGAAGTTTTACTGATAGTTGTGAAAGTCGTCCTAAAACTCTGTCAATATATAGGTAGTTAATGCCTGCGCTGCGCGATGTATGATGTTTGCTTACTTTTATCGCACATAATAATAATTGAAGAAATCAACCTTTTTATTTAAAAAATGTTGAGATCGATATCATGCCTTCTTTGCGAAACTAAAATGAAATATGCAGTACAGGGATAAGTATTTAGATTTTCATTCCTGACAACTATAAATCATGGTAGTTTTACTGGTTCTTATTAGGTTCTTCCATACCAGCCATAGTTACCAAGGTTATTTAAAGCAAAACAGCAGCCATTTGAGGTTTTCTACTCGTGCGGCGGGGCACTAGTGCGGAAAAGTACAACTTTCCGCACTCAAGTGTGTGCGGAAAAGTAAATTTTTGCGCACGCGAGTAGAAAAAAAGAATTTTTGTCGAGAACTATTTTCATAACGGGTTTGCGGAAAAATACGAAACGTATTTTCCAAACAAAATATTTTCCACGGGTGGTATATGTTAAGGTTATATCACGAAAAAAAAGCAATTGCATTTTTTTCGTTTTTTCTATTGATTTTTGTATTTCTGATGTGCAAGCACTTCCAAATCGATTCGAAGTCATTTTAAAAATTAGAGATGTCAATTTGGCGTTTAAGGTGTCACGACACAGAGGTATTTGCGGATATACCACTAATGGTATATCCACTATAATACTGCCCTTACTGGTCAGAAATATGCGTTTATAATAATTTTATTGGTCATTACCTGATTGAGTAATATAACCGCTGTAATTTTTTGATAAACAAACTCTCCTTATGGGAAAATGTATACATGAGTGAAGTAATCATGTCAATTCGAGACTTCAATGAGGTACGAACAGTAACTAGGAATCATAATTCTTATTTTTCTCTATTATATCTATTTAAAAAGATATAGTCTCGTCTGTCAAAGGGCAAGAAGTCCTGAGACGGAGCGAAAAGGCTCTCAGCTGTGAAGGTCAAGAACAGAAAGGTATCCTTTTCTCATGATAAACCGAGTGCAGGTTAGGTAGGAATTACATGAGAGCTCACATAATTGAAAACACATATCCTTCACCATATTATCAAATTAGTAGGGAGGGATCATACTCCTGACTTTCCCCTATTGTACGTATTTACCTATAACAGATAACCTCCTCAGTCAGAGGGCAAAAAGCCCTGTGGCTTGAGGGAAAGTGGGCGGCGCGATGCTGTCAGCTGACTTTATTTATTTAGTTCAGAATTAATTTATAAGGATTTAAATCTGAATTCTAAGTGTCACCTTACATGCTTTTCCTTGATTTGTTCCAACATATCCTCCATTGTATGCCAAGGCATATCGCATGATTCATAATCTCCCCAGTATCCAGCCGCATCCCCTGGATTTGTTGGGATACCACTCTCGCAACATAGCGGATCAGAACATTTTGCGTTAGTACCTGGAACATATAGTGGGTCCATATGGACGTCGGTGATTTGGAGTATCTGCAGAGTCTTTTCGTCTGTCTGTAAAGTAAATACCGATAATACAATATGTGTACTGTATGTTAAAGTTACGGGCTGACCAGCTTTAAGTTTGTGTCGAAAGTTGACTGCTTTTTCTTTAAAGGTGGTAGAGGAATCGTCCAATCATCAGCGTCTGGATCTTCGCAACCATAACTTTGAAAGTAAATGCCGCAAAATCTCGCAGGTTTCAGGTCATCTTTGTGATCGATTATATATAAAATAGTATCCTGCACGAGAAAACTTCGTTTTTACATTCGAATGACACTTTTGGAAATTTAATACTAACCACTTCAATATCAACCCTACCAGAACACGCGGTGCCACCCCAGTTTGTGTAGAGGGAACATAAATGATTTAAGTAATCTACCATCACATCTCTAGTAGCATTACTTCTGCGCAGAGACAAGATACCCTCAGTTAGTTTCTCACAAATTTTACATCCTTCTGCTGGGGCTAAAATGCTCTTGAAGTCGAAGTGGGAAGATCCGGCGGGAATCCGCTGGAATTTCCGAGCCTCTTCAATCAGGTGAGGGGTCAGTAGTAGATTAAAATAATCTGGTACATGCACTTCCTGAATGGTATCTGAAATAATATTTGTATATCATTGTTCAATAAAAAGTTGTACAGCTGTTTAAGTAAGAATTTGGACATTGACACACTATTGGGACACTCTGTAGGTATGTGGTAAGAGAAAAAATTATGCGACAAAGCCTGGTAACTTTTTAATATGCTATTATGCTATTTTAATATGCTATTATTATTTTTAAACTGTCTAAATTGTTCATATTTATTCCTTCTTCTAGAGTATACCTTTATTGTAGTGTACAAGATCTTAATAACGTACTTGTGGATTTGTAAATGCAATAACTAATAACTGGGCACGGATTTAACCTCAGAAATATTTAATTTTGGAAATTTGGCATAGCGCACTCCATTTAACCACGTTAATATAATTATACATAAGCCGAGTAGGCAACCAGTGATATTCGCAAGGTTTTTGACTGGCTTCCATTAAGTGATGTTGCCAACGTTTTGAAATGATATTTCTTAGGTGAATGTTTTTGGTTTCTGAGTGGCTTTTCTAAGTCTGGATAATTTGAAACAGAAATTCTAAGCAGAATCACGAGTATTTAAACAATCTCCAATTAGCTGTTCTAGCTAATTGAGCTGAACTATTATTGTATTGTGTTTTACAATTAATTTTACTTACAAATTTTCTCTGGGAGTATAAGAATTAACCCCACAACACCAAGTATAACTCTAGCATATGAAATGAAATTCATATTGTTGCCCCTGGTTGTTGATCTTTGAGCTAATCACTGACGACTAACATAACATCCATACCTATTATATATTTGAAATGAAACAGGGCAATCGCACAATAATTGCGATAATGGCTGAGTGACTCGTGTAAATAAATAACATCACATTAGAAGAAGCTTTTGGGAGATAAAGAAGATTATAATAAGTTATCAGACTTTTTATAAGAGTTTTGTAAATTAATTTATGATTCGTTTTTTTTATAATTAGTTTTGAAAGCTCAAGTGGTACCTATTAAGTTCAGGACACATTAAAGTCTATATAGTAATTATTACTTATATACAGGTTGCCCCAAAAGCGATGGTAGTACCTAATGCATAAAATAGGAGGGGTTAAAAGAAAAGTTAAAGTTAATATGTTAGTATTAAAATATCGGATAGAAAACGATAACAAAAATATTAATCGTTTTCTATCCGTTTTCTGAATCCGGAATTCCGGAGTAAATTTCGTGTTGAATTATGTAATATTCTAGAGTGTTGAAATGTATAAAAACGAAATTCCATATATTTGGTTTTATAAAGCAATAACGGGGTATGTTCCATTCATTTTAGTAATGTTTTACCATCTATCATCTATAATTTAATGTGAAGTTTATCAAGTATGTTAAAATCTTTTCTATATGTTCTATCTTCCGTGAAATGTATTTGTTTCTAATGTTCTTCTTCTTACAGTGCTTTTTTGTTTCGGACGTTGGCGACCATCATGGCAATCTGTATACCTTGTTCGCAGCTACTCTGAACAGGCCCACAGTTGTTGTGTTGAACCATGTCCGTAGATTTCTTAGCCACGAAATTCTTCGTCTTCCAGGACCCCGTTTATCTTTGTTATTGACCCTGTAGAGTCAACTGTAACATTCCATATCTTTGGCTATTCCTCATTATGTGTTCAAAGTATTCAATTTTGGATGTTTTTAGTTTCAATAGTAGTTCTTTATCCTTCGCCATCTTTGTCAATACGTGTTGATTAGTTACATGAGCGGTCTATGGTATCCTCAAGATTCGTCGATACACCCACATCTCAAAAGCGTCGATTTTTCCACATGCAGGCTCCATGAGAGTCCATAATTCCATTCCATACATCAATACAGAGAAAACATAACGCTCATTGAATGCAATAGTGGCACAACTCAAAAAACATTGTTTTGAGAAAATCAATAATTAAGATTTGGGTTATACATATGACACTGTTTTGACTTAAAAAAGAATTATGTAAAATACGATCATAAAAAGAAATAATTTTGTATCAGTTTTGGCTGTAAGGAGAGGTTGGAATTTCTAGTTCGGACATTTTGTTATCTAGAATTTCGACTTTTTTGAGTTGTGCCACTATTGCAGTCAATGAACGATAACACCTCAATAATCTGAGATTCAAGGGCATAGATAAATCATGACATCTGAAGAGTCTAGCTATCTTCTGAAAAGCAGCTCTTGCTTTCTCTATCCTGCATCCATTTTCCAGCGTGTGGTCCCAGTCTTCATTAACAGTTGTTCCAAGATAGGTATATGTCTTCACTCTCTCTATTTGTTGATTGTATACAAACAGTCCTTCCGGTTGGATTTTATTTTTGGAAATTATCATGTATTTTGTTTTCTCAGTTTTCAGTGACAACCCATATCTCTGATTGGTTTCGGCAACTCTGACCAATATTTCTCGAAGTTCCCTCAAACTGTCTGCAAAAACCACTGCATCGTCTCCTTATCTTATGTTATTGATACATTCTCCATTTACTTTGATTCCGGCATCAATATCTTCCAGACCATCCTTAAAAATTCTCTCTGAATGCACGTTGAACAGCAGAGATGACAATACACATCCCTGTCTGACCCCACGTTTAATTTTGATTTCATCCGAATCTCCTGCTTGGCTACGAATAGAAGGTGTTTGATTCCATTAGAGGAGTTTGGGGCAAAGTGGTCACCTTAAATGTCATTGTCAGTGACTGCAACCAACTTTGACCTTTTCTAGCTTGTAAAAATGAAATATTATTTCTGATACAATTACATTTCATTTTCACATGTGCGTTTAGAAATATCACCTAATATATGTAGCACAAGAGTTCTTCACAGAGTTTTTTGGATTGTTACGAAATTTCCTTCAGGAGAGGAGGGATTCATCAGGAGGAAATTACGTTTCTAAATGCAGACTGTAAGCGAGTTCTACGAGATACTTCAAGTGCGCCGAAGCGCCTCTCCACCACTACCCCCACCCCAGTCCCTCCACTGTAGCTCGACGGCGGGGAATAAATACCACGGAGCTCACCACAGTCGAATCAGTCAACGTCGGGAAGCCCGGGAGATCACTTCTTCACTGTAGACGAAACGTCAGGAAGAAATTCCCTTGGACCACGGCTTCAAAACCCGGAAAACGGGGCAAAGTGGATTTACCTATGAGGGCAAAGTGGATATACATTTGTTTATTCAAAATTAATTGCAATTCACTTGATAAAATATGTTTATTTATAATCAAATATAACATTGTAGCGCCGTTTCGTTGGTTCAATAATTTGATGTTATTAAGCTGGTGTCGATGAGATCGTCGTATTCGTACTTCGGATTAGTGTGGTGATGGGCCCACTTGCTCCAGTGTAGCTTTTAAATAGACGGAGACAGAATTCTAGTTCCACTGATGGTGTAAACGGAGCGATTCGTTGGAAATAGCCTATTAGGCATCTGACATGTGACAGTTGACATTCATCTTTCAACCAACGAGAAACCACAAAAACAACAGAGTGATAAAATGTGTTTATATTTAACAATAATAACAATGTTAACAATAACTTCTCAACTAAACCCTACTTTACCCAATGAACCTCTATATATCCTTTTACCTCGGAAACGGAAGCGGCGGATAAGGATAGTCGGATCAGTTTATGGACGGAATCATAAAGGGTTTATGGTTGTTGCTCCCAGCTGTCTCTTTCCTTTATATGATTGAAATTATAATAAGTTCCAATAGTCCAACCAAAATGCTCCAGTGAGTTAGAAAAGGAACAACGACTTTAATGAGATAGAAAGAGACGACCTAGTTAGGTTGACCAGGTGAAATATTCCACCCGATTTAGTTGACTTCCACTGTAAAGTAAGCGGATTTACCCCTTTAACCTCTAACTTACTCTCAGGATTGGGTTTCAGGTCTGGCTTTTGGGAGCAGGTGTTCTTCCCAGGATGGCTGGCGACTGACTGCCGTTAATGGGCTAAATCACGTTAATTTTAATGGCAGATTTATCGCTTTCATCCACATTTACAATTCGAGAAACAAACCGTTGCTTAAACCGTTTAAAAGGTCGAAAACAGCGTTTTCATAGTACCGACGGCTAAAAATCGATTTCCGTACTTTACAGTAATCTGCATCATTTTTCCTTAGACCGGGCATTGACGTTGACACTGGACGGGTGTAATCTCCTTAGTGCAACAAATGGACACGGATGGCGCCACCGGGAACTTTTTCTCGGTACGGCCATGAAACGTGTTTTGAGTATCCATAAATCGCGAGCTCTGGTTGTGTCAAAGCCTCACTGACGAGCCGTAAACGGCGAAACTACTGTGGGGATGGACACAATTAGAGCTTGCAAAATGATGGTTCATCAGTCGTTTAAAACGTCGAAACCAGCGTTTTCATAGTACCGACGGCTAAAAATCGATTTCTGTACTTTACAGTAGTCTGCATCAAACCGTTGCTTAATTTGCTTTTCCGATGTTAACTCTACAACTAAAAAGTCACTTTCATTTAACTAGTTTAGCTTCACTAAACTAGGTGATTCCATAACTTTTGGATGAAACTCAGGATCGCTTGAAACATCATCAATCATCCGATTCTACAAACTCTATTTCCTCAGAGCTCTCTGAAAATGAAGCAATTTTTTTTCCTTCGTTAAATTCAGTTTTACCTTTTCTTTCTTGATTTATCAACTTGCTTTTTATTTGCAACATTAATTTTTAATTCTTCATAGTTTGGCGTGGCGGTTAGAACCATAGTGCGTTCCCTTTTTGCGTTAGTTTTTTTTTCTTGGCTCAGCCACATTAGGCAAATTCATAATATCACTTGGGGAATAATATGATTGTAAAGCTGAGCCGGCAGTTGATGGCTTAGAGATTCCAGAAGATCCAGGCAGTGGTGTCCTTGCCTTTGATTGCACAGGATGGGATGTGGTTGCTCTTGATGGTCCAGGCGGTGGTGCCCTCGCTGCTGAGTGTCTAGAAGCGTGTGACGTCGGTTTTGATGGTCCAGGTGAGGGTGTTTTTCTTGTCGCTGGTAGAGGAGGAGATGTCGATGCTCTCAGTGGTCCAGGAGGTGGTGTGCTTACTCGAAATGGTCCAGGCTGCGGCAATTCGGCATCAAACACCGATTCTTCAATCTGTGGAATAAAAGACGTTCTGTAGTTTCTGACGGCGCAAATAAACTGTCCGGTAAAATGTTTGGATTGTAGCGGACAATTCCTGTCCTTTTAAATCCTCTAATTACATTTTAGATGGTAGCGGCCCGTTTAAAAGCCTTTCCAAAAAGCTCTCCTACCTGATATAAAGTGATAACTTTTCCAGGGTGATTCGTTAACCAGTTCTTTGCTTCTTGTTCGTAATACGTATTTAGACGGTGTGATGTAGGAGGCGGAATTACTAATATGTGTATTATTATTAGCTCTGGCGGTTTCGACCAAGAAGAAGCTTTTGGTATGAGTTGCATGGCAGTCAAGGATAAGTAAAACAGAATTGTCTTTGCTTGGTTTAGTGTATTACAAAAAATGCTTAAACCAGACTTCTAAAAAAATTTCATTTTGCATCCAGCCTGACCGATGATATTCAGCAATCGATTCTGGGGAAAGACTTTGTTCAAGGGGTCCTCACTCTTGGAAATACTACCAGCGGTGGAATATAGGATCCGGCGGCGTTAAAGCAAATCTCCGCAGTTGTTAATGTTCCACGTTGTACTGACGACAATGTTCCCACTTGTTTTTTCCCTTCATTGGGAATACTTTGAAGGCTTGTTGGAAACCGTAGAAATCCCAATTTCATCGCAGTTGTATATTCTACTAGGTGGAAAGTTATACTTTTCCAATAAGTCGCCCAAGAGGTTAAAGAAAGATTCAACGTTACTCTTGTTGAACGACGACACTCTGGCTGCTGATGTGTGTTCTGGAAGTTTTAGTGAAATGTTTTTGTTTCTGCTTAAAAATCCGTATATCCAGTCACGTCCTGCCAAACCCTTAGTAACATCATTGTATATGAATCACAAGTAAATCAATGAATGGATAGTTCGGTCCCTCTCTGCCAGAGGGCCATGGGGGACGCTGTCAATCTTGTCAACTTCATGAGGGACCATAAACTGGGCAACGGTGGAAATGTCACGGCAAAAGTAAAAATAACCACAGCTGTATACTCTATACAATTAAAAACAAAATTTCTACTTCTCTACTGCATTGGGTGAACAAGGATGGATATATTCTATAAATATAAAGTCATTATAAAAACTAGTAATTTTGCAGACGTAGAGAAAAAGATATGCCAATTCGTCTGTCATTATTATTTATTAAAGTTTGGTTATGTAGTGTAAGTATAAGTATTTGTGATATTATGTTATTTTACTTTCTTTTTTTGGCAAATGCCGGCCACAAAGAAAAATGAGAAAGGATGACCTTTATTACGTACTGTCGCCGCATCCATTTAAGTTATCCTATACCCAGAGCCGTAGTTACAATGGGGCAGCCAGGGAACCCAGGCTTCAGAGCCCAGCATGAAGGACCTCAATGGATTGTGAATATTGTGATTGTATAGTAGTACGAATGCGATGCACCCCTTGGTACCGGAGCTATCAGTGTCAGTAAGTAATCTTAGCACTACGTGTGCAATATGGGATGCTGGATATGCACCGTCATTGCTCGGCTCACAGGGCATGCAAGTCCAAGTGCGAACCAACTGGAGGACGGTACGGTTACCCTTGCCTAAAATCTTTGATAGTATGAATGTGATACACTCCTTGGTACCGGAGCTATATCAGTATATGTCTCACAACAACGTGTGTATAATATGGATTCTGGATATGCACCCCGTCATTGCTCAGCTCACAGGGCATGCAAGTCCAAGTGCGAACCACCTGAAGGAAGGTACTACCTTTGTCTAATAACTATAGTAGTGCGAAGCGTGTGTCATATGGGATGCTGGATAGCCCGGTAGGCTCCCGAAAGATTGTCATCTAGGTACACCTTGTATATGTATCATCTATTAGAGAGGACCCTGTATCTCTTAGAGTTTCCTAAAGTACAACGGTCACCCTCCAGAACACCCCTGAATTTGTTACATCCTGTACAAAAACAAACTCTTTTCAAATTTATGAACTCTGTGAACTCAATATCTCCATTTTATATTCAAAGTGTTTTTATCGGTAAAATTATAATATTAGGTAGGTTACTTATGGTTAAAATGCATTAGTTTTATAATAAGTTAAGTTTTAAATAAAGAAAAAGGTTTTCTAAAAAGAACATTAAAAAAAGTTACATTATTGGTAGAATTCTTTAATACTCTTGTTAATAATATCATGTTACATAATACAGATATATAGCTTGCCCAACTTTATTCCTCTCAAAAGTCTCTCTTTTTGTTTCAATCACGGAAATTCCTGTATGAAAGACTTTGCTGCAGTGTTACATCTTGTATTCTGGGTTTTAATAAATAACAGAAAGTTATTGGTGTTTAGCTTGAAAGTATGTGTGACACTGTAGTTGTAAGGTCAATCTTAAGAATACTGTTGCGAACTCGGGGTCCAATAATTCCAGTGTAACGATTTAACACGAAAACACTATTTATTTACTCCACAAATACACACGACTACAATTCGACTACTAAATAGCTCACTAATTAACACTTTATAGCTTTCTATTATCGCTTCGTACTTTAGCTTACTTATAGCTCGCTTAAATAAGACTACTCTTTACCGCCGCTCTATGCGCCTTTTTATATACAATCCTAAAATTACAGAAAAACCTAGAAAGTTCTTTATAAGAATTCTTGAATAATTTCACATAAAAAAAAACGGTTGTAAACAACTGCCTTCTAGATTAAGCCAGACGAGCAATAAATCACTCGTGTCAGCCATGACGCAGCGCGGATAGGTCGCGAAGCTCCACCAACCAACACGCGCCCATGCGTTGCCCCGCCTCTCATGCGGCGTTGCTGCGAATCGTAACATTGCCCTCCTCCTAAGGCTGTTCGTCCCGAACAGATAGAGTTCCATGGTATCGTGCTAATCGATCCAAATGAACGACCTTCATCTTTGACCTAGGGGTCCGCTGGATCCTATACACCACATCATTAATCTTCTTTATAATTGTATAAGGTTCTTCCCAATTTTGGCTAAGTTTGGGCGACTTCCCCACCTTTCGCCTCGGATTGTATAACCACACCAAATCACCATCCTGGAAGCCGCGGGAGTTAGCTAGTAAGTCATATCTTGCTTTGGCTCGATCACTGGATATCCGCAGTTTATTTCTGACTTGCTCATGAACATTGTTCAGCCTCTCCTTAAGCTCCTCCACAAAATTCTCAGAGCTGAGCGACTCTTTTTCTGGTGTTCCATACATCAAATCCGCAGGAAGCCTCATTTCCCTTCCGAACATCACTTTCGCCGGAGTATAACCAGTGGCTTCATGCGTAGAGCCTCGATATGCCATCAACATGAGAGGTAGATGTTGGTCCCAATCACGCTGATGATCTGCCACCATTTTAGACAGGTAATGTTCCATGGTCCGATTAAATCTCTCTACCATCCCATCCGACTGTGGATGCAAAGGAGTTGTCCTGGTCTTGCGAATTCCGAGAAGTTCCATGACCTTCTGGAAAACAGTCGATTCAAAATTTCGGCCCTGATCAGAATGAAGTTCGAGAGGGACTCCAAATCTGCAGAACATTTCATTTACTAGCACCGTTGCCACAGTCGTGGCTTCTTGATTAGGCAGGGCGTATGCTTCAGGCCATTTAGTGAAGTAATCCATGGCGACCAAGATGTATTTATTGCCTGACTCAGTCTGAGGAAACGGTCCCGCGACATCAATTGCCACCCTCTCGAATGGAGCACCTATAGTGTACTGCACCATTCGGCCGCGTGATCTTGTTCGAGGTCCTTTTGTGGCACAACAAAATTCGCACTTGCGGCACCAAGATTCGACGTCTTCATGATAATTCACCCAGTAGAACCGCTCTTTAATTTTGACCAAGGTTTTATTGACCCCAAAATGACCTCCACTTGTTCCGTTGTGCATTTCCTGTAGTACATCTGATTTTCTGCTATCAGGAACAACCAACTGACTGACTACGGACTTGCCATCCGGACTCTCCCACGCTCTCTTCAGTAGTCCATTTTCTATTTTAAGAGAGTGCCACTGGGCCCATAGCGCCTTCAGGTTTGGACTTTTACCAGCAATTTCTTGCCATTCTGGTCTCTTGTCGTCAGTCTTTGCAGAGAGGATGAATCCAATATCTGGATCATTCATTTGTTCTTCTCGAAGGGTCCGTGTGGTCCAGCCATCGTTTATTTCTACCGATGTTCTCCTTACCAAAGGAAGTCCCTCACGCTGCTCAGTTCTTTGACAATGCCGACAATCTTCTTTACAAGGCCGTCTAGACAATGCATCGGCATTTCCGTGATACCTTCCTGGTCGATGTTCAGTTTGGGTCTTCTGTCCTTTAATGCGTCCGGTCTCTGTAACACTTTTGCCACCCAAATTATTGGCTTGACTTGATTGATTGACTTGACTGATCCTGGGGGTCTTAACGGGCTCGGTCAATTGCTCCCTTACATTGACAGGAATTGGTCTTTCCTGAATTCTAGGGCGGTCTTGGTTGCCGCTCGATCTTCTAAACAACGGCGACGGACTTCTTGCCCTATTGCGGCAGTTACTCTTGACGTGACTCAGTTTACCGCAGTTAAAACATTTTATGCCCCGATTGCGTGTTGATCGAGGAGTTCTTCCCAACAGGGCTTGCATATTGACTGCGATATCCTTCAACGCTTTATGTAAACTGGCCATGGATTCAGCCATAGACGTATTCTCCTCTTCACCGCAAGTTGCCATTCGTACGCGTGGCGATGAATTAGATGACACTCGTGACGCCTCGAATTCCAGGGCCCGAACTAGTGCCTCGCTGATATTCTTGGGCCTTACAAGACGTAAGTGGTATCTCATGTCACTATCGCGAACTCCCTCAATGAACCTTTCGGCGGCAAATTGCATTTGAAAAGATTCAGGGGCCGATGGATATGCCAGGTGAATGAGTCTGTCTATGTCCGCCTCAAATTCTTGTAAGGATTCACCTGACTTTTGCTGTCTCATCCTCAGCTGGGCCTGGAACACGGTTTCTTTGTGCTCATTTCCAAATCGTAGTTGCAGAGTGTGTACTAAAGCCGCATAATTACTTTGATCCGCTGCCGACAGAGATTGGAGTAACTCAGCCGCTTTTCCACGAAGTGCTACCACTAGTGATGTAGCTTTCTGGGGCTCGGACCAGCCATTAGCTTTTGCAGCTGCTTCAAATTGGGTTTTATAAATTTCCCACGCCGTAGTACCGTCATAATCGGGAGGCTTAATTTTAGCGTTGGCTGTGCTAAAACTCTCTGTAGACACGGTGTCGTCCTCAAGTTGTTCCCGGAATTTCTTTTCTAGTTCGAGAACCCTCTGGTTGACAGCTTCGAGTCCTTCGTTAACGCCGTTAACGGATTCGTTAACGGACTGCATTATTCTTTCTTCCAATTGTTGCTCCCTAGCTGCGAGATGGTTCACTAATTCTTCTTTAAACCGTTTCTGTTCTTCCTTTTGTTCTTGATAATGTTTTTTTCTGCTCTTCCTTCTGTTCTTGATAACGTCGCTCCTGAAGTTGATCACGTCTTTCTTGCTCCTCTTTTTGTTCGTTATAACGTTTCTCCTGTTCTTCCCTCTGTTGTTGCATGAGGGACAGCAGGGCGGCAAGTTGATCTTCCATCGCTTGATGCTGGCTTCTGGTCACTGGCATAAACAGGTAATGTCCGGCAATGAAGCACTCACTTACAGTTCAGCAATATTAGTCCTCAAATTCCCACTGGAATCCCACTTCTGACACCAATTGTTGCGAACTCGGGGTTCGATAATTCTAGTGTTACTATTTAACACGAAAACACTATTTATTTACTCCACAAATACACACGACTACAATTCGACTACTAAATAGCTCACTAATTAACACTTTATAGCTTTCTATTATCGCTTCGTACTTTAGCTTACTTATAGCTCGCTTAAATAAGACTACTCTTTACCGCCGCTCTATGCGCCTTTTTATATACAATCCTAAAATTACAGAAAAACCTAGAAAGTTCTTTATAAGAATTCTTGAATAATCTCACATAAAAAAAAAACGGTTGTAAACAACTGCCTTCTAGATTAAGCCAGACGAGCAATAAATCACTCGTGTCAGCCATGACGCAGCGCGGATAGGTCGCGAAGCTCCACCAACCAACACGCGCCCATGCGTTGCCCCGCCTCTCATGCGGCGTTGCTGCGAATCGTAACAATACCTACCACCCTAACGCTAATATAAACAATGGTTGTCCACTGATCCTCCAAACCTCCATAGGTCTAGTTCCCTAGTATCATATAGGTACAGGTGAAACCATCTGGAAAACCAGTGATTGCTTTTGTTTCATACTATCAGGAATTTAGCCTATAATAAATGGAATTACAAGCATTTGTCTTACTAGTCTTTAACATTATAATATCTTAATTTTGTGTTGATTTGCTTGTAATAAACTCCCTGCTTTGTAAGAATTAAGGGACATCCTGAAACTTGTCACATATGATTAATTTGGTTTCTGCGCCATTAGGTTCACTCAGTTCACTGTTCACCATTGTTCTAAGTAACGGCAGCAGCTTTTTTAGTTATTTATCGGCTGCCTCATTAACTAGCCGAAATATCCAGTTTTTTTTGCTCCAATATCCATAAGATTCCCTGGGTTTCTCGCCATTAGATTCACTCACTTCTCTGTTCACACTGTTTTAAGTAACGGCAGCAGGCGAAGGCATTTTGGTACTTATTGAGTTATTTATCGGCTGCTTCATTAATTAGCCCAAATATCGAGCTTTTTTTGGTCCAATATCCATAAAAATGTAGAAATTATGAATTGTAAATAAAAAAATAAAATGTGACATACCATGACAAATATGACTGCAGGCAAGAGAGCAAGGAGCATTTCGGAGATCTTTATCTAGCTGACGTGAAGTCAGTATTACGTAAATTACAATTGCAACAACGCCGGAAATTAAACGGCCTTGAAATATTTGTCTAAAATGATGATGTCACTAGGCTCCAGTGACATCTAGTGAACACCATCATAAGTGCCATTGACCTACTATTAGATTTAAATACAATGGTAACATTAAAATTATGGGCGTATGTTATTTTTTCCAGCAAATTGAAAAGCCAGACGCCTTAAAATCTGAGGTGCCAAGTCCAAATAGTCGGCTTTCCATCTCTATGATGTATTTAGCTTTTTTTTTGAGAAGTTGCCTGAACTTCTTTTCCAGATTTGACGCACTTACGGAGGGTTGAAAGAGGAATCTGATATTCTAAGGCAGCTGTTTCCTACTTAGTAGACCTGTCCTAACATCTGCTATTGGTGCTCCCATATTTTCTTCTGAACAAGAATGTTGTTTAGTGGTCCTCTGGTAGTTACGCACCATGTCTACAACAAACAATAGGTAGGAGATATGATATTTTAATGCCACAGAGGCACAGTACTCACTTTGCCCCAACGGTAGGGTCAAAGTGAATACTGTATCACTTTGCCCCGCCCATAGAAAATCACTTTGCCCCGAAAGTTAAAAATAACTTTTACGAAGTAAAGTAAGGTGGGGTAAATGCAACTGGTTTTTATAACAGTTGAAATTCTGATACGTGTAAAAAATAGACGAGTGTAGATAGAAATTCTGTAATATATTTACAAGAAAGTCAAGCCAGTAGGCTGTTGATTTTTAAGAAAAAAAGGTTAATTGAAATGAAACTAGCAAATTGCGTCCCAGGTAGACTGGTTTTGGTGGTTTAATTAAAATGACGAAAAGTTTTTTTTTATATATTTTTTTAAAACTTTGTCCTCCTATTACCTACATTTGCCTCAGTATCTGGGGCAAATGTTACAACAACCTTTATTTCATTAGATAGTTTTTTATTTCATTAGATAATTTGTAAGTATACGCCAAAACGAGGGAAATGTAAAATATTTTTTTTCCTTTATTCATTGAAAATGTTTGAATGATGACAGTAAAAAACAAGCAATTAAATGTCAGTTCTTTTATTCCAGGAACATAACGAAGTGAAAACAAATAACTTAAGTATGATATCACGCAAAAAATCATATAATCAATAAAAAAAGGTGAAGTGGGTAAGTAGGTACCTATGTTATTATATGTGGTAACCGTCAAATAAAACATTGAAATAGAGTAAACCTCTTCGGTCTGTCAGAGTGTCAGGCAATATTTTTATGATGGTGCTTTCAGAGACGGTATCTACGTCAAAAGTAGAAGGCCACTCAAATTTAAATACGTCATGCCGTTTGGTAAGAGCTCTTTTTCAAAACTTCACTTCCCATTCTTCTTCTACCGGCTTGGTTACCTGTCCAACAAAATCATGAATAGTCTTCTTGGAGGTGTATTTTACCAGAACCCACTTATCTTTTGCAAGATTGAGATTCGTATCATTTTCTTTTCTCTGCATTTCCATTTCTTGATCTAAATCATTCAAATAATCTTCTTCATCTTCTTCTTCACTGCTTGTGTCTGGTTTTTTGTTTGTTTTACCTTTGGCGTTTTTTTTTGGATCTGTATCTTTTTTGTTTTTCTGCCAATCTCTGTAATACGTCATTATTGGTTAGAACTTCCGACCCTATAAATACTCTCTGCCGTTTATTTTTGTCTAGGCGGGGACTTTTGTCTTATCATATCTAAGAGCAAATTCTCGAATGATATTGACGGTTGTGAATCTGAAACTACAAGATGATGCATCCTTAGAAGTCGATGGTCTTTGTTCTTTAGAGGTCGATGGTTGCTGCTCCATGGAAGCTGATGGTGGTTGCTGCTCCTTAGAACCCGATGGCTGGTGCTCTTTAGAAGTTGAGAATCCACTTTTAATCACGTCTGATAAAACTTGCTTCCAAGTCTCTCCCAAAAATTTAGAAAATAAAGATTTAGGTAGTTTCCGGCCTATATTGTTCCGTTGTCAAGATACTAGACGCGCGTCCCACTTATCTTTAAAAGATTTGAAAACGGACAAATCCAGAGGTTGTAGAAGATGGCTAATATGGGGGGGGGGTAGTTTTAATAGTATGATGTTTTCGCGAATAGCTAATTGTATACCATCAACACTAATATGTGTGGAGTGACCATCCTATATAACGATGAGCTGGACGATTTTCAGTGATAGATGGTATTAAGAGTAGAAGTACGTTCAAAGTAACTTTTGAATATATCTGTTTCCATCCACCCCTTTTTAGAGACTGCGTAGACCGTTCCTGGATATCCGGTTCCCTGAGGAGCGCTCCGCTGGTCCCACATATGAACCTCTTTAAAAATTATTAAGGGGGAGCCTTTTCTCCGGTTGCGTTGGCCAGTAACAAAATGGTGGTGTTTTTCCTACCTGGAGCGATGGTAACTCTAGAAGCAGGTGTTCTTTTTTCTCCAACCACTTTGGATTTAGTCGAATCTATGCACAGACTTGACTCATCAAGATTCCATATATTGCCAGGCTTATCTTTTATGCCAAGTGAATTTAATGTTGCTTCAAGAAGGTCAAAATATCAAAAAATTGTGAATGGATCCGTTGCTTTTCTCCTGGAATATTCAAGACTTTGGGGCTTCTTAATACTGAGCTTATGTGTTTTCTTGAATCCCAGAAACCAATCCTCCCCTGGCCTAGAGTTTTTGAGTGGTGTGGTCAGTTTATTCGCTTTTACAAATTGTGCTACCAAATCCAAAATCTCGTTCCGGGATAAACCAAATCCCCATTTTTCTAATGTTTTAACTCCTATTGCTAGTGATGTTTCGACATCTTCCGGAAGGGCCGATGAACGTCTTTTGCCTTTTTTTATTTTCCCTCGGAGTCCCTTATAATTTGTGTACACTGTTGAATATGGCACATTAAATTGTGTATTATTGTGTATTGTGTATTGGCTGCTTTGAAAACGGGCATGCGTCTTGATTTTACTTCAATCAATGCATTTTTTAGGCATTGATTGAAGCCAGTATGATATTTTCATCATAGTGGCTATAAGAACCGTTTGGTTTTCGGTTTCTCGCCATGTTGGCTGCAATAAATCATAAAATATAAAAAATAATTGACCTGGGGCAAATGTAATATTGAATATTACATTTCCCACAAGAAACATGTTACATTAACCCCAACATGCATTTTTGTAGGGAAAAATGTAACGTAAACAAAAATGGTGGTCAAGTTCTGCATTATCATAATTAAACATCATTTAAAGCAATATTTAACACCCCACAAAAGTATTTAACAGAACCTACCGTCAAAATATTTATCCATACTCCAAAAATTTAACACTCTCTGTAAACTATCGAATTCGAACTTAAGACTGGGCAAACATACGACTGTTTAGATTGATGGTGTGCCGCCAACTGAAAACGAAATAAAAAATGACAAATGCAGCTATAAAGAGGCTGTTTGCGCCCTTAATATCAGGCAGTGATGTCAGCTAAAAACCCGTATATTACATTTACCCCAAAATTACATTTGCCCCACCTTACCTTATACAAAAAAAGGTATTGTTAAGTTTGCCCTTCGAGTTTGTGTAGGAGCTGAGTAAATGAAGCAAAAGTAAATACCACTAAATAATCGAAAAAAATATAAAAAATAACAAAATCCTAGCTTTGTTGCTTACCGACAATACAAGGCACGTGGTAAAATGTTCCGCTTTGAAGAAAATTCCACACCCGTCTCTCTCTTGGTTACAGCTTGCAGGCTAATTAGATCGGCTCACTAAAAGATACTGATGGAAATATATCTGGTGGAATATGTACTTTTATTAGATGCATGCGTCACGTGAACACACCTAAAATCACTTTGCCCCGATGGGTCACTTTGCCTCAAACTCCCCTATAGGTTGCCAATAATCCTCAGATCGCAGGCATGCAGCCCAATATCTGCTAATACTTCCGTAAGCTTGTCATATTTTACTGTGTCGAATGCCTTTTGATAGTCAATGAAACAGGCATAGACATCGCAATTTACATCTCTGCATCTCTAAATGAGCACCTGTATACTGAAGAGAGCTTCTCTTGTTCCTAGGTTATTTCGAAATCCAAATTGTGATTTGTTCTTTACACAGCCTAAACATTCTCTGATGTATAATTTTTAGGAACAGTTTCAGGAGATGGCTCATCCAGCTGGTCGTACGCAAATCGTCACAAGACACAGAGGTCGTTTTGGTATTGGACAAACCATGTCTTTGGTATTTTCCCACTTGAGTATATGTTGTTAAAAATTGTAGTTATGCGTTGGATGCCCTTGCGTCAAAAAGCTTTATGAAGTCAGCATATGTGTTATCTGGTCCAGGGGCTTTGCCGTCTTTCAATTTTATTATTGTCTTTTCCACTTCTCTGATTGTTATTGGAAAATTGTTAGAACATGTGAAATTAGGTGGTTGTATTGATCTGCTGTCATCAAAAAGCTTATTCACATATTTTGTCCAGATGTTGATTTCCTCAGTCTTGTCCATAACGATGTTCTCCTGCTGATCTCGTAGCTTACCTACTACGCGTGCTTTTTGAATGGCAGCCGCTTGTTTAACCTTCTTGTGCATATCGAAGGAATCATACTTCTGCTCTAATAATTCCATCTCTTCGCACTGCATTTTAAGCCAAGTTTCTTTCGCCGTTTTTATTTCTTTTCTTATTTGCTTTTAATTTGCTTTTGAATATAATTCGGGTTGCCGGAAGTATGTATTAATGATTACTAGTTCTTCTACCTCAGCAAACAGTTTTAATCTTTCACCTCTTTCATTCCCAACACCCAAACCGAAGTTTCCGATGAATTCAGCGCTTTTCCCTTTACCAATCTTGACATTAAAATCTTCCATACTATTTTTGAACTGTTTATACCGGGTGTCCAGCAAAACCCTGGACATAGGAGATTAACATAGGAAATCGGTTTTTATTTTTTTGCGCCTGTACGGTTGAATTAATTGAAAAACTTTTAAGAGTAAAGTTGTAGAGCGTGGGGTCAGCTATCATCCAGTAATTTTTTGAATAGCCCAGTTTTGGCGGTTTCTTTGAAAAAACGCCTCGAAAAGTGCAAAAATTTGAATTTGGCGCGTCACCCCCGCCATGCATGTGCAGTGTCGCCAACATATTTTCACTGCATATTCACTTTGATTACTACATGATAGTCGCTCAAAATAAATAAGAAAGGAAAATCGGCTCTGACTCTGACATAAGAAATTATTATGTTGGCGACACTGCACATGCATGGCGGGGGTGACGCGCCAAATTCAAATTCTTGCAATTTTCAAGGCGTTTTTCCAAAAAACAACCAAAATTGAGGTATTGAAAAAATTACAGTATGATAGCTGACTATAAGCTCTACAACTTTACTCTAAAAAGTTTTTCAATCAAATCAACCGTACAGGCGCAAAAAAATAAAAACCTATTTCCCATGTTAATCTCCTATGTCCAGGGTTCTACTGGACACCCGGTATGTATTTGTCAGTGATTCATAAAATTGTTCGATCTCCTCCTCCGAACCATCGATTGTGGGTGCGTATACTTGTATAATATTTAATGCAATGGGAATAGTATTTAGTTGAATTGCTAATATCCTTTAGGAGACTGGAATAAAATTAGTAACGTATTGTTGTAATTTGTGGGATAATATAAACTCAACTCGGTGAGTATGTTGGTCTTCCTGATTTCCTGAGTGGTATACCTTATAGCCTGCAAAAGTACATATGCCGGTGCCAAGCCATCACATTTCGCTGATGCTCATTAATTCTATCCCGAGTCTGGTCATTTCTTCATTGACTTAGAGACATTTTTCCCTTTCGGATACAGGAATTTCTCTCGATTACGACCTGGGAGGCCCTGTGATCTATGTGTGTTCTACTTCCTCTGCCGAATCTTGGTCTCTTTATTCCATGATTAGTAACTGTTTCCATGTGACTATTAGTTGCCATAGTAGTTTTACTAGAGATGTATTGAGAGACCTTTAATACAGTGTTCTCTCGTTGCCTTCTGCATTCCCCCGCCGTCGACTGCTTGCAGTTCATCCGCCGCGCCGTTAAGAGCAATTTCTCGCTCTAAGGGCAAGAGAGTGCCCTGATCTCATTCTGCTCATCTACCCTCCTAGGAGGCTGTTGGCAGTGATGAGAGGGTTTATGATTATGATACACCGTACAACACCGTTATAGAGAGGCTATGTTTTGCGCTCTTTATATCCCTTTCTAATGTTAATAAAGTGTATTTAACTATTGTTCTTTTATTTACTGTGACGTTTAGTTTCATTATTGTTTTAATATGTACAACAAGTTTAATAATATGTCTAACTCTATGGTGTTTTAACGATTTTCTTAGGATTGAGCAAAAAAGGAATATTTTAATTTTTGGGAGAATTTTCGAGAAGTTTCGGAAAATTTTTCTGTCCGACATGCTGAAGACTGCATATAGTCAATCTTGTGTCTCACTATTTTAATCCAAATATCATCTTCTGTCATACATCAGTTAACAACGTTAGAACCATCGAGTTAATCTGGAGACCTCCTCATGTTTTACAATTTTGGCCCCCTTTTTTAGCAGTGGGAACCTTTGAACTGATGACGATTTCCGCCGGAAGTGACGACATCTCGGTGACGTTATGACAACTTACGTCAAATTAATGTAAAACAGTTGTTATTATTTTTATTATTTCTTATTTCCAATCCAATCGAATATCGAACTGATATCCGTCTCCTAGCTAAAGCGCTAGGGCTCCTAGCCCTTAGCTGACTTAGCACCAAGGTTTTCTAAAACTTAACTTCTAACCGATGAAAAACCAAACACAATCGACCATCCGGTTTTAAGTTGCTAGGGCGCTTGTATGACGTGTGCTGAGTGCTGACGACAAAATTACGTCAAGGGACCCTTCGAAGCGACGGACTTTCGGCCAAAAAAAAAACTTTTAGGGAACTATCGGCATTTGTTGGCTCTCTCCATATCTGCTAGATGATTACAACTAGTGGTTACAACGTTGGTTAAATTAAGAAAAAAAATGACATTTGTAAATGTCATTTAACAAACGTTGGCAGTGTTGCCACACGTTGCGTTGTTTCTGAGATATTTGAAAAATTTAAATCTCTTCAAAAGTATTATATTATGTTCGCAACAAAAAAATGAAAAAATTAAAATAATTAAAAAAATTAAAATTTAGTTTTTCTTTTACTCTTTACAAACTGACGATAAGTGGTAAGACCTATTGTTAGTTGTTTACAGTTATAAACGTTTACATCCTAATTTTTTTAAAATTGAATGCCATATTTTTGATGCAGATTTTCTATTCCTCATGTAGGGGAAAGTCTCCTATATTGTACCGCTTCCTAAAATGTACCACCCCAATATTTCCTAAATTCGTTAAACAAAACGCCACCTAGCAGAGGCCTGCGATATTTTGTTCAGTCTGCGCAACCTTGTAATATACCGCGCGCTTGACAACGTCTGCGGGAAGCGTATAGTGAAGGTCTTTGTTGACCCTATATCTGATGCAAGTTTTGTGTGTTTTTTTATAAGTTTTAAGAAAATATCCTTATTAATTTATTAATGCTGGTCTATTTCCACTAAACAGGTAGGCTTTAAGACACATTTCTCTGCATGTTTTAGTAAGTTAACCTAATATTTATATTCATATTTTGTAAACAATTAGAATAAGAGACTGTTTCCTAATTTGTACCAGTCACGGGTTGCCCAATTTGTACTGGTCTAATTTAAGCAACTTCTTCTTTTTTTTCATTCAGAATGAGCCGAAAAGGTATGAAATATGGCAAGTGGTCAGAAAGAGACATGAAAGAAGCTTTAATAAAATTCAGGACTGGAAAATTTGGTTTAAATGAGATATGTAAAATGTATGGTCTCCCAAAGCCTACTTGTAAAAGACATCTAACGTCAGCAAATATCAAAGCCAAAGAAAGTGTAAAAGAATTTGGTCGTTGTACTGTATTTAGTGCGGAGACTGAGCAGCAACTTGAAGATCATATTTTCAAACTGGAAGAGCGTTTTTATGGTGTCACAATTAAAAATAACCGCATGGCCGCATTTGACTTTGCCGAAAAAAAACCGCATTAAAAGCAATTTTAATAAAAAATCGCGAATGGCAGGGAAAAAGTGGTTCTACCAATTTATGAAGAGACATCCGAACATTTCCTTACGTCAACCAGAAGCCACATCCATTTCAAGAAGTAAAGGATTCATTAGGGAAAATGTGATCGGGATTTTTGATCTGTTAGAAAAAATTGTTGACAAAAATTCCCTAGACTCCACAAAAATTTTTAATGTTGATGAAAGTGGCTTTTCTACACTACAGAAGAAATGCCAAAAGATCCTAGCAAAAAAAGGAAAACACCAAGTAGGAGCCATAGCCAGTGGAGAGAGGGGTGTGAACACAACTATGGTGGTTTGCACCAATGCTGCTGGAAACTATGTAGCACCAATGATTATCTTCAAAAGAAAACGAATGATAATTGAGCTTGCAACTGGTGCTCCACCTGGCTGTCTAGTTGTAACTTCTGACACAGGTTACATTAATTCTGATTTGTTCGTGGTGTGGCTGCAAAAGTTTATTGATGTAGTTAAACCATCACCTGAAAATAAAGTTCTTTTGGTCCTTGATGGACACACGACCCACTCTAAAAACCTTAAAGCAGTGATGTTAGCTAGAGAAAATGGGGTTATCATGTTGCAGCTACCAGGCCACAGCTCACCGACATCAGGCCCTTGATGTGGCGATGCTTAAGCCATTAGAAACTTACTATAACCAAGGCGTTGAAAAATGGATGAGAGAAGATCCAGGATTGGCTGTGACTCAGTTTCAGGTGGCTCAAATTCTTGGCGAAGCGTACACGGAAGGGCAGCAACTATAGGGAATGCTATCAATGGTTTCCCGAAATGTGGAATCTGGCCTGTTGACCGCAATGTGTTTAGTGATGTTGATTTTGCTGCATCCGATTTTTTAACAACAAATGTAATGCCAAATCTAACGATCGAGCATAATGAACCAGTCCAGAGATTTGCTGGATCCGACAGTGAGGATAGTGATATTCCCCGTTCTGAAATTTGCAGAAAGATGCAAACGCGTCGACAAAATATTTCGTTCGAGACCATTATTCGCACCCTTCGCACACCCACGAGTCCCTTGGACGAGAACAAGCTGAAGACTGGAGGGACACAAAAGTCGCAAGTCATTACCTCCACGCCATACAAGGATGAACTAGAATCTCGAGCATCTGTTTCGATAAATCAAGATCAAACGATCTTCAGTTAAAAGAAAACTAGGGTCGCTTTCATCTCTACCAAACACAACTTCATCCTTACCAGGCACACATCTGGAATAAGACGAATTGCTTCAAGAAAACCTGCAGCAATTAAGAGCACTGAGCCGGTCATAGAAATTAATGAGCAGGAGTGGTTCTGCCACTTGTGTAACGAGTGTATACGGCGTGTTCATTATAAAATTTCATCTAGCCAGCTATGATTTTTTGAGAGAAAGAAAGAGAGTTATAAAAGCACGTCGTAACTTGACTCGCCATCAAAACAGATTTGTCATTGCCACTGTCCAATCAGCTTTCGGCGCTTCAACGTTATTAGCGGCCATCTTGTGTTGTCTTTATCCTTGTTGGCAAATTTCCCGTTTCCCACCGTTTTGTTGTTGTTTTCTAGTTTTACCAACAAAATTTTTGCTAAAAACGTTAATTTTTATTGCTATAAAACCTCTTTTGTATTTGGACAACATGGCCTTCGCCTTAGAAAATAAATTTTTTATGTTGAGTTTGATGGAAAGTGGAAGGCGAATAGGTTTATTACATTCGAAACTATGAGTAGGATTTCCAGGCTGAATTTCCAAACTTTGCTGTGGTCTATATACAGTTCAAGAAAACTTTGGAGCATGTTCTAGCATTGTTTACAGAAGCAGGTAGTCTACAAAGGCCAGACAGTGAATCTCATAATAAACATACCAATAAAGTGGTTACACAGGCACAAGAAATAATGCAAAACACACCTGGTACTTCTATTCGACAGTTACACCATCAAATAGGCCTTTCTGTAGGTGCCACCCATGCAATTTTACATAAAAATCTGCAAGTCTACCCATATCGCTTCACACATGTGCAAGAATTGCATGAAGCGACTTTCCCCGAAGACTGCAATTTTGCAATTGGTGTATTGATAGGGATAATAACCAGAACATTTTCCAAAAATCCATATTTAGTGATGAAGCTTGATTTGAGTGAAGTGATTATGTGAACTCGCAAAACATGAGAGTTTGGGTAGGAATCACAGCTTGCTGACTGATTGGTCTGCTTTTCTGTGAAGGTGGCTGATCACTAGGACACTTCAAGCATTACCAATTAGGTAGGTAAATGTATAAGCTACTGAATATTGCTAGCACTTGGAAAAAATTACATAAAATTCTTCATTAATATCATTTAATTTTTTGTATTCAATTTATTCAATTGTCAATTATATTGCTTCTATTTGTACACATTTATAAAATATGTTTAATAATGAAGATCAATTTATTGTTGTAACAGTTGATAAGTGAATAGAAACATGACTTCCCAAAACTCAATAAAAATGTCAAAATAAATTAACTAAATGTGATTAGCTTTATTAAAAGTTTTATCGAACACATTAAACACATATTCCATTGAACCTCTATGTCAATTTTCCATATACCAATAGGAGATATAAGCCCTTTTCAAAAACTGTAATTCGGATCAAGTTGATAACTATCAGCTGAGATTCTACCATTCATATTGAGTGGAAATCAGACTTAAACTGCCATCAATCTGGTTTCCTGAAAATTATCTGTAAATATCAGTCTGAACTAGGATCAATATTTCCGAAAAGTTCTATTGTGACAAAGTGTGTGACTCAAATTTTATCATTCATATTCCTATTAGTATAGACACAGTAGGACTTTTTGGAAATGGTACACCTGGATCAGATTGATCTCTACAGCTCGATTTTCATCCAACTCGATTAATGACTGATAATAGGACAGCCAATTGAGTTGGTTGAAAATAAGCTTATAGTAATGATCGACCCAATATGGATTGCAATTTCCAAAAAGGACTTTTATGATCATAGAAATTGAGCATTGTTGCTTTTGAATAAACAGGTTTTAACCAGCCAATTTTTAAATTGTTGATTTGAAACATGGTGGACAGCAACCATTTAAACTACAGATCTGATCATTGACCAAGATTATCCAGTCTAATACTATTAATTACTTATCAATGTAAACTTAATTTCTGTCTATAACATTTTTAAACAAATTCAGTTTATAACAATAAATTAGGAAAATGAAGCTGGATGATCCTGCATTATTGAGTAGCTATTGATGCAATTTAACACACATTAAACTACTTTGTCATTATAAAAAAAAGTTAGCATTTATTATTGAACATGAAAATACCATATACCAATAGAGATGTTTCCTACATTCTTGCTCGTAAACTCAAGTCCATACTGATCTGTTCCAAGATTTCTGGAATATGCTTCAAGATTTAAGCCTAATGTTACGATTCGCAGCAACGCCGCATGGGAGGCGGGGCAACGCATGGGAGCGTGTTGGTTGGTGGAGCTTCGCGACCTATCCGCGCTGCGTCATGGCTGACACGAGTGATTTATTGCTCGTCTGGCTTAATCTAGAAGGCAGTTGTTTACAACCGTTTTTTTATGTGAGATTATTCAAGAATTCTTATAAAGAAATTTCTAGATTTTTCTGTAATTTTAGGATTGTATATAAAAGGCGCATAGAGCGGCGGTTAAAGAATAGTCGTATTTTAATCGAGCTATAAGTAAGCTAAAGTTACGAAGCGATAATTGAAGGCTATAAAGTGTTAAGTAGTGAGTTATTTAGTAGTCGTGTGTATTTGTGGAGTTAATAAATAGTGTTTTCGTATTAAATCGTTACACTGGAATTATTGAACCCCGAGTTCGCAACAATTGGTGTCAGAAGTGGGATTCCAGTGGGAATTTGAGGACTAATATTGCTGAACTGTAAGTGAGTGCTTCATTGCCGGACATTACGTGTTTATGCCAGTGACCAGAAGCCAGCATCAAGCAATGGAGGATCAACTTGCCGCCCTGCTGTCCCTTATGCAACAACAGAGGGAAGAACAGGAAAAACGTGATCAAGTACAGGAGCGACGTTATCTAGAGCAGAAGGAAGAGCTGGAAAAACGTGATCAAATTCACGAGCGCCGTTACAAAGAACAAAAAGAAGAGCAGGAAAAACGTTATAAAGAACAAAAAGAAGAGCAGGAAAAACGTTATAAAGAACAAAAAGAAGAGCAGGAAAAACGTTATAAAGAACAAAAAGAAGAGCAGGAAAAACGTGATCAAGTGCAAGAGCGACGTCATCAACAATTCAAAGAAGAATTAATTAGCCATCTCGCAGTCAGGGAGCAACAGTTGGAAGAAAGAATAATGCAATCCGTTAATGAATCCGTTAACGAAGGACTCGAAGCTGTCAACCAGAGGGTTCTCGAGCTAGAAAAGAAATTCAGGGAACAACTTGAGGACGACACCGTGTCTACAGAGAGTTTTAGCACAGCCAACGCTAAAATTAAGCCTCCCGATTATGACGGTACTACGGCGTGGGAAATTTATAAAACACAATTTGAGGCAGCTGCAAAAGCTAATGGCTGGTCCGAGCCCCAGAAAGCTACATCATTAGTGGTAGCACTTCGTGGAAAAGCGGCTGAACTACTCCAATCTCTGTCGGCAGCTGATCAAAGTAATTATGCAGTTTTAGTACACTCTCTGCAACTACGATTTGGAAACGAGCACAAAGAAACCGTGTTCCAAGCCCAGCTGAGGATGAGACAGCAGAAGTCAGGTGAATCCTTACAAGAATTTGAGGCGCACATAGACAGACTTATTCACCTGGCATACCCATCAGCCCCTGAATGTTTTCAAACGCAATTTGCCGCCGAAAGGTTCATTGAGGGAGTTCGAGATAGTGACCTGAGGTACCACTTACGTCTAGTCAGACCCAGGAATATCAGCGAGGCACTAGTTCGGGCCCTGGAATTCGAGGCGTCACGAGTGTCATCTGATTCTTCTCCAAGTGTAAGAATGGCAGCTTGCGATGACGAGGGGGATACGTCTAGGGGTGAATCTATGGCAACTTTACATAAAGCGTTGAAGGATCTGGCAGTCAATATCCAAGCCTTGTTGCAAAGACCTCCTCGATCAACAGGCAAACGGGGCATAAAATGTTTTAACTGCGGTAAACTCGGTCACGTCAAGAGTACCTGCCGTAATAGGGCAAGAAGTCCGTCGCCGTTGTTTAGAAGATCGAGCGGCAATCAAGACCGCCCTAGAATTCAGGAAAAACCAATTCCTGTCAATGTAAGGGGGCAATTGACCGAGCCCGTTAAGACCTCCAGGATCAGTCAAGTCAATCAATCAAGTCAAGCCAATAATTTGGGTGGCAAAAGTGTTACAGAGGCCGGACGCATTAAGGAACAGAAGATCCAAATTGAACATCGACCAGGAAGGTCTCACGAAAATGCCGATGCATTGTCCAGACCGCCATGTAAAGAAGATAGTCAGCATCGTCGAAGAACTGAGCAGCGTGAGGGACTTCCTTCTGTAAGAAGAACGTCGGTGGAAATAAACGATGGCTGGACTGCACAGACATTTAGAGAAGAACAAATGAACGATCCAGATATTGGACCCATCTTCTCTGCAAAGACTGACGACAAGAGACCAGAATGGCAAGAAATCGCTGGTAAAAGTCCAAACTTGAAGGCGCTATGGGCCCAGTGGCACTCTCTTAAAATAGAAAATGGACTACTGAAGAGAGCGTGGGAGAGTCCGGACGGCAAGTTCGTAGTCAGTCAGTTGGTTGTTCCTGATAGCAGAAAATCAAACGTACTAAAGGAAATGCACAACGGAACAAGTGGAGGTCATTTTGGGGCCAATAAAACCTTGGCCAAAATTAAACAGCGGTTCTACTGGGTGAATTATCATGAAGACGTCGAATCTTGGTGCCGCAAGTGTGAAGTTTGTTGTGCCACAAAAGGACCTCGAACAAGATCACGCGGCCGAATGGTGCAGTACACTGTAGGTGCTCCATTCGAGAGGGTAGCAATTGATGTCGCAGGACCGTTTCCTCAGACTGAGTCGGGCAATAAATACATCTTGGTCGCCATGGATTACTTCACTAAATGGCCTGAAGCATACGCCCTGCCTAATCAAGAAGCAACGACTGTGGCAACGGTGCTAGTAAATGAAATGTTCTGCAGATTTGGGGTCCCTCTCGAACTTCATTCTGATCAGGGCCGAAATTTTGAATCGGATGTTTTCCAGAAGGTCATGGAACTTCTCGGAATTCGCAAGACCAGGACAACTCCTTTGCATCCACAGTCGGATGGGATGGTAGAAAGGTTTAATCGGACTATGGAACATTACCTGTCTAAAATGGTGGCAGATCATCAGCGTGATTGGGACCAACATCTACCTCTCATGTTGATGGCATATCGAGGCTCTACGCATGAAGCCACTGGTTATACTCCGGCGAAAGTGATGTTCGAGAGGGAAATGAGGCTTCCTGCGGATTTGATGTATGGAACACCAGAAAAAGAGTCGCTCAGCTCTGAGAATTTTGTGGAGGAGCTTAAGGAGAGGCTGAACAATGTTCATGAGCAAGTCAGGAATAAACTGCGGATATCCAGTGATCGAGCCAAAGCAAGATATGACTTACTAGCTAACTCCCGCGGCTTCCAGGATGGTGATTTGGTGTGGCTATACAATCCGAGGCGAAAGGTGGGGAAGTCGCCCAAACTTAGCCAAAATTGGGAAGGACCTTATACAATTATAAAGAAGATTAATGATGTGGTGTATAGGATTCAGCGGACCCCTAGGTCAAAGATGAAGGTCGTTCATTTGGATCGATTAGCACGATACCATGGAACTCTATCTGTTCGGGACGAACAGCCTTAGGAGGAGGGCAATGTTACGATTCGCAGCAACGCCGCATGGGAGGCGGGGCAACGCATGGGAGCGTGTTGGTTGGTGGAGCTTCGCGACCTATCCGCGCTGCGTCATGGCTGACACGAGTGATGTATTGCGTGATATGTGAGATTATTCAAGAATTCTTATAAAGAACTTTCTAGATTTTTCTGTAATTTTAGGATTGTATATAAAAGGCGCATAGAGCGGCGGTTAAAGAATAGTCGTATTTTAATCGAGCTATAAGTAAGCTAAAGTTACGAAGCGATAATAGAAGGCTATAAAGTGTTAAGTAGTGAGTTATTTAGTAGTCGTGTGTATTTGTGGAGTTAATAAATAGTGTTTTCGTATTAAATCGTTACACTGGAACTATTGAACCCCGAGTTCGCAACACTATAATAGGTATTATTATAAAGTTATTTTTGTCTATACTGCTAATATTTTAATTATTATTTTACTTTTAAAATCAACACAATTTCTGACTTCATAGTGATGCTGACAAAACATCTCAGTTATTTATACATTTGAATCACATTAAAACTGGTTTTCAGACCCAAAATGGTTTATGCATGTACACATGTGCCTTACAAACTGCTACTAGTATGGTTGCATAAAGCTTTTCCAGGCTGATGAGCGAAGAGAGCTATTACACTTGTACACAAATTTAAGACTCGAGAGTATTTACTGACACATGCATTTTTGGAAACATCTTTTCTTCTAGGTCCTAATGGTCTCAGTCAATACCGATTTTGGTGCAAAATTTCCAGGTTTAGTTTCAGGAATTGAGCCTACAATATGTTTATAAACTTATTTTCGTCTTCAGCTCTAATGTTTTAATTTTACATACCTTTGAAAATCCACTCCATTTCCGATTCTACAGAGATAAAACATTAGAATCATACACTTGTTTTAATGATTTTAAAACTAGTTTTCACTTTTTCAAACACAAAATGGTTTGTAGGTACTTTCGGTTGCAGTTGTAGTTAGTAGGGCCAAGCCTTAAAAACTCCTCTCCCCAAAGGCTACACCGTGCAGGGGCTGGTGATTGGGGTGCTTTGTCGTCGTCAGAAGTCAAAGGATCAATATGAAAATCGCCACTTCTAAGGGCGAAAGGCCTGTTCAGGCATTCAGGGTCGCAAAATTTTAGTTTATCTCACCTCCAAAGGTCCACTATCTCCGTCGTACACTTAATTTGGCACAAAGATTGATGTGTTTTTCTAAGTTCTCTATGGATGTTAGCTCGGGAATACCTCAAGTAAATTTTACCGCCTATAGAATCTTAAAAATCTTTAAATAATTAAAAAAATCAAACAAATTAAGGCCGACTTATTTATTTATCAATATTCTGAATGATTCTGGATTGTTTGGAATGTCATGTCAATTGCTATTCATTATTATTTTGTTAAATTTATTTGAGCATTCCCGTCCTTAGATTCTTATTGAGAAAAAAAGGATGGAGACACTATCGGATCGCGTAATGGTAGGCAACCAGTAAATCGTTCGCAAAGTGTGAACGTGCCTAAATTTGAAAGTTTGACGGACAAATCAACGCCACCTAGACAATATAAGGCCTGGAAGCGACCGAGCGGGAGAGCGGTGACGTCATCATATGTGGTACGAAAATTCGACGACCGATTCAATGCTCAAAACCCGAAGGCTTTGGAAAGCTTTTTGTGTGAATACCTTGGTAATTGGGGTTTAGATTTTAGATGGACAAAAATTAAACCATTAGTAATATATATATAAACAATACAAACGTAAATAAATAAACAATTTATCTATACCAGGGTACTCTTAAATTAAAATAATACTTAATACTGTATATTATTATTATACAGTGTAGTGATTTACTAAAAATAATGTTTAATACTTCTGGAGAATAAGTATACTATTTTCACTTTTTGCCTGAATTTGTTATATACAGGGAATTCTGAAATTAGCGTGCAATAATGTAACAGCTTAGGTATTTTAGAATAAAAAAGATGAAAAGTTTATATATAAAGACAGGTTTTCAAACATTCCGTTACAAAGATAGAGGGTATAACTTTTTAAATTAAATTCTTTTTTACCACATAGATAGCTCATTCAGTTTCGAAGATAATCACTTCAAAATTGAAATGTGATAACTCGAATCATTATGAGACTGTACGAATCATTATGAGAGTGTACGAATCATTATGCTCTACATAGATACTTACCATCTGATTTTCAAAGGTGCCTGCTTTGATAATAGGGACTTAGGTGGAAAAAATAAAAACATTTGATCATTTTAAAACATTATAATATTAAATAAAAAAAATCAAATTAAATATACATGTGACAAAATATACCTCAGAAAACACTATTTGGTTCATTGCACACACTACCTACACACTTTGTCTTATACTAGAGGAATTCCTTCTTTTGCAAACAGGAATTGGTTAATTTGATTCTCGATTTGATTACAACTAGGCCTAGGAAACAAATATAAAAATCTTTGATGGATTTGGATAACATATTTGTAACAATCTATAGCACAAACCCTACACAACAAAATGTTTAAAAAAAAGCCCTACCTGGAATTAATCTTGGGACATCTAATATAACAGTAGAGCTTCTAATGACTGGCCAGTTCTTTCATATGTAAGTATGTTACTTTCCTCTGAATTTTATGTGAATGAAAATGTAACTCACATACCTAAAATAAAAAACCCGATAAATTCTGCTGATTTTTTGAATATGAGAGTTTTTTTTCGGAATATGTTCCTATACTTATGTTTATGTAGTGTTGTATGAGGTTAGGTTATGTAGACTTACCATGCTATGTTTATTTGGTATAAAATTATCCCTTCTAATACCGTGAATCCACTTTTCTTTTAAAATAACATCTTCTGGAAATCTAAACACTGAACTTCGCAGACCAATCTTGTAATTACTTTTGCATCTCTCTACAGAGCAACCGTGAGGCATGGCAATAGTTTGCTAACTTTTGAAACCTTAATTCCGAGCTTATTCAGCTAATACTAAAATACACAAAAACACAAAAAACAACTTGAATATGCACAAAAAATGCAAAACTAAGAGCAAAATACTGCTAAAGTCCTTATGGAACAGCTGACACGTCGTACCACTCTGGCGGCCATTAAAATATCGCTTCCAGGCCTTATGTCTAGGTGGCATTGGACAAATACGGAACGAAGTAATTCACGACGTGCTTCAAAATAACAAATGCATTTCATAGGTGGCGTTCATTAAATGCTGGCTATAAGTTTTTTGAAATATATATTTTTTAAAAGTGTGTCCTAGAGTTAAGCTTGTACCTAAATAAGATATGGTTTGATCGTTGATTTTGTAATTTATTATACATGGTACAAATTAGGAGACCCCAAGGTCCAATTTAGGAAACTGGTTGCTTAAATTGTACCACTTGCAGAGGTTTTAAAAAAATGCATTTTAATAGAAACTATAAACTTTAACTCTAGAGAACAAAATATATTAGTTTAAAATGTTACTGCAAATAATGGGTTACATTACATGTTGATTGGAATAAACCTCTTGTATCGCAAAGAATTTTTGTGTAAAGTGGTACCCTATTTGTTTTCTAAAAGAGAAAATTTTAAAAATATTAGAATGTTAAAAAGAGTAGACAAAATGTTAATACTTTTTTTTTCTTTTGGATCCAGAAAAATACAAAGTTTTGTAACTTATTTTCTGAAATACAAAAAAAAATAAAAACTAAAAAAAAACAAAAAAAAATCCTAGATCTAATTGAAGCAAGTTTCAGTTTTGATGAAAAATCACAATATTGTTACGTCCGACCGTCAGTCCACAGAGATTCGGGCCGAAGCAGCAACGCCGACCGCCGACCACGACCCCGGGAACCCATCTAGACTAAACGAGAACCGGGAACAGTCGCCTCCGTTCTCGAAAGTACGAGAGTGTGTTCAGGCCGGGTATATAAACCAGCGAGCCGCGCGTGATGGGATCGAATAGACAGTGCAGTGTAGTAAATAAGCAGACAAGCGAACAGTGCGAATTGTTACTAGAGAGTAATTGTGTTTTAATCGTGTTGTAATAGTTAAAAGGAAATAAAAGTGTGTAGTTAATTGACGATAGATTATTGAAAGCCGTATCTCGTAACAACTGGTGTCAGAAGTGGAATAATTTTCGTGAAACTGGTGACTGTACGGAGTAAGAAGCCGTCGCGCGCGTGGAATTTTGCGTGGTAAGGACAGTGCAAGAACTTTGGTATGTCTACATACCATATACTCGATTTACTACAAAAATCATGGATGAGCAACTGGCAGCACTTATGGAAATGCTGAAGAATGACAAGGAGGAACGAAGGAATTTTCTAGAGGAACGAAGGAATTTTCTAGAATAACGAGTAAAACAAAAGCAACTTGAGAATAAGGAACAAGAAAAACAAAGGCAGCTCGAGAAGGAGGAACAAAGAAATTTTCTGGAAGAACAAGAAAAACAAAGGCAACTTGAGATAAAGCTTAAGATATAAGATAAAGGGTGGAAGAAAAATCAAGCTGCTCTATTTCAAGCATTAACGGATGGTCGTCGGGAGTTGCAAGAACTTGTGTCAACCAAAATGACTGAAGTCTAACAAGACGTAGATCAAGTCAAACAAAACGTGGATCAAGTCAAACAAGACGTGGATCAAGTCAAACATGAAGTAGAGATGAAAATGACGGAGATAGAAGAACGGTGGTGGATCTGGGAAATATGTCGCAGTGGGCCAACTTCAACCGCTGAGCGACTAAACATTACTAGGCTTCCAGTTTTCGACGGCACGACTTCTTGGAACATTTATAAAGACGAATTTGAGGCGGCAGCAGTAAAAAATAGAAGGACAGATTCGGACAAGGCGACCGAACTTTTAGTAGCTGTGAGAGGAAAGGCTGCAGACGTCATGCCTCCATTGTTGACCCCTGAAAAGTGTAACAGTAAAACAACGCAATTGCCGCGGCTTTAAAGCGGAGGTTTGGTAATGCTCATCGCGAAATAATCTACCAGACATAACTACGGATGAGGCAGCAGAAGCCAGGCGAAAATCTACAGAAATTTGCAACGGACACATTGAGCGTTTGGCAAGATTAACGTATCCTGCGGCTCCTTCTAATTTCCTTGACCAGCTATCAGTCCAGAAGTTTATCGAAGGAGTTCGCGACAGTGAAATGAAATGCCATTTGAGGTTGACTCGTCTTTCCGGCATTCGGGTTCTCATTCATTCATTCGGGCATTGGAGTATGAGGCGTCGAGAATAAACACGGGCCACAGAGTAAGAATAGTTGACCTACAGGAAGAGCCGCAGCCAAACTCGATCTTAAAGCAATTGTTGGACGAGCAGCGTGAATTCAGGAAGCATATTACTTCATATTTCGATCAATCAAGGAGCAGGGCACAAAACATTGGTTACAGAACAAATATGGACCGAAATGCCGACCTACAGAAACCTGGATCTTGTTTCAACTGCGACAGAATGAGCCATTTTAAAAGGGACTGTCGCGTTAAACGGGGAAGGAGTCAGACTCCGCCACCACGATAATCTGGCGGATTGACACATTACGCTGGCTGGCTCCACGGAAGCCCCCAGGATCATTAGGATTGGACAGCTTGGAAGAAGCCTCACCATCCCTGGCAAAATTGAACATCGTCTAGGCAGTGGAATAACGAGAAGAGCTCGGAAGTAAAAGCTATGTGGGCTCAATGAGATTCCTTGGCGATTCAGAATGGTTTACTGAATAGAACTTGGGAAAGCCCCCACGGGAATAGTGCCACGTTCCTGCTCTTCGTACCCGAAAGTAGACGGAAAGATATCTTGCGAGAAATGCACAATAGAGTGTCTGGGGGTCACTTTGGAGTGAAAAAGACCCTGGATAGAATTCGGGAAAGGCACTACTGGGTGATTTGCCGAGATGGCGTCGAAGAGTGGTGCAGAAATTGTGATACCTGCTACTCTGTAAAAGGACCCTAAAGGAAGACTAGGGGGCAAAAGAATTGCGATCGAGGTGGCAGGTCTTTTTCCAGAAACGGACGATGGCAACAAATAATATGCTTTATTGTCGAAAACCGTAGTTTTGTTGACAAAGCTGTGAAAAAATAAAGTAAAAACTTAAAATACTAAAAGAAAAAAACATGGCTCAAAAAACATAATATTATAAACCGGAATAACAAAAAAAATGATAAGTGAATATGTATACTATAAATCTAAAATCGATTTTCATAAAATTCGTCAACAGTATAAATTGCCCCTCAGTAGTTCAGACACCGCTGACTTGAATCCAGTCAGATCTCTGAACTCTTTAAAATTTCGAGGCAGAGGATTAAACATCTTTAAGCCTTCAAATATCAGGGAGTTTGTGGTCAATTCACTCCGGACAATCGGAAGCGGCAAGTCAAGAGCATGACGGCCCACTTTGCACGGGGAAACGGGCTTGATATTTTTTAAATATCAAGCAAACCGTCTCTAAAATAAATAAACAGGGCAGTGTCAGTATTTTCTGTTTAAAAAATAACGGCTTGCACGTTATCCGGCCCCCGAAAAATATCGCAATGCTCTCTTCTAGAGAATAAATACCGATTGAACATGGCATTTGCTACAGAATCCCCAAAAGGCCAGTCCATATCTCAATGGCTCTCTACCAATGTGAAATATACCGCTCTAGAGGTTTCCACTCCCAGTTCGACAGACACAACCCTTACCGCAATAGCATCCTCTTGACACCCTTTCTCACCCCGCGAATATGGCCAACAAACCGCAATCGGTCGTCAATCAAAAGTCCCAAAAATTTGACCGTTTCTCTGCTTTCCATACTGCAGCCATCTAGAGAAATACCCGAAATGTTGCACACCAAAGCTCAACACGTTAAGAGCATCTTACATTATTAGATATTTAGGATCGATTTTTCATTTCGATATTTTCGTTGGATTCCATTTTGACGCACTATAGAAGTATCTTTAGATCTATTCGATTCTTAATTTTGATTTAGTGTCAATAAATAAAAAAACAAATCATAGAAACCTAGGTTAGAATTACAGCTAGAGTTACAGGCTCATACTCAAAGAAAAATCCAAATAGATTCGGTCCCATTCCTTAAAAACAAATGAGAAAATCGATAGATGGAACCGAACCAGTCCAATGTAAAATCGAATGATGTAAAATCAAATATTTCGGCTTTTCATTTGATAAATTCAAAGTCGAATGGGAAAATCCAATAATGTAAAGTGCACTTTAGTTATAGCTATATTGAGACAAAGGCGATTCGACGAATTCCACCGCTTCAGTTTCACAATGTCATTCGACACAATATCCTCAAGTATAACAAATACTTCTTAGTTGCCCTGGATCATTTCAGCAAATGGCCCAATCTTATGCACTACCAAATCAGGAAACTAACACCGTGGCAAGGGTCTTAGTTGACGAATTCTTCAGTAGATTCGGCGTACTATTAGAGCTTCATTCGGACCAGGGACGGAATTTTGAATCGCAACTTTTCAAGAAGCGGAACGTCTGGGAATCTGCAAAACAAAGACAACTCCGCTCCATTCACAATCAGATGGCATGGTCGAGCGTTTCAATCGAACCACGGAACAATACTTCTGCAAAGTGGTAGCGGACCACCAGAAAGATTGGGACACATTTCTGCCTCTTCTAATGGTGGCTTACAGAGGTGCAGTCCGTAACACGACAAGACAAAGATAAAGGTTAAAGGCAGGTGACTTAATGTGGCTGTATAATCCACAGAGGAAGAAAGGAAAGTCTCCCAAGTTGACTCGAAGTTGGTAGGGTCCATATACAGTCATCAAACGGCTCAATGATGTGGTATACAGCCTGACCGTCGGTTCACAGACATTCAGGAACGCCAAGCGCCGACTGCGACCCCGGGAATCCACCTAGACTGAACGAGAACCGGGAACAGTCGCCTTTGTTCTCGAAAGTACGAAAGGGTGTTCAGGCCGGGTATATAAACCAGCGAGCGGCGCAAGATGAGATCGAATAGATAGTGCGGTGTAGTAAATAAGCAGACAAGCGAACAGTGCGAATTGTTAGTAGTGAGTAATTGTGTTTTAATCATGTTGTAATAGTTAAAAGTGAATAAAAATGTGTAGTTAATTGACAATACATTATTGGAACCAGTATCCCGTAACAATATCTTTATATTTCTTCTGAAAATTTATAACCAAAGAAACCTGATCTAAAAAAATGTCAAAACTTTAAAGCAACTAAAAAATAAGTACGATTTTCAACATTTGTCAAACAAAATGTGTGAACTTTGCTTATATAATACGATTACTTTCAAAAAAGTAATTTTAACTTAAAGAAGTAGGTAAATTATGATTATATTTTATATCTTATAACTTGGTTTAAAAATGTATTAATCACGATTGACTAGAATTTGAAATTTTACTTGTAGGTTTACAATAGAATACAATTTTTCCAACAGATTAGTATTCTATATTCAATAGTTTTTTGATTAAAAATTGATAAAAATAAAAAAATCAAATGAAAAAAAATCATAAAAAAACCTATTCGATTCAAAATAATAGAAATAGATAACCCTTAATAACATACAAATTATATATAGTTTCACAAAATAGAAATAGAAAACTCAAAAAAACTGTATATGGTATTACCTAATTCAACGTGATAAATAGATAACTCATAAAAACATATAAAGTAGTAGAAACTGATAGAAATATGTAACTCAGAAAAAACAGATAAAAAATTATAAGGTTTTACCTAATAGAAACTGATAGAAACAGAAAACTCATCAAAACATTTTAAAAATGTAAGTGGTTTTACATAATTAAAAACTATATTTAGGACACTGGCCTATATAAAACAATTAAATAAGATTAAGATTTGAAATAAAATCTGTCGTGTTGTAGTATAGAAAATGATTTGTTCAGATAAAAGTTTTATCGATTCTAATCATTTTGTTATTACTGGACATCTATTAGTCATTTTATTGTAATATATTAATTATTCATCAAGGCCCATTAACAAGAAATCACACATTCTAGCAGTTTCTCTAAGTTTCTCAAAAATTTGGTTACCTACTTCAGGTTAGCTCAGGTCAGTTCAGGTTACCGCCCTTTCCAAATCTACATACGTACAACAGAATGGTAAGAGATCTTCTGAGTTATTTATGTTACGCATTAAAGTGAGATTCAGATGCGAGAAAACAATTTCTTGCTTAAATTTAATGTCTAAGGGTCCTTGCGAAAATCATTAGAGCTCAAAGATTTTAGCTGAGAAAAAATATCTGCTCAAAGATATTACTCACAAAGTTTAAATAAAAAATTATTTTTTATCAATTCTGAGTTTCCCATACATTTTTGTAGTCACTGTGCATATAATGTGTGTTTATTAGAAAATATAACAGACCCTATATCTGTGATTAGAGAGGTTTAATATAACAAACAAACACTTTCCTAAAAACCACATTTTTGTCGTCGTTAGTAACACAGAATCGATATTGAGAGCCTTTTGCTATTTTTTTTTAGGCATTTTTTATTACTTTCTGCTTGATACGTAGATACTTCATTCGATCAGGTTAGGCACACGACGTACCATTTAGTACCAGTAAAATTAATATACGCATATTCAACTAGCACTTTATTGTAATTTTTTAACCCACACTTACTTTTCATTGGTGTCGCCGCTCGTAGTTGGTAAGATTACAAATTTTTATAATTAATAACATTAAAATTTTGTTTTTTTTAGTACAATTTTAGAAATAAACAATGCCTTGCGACGGATCAAAAGCGAGCCACAATGATGAGCACCCAAAACGTGAATCCAAATTTACTGAACGTAAGAAATGTGGTTGCAAATGGTCTCTAAGGAGGAAATATTGTTCTCAACGTGTAAGTACCTACTTATATTATACGCAGAGGCTGGTTTATTTTACAATAAAAATTACAAAACCTACTATGCAAATCCCGGAGAATCTTAAACATTTTTTATTAACTCATAATGTAGGGGAAATCGGTGGAAACTGGGACAAGGCAGCAAACAAATGTCGGCCGAAGAGGTACGAAGATGTTTTGCTTCCTTGTCCCAATTTCCGCCGATTTCCCCTACACCTTGATTTGACTGGGACACAATCTTCATTTAATTTTGTATTAACATTTTGGCCGAATTTGATCAAAAGTGTTGTGGTTTCGATGCTCGCTTCCATGTTTTTAATATACATTTTTGTGGGATGGGGGGATGGAGAGTAGAGAAATATTCCACAAAAAGTCCTGACCATGTTCTAATTACATTTTTACTTCTTTAGTGTCAATCCAGCATATTTTAATCATTTCAGCACTTATGTGTCCAAAGAATATTCTGTTTTCTCAAACTTTTTGGTATAAATTAGTTCTAAACATTATTCAACACACATTATCTTATATAAATATGAACTAATTTTCTTAAAACAAAAATGTATTTTATAATAAATTGTTAAAAATAGCGCTTTAAGGCACTGGTGTTAAAAGTAAGTTACTTTCAACACTAGTGCCTTAATACTAGTGTTTTTAAATACTAGTGTTAAAAATAAACTACTTTAAGGCACTAGTGTTAAAGTAAACTACTTTTAACACTATAGTGTTAAAAGTAAATTACTTTTAACACGGTTTTTAATAGTATATTATGACCCGAACGTCAAGTTTAAATCCCGAAGCGCGTAGCGCTGAGTGATCTAAGACGTGAGGGTCATAAGTAGTTCACAACCGCGGTGTATATACGATTTCTTCCACTACTAGACTCTATAAATCTACAACAGAAAATTGCCTGTGGCAACCGATAAAAAAAACGATAAACAAAATGGTATTTATGACGATATCACATTGCCAAATGCTCCTGACAGCTGACAGTTTTATTTACCGGTGAATAATCGGCCATAACGTTGTCATTATAGACCGCTAACGTTCAATTGTTTTATAAACAAAACAAGAAAACCTACTTTACAGTCATTTTGCTGGCCTTTAACGGTCAGTATTAAAGCTAGTAGTGGAAAAAAGTAAATAATACTACCTAAATTTTCATAGAAGTATTTTTCATGGGTTTGTAGAAAAAATATTGTATGGTGTTCGTGTTAAAAGTGCTTTTAAGGAACTCATGGGAATTGCAGAACTCGCTTCGCTCGTTTTGCCACTTTCACATGCGCGCCTTACAGTTGCACCTTTAACACTTACATCATAAATACCTATTTTTTACGACTGCGTCGAAAATGACCAAATCTCCACTGCTAACTACCGTTGAAAATGGCATATTGCAAACAGCGTGCGCAAAACTCACTTCACGCATAATCCCATACAGAAGCCCGTGCAATGTCCACTTTGCACACACTTCTGATTGATTTGCACACGCCTGCATATGTTTTATAATACGAATGATCATTTATGAAGCAAAATCGCAGTCGTAGTATAGTAGCGTGTAGTCTTGTGACGTTGTATCACTCGCCTACGGCTCGTGTCCAAACCGTCACACTCGTGTGAAAAGTGCAATTTTCGACACTAGTTGCACAACATACTATTTTTTGAAATAACTTTATTTCCACGCAAGAAAATGTCAAATATTTAATTTATTTAAAGAAGAAACAATAGAATTATTCTAAAACCAATGTCTTGAATTTACAATATCGTTCTTAAAAGCACTTGTTTTTAATGAAGATTAACGTTTCCTTTCCTCTAGAAAATGTTTTAGTAAACTGTTTTGTAATAACAATAGTTGTCTTCTTTTAAATAAGACACTTTTTTGAGACAAACCAATTTTTTTAAAAGGAAAAGAGAGTTTCTTGACATAAGAAATAGTTGTGTTTCTTTCATTTAATATTCTTTTAGTGACTTAATTAATTGCTGCCAGTATCCAGTATTTAGTGGATCCAGTTGGTGCTGCGTAGTTCGCAATCTTTTTTTCGAAAAGTTCATTAGACTTTCGTGTGGCAAATAGAAACTTTGTGGGTATATTTTGAAAAAATATCTCGAAACCGATTTAAGAATCAAAAAAATGAATTGCATACTTGACATACTTAGAAAAAATTATCTTCAAACGGGGACTAACTTCATGGATTTGTTTTGGAAAATAAGGACGTTAATAGATATCTTGGGAACGGTTTGACAACTAGGACAACAATGCCTTGCTGCGGATCAAAAGCGAGCCACAATGACGAGCATCCAAAAGGTGAATTCAAATTTACTGAACGTAAGAAATGTGGTTGCAAGTGGTCTACAAGGAGGAAATATTGTTCTCAATGTGTAAGTACCTACTTATATTATATGCAGAGGCTGGTCCAGTTTGCAATAAAAATTACAAAACCTTCTATGCAAATCCGGGAGAATCTTCAAAATGTTTTATTAACTCACGATGTCGGGGAAATCGGTGGAAATTGGGACAAGGCAGCAAAACATACAACTACCCCTTCGTCGGACGAAGAGGTACGAAGAGGTAGTGATATGTTTTGCTTCCTTGTCCCAATTTCCGCCGATTTCCCCTACATCTTGATTTGATTCTAGGACACAATCTTCATTCAATTTTTTATTAACATTTTGGCCAGATTTGATCAAAAGCTGTGAACCTAATACTATATTTTTATTATAATTCAGAACCATGACCATGGTGGTTTTGGTACGGGATGAATTGCCGAAATAGTTATTTATATATTAAGAGCGAAAAGTACAACTTTTTTGCTCGGAGAGTGAAGTTGCTCGGAGAGTGAAGTGGCAATCACTCGAGAGCAAAAAAGTTACTTTTTGCTCGTAATGCATACAACGTTTTTTCTGCAAACGATCAATTTCAAATAATGTGAATCATAACTGAAAATTTAAATCAAACTGACAATGATGTTTTAAATATTTGGTTGAGTGGTGGTAGTTGCTATTGACAGCAAGAGATAAAATCTTTTTCGCTTGCTGTTCTGGGCAACGCGCGGAAAAGTAAAGTCACATTCTGATCCTCAAAAATGGTTAGGTTTTCGCTTGTCTAATGAAAGCGTAAAATGTGTCATTATTTGACGTTTGTAGAAAAAATTACTTTTTGTTACTCTTTGGTTGTTTGGCAATGTTGAATGAATGTTTGGCTACTCATTTTTGAACAAAACACATTTTTCATAAAATTTTTTTAAATAATAAATTGTCATGTTGTTATCTTGGTTGCAATATGTACTCATATAGCTGTGTTGTGGTTTCGATGCTCGCTTCCATGTTTTTAATATACATTTTTGTCCATGTTTCTTGGAGAGTAGAGAAATATTCCACAAAAAGTCCTGACCATGTTTTAATTACATTTTTACTTCTTTAGTGTCAATCCAGCATATTTTAATAATTTCTGCACTTATGTGTCCAATGAACATTCTGTTTTCTTAAACTTTTTTGTATAAATTAGATCTAAACCATTGCATACAATTGTGTCTCTATTATAAAGAGAATTTTCAATTTAGTAAACGTTATTAGATATATTAAACATAGGACGTCTCCAATGTTACCAGATACTTCTCGCACTTCGTTGTAGAGTTCTATTTGAGGTCTCATAGCATATAGCATAAGAATCATCAGGTATTCAATAGTAAATTATCATAGAGAACATTATTCAACACACATTATCTTATATAAATATGAACTAATTTTCTTAAAACAAAAATTTATTTTTTATTTATAAAAACAAATTTATTATTTTTTTCTACAAACGCATTAAAAATTCATTTCTTAGCACGCTAATAAATTGTAAAAAATAGCGTTTTGTTAAAAGTAAGTTACTTTCAACACTAGAGCCTTAATACTAGTGTTAAAAATAAACTACTTTAAGGCACTAGTGTTAAAGTAAACTACTTTTAACACTAGTGTTAAAAGTAAATTACTTTTAACACGGTTTTTAAAAGTAAATAATACTACCTAAATTTTCATAGAATCATTTTTCATGCGTTTGTAGAAAAAATATTGTATGGTGTTCGTATTAAAAGTGCTTTTAAGGAACTCATGGGAGTTTCACATGCGTGCCTTAAAGTTGCACCTTTAACACTTACATCATAAATACCTATTTTCTACGACTGCGTCGAAAATGACCAAATGTGCACTACCAACTACCGTTGAAAATAGCATATTGCAAACAGGGTGCGCAAAACGCACTTTACGCATGCTACCATAAAGAAGCGCGTGCAATGTTCACTTTGCACACGCTTCTGATTGATTTGCACACGCCTGCATATGTTTTATAATACAAATGATCATTTATGAAGCAAAATCGCACTCGTAGTGTAGTAGTGTGTAACACGAAAAAGTATGGTGTGCAACATGAACGAAAATCACTCTTCACACTGCTGTGACGTTGTATCACTCGCCTACGGCTCGTGTCCAAACCGCCACACTCGTGTGAAAAGAGCAATTTTCGACACTAGTTGCACAATACTATTCTTTGAAATAACTTTATTTCCACGCAAGAAAATGTCAAATATTTAATTTATTTAAAGAAGAAAGAACAGAATTATTTTAAAACGAATAATGTCTTGAATTTACAATATCGTTCTCTTAGTTAATCTTTATTAAAAACAAGACTCGTTTTTAATGAAGATTAACATTTCCTCTCCTCTAGAAAATGTTTTAGTGCACTCTTTTGTAATAATAATACTTGTCTTCTTTTAAATAAGACACTTTTTTGTGACAAACCAATTTTTTTAAACGGAAAAAATAGTTTTGTGACCTGAGAAATAGTTGTGTTTCTTTCATTTAATATTCATTTAGTGGCTTTTAATTGCCGCCAGTATCCAGTATATAATGGATCCAGTTGGTGCTATGTAGTTCGAAATCTTTTTTTTGGAAAGTTTATTACACTTTTGTGTGGCGAATAGAAACTTTGTGGGTATATTTTGAAAAAATATCTCGAAACCCATTTAAGAATCAAAAAAAATCAATTGCATACTTGACTTACTTAGAAAAAATTATCTTCAAACGGGGACTAACTTCATGGATTTGTTTTGGAAAATAAGGACGCTAATAGATACCCTGGGAACGGTTTGAGGTTCCACGAAATAGATTGGACGATCGTGTTAGTTCGTTTGTGTATTTTGCAAAATAGCCAAATTATTAAATATCTTGAGAACGGTTTGAGATTACTAAGATTTAGTGATTGAAAATTTAACTAAAAATGAATACAGACTTCTTGGGTTTATATTGGAAAATTAGAATATTATGTAATATCTTAAAAATGGGCTAACGCAGAAAACTTAAAAATGATTATCGCAGAAACAAAAACTTCGTGATCGATTTTGTAAAATAAAAAAATGTGTAAATATTTCGAGAACCATTTGAGGTTTCAAACCTTGTACTGAACCATTGTTTAAATGGAAATAATTAGCTGAAAATGAATACAATCTTTATGGGTTTATTTTGGAAGATTAGAAAATTATTGAATATCTTGAGAACGGCTTGACACTCCAAAGAAATATATTAGACAACCATGTTTGTTGAAAAAAAAAAAACTATGCAGAAACAGAAACTTTGTGATCCATTGTCAAAAATAAAAAATTGTGTAAATATCTCAATAACCGTTTGAGGTTTCAAAACCTGTACTGAACCATTGTTTTAATTGAAAAAAATTATCTGAAAATTAATACAAACTTTATGGATTTATTTTGGAAAGTTAGAAAATTTTTAAATATTTTGAAAACGGCTTAAGGCTCCACAAAAATGCATTAGACCATCATTTTTGTAGGGAAAAATCAGCTACACATAAATTTCGTTATCGATTTTGAAACATGAATAAATGTGTAAATATCTCGACACACGACAGTTCGAGGTTTCAAAATTTGTACTGAAGCTTTGTTTTAATTGAAAATAATTAGCTGAAAATGAATACATGGATTTATTTCGGAAATTTGGAAATTTATTAAATATTTTGAGAATGGCTTGAGGCTCCACAAAAAAGCATTAGACCACCATCTTTGTTGGAAAAAATGAGCTACACACAAACAGAAGTTTGGTAATTGATTCTGAAAAATTAAAAAAATTGTAAATATCTCGATAACAGTTCGAGGTTTCAAAACTTAGACTAAAACCTTGTTTTCATTGGAAATAATTAGCCGAAATAAATACAAACTTCATAGGTGTATTTTGGAAAATTATTAAAGATACGCACAAGTACAATTCGACTACTAAATAACTCACTACTTAACACTTTATAGCCTTCTATTATCGTTTGATACTTTAGCTTACCTATAGCTCGATTAAAATAAGACTATTAACGGCGGCGCTATTCGCCTTTTATACAAAATCCTAAAAATTCAGAAAAGCCTAGAATATTCTTAGAAGAAAAATAATTGCTTAGTGACACATAAAAAAAAGTTCGTAAATAACTGCGTTCTAAATAAACAGAGCAATAAATCACTCGTGTCAGTTCTCACTCCTCCTGTCACTCCTCCCAGCGCCCGCTTATCGTAACACTATTAAACAGATTAAAAAAATTTACTTTAACACCCTGTATCTCAAAAGGGAAACAAAAGAAATAAAAAATGATCAGATGAAAAGTGTTTCATTAAGACGATAAACCTTTTTATTTATTTTTTCTTTTTGTTGGATGCAGAATTCTTATTCTGGGACGTCCTATACAATCACAAATATTTTGAGGTTAGTACCTACTCGGAAAACTAAAAAACGTTTTGTGACTATTCTATTTGGACACCATATATAAGCCATTCAGTTATTATTATCGTCAAGTAGGCATTGAAAATTTGACTTTGACATTTTCATCATATCTTCTCAACATGTGCTAAAAGGAGATGGATATAAAAAAAAAGGTTTTAAAGGTAACTAGATGGCAATAATAACTGAATGGGTAACACGTATAATGAAGATTAATGGGGGGGGGGGGGGGGGGCAAATAACAGCGTTCTTTCATGTTTCTCACGATCATATTATAAACAGGCATGTCACCACCAAAAGCATCCAAACATGAAATTTTTAGTTACACCCTCTTAAACTATACCCAAACAAAACTATGGTTTTCACTTACCAGTAAAGTTTTTATAATGGCTTCGGGTATACTGTTTCAAAATGTCGTTATTTTAACTCATCATTCCATTGATCAGTGTCAGAGATAAACATTTACGACTTATACCCCATGTTCATTAGAAAAGGTCATCTAGAAAGCTATGCATTTTTGATAGAAAAGGATGGCGTAATCAAAGTAAATAGACTTTTGTCCTTTCATTCTTTTCTTTGACATTTCACAGCAAATTAGGTGACGTTCTCACAAGATCACCCCCTGTGTTAGGTACGAAAATAATGAGTTCGGATCGGGAGCGACGAAAGAGGCAGGTTTGACACAAACCAATTGTTTGATTATTTACAACAAAGTCAATGTTGCCGCGTTGTCTTAATTCATGACAACGCGCAAAATTTTATTTTGAATCAACAATATTTAAGGAGATTAAATAATAATGGATAAAAATACCAAATCCCGAATGGCCGTTCGGGATTTGGTATTTTTATGTTTTCCACCAAGACATATTTAAAAAAAAATATTTTTAAATAAAAAAAAAACAGTTTTATGTAATTTTTTATTCACGTCAAGAAAACTAGCAGATGAGTGTTTTTCCTAAAATTATTTTTATTCGAAATTTTGCTTGATTTAAATTGTAACCGATGCCTATGTAAGACAATGGAAATTTAATTATTTTGTCTGAAAAAAACCTTTTTTTCTTACCCGTAAGTATTACATATTGTCATGCCAGACCGTCGGTCCACAGAGATTCGGGCCGAAGCGGCAACGCTTAGCGCCGACCGCGACCCCGGGAACCCATCTAAACTAAACGAGAACTGGGAACAGTCGCCTCCGTTCGCGAAAGTACGAGAGTGTGTTCATGGCGGGTATATAAACCAGCGAGCCGCGCGAGATAGGATCCAATAGACAGTGCAGTGTAGTAAATATGCGAAATAAGCGGACAAGCGAACAGTGCGAATTGTTAGTAGAGAGTAATTGTGTTTTAGGGTGACTTTTACAAGTTCAAGTAAAACTTCAGATTGAAGATAAAACTCCAGATATAACCTACGTTGCATTGTTTATCTGTCAGGTAAACAATGCAATGTACATCAAGTCTGGTGTTTTATCTTCAATCTGAAGTTTTACTTGAACTTGTAAAAGTCGCCCTTAATCGTGTTGCAATAGTTAAAAGTAAATAAAAATGTGTAGTTAATTGACGATAAATTATTGGAGCCCGTATCCCGTAACATAAATAATCACTCTGCACGAATTTGATAAAAAAACAAAACATATTTTTTATTCACAAGAAAAGACAATAAGAAGAAGAACAAAGTTGATTGTGTCTTTTTACTTGAACAAAATGAAGACAATAGTTAAGGAAAACATTTTTCTTCTAATAAATAGAGTGAACTAATTCGTCGAAGAAAAATTCGCTTGATCTGATAAAAAATGTTTTAAACAAAATCTGTATTTTTAAAAGAATTAACTTTTTTATATCAAAAGAAAAATTCTATGTCAACGAGACCATCACTACTAGCCACATACTTTATTGAGGTCCTATCCCCCTATGACTTCCTGTACAAATTATTGCACAGTCCTAGTGAGGGGAGTGCTCTCTTCATGGTGCTGTCCAAAACGATTCCCAAATATTTCACTTCGATGGTGGTGTTCTGAAAGGGACCACCACAATTTTTCAGAGGAATATAGCTGAGAGGAAAATCACTTCATAAAAAGTGTATACCAAAATTCCATATAATTTACCTTAAATTCCAGTAAATTCCGAGCTAAATTTTCTTAAATTCTGTTAAATACCACTAAATTTCCAATGTGTGCACACAAAAAGTCACCAGTGATTTTCTCCTCGAATGGAACAATCACAGTTTTTTAATGTTTATTGCTAGATTTTCTTTTTTTTTGCATTAACTGCATCATGCACCACAACCAGAACTTTTTGTATTGTAATGGGGAAGCATTGGTCAGAGGATTGCAATGTAGTTTCTGCATGTCTGGACGTCTTCGTGGACGTCGACTCCTCAAGGCTTTGTTAAAGTGATTACTGATGTTTGTTCCAAAATTGGAGAAAAGCCAATTGGACAGAAACTTAATTTGTGATAATAATTAATAATATCTTTTTCCTTCACCTGTCCATTTTAATTGATTTCCTTAATGGCTGTATCAGTGTTATATACGTGCAGGTTTGCCATCGAGAGATGACTCTGTACCTTATCTCGAAATCTCTAAGGGTTGATGAGGAAAATTCAAATGAAACTTAACTTTCTTATTTTAAACTAGATATAACATTTTTTCTTTTAATAGTCGATTTTATTTTTTATTCTAATACTTCTGTATTTATTTATAGAACTATCTCTTACAGTTTGTGTTATTCTTTTTCCTAAAACTTTACAACTGAAACAAGTGATAATATTTGCTTCTAGATGCAACAACAATTTATGATTTTTAACAGGTTTATAAACAATATTTTAAAAACTACATAATTTTTGCTTACATTATGTTATAAATATAGTCAAAGTTTTTTTACTATATATAAATAGTTTTAAATGTATATAAATATTGTAAAAAGTCAAATGTTTTTTAATGAAATACCCTACATATGACCTCATATTTAGAATAACCTGAATTTTTTTCCATAAATATGTTCGAATCGAAATTGAAAGTTTTTGAATACACTGTATGTTGATTAAGGTGAGCAAAAATTATATATTTATAGATTAACGTTTACATAAAATTGTATATTTTTTTGTTGTCTCTAGAAGTCAATAATAGCACTTGTGTCAATTGCAAGTTTTTAGGAGAAAAAATAATCTAAGATATTTCAAAAACTATAGGAGATAAATATGTACGAATGTTTCAGAAATTGGGACAAGTTGTATATACAAAAGACAAATAATTAAAAACTTTATAATGTTTACAAAATTATGAAACTTTTAAATTTGAATTTTTCTTATAGCACTTAAAGTTTACAACTGTCGATGGCCGGGTACATGGTTGCTTATCACTTAAATCCAATAAACAACTTCAGCTGAATTTTAAAAAGTATGTGGTTATCTGAAATAATTAATTACTTGCTTTAGAAATATAACTTTTTTTATTAGGTAGATATCAACTTAGATTCTATAGTCACAAAATAGGTCAAGCAAAAGGTGGTAGAGAAAATTACTGTGTCTTCTATGGGAGAAGGCTAATCTTTTGACTATAGTGAATGAGAGAGGTAGTTGTTACTTGATAAATAATTTATTTAACTGGGAACAAACAAATAGGGGGTGTTTGGCTCATCTATAGGCTAGGAAATGTCAAAAGATAAGAATAAAGAAACAAAAGTCCATTTACTTTAATTGTGTCATCCTTTTATGTCAAAATTCATACCCTTTTAGAAAATGTTTTCTAATAAACATCGTTAAGGTGGGTATTTTCAGAAAATTTTAAGAAATTATCTATTTTCTGGAAATGTGAACATGAATTCATTTAAAAGATGGAATAAGAAGTAAGGTCACGTTCAGTATTAAAGATAAATTGAGAATAGGTGATCGAGAATGGACTTTACTTTTCGTGGCACTGGGGGTTAGCTTTTTTATGGTATAGTGGTACCTTTTTCGCATTACTTTTTTTTTATTTTATTTTCAGAATGAAAAAGGAAACAACTGCTGTACCTGCAAACGATGTTCTCGTTGGTTGGAATCATCTACTGATACCACAGGATCCAGTCGTGATTCTTTCTCATCGTGTAATACTTGCTCATCGTGTAGTACTTGCTCATCGGGTAGTACTTGCTCAGGGGATTCCAGCGATTCTTCGGATGGTTCGAGTGAGTCTCATTCCAGCGAGTCCCATTCCACCTATTGCAGCTGTGGTGATTGTGAAACTGAATGGGAAACTGAATCCAGTTCCAGCGATACCGACCATTGTTGTAAACCTTGAAGGCTCTCTTGTTATTATAAAGTTTGCTAAAGAAAGTTATGTTTTTATACAGTCTTAAATAATTGTCTTTGTTCATTTAAATTATTATTGTTAAGGGTTACTGCTAATGTTAGGATAATAAATATTTCGAAGTTTTTAATTTACTTAGTGGTTTAACTTTGACTTTATGTAGGCACTAAATGTTATTGGTCAAAATAAATTATACCACTTTATTTTCAACTAATAACTTTGCTGATTGCTCCTTCACCATTTTATTCAGAAGTCGCCACACTTCGAGATATTCCTGTACTATTTCCCGTCGCTCGCCTGCCGATATAATAACCATGTAGTTTCTCGATTTCCATATCTGCAGGTACGTGTCTAAAGTATAGAAATGCGTTTTTTGCATTTCCAGAATCATTCTGTTTTCGTACCTGCTTTGCATGTAAAGTATTAACCTAGGTATTAACGTAAAGTGCGGAAAATGCCGAAAAGACATTTAAATAAATTAGGCAATCGTGATAATAAGTATAAAAAGCTTCGCCTAGAACTGGACAGGCTTAGAGAAAGAATGTTAAGTGCGGTTGAGAACTCCATAATTTCTTGAGCTACTGTTATCTTGCATTGGTAATAATGTGGGAAAATGTATGTTAATCACTTGATCACAAGATTAAAACGGGATTAAGTATACAGACGCATAAATCCTAAAATACAAAAATATTATATAAATCAGTCGAGTTATATCACAGTTTACCCTACCCTATATGTCATACATGCGTATGTACAGGGACATCATTTTAAGTGTCTCACCCAATTTGCTTCTTTCCTATTCCGATTTGAAAAAAAGTTTATTCGCGCTTCCTACTTCGGCCACGAGAGGACGACAAATCTTTATTTAGAAAACGTTTTGTACGTCAAATATGACAGTTGTGACGTAAGGTTGGTTTTTCTTAAATCGAATGATACATAATTTTTATGCCAAATCGATAGAGCCGAAGAAGCTGATTTCCAAAATACTTACTTTCGTATGCCCAACGTCAATGGTTTCCGATATACAGGGCGACAAATTCATTGAATGTCTAGAATCATTTTAAGTCTCTCACCCAATTTGCTCCTTTCCTATTCCGATTTGAAAAAAAGTTTATTCGCGCTTCCTACTTCGGCCACGAGAGGACGCCAAATCTTTATTTAGAATAGAGTGCCTGTAATGAGAGTGTGGCCATAAGGACTTGTCCGCCATGTTTTTTCCAAGATTAACATTGTTCTTATGGGCGAAAGCCTTCAAATGATTTTCTTTCAGACAAACGATGAACTATAATTCTTCCTTCCTACTAATAAGTAAACGCTTTAGTTCAAGATACATTATGAACAATTGAGAATTGTTGCAGAATTCACAGATTCCCACAAAACCCTTTTAAGTACAGGTAATTTTTGAATATCCCGCCACTTTTAGATGACGTTTATCCATCATCGAGTTGACGTACTGAGTACTGACAGCCGACGGAATTCCAAATTGCTCTTAGAGTATTCTTGTGCTTAAATTCATATTGAGGAAACAAAGGACGGGTATATTCCCAGGGCGCAGTAGGGCCATAACCCGAAAATGCATAAAAATACCATATACCATATATGTCAATCTGACCATTGACTTCTGATTTTGGAAAAAACATGGCGTCACCAATAGAAAACGATACCACCTTATGGCCACACTCTCATTGCAGGCACTCTAATTTAGAAAATGTTTTATACGTCAAATATGACAGTTGTGACGTAAGGTTGGTTTTTCTTAAATGGAATGATACATAATTTTTATGCCAAATCGATAGAGCCGAAGAAGCTTGTTTCAAAAATACTTACTTTCATATACCTAACGTCAATGGTTTCCGATATACAGGGCGACAAATTCACTGAATGTCTAGAATCATTTTAAGTGTCTCACCCAATTTGCTCCTTTTCTATTCCGATTTGAAAAAAAAAGTTCTTCGCGCTTCCTACTTCGGCCATGAGAGGACGCCAAATCTTTATTTAGAAAATGTTTTATACGTCAAATATGACAGATGTGACGTAAGATAGATTTTTCTTATATGGAATGATACATAATTTTTAACCTAGATCGATAGAGCTAGAGAGGCTGATTTGAAAAATACTTATCTTTATACAGGGTGTTACTTAATGGTATGTCGTAAATCTTAGGAAGAATTCCTGATCGCAATTCAAACAAAAAAGTTAATATAAATTTGTGTTCTAGAGGTTTTCAAAATGTTTGTTTCAAGGTGTCAAAGAAATTGCATTTAAGATTTAATTTTAATAGGTTTTGGATATGCAATAAATTGGTTTTTAGTTCAAGTTTTAATTTACTCTAAACTCAAACAATAAATTTGTGTTGCTGTGCAAAGTAGCATAAATGTAAATAAAAAATACAAAAAGTGTTTAAACCATATAAGTGTACTAATCATTGAAAAGATTTTGACAACAGAATACGTCAAAAATATATAGGCATAGTAACTTACAACTGGTAAATACAAGAAATAGGCAAAGTGAGAAAGACGAGACTGGTGGCATCGACGAAAGCAATGTAATAAAATAACAAGATATAACAATAAGAAAAAAATGATGGATCATTTCATTTATAAGAAAAATCAACCTTACGTCACAACTGTCACATTTGACGTACAAAATATTTTCTAAATAAAGATTTGGCGTCCTCTCGTGGCCGAAGTAGGAAGCGCGAATAAATTTTTTTCAAATCGGAATAGGAAAGGAGCAAATTAGGTGAGACACTTAAAATAATTCTAGACATTCAATGACTTTGTCGCCCTGTATATCGGAAACCATTGACGTTAGGTATATGAAAGTAAGTTTTTTTTTAAATTTGTTTCTTCAGCTGTATCGATCTGGCTTAAAAATTATGTATCATTCCATTTAAGAAAAACCAACCTTACGTCACAACTGTCATATTTGACGTATAAACCATTTTCTAAATAAAGATTTGGCGTCGTCTCGTGGCCGAAGTAGGAAGCGCGAATAATTTTTTTTTCAAATCAGAATAGAAAAGGAGCAAGTTGGGTGAGACACTTAAAATGATTCTAGACATTCAATGAATTTTTCGCCCTGTATATCGGAAACCATTGATTAGGTATATGAAAGTAAGTATTTTTGAAATCAGCTTCTTCGGCTCTATCGATTTGGTATAAAAATTTTGTATCATTCCATTTAAGAAAAACCAACCTTACGTCACAACTGTCTTACTTGACGTATAAAACATTTTCTAAATAAAGATTTGGCGTCCTCTCGTGGCCGAAGTAGGAAGCGCGAATAAACTTTTTTTCAAATCGAAATAGGAAAGGAGCAAATTAGGTGAGACACTTAAAATGATGTCCCTGTACATATTAGGATCTTAGTCCTTTGCAAGGGTTGAAAAAATATTAATAATAATGAAAGACCAGAAAAGAGAACCGAGCGAATTAACAACTCGAAAAGCCGGAGAAGTTTTTTAAAAATATATTTATTACTTGTAAAATATAATATATGAACAATTAAGCAACGTACAACTGACTGACTGCTAAAAGATGCGCCAAAAACTATTTATATAAGATAAATGCAGTGTAAACTGTTTTTGTCCACGACCACCTAATAATATACACCTATTCAGCTTGTTGACAAAAGTTAAATAGGGCTCATATAGCGTCAGAGGGATATATGAGTTGAAACAGCGGGAATAATATCATTATTCCCGCTCGCCATTTAAGTTATATATGTTGCCTTGGCAACCAGTAGGAGTAGGCAACAATGCAATATGAAACGCCGCAGCGTAAAAAATGCACTGGTGGCATCGGTTTTGCCGTCAAACGCGAGTGTCACTTTGACATTTCAATTATCTTCTTTACACTACCTATAAAATTTTATAATTTGTAATTATTAGACAATGGCCGTGGACAAAGTATAGTATTATTCTCGCTTTTTATGGCCATTATTCCCACGGGAGACTTGCGCCGTAATAATGGCTATCATAAAAAGCTCGTTTAATAATATACTATTGTGAAATTCGGCACTTTGCTATGAAATAACTCCTCCCTCCTTGAGTTCCAACTTCTAGGCTAGACTAGGAAATTGGACATCTACTGGTACTTTGGAACACTCTGGCTTTTAGGAATCAGGTTTGCTTCTGCTGCTACCCAACATGATTGGTACCACTATCTTCTTCCATGCAGCTACAAGGCAGCAAACTGCTATCAGGACATATACAAGCAATGTCCACATACTTGGCGTAGTAGAAATATCGCTAAACGTAAAATGGGAAATAGTTTTCATTTCCAAAACTTGTGTAAGCTTAAGTTTAGAACAGGTATAAACCATTCATTTATTATTGCCGTCAAGTAGGCGTTGAAAATCTGACTTTGACATTTTTATTGTAGCTTCTCATCATGTGCGGAAAAGAGATACGTACAAAAAAAAATGAAGGTTTCAAAGGTAACGAAATGCCAAAAATAAGTGAATATGGTATAGCATCGTGTCACGTAGGGCTAAATCGGGACACAGTATCGGTTGGTAGTTACCCTCTTTAGTGATTTTTACGTCGTTATACACAGATCGGTCATTGACACTTATTCCACAGCCTATTCGTAGTTGACATAGGAATGTGCCTATTAGATTTCTTATTTCGTTCTGTCCTTAACAAGAGAGTCGAACTGCCTCTTTCTTAAGACAACTAAAATCCACTGACCTGTGTGATCTAATTGGTTAATCAATACTTCAGTCACTTTTGTTTCGATCTGTTTACAAGTGGAGGTGTCTTTGTCAGAATTCAGTAGCTTCACTTCACAAGGGGCGTCTTGTTGTATTTCCTTCAAGCCTTTCTTATGACACACGTAGAACTTTTGTAGTGCCATCTGTCATTCTTCTCCATAGTAGGCGTAATGCAATTGATTTATTAAGAGAAACTTATTTCGCGGTATAACAACCTTAAACAGACTCCTTGTATATACGGAAATTGAGTATAAGTCAAAGTACTCAAAAGATTGACTATGTACAATTGGTGTAAAATATACGTTATTTTATTGTTAAGCACAAAACATTCCAAATCGATGACTTTTTCCAACAACGGTGTTGTTTCTATAATAACTGGTAGAAGCATTTGATTCGTTCCTAAGCGTTTTTGCAAGTTTATTAACTCAGCATAAAGGTCTCTGGTTTTTATAATGCTGGGATGCATTATTTTTAATTAGGAAAATACCAATTATATTTCCATGTCTTGAAGAATGGAATCAATCACCTCGTACATGTTGACAATTTTATTTAATTAATTTAAAATTATTAAAAAAAAATTATTAATTAAATTAATTATTTAATTAATTTAATTAATAATAAATTTCCTTTAAAAATATAGAATTTCTGCTATACACAGTGTTATTAATTATTGGTAATACTTGATTGATTTTTGCTTCAATAAGCTTATCATTTCGGTAGAGTTGTTTTAGTGTATAGTTGAATTGTTCTGTTACGGTAACCGACAAAGACTTTTGTTTCCAAATGTTTGCTTGCAAATTATTTTGATTCGTTTGCAGTTCTCTGATAAGTTTTTCGTCCCCGTCTGATGCGTCAAGGTTTCCTGTGACTGCTTTGAATATTGAACCTAGGCCGTTTACTAATCCTCTTTTTATTCTTCGCGATTGTGGAATTATTTCATTTAATTTTACTTCGACTGTTCTTGGACCATTTTTAGTATCTCAATAAAATTTTTAAGTTCATCAACATACGGTTTGTATGCCTTATATTCTTCTAAAAATGATGTTATATTTTCAGATCTAATGTGTAATGCGTTTATTTGGTCCATGGTTGGATTTACGTCATAGTAGTGCATCATAGTGTATGTACAGGGTGTTTCATTAAAGGTGGCCACCGGCCATATCTTGGAAACTAATTGGTTCAGAAGCTAGAGAATAAAGTTTTGAATATTAAAGTGGACATGAAAAAATCCTGGAAATTATTTTCAAGTTCCTAATTTTTCCACAAGAGGGCGCAATTAGAAACCAAATAATATAAATAATTTTTTTTTGTAGTTTTAAGATATAATTTGGGCAACATTATTAGAAAGACTAAACAATCCTGCAACATTTTGAACTGAGTCTCGTAGATGTACTGTACTCAATAAGAGTGGGGGAAACAATTGAAAGTGAAATAATCAAAATCCTTGTAACGTTCAAGCCTCATATCTGATTTTAGTAAACTTGGTCTTGTTTTGGAAGATAATTGCCATTACTTTTAATTCTGGTATCCAGTGCTAAACGATAGTTTTTAATAAACGTGCTAGAGGGCGCAATTTCAAATTAAAGTGGTTTTTTTGGTTTTACACCAAAAAGTTAAATCATTCGGTATATGTTTGATATCATAACCGGAAAGTAGGTTAAATTTGCAACAAAAAATTTTAAGATTCTAATAACATATTTTTTCTCCTTTCGGACCTATCACTTCAAGAATGATTTTTATTACTTATTTGAATAAATGATTGTTTTCATAAGTCCATAATAAAATATTCCGTTACAACCATTATTGTTTTAAAACATGATGGTTTTGTAGGCTTATCACTCAGTATAAAATATGTCACTATTTTACCCTAAACATATCTGATTATTGAAAACTTCTACCTAATTTAAGCATACTTCTAATGTTTAAATGTGTAATTAAAGTTTTTCAATATCAATCTAGATAGCTATGAAACAAAATCGGCAGGTATCCATGGAGACAAATAACATTGGTTGTCAGTTGATTCAATTTTGACAAGTTTTGTATTGCGTTAACAAAAAATTAATTCCTGTTGATTCCTTTTAAGTTTGTGTGTGGTGCGGAGTTTTAGGAGGCATAATTATCGGACCATTTATTTTGAATGGAAATCTAAATCGCGAAGCGTACTTAAACTTCCTACAGAATGAATTGTTACTACCCTTTTAGAAGGTATTCCTCTCGATGTTAGAGCTTCAATGTGGTATCAACATGATGGATGCCCGGCACATTTTGCTCAGAGAGTTCGCAATTTTAAAAATGTAGCTTATCCTGATCGCTGAATTGGAAGGGGTAGTGTGTTTCCGTGGCCGCCTAGATCTCCGGATCTAACTGTTCTAGACTTTTACTTGTGGGGAAGAATAAAAGACATTGTTTATAAAACGCGACCGACCACACGAGAAGACATGATAGAGCGAATTACGAACGCTGTTAATTCGATTTTACAAGTTGAAATTGAAACGGCTGTACTCAGTACCAGAGGGAGAATAAATAGTTGTATTCGGGAAAACGGGGGTCATTTTGAACATTTATGAAATCTCTTAGTATTATTCTGTAATAAAATTGAAAAAAGTTATGTTTGCAGAAATAACTCCGGGACGAATAAAGATATCGTACTGGGATCTTACATTTTTTTGTTGCAAATTTAATCTACTTTCCAATTATGACATCAAAATTATACCGAATGATTTAACTTTTTGGTGTAAAACCAAAAAAACTCTTTAATTTGAAATTGCGCCCTCTAGCACGTTTATTAAAAACTATCGTTTAGCACTGGATACCACAGTTAAAAGTAATGGCAAGTATCTTTCAAACAAAACCAACTTTACTAAAATTGAATATGAAGCTTGAAAGTTACAAGGATTTTGATTATTTCACGAGTCAGGTGCTGAGGGCAAATCACTTTGCCCTCAGCACCTTTGAAGTCTCAGCATCTTAAAGCATGTTTTTTGTGACTCGTCATTGCTTGATCCTCCAACTTGAGATCACTAGAACCAACAGTTTCAATTGAAATGTTTTTTTACATTAGTTGTGTTACTATTAAATGAAGAACTATATGAGACGAACATCATGTATAAACTCACAGCTGAACGGCAAACTAAATAGTTCGAATCTCCAGCTGCACAAAAAGAAACACTTTAGCGATTTTTGGGGATTGTGTATATTCAAGGTTATATTATTGTATTGTTATTAATAAATATGCATTAATAAAAAGTCTTGCAAGCTAGCATTTATGCCATGAAAATTGGTGTCTTTTTCTCTAGGATTCAGCTATAGCAATTTCCGAATTTCTTTGAACTGTAATCAAATATTGAAGTGGGGCAATGAAAAAATTAAGAAACAACGAGTTCAGTTCTTAAAATATAACATGTGCTCACAATCAGCTTTGAGTTCAAAGTCAGCATTATTGTTACATTTTCATGCTTCCGATTGCCGCAGCCATATATTATCGTCCTTGTCCTGCCATATCTATATTTCACTTTTCTTGGTCCAAAAAAAAAATGTTTTATATATATTGTCACTAGTACTTATGTAGAATGAATACATTGCTGAACACACATTCTTTTTTCTCAGTTCTCAGATATTAATCATAATTATTAAAATCTTAAACAAAAAAAAGCTATGTGGCAACTATGTGAGCATAATTGTAAATAATAATTTTAACCTCACACCGATTAATAATCACTGTCACTATAGTCGTTTGCAGGAAGATATTCATCTAGCCAGCCATGGAAATATCGGTTTTGTAGTGGCAGCCCTTCTTCCAAAAATTTTTTAACTGATATCTGGGGAAATTCTTATTTTCTGTTGGTATCTAAGACATTCTGTCAAAATTTAAGAAATGGCATGACGCTTATGTTCTATCCATGTTTTCTGCACGTATTTTGAGAAAGAGAGCATAATATTACGTTGTAACATCCGTGGGTTCCTTGGAAGCATCTTTGTAAATATTGTGAATTTATTTCTCATATTTCTTTTTTTCTTATATATCTATTATCAATAAACAGTCCTTTATGTTTATAGTTTTATAGTACTACTTTTCTACTCAACAACTCATATAGTGAAAGCAGAAAGTGAAATAAACCTAGGACCTACCACGGATTTGATCCCTTCGAGAATGAAGCTAGTTTTTAACAATTTTCCTCGCAATTTTCTTAACTCCAGTAGCAGAGCTGCAGCTGCATGCATTGTTTGTTTTTTGACTTTGTATGAAGACTGTAAGCAAAGTGCTTGATACTTGCAAATTGGAAAATGCCACTTGCAGACAATAATAAAACCAAAGAAAAAAAAGAATTGCCCAGTGTCCAGTATTCAAGTCACATCATCAAGGTGCTACTGAATGATTTTGCATTATCCAAGATAAATGAAGAATGATCTTTTGACCATCTCAATTATCCATAAATGTGCCAAAGGAAGGACGGACGGACTAACCTAAACAAAATATGTGTGTTTCTGTTTATAAATTTAAATGTTCTGTTAAGTGATTGTGTGGGATTCAATTTGAGGGTGACCGTTGTGTTCTCAGTTATACGGAGTGCTAACTATGTAAATGTTAATCTCTCTGAAGGATGCATAAGTATAACATTTGCCAAAATAACACTAAGTGTTTATATATTATCATACTCCTGTATATCATATTAGGTATATTCATTTTTTTTCTAACGTGATTGCTAAGGACAGGGCCTCAAAAGGAGCCTCTTGAATTTTACATCCTGGGTTCTAATATTTGAACCACCATAGGTTTTAAGTGTCTTGTATAATATATTACCACAACAACCCTTAGTGTGCCTTTGATGTGGATCTTCCATTCTTAGAAGAAAGCTAACGGCATGTGTGTGAATTATCTTCTTCTGCAAATATAATTTTTAATTATACTTGAGATTTTAACAGAAACCAAGCAGAAACCTTTTATTTTATGTCATGTCATGGTTCTTTCTCATAACTCATTTCACTAAAAATTCCAAAACCATATACAAGTTAGCTTGAAAGTAGCACAAACACTCACGTGCATCTTTTAAGCCCAAGATATGTCCTAGAGCCCACATTGAGAAAAAAAATGTATACAAGATGACCTGGACCTGCCCTATACACTTCCGAAATCATGTTATGGTAGACATTCTATAGTGGAAGGTAAAGTCCTAATGTCAGAAAAGTACCAATGTCTGCGTTATAATTTTTTAAATATAATATGTTCCAGTTTTTTCTGCATCTCGTTAGCCTTGGAAATTTGACATATTTCACCCAGTATATATAACGGACACTGACAGTGATTGATAAATGGGTTTAAGGTTACGGATAATGTTTACACTTAAGCCTACATAGATGCCAAACTCTACCAATTATTCCAGGTTTTTAGGCAACTAATTTATTCATAGTTCTTAAGTCACGCGATTCTCTATGTGGTTTTATTGGTTAATTTAATTATTGAACTTTAACGGTTATTAGCAATAAATGGATATAACAGATCTTTTCTTCACTTTTCGCTACTTTTCCTTCAATTCCAAAATTCTAAGCTTATTGTCATTCATCATCATACCTATATATATACTAAGGTATTAAAATTGAGCCTATTTCTTTTTACATATATTGAGCGTTCCAAAAAGTGAAATTTTACAGTTTTACACTTTACCTTGAGGCTATAACATTATTTACATAATATAAATAATAAAAAATAATAAGCTATAGCTATATTATGTTTAACAGTAACATTCTGAGCAAAAAATAAAGAAACTACAATAATTTATTCTGTAAAAAGTAAAAAGTGTAAAACTTTTTTTTTACGTCTTTCTATTACTGGTGTCACATGGTCTGCTTCATCCTTGTCGAGGGCGTATTCTTATATAATGTTTTGTACAGTTCTAGTAGGTACTCACCTAAAAATAAAGTACATGTAAAAGTATATTGAAAACTCATCTATTTAATAAATTAGATTCAATAATTTTCTTTGTTTTTCTTAAACTGAAAGTGATACTAAATATTTTTTTCTACAAACGTCAAATAATGACGCATTTTACGCTTTCATTAGACAAACGAAAACCTAACCTTTTTTGAGGAACAGAATGTGAGTGTACTTTTCCGCGCGTTGCCCAGGACAGCAAGCGAAAAAATCTTTGTCAATAGCAACTACCACCATTCAATCAATTATTTAAAACGTCATTGTCACTTTGATTTAAATTTTCAGATTGTGTCTTCAGTTATGCTCAGTTGTGATTCACATTATTTGAAATTGATCGTTTGTAGAAAAAACGTTGTATGCATTACGAGCAAAAAGTAACTTTTTTGCTCTCGAGTGATTGCCGCTCTCCGCTTCGCGTCGAGCGGCAAACTTCACTCTCCGAGCAAAAAAGTTGTACTTTTCACTCTTAATACATAAATAACTATTATCTTTACCAAACAACCAGAATATGCACGATCTTTATCACATTTGGTAGAGTAGTTCTTGGTGGAGTACTTGGAGTACTCCTATACAATTTGTTATTTACATAACTGAGGTTCTAGTAGGTATATAAAAGCGCAGTGGCACTGAGTGAACATGATGATCTCTTTTGTAAACCCAAGCGAAATATGTACTCGTATATGAAAAATTAGGCTTTTACAAAATAATTAATGAATACCTGGTAATAAGTAATTTCCTTACAGATCGTGTATGAAAGAGCTTCTTTGCAGCCCCCTACACGGGGAAATTTAAATTTGAATGGCTTTTTGGTATTAGTGTTAGTAGCTTTCTATTCCAGGAAATCTTCTAGACGTGAGTCGCTTTGCAGCTAATTATCGTGGGTCAGGAGACCTTTAGGTTTTCTGGATGAGCGTCTACTGCTAAAATGTCTTCTTCTATGATTTTCCTTTTCGCCTGGCGCACTTTTTGTAATGTTTGCGTCTCGAGGTTTCACGCCTGACGTCAGCCCTTCAATAGTTGGCAGCTGGAAAGTGGATTTGTGCAAGGGCCGAGGAGCGGAGTTAACTGACATGTGAATTGTAGTACTGTCGTGTAGACGTTTTCGGGGGTCGGGAGTGCTGGTATCTACCTAGGTTATTTTGCTTTGCATATCCTGGTTAATAAAATTATTATTGTTGTATTTCTCTATCCTATATTAAGTAAAACTACAAAAAGCAATTAACTATAGTACATGATACTTTTATACTTAAACCATTAACAGCTTATGAATGAAGATATTCAGTAGGATTTCCAGTCCTCAAATAGATCCTACAGCTAATGCAAGAAAAAATTATACTTGTATGCGTACTTACCTCAAAAATATTGCAAATCTTTTTTTGGAAAGCTCTTTTTTTTATAAATCCTCGAATTTTCTTGTCGATTATTTTGGGCATTTTAGAATTCTGATACTCTTTAATCCACTTAAAATGTTGATACACGTATTGAAAACTGCCAACGACGCAAATTCAATTTGACAAAATCTTAAAGCTTATTGGAGACAATTGCGACTAAAAATATCAATTAGTAATTAGTTTGACTGTATTGGTTAAAAAAAACATGTCAAGCGATCTTATTGGCCAGCTTTCAAATTGCCGATTTTAGTTATCACCTTCCAATTCTGTATTTACCGTATCTGCTTTGACGACAAGTAAACGACAATTGCCATCGATGTTATACAGGGTAAAGTCCATGGCAATGTAAGATGCAGAAAATAATGGAATATGGTATATCTTCCAAAATGTGAACAGGTTGGTTGTGAAGTTTTCATAGAATAGGATAGAACAATGAAAGTATACTCTGTTCAGCGAGGGTTCAATATGACGTCACATTGCTCATCTCATTTCATTAGAAAAAGATCACAAAAAAACAGGCGTATTATTAGTTATTATTAATAATAAAACCACCAGCTAAAGTCAGATTGACGCTTAATGTCAAAATGTCGTCAAAATTTAGAAATCCGCGTCGAGCTTTTGTAGAACTAAATATAGAAACGAAAGAACCGCTTTTAAGGGATCATGTAGAAGAAGCCACTGTGTGAAGAAAAACCGGAGAAAATATCCAAAATAGAGGAGAAACAAGGAGTTACAATTGACGAAGCGGCGAAAGAAATTCCATCAACATACGTCCCGAAGGAACTATCAATTGTTGAAAATAAGCCCCTGTTCCTGAACAACCACCTACTGGTCCACAAAATATCTTCCCCTGGTGTCACCTAAAGGCTAGATCCACTTCTGTGGAAATGAATAAAACTTGAATCAAAATTAGCGAGGTGTTTGACGGAATCAACTAAAGAAAAAATGTGGAAGAACGATGCATGCATGCGACACAGATAACAGCAAAACCGCGGGTAGGTGTCTTAAAAAAATTTTAGCTGCATTTAGTTGCTGCATTATGCTGCATACATTATGCTGCATACAAAATTTTAGCTGCACATAGTCTAACTAAGCTCACGCTTAGTTAGACTATGTACTCAATTTAAAGTATTTTTATAATTGTGACATATAAAGTAGCACTTTTCAATACTGATGACAGTGACGTAACGTCCTACTTTTCGTAACTAGTTACGAAAAGTAAAATCTTTCGTAACTAGTGATGAAAAGTTGGTGTCACCACCAGTTGCAGGTTTCGGCTGTGACACACCGTTGCTATAGTTTTACGGTATTAAGTAGATACAAAGTGGTTTAAAAGGAAATATTGAAGTTTAATAATAATAATTCTCTCTCTAAGTAGGTATTTGTAGTCAAAATTAGAAAAAATCTTGTATGAAACACGTGACGAAAAACCTTTTTTGTGTATCTCATTCAAATTACGGGAACTCGCTGCGCTCGTCCCGCAAACATTCATTCGTTACACAAAATCGGACTTTTCGTAACTGGTTACATAAATAGCTATTATGTTGCATGTCTTATTATCACATATTGCATTAATTCAATTCTAAGAAAATTTCAAGAGTTGAATATACAATAAATGCCTAACAGTTTTTTTTATCAAAACAATGAATTCATGCGGACACGTATTGAACAAAGGGTGCATTCGAACGAAAAAAGGAAAAATATGTGTGGCGATCCGCCGAGAAGTGTTTCTGCTTATTGGTTTTACAACGCAAGTTGTGAGCACTACCACAGTGTAAAGAATAATACATTATATATTAATATATTATATATAATGTATTATTCTTTATACTGTGGAACTACTAGGTACAGTAAGCACACAAAAATACTCAGAATCTCTTGAGCCGATTTTGTCCATATCTTATGATCTACATCCATGGCCGGGTGAATCATAGCAGGTGTCTATGGTAAAGCTGCTGCGGATATTCCTTCTGAATTAATACCCGAAATGGGAAAACTTTGGAATATTTGCACAAAAGGCTAAATTGATACCCTGCCCGTGTCTACAAACATAACTTGACATTTTGTTCAATTGACATTTTATCAAAGACAGACGTGTTTTTTTGTCTGGTACTTTATTACTCCAGCATTCTTGTCTCCTGACAATTCTCAGCCAACTTAATAAGTTTTTCCATTAAACACATTATACTTGTTTTGCTTTGTATATAAAATAAAAAGTTCTTGCAACTTCAATAGCATTTTTATTCCAGGTATAGTAAGTTATTTGCAAAGGGTTTCTTAATTTCAAACTAATAAATAGCCTTTACTTGTTTCTAAAAGTTACTTCAAATTCTATGTTTATACATAAGTATTATAAGTCGAAACTTTTTCAACTGAGTTTGTACGAAATGACCCCTGCTTATGCTATTTAGTTTAAAAGAACTGTAGCTCTCTTTAGTTGAAAATAAGTTGGTTCCATTCGACCAAGAAACCATTCCAGAAGGGTCTATCATTCTTAACAACTCACTAAGTAATATGATATCGAAATTGAAATAAACAATGTGCTTGTCCACAGTGGTTTTGCAACCACGTCAAGATGGTTCCTCATTTCAATTTGAAATGTTTGCTGGTAAGTTGGCCAAAATTATTTTTTAAATGTTCTGCAATGGTTCTCTAGCATGTTGGAACAAACCTAATATTAAATCAGACAATTAATAAACCACCACACAAACATTTTAGTTTCTTGATATTTAGGTAGTTTAAGAAACTAAATGCTCAATTAGGCAAGACTTCTTTTAGTATAATTAATTTATAATGTAAAATCATATATATCTAACAAAACAAAAATACACTTCTCTAAATACCTACAAATGAATGAAAGGGTCAATTTTGATCCAAGAATGGAGCCAAATGACAACTGAAATGATATAACAGTAAATTCATCGAAATATTCTTTTCTTTATCATGGGGGGTAATTTTCACTAATATTAACTCAAGATCCAAAGTGATCATAATTATGGATGGCATATGGCATATAGGTACGTATATGAAAATGTGCCACTGGGACTCTCATCACAGATCATCACACAATCCAAATCATATGGCAGTACTTAAATTCAGTCTGGTAGAAAACCATCTTTTCTCAGATGCTTTTGCTGAGTTGTGTGAAGTTAGCGTCCGGGGCGCCAGCGCCTGCCAGCGCTCATCCGATTCCCCTTTCCCCCACTACTATGTTTATTTCATCTATGTTGCCAAGTTTCTTAAATCGTTTTAAAAGTTACTTATTACGTTTTCACACATTTCGTTCCTTGCTTACCCCAAACTTGCAAGCAAGGTTACATCTAATAGAACTCCTATAGCCAACTTGGCAAAAGTTATGGAGAAAAGTGAAAAACATCCCCCTCCCTTAAGGTTATTTTGCTCGTTTAAAAGGAAACTAGCTCTTGCAACATCTTCAAATTTGCAGAGATGCCACACTACATAATGTGGAATAGAGTTCCTATCTCAGATTTGGCAAAAGTTGTGAATAAAAGTAAAAAACATCCCCCTCCCCTTAAAGTTATTTTAGTCCTATAAAATGAAACTAGTTTTTATGACACGTTCAAATTTGCAGAGATGGTTACACTACATAATGTGGTGTAGAACCCTATCTCAGATTTGGCAAAAGTTATGAAGAAAAGTGAAAAACATCCCCCTCCCCTTAAAGTTGTTTTACCCGTTTAAAACGAAACTAGCTCTTGTGACACGTTCATATTTGCAGAGATGGTTACACTACATAATGTGGAAGGCAACCCCTATCTCAGATTTGGTAAAAGTTATGAAGAAAAGCGAAAAACATCCCCCACCCCTTAAAGTTATTTTACTAGTTTAAAACGAAACTAATTCTTGTGACACGTTCATATTTGCAGAGATGGTTATACTACATAATGTGGTATAGAACCCCTATCTCAGATTTGGCAAAAGTTATGAAGAAAAGTGAAAAACATCCCCCTCCCCTTAAAGCTATTTTACTCAATTGAAATTAAACTAGCTCTTGTCACACGTTCATATTTGCAGAGATGGTTACACTACATAATATGGTATAGAACCCCTATCTCAGATTTAGCAAAAGTTATGAAAAAAAGTGAAAAACATCCCCCTCCCCTTAAAGCTATTTTACTCAATTGAAATTAAACTAGCTCTTGTCACACGTTCATATTTGCAGAGATGGTTACACTACATAATGTTGTATAGAACCCCTATCTCAGATTTGGCAAAAGTTATGAAAAAAAGTGAAAAACATCCCCCTCCCCTTAAAGTTATTTTACTAGTTTAAAACGAAACTAGCTCTTGTGACACGTTCAAAATTGCAGAGATGGATACACTACATAATATGGTATAGAACCCCTATCTCATATTTAGCAAAAGTTATGAAGAAAAGTGAAAAGCATCCCCCTCCCCTTAAAGTTATTTTACTCGTTTAAAACGAAACTAGCTCTTGTGACACGTTCAAAATTGCAGAGATGAATACACTACATAATATGGTATAGAACCCCTATCTCAGATTTAGCAAAAGTTATGAAAAAAAGTGAAAAACATCCCCCTCCCCTTAAAGCTATTTTACTCAATTGAAATTAAACTAGCTCTTGTCACACGTTCATATTTGCAGAGATGGTTACACTACATAATATGGTATAGAACCCCTATCTCAGATTTAGCAAAAGTTATGAAAAAAAGTGAAAAACATCCCCCTCCCCTTAAAGTTATTTTACTCAATTGAAATTAAACTAGCTCTTGTCACACGTTCATATTTGCAGAGATGGTTACACTACATAATGTTGTATAGAACCCCTATCTCAGATTTGGCAAAAGTTATGAAAAAAAGTGAAAAACATCCCCCTCCCCTTAAAGTTATTTTACTAGTTTAAAACGAAACTAGCTCTTGTGACACGTTCAAAATTGCAGAGATGGATACACTACATAATATGGTATAGAACCCCTATCTCATATTTAGCAAAAGTTATGAAGAAAAGTGAAAAGCATCCCCCTCCCCTTAAAGTTATTTTACTCGTTTAAAACGAAACTAGCTCTTGTGACACGTTCAAAATTGCAGAGATGGATACACTACATAATATGGTATAGAACCCCTATCTCAGATTTAGCAAAAGTTATGAAAAAAAGTGAAAAACATCCCCCTCCCCTTAAAGCTATTTTACTCGTTTAAAACGAAACTAGCTCTTGTGACACGTTCATATTTGCAGAGATGGTTACACTACGTAATGTTGTATAGAACCCCTATCTCAGATTTGGCAAAAGTTATGAAGAAAAGTGAAAAACATCCCCCACCCCTTAAAGTTATTTTACTCGTTTAAAACGAAACTAGCTCTTGTGACACGTTCATATTTGCAGAGATGGTTACACTACATAATGTTGTATAGAACCCCTATCTCAGATTTGGCAAAAGTTATGAGGAAAAGTGAAAAACATCCCCCTCCCCTTAAAGTTATTTTACCCGTTTGAAATGAAACTAGCTCTTGTGACACATTCATATTTACAGAGATGGTTACACTACATAATGTGGAATAGAACCCCTATCTCAGATTTGGCAAAAGTTATGAAGAAAAGTGAAAAACATCCCCCTCCCCTTAAAGTTGTTTTACCCGTTTAAAACGAAACTAGCTCTTGTGACACGTTCATATTTGCAGAGATGGTTACACTACATAATGTGGAAGGGAACCCCTGTCTCAGATTTGGCAAAAGTTATGAAGAAAAGTGAAAAACATCGCCCTCCCCTTAAAGTTATTTTACTCAATTGAAATTAAACTAGCTCTTGTCACACGTTCATATTTGCAGAGATGGTTACACTACATAATGTTGTATAGAACCCCTATCTCAGATTTGGCAAAAGTTATGAAAAACAGTGAAAAACATCCCCCTCCCCTTAAAGTTATTTTACTAGTTTAAAACGAAACTAGCTCTTGTGACACGTTCAAAATTGCAGAGATGGATACACTACATAATATGGTATAGAACCCCTATCTCAGATTTAGCAAAAGTTATGAAGAAAAGTGAAAAGCATCCCCCTCCCCTTAAAGTTATTTTACTCGTTTGAAACGAAACTAGCTCTTGTGACACGTTCAAAATTGCAGAGATGGATACACTACATAATATGGTATAGAACCCCTATCTCAGATTTAGCAAAAGTTATGAAAAAAAGTGAAAAACATCCCCCTCCCCTTAAAGCTATTTTACTCGTTTAAAACGAAACTAGCTCTTGTGACACGTTCATATTTGCAGAGATGGTTAAACTACGTAATGTTGTATAGAACCCCTATCTCAGATTTGGCAAAAGTTATGAAGAAAAGTGAAAAACATCCCCCACCCCTTAAAGTTATTTTACTCGTTTAAAACGAAACTAGCTCTTGTGACACGTTCATATTTGCAGAGATGGTTACACTACATAATGTTGTATAGAACCCCTATCTCAGATTTGGCAAAAGTTATGAGGAAAAGTGAAAAACATCCCCCTCCCCTTAAAGTTATTTTACCCGTTTGAAATGAAACTAGCTCTTGTGACACATTCATATTTACAGAGATGGTTACACTACATAATGTGGAATAGAACCCCTATCTCAGATTTGGCAAAAGTTATGAAGAAAAGTGAAAAACATCCCCCTCCCCTTAAAGTTGTTTTACCCGTTTAAAACGAAACTAGCTCTTGTGACACGTTCATATTTGCAGAGATGGTTACACTACATAATGTGGAAGGGAACCCCTATCTCAGATTTGGCAAAAGTTATGAAGAAAAGTGAAAAACATCCCCCTCCCCTTAAAGTTATTTTACTCAATTGAAATTAAACTAGCTCGTGTGACACGTTCATATTTGCAGAGATGGTTACACTACATAATGTTGTATAGAACCCCTATCTCAGATTTGGCAAAAGTTATGAAAAACAGTGAAAAACATCCCCCTCCCCTTAAAGTTATTTTACTAGTTTAAAACGAAACTAGCTCTTGTGACACGTTCAAAATTGCAGAGATGGATACACTACATAATATGGTATAGAACCCCTATCTCAGATTTAGCAAAAGTTATGAAGAAAAGTGAAAAGCATCCCCCTCCCCTTAAAGTTATTTTACTCGTTTAAAACGAAACTAGCTCTTGTGACACGTTCAAAATTGCAGAGATGGATACACTACATAATATGGTATAGAACCCCTATCTCAGATTTGGCAAAAGTTTCGAAGAAAAGTGAAAAACATCCCCCACCCCTTAAAGTTATTTTACTAGTTTAAAACGAAACTAACTCTTGTGACACGTTCAAATTTGTAGAGATGGTTGCACTACATAATGTGGTATAGAACCCCTATCTCAGATTTGGCAAAAGTTATGAAGAAAAGTGAAAAACATCCCCCACCCCTTACAGTTATTTTATTCGTTTAAAATGAAACTAGCTCTTGTGACACGTTCATATTTGCAGAGACGGTTACACTACATAATGCGGAAGGGAACCCCTATCTGAGATTTGGCAAAAGTTATGAAGAAAAGTGGAAAACATCCCCCTACCCTTAAAGTTATTTCACTCGATTGAATTTAAACTAGTTCTTGTGACACGTTCATATTTGCAGAGATGGTTACACTACATAATGTGGAATGGAACCCCTATCTCAGATTTGGCAAAAGTGATGAAGAAAAGTGAAAAAGATCCCCCACCCCTTAAAGTTATTTTACTAGTTTAAAACGAAACTAGCTCTTGTGACACGTTCATATTTGCAGACATGGTTACACTATATAATATGGAATAGAACCCCTATCGCAGATTTGGCAAAAGTTATGAAGAAAAGTGAAAAACATCCCCCTCCCCTTAAAGTTATTTTACTCAATTGAAATTAAACTACTTTGTTTCACGCCCCATATAATAAAGATGAAGTCAGTTTTTATTTTTTAGTTATCGGCTTGCTTATTGTAGAGGAAATGAGGTTTCAGACCGTATAAATGGTAATTAATAATAATTAATTGCTTAAAAAGTTACAGCTTATTGAAATTGACACGAAAAATTGCTTGTGCCAAACTTTAAGTTGACCAGTTGAGCTCTTGTGACACGTTCAAATTTATATTTATAATGCGAAATAGATCCGTATCGCAGATTTACAGGGTTGGTAAAACACGAACAAGTTTTTTTAAAAGACGCGAAAGTAATGAAAATACATTTTTTTATCAAACGGACTAAAAGTACGTCATTTGTTCTCTCCATACGCACACCTAAAGTGGGCTTTCTAATCCTGAGACCAAAAAAAGTAGCAAAAAAGTCCTAGGCAGTAAAAGTAAACTCAAATGTCACCGCTATTGTCATGGTGGCGCATATATAAACCATCTTATTGCCATCTTTACATTCTTGTTGAAAAAACAAAGGATAGGAATACTCTCAGAGCGCTCGAGAGCACCACCCGAAACCGTTTTTAGTCGAAATCGCATAGGTTCTCGAATTCTGTTAAATGTCGTTAGTTGTCATCATATTTATCTGTCAATGTCATTTTTATTAATTTAGTATTAATAATAATGCTATACATTTTTAGTTTACCATAATTTACCTCAACCATCTAAACCATTGGTTATGATTTAATACCATTAAAACCATTGAACATTGACCACCACCGTTCTAACACATTCTATTTATATACACCACTAATTGGGTAAGTACCTAGACCTGCTTAAAGAGGATGAAAGAAAATTGCAACACTGAATCACTCTGAAATAGACTTTCCTGCATGCTTGAAAAAAAAATAGTATATGTTACGCGGAGTAAAAGGTCTTTTTGTGCTTCGCCCAGTTGCAGGCCTCAGCTTCGCTTCGGCCGTCAATCTCTGGGCTCAGCACAAAAAGACCCACTTTTACTCCTAGTGACATAATCTACTATTAGACCAAGAATAGAGAGGTCATATCTTGTGCAATAACAGTTAATTTTTATACGAAAAACAGAGTAAAAAGTGATTATTTTTGCACGATCGTACAAAAAATATATGGAGATTAAGAAATAAGGAATTTATTTCATTATTTCTCTACTTTGGCTTTATTATCCACATGATCCACATCCAGTGACTGCATATATCAATACACATTAGTAAGTCGCTGCTCGCTCTCTATGATACTACATGCATCAAGGTGCTAACAGCTCGGTTTCGGATTGACTGCGAGATGTTTACCTCAGGGGAGCTTACAAGGCAATAGCATGGACGGTTGTCGTCTACTCCCTACGCCTATCGAGCTTTATGGTATTAAGCGTCGCGGGTCTACTTGATGTTAATACCTGGTGTTATACTGTTTCTTTTCTATACCGTCGAAAAAAATCTACTCCTGACTCCGCAGTTTTATACCGTGCCCTATATTTCATTATAGTTCATACAGTATATTTCATTAGCTATTCTTTTATTTTACAGTTTATTCTAATATTTTTTTTTCTTTCATCTTATTTTTAGTTTGCTATATATTACGTTTTGCGTGAGCAGCACTTAAATAACTACATAATCTCCATATAGTTAGTGTTTGATTAGATGTAGGTACTGTTTTCGTTCGTCAAAAGTTTTTATTTAGGGATAAATAAAGATTTATGATAACGTAGACTAGTTATTTAGTAAGTGTTATTTAGAATTAAGTTTTACACATGTAGGTTAAAATTAATTTTCTAAAAAATCTATATAAGCATTTGATTGACTTTTCAGGGTTTATTTAGTTTTAGGTTTCGTTACGTTCGTTAGGTATATAAGCATTATTATTTTTGATGAATCATGAAGCGGTTAGTTAAAGCACACTTGGATCGGAAACTGTCCAATATTAGCAGTAAAATTAAATTGTTGATGGGAGATATCAGTTATGAAGAACTCCTAAGCATTCCGTACGACGATTACCTTTACACTAACTTAGTAAAAGATATTGTCCATCCAAAAATAAAAATTAAAAAAAAGAAGTGGATTTTCGGTGTTATAAAAAGAAATACTGGCAACATTAAGCAATTTTTTAGTTCCCAAAAGCGTGATCAGAAACCTTTTATCTTGCCAGAAACTTCGACCAGAGATAGTGATTATTATATTTTAAAAAAACTGCAGGAGAAGTACGGATCTAGTTCGATTCGAGATGCTTCTAATTGGAACTCTGCGACAGTAACGAAAAAAAGTATTGAAAATGTTGATACCGAATTTAATGAAGGAGATACAAACATACCAAATAAAAACAAAAGTTCTGCCACTGTCGCACGCAATGTCGATTTAAACAAGTTGAAAACAGTTTCAAACATTAATGTAGATGATGACATAATTGACGTTGATTTCGATATATCCGATACTGGTTCAAACGACGATGTCAAAACGGTTTCAAACTGTAATGTAGATGACATAATTGACAGTAATTATAATGTATCCGATAATAGTTTGAACGAATTCAAAACAGTTTCAAACATTAATATTGATGATGACATAATTAACGAAAATTTTGATTTATCTGATAATAGTATGGTAAGAGGTAATGCCATTTCATTGAGCACCCCGGAAAACTATGAGAAAAAATTAAAAAATAACAGCAGGAAAATTTCTGATGTATATACATTAATTGGCGATAGTGAATTAAACGGGGTTCAGAGAGATTTTGTCCGAAATATTGATATTAATGATGAATTCAACATCGGACTTAATTCCAAATTATACAACGAATGTTCTGTTGAATCCGATAATAATCATCATTCCCTAACTGATAGTTCATACTCATGCGACATGGAAACAACTAATGTAGATATGTCGTCATTTCGCAAAATGAACAAGGGTGTTGTGTCGAGGGTTGTTCTTCCGATAGGTAGTTCCAATATCAAACCATCTTGTCATGCCAAAGTAGAACGAACGAATTATTCTAATTGTAATATTTTCGAAGGGGAATTTAAAATCTCCGAAAGTCAGTGGAAGAGTATTACTAAGAATGGAAAGTTGATTTCAAGTGAATATCCTAATTTATTGAGACATTTAATTCATATTAACGTGAACAACAGCTGTAACATTGCATTTTATAGAGTAAAGTACAGGAAAAATTTTACTCCTACTATCTTGGCATATTGTCGAAACAACAAGCGAATGTGCAAAAACTTTAAAATCGAAATTGAAAGAACTGAATATAATAAACGACTTGTGAAAGTATTTAGTACATCCCTCGACTTTAGTCACCCCTATAAATTGACTGACTATGTAAAATACCGGGAAAGATCGTTGTTGAGGACTAAGTTAAAAAGGATGACCGCTTCTGAATATAGAGAGAAAGCTATAGCATTTGCCGATAAAGATCAAATCAGAAGAGGAAACCTCCAGAAAGTTAAAATGGAACCGACCTTGAGAAAGATACGTTCTGAGGGAAAAAATATGTCGTCACGGCATAAGGACAGTACTTTAGATATAATTATATACATGAGGGCTCATAAAGACTTTATTCAGCAGGTTGCAATTCCACTGAACGTAAAGATTTTTAGCTTAGAGCAAAATAAAATAGCAAGTAATTCAAAAGATGGGGTGCTCAATTTTGACGCTACAGGTGCGATTATAAGGGAAACCGCGAATAAAAAAGTCCTTTATTATTGCGGGGTCGTAAGTGTAGAAGAATCAAGTTTTTGTCCCGTTTTAGAAATGCTTTCATGTGAGCATGACTCCTTTACAAGAACAGATTTTTTAATACGGTATGTAAAATTTGGTAAAGAACAAAAATCCTTGCCACATTTTAATATTTTTGTCTCGGATTTCAGCCTCGCAAGTTTATATGCCGCTGCGAGGGCCTTTAATAGCATGGAGTTGATAGATTATATTAATATGTGTTTCGAAATTACACAAAATAATAAAAAGTTTCCTCATAACTGTGTCAAAATATCTTTATGCTGCGCACATTTTATTAAAAATGTGGTACTTTTGATTAAAGAACATTATCAGGATAAACATGTTATCAACATTATTATATCCATAATGGCAATTGGTTTTAATTTAAAGACTTTAGCCGAAGCAGAAATTTGGTTCCGACATACTTCTATTATTTTATCATCGAAATACGAAACCCCCTTGACTCAACAAGCCATGGCATATTTTCAAGCCATTAATATTGAACAAAATGAAAATGATGAAATTAAAATTACTCCCACAAACGATTGTCCCAACAAACTGGTGATACAAACAAAGGTGATATTTCCGGAAAAAAGCTGAAAAAATCTTCAAAATTTTATGTCTTTTTTAATGGTATATGTAAAAACTTTAAAGATGAAGAAAAATCCGAAAACGGTATACCCAACAATAATTTTAACCAGAACCTCTTAAAAATAATTTTGGATAGATACATGCCCGTTTATCCTTTGTGGTCTTCGATAATAACAAAGAAACGACTTAGCAATGCACTAGTTGAACGGTGGTTCGGTTTTCTTAAGCATTCCTTATTAAAAAGCGAAAAAAACTGGCGACCAACTGCCTTCGTAAAAAGAGTTAGAAGACACGTTCTAAAAGTGTTTGATGAAATAGACTTAAACATTCCCAAGCACAGATGTGTTACGTATGACAAAAAGGACGGGCAAAAAGAACTTTTTGAAAACGAAATAGATTGTGAAGAAAATTGGAATAGAAAACAAAAACCAAAATTTTCTTATTTTACAGGAAAATACCTAAATTATTTGCCAAAAATAAGTATTTCTAAGGAAAGTAAATATCCAGATATAACATTTTTAGAGAATAACCTGGTCGACTATGCAGAATTCTACCAAGAGCTCCCCAGTACAATTTATTACGTTGGATATTACAATTTTTGTAAAGGAGACCGATTCGTTACTTCGGAAGAATTTAACATATTATCCGGAAAGAACGAGGTTGCAGTGATTTCTTTAAAATTATTTAATATTTTTTCTACAATTATAAAAAAGAAAAATACGGTGAATTCGGCCAATGTCGAGATATGGGACGCAGAATACTCGTTATATGAATTGCAGAAAAAGTTATATTTCGGAACAATTTTACAATTGAAAAAATTCACATTTATTCCCCTTTTGCTGTTGGAGGAAAAATGGATTCTACTAAAAATTCACGTGGATGAAAAAATTGTTATTGTTCTTGATCCTTACGGAAATAATAATGAACAGAACAACGGGATGCTACTGGATTTTTTAGTATTACTAAAAAGGTATAACGAGTCAAAATCTATGTATTCCGGATACAAGAAACTCGAAGAATTTGGCTGGAGTGTAAAAACACTATCTTTTACTAAGGTTACCTTGCCTTATGAAGGATCTCTATTAAATATACATTTCTTAGATCAATTAACAAAATCTAACGGATCTAACTTGCCTGATGAGATAACTAATATAAATATTAAAAATTTCGGACGAGAACTGCAAGGATTATTGTTAAAATTCTCATCGCAGGTTGCTGAATTTTGTCCTTATTGCAAACAATTTGAAAACAAAAATATAAAAAATGGATCAAATGTGACGTTTGTGATAGGTGGGTTCATATAGAATGCGATCCAAACTTACAAAATATATCTGGTGTCGATTCATCGAAATTTGTGTATTTTTGTGTCCTTTGTTCGTATAATTTTAACATTAATTCGCATTTCGATAAAGAAAAGCCAGAGGCATTTGAGATTTTGGATAATGGATTAATAAAAAGTACAGATTATTACGTCGACAATAACAATTTGGGCCAATACGTTATTGGTCGTTACAACACTACTTTCGGACTGACTATTGAAGACTATGCGACATTAAATCCAAACGAATACCTTTCAAATATGGTTTTTTCCATATGCGCTGAAATAATGAAAAATCAATTCGGCAGTGCTGATGTAAAAATATGGTCTATATTTCAGACAAACTTAATATTCTTTGAACCAGCAACATTAACGCCCCAATTTTATAAGGACCCGTTTTTCAGTGATATAGCAAATAAAGTAAATATTATACCCATTTTGTATAAAAATCATTTCACTTTAGCAGTTGCCGATTTTGTTAACTACGAATTCTTTTACATAGACCCATTTGGAACATCTGCCTCAAAAGTCAAAGAAATGCTAAAATTATTGGAACAGTTTACTTGCAAAGTTAACGTTGCCTTTGATATTATATCCCAACTGAAAACAAAGCTCGTAAAACATCAGCTTCAAACTGATTCGTATAATTGTGGAGTTTACATTTTGCAATTTATTAAATGTATTCTCACAAACAAAGACATATCACAAACTTTTTCTCCAGATGAACAAAGGAATCAACTGAAGACCTTACTAATTAATGTTTCAGACGATATGAAAGAAAAGTGTTTGAAATGCGGTCGAAAAGTAAAAGATGTTAACCAGGCAATTCGATGCATTAAGTGCAAGAGATATTTAGAATTAACTTGTTTTCGAATAGACAGTGTTAAATGTCCATTGTGCCAATTTTATGACAAGTAAAAAAAAACGCAAAAAATCGTACAAAATTAAATATATCGAGTGACCTAAATCGAAAGTACAAACTCTTCAATTTTATTTTGATCCCACTCTACAGCTTTACCGATAAGTCACAGAAGAAAAATTCAAATAAGTAAGTTAAATAGTTTTAAATGGAACACCCTATGTATTCTTCTCTATAATAAAATATCTTATTTTTTTTCATTTCAAAAATATATGGTATGTTTCAGCAATTTTTGAAATAATTGAGTTTAGAGATGCAAAGCAATCTTGATCTGAAACTCTCGAACTGCATTTCTAAATTTTGATCTAAATCTGAGATACGTATCATAAGAGCTAGTTTCGTTTTAAACGAGTAAAATAACTTTAAGGGGAGGGGGATGTTTTCCACTTTTCTTCATAACTTTTGCCAAATCTGAGATAGGGGTTCCCTTCCATATTATGTAGTGTAACAACCTCTGCAAATATGAACGTGTCACAAGAGCTAGTTTCGTTTTAAACGAGTAAAATAACTTTAAGGGGAGGGGGATGTTTTCCACTTTTCTTCATAACTTTTGCCAAATCTGAGATAGGGGTTCCCTTCCACATTATGTAGTGTAACAACCTCTGTAAATATGGACGAGTCACAAGAGCTAGTTTCGTTTTAAATGAGTAATATAACTTTAAGGGGAGGGGGATGTTTTCCACTTTTCTTCATAACTTTTGCCAAATCTGAGATAGGGGGTCTATACCACATTATGTAGTGTAACCATCTCTGCAAATATGAACGTGTCACAAGAGCTAGTTTCGTTTTAAACGAGTAAAATAACTTTAAGGGGAGGGGGATGTTTTCCACTTTTCTTCATAACTTTTGCCAAATCTCAGATAGGGGTTCCCTTCCACATTATGTAGTGTAACCAACTCTGCAAATATGAACGTGTCACAAGAGCTAGTTTCGTATTAAACGAGTAAAATAACTTTAAGGGGAGGGGGATGTTTTTCGCTTTTCTTCATAACTTCTGCCAAATCTGCGATAGGGGTTCCCTTCCACATTATGTAGTGTAACCATCTCTGCAAATATGAACGTGTCACAAGAGCTAGTTTCGTTTTAAACGAGTAAAATAACTTTAGGGGGAGGGGGATGTTTTTCACTTTTCTTCATAACTTGGGCCAAATCTGAGACAGGGGGTCTATACCACATTATGTAGTGTAGCATCTCTGCAAATTTGAACATGTTGCAAGAGCTAGTTTCCTTTCAAAACGAGCAAAATAACCTTAAGGGAGGGGGATGTTTTTCACTTTTCTCCATAACTTTTGCCAAATTGGCTATAGTTCTATTAGATGTAACCTTGCTTGCAAGTTTGGGGGAAGCAAGGAACGAAATGTGTGAAAACGTAATAAGTAACTTTTAAAACGATTTAAGAAGCTTGGCAACATAGATGAAATAAACATAGTAGTGGGGGAAAGGGGAATCGGATAAGCGCTGGCAGGCGCTGGCGCCCCGGACGCTAACTTCACGCAACTCTTTTGCTGTTTGGAACAATTTTTACTTGACTGCAATCTGCATTCAATTTTAAACTTGGAAAGTGGTAGACTATATAATATTATGTAAGGCATAAGCATAGTTAAATGTATGGTCTATTCTCAGGGCATCTGGACACTAAAGTAATTTCTGGGTGAGTATATTCAGAACTTTTGGAAATCTTGTTCATGGTTGATGGTCCAGTTCAATTCTTCCCTCTGCATATGCATACTAATTTAACGCTCGCTTTAGCTGGCAATAATCATTCATCAATAATCACAACTGCTTGAATGTGGTTTTGATGTCACAATTTTTGTATTTGTAACTCTAGTCTGGCATCTTATTTTGCAGAAGTTGGAGGTTGCAGATGACTTTTCCGGGCCATGCGATGAATTGTGTTAATAGTTCTGGGTGATAGTTAGTCGCTTAGTAAGCCAGTTTACCTTTCCTACATTACAAACGCTGAATAATAATTGGATTTGAGCAAAACTTGAGAAATAAAGTAGTTATGTTCGAAAATTACAAAATTTGAGGTTAACACCCGACAAATGCGTTCGTTAAGCTCGCTTCGCACCAATCCCCGATCTAGTAACTTTTCTGGTAACTTTTCAATTGTTTTTAAAAGGTGCGTTTACAATGTCATGGGTGGCTAGATGAATATCTTCCTGAAAACGACTATATCAGTCTTGTTATACCGTGTGAAATATGTCAGATTTCCAACGCCAACTTGACGACAGAAATAAGTGAATGGATTAATCCATTCACTTATTTCTTCATTAACTCCAATGAAGAACCCTGTTAATGGTTAAGAGAATCATATCTGGGCGGTTTATCGAAGTTGGAGGCGCATTATTTTCTTCTAATGATGAGCAAAATTGTTATATGGTAAAAAGGTAATAATTATTCGTAAGTCAGTTCTTAATCTTGTGCAATATTATAGATCAGGACGCAGCTTGGCATAATAATTGGCATATTGCAACTGGTGCTACTAAAGCATGTTTTTTGTGACTCGTCATTGCTTGATGAAGATTTGACATTTTTAAATGAAACCCCCTACTTGAGATCACTACAACCAGTTTCAATTGAAGTGCTTTTTGCGTTAAAATTAGTTATGTTACTATTAAATGAACATCAACAACCATATGAGATTACCATCATGTATAAAATCACAGATGGACGGCAAACCTCACGGTCATAACCTCTACCCAAGAATTAACACCCATTCATATTTTGGAAGGTTAAAGAAACAACAAACAATAAAATATAATATACCTACTAGCGAAGAACCTCATCCCATTACTACATTCTCAGTTATTAATCAATATTATTAAAAATTTAAACAAATAAACCTATCTGGCAACTATGTGAGCAAAATTGTAAACAATAAACTTAACCTCACACCGATTAATAATCACTGTCACTGTCAGTCATGGTATACCGGGTTAAATATGTCAGATGTCCCACGCCAACTTGACGACAGAAATAAGTAAATGGATTATATTAATTAAATAGTATTTTGTTATTTTAATTCATCTCTTTTTCTGCGATATTTTAAAGATTTTTTCAAAGGCAAACAATGCTATTTTTTCTAACAAGGAAATTATTGTTGTTTTTGTTTTAATTTATACGTAAATACTGAATTAATTTAACTTTTAGTGGGACCTATTCAAAATATAGTACCTCTACGTGCAAATTTTGCCCACTTGTCCCGAGATTTTTCTCGTTAGAGAGAAAAACATCAGGCGAACACTTTTGTAACTTATTAAAAAGTTTTCGAGAGTAGGTATTAACTTTTTTTTTGCAAAATCCAGGTGTCTCATGCAATCTTATTCGAAAATCCCCTTAGGGTTTTTTATATAAGGATATTTGCTAGATTCCCGTAAAGTACATAGAATATGCTATAACACGCTGCACGTAAAGTTAATTGCCAATTTCGTTGGTGTGAGAAATTTAGCATATTAATTCACTTGACGTGAGGAAATACGCCATGTAATGGAATCTGGTTTGCAGATTGATTAGTTCCCGCATACGAATAAGATCTTAATACCAAACAGAGCTTATGGTATTACCTTGTGATTATCTTGTGTAATTGCTCTGAGAAAGTGAGGAATTTGAATCGTTTGATTCTTGAAATTACAATATTAGATGCAATAACTTGAGTAGGTAGGTATATAACTTAATACAATATTTAGAGATAGAATAGTTGGGCTGGGATGAGGCGATGGCTCATTCGAAGGCCCACTGGAAGATATTTATCTTGTTTTGGGCAACAAAAACGTAGAAAAAAATGCCTTACTTACAATTTAAGTTATGGAAGTTCGTAGAATATTTTTTATAGGAAAAGTAAAGCCAAATGAAATTGAACACTAAAAAAGTAGTCAAAGCAAATAAAGTAAGCATTTACCGAAAGAAACTTTTGATTGATGTGGCTCTGTATTACAAAAAAGGCACATAATATACTTAGGATTTTTTTTTGGTAGCCAACTTCTTAGTAATTTTCTATAGTTTAGCATAAAATAAATACCTGAACAAGGTATAGTATATACGGTTGGATTGCTGAAAAAATGCCGATCCGATGAAATTATGCGACACGTATGTTAGATTTGCCTGCCTATTTTACACCCAATAATAAGAAAAGAAACAACAGATAAAATATTGTCTGGTGGTTACGCAATACGTCCTCGACAATTAGCATTGTCAGACATAGATTATCCAAATAGATGAAAGACTGACATAGGGGGCTCTGAAGGAGGAAATTTGACATTTCAAAAAAAACTCCCAAGCCCCCACCCCATCTAAAAAGTGCCGGTGTTGGCAGATTTCGGCGATTTCTACGCGGAAACAGCCGAAATGCCGAACTCGATTCGATTTGTTTGTATCGCAAAATTGGCGTCGTTTTTGTATTTATGAATATTATAATCTTTTAGTTTATTTCTGGTTTTAAATATAAATTTAATACAAAATTTTCGGGTGTATGACGTGTGGTTTGGTGTGATATGTGGGTAATGGTGATGTTCCTACCTAGAAAATAAGAGGGGCAGAGGCAATGGCTTATCAATATATATAGTCTATAAGGGACCCTAAGCGAAGCCGTTACGTGGTTGATTAAAACATTGATTTTAACAAGGCACAAAAATCAAATTTGGCGGGGGATCCCGCTACAGTAACCCAGATCCTCCTTAAGAATTAATAAAACGTCAAAGCAATGTCCAGTGTAGCAATGTAAGTAGATTTGAAGCAGTAACCACTAAAGCTAATCTCATGCATAATATTATGCATAATTGTAATTTGAAAACACAGTTTTGTTTTGTGTAGGTATTGGTGATTGTGATTCAAAGAACTACTTCTATGCAAGCAAGAAGGGACTGCAAAGCTATAATTAACATGGATTGATAAGTCAATAGCAAACAGAATAGTCCACTTTAAAATTTGGTTGTCTCTGCCATGCTGTTTCTCAAAGGGTTGGACTGTTCACAAAAATCCAGAGGCAAGATTAAAGTAAGTACAATAGATGATTTTTTTTTGTTTTAGTAACTGCAACTTTATCAATTAATAATAGAAATTTCTGCTTACTTTCCATGCAATTTCTCGGAGAATTTGGTTACTTTCCTAGTAGTACACATTACACATGCATAGAGAACTAATTAAAAAAAAAAACATGGAATGCTTTTTTTGTGGTAGGCTGAGTCTATAGTCTATAAAGTTATTAAAAAGATGCATGAAAAAAGGTCCACAGTTTGAATGCAAATGTGGAGATTTAAATTTGCTATAACTTTGTCCCTTAACCCTGACTCTGTCTCTATAATAAGTTGTGGCTTCTTCATTAGGCTTTACATGTTGTTAAAAAAGTTACCACAATTTATCTTCAAGAGGTGACCCAGGAATGGTTTTTAATAAGGAAATGTAACTAGTTCAATTTACATGTAACCTATATGGTGTCAAATTTAGATTAGAAGGTTAATAGTTTTTGGTTATTTAGTATTTCAATGTTTTAAATTTCAGTCATTTGTCAAATGCTAAACCTGTCTAGTTGGATTAAAATAATTTGGCAACCTTACCCGATAATCCCTGTATTATCGGGTAAGGTTGGCCCTGACCAGTTTCTAGAAATTAGGCAGTAGGCTTGTTAGGATTATTGAACGGATATAAAAGACGGGAGCATGACAGCCGAAACAGATTCCATTGCTAGCAGTTGACAAATAAAGAGCTCTCTAAAGAGTTAAAAGTAAGGAAAACCGTTTAACCGAAATTCAAACACACAATCACTACACGGGGGTTTGGCATTAGTAGGACTCCTCAAACATTCACTACACGGGTGCCTGGCAGTAGTAGGGCCCCCCACACACACACAATCACTACACGGGAGTCTGGCATTAGTAGGACTCCTCAAACATTCACTACATGGGTGTCTGGCAGTAGTAGGGCCCCACATACAAACATTGCACAGGTGCCTGGCATTAGTAGGGCTCCTAAAACATTCACTATACGGGTGTCTGGCAGTGTAGTAGGGCCCCACATACAAACATTACACGGGTGTCTGGCATTAGTAGGGCTCATCAAACTCACACCGTCGGAATTAAAAGTAGCGAAGCATTAACGGGTTATTCAAGTATTACAAATTAGTAGTTTAGCCATTTGATAGTAGGGCCCCATTCCGTACCGTTATCATTTATATTCTCCTCCGATTTCCTCACCCATACCCTTCTCTTTCCGAATTAGACTTTCTGTAGATTTATTATAAAGTTCAGGAGTTTCTTATCTGCCTAGTTGGAAATACTGTGATAATAAATTATCGATCTTGATTACTAAATCTTGAATCTGTTGGTGGACTGAATGCGTGTTGTGTGACTTTCACCTCTAAGAATAAAACAACATATCCTGGGAGTCATTCTCCACTGTTTAAAGGCTTAGCCGTTAGGCATTTCTTCTGGGCTCTACCACATAAACCTATAGAGGGTGGCGCCCGAGACACTTCTTTTTTAGGTAATTAAAATAACTCAAAATCCTCATACTAATCCTTCAAAGAAAGAACCCCCTTTTTCCTTTTGCATTGTATAAGGCAAAGTATATTACTACAATGTTCTGTTTAATAAATGTGAGTTGCCTCTGCCCCAACAGTTAACCAGGAGGCAGCTGTATTTTCTCCCTATATTTTTTTAAGACTTGGGGCAGAGTCACTTCTAAATAAATATAATTATAGAACATAAGGATGATATTTTAGCTTTAAGCTTTTTCAATTATTAGAGACCCTATTGTAAAACTAGAGCAATTTTTATGTCTAATGATTGGTAACATTTGTGCAGTTTGGTATGTTTTATTGGAAAAGTGATGCAGTGAGTTTTTGCACAGTGCAAGATTTTCAGCATGAACTCTAGTAGCTATTTTTTTAGTTTGATCTTAGTGCAATCTCATGTTTTAATGAGAATGTACTGGGGCTATTATTTGAAGAGACTGGAAGTGCACTGTTGTTGTCTCAGTGCAACACTCATTTTTCTAATCAAAATTGCTATTAAAAATCATGTCATAATTGCATATAGCTAATGAAATATGAAAGTAATCCTATTATACATGACTTCAATTACTATAAAATTTGCAAAAAAAAACAGTTTATTTTAATTAAAAATAACAAAGGTCAAATATGTTTAGGTACATAAGTAGGAAACCTCTTTTTTGTGTCCCAACTTCAAGTACAGGGGCAAATTTTATTAAAAAACAAAAAAATTTCCTACTCTTTAAAATTGTTCCCACATGTATGGGGTGTTCAATATAAAACTTTATTTAGCAAGCTTTGAAATGTTTACAGAAAATGATGCCGTACCTAATCAAAACAGGTGAACCATTTGCAACCTCGGTTATGATTAGCTGTTCTGTTATTTATGGTAATCCTGTGAATCCTGAAAACTAGTTATATATGGAATGGTGCTTCTGAAAATGGTACGTCAAGAGTGTCTCTGAAGCTACCAAGCATCAGTCTTTGGTTTTCTCAGTTAATCTGTCAACATTGTGTGTTTTTTTAACTGTTTATGAAATTTGGATTGTTTTTCATGGTTTATTAGATATCATGTCTCAAATATAAAAATAGTAAACCCAAGAGTAAACCATTTGTTGCTGAAAAGAGAACCCTGTATCCTGTTTTCTTTCTTTTTCTTTAAGATTTTATGACAGCTGGTCACTGATGGTAGTGGTGATAATTAATTTTGTTCCGAAAATAACCAGGTTTTCAGGAACCTTCGTATATCAAATGTCAAATCAGTTATTTACTAGGTGGTTAACCAGGTCTGGAAACAGTACAAACATGCCCAAAGTAAAAGGACTTCTGTTAGATGTCTAATTTCTGTTTCTCCTTTGTTAAATTTTTAAAAGGCCACACTCCAATGTCAAGTTCGAAAATATTACATCGTTTCTTCCTCAATTTACTTTATTACTTTATTACCTATGTTACTACACCAGTAGTGAGCAGTCATCATATGGCCCAACAGCTATACAATGCCTATTTTTCTGTTCATTCATCTAATGTTCCATTATGCACAATATGTCCATGGGACTTTCTGCAAGGAAGGACTTGATATAATTTTGTTTATCCCCAGCAGTTTGACGCTGAATGTGCAGTGTTTTCAAAGTGGAGCTCCTGACTGATGAAGATTTAAATCCCCCTAAAGAGTTTTGGGTTTCGCTACCCTGTTTGAGTCTGTACTCTTGTATAGCTCTGGAGGTGCAGAATATGGTTAAACCATATCTCACCATGGACTATAAGTGACTCGCGTGTGTTGTTGACTTGTCTAATACTTAAATTTTTTTTCGTTTAACTTTACTTTACTTTAAGTTTACGCTTGAGATGTAAAAGTGATTCTTAATGGTTGCAGAACACTCTACTTCTACAATAACTTAAGGACCAACATATCTTTATTTGTTATTACTTAAACTTTTAAAAAATGGACCGACTACTTGTAATCTGGATAGACAAATTATTTCAAATTATTTTATCTTTTCTTGATGAATCCATCATAACAAAAAGTCGCGATTTTTTGACACAACTTTTTGTTAACTAAGGGCATAGACAGAATTAAAAACTTAAGTAATAACTTTTATGCATTTTTCCTCATTCAGTTGTGCAGTTGTGCATTCAGCAATATTTTGGCCAATCAGTTTAAGAAAACCCTTAAAACATAAAACCTATTGCTTAAGTTTTTAATTGTGTCTGTGTCCTTTATGTTACTTAAGAATAATGCTTTATGGGCCATTTGCACCAAGCAATTTTTAAGTGCATCTAGTTAAGGCTTCCTTTATTGGCCCACTTAAGGCCCTACCATGTTTATAACTATGGTTTAGGGGTCCTTAACTTTAGGTTAACCTAAATTTGCTTGGTATAAACATAGTTAAGGGCCATTTGGACACCTTTTCTTAAAAAATTTAGTACGTGACAGATCGAGTGACATCAATGCATTATATATGGGAAATTTGAAGTTCCACCTTAGATCAACACTTTGGGGAAGGTGTGCAAATGGCCCTAAATGGAACATTTTACTGTGAAGTTTAAGCATTTTGATAATAAAAATCATTCCTCAAAATTTGAATTTGACGCACTCAATAGATTTTTCGATATGTCCGCAGCATCTTGGGGGAAATCATGTCATAATTGCATATAGCTAATGAAATATGAAAGTAATCCTATTATACATGACTTCAATTACTATAAAATTTGCAAAAAAAAACAGTTTATTTTAATTAAAAATAACAAAGGTCAAATATGTTTAGGTACATAAGTAGGAAACCTCTTTTTTGTGTCCCAACTTCAAGTACAGGGGCAAATTTTATTAAAAAACAAAAAAATTTCCTACTCTTTAAAATTGTTCCCACATGTATGGGGTGTTCAATATAAAACTTTATTTAGCAAGCTTTGAAATGTTTACAGAAAATGATGCCGTACCTAATCAAGTTCCACCTTAGATCAACACTTTGGGGAAGGTGTGCAAATGGCCCTAAATGGAACATTTTACTGTGAAGTTTAAGCATTTTGATAATAAAAATCATTCCTCAAAATTTGAATTTGACGCACTCAATAGATTTTTCGATATGTCCGCAGCATCTTGGGGGAAAGCAAAGCGCTCCCCAATATTCTCCAATAAATGGCTGAACTTTCATTACAGAAAATTGATAAACATTTCTTGACTTTGCCCGTTACAGTAGATAATTTTGAACTAAAAGTCAAACAACATCTACTCATTTTATTTTTTGCAATATGGAAACACATTGTGTAACTATCAAGTCAAGTGTTAGGGACGTAAAACTATTAGTATCACAAAATCACAATATTTTATATTTATTTCTTCTTAATGTGTATGTTTCTTTTTTTAGAAAAGCCCAAAAAGAAAACACTATTCCTGATAATTCAGTCGGACACAGAGAATAATTTTAGGTGCTATTTTTTAGATGTGTATGTGTTTATTTGCTGATAATACAATTTAAATAGATCTTTTTTCCCTTTTAAGTTATATAAAAACGTAAGTTGTATATAATAAGGCCTCAATGTTGGTGTATTTTAATGTTTTAATAAAGGGTTGTCGTACATAACAGTTTATTCTTTTAATAGAGCAGGTAAGTAAGCGGTTTTTGAAATTAAGGCCATTTCAAATTGATATTCATCTAGCTGGCTGGAAAGTTATGTAATATTCACACAGTCTACTAGATGAATATTTATTTGATATAGTAGACATTACCTGTGGATAAAAAAAACCTATATATGGACAATTGTTACGATTCAGGTGGGTAAATAATTAAGTTGATCGTTAATGGAAATGCAATGCGAATGCGCTGTGTCACTTGTCAGCTGTGGCAGCTTTGGTTTGGGAGCAAAATTTGGCCTGTCATAATCGTCACTTCAGTTGATTGACTTTGACACTTACATCTAAATATAATTCTCTTATCTATGATTGTCATATTAATGTGTGTCAGTATGACGTGTTTTTCCTTAATTTTGAAATCGCAATTTTTCTACCTTTTTTTCACTGATAAAGTGCATCGAATAGCCAAATCAGTTCTTTTTCGGACGACGGGTTTTAAAGCCTTCTTATTGGTAAGAATATTCAACTTAATTTATGAAATAGATCGTGCTTTGATCAATGTAAACATGCGAGTTTCTGGGCATGTTTCCAGTCACGGCAACGGACCAATTTCGATGTGCATTGTAACGCGCAAATTCTTCGCTTTAGTCTGTAAATCTAAGTCTAAGGTAGATTAATTGTGTAGGTTCCTGATTTTTAGATAATGCCAGGAAATAAACAACAAGTTTCGAGTGCAGCAACAAATACCTACACGTACCTACTTTCAAATGGAGGAAAAAATTGACGAGCTCTTGGAATCGGTGTCATCTGTTCAAGAGAGGGGAGAGGTACTAAGAAATATCTGCAATTTTTCATGCTGCTTGTCATTAATTACAAACAATACTTATTCGCTGTTGCAAGTAGTACAACATCTACTACAAGAATAGTAATTATAGAATAATGGCGTATGCTACCAAGAAGGGAAAAGAACATCATCCAGCTGTCTCGTCAAAAGGAAGGCCCTGCATGCGAATAATGGGATTAAGAGCCACTTTTGAGACCCTCGGAACTAAACTACGAAAATAGCGATGTCTAAATAAGGGGGGCCCAAAATTAATCTAAATGCGAATGAAGAGTTGGGAAAGTAAAAGTAAAAGAAACTATCGATATTAACGATTGTAAAATACAGATATCCATCATGAAACGTTTAAAGATTTAGTTGTTACATAAGAAATATCCTATATATCGCAGGAAACTGTAGAAAAAAATATCTATAGGTCACAGCCAGAAATTACCTTTAAAAAAAAAATTGACCTTCAAACCACTCCCTATTCAAGCGATCAACCTCCATTAATCGATGCTCAGACCACCAACCACCAATGCGGTGAAGCAAGAAGCATGCAAGAAGTAGAAAACAGAACCAAGTAAATTGCAAAGCTCAACAGACACCTAAAAGAAAGGACTATAAAGACACAGTTGGAACCACACACCAGTCCTACCAACTCAGAAGATATCAAGTAGACTTGCCAAATACAATCAACCCCACTATGACAGAACATTTATTCAACAAAAATTATCGGAACTGAGCACGCAGTGATGAAATAGTCCTACCGAGGCAGATAATAATAGAACGGACGAAGCCCCTGAACCCAGACCCAGAAAGCATTACCATCTAACGGCAACAGCAATTTTCCGCTTCTGGCAAATGGAGTTCCAAAAGCGGACTAGGTCTATCGCTAGTACCAGGAAACATATCTGAAAGCCTTTAACTTCATATGCGAAAAAAGAAACAACCCAACTACATTTCAGGACTGCAGTAGAACAGGCCATTACCGAGGCCGCATATTTAAGTTAGTGAAGAGTTGACTAACAATATCTGAAGATCATTACTGAATAATCAGAAAAGAGTATGATTACTCTACACATGCAAGTTCAACAAACAAGTATGATACAATAACAGCAGTCTTTGGCAACGGCAAGACTGGCCCGAACGCAACTTCAATTAGAAGGGGCTTTCCAGGCCCAGAAAGCATTACCAGCTAGCGACGATGTCAATAACAGCGGACATACCCATTGCTTTAGTACCAGGTAGCAGACCTAAAAGCCTTTCACTTTATATGCGATAACAAGAGAAGACCGAACGAAGCGCACGAGTAGAGTAAGCAACTAGGAGGCGTCATGTATAAATAAGGTAAGAGCACCTGAAGGGCGCAAAGGCTCTGAAACCGTTCCACACCATCAACCCATTATTTGCGAAGTTGGTTGCCAGATGACCATTATTTTTCCTTGATTACTTTTTCAAAAGAGTCCCAAAGGCTTGTTCAGATTCTGTAAAAAATTTGGCCCTGTCGAGTTTGTGTGAATAATAACAGTAATCGTACCTCTTTCGGGTTATTAGGCACTGTTTTAGGTCTTAAAATGTTTATGGTATGGGTTGATGGTGTGGAACGGTTTCAGAGCCTTTGCGCCCTTCAGGTCTAGGAAATTATTACTACCGTAAAGAACAGAAAACTGGCCTACTTTGGCCACATTATACGTAATGATAAGTACCGAGTTCTACAATTAATCTTACAAGGCAAGATTTAGGGCAAGCGAGGCCCTGTACGCAGGCGTATATCCTGGCTGGCCAACCTTAGAAAATGGACTGGCCTAACATCAACCGACTTATACCGAGCTGCAGTGAACAGGATAAGATGGGCCAAAGTGGTCACCAACATCATAAGAAGATAGGCACCTTTAGAAGAGAAGAAGAAGAATGAAATAATAAATATTTTTTCACATAATATTCACAATAACTAATATAGAATCTGAAGATGTATTTAACTTTATTACAATACATCAAGCCGACATTACCCCAATCGTTGGAATTCTGCGAATTGTTGTGAATTCACACTCTCGATCATTCATTAGGAATAGAAAGATATTAATATGTCTACCTTATTACTTGTGTAAGAACCAAATTTTTGTTATAATATAATATTTCGGCACAACACTCCCCAACACCCGTAATAAGCGTTTCTAAGAACCGAAATTTAAGCAGAACCCGATGTCTCGAGGGTTTTGTTATTTTAACTGGTAATAAATATGTCAAGTGACCATGTAGGCACTTATGATTTCTACCCTCGTCCTGGGAATTTAGCCTGGATCGATTGCGTAGATTGGTTTTTTGGCTTTTGCTTTAAAGAAATATTTAGAGTCGGTTATTAGTGTGACGCTTACTAAACTGTGCGGTTGTGGTGTTGTTTTGTGCCCGAGTTCTCTTGAATAGGTGAGTTTTCTCACTGAGTTAACCTTGTTTTATCACGGTTATTCTAATTTTCTTTTATTTAATTAAATACCTCAATCCACTCATATTAATTGATGAATATTTCTGAATAATTAAAAGTCAGGCATCATGTTAAATTCTATTTGTTGAAGATGTGAGTTTTCTCACTGGGTTTACTTTGTTTTTATCACGGTTATTCTAACTTTCTTATATTTAATGAAATATCTCAGTCATCTAATATTAATTGATAAATATTTCAATAATTAAATAGTCAGGTATCATGTTAAATTCTATTTGCTGAAGATGTGAGTTTTCTCACTGAGTTAACAGTGGTTTTATCATGGTTATTCTATTTTTCTTTTATTTAATGAAATATCTCAATCAACTCATATTAATTGATGAATATTTCTCAATAATTAAAAGTCAGGCATCATGTTAATTTCTATTCTACCGCTTATCTTTGTTTTGGTGCTTGGTATGTTTTTTTTTTAGCGTACGATTGGTCGTATTGCTGGCGATTAAGGTACGAATGGTCGTATCGTTGGTTTAGGACGTCAGTCCTTAGAGATGTTTGACACATTTCCTATTAATTGCTGTTCATTGATAAAGGCTGAAAGAATTTACCATGGCCTTTTGCACTGTGTGTGCGTGTTTGGCGATTATGGCACGAATAGTCGTGACTGGGGGTTTCGAACTGAACACTCAGATCTTGAAGTTGGCTTTTGGTTATTTGATAGATAATAATTTAGCCCCTTCTTGTGATGAGTTGAAGTTGGCCTGCCGCCGTGGGGACGCCCGATTGTTTTTTTCTGTACCAGTACTCAAAACTTGTGCTTCCGGTACGATTGGTCGTACTTGTGTTGATGTGGTAGCATCCAGCCACTTGATAGGGATTAAAGGATTGTTTATCACATCTTCGCGGCATTGCAGGGTGCGAATAGTCGCATCAGTGGTTATGAATAGCAATCCGGCCTCATGGAGAGGATATAAATTTATTAACAATAAATAGAGGATTGTCTATTGCATTTTCACAGATAGGCGTTTAGGGCATAGTGGTCTGTGTCCGTAGTATAGATCTTTTCGATGCCAGGGCATAGTGGTCTGTGTCCGTAGTATAGATCTTTCGATGCAATACCTTTTCAATAATTGAGTTTCAACATATTTTCTCAGTTAAGTTTTAATGGAGTATTTTGATTGAAATTTGTTTAATCAAAGCTTATAAAATGAGCTTGACACAGTTTCTTAATTGAGCGTAACTTTAATAGCTTAATAATTCATATAGAATCAACTAGTGTTGAACAGGGTAACTCAACACCCTTTTACTTTTATTTCAGATGCATTTCACCTGGCTTGCGGTCCTGGTCCTGCACAATACTCGGTTCGTCGTGTATTTTATTTTATTTTGTTCTTTCTTTTTTTTGTATTTTCTTTTTATTTTTATTACTTATTAATGTTATTGGCTTCTAAATCTTTAATTAAAATATTACCAAATAAATCATATAGAAGCAAAGACCGCCTCCACAATCTTAATGATTGAAATCCCTGATATTTTCTATTTTAACCCGACTTTAAAATTTGGGTTTTACAAATATTTTTCAGAAGCGAAATACGCTACAGAATTTTTCAGAAGTATGATGCTACACTTCTATCTTCTTAAGAAGGAGGTGCTACTGCATATTTCTTTAATTGTCTATTAAGTTAGCACCAAAATATGATAATGTTTGGATGTTCGAGCTTATATCAGTAGTCCTTTATTTACCAAAATTAAAAAATGTCATGAACTAATTATCAATTATAATATCCTGGGGGTTCTTTCTCTCCCCTACCCATTTCATGATTTTGCTTGTTTCTACTACACATACTGCCTACTTATGACAGGCTCAGTATTTTGAATGATTGATACTTAATTTTTGATTAATTTGGCAACGTTTTACAAATAATTTATACATTTGTCAAATCTGTAACCTCATTTATTTGCCAAATTCACTCAAAGTCATTGTCAAAAATTTATACAGGGGCAAAACATTGTTTTCCATGGCACACCCCAGTACATAATAATTGGAGACGGCATATATATGTGTTTGTTTTGTAACAAAACAAATGTTCAGTTGATTTGTCTATATCCAGGCGTGTAACTTATCTTCCTAGTGAACCCCTGGTAAAGTTCCATGTCATATATACTACAGTTGGATCGCTAAGAGAATGCCGGTGTGACGTCATTACAAGGTTATAAATTTCATATGAATCAAATCAAAGTTTTCTGGGTTGAGTTTCGAGTTACGTTAACCTATAAACGGGTGTGACTCCAACCCCGCATTATCTGTACTCTGGACTCAGTTTAAATAAACGACAAATGGTATTATGGATATTGCTCTTGAATAAAACAAATAATACAAAAAGAAATATAACTAAGCTCGTTCAATAAAACTAGAAGTGGCTTTAGCCCTTAATTGTTACTTTTATTTTCATTCCTTTTAATCTTCCCTTTAATAAAGGCTGCTATTATCTTACCGTATCTTATTTGCGAAGTTGGTTGCCAGATGACCATTATTTTTCCTTGATTACTTTTTCAAAAGAGTCCCAAAGGCTTGTTCAGATTCTGTAAAAAATTTGGCCCTGTCGAGTTTGTGTGAATAATAACAGTAATCGTACCTCTTTCGGGTTATTAGGCACTGTTTTAGGTCTTAAAATGTTTATGGTATGGGTTGATGGTGTGGAACGGTTTCAGAGCCTTTGCGCCCTTCAGGTCTAGGAAATTATTACTACCGTAAAGAACAGAAAACTGACCTACTTTTTCTAAGGCTCTCGAGAATCGTGATGTTAGTTGTATGGTATGTGTATGAGACCCGTAGCATGCGTCGGCACACACAGCACCACATTTCGAATGCTTCTAAGCCTTTGGTGGCAGCCTCATTAAGACTCCAGCTTTCTACTCCATAGAGGAGAACACTAAAGACATAGCATCTGAGAATTCTTATGCGTATATTGATATTAAGAGACCGGTTACAAAGAACCTTCTTAAGGCGGTTAAAAATGCTTCTGGATTTTTCAATTCCAGTTTTTATTTCATAACTATGAGCCCATGTATCACTGATATTGCAGACCAGGTAGCATATTTACTCTACTCTTTCCAATGGTGTATCGTTTACCGTAAATTGAACATTTATGTTGATGTTAATTCTTACTGATAATTATTTCATCATACTGACTATTATTTCACTATTGGATTCTGACGAGTAATCACTGCTAGCCAGTTTTGAATCAGCCTGCTAATATGATAATAAATGGAGGAATATTATCAAAAGGTGTTCCACTCGACTATTTTTCTCTAGTCCGCCAAAATTAGATCGGTACGGTGCCTAGAAAAAAATTTCCACGGCTTATCAAGAGTACAGTGTTCTTGTTGTAGAGATTCTTACAATAAACCCTTGACATTTGTTTGTATGATTATATTGTCAATGATAATGGAGTAAGTTTTGAACCTAATAACCATGATACAGTAACTATTAAAGATAAGATGTTGCACATATGGGAGGTGGCCGTAGCCGTCGATTGTGTAGGAACAAAAATTTATGGACAAAGTGGCGAAGGCAAAATATCCCTCCTATTTTTAAATACTCAATTCAGGCTACTATACAACAAGCTAACATACCTCAATTGCCCAGATTTCCCCCTGTAGCGAATCCACATTGCCAAACATTAAGTATCTATTGCAACAATATTAGACTACCTATGCAGAGTTTGAGATATATAAACAAAGCTGAATGCAAAACACGAATTAAAAGCATCAGAAAATGTTGCCTTTAAACCAAGGTGAGAACTAAGAAATATTTCTTATCGCTTCTTCTGATTTTAAAATTACCTGTTTAGGTTCGACTCTAAATTTAGCAAGAGAATTGTTTGACATTCCTGCACAAATGTGATAATAAGATTGCATGCAGATATGGTTTGTAACTCATTGTACAAATTGGTATTGCCACCACAAAACTCAGTATTAACAAACGCAGAGAATTACGGAACAAAAAAGGTGTTGCAGACTGGGATAAACACAAAAGTCAGCAGCAGTAGAGTACGCTTTCTCTGAAGGTCAAGATATGCCTTTCATCCTTTTAACAAGATGGGTTTCTTCAATCATCAATGGCAGAGTTATTATCCGAGAGTAACCAGAAAAGCCGTTGATACCTTTAGGCACAAAAACATCTTTGATAGAAAAGGGGAAGTTGCGATCCAAAATTCAGACTAGACCCAAGTTCTGCAAAAGCATAAGATAAAAAATTCATTGGACCACCACATCAAAGATCGGAAAACAATTTAGGAGGGCTGAATTTGTTCAAATGCCAGTGTTTTGTTTGTTGTAAAGCGTAATTTAAAAATGTTCAATGGCGAAAACTATTTAATGTGGAAATTTCGATTGCAAGAAATTATTGAGCAGGAAGGCGCTAGTAAAGTGCTCAGTGAAGACCCACCAACTCCGATCACTGACGAGTGGACAAAATGGGAACGTTTTGCGCGAGGAACATTAATCGAATACCTCGATGACACAATAGTGTCCCAAGTACCACCAGGTCGTGTGACAGCTAAGGAAATTCTTGAAAAGTTCGACACCCTTTACGCCTGTAAAACCGTGTCAACTCAATTATGCCTTCAAGATCGGCTGTTTAACTGCAAGTTGAAACCAGGCATGTCTCTAAAAAAGCATATGTTGGAGGTTGATGAAATAGTAAGAGATATAGTTGTTTGCGGTGGAGAAGTTAGTGAGACAACTAAGGTGTGGTATACACTAAACTCATTACCATCCAGTTATGCACCTGTAAAAGCTGCTATAAAAACCATGACTGATGACATATTAACACTAGCATTTGTAAAGGGAATGCTGTTGGAACAGGAAGAGTATCTACAGCGAGAAAGTGCCGATACCTCTATGAAAGCTCTTCATTTCCGCCCCGCCAACGCAAATGAAAATTCTCGTGAAAATTTTAATAAGAAATTTCCTCGAAGAAATAAGTCCGCATTCAAAAAGCATGTGCAAAAGTGCTTTCATTGCGGACGCAAAAACCACATAAAGCGTGATTGCTACTTTTATAAGCAAAGTTTAAAGATGCAAGAAAAACAAAACAAGAGAAAGAACAGTTTTGAAGTGAATGCGTCAACGGCAGTAATAAATGAATCATTTGCTTTTATGATGTCTACAAAAAAGTCGTACGAAGACTACGACACATCAGGGCGTTTTGTCATAGACTCCGGTGCTACGGAACATATCATCAATGACTTATGTTTATTCACCGAGTATGAACACTTAGCAGAGCCAGTTCACATCACTGTGGCGAAGAAGGGGACAGTTATCAAAGCGACACATACTGGCAAGATACAAGTTACCTCAAGCCTTGTGAGGCGCAGCCAACCGAGTGTGCCAACCAACCTTATCTCAGTGAGGCGCATCCAAGAAGCTGGAATGTGAATAGTGTTCACAGAGGCTGGTCATGTGGAGATCAAGAAAGGGGACACGACAGTAATAAAAGGTAAGCGCATCAATAATTTGTATATTATAAAATTAATAATACATAATGCGCATAATAAAGCACGGGCTGTAGGCTACGTTGCTGCGGCTAATGAGGCTGATAAAAATAAAATCTGGCATGAAAGGTTAGGTCACATAAGTAAAGAAAAATTTATTAAAATTAAAATAAATAAATTAGCCGATGATAATATCTGTTTGAAAGATATAAATTTTATTGATTCTTTATGTGAAGCTTGTATTAAGGGAAAACAAGCGAGTCTTCCTTTTGCAAAGACCAAAGACAAAGAATATATAAAAAGACCACTGTTTATTGTACATTCTGTAAAGTTCGGTCTTTTCTGGCTATTTTAGCCCGGGAGCATGTGACCGATTAATAGTATAAACAGCAAGTTATTGCAATAACAATCATAACAAACACGATAAACTTACTTTTTGATGCTTCTGTGGGTCATAACGATGCCATCAATCGGTGGTTTTAGTATAATTCAAATAGAGACGTCGATAGAGAAGGCTCGGGAAATATGCACATGAAAATAATGAAACAGTTACTGTTCTGCATCAAAATAACAATAAATCATACTACTCACAGGGGGTCCGAAGCACCCCCGCGTCGGGCCTCTCTTGCCCTACTAACTCTATCAGTCCATGTACCATCTAGTACTAATATACCCTCGTAACATGGACCAGGGAAAATGTAAAAATAAATAATATAAATGCTCTCAATATAAAACATCTGATGTTACTGATGTTACCTTCTGATCTTCGACAACTAGCTAGTGCCCCCCTAAAATTGATTAGTAAACGAGTTGAGGCTCGCACCCGAGAACTCAGAAGCCGCTAAGCAGTGAGTATCTCTAACCAGCAGGTATGGTCATCAGGCTGACACTACATACCCGCTAGTGTCGACTGGGGAGCATAAGAGATACCCCCAAAACTCTTATGTATCGGCAACCCCAGAAGCATAGTACTATCCCCACCCCTCGGGGTGTCGCCGGGGTTTTTCCTCATCAGTATATGCATATACATTATCAACAACAAAAACAACTTTGCCTAGGTCTTACCAATTTAACACCCCCCTTCGGTTGGGTCCCCAACTACTTATCACACACCGCTACTTTCACGGAACCACTCCCTTTCGATGCCGGCACCATTCTCGTCTTTTTCGCTCAATCTCGCACACATCCAACATTCACCCTCTCTTCCCTCCTACATTCCAGAGCCCCCCTGTATTCTAGGCATGTGTCCCTTATTCCTCTTATCGACTTTGGTCTCCAGTTTTACCATTTCACTTTTACCAGTATTTAATTATCTTGAGACGCAGGCCTGTCTGAATTAGGTTATTAAAACAGCTAGAGTAAGCAAAAGTTGCATATTGATTATAAGCGAATTAATGGGAATATAAAAGTAGTAATTAAGTTTATAAAAATAGCGAAATATTGAAATATATATAGAATCCTTAAAGACAAAAAAAAAATAGATTTTACACTCGGCCAACCTGATAACCGAGACGCGACCCCGCGTCTCATTCCGAATCGTTTAGTAAGGGTGGATTGTCTTCCGCACTATCACCCGATGAAGAGTCGTCAGATACACCTCCGGGGGGAACCCATCTCTTCATGCGATCGGCATGACTATGTTATCATATTGTCGCTTGACACTTCTGGTGGCATTAGGTAAATCTCTCACCCTATATCTGTCTCCTGGCAGTACATCCGTCACGGTCAATGGGCCCATGTATTTAGGAGTCAACTTCTTGCTTTGTCCTTGGGACTGCACGTTGGTCAAAGTTAATACTAAATCACCCCTTTTGTAGCGCTGTGCCTTCTTGCGCTTGAGATCAAATCTGGCCTTTTGTTTGGATTGATCTATGCGAATTTTCCGTGCCACGTCATCTCTTAATTTTTCCATGTCAATTTCTATTGGCTCTAGGTCTAATTCTGCGGATAGTATGCTATCGCCTCTAGCCGTCGGTGAGTATCCCATTAGCAGTTGGTACGGAGTCTTGCGAGTAATTTGGTGGACATAGTTATTAATTGAGAACTGAATCGTATCGACCTGCTGATCCCAAGTATCTTCGGTTTCAGTGCTGGTCGACAGGGCAGACAGGATGGTACGGTTTAGTCTCTCGACTTGTCCGTTGGCCCGTGGCGTCGAGACGGCGTTTAGTACAAGCCTGATATTATGCTTTCGGCAGAATTCCTTAAAGTGCGTCGAAGTATAAGCTGTGCCCCGGTCTGTTATGATACGCGTAGGAACCCCAAAAATATTAAAGACGCTCTCTAGCCACCTAACTACAAATATTGTTTTAGTAGACTTTACAGGCTTGATTTGTACAAACTTTGTAAAAGCGTCTACCAGCACAATTAGGTGAACATTCCCTCTTGAGGTCTTTTGGAACGGTCCTAAGTGATCTAGATGGACTGTATGGAAAGGGACTGGTTTTTTGGCAATCGGATGGAGAAAGCCTTCTTTTCTCCCCGAAGGAGTCTTATGATATAAACACGGTATGCAACATGCGATATACTTTTCTGTATAATCTCTCATCTGTGGAAACCAATACTTTTCGCAAAGCCGCTTTAAGGTCTTGTCACTTGCGAAGTGACCTGATTGATCATGGGCCCATCGCAGTATTTGATTCCGAAATCCTTGTGGCACAACCCACTGAATCCCATTTACCGTAATTCTATACAGCTTACCATTTCGCAAAGCGTAATTCTTGTATACGGTTCGTTCATACTCAGTCTCTGGGGGTTTTGACAGTATTTCGTGAATCAGCTTCAGCTTTTGGTCAGTTAGTTGTGCTGAGAGTACCCAATCGGCCTCTTCGATTCGCAAGACGTTTTCTGCTGGGGCCACTCCCGCGGCATTTGGGTTTCGACTTAATGCGTCTACGTGCTGCATTTTTGTTCCCGGGCGGTAATCCACAGTAAATGTATACTCTTGCAACCGCAGCCACCATCGCGGTATCCTTGGAACAAGGTCCCTCTTTGAACATGCGGTCTTAAGAGCATTGCAGTCAGTTACAACTTTGAACTCAATACCCAAGAGATACACTCTGAATTTTAGTAATGTCTCTACGACTGCCATGCGATAGGGTCGGTACCTAATCCGATTACACCATCTACAATAGATGATAAAAATTATTTCGTAAACTTCATTGACGAATATACTCATTACACCGTAACTTATTTGATGTCAAAGAAATCAGAAGTATTTACCTGTTTTAAAGATTACGTTGCCAAAAGTAATGCTCATTTTATTACAAAATTGGTTAATTTGTATTGTGATAACGGTAGGGAGTATTTATCTGGGGAAATGAAGGGATATTGCCGAACACTCCGCAACAAAATGGTTTATCGGAACGAATGAATAGAACCATAACGGAGAAAGCGCGTGCCATGGTGCACAGTGCGTTTTTAGATAAACGTTTTTGGGGTGAGGCAGTGTTAACTGCAGCTTATTTGGTAAACAGGTCACGCACAAAAGCAATCAAATCAAATAAAACTCCAATTCTCCAACTCAAAAAATGAATTGTGGCACAATAGAAAGCCCAAAATAGGTAATTTAAAAATTTTCGGTTGCACAGCCTATGTGCATAATAAAACGAGAAAAAGTAAATTCGATAGTAAATCGTTAAAAGGGATTCACGTGGGTTACGTGCCGAATGGATACAAAATTTTTAATCCAGAATTAGGAACATTTATGGTAGCACGTGATGTGATTTTTGACGAAATTACTTATAAAACATCAAGACAAGAACTTAATGATGTAATCAATGTCGGTAAAATAATAAATAATGAAAATACAGATGAATATACCCCAATAGGTGCTAATGCTATTTCGGCAGAAAGAACTGCTGAGGATGAATCTGCAACTAAAATCACACCTGGCCAAACGGAAAGTAATAAGTACAAGCAAACCCTTCATAAAACAGGTGTCCCTGAAAATTGTACTAAAGGTCAAACGTCTAATGTAGATGACGTCCCTGAACCATGTACGAGCTCGAATAGTGAAAGTAATAGTCCGTGTACCTCTAATAATAAATTGAGGAAATCAAACAGTGAGCAGGATGTGAGAAGGAGTAAAAGGTTGAAGAGTAAACCGACAATATCTTATAAAGAACATGACTTAGGTATTAACAATAACTATTTGATATGCAATCAAATTTATGCAAATAATATTCCCAAGCGTTATCAAGACGTAGCTGAAAATGCGTTTAGAATAGAATGGGAAAAAGCTATAAAAGACGAGTTACTGTCTTTACAAGAAAATAAAACATGGACGTTGGTACAAAGACCGAACAATGTAAACATTGTAGATTGTAAATGGGTTTTTTACAATAAAACAAAATAGTGATAATTTGGTTAAATATAAAGCGCGCCTCGTAGCTCGCGGTTTTAGCCAAAGAAAATCATTAGATTACGAGGAGACATTTGCACCAGTTGCACGTATTGGTACCTTTAGATGTTTGCTGGCGTTGGCAAATCAGTATGAGCTGCTGATACATCAAATGGATGTAAAAACAGCGTTCCTTAATGGGACATTGAAAGAAAATATTTATATGAAGGTGCCTGAAGGAATTGTAGTTGAACTGATAATATAGTATGTAAACTAAATAAATCTTTGTATGGTTGACAGCAATCAGCAAGGTGCTGGTATGAATGTTTTAATAATATTTTAATTAAAAAAGGTTTTGTAAATTCGTCAGCAGATAACTGTTTGTATTTTTTGAACAGAGGTCATGTCCTTAAGAATATTAATCTAATTTTATATGTGGATGATTTAGTTATTGCTACTGTAAGAACCAAATTTTTGTTGTAATATAATATTTCGGCACAACACTCCCCAACGCCCGTAATAAGCGTTTCTAAGAACCGAAATTTAAGCAGAACCCGATGTCTCGAGGGTTTTGTTATTTTAACTGGTAATAAATATGTCAAGTGACCATGTAGGCACTTATGATTTCTACCCTCGTCCTGGGAATTTAGCCTGGATCGATTGCGTAGATTAGTCTTTTTGGCTTTTGCTTTAAGGAAATATTTAGAGTCGGTTTGTTAAACCACACGCTTGTTAAACTGTGTGGTTGTGGTGTTGTTTTGTGCCCGAGTTCTGTTGAATAGGTGAGTTTTCTCACTGAGTTTACCATGTTTTTATCCTGGTTATTCTATTTTTCTTTTATTTCATGAAATGTCTCAATCATCTCATAGTAATTGATGAATATTTCTGAATAATTAAAAGTCAGGCATCATGTTAAATTCTATTTGTTGAAGATGTGAGTTTTCTCACTGAGGTAACCTTGTTTTATCATGGTTATTCTATTTTTCTTTTATTTAATGAAAAGTCTCAATCATCTCATATTAATTGATGAATATTTCTCAATAATTAATAGTCAGGCATCATGTTATTTCTATTCTGCCGCTTATCTTTGTTTTGGTGCTTGGTATGTTTTTTTTTAGCGTACGATTGGTCGTATTGCTGGCGATTAAGGTACGAATGGTCGTATCGTTGGTTTAGGACGTCGGTCCTTAGAAATGTTTGACACATTTCGTATTAATTGCTGTTCATTGATAAGGGCTGAAAGAATTTACCATTGCCTTTTGCACTGTGTGTGCGTTTTTGGCGATTATGGCACGAATAGTCGTGACTGGGGGTTTCGAACTGAACACTCAGATCTTGAAGTCGGCTTTTGGTTATTTGACTGTAAGAACCATATTTTTATTTTACTCTAATATTACGGCAACAACACCTCACAGACCGTATTAAGCGTTTCTATGAACCAAAGTATAAACAGAACCCGAATATCGGAGATTTTATTATTTTAACGGGTAGTAAATATGTCATGTGGCCATGTGGGCACTTGTGAAGTCTACCACCCTCTTCCCGATAATCTCGCTTAGATCGAGGCTTTTGGGCATTTGCTTTAAAGAAATATTAATAGTCCAGTATTAGTGAAACGTTGAGGTCGGTTGTGGTGTTGCTTGTGCGCGAATTTTGCCAGAGAGGTGAGTTTTCTCACGGAGTTCCTTTTATTACCTGTTGAATTGAATGTTTTACAATTAATAATGAATTAATGACGCCGAGTGGTTGAGCGGTCTATGTTAAGTTTATTCTGTACTATTCTGTTCTATTCCATTCCTATTTTGGCGGAATGTTTGAGCCGTCGGACGTATGAGCCTGCGATGGGCTTGAGTGTATACTCCGTCCTTATCAAATCTTAGCAGTACGTGTGTGCCTGCGATGGGCTTGAAATACACCGTCTGTCTCCTATTCTATTTGAACCCTTCAGTACCTCCCGAACCACTTAGCGAAATATAGTACTCGTGGGTGACAGACACGTAGTACACTAATTGCAAAAGCTATCTAAATTCTTAATAATTTAATTAACATGTTTCTTACTCGTGTTAAAGGTAAAAACAGGGGCTCAGGTTACTTTTTAATTACAGGTATGACACGGCACTGCTCCTTAGACTAGTAACAGACCCAGAATAGTCTACAATCAAATATTAATTATTTAACTGATTAATTATGTAAGTACTACACTTTTAGTTATCTGAGAGTTATCGTTGGTTAAGCTAAATGTCTAATTTAAACGCCCCTGACAGTGAGTTCTCTCGGTTTGACCTCTTTATTATCAAAGCATAAAAAAAAATAGAGCTCACAATTTTTCAGAAGTGGGATTACCAATGACCACGATTACCAAACAAAGTGTATATACTCCATGTTGAAAGATGAGTGACAAATGATGAATTCTGATGAGAAACCCTATAACCAAACCTAACTAATATAATAACTCCCTAAACCTATGGTGTTGTGAAACTGAGCATTGTGTATAAGTATATACATTTTGAACTATGTAAAATTACTAAATAAAATAAAATCAGAATTAAAGACTGGGATGTGCTAGTTGGAGCCTGTGACGACATACCTACAACTATTTATATATTTCTTTATTTCTCTTTTTCGCTTGTTATTAGACTATTTTATTTTAATAGTTTACGAAACATTATCGAAATGAGTAGCCGTCGCCATCAACGTAAAAGGCCACTACCGATTGTAAATGAGCTTTCCGAATCGGATGAGCCTCAATCCTCTCGCCAGGGGAGTACTACTTCGGAGAGTTTGAACATAAAAACAACTGGGCAAAATTCGATCGAACGTTTGACCACCGCTATGACAGCCCTATTAGAGAAAAGGGAGTCATCGCAAGTACCATATGTGAAAGGGGATGTTATACCTGACTTTGACCCAAATAATAAGAACCAGACCATAGTACAGTGGTGCCAGAAGGTCGATGAACTCCGTGAAATTTATAAATGGACAGAGACTGCGATTATTTATTTTGCGACTACTAAATTAAAGGGCTTAGCTTATGTGTGGTACCAAAGTTTACACACACTAAAATTTTCTTGGGAAGAATGGAAAGAAAAACTGCAGATAGCATTTCCTTCTAGGCGCGATTACAACGCTGATTCACAAGAAATGATGAACCGTCGGAAAAGATCCGAGGAAAGTTTCGCCGAATATTATTATACGAAAATGGCTCTACTTAATAGATGTAGAATTTCTGGGCCAGATGCGGTATCCTGTATTATTGGCGGAATAAGCGACGTGATCGTCAAAACTGGAGCTTCTGCAGGCAATCACCAAACGCCAGAATCGGTATTCGGTTACTTAAGTTCCTTAGGTAACATAACGCCAGCGCCGAGGGCAGAGTTTTCCCGTTATAAGAAAATTCGTCGCATTGGAAATGAGAAAAACTCGAGGTCTTCATCTAGTAGTAAGACGAGTTGCTTTAAATGTGGACAGCTTGGACATTTTGCACATGCATGCACTAGTACTCGTACGATAAAAGAAACAGAAATTAACAGCTGCACTTTCTGCCACAAAAAGGGGCATCACGAAGAGAAGTGTTTTTTGAAGCGAAAATCTGCAAAAAATATTTGACTAGTAGTAGATAAGTCCAATCAAAAATTTTATAAACAGATAATTATCAATGGCATATCAACCTCAGCCTATATCGATTTGGGTAGTTCTTGTACTACAGTTCGACTTAAAGAAAAAGAAAAATGGCGAACAAAGGCTGTGCATTGACTACAGAAAATTAAATTCGATAACAATAAAAGAGAACCAACCTTTACCAAGAATAGACGATCAAATTTATAAATTGCAATCTGGGAATTATTTTACGAGCCTTGATCTAAAATCAGGATATTATCAGGTACCGTTAGAGTCCTCTTCTAAACGTTATACAGCGTTTGTGACACCGGAAGGACACTATGAATTTAATAGAGTTCCATTTGGTCTTACAAATGCACCTAGAGTTTTCCAACGATTAATGACCAAAATCTTAAGACCTATTCGCACAAACGCCGCACTCTATCTGGATGATGTTCTCCTATATGCTAAAACCATAGATGAAGCATTAGATAAACTGCAGGAGGCATTCAACATTTTCCGTCGAGAAGGACTTACATTAAATCTAAAAAAATGTGCCTTTCTACAAACAACCGTGAACTACTTAGGATTTGAAATCCAACAAGGAACAGTAAGACCGGGCGCTGATAAAATACGAGCCGTAGAAGAATTTCCAACGCCAACCAATGTACATAATGTTCGACAATTTCTAGGATTGACTGGATATTTTAGACATTTTGTGGAAAACTTTGCAACGATTGCCAAACCTCTGACAACGCTATCTAAAAAGAATGTTCTTTGGCAATGGACAGACAAAGAACAAGAATCGTTTTCCAAGCTACAGTCGACACTGGTTAGTAGACCTATCTTGGCTTTATTTGACCCAGGAGCTTCGACAGAGGTTCATACAGACGCCAGTCAATTAGGACTTGCAGGTATCCTCTTACAACGACATACAGATGGACGTCTGCACCCAATAGCTTATTCCAGCAGACAAACTTCTGACACTGAACAAAAGTATCATTCGTACGAGCTTGAAACGCTTGCTGTCGTAGAAAGCTTAAGAAAATTTAGGATTTATCTGCTAGGAATTACATTCGCAGTCGTAACAGACTGTAATTCTTTGAAAGCGGCTAGTAAAAAGAAACAGCTTGTCCCTAGAATCGCACGATGGTGGTTAGAATTGCAAGAATTTACTTTTGAAGTACACTATCGACCAGGAGACAGAATGAAACATGTAGACGCACTTAGCCGGAACCCTTGTAAAATAGAGTCAATGAAGAATCAAGTTATGGAACACATTTTTCAAATTAGTGAGGCCGATTGGGTACTTTCAGCACAACTAACGGACGGAAAAGTCAAAGACATTCATAGGATATTGTCAAAACCGCCCCAAACCGAATATGAAAAACACATTTATAAAAACTATTGTTTACGAGATGGACGAGTATATCGTATTACGGTTAAAGGTATTCTATGGCTGGTGCCAACAGGAATGAGACAACGCGTACTGAAAGCTGCACATGATGACTTTGGGATAGATAAAACCCTCAAGCGACTTTGTGAAAATTACCGGTTTCCTAAGATGCGTAACTATGTAGAAAAATATATCTCCTGTTGCATACCTTGTCTATACAACAAACGTAACACCGGCAAAAAGGAGGGATTTCTGCACCCTATTCCCAAAGGCGTAGAACCATTACAAACTTTTCACGTGGATAATTTAGGACCTTTTCCCAAATCAAAAAGAGGAAATTGTTACCTCATAGTCGGGATTGATGCTTTTACCAAATTTGCGTTTCTACGAGCAGCTAAAAATACTCGAACTAAATACGTCATAGATTATTTTAAAGATATTTTTGCAACCTATGGCGTTCCAAAAACTCTAATATCTGACCAGGGCAGCTCTTTCACTTCAAATCAATTCAAGTCGTTTTGCAAACAAAACAACATTAGACACATTATTAATGCGGTGGCCACACCGAGAGCAAATGGGCAAGTGGAACGGCTAAATAGTACCGTACTGGCAGCACTTTTACCGTCTGTTCCCGAAGAAGAACTCTGGGATGAGCAAGTACGTTCAGTCCAGTTTGCCATTAACAATGTTGAAAACAAATCAACAGGAAAAACCCCCAGCCAGCTGATGTTTGGTTTTTCCCCGCGCAATAGTACTGACGCTCTACTGATAGATGAAATCAAGCAAATTCCAAATATAATAGAAAATTTAGTAGCAATACGAGAAGAGGCAGCAGGAAAAATTCAATTAGCCCAAGCCCAAAAACTACACTTTGACAGAAGAAGAAAGAAACCGAAAACATATAAGGAAGGAGATTTAGTAGTCATTATTAAACAAACACCTTCCACGGGTACAAGTCGCAAACTAGCTCCTACGTATAGTGGTCCAATGGTAGTTAAAACTGTTCTACCAAATAATCGATACCTAGTCAAAGATATGATCGGTTCACATCGTACTGTCCGAACCTCTAAGTATGAAAAGGTTATCGCTGTTGATCGAATGCGTCCATGGAGTACGCCTGGAGGAGTTTCGGATCAAACTGATGATGGTGCAGAGAATGATGAAGATGGAGTTCCGATGTCTTCAGACGAGGAACGTGACTGAGTATCTCGGGACGAGATAATCGCAGGATGGCCGACTGTAAGAACCATATTTTTATTTTACTCTAATATTACGGCAACAACACCTCACAGACCGTATTAAGCGTTTCTATGAACCAAAGTATAAACAGAACCCGAATATCGGAGATTTTATTATTTTAACGGGTAGTAAATATGTCATGTGGCCATGTGGGCACTTGTGAAGTCCACCACCCTCTTCCCGATAATCTCGCTTAGATCGAGACTTTTGGGCATTTGCTTTAAAGAAATATTAATAGTCGAGTATTAGTGAAACGTTGAGGTCGGTTGTGGTGTTGCTTGTGCGTGAATTTTGCCAGAGAGGTGAGTTTTCTCACGGAGTTCCTTTTATTACCTGTTGAATTGAATGTTTTACAATTAATAATGAATTAATGACGCCCAGTGGTTGAGCGGTCTATGTTAAGTTTATTCTATTCTATTCTGTTCTATTCCATCCCTATTTTGGCGGAATGTTTGAGCCGTCGGACGTATGAGCCTGCGATGGGCTTGAGTGTATACTCCGTCCTTATCAAATCTTAGCAGTACGTGTGTGTCTGCGATGGGCTTGAAATGCACTGTCTGTATCCTAGCCGGACGTATGAGCCTGCGATAGGCTTGAGTGTATACTCCGTTCATATCCTAGCAGTACGTGTGTGCCTGCGATGGGCTTGAAATACACCGTCTGTCTCCTATTCTATTTGAACCCTTCAGTACCTCCGGAACCACTTAGCGAAATATAGTACTCGTGGGTGACAGACACGTAGTACACTAATTGCAAAAGCTATCTAAATTCTTAATAATTTAATTAACATGTTTCTTACTCGTGTTAAAGGTAAAAACAGGGGCTCAGGTTACTTTTTAATTACAGGTATGACACGGCACTGCTCCTTAGACTAGTAACAGACCCAGAATAGTCTACAATCATATATTAATTATTTAACTGATTAATTATGTAAGTACTACACTTTTAGTTATCTGAGAGTTATCGTTGGTTAAGCTAAATGTCTAATTTAAACGCCCCTGACAGTGAGTTCTCTCGGTTTGACCTCTTTATTATCAAAGCATAAAAAAAAATAGAGCTCACATAACAGATAATAATTTAGCCCCTTCTTGTGATGAGTTGAAGTTGGCCTGCCGCCGTGGGGACGCCCGATTGTTTTTTTTTTCTGTACCAGTACTCAAAACTTGTGCTTCCGGTACGATTGATCGTACTTGTGTTGATGTGGTAGCATCCAGCCACTTGATAGGGATTAAAGGATTGTTTATCACATCTTCGCGGCATTGCAAGGTGCGAATAGTCGCATCAGTGGTTATGAATAGCAATCCGGCCTCATGGAGAGGATATAAATTTATTAAGAATAAATAGAGGATTGTCTATTGCATTTTCACAGATAGGCGTTTAGGGCATAGTGGTCTGTGTCCGTAGTATAGATCTTTTCGATGCCAGGGCATAGTGGTCTGTGTCCATAGTATAGATCTTTCGATGCAATACCTTTTCAATAATTGAGTTTCAACATATGTTCTCAGTTAAGTTTTAATGGAGTATTTTGATTGAAATTTGTTTAATCAAAGCTTATAAATTGAGCTTGACATAGTTTCTTAATTGAGCGTAACTTTAATAGCTTAATAATTCATATAGAATCAACTAGTGTTGAACAGGGTAACTCAACATCCTTTTACTTTTATTTCAGATGCTATCACCTGGCTTGCGGTCCTGGTCCTGCACAATACTCGGTTCGTCGTGTATTTTATTTTATTTTGTTCTTTCTTTTTTTTTGTATTTTCTTTTTATTTTTATTACTTATTAATGTTATTGACTTCTAAATCTTTAATTAAAATATTTCCAAATAAATAGCAAAAAGAAGCAAAGACCGCCTCCACAATCTTAATGATTGAAATTCCTGACATTTTCCATTTTAACCCGACTTTAAAATTTGGGTTTTACATATATTTTTCAGAAGCGAAATACGCTACAGAATTTTTCAGAAGTATGATGCTACAAAATTTTTCAGGAGTGGGATGGAAGCATCGCCTTTTCTCTACATTTTTTTGGGATAGAAGCTTCCCCTTTTCTATAGATTTCTTTTTGGGATAGAGGCCTCCCTTTTTCTATAGATTTTTTTTTGGGATAGAAGTCTCCCCTTTCCATAGATTTTTTTTGTGACAAAATTTAATTGTTTTCTCATATAAAACAAATAAATAAATGAATAAATATTAACTCCAAGCAAGCGAAACAAACTAAAAAAAAAAAGCAGTCCGAGTGCAGGTCAGACCAATACTGCTAGTCCAGGAGGACGTATCTCGATTATACCATCGCTTAATAATTTGATTTATATTCGTTTTTTTTTCTATTGGCAAATCAGTCGACTATCCTAAAGTATCATATCTTAGTAATCATGCTCGTAGCTCCTCTAGTACTTGAATGAGGTACTGATATAACAGATGAGCCTAGCTAAAGACTACCCGATGGAGAAGAACAATGCATTCCATGTACATTGATTAACCTCCAACTTGGTCATACACCCGTTGTACCTTGCAATAATTTGTCTGACAAAAACATTACATTTAAGAAAGGGACCATATTTGCACGAGCAGTACCATGTCAAGCAGAAGAACCACGTACCGAAAGAGTGATGAAGCCAAACCAGATAACGTTACCACCGCTATCCTTAGGCGAAATTTCGATAGGACCCGTAGAGGAAAACAAAAGAGAGCAACTATTAAATCTCCTTAATGAGTTTAGAAATTGTTTTTCCCTGAGTACAGATGAATTAGGCTGTGCGAAGTCAGCAGAAATGACCATTAAGCTCCATGACAATAAACCATTTTCCTATAGGCCATATAGGATGGCAAGGACCGAACAAGATACAGTCAGAGGCATAGTCGAAGAACTATTAGTGAATGGCGTTATAAGAGAATTTGACTCTGAATATTCATCTCCTGTACTGTTGGTTGGAAAGAAAAATGGAGAACAACGCCTATGTGTGGATTATCGCAAACTAAACTCATTAACTATCAAGGAAAGTTACCCTCTACCGCGAATCGATGATCAAATAGACAAGTTGCAAGGAGGTAACTATTTTATCAGTTTAGACCTTCGATCTGGATATCATCAGGTCCCAATAGAAGAGGCATCCAAACACTACACCGCCTTTGTTACCCCAGAAGGACACTATGAATACAATAGAATACCTTTTGGACTAACAAATGCGCCTAGAGTATTTCAAAGGCTGATGATTAAAATACTAAAGCCCCTTAGGGAAAAATCAGCACTATACCTAGATGATGTCTTGCTCTTTGGAAGTACCGTCAACGATGCTCTAAAGGCTTTGCATGAGGCACTAGTAATATTTAGAGAAGAAGGATTAACTCTCAACCTATCAAAATGTTCTTTCCTGAAGCCTTCCGTCACGTATCTTGGATTTGAAATTGAACGAGGAAAAATCAGTCTAGGAATAGATAAAATCAAAGCTGTGGAGAACTTCCCATTACTCAAGACAGTCCACAACATTCGACAGTTTTTGGGACTGACTGGTTACTTCAGGCATTTCGTAAAGAATTATGCCATGATAGCGAAGCCGTTAACAACTTTGATGAAAAAAAGGAACAACGTGGTCTTGGGGCGACAAGGAAGACACTGCCTTCAGGACTCTTCAGCAGATGTTAGTGTCAAAACCAATTCTAAGTCTATTTGACCCAAATGCGACCACGGAGCTACACACAGATGCTAGTCAATTAGGATTGGGAGGTATCCTATTGCAGTGGCAGCAAGATGAACGACTTCATCCCGTGGCTTACTATAGTAGACAAACAAGCGATGCTGAACAGAAATACCATTCTTTCGAATTGGAAACTCTAGCCGTTGTGGAGAGTTTAAGGAAGTTCAGAAGTTATTTGTTGGGTATTCAGTTTACAGTAGTAACGGACTGTAACTCATTGAAGACAACAAATAATAAAAAACATTTGATTCCTCGAATAGCTCGATGGTGGTTAGAGTTACAAGAATTTAGGTTCGATGTCCAATATAGACCCGGCACGAGAATGAATCATGTGGATGCATTAAGCCGTAACCCACCTCCAGAAAAGCCATCTGAGTGTGAAGTTATCCTACATATTGAGGAAGCCGATTGGGTTCTTTCAGGACAGTTGACAGACGAAAAGATCAAAGAAATTCGTAACGTGTTATCAACCAACCACCGACTATCAAAAAGATATTTACAAGCACTACTGCCTACGAAATGGAAGAGTTTATCGCATCACAGCGCGAGGAATTTTATGGGTGGTTCCGCAAGGAATGAGACAAAGAGTCGTTAAAGCAACACACGACGATTTTGGGCATTTTGGGGCTGAGAGGACACTTCGGCGTCTATGCGAGAACTACTGGTTTCCCAAAATGCGCAAATACGTCGAAAAATACATATCCTGCTGCATCCCATGCCTGTATACAAAACGAAATTCTGGAAAACATGAAGGATTTCTACATTCAATCCCAAAAGGCAAATCACCTCTTGTTACCTTCCATGTGGATCACTTAGGACCTTTCCCAAAATCCAAAAGACAAAATTGTTATTTGATAGTAGGTATTGACGCATTTACAAAGTTTACTTTTTTACGAGCAGTAAAGTCAACAAAATCAAAATAGGTAATAGACTACTTTAAAGATATTTTGCTACGTATGGAACACCGAGAAATTTAATCACAGATCAAGGTAGTTGTTTTACATCAAAACACTTCAAATCATTTACCAAACAAAATGGGATCAAGCACATTGTAAATGCCGTGGCAACACCTCGAGCGAATGGACAGGTTGAACGATTAAACCGAACAATACTTGGTGCATTATTACCATCTGTTCCGGAAGAAGAATTATGGGACCAACAAGTTAGAGCAGTACAATTCGCAATAAACAATGTTCCAAACAAATCTACAGGGAAGACACCGAGTCAACTATTATTTGGATATAAACCACGTGGCGGTAGTGACTCAATTCTTAAGGATGAGATCCAACAACTACCAGAAATGCTAGAAGACCTACTAAGTATATCCGCAACCCAATTAAAACAAAAAGAGTGTTATGATAAAAGACGGAAGAGACCTAAAGTATACAAAGAAGGAAATCTAGTGGTCATAAAGAAACAAATCCCTGCCACTGGAACAAGTCGTAAATTAACTCCAATATACAGTGGCCCTATGCTAGTTAAGAAGGTGTTACCTAATGATCGATACGTCATAAAAGATCTTAATGACTCTCATCGAACGTTGAGAAGTACGAGGTACGAGAAGACTATAGCAGTGGACCAAATGAGACCTTGGTGTCCACCTGGAGGAGTTTCTGACGATAGTGGAAGTGACATTGATGAGGATGAAGACGGAGTGGTTCTACCTTCCGATGACGACGAACAAGAGTGCTGATTCGATGTATCTCGAGACGAGCTACTTGCAGGATAGCCGACTGTAAGAACCAAATTTTTGTTGTAATATAATATTTCGGCACAACACTCCCCAACGCCCGTAATAAGCGTTTCTAAGAACCGAAATTTAAGCAGAACCCGATGTCTCGAGGGTTTTGTTATTTTAACTGGTAATAAATGTGACCATGTAGGCACTTATGATTTCTACCCTCGTCCTGGGAATTTAGCCTGGATCGATTGCGTAGATTAGTCTTTTTGGCTTTAAGGAAATATTTAGAGTCGGTTATTAGTGTCACGCTTGTTAAACTGTGTGGTTGTGGTGTTGTTTTGTGCCCGAGTTCTGTTGAATAGGTGAGTTTTCTCACTGAGTTTACCATGTTTTTATCCTGGTTATTCTATTTTTCTTTTATTTCATGAAATGTCTCAATCATCTCATATTAATTGATGAATATTTCTGAATAATTAAAAGTCAGGCATCATGTTAAATTCTATTTGTTGAAGATGTGAGTTTTCTCACTGAGTTAACCTTGTTTTATCATGGTTATTCTATTTTTCTTTTATTTAATGAAATGTCTCAATCATCTAATATTAATTGATGAATATTTCTCAATAATTAAAAGTCAGGCATCATGTTATTTCTATTCTACCGCTTATCTTTGTTTTGGTGCGTGGTATGTTTTTTTTTTAGCGTACGATTGGTCGTATTGCTGGCGATTAAGGTACGAATGGTCGTATCGTTGGTTTAGGACGTCGGTCCTTAGAAATGTTTGACACATTTCGTATTAATTGCTGTTCCTTGATAAGGGCTGAAAGAATTTACCATGGCCTTTTGCACTGTGTGTGCGTTTTTGGCGATTATGGCACGAATAGTCGTGACTGGGGGTTTCGAACTGAACACTCAGATCTTGAAGTTGGCTTTTGGTTATTTGACAGATAATAATTTAGCCCCTTCTTGTGATGAGTTGAAGTTGGCTTGCCGCCGTGGGGACGCCCGATTGTTTTTTTTTCTGTACCAGTATTCAAAACTTGTGCTTTCGGTACGATTGGTCGTACTTGTGTTGATGTGGTAGCATCCAGCCACTTGATAGGGATTAAAGGATTGTTTATCACATCTTCGCGGCATTGCAGGGTGCGAATAGTCGCATCAGTGGTTATGAATAGCAATCCGGCCTCATGGAGAGGATATAAATTTATTAAGAATAAATAGAGGATTGTCTACTGCATTTTCACAGATAGGCGTTTAGGGCATAGTGGTCTGTGTCCGTAGTATAGATCTTTTCGATGCCAGGGCATAGTGGTCTGTGTTATTTTATTTTTTTCTTTCTTTTTTTTGTATTTTCTTTTTATTTTTATTACTTATTAATGTTATTGGCTTCTAAATCTTTAATTAAAATATTACCAAATAAATCATATAGAAGCAAAGAATGCCTCCACAATCTTAATGATTGAAATTCCTGACATTTTCCATTTTAACCCGACTTTAAAATTTGGGTTTTACAAATATTTTTCAGAAGCGAAATACGCTACAGAATTTTTCAGAAGTCTGATGCTACACTACTAAAGACGAAACTATAATGAGTGATTTAAATACTTTTTTAATGAATAAATTTAAAATGGTAGATTTAAAAGAAATCCATAATTTTCTTGGAAATAGAGTCGAGAGATCAAATTCAGAAATTTTAATTGATCAAAGCAGATACTTAAAATCAGTGTTACTAAAATTTAACATGAGTGAATGCAATCCTGTTAGTACACCATTGCCAGTAAAACTAAACTATTCAGAATTGAATTCGGAGGATAGTTATCGGAGATGCACCATGTCAAAATTTAATTGGTTGTTTAATGTATGCAATGTTATGCACCCGTCCAGATTTATGTACTGCATTAAATATACTAAGTCGATATCAAAAGAACTGTACTAAAGAACTATGGTTATGCCTTAAACGAGTATTAAGATATTGTCACGACCCGTTTGTGGTCGTTGTGACTCATTTAATTTGCCTCGGGATAGATTTCTGAAGAGGGGTTGAAAACAACATTTATATTCTAACAACTATATTTATTAAAGTTAAAGCAAAATGGTTACAATGCGTGGGGTAAAACTTAACTAGAAAAATGGTTACAACTTAAAGTTAAAAGGTACTTACATTATCGTGGGCCAATGCATCATCGAATGCTTTAACAGCTTTGGAGACCGAAGGGTACTTATTGGGTTATGGATACATTAAATAATAAACTTGTACTTCACTAATAAATTACTAAGACAGACTGGCCTCCTCTGAGGTTTCATTTCTTGAGAGTAACATCATGGCCGCGACACTAAAGCAAAGAGCCCCTTACTAACTCTGTTTATTTCTTTTTATACAATTTCCTTCGTCCCAACTTCGAGTGGAAACGAATGGTATCCGAGTGGAAAAAATGATGATTTCATCAGTCAGCACATTCCAATGATTCGGGATTGCGCGTTTTTTAATTGTTTTGTTATTTCCGTTTGGACCGAGGTCACCTCTTGACCCGGGTGACTTTCAAGTAATGTGATTCATATTGTCGATGAGTGCATCATTTTCAACTTCAGGGGAATATAAAGTAAATTCTCATTTTACAGTATTTTCATTCGTGACAATATGTAAAGGGAACCATAGATATAAAGTTAATATATAAACGTAATGATGATTACTGTGAAAAATTAACAAGATATGTAGATGCCGATTGGGCAAATAATGAATTAGATCGTCGAAGTACAACACGTTGTTTATTTAAATTATTTGAAAATTGTACAGTGACATGGATCACTCGACGACAAAATTCAGTTGCCACGTCATCAACTGAAGCTGAATACATGGCTGTATTTGAAGCAGTAAAAGAAGCCTTATGGCTTAAATCATTATTAGTTAGTATTGATGTCAATATGTCAGAACCAATAACATTGTTTGAATGTGACAATCAAAGTTGTATAGCAATGGCCAATAATCCAATTAATCACAAACGTTCTAAGCATATTGACATTAGATATCATTTTACACGAGAGCAAGTAGCGAACAACACTGTCTGTTTGAAATATTTGCCTACAGGTCATCAGGAGGCCGACTTACTGACCAAGTCTCTACCACCTCATCAGTTCAGGGAACTACGGAAAAAGATGGGACTGGAAGAGCCTTAGAAGATAGTATTAGTAGAACCTTAGAAACTAGTATAGTAAACTCTAGTTATAAGTTCTTTGTTGAAATGTTACAACTTGCAAAGTTAATGCCATAAATTAATGCAAGTTAAAAGTTCATTGTTCGTGGTTTGGTTAGGTTTTCCTGGGGTTTTCCTTTAACCCATGCACCAAATGGTGGAGCATTAGTTCGTTAAGCCCCAGTAAATGACAGGTATAAGCTCATAAATTTTTGAGGGGGTGTGTTGGTTTTCTTTTAGTACGTAGTTGTGGAACAAAAATGTTATTCACTCTTTTAGATAAGCTACAGTCTAAATAAGCACAGGACAATTTATGTGCAGACAGGCTCCGCTCTGTATTGGCGGCAGTTCTGATCCTTTGTGAGTTCGCTGAATATTGTTTATAATAATAAAAATGAAAACTCTATGTCAGCAAAAGCTATACCAACATCACCTCCGCTTTATTGAGTTAAAAGTTAGTAAGTCACTTTGAGAGGTTTGAAGTAATAAGTCTCTGAATAGAAACAGAGAACTAATTTGTGGTTTTATTTAAAACCCGAACCCATACACCTCTCCTTTAGCCAGATATTTATTATTGTTTCCTGATACCCAACTACTTAGTTTTATCACAGTATAAAAAATAATAGATTATACCAGTATCGTCAGTTCGTGTCGGCACTTTTGATATTGCCAAAACTAAAGCGTGCCGCGCCCTGCAATTTTCTCGAGTAGTTACGAGGGGACAAACACATGCGATACACTGCCAAAGCATTGCCAAAACCGGCCAAAACCGGTTTGGTGGTGCACCGGCTGGCGGCCGGGCGGACGGGGCAAGGGGAAGGGAGTTTACAATTTTTCGACCGACTGACGCTACTGATATAATGTATTATTCCTTATTCTGTGGTTTTATGATTAGACTCATAATATCTATGCTTATAACAAGCCTTTTATTTTATTTTGTATATATTAATACTTCTTTTCATAACATTAATCTGGCAACATTTCATGAATGAACTAGACATTTGTTAAGTTTGTAACCTCATGTACTTGCCAAATTCACTCAATGTCATTCTCAAAAAGTTATACAGGGGCAAAACATCGGTTTTCCATGGCACACTCCGGTCCATAATAATTTGAGACGGCATATACCTATGGTAGAAAAATTCAAGTTGAATCGTGAATCGGCAGCAAAAAAATACAGCACAGACTACACACAGTCCAAAAAGCTTTGGTTTGGAAGATTCTGCCAAGCAATAAAGAGAGTTCGATATTCAAGATCAAAGCGTCGCTTCCGCGGTTTAGGCGTCCTCAAAAAGTAGGGTTAAATGCAACGTTGACAGATGTAATTTGTATTACTGTTTGTGGGTGTTGAAAAAATCGATGTAATGTGATGTTTAATTGTTTTATAATATTATACTTTCTTAAAAATGTTAATATTTCCTGTATAAACTTAGAAATACTAAGTAAAGGTAATTATATAGGAAATTTACCTATTTTATCATATCTTGTGACGTCAGACGCATCGACAAATTGGCAACATAGAAGTTTCAAATAATTAGCAAATTTCGCGCATGAGATGTTAATCTCTTTGAGTAACTGCGCAGGTCAACCTTCAGATGTTTTCGGCTTCACTTTCCGGACTTACACTCTTCTTATAGAACTTCCAATTTCTATCTGCCTTGCCTCTCTCGAACTCCCTTTAACAGGTTGTAATAAACTCTCTCGAATAGGGCGGGTCGTTAGATCGTTAACACACCTTCATGGTCGCTAGATTAGTGCCATCCCCGAAGGAATGTAATAAACGAGTTCTCGCCTTAAACTTATTATTTTTATTGGTGGGAATTAAGTTGTCTACTCGTGTTCATTAAGGGCCGCGAAACGAGTGTGCGGGTTGCTTTTACTGGATTGCCAAGCAAAAGGAACATAGAGAGAGCAGACGTGTTATTATTAGGGGTAAGCTGAGCGGAACGTCGAATGCATAGGGAGCTTTAGCGCTCCGTTCAGTATTTTATATACCGCTCGGTGATATATATTCAAAGGGTGCCTCTGAAACATATAGTGATATCACTAAATATTGATAATTGTTCAGCATAAAGGTTATATTCACAGAGGAAGAATTAACTAGAGTCCTTTATTTAGAATATTTTGTCTGGCATCATTTCTAAAGGTTCGGTGCAATGTTCGGTCAACGCTGTCAGGGTCCCACTACACAACTCATATGTTTATATGTTATGTAGTCAAATGTAGCCGTACGGCACGATCAATACGTAGGTAGAAAATCTTCTTAATTGACGAATTGGCAACAGTGCTGCCAATTCAATGTGTGTGTTAACCTCATTGAACTGATGTTAACCACAAAACGTCAAAACGTGTTTCCTTTGTGTTTGAAGTTGAGACAGCGCTTGCGAACGTTTTGTGCGATTTTTTTTGATGTTTTATTAAAGATATTATCATTATGGTGAGATATTGTGGCATATGTAAGACTTCTAGTTATAAAAGTGGGACAGAAATTTTTCGTATCACAGGTAAGTGCATGTATCATGTTTTCACCAATTACCCGACTCGGCGGCCATTGTTTCATTCCCCTCGCGACGCGCGCCCGCTCTCTAAACAAACCTGACAATTTATGATTGACTCACTCAGTCTATCTAGTTTGAAGTTCTATGGATATATTGCTTTATCTAATTGTCTGATTAAACGAACTTACCTGTGAAGTTCGATCGGACCTACCCCGTCCGTAGAAATAACACTAAGTATGTATTCTAAGGCTGCCTTTTTACCTTGGCTTTTAGGCGGTCATGAATAAAGAGCTACGATCCAGTAGGAAATAGATGTCCTGTTTTATCTCCCACAAAGAAAAGTCCCGTAGGCACAATAGATGTAGACCCCCAGTGATCGACTTTTAGAAACTTTCAGAACGTGCTTTGGAGGCATTTAAAAAAACACTTATGGGACTAATTTCACTATTATTATGTTTGTTACGTTTATAAGGTATTGAGATCGCCTTATTTCGATCAAAAACAGCAAAACAAAATGTCGATCATTTTTTCGAAATTGATCAAAGGGGGACAAGTATACCCACCTTTTTCTCCATTTCCAGCTTTGACCGCCTGTCACTTTAGAACGAGTGAACCGATGGAGTGAATTCCTTGTTCTTTTTGATCTCCCTTTTCACCACCCTGACTTCTTTGCTCCTTATATTTGTCTTTCACTATTGATCATAAATATTTTTCCTATCTCTTAATTCCCCTGTTACTTTAATTTTTTAGAATTTGGTTAGTAGCTTAGTCAGTTTGATCGTCCTCATGCATAGATTCGCCTTTCCCTCATTTCACTTTGCTATCCGTTCACTTCGTGACAATTTTAAATTTATTACAGTTTTTTCCGTCAATTTTTTCCGTATTTAACCCAATATTTAGATCTTCTCAGTCTTCGTACTGTCACCTCTTATTTGCTTCTAATATGTATTTTTTCCTCATTTTTATCATTATTTTGTAAATTTGAATCACTTCATGCATTTTTGTGTGCATGTTTGAAGTGGATGTTTTTGGATTAATCTTCTGTCATCACACTGTGAGGGTCTATATACAGGGTGTCCAGTTTAAAATGATGTGCATGGGGATATTGGAAACCGTTGGAGTTACAAGGTCGCTTAAATGGAAGAAAAGTTGCGTATTGGTCTGCTTAAAAGTAATCCAAGTAAATGATATTTTAAGTTAATATCCTTCCGATGATACAGGGTGAAAACCAAAAAAGTGTATTTTCGAAAAACCCTAATAATTTACTTATTACAACAGCTACGGCCATGAAAATTTCAGATTAGAACTATGAGAATAAGATGATTCCGAAAATTCGGTCAAAAGTCGTCTAGGCCTACTAAGTTGTGCAAGGCCGTTGTCAACTTTCGTTTTTCTTATCGAAGCCATATTGAATTTTAGCACTTTTAAAATCCCCGTAAAAAATGCTTTTCAACCATTTATAACATCTTTATGTTCGGCCAAGGAAAATACTTAAATATAACAAAATTCATATTTGATCGTTGGTGGCTTAGATATTCCTATTAATTTTACACATAACTTCAAGTTAATTAGGAAAAGTTATGTGTAAAATTATTAAGCTTGGTATTTTGCCAAGCTTACTAGTAAAATTATTCGAAAAATTGTACAAACCTGAACAAAACGCCTTTATTCATACGACGAACAATTAAAACAAAGAAGCAAAATTACCTATTTCAGCTTTAATTCAAGTGTTCAAATAAACCATCGTTCTCTCGCGTGCACAACATAGCTCGTCCCAGGACCGCTTGTCAAGAATTTCTTACTAGCCTAAGTTCCTCTACAGTTTCGTAAAACCTTCGATATACTTAATTTTTCAGATGACCCCACACAAAAAAATCGAGCGGTGTTAAATCAGGGAACCTCGCAGGCCATCCAATATCTGTCGGAACTTAAGTTCTCCTTAAAAAAGTACGGCCCAATCCCATGTGTGTCCACAACTCCTAGCTACACATTAAATCCCCATCTAACTTGGTGCATAACCTAACAAACATTCCGTGGATTTGCATCGGACCAGTAAACAGTATTCTTACGATTAAATAGTCCGCAGTTGGTAAATCGGCTGTCATTAGGCCAGAGAACTTTCAAGGTAAAATTAGGTATTTCGTTAGTTTTTGAAATAAACCATTGATAAAACTCTATTCTTCTAATATGATCACCATTCTAGAGCCCCTGACTGGGATACTCACGATAGGGATGATATTTATGACACTTTAAAATGGCACCCGCCGTTGACCGAGCAACGCCTGTTGTATCTTCAATTTGATGCAAAGAGGTTTGAGGTGTTTCGACCGCGCTTAACAATATCAAATTTTCCTTATCTTCGTGTGGAGGTTTGTTCTTTATCTTAGTAAAACTCCCGTAATTAATCAGATTGTCTTGGAGACGTCTAAACATAGCTCTGCCAGGTTGTCGCCTTCCTGGGTATTTATTAAAATACATTTCTTCAGTATTCGCATCTTTTCTGCGACAGAATACTGAAGAAATGCAATATGTCAAATTTTTCATTATTTGAAAAGTTATTCATTTTAAAATTCCAAATTTTTTTTAGCTGCTGACACTTGATGCTTTCAATAAAGACCATGCTCTGTCAGTTGGATAATAACAAATTTTAATAGGAATATCCACGTTTGACATGAAAATGGATGAAATCTTAATTTTGTTATTTTTAAGTATATTTCGCGAACATAAAGGCATTATACATGGTTGAATAGCATTTTAAATGAGGATTTTAAAAGTGCAAAAATTCAATATGGCGTCCATAAGAAAAACGAAAGTTGACAACGGCCGCGCACAACATAGTAGGCCTAGACGACTTTTGACCGAATTTTCGGAATCACCTTATTATCCTACCCCTAATCTGAAATTTTCATGACCTTAGCTCTTGTAATAAGTAAACTATTAGGGTTTTTCTAAAATACACTTTTTTCATTTTCACCCTGTATCATCGGAAGGATATCAATTTAAAATATTATTTACTCGGATTACTTTTAAGCGGAACAATACGCAACTTTTCTTTCATATAAGTGACCTTGTATCTCCAACGGTTTCCAATATCCCCATGTACATCATTTTAAACTGGCCACCCTGTATAGGGTGCGAATAAAACGGATTTTGATGTGTTTTTAAATATAGTTCTTGTTTTGGGAGATTTGCCCATTTTTATAAAATACAAAATGAATAGTCTGTGAATTACATTTATGGCACTGATGATATCGTATTAAACTTCTCAATAGAGTATGAAACAACAGGTTACTTTTGTCATGAAAAATGTTTGTTGCATGGACTCCAAAATTGTTGAATCCGGAAAAGGAAATTTTATAGGTCAATACAGCGTTTTTGGATTATTTTCTTTTTATTGTTCTTTTGTCCTCAATTTTGTCCTTTAGTATTGTTCATAAGCGTTTTGTTCTTTTACTTTATTTTTTTTTAACTTTGTCCGTATTACTGATTGTCCTTCTGCCTTTCCCTAATTTTATTTGTCACTCTTTCACTTCGTCACAATTTTAATTTTAATAAATTTTTTTCGTTTTTTTCCCGTATTTAACCTAATATTTACATCTTTTCAGCTTTATCATTCTTTTGTAAATTTGAATCTTTCCTTCGTGCATTTTATGTGATCTTGCGAAGTGGGTGTTTTTGGATTAATCTTGTCATATGTCCTGTATGGCCTGTATATAGGGAGCGGAAAAAAAAGAGGTTTTGTTATGGTTTTGAATATCGTCACTCTTTTCTCTTCATTTTCGTCTTTTACTATTGATCATAAGTGTTTTACTCTCAAATTTTATCTTACTTTATTTGTTTTTGGAATTTTGTCAGTAGCTTTGATTGTCCTTTTGCCTTTCCCTTTTCACTTCACAACTTCATGTTATCACCCTTTCACTTCGTCATAATTTTAATTATATTACCTTTTGTTGTTGTTTTTTCCAGCTCACAATTTATTTGCTCCTAATTCGCATTCTTTCTTATCATCTTTATCATTCTTTTGTAAATATGAATTTTTGCTTCGTGCATTTTGTGTGAATGTTGAAGTGGGTGATTTTTAGATTAGTTTTTGTAGCACTGTAAAAGTCAAAAAGATGGGGAAAAAAAGTTTTTCCAGGCTTTTGAATATTGTCCCTTGTTTTGGAAGATTTGCCCGTTTTTATACATAAGGCGTTATGATCGTGATTTTATAAAAAAGGCGTTATGATCGTGATCTTTATGGCACTGACATTAGTATTAAACTTTTATATAGAGTATGAAACAACATCAAACAGATATTTTTTTTTCTCAACGACTTCAAAATTGTTGAACTTAGAAGACATTTTATAGGTTGAAACGTCAGCTTTTTTGTATTCCTTTTTTTATTTTTCTTCTCTCCTTATTTTACTCGTTAACTCTTGATCATAAATGTTTTTTCTATCCCTCAATTTCTTTCTTACTTCTAAATTTAAATTTATTATATTTTTTTAATGTAATATAAAATGGATTTAACCCATTATATTAATTACTTAAGTCTTTCTTTCATTTCGTCCTGTCATCTTTTATTGCTCCTAATTCGTATCCTTTCTTCCCATCTCTATGATTCTTTTTTAAATTTGAATCTTTGCTTTATGCATTTTGTGTGAGGTTCTATAAAGAGCGAAAAAAAAGTGTTTTGCTATGTTTTTGAATATCATCCCTTAATTTGGAAAATTTATCACTCTTGGGCACTTTTCTCTTCCTCTTCCTAGATATCTATAAACCAGTTCACAAGTAAATTTCCGCATCGTGTCTAGATAAGTTTCGAAACTTTCTAGTTTTCAGATTTTTATTTCACACTTGGTAGTGTTTTCTAGATCTTGAAAAAGTGTAAAGATTTATGCCCAACGAAGTTGTGTGTCTAGTAAATATAAAAATATTGAGAATAGCAATTGAGGGTGTTTGCTCATGCCGACTGAGAAATGGTGCCCAGTTATTTTTGTTTCGCCATGGACTGGCTCAAAATTGTTGAGTTCTTTTCTTTTATTGTTATCTTTTACTATTAATCATAAATGATTTTCATATCTCTCAATTTCTCTCTCCCTTTCATGTTTTTTTTTTGAGAATTGTGTCAGTAATAATCATAAATATTTTTCTTATATCACTTTTTTGTTACCTTAATTTTTCAACGAATTTTGTCTGTAGTATTAGTCCTTATGCATAGATTGATCTTTTCCTCACTTCCCTTCGCTTCGTCACAATTTTAATTTTTATACATTTTTTTCCGTTAATGTTTTCCCCTATTTAACCCATTATTTAAATCTTCTTAAACTTTCTTTCATTTCGCACTGTAACTTCTTATTTGCTCCTAATTCGTATTTTGTCTTCGCATCTTTATCATTCTTTGGGTGTGTTTGTAATATGTGTGTGCTTTTGTCGCACTGTAGGGGTCGAAGGCCCCTTGCACACGAACGGTCAATCCGCCGACCGGCTATTTCACCGACCGGTAAGAAAACGGGGATTATTTTACACACGGTATCAGCAACCGGAGAGTTACTTAAATTTCTATGTTGTTTCAGTGCCGTACTGTGATCCGAAATAAGATAGAGAAATTTGAGAGGAACAAGGACTGGGAAGGAAATACGGGATAATTTTACACAATATTTTAATAGTAATGAAGGATCTGTACCGTGGCAATTATGAAAAATATAATTATTAATATTGGTTTTTTTTATATATACCTATCTCGGCTTTCTCCTTTTCTGTCAGTTGTTCATAATCTTTAATAAATATATACGGCACATGTCTTGCCAGGCGGCTTTAGTTTTATTTCTATCCTTAAATTCGTCATTAGTGTTGTCCATATCATGGGCTTTTCTTCTATTGCGCAAATCAAACTTCAATGTCAAAATTTTCCATTTTTCCAATTAAACCACGCTTTCTTCAAAAATGAAACGGGAAAAGGAGACGGCTCTGTTCGACGGCGACAATAAAATTGCCGTTCGTGTGCTAACACGCATTGTCTTGCATGTTCTTAAACAAACGCCTCGGTTAATTTGCGATCCGGCGACCGTGTGTTCGCCGTCCAAATTATAATTTGAACGGCGGCCGGTCGGCTGAATACCCGACACCGGTAAGTGTGTTAAATCCTATTTGAAAGCATGTATAATTATTTTTTCCGATTTTTTTGCCGGGCGGTGAGACAACCGTTCGGCGGATTGACCGTTCGTGTGCAAGGGGCCTAAAGGTGCGATTTCGTAGCCACGTCCAGACGGTCAGCCGTTGCGTCCTCACGATTTGCTTGAAACGTTTGGACGCCATCAGTCACCGGCATGCAATTTCAAAACTTTGATTGGTGAAGCAAATTTTAATAAATAAATACAGAAGCATTAGCGGTATGTATTTTGGAAAAAGACGAAGAAGACGATGTCCTTAAGTTAGTCATCAATAAGGAAAAAAACTTTCAAATTATTCCAGTCAAGAATCGAAGAAGGATACTCAGGATTCTAATTTAACTTTCAGGGAGAGTTAGAGGTGCAAAGCATCAGTACAGTGGTTAGAACTTAAAGAGAGTGCAAAAAATGTAGGTCTATTCATTTTGTGGTGTGTGGTACCCTACGATAGCGTTTATATAACGTCCTTTAAAATCAAAAACCTATGCAAATAAATTAAAAAAATTGTTTAGTTTAGTTTATTTTTTACCTGACATGATGTCCAAAAAGAAATGCGTTTAAATAAAAAAAAAATCTAAATAAAATTAGCCACATATATAAGAGCTACGAGTTCAGTCAAAAGTAGGTTAAAGGTCAATCTATATTTTCATGATGATGTATCATTGATAGTATACTACCGAAGCGGTACAATGTTTACTTGCCTGAAAAAAGTATCTGTCCTGAGTCTAGAGGGTCTGTTCATATATAATGAATGACTATCTCCCTTCAAAAAAGATAACTTTGAAGAAGACTAAATTTAGTCCAAACGTCGGCATTCTTCAATAGAAGATAGAGAGTTTTTTTTTCTACTTGCTACCGATCCAATCTAATTTACATAAGGACGCTACTACACTTAACATAAAATAGATGCGTGTAGATGGTCACTAATTTGTCGATCAGCCCATTTGCATACTAATTTCGGGGTCTACCCCTCATCAGTACAGCTTTGGCTGGTCGACAAATTGGGGACCGTGATTCAGAGGCAGATCCAGTACTGCATGGCAGCCCATATTGCTCTGAGCCTCGCTGGTTATTGGAACCAGAACGAAGTGAAACGAGTGTAGGTAGTCACCAATTTGTCGATAAACCCATCTGCATACTAGTTTCGCTAGTAGTACAAAGCAATATGGGCTGGTTCTCGAACTGAGAGCCATCTGCCATGCAGTTTTGGATCTAAAATACCCTGGTGGATGTCGCCTGCTCCTGCTGTGTACAACATCTCATCGGTCTCCCTACATTTCCGTTTTTAACCAGCCAAAGCTGTACGATGAGAGGTAGACCCCGAAACTAGTTTGCAGATGGGTTGATCGACAAATCTTATTCTTTCAATTCAAGTATCTCATTTATAAGTCTCTTTTTTATTCTCGTTTCGTACAAGATAATAGTATATTATACAACAAGCATTTAATGAGAGTCGTTATTCTCGAGGGTAATGTTTGAGCCCACGAGCGAAGCGAGTGGCACAAGTTGCCCGAGAGAATAACGCTCATTAAATGCGCGTTGAATACTATACTTTATCCATGACCAAGATTCTGGGTTTTCTCAAATATGATAGGTTATAGGTGCCACAAAGATATTTTACAATTTTAAAACCACGACCACGACTGGTTTCGCTATTCAATGGCGCGACGTTTGATGCGTCTTGTCGATAGATGACGGTCTAGTCACCCGCGCATGTCACCGCATGTTCATTTCAATGCTACGAGGGTGGACGGTAAATTACTTCATTTTATGGCCTATTTTAAGTATTTTTCAGTGAAAAGTACATATTTTAGTGAAAAAGAGACACCGTAACCTACATTTACCTCAATACATCCTAATAGAAGGATAATTATTTGAATGAACCAGTGGTAACTACCGATTTCATGTTTAGGGCAGTTTATTTTTTGAGTTGACAGTTGCCTACGACATGTTTCGTTTCCATGACAACTCATTATTCACTTGTGAATAATGTTCATTATTCACAAGTGAATAATGATTATCGTTAGTCTTGAGAATGTACAAGAATAATGTGATTATTATAGTATGGTCGTGGATAAATATTATTATGTATATTTAATGTAGTTTTGAGAACCGACATTACAATTTAAAGAAAGATAATTATGAGATGCAAAAAAGAGGTACAATAATAATCATAATGCACCTATAATTGTTTGATTCTCGAGGAATCCGTCTGAGAATTCTAAACACTTTCTTTTATCAATTTTTGAGATGGCATGGTAAGTGTAATTAAGTGGCAGTTGCCTTGACGATATCAACCATATCACCTTTGCTCAAAGATGAAAATCAATGCGAGAAAACACCCATAATTATTTAAATCAAGGACCGCTCGAAGGATATTACAGATTACAGATCAAAAGCATTTTCCATATTTTTTGAAGAATTCATCAACATTTGAAAATATTTGGGCTTTTGCTCTATATTTTTTTGATTACTTATAATTGAAATCTAGTAGAAGCTGGGCGGTATTTGCGTTTTGACTTGTTTTTGAGCAGTCGAGACGTAGCGGTCCAAAGCCGCCCTCTGCGGTTACGAAACGCGCCGCCTCAACAAAATGATTCCCATTGAAAGCATGTATAGCAGTGTTCGACGGCCGGTTGTCACGATATGCCGCGAACTCTAGACGTCTCAACGAAATCACATCTACGTCGGCCGGCCGTCGACTATCGGTAGTTGCGTTTTTAAAACGCGCCTCTTCAACAAAATCACTGCCATTAAAGAGCATGTGTAGCAGTGCCTAACGGCCGGTCGTTGCGGAGGACCGCGAACGCTGGACGTCGCAACGAAATCACACCTTAAAAGAGATCGAAAAAAGAGGTTTTGCTGCCTTTTTCTGGAACATTTGCCCATTTTTATAAATCAAGGCATTTTGGTGAGATATGTATGGTGAGATACATATCTCACCATACATGTGATTCTTACCGTTAGGAGGGCACAGCTCTGGGACCCCAACAAACTATATGTGGCTATACCTGACGGTAATAAGACCGATAATCACGTACGGGGCCATAGTTTGGCATCGAAAGAGTAGACAGAGCTCCATCAAAGCTAAACTGTCTCCTCTGCAAAGACAAATATGCCTCGGCATCACGGCGGCAATGGAGCGCATGCTCGACCTCTTTCCACTTATAAAGCTCTTGGAACGAGAGTTAATGAAGGCGACATACTGGCTGCAACAAGTGACGAACATAGCACCGCAGCCATTCTATGGTGGGACCGACAATGACCAGGCTGGCTTGGAAGGCGTTGCGGTATTGAACATGGTCTCCGACCTAATGGCATTAAAACATACATTGAACACTCGCTACGTCGTTAGGGTTTCCTGGGGAGACTGGGACGATCGAGGCGAAGATCTACTACTGGAAGGAAGTACCTGGTATACGGACTGATCCAAAACCGACGAAGGGGCTGACTCCGGAGTGTACGGGAGATCGGAAGGTAGCTGCATAGCAGAGAGCCTGGGCCGATTCACCACAGAGTTTCAGGCAGGGATACATGTCATTGAATTGTGTGCCCGACAACTATTAGAGGAGGGAAGACACAATAGATCAATAAAGATCTGATCGGATAGTCGGGCAGCGCTTCTAGCGCTTATGTCTTTGCGCTGCAATTCTAAAATTGTTTGGAACTGCCACAAGACCTTGAACACCCTATCGCAGGAGAACAGCGTCACACTGGTATGGATCCCGGGACATCGTGGTCACGAAGGCAATGAGAGGGCCGACTCTCTAGCTAGGAGGGCGGCGGGCTCTGCATTCATAGGCCCGGAGCCGGCACTGGAAGTCCCATATTCTCTGGTCAAGGCTGAAGTCTAGAAATGGAGCAATGCCAAGTCCTGGGACTGGTGGGAGAACCTACCCTGACTATCACACTCCAAAAAATTTGTCACGGAAACAGGGAGGGTAAAAGCACAAACATTCCTCAGACTAAATAGGAGACAAATCAGAGTGGCCACTGCACTGGACACAGGACATAGCCATTAAGATCTCACATGCACAAACTCGGACTGTCCGAAGGGACGGAGTGTCGGCTGTGCTTGGAGGATGACGAGACAGTTGAGCAAATCCTATGTAACTTCCCGGCTATTGCCAAATCGAGATACTCACTGTTCGAAAACACGATCATTGAATCACAAGCTGCAAATGCAGTGTCGCCCGAGAAACTCATAAGATTCGTTGAGGGTCTGGGCATAACGGGTGACAACTAGTGGAGCTACCAGGGGCAAACCTTGCTGGTAATACTTCGAGTGAGCTTAGAGTGAGCCACGCAGGTCGTGGCGGAGGACTGTATAAGTCCACTCACATTGAATACAATACAATACAATAGTGAGATATCCTTTGTATACAATAGAATATAAAACCAGTTACTTTTGTCATAAAATATTTATTTTTTTTTGCAATAGAATTAAAAATTGTTGTATATAGAAGAAAATGTAGAGATCGAAACAGAATTTTTATTCGAAACCGAACTATTTTCTTTTATTGTTCTTTTCTCTTCCTTTTTGTCTTTTAATATTGATCATAATGTTTTTCCTCTCTCTCCCTTTCTTTCAACTTTATTTTTTTTTCGTAATTCTGTTAGGAGCATTGATTGTCCGTAGAAATAACTCTATGTATTGTAAGGCTATTTTTGTTCTTTGCCGTGGTTTTCAGGTGATCACTGATAAAGAGCTACATTTCAGTAGAAAATAGATATTTCTATTTTCAGTAGGAAATAGAAAAGTCCTGTAGGTTCAATAGTTTGGCAGATCGATCCCTTCGGTTTTCGATTTTTAGGTACTTTTAGACCTGCTTTGGAAGCATTTAAAAAAATGTTTACTTATGGGGCTAATTTCACTCTTATTATGTTTGTTACATTTTTAGGGGATTTAAATGGCCTCATTTCGATCAAAGACAGCAAAAAAAATCCATTATTATTTCGAAATTGAACAAAGAGGGGGGGGGGTAACCACTTTTTTTTATATTCCAAAATTGACCTTTGCAATATTATCCAAAATTCTTGGATAAAAAAAAATATTATAGGTCAAAATAGCATTTTTAGTTCTTTTCTTTTATTGTTGTTTTCTCTTCTTTTTGTCTTTTACTATTGATCATAATGTTTTTCTTCTCTCCCAGTTTCTTTCTAACTTTAATTTTTTTGTACTTTTGTCAGGAGCATTGATTGTCTGTAGAAATAACATTATGTTGTTTTTGTTCTTTGCAACAACAACGCTGTTTTTGTTCTTTGCCGTGGTTTTCAGGAGATCATCGATGAAGAGCTACATCACTAGGAAATAGATGTCCCCTTTTCATCTCCCACCAAAACATGTCCCATAGGTTCAATAGTTTGGCAGATAAATCCCTTCGGTTGTCGATTTTTAGGTACTTTTAAACCTTCTTTGGAGGCATTAAAAAAAAAGATTACTTGTGGGGCTAATTTCACCCGTACTATGTTTTGTTACATTTATAGGGGATTGAATTGGCCTGAAAATTCCATTATTATTTTAAAATTGAACAAAGAGGGGGCCCACTTTTTTCTTATTTTCCAAATTTGACCGCTCGTAACTTTAGAACAAGTGAACCGATTGGAGTGAATCCGACGGTTTTTTGTACTCTTTGATATCCTCTTCACCTCCCCCCAGAGAAGGTCCTTCTTGGTTCAATAGTTTGAAAGATAGACACCTTCAGGGATTGATCTTTAGGAACTTTTAGAATATACTTTGCAGGCATTTAGAAAAAAGTCCACTTATGAGACTAATTTCACTGCTGTTTATTACGTTTATAAGGGATTGAAATGGCCCAACCCAGGGGTTGCAGATATTTTAGTCCTCAATAATATGTAAATCTTGTGTATGTATTTTAATCTATTTTAAAAATTTTAGCATGTGCGTTAGTTGCGGCATGATGATGCGTTTTTAGGCGAAACATTGAAGAACAAATTAAATTATTTCAGACTGCTGACTTAGAGTTCTATTGTCTTCGACCTTGGATTTCTATCAGTCCATTTGAAAGAGCAAAATGGTCTTTTTCTATCATAAACCTATTTGTTTTTTTATCTAATTAAAACCATAACTCACTTCTCTTATGGCATGTAAATGTCAATGAATATAAGCACAAAAGAGCAGTGTAGATAAGCAAAATTCGGCAGATAAGCACGAAGATCCCGAGGGAGGGGCGTTACATGGTTTAATTTGCCCTCAATCCCGGACGTATCATAATTTATGCTGCGGAATTTGCCTCGTTAATAAAGTCGAGCGAGCAAATTTGTTTTGATTCTAGTTGGGCGTAAGGGGAGGGGGAGGAATACGGTTGTTTTTCAGCTGGAATAATGAGTTTCTAAAGCAAATCTTTGAAAACCCACAAACCTGACATTGATTGAAAAGAAAAAGCAATGGAGTGGGTTTCTTTGAATTTAACAGGTATAGGTAATAGCGTAAACAAGGTAACAATATTAATCAAATCCTGATGATGGTCCGCTTGCCCACGAGAATTGTCCTCAAAATTCGCTTGCCTCTCTTTATGGGCAATAAATATACCATAAATACATAACAACCATAAACTCCATGCGTGAATAGTCAGTATTCACTACTTTATTCAAACAATAGCTTTGCTGAACAACTTCTTCGCCATTTTATTAAGAAATCCACACTTCTTGATATTTTCGTGCAATTATATAATCATTTTGTTATTTTAATTTACTTCTTTACCTTTGATATTTCAAATATTAGCTCATAGGCAAATAATACTATTTCTGCGTGCGGAGAGGAGGATTTCTGAAGATTAAAGAACTGGATAAGAAATTTAGTGCTCTCAATAGCAATCAGCTTTTTTGAAATTCTTTTAGACAAAGCTGGACCGGTTGGACGTCTTGCTCCAGATAATTACCAAAAAATTGGGGTTCTACTCGGTTTATTAAGATGTGAGGGTTGAGACTGAAACGATAACACAGTGACACGAAAATTTTCTGCGCTAGCGCGTTCCAGTCAGATGTGGTCCAGAATAACTCTGGCAGAAGCTTCCCTCCTCTTCGGGTAGTTATTCGCGGATTCTGGTTCGGTGCGGATATATCCGAGTATTTTTGGATTGCCGGCTACGTTTGAACGGAGTTTATTCTCCTTCGAAGGGGAGTTCCAATTCGTTTCTAGGTAAGTTTTACCAGTATATTATTGACATGTAATTATAAAGTGTAAAATAAAAGTAGTAAACAAATAGTATTAGTTGAAACTACTTTTGGTCTCATTTCTTCAGGAGATGTTGGATGTCACGTTCCTTCATTCAAGGCCACAATTATTCTGGATGCGCTACTAATTTTGCAGGTGAATTTTTGTGCACAAATGGGTGCTACTAAAGTTACTAAAGTAAAACAAATACTCTTTATTAAGCACTCTCTCGTCCCTTAAATATTCTCTCCTTATTGTCTGGAAATGTTAAAGATAGGCTATAATCATTGCTTGGTTGGGGGTGTAATATTGTCGTTGAAGTTTTATTATAATGAGAGTAAGGGATCACAGCAAAAAACTTTAAATAAAGAGTGTTTAAAAAATGCTACAAAACACATAATATATAACCAAATAATTAATTCAATAAATTACGAAATAGACACCAAAAAATGAATAAAAAAAAACACGGTTTTCAGAGTTGACAAAATAAAAAAACACAAAGTAGAAGAAATTTATGACCTAATAATCCTAATATTAAGTAATTAATTAAGTATTAAATAATAAAGTAATCGGTGCGGTGAAGTAATGCACTTGGTGAAAAACCTTGAAGATAAATAATAGTTTCGAAGAAGATTAACTATAAATTACAAATAAAATGACCACTATCAGAAAAAAAAAGCATAAACCGAAAGAACCAAAAAAATAGCAGTTTAGGGAAAAATAACTAAAACTCACAAAAAAACTAAACAAACTAAAAATGATAAAAACAAATTTGAAAAAGCAGCATTATATTAAACTTACCTCCAAGCAGCAAATTATTTGGTAAAAAGAAATTGAGTGATTTTAAGGCCTCTAGGAAGGGCTACAGAACTACAAGTTTAAGTAAAAAAATACATAAAGAAGGCATAAGAATTAGACGACAATTTTGTCCATTTGAAAAAACTTTTTTTATCTTTCTTTTTGGCCGGCATGAGACGTTTGCAATCTCCTAAGAACGTAACAAACTTAATTTGAACATGAGAACGAGCCTTAAAAATGGATTTTTTAAAAAATGGCAAAAAAGTCGATTTTAAAAGTTCCTAAAAATTGGCTATCGAAGGGTCTATCTCCGAAAATATTGTTAGTGGAAGCTCCTAGTGGAAGGTGAAAGAGGATATTAATAAGAGCAAAAAACAGTTGAATTTAGTTTAATTGGTTCTCTCATTTTAAAGTTACAGGCGGTCAAATTGGAAAATTGAGAATAAAATGGTAATACTCCCCCTTTGATCAATTTAAAAAAATATATATAATTTTTTTCCCTGTTTTTGTATGGAATGAGACATTTGAAATCCTCTAAGAACGTAACATCTTAATTCAAACATGAAAAGTAACCCCAAAAGTGCTTTTTTTAAAAATGTCAAAAAAGTCATTTTCAAAAGTTAAAACTTAAAAATCGGCTATCAAAGGGTCTATCTCCGAAACTATTGAACCTACGGGACTTCCGTTAGTGAAAGGTGAAAGAGGACATCAAGAAGACTGTTGAATTTGGTATAATCGGTTCTCTCATTTTAGATTTACAGGCGGTCAAAGTCGTAAATAACACCCTTCGGTCAAATTGAAAAAACAATAATTTTTTTTACTATTTTTTTATGAAATGAGACGTTTGAAATCCTATAAAAACGAAAAAAACTTAATACGAACAAAATTAACTCAAAAAGTGTTTTTTTTTTAAAATGGGGAAAAAGTCGATTCAAAAAGTGCCTAAAAATCGACAACCGAAGAAGTCTATGCCTGAAAGTATCGCGCCTATGGAACTTCCGTTGGTTGGAGGGAAAAAGGATATCAAGAAGAGCAAAAAATCAATTGAATTTACTCCAATCGATCCTCTCATTCTAAAGTTATGGGCGATCAAATTTAAAAAATGAGAAAAAAAAGTCGTAATAAACCTTTGGTCAATAAAAAAAAAAGATTTTGTATTATTTTTCTGATTTTGATCGGAATGAAACGTTTGCAGTACCATAAGAACGTAACAAACCTAATTCGAACAAAATGAGACCCAAAAGTGGGTTTTTTAAAAATACGAAAAAGTCGATTTTAAAAGTGCCTAAAAATCGACGACCGCAGGGGTCTATTTCCGAAAATATTTTACCTACGAGACTTCTGTTAGTGGTAGGTGAAAGAGGACATCAAGAAGAGCAAAAATCAATTGATTGTGTTCAATCGGTTTTTTTCATTCTAAAGTTACAGGCGATCAAAATTGAAAATTGAGAAAAAATGTCGTAATACAAAAATTTGGTCAATTTGAAAAAACTTCGGTTTTTTAAAAAATTTTTTTTCATCGGCATGAGACGTTTGCAATCCCCTAAGAACGTAACAAACTTAATTCGAACAAAACGAGCTTGAAAAGTTTTTAAAAAAATGGGGAAGAAATCGATTCAAAAAGTGCCTAAAAATCGATAACCGTAGAAGTCTATCTCTGAAAATATTGCACCTATGAAACTTGCGTTGGTTGGAGGGGAAAGAGGACATCAAAAAGTGCAAAAAACAATTAAATTTGCTCCATTAGAACTTGTTGTTCTAAAGTAGTAGGCGATCAAAATTAAAATTTGAGAGGAAAAGTCCTAATACTCCTTTGGTCAAGCAAAAAAAAAAGATTTAGAATTTATTTTCTTGTTTTGAGCGGAATGAGGCGTTTGCAATCCGCCAAGAATCTAATCAACCGAATTCGAACAAAATGAGACCCAAAAGAGGGTTTTTTAAAAATTGCGAAAAAGTCGATTCTAAAAGTGCCTAAAAATTGACCACCGAAGGCGTATATCTCCGAAACTGTTGTACTTACGAGACTTCCGTTAGTGGGGGTGAAAGAGGACGTCAAGAAGAGCAAAAATCAGTTGAATTCAGTGTAATCGGTTCTCTCATTTTAAAGTTACAGGCGGTCAAATTTGAAAATTGAGAAAAAAAATCGAAAAAAGTCCATTTGAAAAAACTTGGGATTCTTTTTATCTTTTTTCTGATCGGTATGAGACGTGAGCAATCTTCTAAGAACGTAAAAAAATTAATTCGAACATGAAAACGAGCTCCAAAGTGGGTTTTTTAAAACTGACAAAAAAGTCGTTTCCAAAAGTTGAGACCTAAAAATTGGCTATCGAACGGTGTATCTCCGAAACTATTGCACCTACGGAATTTCTGTTAGTGGAAGGTGAAAGAGGGCATCGAAAAGGGCAAAAACGGTTGAGTTTAGTTTAATCGGTTATCTAATTTTTAAGTTATAGGGGTCAAAATTAAAAATTGAGAAAAAAAGTCGTAATAATCTTTTGGTCAATAAAAAAAAATTAGATTTTTTTGTCTAGTTTTGATCGGAATGAGGCGTTTGCAATCCGATATGAACGTAACAAACCTAATTCGAACAAAATGAGCCCCAAAGGGTGAGTTTTTTAAAAATAACCAAAAAGTCGATACTAGAGGTGCCTAAAAATCGACAACTGAAGGGGTGTATCTCCGAAAATATTGCACCTACGAGACTTCCGTTAGTGGGGGTGAAAGAGGACTTCAAGAAGAGCAAAAATCAGTTGAATTTAGTTTAATCGGTTGTCTCATTTTAAAGTTACAGGCGGTCAAATTTGAAAATTGAGAAAAAAAGTCGAAAAAAGTCAATTTGAAGAAACTTGGGATTCTTTTTATCTTTTTTCTGATCGGCATGAGACGTGAGCAATCTTCTAAGAACTTAAAAAAATTAATTCGAACATGAAAACGAGCCCCAAAGTGGATTTTTTAAAACTGACAAAAAAGTCGTTTCCAAAAGTTGAGACCTAAAAATCGGCTATCGAACGGTCTATCTCCGAAACTATTGCACCTATCGAATTTCTGTTAGTGGAAGGTGAAAGAGGGCATCGAAAAGGGCAAAAAAAGGTTGAGTTTAGTGTAATCGGTTATCTCGTTTTTAAGTTATAGGGGAACGACAAGGGAAAGAAGAGCGACAAACAATAACTAATAAATAAGAGCAAGAAATTCGCTTTAATAAGGGAATGCGGTGTAAAAAATTAAACAATATGGAAAACTCATCACAAATGCTATGGAAAGAATAAGTAAATAAAACACGGAATTAATTCAAATCAAGGTAAATGCATTCAAATTATCAACTAAAAAGAGTACCATAAATCTGATAAAAAAAATAGCAAAACATTGTAAAAGTATGCAAGTGGCGCCATAGGGCGACGGCAGGTGCTTCCACTAGGGCATGCGAGATAATAGTGAAGTGAAACCAAGTCAGTTTCCTGCCGAAGTTGTCGCTTCCCACAGACAGATGGCCGAGATTCGTACCTGTACTAGAGTGCCTGTAATGAGAGGGTGGCCATAAGGACTTGTCCGCCATGTTTTTTCCAAGATTAACATTGTTCTTATGGGCGAAAGCCTTCAAATGATTTTTTTTCAGACAAACGATGAACTATAATTCTTCCTTCCTACTAATAAGTAAACGCTTTAGTTCAAGATACATTATGAGCAATTGAGAATTGTTGAAAAATTCACAAATTCCCACAACAACCCTTTTAAATACAGGTAATTTTTGAATATCCCGCCACTTTTAAATGACGTTTATCCATCATCGAGTTGACGTGCTGAGTACTGACAGCCGACGGAAATCCAAATTGCTCTTAGAGTATTCTTGTGCTTAAATTCATATTGAGGAAACAAAGGACGGGTATATTCCCAGGGCGTAGTAGGGCCATAACCCGAAAATGCATCAAAGTGCCATATACCATATATGTTAATCTGACCATTGACTTCTGACTTTGAAAAAAACATGGCGGCACCAATAGAAAACGATACCACCTTATGGCCACACTCTCATTACAGACACTCTACCTGTACTGTCTGTGGACGACGTTCAGCAGAGTATCAGACTCATTTCTCTATCAGGCAAAGGAACTATAGACCGGTTTCGCTCTAATAAGAGCGAAATCGGTATTCTCTTATTAGAAGAAGGAAGCACCTGCTGTCGTCCGATGGCGCCACTTGCATACATACACAGTGACTTGAGCAAGAGAGGAGACCAAGTATTTTCCGAACTCGTATTTCTACGAGGATTGAGGTATACCATACTGATGAGCTCTAATAAGAGCGAAACAGGTCTATGGTTCCTCTGCCTGATAGAGAAATGAGTTTGATACTCTGCTGAACGTTGTCCCCAGACAGTATAGGTACGAATCTCGGCCATCTGTCTGTGGGAAGCGATAACTTCGGCAGAAAACTGGCTTGGTTTCACTTCATTATTTTAAAAGTAATTAAAAGGTAAAAAAAGACGTATATAGGAAAACTGAAATAAAATGCGAGTCCTCAGTAGAGAAAATGCAGAAAGTCATAACTAACGACTCAACAAGTGATACGCATAAAATTGACGAATTAGAAAAAATGCGGAAGAATCATACGAATGTAAGATTGGACAAAAAGCGAAAAAGAAAAGTTAATAAACAAAGAAGTTAAAGAAAATCTCCATCATTTTAGAGGAGTAAGAGAGTAAAGAAAAAAGAAGGTAAAAAACGAAAACAAAAAAAATAGGAACCAAGCGAAATAAAAGTTGGGGTTCTCTCCACGTGACTTTTACTATAGAGTGTGTACTAAACACTGTACTATGTACTGTATAGACCCGGATAGGTCAAGCGAGTGCAGTGGTAAAAAGTAAAAATGTGCCAATTTAAATTGTTATTTTTTTTGTTCAGCCCTGCTTGGTCAAAGACCAATTACCTGCTCAATATAAATTAAGGAGGGAAAAATTAAAGAGGCCTTGAAAATTGTCAGAGAACCTCTTTTTCGATCGAGAGAATCTTTACCCTACGAATTTTGATAATCTGGAAGTTGAAAAATTGTTCATGCCTAGTGTTTTAAAGAATGTACAGGGTATTCTTTAAAAAACCTATATCTAGAAGGGTAAGAAATTTTTACAGAAAAGGTAATGGACAGTAATTTACAGAAAAAGAATGGGGGATAATCAAAGAAAATGAACTTTTATTTACTCATTCTTTTCTTTTGAAATTTCACAGCCAACTAGATGAGGTTTTCAATTGAACGCTCCCTACTTATAAATAGTTTGTACTTCCTACGCTTTACCTTTATTACTAACCCATTACAATGGGATAATAAATATACGTCAACAAAGCTTTGAAAAAATATTAATTGACTTCTGAGCACATAAAATCTGAAAAACAGGAATTTTTCAGATTTTATGTGCTCAGGGTGCTTTCCAGTCTTGGAGGAATGAGGATACTTTACGCCCATAGCAATCCTCAGATTTTAAGCCAAAAAATAAGTTTGCTATTCTAATGACATGTTCTTTTTTCGATAGTTCAACACCCGATAAGTAGAGAAACCCAGAAACTTTTTTAACGATTACCCACTTCTACGTGTCTTCTTTTGTACGATGCCCTATTGAGTTTAAAGATTGTAACATTTTTTTTAATACAATTATCTGTACTTTTGCAATAAAAGGAAATACCTGTTTTATTAAAACTTATTTCTTTAGTAAAATTGTCCGTAAATAAGAAACGAAACTTTGAGATAAGGTCATCACATCACCATAACTTTTCTGAAACAAAAATGAAATTAATCAAACTCCAATTAAATTCCTTGCAGGAACAAGCGTTAGGCCTCCAAAACAAGACAGAAAGTTCGCTGATTGTTTCGAGTGTGAAGTTTTAATCCCTCGATTAACTTCTTCATTAAAAGTTGTAATTCGGTTGCAAAAACTTTCAGAAAAGTTAACATCCATGTACTAACGCCTGTCAGTCAGAAACAAAATTATTGTATATAGTTGGGCTTGAAAAGTTACCTACGTGCACGTAGTAAGTACAAAGTTTTGAACATTAAATTTCAATAAATATTTGCATTTTGCAAGACCGCAGAGGAAGTGGGTCAGAAAAACAAAACTCATTTTCCTCTTGAGTGCAGTTTAGATTGGCCGAAGGAGGAAGGCAACATTTTACTTAAAAGGGCTTTTATGTTCCCTAAAATAGACGGACGCGATACATTTTTATGTATTCATATTTATGCCCCATAAAACTCTTCAAGAATGGCAAGTATGCTTGGAGATGTACATTTTTTGGTAAACGCTTGCGTCTTGTCAGGAAAATATACATATAAGTACACTTTGGAGGCGAGTTTTTTCTGAGTAAGATTTTCCAGAAGCAAATTATGAAATATCTGCTCACCATGCGGATAAAGTTTCTGTTAACTTTGAAATGTATGGAAACCAGTTGTTGGTTTCGTGGAAGCTTTTTTTTTGTTAAGAGTGTGGGTGCACGTGGAATCAACTACGGGTATAAAAATTAAATTGTGGTTTTGAGAGTGCTTTATAGAAACTATTATAGAGAGCCCCAAAGGGGTCCGCAACCAGATATACAAGCAGTATAGACGCGTACCGCTTGATGAAGATATACAATGTTTAATTCTCATTTGCGGAACAACAGACTCTAAAAAAAGGTTTTTAGACAGAATGCATATTGAAAATTTTGCAGCAATCTTTTAATTAATATTTGATGCCATAAAGGGTCCTATGGCATCTAATGCCGACCTCGAATCTTGGGCTAGGAACGTTATTCGCTGCCCGGTTTGACAGATACGACGCCATCTTGATTTTCTTTAATGGAAACACACATATATTTACATATTACCCATTCACTTATGTTTGTCATCTAGTTACCGTTGAAACCTTCATTTTTTTTATACCCAACTCCTTTTAGACCATGTTGCAATAAAAATGTCAAAATCTCCATTGCCTACTTTACGACAATAATAAATGAATGGCTTATACAATCTAATAGAGCTGAAGGAGCAGATTACAGAAATATACAACTTCGTGTATCCATCTCCAGGAGTTTCGATTATACAAGGTGGTAAAATTGTTGAATTTCGAACATCATTTTTAATGGCTCACTCGATTAGCAGTTTTCCTGTTACACTCTTTAAAAAAGTTTGATATATGTGGGTCATATGGCATCTAAGACCGACCTCGAATCCAGGGCTAGCGACTGGATTGTCTGCTAATAGAGCTCAATGAGCAGATAACAGAAACATATAACTTCGTATACTTATCTATCTCTAGGCGTTGCGATTTTACAGGGTGGTAAAACTGTTTAATTTCGAAAATTATTTTTAGTCGTTCGCTCGATTAGCAGATTTCCTGTTACACTTCTTAAAAATTTGATATTTCCGGTTTGGCTAAGGCCCACCTCGAGTTTAGGTCTAGGGATTTTAGTGGCAGTCCCATATTTCGAAAAGCTCGAAAAATTATTGTAAAAAGATTCCAGTAATTTATCTCGGTGCGTTGCAGAAACGTTAATAATTAATATCCATTCTCAATAACTAAGCTTTCACACCCTGTATGTGATAGCATAGGATGGTTGATAAATAGGGGTTTTGTGTTTATATGAAATTTCGCGAGAGTTCTTTGTTATATTTTAGAGTCTAAAGACTCGGTCAAATGTGTGCTATTTCATATTTACGGAAATATCTTCTATAGGTAGTTAACATTTAGCTACATCCATTTATGAAGACTCTTCTGTGGGTCTTATTGGTGCAAAAGACTTATAACAAAAAGAATGCTTCCGCTCTTGTTCCTACTATTAAAACCAATTTGATACATTTAATGGTGATCCTAGATGGTAATCACTCGACATTCCGGCGCAACGATCTCCAGACTACTTGGAGATTGTATGGAGGGCGCAGTGTCTAAAGTACGAGTAAATAACAGTCTATCCAGTAGTTTCGCAATACACAGTAGGCTTAAACAAGGCGACGCTCTCTCACCACTACTTTTCAACCCCGTCTTAGAGAAAGCCGTGAGGGCAGCCGATATAAAAACCAAACTGCTAACAACTAAAGATCCCATATTACTGCTAGCATACGCAGATGACATTGATCTCATCGGAGACTCCATCGTATCCGTAAAAGATATTTTCAACAATATCGAAAAAACAACAGGTGAAGTGGGACTAAAAGTCAACGAGGAAAAAACGAAATACATGTGTATAAGCAAAACGGGACGAAGAGATAGAATAGGGCAAAACGTCACAATCAACACTCTTAAATGGTAAAAAGTAAAAGGGTAAGAAATCAAAGGAAGAATTCAATCTGAAAACCGCTGCCTATACGCATTTAACAATCTTATGAAGTCGAAGAGTCTGAGCAGAACATCAAACACTAAAATCTATAAAACCATTGTCAGGCCAGTAATAACATATGGATGAGAAACGTGGACAATGACCAAATCAAGCGAAGAAAAACTAAGACGTTTTGAACGAAAAATTCTCAGGAAAATCTTCGGAGCCCACCACGATACAGCGACAAATCGATATCGTATTAGAACGAATACTGAAATAAAGGAGCTCTACAACGATAGCGATATCGTGCAAGACCCAACGTCTAAGATGGGGAGGCCACGTACACAGACTGCAGGATCAAAGACTTGTAAAATTGGTGTGGGAGGAGGTAACAGAAAAAAGACCACTCGGGCGTCCCAGAATGCGTTGGAGAGACAACATCAAATCAGACCTACAGAAAATGAATATCCCTTTCGACCAAAAATTGATGGAAGACCGTATTGTTGCGAACTCGGGGTTCAATAATTCCAGGGTAGCGATTTAACACGAAGACACTATTTATTTATTCCACAAATCTACAACTACTAAATAACTCGCTACTTTAACACTTTATAGCCTTCTAATATCGTTTCGTACTTTAACTTACTTATAGCTCGCTTAAAATAAGACTAGACTCCTGCGCGCTCTATACGCTTTTTATATACAATCCTAAAATTACAGAAAAACCTAGAAAGTTCTTTATAAGAATTCTTGAATAATCTCACATAAAAAAAAACGGTTGTAAACAACTGTCTTCTAGATTAAGCCAGACGAGCAATAAATCACTCGTGTCAGCCATGACGCAGCGCGGATAGGTCGCGAAGCTCCACCAACCAACACGCTCCCATGCGTTGCCCCGCCTCCCATGCGGCGTTGCTGCGAATCGTAACATTGCCCTCCTCCTAAGGCTGTTCGTCCCGAACAGATAGAGTTCCATAGTATCGTGCTAATCGATCCAAATGAACGACCTTCATCTTTGACCTAGGGGTCCGCTGGATCCTATACACCACATCATTAATCTTCTTTATAATTGTATAAGGTCCTTCCCAATTTTGGCTAAGTTTGGGCGACTTCCCCACCTTTCGCCTCGGATTGTATAGCCACACCGAATCACCATCCTGGAAGCCGCGGGAGTTAGCTAGTAAGTCATATCTTGCTTTGGCTCGATCACTGGATATCCGCAGTTTATTCCTGACTTGTTCATGAACATTGTCCAGCCTCTCCTTGAGCTCTTCCACAAAGTTTTCAGAGTTGAGCGAGTCTTTTTCTGGTGTTCCATACATCAAATCTGCAGGAAGCCTCATTTCCGTTCCGAACATCACTTTCGCCGGAGTATAACCAGTGGCTTCATGCGTAGAGCCTCGATATGCCATCAACATGAGAGGTAGATGTTGGTCCCAATCACGCTGATGATCTGCCACCATTTTAGACAGGTAATGTTCCATGGTCCGATTAAATCTCTCTACCATCCCATCCGACTGTGGATGCAAAGGAGTTGTCCTGGTCTTGCGAATTCCGAGAAGTTCCATGACCTTCTGGAAAACAGCCGATTCAAAATTTCGGCCCTGATCAGAATGAAGTTCGAGAGGGACTCCAAATCTGCAGAACATTTCATTTACTAGCACCGTTGCCACAGTCGTTGCTTCTTGATTAGGCAGGGCGTATGCGTCAAGCCATTTAGTGAAGTAATCCATGGCGACCAAGATGTATTTATTGCCCGACTCAGTCTGAGGAAACGGTCCCGCGACATCAATTGCTACCCTTTCGAATGGAGCACCTACAGTGTACTGCACCATTCGGCCCCGAGATCTTGTTCGAGGTCCTTTTGTGGCACAACAAACTTCACACTTGCGGCACCAAGATTCGACGTCTTCATGATAATTCACCCAGTAATACCGCTCTTTAATTTTTGCCAATGTTTTATTGACCCCAAAATGGCCTCCGCTTGTTCCGTTGTGCATTTCCTGTAGTACATCTGATTTTCTGCTACCAGGAACTACCAACTGACTGACTATGGACTTGCCATCCGGACTCTCCCACGCTCTCTTCAGAAGTCCATTTTCTATTTTAAGAGAGTGCCACTGGGCCCATAGCGCCTTCAGGTTTGGACTTTTACCAGCGATTTCTTGCCATTCTGGTCTCTTGTCGTCAGTCTTTGCAGAGAGAATGGGTCCAATATCTGAATCATTCAACTGTTCTTCTCGAAGCGTCTGTGTGGTCCAGCAATCGTTTATTTCTACCGACGTTCTCCTTACAGAAGGAAGTCCCTCACGCTGCTCAGTTCTTTGACAATGCCGACAATCTTCTTTACATGGCCGTCTAGACAATGCATCGGCATTTCCGTGAGACCTTCCTGGTCGATGTTCAATTTGAAAATCGTACTGCTGCAGGCGCTCTATCCATCTGGCTATTTGACCTTCAGAGTTTTTCATCTGTAATAACCATTTCAAGGCCCCATGATCAGTTCTAATCAGGAACCTTTTTCCATATAAGTAGCGATGGTAATGTTCGACTGCTTTAACGATGGCCAACAGCTCCTTTCTAGTGACGCAATAGTTTCTTTCTGGCTTACTTAAAGTCTTACTGTAGTACTCAATGACCTTCTCTTGCCCGTTTTGTCTTTGAGAGAGTACTGCACCTAGACCACAGTTACTTGCATCCGTGTCCAGAATAAACAGTCCGTCCTTTATAGGGTAAGCCAAGATTGGACTAGAACAGAGGGCAGCTTTAAGCCTTGCAAATGCCTGACTGCAATCATGGTTCCACAAGAACGGTGTTTTCTTTTCTGTTAATTTGTGCAGCGGTTTTGCGATGTCGGCGAATCCCTCTACAAATCTCCTGTAGTAAGTACATAGTCCCAAAAAGCTCCTTACTTCGTGTTTGTCTCGGGGAACTGGCCAATCTTTAATGGCAGATATTTTACTTTGGCTAGTTTGAATGCCTTGTTCTGAGATAGTATGCCCCAAGTACTCGACTTGCTTTTGGAATAGGCTGCATTTCTTGTAGTTTAACTTCAGGTGAGCATTCCGTAACTTGCTGAAGATTTCTCTTAAATTCTTCAAATGCTCGTCAAAATTACGTCCCATGACAATTATGTCATCCAAGTATACCAGGCAAGTTTTCCAAGTCAGCCCCTTCAAAACAAGTTCCATTAGTCGCTCGAAAGTTGATGGAGCATTGCACAATCCAAAAGGCATAACAGTGAACTGGTATAGCCCAGAACCAGTAGAAAATGCAGTCTTCTCTTTGTCTTCGGGAGCAATCTTTACTTGCCAATACCCACTTTTTAAATCTAGAGTGGAAAACCACTTTGATCCCGATAAAGTTGCTAAGGTGTCGTCTATACGTGGCAATGGGTAGCTGTCTTTCTTGGTCACATCATTAAGTTTCCTGTAGTCAACACAGAACCGCGTTGAGCCATCTTTCTTCTTAACAAGAACCACAGGCGACGACCATGGACTAGATGATTCTTTTATGACGCCCTCCTGTAACATTTCATTCAGCAAACTGTTAACTTCTTGTTGTTTAGCCAGAGGGACCCTTCGTGGATGTTGTCGTATTGGCTGGGCATCTCCTGTGTTGATCTTATGGACAACTAAATCGGTTTGACTGTCGTTGCTCTTGAAGTTAAACATATCAGATTCATCCATAGCAAATTTTATAGCAGACTGAAGTTGTTCCTTTGAAAGGTGACTCCACTGTCGCTTAAAAGCATCAATAACTTCTGGGGAAGCTTGGTTAGAAGATTTAACTTTGGATGTCTCTGCTTCGACACAATTACATACCCATTGCACAGGCTCATAATTGGCAAGAACTGTTCCTTCTTTGAGCTTGATGGTCTTTTCTCCAATATTTGCAACTCGTACTGGCATAGTCTTCTTCGTGTCGGTCAAAGTTCGTGCTACCATGATTTCAGTCGTCAAATCCAGGTTAGGTTCTATAAGTCCTATGGACCACCCAGGATCATTTTCAGAAGTTACTGTGATAATTTGTTCTGAATATGGAAGAATTTTCACATCTTCCACCACCAGTAGACGGACACTAGTTTCCACATTTCCATTGGTTAATGCGAACTCCTCATCTCCAAATGTGAGAATATTCCGTTTGTGATCATAGGAGAATCTATGTTTCCTGATGAGATCCATTCCCAAAATGAACTCGTCTTTGATCCTGGCAACCAACACTTTATGGCGAACTTCGAGTCTTTCTCCAATAATGATGGTGACATCGGCTTCTCCGTGGGCAAGACTCTCCAGTGACTGATTTTAACATAATAGGATTGGGCAATGGTTGTATGGTATATCCGACAAGTTTATCTGGCCTTACAATGGTCACATCTGCTCCTGTATCGATGGTAATCTGGATTTTCTGTCCCTTAATGCGTCCGGCCACTGTAAGACTTTTGCCACCCAAATTATTGACTTTAAAGATCCTGGGGGTCTTAACGGGCCCGGTCAATTGCCCCCTTGCATTGACCGGAATTAGTTTTCCTGGGACCTAGGGCGTTCTTGGTCGCCGCTCGGTCTTCTAAACGACGACGACGGACTTCTTGCCCTATTACGGCTGTTACTCTTGATGTGACCCAGTCGGCCGCAGTTAAAACATTTTATGCCCCGATTGTCTGTTGATCGAGGCGTCCTTCTCAACAGGGCTTGTATATTGACTGCCATATCCTTAATCGTTTTATGTAAACTGGCCATGGATTCAGTCCTTGACGTATCCTCCTCGTCATCACAAGTTGCCATTCTTACACGTGGAGAAGAACTAGATGACACTCGTGACGCCTCGAATTCCAGGGCCCGAACTAGTGCCTCGCTGATATTCCTGGGCCTTACTAGACGTAAGTGGTATCTCATGTCACTATCTCGAACTTCCTCAATTAACCTTTCGGCGGCAAATTGCGTTTGAAAACATTCAGGGGCTGATGGGTATGCCAGGTGAATTAGTTTGTCTATGTCCGCATCAAATTCTTGTAAGGATTCACCTGACTTCTGCTGTCTCATCCTCAGCTGGGCTTGGAACACGGTTTCTTTGTGCTCGTTTCCAAATCGTAGTTGCAGAAAGTGTACTAAAACTGCATAATTACTTTGATCAGCTGCCGACAGAGATTGGAGTAGTTCAGCCGCTTTTCCACGAAGTGCTACCACTAATGATGTAGCTTTCTGGGGCTCGGACCAGCCATTAGCTTTTGCAGCTGCCTCAAATTGTGTTTTATAAATTTCCCACGCCGTAGTACCGTCATAATCGGGAGGCTTAATTTTAGCGTTGGCTGTGCTAAAACTCTCTGTAGACACGGTGTCTTCCTCAAGTTGTTCCCGGAATTTCTTTTCTAGCTCGGGAACCCTCTGGTTGACAGCTCCGAGTCCTTCGTTAACGGATTCATTAACGGATTGCATTATTCTTTCTTCCAACTGTTGCTCCCTGACTGCGAGATGGCTCATTAATTCTTCTTTGAATTGTTGATGACGTCGCTTTTGCACTTGATCACGTTTTTCCTGCTCTTCTTTTTGTTCTTTATAACGTTTTTCCTGCTCTTCTTTTTGTTCTTTGTAACGTTTTTCCTGCTCTTCTTTTTGTTCTTTATAACGGCGCTCCTGAATTTGATCACGTTTTTCCAGCTCTTCCTTCTGCTCTAGATAACGTCGCTCCTGTACTTGATCACGTTTTTCCTGTTCTTCCCTCTGTTGTTGCATAAGGGACAGCAGGGCGGCAAGTTGATCCTCCATTGCTTGATGCTGGCTTCTGGTCACTGGCATAAACACGTAATGTCCGGCAATGAAGCACTCACTTACAGTTCAGCAATATTAGTCCTCAAATTCCCACTGGAATCCCACTTCTGACACCAATTGTTGCGAACTCGGGGTTCAATAATTCCAGTGTAACGATTTAACACGAAGACACTATTTATTTATTCCACAAATACACACAACTACTAAATAACTCGCTACTTTAACACTTTATAGCCTTCTAATATCGTTTCGTACTTTAACTTACTTATAGCTCGCTTAAAATAAGACTAGACTCCTGCGCGCTCTATACGCTTTTTATATACAATCCTAAAATTACAGAAAAACCTAGAAAGTTCTTTATAAGAATTCTTGAATAATCTCACATAAAAAAAACGGTTGTAAACAACTGCCTTCTAGATTAAGCCAGACGAGCAATAAATCACTCGTGTCAGCCATGACGCATGGGGGACGCATGGGGGCGCGGATAGGTCGCGAAGCTCCACCAACCAACACGCTCCCATGCGTTGCCCCGCCTCCCATGCGGCGTTGCTGCGAATCGTAACAGTATCAATTGGAAAAGAGTTGTGCAGTCAGCCAACACCCACCCAGGGTTGTAGCACTAGATGATGATGTCTATGATGATGATCTCCAGACTCTTCTAAACCCGACTCCTTTGCAACTCCTAGAAAAACAGACACCTTTGTCTACTTTTGAAATAGTGGGCTGGAACCTGATGGTAATCGTTCGCCCTTCTGGCGTAATGCCCATGCTAACTCTCTCTATCATCAGAAAATTTTTCCCAATCGATTGCAACCTTCTTTTCCAGGACGTCAACGAGTGGTTTGAAGTACCCACATGTTGGACAAATTTGCGAGGTCTGGTATTTAAATTTGGTTCTCCTAGTGCATGGTTACTAAACCGTTCATCGGCCGACTATCTCTAAGAATGCTACAATTTTTATATCTTTTGACAGCATTATAACTTTGTGACAGTATTAAGGAACAGAAAATGCAGATTACTATCAATGCACAGGAGCAGACGTGACCATTGAAAATCCAGATACACTTGTGAGGACCATTGATCGACCCTATTACATTAAAATGGAGGAGAGTTTGGAGAGAGACAGACCGATGTTAACATCGTAATTAGAGAAAAACTTGAGGTTCAGCATAAAGGATTGTCAAGATCGAGGACGAATTTATTTTGAGAACCGATCTCAACAAGAAACATGGATACTTCTATGATCCTAAACGAAATATTCTCACATTTGGCGAAGAGGAGTTTGCGTTAACCAATGTGGGAACGAACGTACAACTAATGGCGGCTGAAGTTGTAAGCCTAGAGGGCATTGGGAGCAAGCATATTGTTACGGGATACGGGTTCCAATAATTTATCGTCAATTAACTACATACTTTTATATACTTTTAACTATTACAACAACGATTAAAACACAATTACTCTTTACTAACAATTCGCACTGTTCGCTTGTCCGCTTATTTCGCTTATTTACTACACTGCACTATCCATTAGATCCCATCTCGCGCGGCTCGCTGGTTTATATACCCGACCTGAACACATCTCGTACTTTCGAAAACGGAGGCGACTGTTCCCGGTTCTCGTTTATTCTATATGAGTTCTCGGGGTTGCAGTCGGCGCTCAGCGTTGCCGCTTCGGCCCGAATCTCTGTGGACCGATGGTCGGGCGTAACTGATCGTCTCGATCAGAGAAATCTCCACAACTCTAAGCCTTCAACCTTTCAAGATGAACCACTTTCATCTTTGCTCTAGGGGTACGTTGAATCCTGCATACAACGTCGTTGATCCGTTTGATGACTACGTTTACCCCCTCCCAACTTGGAGACAACTCGGGAGACTTTCCTTTCTTCCTTTGTGGATTATACAGCCAAACCTAAACACCTGCCTTAAATCCTACAGAATTCTCGCTTAGGTCACGTTTCGATGGATTTCCTTTAATCTTTCTCGAAGTTCATCGGCATAGTTCTGGATATCTTGCACCGATTCTTGTGATCCGTACACCAAATCTACCGGAAGACGAAGTTCTTCCCAACCAAATTTAACCTTGGCAGGAGTATGTCCTCTCGTGTTATGAACTGCACCTTTGTAAGCCATCATTAGAAGAGGCAGAAATTTGTTCCAATCTTTCTGGTGGTCCGCTACCATTTTGCAGAGGTCCATGGTTCGATTGAAATGCTCGATCATGCCTTCTGATTGTGGATGGAGCGGAATTGTCCTTGTTTTGCGGATTCCCAGAAGTTCTATGATCTACTTGAAAAATTGCGATTCAAAATTCCGTCCCTGGTCCGAATGAAGCACTCATTGTACTCCGATTCTACTGAAGAATTCGTTAACCAAGACCCTTGCCACGGTGTTAGTTCCCTGATTTGGTAGTGTATAAGCTTCAGGCCATTTTCTGAATTAATCCGTGGCAATTAAGATGTATATTTGTTGTTATCGTCCTTTTCTGGAAAAGGACCTGCCACGTCGATCGCAATGCTTTCAAATGATGCGCCAATAATGTATTGCTTCATTTGCCCCCCAGTCTTTCTTTGGGGTCCTTTTACGGAGCAGCAGGTATCATAATTTCTGCACCACTTTTCGACGTCATCTCGGCAATTCACCCACTAGTACCTTTCCCGAATTCTATCCAGGGTCTTGTTCACTCCAAAATGGCCTGCAGGCACTTCGGGGCTTTCCCAAGTCCTCTTCAGTAAACCATTCTCAAACGCCAAGGAATCCCATTGAGCCCACATAGCTTTTACTTCCGGGCTCTTATCTGCTATGTCCTTCCAATTAGGTCTTTGATTTTCCAACTTCCATTGACGTATTAACGCCACAGCATTATCGGTTGTTTGTTCGACCTTCATTTGTTCAGTGGTCCAATATTCGTCGAAGTCAATCCTGGATCTTCTAAGAATGCTGGGTACTCATTGGCAGTGCCGACTTTTCCCTTTACAAGGGCTGCGTGATAATGCATCTGCGTTACCATGAGATGTGCCTAGACGATATTCAATCTTGCTAGGGATGGCGAGGTTTCTTCCAAGCTGTCCAATCCTACTGACGACTGGTCTTAGTTTTCCGGCTGATGTGTCAGTCCGTCAGATTGTCGTCATGGAGGGGTCTGACCACTTTCACGTCGAACGCGACAATCCCTTTTAAAATGGCTCATTCTGCCGCAGTTGAAACAAGATCCATTTTTCTGTAGCTCGGCATTTCGGTTCATATTCCTTTTGTAGTCAATATCTTGTGCCCTGCTCCTGGATTGGTCAAAATATGAAGTCATTTGCTTCCTGAATTCACGCTGCTCGTCCAACAATTGCTTCAAGATTGAGTTTGGCTGCGGTTCTTCCTGTACGTCAACTATTCTAACTCTGTGGCCCGTGTTTATTCTCGACGCCTCATACTCCAATGAACGAATTAATGCCTCATTTGCACTGGAAGGACGAGATCTCGCGCTGCTCGCTGGTTTATATACCCGCCCCAAACACATTCACGTACTTTCGAGAACGGAGGCGATTGTTCGCGGTTCTGTTTTATTCTAGATGAGTTCCCGGGGTCGCGGTCGGCTCTCGACGTTGCCGCTTCGGCCCGAATCTCTGTGGACCGGCGCGGCGGTCAGGCGTAACAATATTATAGACTGCCTGTAAAGGAAGTATGGCCATAGGGATTCGTCCGCCATATTTTTTTCAAATTATCATTGACTCTTATGGCCAAAAAGCATCAAATTGATTTTTTGCAGAGAAACGAAGAACTGATGTTCCGAATGGAAAATTATATTTAATTAACATGCACTGACATATGTGTTAAAATCCTGTTATAAAATTTACTAAATACTATTAACAATATTCAGTAAATCGCTAACAATCAACATATTTCAGTACTTCCCTGCGGAAATGTACATTAATTACGGAAATCGCTGCCACCGGGGATAAATAATAAATTGCAAAATAATAATTTATTAATGCTGTGAATTAATTACCCAAAGAGAACCAAATGCATTGCTTCCGATGGTTTATTGAAACAGAGTTAAACTTTATAGGCGTTACATTTTGAGAATAATATATTACGAAATTTATGCCAGAAGTGTACATTTTCCTTTTATATGAATGCACGGTACATGCGTTATTTAATATGCCGGAAAAAGCCGCCTAAAGCATGACTTATTGAATTTTTGACGTCCTGATTTATTACGCTGGTGCCGAAAGAGTGGCTTAGAATGTATATTTTTGGGAATCACATTATAAAATGGCACCCAATTTATTGAACCTTGTTTTTAATAACAAACATTTGTAATTCCTTCACAACTTCTGCAGCTTTTCAAAAATTGTTCCAAGGATATTTAAGTCGCTAACAAAGTTCAGAAATATTTTAATTATTTCCATCTGAATTTCTGAAAGTTTGTTTCTGTATCGAGAGTTTGAGCAAGAATCTTAATGGTCCTCCTCGTCCTTACACAGACGGATATCATTTTATAATTGATTGATCCTATTTTCTCTTGTTTTTACCAGATAAAGTTGAGTCTAATACATATTGTTTTCTGGCCTCTCCGGGGTCTCGTTTGCACCCTTCGACAGTTAATTTTCCCTAGCGGATTTCGAATCAGCCGCTTACCATTGTTCTCTTTTCAGGGGATAAAATAGGGAACGTGCCCTACTTTATCAACCACTTGGTCCAAGAGAGAAGTTATGTGTTTTTTTTCTATTCAATGTCCTTGTTAAGGCATATTAGGAATTATTGAATTGATAACAGGAAATTTAGCAGATTTAAAAATTAAACTGCTTGTCACCACACCTATTTCATTCACAAGCTACAAGCTAATATATTATGTAGAGAGAGACCTTTGTGCTTCATAGTGTTTTGGCCACAGGAAGAATTAACTAGAGTCCTTTACTTACAAAATTTTGTCTGGCATCATTTCTAAAGGTTTGCTAACAGTGCTATCAATTCAATGTGTGTGTCAAACTCATTGAACTGATGTCAACCACAAAACGTCAGAACGTGTTTCCTTTGTGTTTGAAGTTGTGACATTGCTTGCGAACGTTTTTTGCAATTTTTTGGAGTTTTATTAAAGATTTTATCATTATGGTGAGATATTGTGGCATATGTAAGATCAGTTATCAGATCTAGTTATAATCATGTTTTCACCGATTACCCGACTCGGCGGCCATTTTATCATTCTCCTCGCGACGCGCGCCCGCTGTGATCCATATGCATGTTGGAAGTAAACAAACCTGACAATTTATGATTAATTCACTGAGTCTATCTAGTTTGAAGGTCCATGGTTTTGCCGAAGGTTTAGCATGAAGTCTGTAGAAAATGTTATTTGGCGCCTCACGTCAAATGTCACCGGCTCTGGTTGTGGTTGGATCTGCCTCATCAAAACCAATCAAAACCAGAACCGGTCTGAAAAGAAAACGACTATTTGATGATGACATTACGCGATCAGGCACAAAAACATAGCAGTCGTTCGATCAAAAAATGGGACCAATTTTAGGGGAAACTCGGCAATGGTGTTCTACTTCTGGCCCGATAATAACGAGCATGAAGGTAACTGGAGGTCCAAACCATTGCTGAGGGTACTGTAAAATTGGAAACGGTTTTTAGGGCGCAATTTCGCCATGTTTGTATAACCTATGATTTAATGTCAATGTGAGTGCCCGCTCTCTGGTGATACAATTCTAGGCTAATCTTAGCCAGACGTTGAAAGCGTGATTATTCTTAGTTTATACACTCATCATTTGGTCATACGGTCTTAATAATATAAATCGCCAATAGAATGAATCTGTCACTCTCTCAGCCTGCTAGATGAATGTTTATTAGCGATTCAAAATTGCGAGTGCGTAAAATAAGATTGTGGTCGTAACAATGACCTAGGAGGAATTATGGACAGAGCGAACAAATGCCGTTATTTTCCTAAAAATGATCCCGTTTTTTGACCGGAAGTTCGCCATTTTAAAGTACCTATGACGGAATTTCATCGTCAGAGCATTTGAATTGGTGAATCACAACTTCACATTATGTGACGTAAAACGTAGCGTCCGCAGCTGCTAAAAAGGGCGGCAAAAATTGTAAAAAGGATCTCTCCAGACCAATATACTACCGTCATGTATTTTTTTCAAAACTAGCGTTGGCCTTATGGGCGATTGTATTAAATAGTATGTTGTGCTACTAGTGTCAAAAATTGCACTTTACACACGACTGTGATGGTTTGGATACGAGCCGTAGGTGAGTGATACAACCTTACAAGAGCGTGAAGAGTGAGTTTCGTACGTGTTACTCACTACACTTTCTATACGACTGCGACTTTGCTTCAGAAATGATCATTACTGTTATAAAATATATGCAATGCGTGTCCAAAGCAATCCGAAGCGTATGCAAAGTGGATTTTGCTGTATGAGAGCGTGCGCAATGTGCACTTTGCGCACGCTGTTTGCATTATACGATTTTCAACAGTAGTTAGTAGTGCGCATTTGTTCATTTTCGAGAAATTTTAGAAAAATAATTTTTTGCAGAGAAACGATGAACTGCAAATACGATATACATTCGTACCAGCATGTGAACAATCTAGTCCAAGATACATAAGGAGCAATTGGGAATTTTTCGAGATTTTACAAATTCTCCACGTCTCCATTAAAAATTCAGAAAAATTTCGAATGTCGCTTCAGTTTTAGGTGTGACGTAAATTCGGACACAGTGTTGCCAATTCGAAAATTTAAATTCTCTAATTTAATTCACCAAAAACGCTCCCAGGGAGCGCTCGTACCATTGAAAATCCTCGCTGTAATCCTCGCGCGATTTGCAGGCGCGGTAAGTTTTGACTTGATGTTCTAGAGCAATCCGAGAGTATTTCTATTCTTTCTACTGTCTGAATCAAATTTTAAAGTTAGAAACGTTCGCAAATTGATTTAGAGCAGCAAACCGAAAATGCTATAACACAAAATTAAATGACAAATCTTATTAGTATTTAATTTGAGGCTTTTTATTCAAAATGTTTTGTCTACACCAACGAGCTATTATTTTACATATGAAAAGACTCTCCTGTTTTACAGTTTTGGCCACACTTTTTCAGCAGTGAGCACCTAAAAAATGGCGGCAATATCCGCCGGAACTATAAATTTAAAATTATTCAACATTTTTATTTTCAACTCTCAATGGTTCTTTTCAAGTGAAAATAAAATTTAAATATTTGTATTTTTAACTAAAAGAAATGTGCAGTAAAATTATAAAAATGTAGCAAACATTTTTGAGAAACCGAAAAATTGCTTTTAAAACACTTAGAGTTACTAGTAATATCGAAAATATAAACTAAAAAATAAAATAGAATTTGTCCATTTTAAACTTAATTTTTTTTGTTTGTATGTAACTTTTATGGAACTTTTATCCCCCCTGTAAATGTTCCATCACCCTCTCACTGAAGTTTTTAAAGATAATTTAAAAAAACGTTAAATTGATAATTGAAAATAAATCACACTTTTTGCTCTCTTCAATGTGGTACTTTCATATTTAAAATCAGACGTTTCGTTTTTCATCTTTCATCAAATTATTATTTTTTAAAAACAGTCTTGGATTTTTTTATTGTGTATTCTGAATTTCCTTGCAATTTTTCATTTTAATTTAGCATGCATTTCTAATCCGAATTGTTAATGGTTCCATAAAAACGAAAAGTCGGATTTTAAATAGGAAAATAACTCTTTAAATAGATCAAAAAGTGGCTATAAGTGTCATCTATTTTTAACTATCCCCTTGAACTACGACCAAAAAAAAAATAAAACTTTTTGTTCAAAATATTAATTTTTTGCGAATATTTTGGAATTTTTGAAATTTGAAAACGTCATTTTTATGGACTTTTAGTTGCGCAAAGATGTGACAAAGACAGTTTAAGTAAAAGTTGCAAAATGAAACCAAATTAAATGAACGGAACACAAAAATTTCGAAGAAAAAAATAATGAGAAGTGAAGTAAACAAAAGCTAACAGCTAAAACTTTTTTTATACATAAACACATATAATCAAATTTTATATAAAAAATACAGAGTTATCGCAACAAATAAGGAATAAAAAAAAAAACGAAAAAAAGACAATTTGAGAAGCAAATAAACTCTGTTCAGCGAGGGTTCAATATGACGTCACATTGCTCATCTCATTTCATTAGAAAAAGATCGCAAAAAAGCAGGCGTATTATTAGTTTTTATTAATAATAAAACCACCAGCTAAAGTCAGTTTGACGCTTAATGTCAAAATGTCGTGAAAATTTAGAAATCCGAGTCCATCAGCTTTTATAGAATTAGAGAAGATAGAAACGAAAGAACCGCTTTTAAGGGATCATGTAGAAGAAACTACTGTGTGAAGGAAAACCGGAGAAAATTTCCAAGATAGTGGAGAAACAAGGAGTTACAATCGACGAAGCGGCCGAAGAAATTCCTTCAACATACGTCCCGAACGAACTATCAATTGTTGAAAAGAAGCCCCTGTTCTTGAACAACCACCTACTGGTCCACAAAATATCTTCCCTTGGTGTCACCTAAAGGCTAGATCCGCTTCTGTGGAAATGAATAAAACTTTAATCAAAATTAGCGAAGTGTTTGACTGAATCAACTAAAGAAAAAATGTGGAAGAGCGATGCATGCATGCAACACAGATAAAAGCAAAACCGCGATTAGGTGTCTTCAACTGAATCAACTAAAGAAAAAATGTGTTAATTTAACACATTTAAACAATTTAAGTTTTTTATGTTGCATGTCTTATATTGCCCACGCTTAGTTAGATTATGTACTCAATTTAAGTTATTTATGTTGCATGTCTTATTTCACATATTGCATTAATTAAATTCTAAGAAAAATTTCAAGAATTGAATATACAATAAACGTCAAACAGTTTTTTTTAATCAAATTAATGGATTCATGCGGACACGTATTGAACTATTCCGCAGAAAAGGGTGCATTCGAACGAAAAAAGGAAGATTACAAGTGTTTCTGCTTGTTGGTTTTACAACGCAAGTTGTGAGCACTTCTGGGTATAGTAAGCACACAAAAATACTCATAATATCTTGGGCCGATTTTGTCCATATCTTACGATCTACATCCATGGCCGGGTGAATCATAGCAGGTGTCTATGGTAAAGCTGCTGCGCATATTCCTTCTGAATTAATACCCGAAATATGAAAACTTTGGAATATTTGCACAAAAGACTAAACTGATACCCTGCCCGTGTTTACAAAAATAACTTGACATTTTGTTCAACTGACATTTTATCAGAGACAGACGTGTTTTTTTGTATGACATCACAATTTATGACGTAATATTGAACCCTCGCTGAACAGAGTATACATATATGTAAGTTCATTAAGAAAACAAAAAGAATTAATAAGAACAATAACCACAAAATATTACAAAAAAATTGTATTAATTCAAAAAATGGAAAGGCTGCATTAAATTAGTGAAAATCATAAAAACAAGTGAGAGTTTTAGAATGTTTTGCGTGGGAAGTAAAAAAACAGGAGGTAAAACAATTTGAGAAGCAAAAATTTAGGATCATTAAAAAAGAAAGAAAATAAAATTAATGAGCTCAACAGGTCTAAAAATAAGTCAAAAAATAAATAAACGAATAGAAATTGTAAGTAAAAAAAACACTATATTAGCTAAAAACACTATATAAATAAAATATTAAATATAAAAAGTGTATTAGGTAACTCTATCGAGTTCAAAACGCGACTTCCCCAGGACTCAAACGGAGTTTAAAAGTGTAAAATACGAATTAGCGCCCATCAGAACGGCGTAGCCAAGATCTGGTTTACTCGCGCGACAAAATCCGAACTTTGTCCTTCCTCCCGTGTCAACTCTATCGAGTTCAAAGTGGACACCTAAAAAATGGCGGCGATATTCGCCAGAAGTGACGTCATTTGATGTACTGTGATAATAAAATTACGTCGAGCTTTAAAAATGGCGGACTTCCGGCCAAAAAAGGGGACCATTTTAAGGGGGAATATGGTCTGATATTGGTTTGCTCTGTCCGTATCTTCTAGGTTATTGGTCTACACTTAACATGACCTAACACTAAAGAACGTCAATGTTATCATTTGACATTGTTGGCTCTTCGTTCACATTACTCTAAATACTGAAGATCATCGAAAAATCACTTCAAAGCTCCCGCCTCGCTCACATCAAGGATGAAATGCTTCGAAATGGAGCGTTTCGGCTCGAATTGGCAACACTGTTCGGACAGTCTACAAGTACGCCCGAAGATTTTTAGCGTTTTCGGGTGTGAGCTTTGGGGCACTCTGAGAGTCTTCCCATCCCCTATTTTCTCAGTCAGAATTGAAAGATGGGAGTACTTCCAGACTGCCCTAAGGCCTCCAGCTAAACTATAAGCTCAAGCATAAAGTCACAAGCACAAAAAAAAACAAAACCGCATTTGCTAGATTCGGTGTTTTCTTCGTCTATTATAGCATTGTTGTTGTACTTTTCTAACTTTCTTTTAAATTGTTGCTAAAATATTTAAGCTTAAGAAATAGTTTATTGTCATAAGTAACATAGTTGAACATGGAGAACGCATCAGTCAGATACAGATTGGAGCTTGCAGTTAGAGCTTCACGAAACCGAGACCGAGACTTACATACTCTCGGCATTATAACTAAGTCTCGGTCTCGGTCTCGGTCTTGTGCATCGAGACCGAGACCGAGACTCGCGTAATCTCGGTCTTGGTCTCGTAGTAACAACTTGAGTCTCGGTCTCGGTCTTAGTCTCAATCTCGAAAAAAAGTAAAGTAACAAAAAAAGGTAGTATCTCGAAAAATCTTATTATGTTTGAATTGCAGATTTAATTTTCTTCCGAATTATTAAGTTATTACGCACAGTATTCAGCGAGACTTTCGTTTCTGTGTATGAATGTTTACTAAAAATAAAAATTTTGAAATTATTGAGAGTTCCAATTTCCATTGTAGAATCAGTTTAGTTCATGTTAGTTTAATGTAAAACTGCATTAGACATGCTCGTAGAGCCTCCACTAATGCTACTGAACATATCTTTTATAAAAAATATCCTTCCTTGTATACTTACCTATCGACATATCTACAAAATTTCATTGAAAATATGGAAATAAACCGATACTCTCGATTGGCAGTACCGGTCTTGGTCGCGGTTTCGCAGATCAAGGCCGAGATCGAAACCAAGACAGTCTCGGTCTCGGTCTCGATCTCGTGGTCTCGTCATATTCGTACTAGTTAATATACCACGAACGTCAATCTTTCCCCACGGACTAAAAGTGCAGCTTCTAGTGACCTATGGAAACCAAGATTAGGCTCACTGCTTGCTAATGCACACATTCTTCTGCGCAAGACATATGCGGAGGACACGCCCATCATAAAAATAGCGTTTTCGGCCGGACGCCCTAGTGCGCTCTCGGAGTATTCTCATCCTTCTATTCGCAATGAGAAAACAAAGGATGGTAGTAATGTCGCAGCGCACAGCAATCTACCGAAAAATCTAGAAGAACAAAAGTTTGAGGTTAGGTCAACTCTGAGTACTTTTTGACATGAAAAGAAAATTTGTAATAACGAAAGATCGAAGATTTGTTTTTTTAATTATAAACTCGTATTTATTTTAAAACAATTTAGTTTAATAAGTAATAAATACTCACCGGGCGGCTTGCAACATAGCTTGGTGGTAGTGAAAGTGGACCGTTCTCGTCAAAGATCGCGTAGGTTCAAATACTTTGTCCTACAATAACACCAAGATTATCAAGTGTATTGTGTATTGATTTCTTGAAACTAACCTGAACTAACCTGACTTGTAAGCCAAGACAAGGAAAGGCGCCAATATTTTATAGGATGGTTAGACTTTTTCTGATCATGAAAATGGTGAGTATTGGGTCTTTTTGAGATTTTATGATTATAATTAATTAAATTAAGTTACATTATTATAATTATTATTATGGTGTTATTATCAATATCAACTACTAATGTGTAAATGTTACGCGCGTACCCGCCAAAAAAAACCTAAAAAGTTAGGTTAACAGCAAATGATGTTGAAAGCATTACGGCATTGTCACGTGTAAATTATATTCAGGAATAGAACAGAAGCTTATTTTAAATAAATTATGAGTTTTTTAGTTTTTTCTTACACCACACTATGCTAATTTGCCAAGTTAACTAACAGCTCAAACATTTTAGAAACAAAAACTAATTCTCCGTATTTTTTATATTGATATAATACATTATTAGATATTTTATATTTCGGCGAAAACTTAATAAAACATAAAGCTTGCATCGTCGATTTTTCAAAATTAAGGGGCGGAGCTTCCCAGCCGCGCATGCGCTTTGGTTGCCACTGAGCCAGACTTTTTCGGGCTGAACTTTTTAATGTTACGTTATAATTATATGTCAATTATTATTTATATGGGTCTCGTGAAGCTCTACTTGGAGTAGATTTATTTAAATTAAAAATTTTTAATTACTAACTTCTGAATTCAGAAGTTAGTAATCCGTTAGTAAAGCCGTATAAAAACTCTAGACCCAGACATCCACAGTTGGTTTAGATAAGTAGTATCTCAATAAGTTTAAAAGCGAGCTTATTAGGTGTATGTAGGTGTTTTTTAATTTAATAAGCTTTAGTTTATTTTGGATTACTACCTTGGCAATATTTTTTCGCGACATAAACGCATACAATTTATAATAATAGTCTCAATAATATCTGAACTTCGAAGTCCATTTCTTTCTTTTATTCTTAAAAATTTTACTAATGTAATCTTTCTTGTCGGATTTGGTTTTAGCTGGGGCCTAAGTATATTTATAAACATTAGCTTAGAAAGCAAGGAAATAGTTATTTTCCTAACAAGTGCGGAAAGTGATACTTATCCGCACACGACCGCAGTTCGACGAAGTCGAGTGCGGAAAAGATACTTTCGGCAAGTGTTAGGAACAATATTTTTTCTACGAGTAAGGACGACTTTTAAAACTATCCGTAAAACTTCAGTTTGAAGTTAAAACACCAGATATAACCTACATTGCATTGTTTATCTGTCAGGTAAACAATGCAATGTACGTCATATCTGGTATTTTAACTTCAAACTGAAGTTTTACTGATACCTTTTCAATTAAAAAATATTGAGATCGATATCCTGCCTTTTTTTTGCAAAACTAAAATTAAAGATGCAGTACAGGTATAAGCAAGATGGTATACCAGGCACCTAATGCCACTATTCATGACAACTATAAATCATGGTAGTTTTACTGGTTCTTATTACGTTCTTCCATACCAACCATAGTTACCAAAGTTATTTAAAGCAAAATAGCAACAATTTGAGGTTTTTTACTTTTTCGCACTGGTGCGGAAAAGTACAACTTTCGGCACTCAACTGCGTGCGGAAAAGTAAACTATCGCGCACGCGAGTAGAAAAACAAACTTAAATTTCAATTATTTTCTTTCGAACCTTTTCGGGTGGCCGCTCTGAGAGTATTTCTATTCCTCAATTCTGATTGAGACAACAAAGAAAGAGAAGCGCGCTCAGAGCGCCCAGAGCCGCAATCCGAAAACGGTATTAATTCTGATAATGAAAATGAATTTCTTATTCTTCTTCTCGTGCCGTGCTCGTGTTCAAGCGTTGGCGGTCATCATGTCAATCAGTTGGCGGTATGTCTCTTGGTCTTCCACTATTCTAAAAAGTTGTTCCACTTGGAGTCCAGTCCGCGGCCAATACAGCGTCTTCCCTCCACTTTCCCCTGGATCAGCAATTTCCGCAGGTCGTACTTGGGGCCACGAATCACATGTCCGAAGTATGATAATTTTCTTCTTTTGATGGTATACAGCAGTATGCAGTCTGTGCCCATACTTCCTCGTTGGTAGTCACCCTTAACATCCTACGATAGCACCATAGTTCGAACTCCTCCAGCTTATTCATAGCATTGACCCTTAAAGTCCACGTTTCACTGGCGTAGAGCAAGACCGACCATACGTAGCATTTCAACACTTTCTGACGTGTAAAACCGTTTTCCAGTTATTGAATGCGCTTCTTGCCATTTCACTTCTGACTCCGATTTCAATGTAATGTCCATCTTTTCAATGGGTCATTGCTGGAATTTATCCAATCGCCGAGATATTTGAAACGGTCAACCCTCTATATGTTGTTCTCAAGTGTTAGTGTGGTATTCGACTCTGTATTGATTTGGCCCACTGCCATCCATTTGGTCTTGAGAGCGTTTATGCTTAGCCCTTTGTCTTTACACGCTTGGTTTACTCGATTAAGTAGTGTGTCATCGGCGTATTTGATGTTGTTAATAATTTCACCACCAATCTTGACACTAGTGTTGCTATTCTCCAGGGCTTCCCTGAAAATCTGCTCAGAGTAAATGTTGAACAATGATGAGGAGAGTACGCATCCTTGGCGAACGCCGCGCTGAATGGCGATTGGTTCTGTAATTGTCTTGTCGACTCTTATTCTCGCTGTTTGATTACAGTATATATGTTTTAATATTTTTACCTCCTGATAGTCAATGTCGATGACATCTAGGTACTCAAATAATTTTCGGTGATCCACAGAGTCAAAACACCCATCGGAAGTCAATAAAGCACACAAATATGTTTTTACGAAATTCGCACGATTTTTGGAATAATATGTTCATGCAGAATAAAGATTCTCGGGTTCCCATGCCTCCCCTAAATCAGAACTGTTATCTACCTACTATTCTTTCACAGGCTGAGTAGATCTTATTATGTATAATTTTCAAAAATATATTAAGTGAGTTACTCATTAGGGATGTGTTTTCTATGCTCTTCGCATGTGTTTGGTTTGCTGTTTTTGGGAAGGGGGACAAATGTTGACTCTAGCCAATCATTTGATATGTGGCCGGATAGATATAAACGGTCTTCATTTCAAAACGAACCACTCCAAATATCTTTTAATCCTGTATAAAATGAAATTTAAAAAAAAACACGACAATTTAGGTTTGAAGGTGGAAACTTTATTACCCAAGTTACACAGCTTTTATACTCACCCCCACCCATCCAGCTAACCTCACTTTGAAATATCAAATGGCAACCCCATCTAATGATACATCGTTCGAAAGAGCATAAAATTATCTATCCAATGATCTCTAAAAAAATTAAATTCAATAACGCGTTACCCAATTACAAACAAAAATAGCTATCAAAAACATAAAAATTTAATCACGTAAAAAAAATATTTTCAATTCATATTAACTAACATATTAAATGTTCCAACTGGGCACCGTTGTTTCCGAGGCGGTAATAAAGTCTATTTTCAACTTGCCTGACGAACTTTGGCAAGGGAATCTTTACCTCTATTACCTACCTAATTTAATCGAAGAATAACAGAACAATATGGTTTACTAAGGAGTTTCCTCGCTTACATCCTATTATAAAACGTAAAAATAAACGTCTGGGCAGGAATTTTAGGAAACAAAATTATAGGTCCAATTTTTCTTCAGGAAACATTAACTGGTGAATTGTATTTGGACCTTTTAGAGAATGCGATTGACCCACTGATCGTTGAGGCCTTGGAAACTGATACTGACGAAAACGGGGATCCGGTACTTTATGAAGAAAATCTGCACTCCTCGGCGCTCCTCCACATTACGATTTAGCTGTCAGGAACTGGCTCAACAACCGGTTTCCGGGCAAATGGATTGGCAAGGGAGGCTTCATATAATGGCCAGCAAGATCTCCAGACTTAAAATCTGTTGTGTACAGTACAAAACCTCTCCCGGAAGCATTGAAAATTAAAAAAACCGGATATCACAAGAATGCAGGCGAATTAATAAAGACGTTCTTGCCAAAGTTCGTCAGGAATTTGAAAATAGACTGTACTAGTGTCTCGGAAACAACAGTGCCTAATTGAAACATTTGATACGCTAGTTGATTAAATTGAACATATTTTTTACGTGATTAAATTTTTATGTTTTTGACAGCAATTTTTCTTTGTAATTTGGTAACGCGTTATCGAATTTAAATTTTTAAGACACCATTTTATAGATAATTTTATGCTCTTTCGAATGGTGTATCATTAGATGGGGGTTGTCATTTGATATTTAAAAGTGAGGTTAGCTGGATGAGTGAGTAAAATCTATGTCACTTGGGTAATAAAGTTTTCCCCCTTCAAACCTAAATTGACGTGTTTCTTTTTAATTTAATTTTATACAGGGTTAAAAGATGTTTGGGGTGGTTTGTTTTGAAATGAAGACCCTGTGTAATGTTAAAAAACTCTAACGGTTTCTGAAAATTCAGAAATGAATTTGACACTAATAGTTTAATAACAAACGTTATTAAATCATTAGCGTTTTTGGATGGCCGCCCTGGAGTGCTCCTCAAGTATTTCGATTCTTTACTTCTTACTGAGAAAACAAAGGATGGAAGCAGTGTCAAAGTTTCGCAGCACTGTCCCCGAAAACGATATCAGGGTCACCTGGTCAGCAGTACAGTCACTGGCGCGCATTAATTTTGACCAATGACCTAGAAGGTATGGACAGAGCTAACAAATGCCGAAATTTTTCTAAAAATGGTTCTGTTTTTTGGCTGGAAGTCCGGCACTCTTAAGATCCCTATGACGTAATATTATCGTCAGCGCATGTCATATAAGCGTCATAGCAACTTAAAGCCGGCCCTGATATTGATTGTGTCATTGTTTTTTGGTTTTTGTTAAATTGGAAGTTTTAGGAAACCTTGGAGTTAGATCAGCTAAGGGCTAAGAGCCCTAGCGCTCTAGCTAGGAGATGGATATAAGTTGGATATTTGATGGGATTAGAAATACGGAATATTAAAACGGCTAAAAAGGAGGACTAAGACTATAAAACCAGAGGCGTCTCCAGTTTAGCTCGGTGGTTTTGTCACTCAATACCAGATAATGAGCGCTTCAATCAACAAGTTAGTAAATTACATTTAGTGAGACCCTCCTGTTTTACAGTTTTAGCCCCCTTTTGAGGAGTGGGTACCTTAAAAATGGCGGCGATATCCGCTTGAATTGACATCACATGACATCTTACGTCAAATCATTTGAAGTTGTAATTTGCCAATTGATGTGCTCTGACAATAAAATTTCGTTATGGATACTTTAAAAATAGCGGAATATTAGGCAAAAAACGGGACCATTTTTAGGAAAATATCGGCATTTGTTGGCTCTGTCTATATCTCCTGGTCATTGGCTTCAATAATCTAGGAGATTATTAATTGACGTAGGATATCACGTGATGTCAATTCGCCGGAAGTGACAAGTCTTTAGTACCTACTGCTAAAAAGGTAGGCCAAAATTGAAAAACAGCAGGATCTCTCCAGATATAATATACTATTCTATGGAGCGCATATTTTGAATCGACAATTTGGAATGAATCATACATTTTCGGGTGGCACCTCTAGACCGCTCTCAGAGTATTCCCATCCTTATATTCTTATTGAGAACACAAAGGATGGGAATGCTCTCAAAGGGGTATAGAGCTGCCATCCGAAAACGTAATATTACAATCACTGTTTTCATCATCATTTCATCACAACAATTTTTTCAAAATTGTAAGTTTATGATAAAATAATTAAAAGGTGGTTTGTGAATGTCATTTTATGTTAGAAAAACAAAGCGGTCCTGATGTACTGCTTGGCCCCTCATGGGAATACAAAGCTGCAGGACTGAAGTGGCCCATACATGTCTTTAAGGTAAAACACCTCCATGCCGCTCCCCTTATGGCCGATCGCACCAAGTGATTTTTAAGTATACCTAGTTAAGGCTTCCATTATTACCATGGTTACTCACGCTAATACATATGATTTAACGGCCCTTAACTTTAAGTTTCTTTAAAATTTGCTTGGTGGAAATGGCCATTAATGTCAGTTTAAACAACGAGCTAGTATATTACATCTAGAGAGATCCTCCTGTTTTACAGTTTCTACCCTGGCTTTAGCAGCGAGCACCTTAAAAATGGCGGCATATCCACTTGAATTGAGGTCACTTGACGTCATATGTCAAATTATTTGAAACATGAAATTACGTCCTGGGTATTTTAAAAATGGCGGATTTCCGACCAAAAAAACTCGATCATTTTAAGGAAATATCGCCATTTGTTGGCTCTGTGCATATCTCCTAGCTCATTGGACAGTAATAGGAGATAACTTCACATTTGTGTCCTTTCTTTTTCTGGTGGATGTAAATAGGAAATAATATATTTATCTCTAAATTTTAATGTTATTATACATTTTTTCAAATTCTACCACGACCTATTTTATATTAACCGACCTATTAATTCCTAAACAAAAATGGCAAAATAATTAGTAGTAATCATTTTTCTTAAGTGTACCAGAGCCGATAAAACTACTTTCAGGACGCTGTAGAGCTTCTGCCAACCGAAAACGCTGATTGTAATGATGCAATCTTAGAATATGAAAGAGAGAGAGGAAGAGTAATACAACGCAGGTTTATGTTACCAGTTGACATTAAAGCTTTGTGGCGTTTTTTTTTATTATTTTTAAAATTAAGTAAAATTATAAAAATGTGTAATATTATTAGCAAACCTCTGTTTTCTATTCAATAAATAAAAATAATTGTGAATTAATAGTCGTTGATGATATCCATGGGATTACATCTCCTACGCCAAGGGCAAAATTGCAAGAAAAATTAAGTAAAAATGCTATTTTCAAATTATACGGCTAGAAAAATATTTCTTAAAATAGCATTTTGGTTTTACAGCAGTACATATAAATCATATCTCGAAAATATTCAAACACGTTGTTAATCATTCTGTAAAACGTGATTCCAAGCTCCTTTCTATGGCTGATGCTTTTACTTACAACCATAATCTGCGCATCCCGTCATTCTGAACAACACAGTAATCTATAATACAGTCCTGCAATATGCAACTACATGCCACCGAAATGGCGTCTCATCATTTTTTATAACACACTTTTACAACCATAATCTGCGTATCCCATCATCCTGAACAACACAGTAATCTATAATACAGTCCTGCAATATGCAACTACATACCACCGAAATGGCGTCTCATCATTTTTGGTAACACACAGACAAACAACGCGGCTTCCTCTTCCTTTCTTATCACAGATTGCAGTAAGTATCAAAGGCTATTGTGGCCTACTCCGCCCTATAACAGCGTGTAACATTGTGAAATTTATGCACTTACCTTATTTGGGGTAATTATGGTTTTCGCCCATTAGGTCAGAGTTTTATTGTGTACCTAGTTCAGTAATTTCCAATATCACCTTGGTTATCTGCCCTTTTTGACTGAGAATGTTTTGCCTTCTATTAAGTTCTGTTTCATGATTCCTGAGTTTACCTTTCTGGGTTGAGAAGAGTGTGGACAGCCCGGCATTAGCTCACATTGTTTTATAAGTGGAAGGTGTCGCCTGTTAGGTGGAATTTCAAGCTGAGTTTTCCCGTTTGGGGACCCTTTCATGTTGGTACATACCTCTATTTTTATTGTTTTCCTGGACTTGGAGGATCGGAGGATTGTGGTGAAATTGCCATTGCCAATCGGCCAGGAGTGTGTGTTTCCATCGTTATTGTCGGTTTTCGGTAGATTTTGATTGAGGGTTCGTTTGCTTGTGTTTATGTTGCGATGTTTGGAAGTGGGGTTGAGTAATAAAATCGCCCGTGCAAAATTGACAAATAGTGTCACTGTCACTTAGCCATCACTCATTAGTGACAATTGCGGAGTTCGGTAATTACATCCGAGCGCCCCGTACAGAGACCATCTTCCCACATCTTAACGAGCTAGAGCGAGAGAGACTCATATTCCGAGCGATATCGGCGAAGCTCCCGACAGCGTTCCCTTCGATGGATGGCGCCGTCTGTCATCGTCCAATTCTCCCATACCGTATTCTGACGTCACCAGAGTACTAAAAGGTACTTATTGTCAGTTTTGATTTCGTGGAGATTGATGTTACGTTCCTTGAGGTCGGACTAATTGGCCATGTCGGACTAATTGGCCATTACTAATGGGATACTTCTTCCTGTTTTGCTGTTCCGCATTTCTTCTGTCTCTTTTTTTTTTCTATTTTCAGCTGTTTGTTTTCGGCTACTCTTCGTGACGTCATCGTGGGTCGAGCATGTGCATATTTGTTTGTGGCATTTTGGGCATCATTGCGGAAGGGTTATGAAGGTCACTCGTTGGTATAAAAGGGCAGGACATTGACTTTTGACTTTTGTCATTCTGACTTCTGGTGCGTGAGCCAGAATCCCGTCGTGCTGGCCGTGATTTGCAAATGTCCTCGTGGTCTACTTTGAGTGATTTTCATCTCAATACTCTTTGGAGGATCAAGACCAGGGCATATTCCAAATGGTAGTTGCTTTTTAAAGTTTTTCCGGATCCTCGTGGAGAGGATTATTGTCGATTTACGCCGCTCTATCTTTACCTCTTGGAGGGATAAAAAGCAAGCCACGCCGCCAATGTCATCACCTTGCCCCGTTTGTCAACCTTGCAGGTATGTGTAACTCCATTTAATGGAATATTCTGTAGTTTTCCGTGCTAATTCACGTGTTTCTATAGGGGTTTTTTTTCTTTGTGACGGGCTTCTGCTACGTCCACGTTTTTTTATTAACGGGCTTCTACGTTTGACGTTCTTCCGCCGTCCACGTGCCTTGTCGGCGCATTTTTGGAACATCCACGCCGTTCCTGGAGGCCTGCTCCTCATCAGAGACCTTCGGATAGCTGCTCTTCAGGACCACCCTGATCCACGATAAGGGGATAGTTTTGGAGTGAGAGCTTTCCAATTTGTTGTGTTGTAAATGGGCGACGATAGTGGCTGAGCGTTGAACCGACTATCGTAACTTTTTTTATCTTATCAATTTTAATTATTAACTTTACTTTTTGCCGTCACCATAACAATTTAAAGTAGTATTTTTTTTGATAGTATTGAGGCCCCAAGTAAGCGATTCTTGTTATCTTTTCGATCAATTTTTATGACAATTTACTGAGTAGTAAGTTCTCTCAGATCTTCAATTTGTTTGTGCTTCACACACTTTAATTTATTTATAAAGAATTAACTTTTGCTAGGTATTGGACAGCACTACGTCTGTACAGTTACGAATCTTTTATGTACCGCACCCTTTATGTCTTGTACCGTATTGTGTTGTGTAATTTTGAGGACAGATATTGAGGGCTCGTGATTACTCACTTTAGTATTTATCGTTATTAAGTAAATTTCAATTTTCAGGTATTTAAAGTTAGATTTGATCAGGTATTCAATAATCACTCTAACATTACAGCGTTAGTCATTAGTTGGTAAGCTACGGAAGCTACCCTGTGTAAGTTTATGGCCATAAACCCTGAGCTCCGTCCCTAATTAGTTGATTATTGAGAGCCGTATTGATTAGTAATAATTCATATTCATTAATACATAAAGTTCCTTCACCATATATTCGAGAATATTGCAATTACCTTAAATTTTGTGTTTAATTGCTTTATGGCATTTAAAATTTTATTTGAATTGCTTTTCCTCAATTTGTTAACCAATCTATCAATAGAAACAGTGTTATTTGTCCTCAAACAATTTTGCTTTAATTTCATGCGGATTTTGACTGGTGCAGATAATTGAGATTTATAGTTTCTTATTTTCATTTTTTTTATTAAAAGTAAATTTAAATCAGAGTAGTTAGGAAAGTGGTAGTGAAAGAGGGATATATTTCGTGATTGGTATATTCCTGTACGGCATAACATCCTTCTCAGGACCTGGCGTCTTCCGGAAATCACGTGGCGCCTATCGGGATATAAAATAATACAACTAATATCGTATTGAACCTACCCCATCTTCACTGTTGCTGGCGGCCCGCTAGTGCTCCTGCTCGATTACTTACTATTCACCTCCTTTCGCTCTTTCTGAAGTAAGGTATTAAGTAACGATTTTCTTTTAGTAAGTTCCAGAGTTTCCAATTAACAAACAAGAACTAATCAGTGCTTAACATTCCCAATAACTCTTGATAGTAAATTAATATTATAAAATAAAAGCGTCACAAGCGTCTCGACCATCGAGCTAATCTGGAGACCCCCTCCTGTTTTACAGTTTTGGCCCCCCCCTTTTAGCAGTGGAAACCTTTCAGCTAATGACGACTTCCGGCGGGGGTGACGTCATCACGTTTTACGTCAAATTATTGCAAAACAGTTGTCACTGTCATTATTTGTATTATTTCTTATTTCCAATCCAATCGAATATCGCTCTTAGCTAGAGCCCTAGGGCTCCTAGCCCTTAGCTGACCTAGCTTCAAAGTTTTCTGAAACGTAAGTTCCAACCTAACAAAAACCAAAAACAATCGACACAATCAATACCCGACTTTAAGGTACTATGACGCTTGTTTGATGTACGCTGATAACGACATTACGTCAGTGAAACCTTTCAAGCGGCAGACTTCCGACCATAAAGGGGGGGCCACTTTCGGGAAGTATCAGCATTTGTTGGGTATGTCCATATCTGCTAGGTCATTGGTTTCGATTAAGGGCGGCAATTTTGTTTTATTTCGCGGTAGTTTTATCATGGCGGAGAAAAGTAAATTAGACGAAGAAAAGTAAACGTCAGTTTCTACAAGTTTCAAAAGTGTTTAGTTGGATTTGTTTTCATACCGGGAAATTAAAAGTAAAAAAATCCATATCTTGAAACCGGTATTCCCCAGAACCATGGAACTGTGGGCTCCAAGAGCCTGAATTAGCTAAACTGTGGTAAATGTAATAATAACAGGGTGAGCAAATTGCAATTTATGGCCCAATCGCAATTTATTTGCATCACGTGCATATTCGCCCCCTGCACAGTCCCAATGCGCTTTTAAACTTTCCACTCGAGACATTCCTTCTCGAACACTCGCGGGATATAGTATATATTGCGGAATGAAATATTGAGAAAGTTTTCTCTGGCCAAATTGCGTTTTTATCTAATATTCTTTCGCTACTTCTCGACATAACCCACCTTTTCTGGGAGACGACGTAATGAACGATTTTCTTTATGAACTTTTCTGAAGTTTCGCCACCAAGATTGAGAAACTTTCATTAGTGGCCTCTGGGAATGGCAGATTGTTCCAAGATGTATTGCATCACTCTACATCCAGACTTATTTTGTTTATTTGCATATTATCGTTATACTGGGTGGGGTAGATTTTTTTCAAATTTTTTGAAACATTCTTTCTCGTTAGGAGAAAGTAATGAGGTAGGAGATATGGACAGAGCAAGCAAATGCCGATATTTCTCTAAAAATGGTGCCGCTTTTTTGGCCGGTAGGCCGCCATTTTTAAGGGACTCGTGACAGTACCATAAAAGATAACTATCAGCAGGCTAATAGCCTTCCCAACGACGTGTTATAACTTCCTGTATATGAATTGGTTTGAGCTGGTTGGAGTTCTAAAGATCTAAAATCTGATATGTATTTTAAGGGTTTCAACAACATGTTATAACTTCCTGTACACGTATTAGTTACCGAGTTATCAAAATCTAAATTCTTTTACTCATTTTGGATAAAAAGCACCAGTTTTGAAATCAGATATGGCCAGTATTTCAAAATGTAGTATTTTCGTTAGTAGGAGGTGCGCAGTAAACTTTAGCCCCATAATGATTTTGGCATGACCGTATCCATTTATCTTCATGGATATAATTGCAATATCTTTTTCTCTGTTAATGGAAATTTAACAAAAAAATTTAAGTTTTAATTTAGTTTTTAATGATTTTCCATTATATCCAGTTCAATTGGAAAGCAAAATATAGTATCGCTGACACAGTGGAGGTGTGAACGGTCTAATAAGCGTTCCAACAACATGTTATAGATTTTTGTATATGTATATTGGTTACCGAGTTAGATATGGTGAGTATTTAAAAATTTACCATTTTTCTAAGGGTGACTTTTACAAGTTTAAGTAAAACTTCAGATTGAAGATAAAACTCCAGATATAACCTACATTGCATTGTTTATCTGCCAGGTAAACAATGCAATGTACATCAAGTCTGGTGTTTTATCTTCAATCTGAAGTTTTACTTGAATTTTTAAAAGTCGCCCTTAGTAGGAGGTACATAGAAAACTATAGCCCCATAATGAGTTTGGCATGACTGCTTTCATTTATCTTTATGGATATAATAGCGAAACCTTTTTGTTTTAATGGAAATAGTTAAGTTTTAATTTACTTTTTAATGTCTTTGCATTAGAGTTCAATTGGAAAGGAACCTATAGTATCGCTGACAGAATGGAAGTATGAACGGGCTACAAAGCTTTCCAAAAACATTTTATCTCCTATCTCCAGAGTGCCGATCTGACCCAGCTCACCAACTGTGTTGGGGTTCCCCCGGGCCATACGGGCTCAATGTCGAAAAAGAGTGCCAACGGCAAATCCTTATTCGAGTATGCCTTCTGTATTTTATGCACTGCAGAGTGGAGAGCCGTGTCGGTCGACTTCCCCTTGCGGTTGGCATGTTGATCTTTGTTCATGAGATGTCTTCCCAAAATTTTCTCTGTGATGTATCTATCGATTATCTTTTCTAATGTTTTCGTTAGAAAGAATCATCATATTAGACTGGGAGCCAGCGACCGTTTAGTGTTAGTCATTTTAGAAAAGCTGAAATTGTTCTCCTCCGCTTAATTTGATATCACTAATATGGGAATGGATCTCCAGCTGGCGCACTTCCAGGGGATGTAGCTGCGGCAGCCTCTTCGACACGTAAAACAATAATAAAAAAAAACTAATATTACAAAAACTGAACTTTGTTGACATGTTTATTATGTTGCAAACAAATAGAAAAACATATCCAGCTGACTTGAGAGTGGAGGATTGTGCCCCAGCTGGTCACGTGAAGAAGTCAAAAACATGCGTTTGGTGAAATTTCATTGGAATTGAGTTTATTACGTTCTTAGGGGATTACAAGCGTGCCATTCCGATTTAAAACAGCAAAAAAAATGTTCAAAAGGGGGGCGGGTTTTACGATTTTTACATTTCCCAACTTTTACCGCCTGTAACTTGGCAACGCCTGGATCGATTAGAGTGAATCCTACTGTTTTGTCCTTTTCTTGATGTCCTCTTTCACCTGCCACCATAGAAGGTTTCGTGGGTTCAATATTTTCGGAGATCACACGGCATTTCGGAGATCACAAATAAGAGGCACTTTTAGAATCGCGTTTTTGGACAATTTTGAAAAAACCTCTTTAGAGGGTAATTTCATTCGAATTGGGTTTGTGACCTTTGTAGAAAATTGCAAACGAGCCATTGCGATCAAAAATAGCAAAAAAAATTTTCCGAAATTTTTTTGAAAATGTGCCAAGGGGGGTATTAAGACTTTTTTCACATTTCTCAACTTTGACCCACTGTAACTTGAGAACGCCTCGACCGATCGGAGCGAATCCAACTGTTTTGTGTCCTCTTTTTGATGTCCTCTTTCACCTCCCACCACCGGAACTTGTGTAGGTGTGGGTAAAATGTGTAAAATGTGTGTAAAATGTGTAAAAAAAAATCCGAAATTATTTTGAAATAGTCCAAAGGGGGGGAGGGGTTATGACTTTTTTCCCATTTCTCAACTTTTACCCCCTGTAACTTGAGAAAGCCTGTACCGATCGGAGTGAATCCAAGTATCTAGCTGATAAAATCAAAGATGCAGCGAAGTTGACCTCGCGGAGAGCGTTGTCTCTTTGATGGCAGCAGCTGGACACTTTTTTCCCACTAAATGTAAAGGTGAATATTTGTTTCATTTATTAAGTTAACTACTAGTTTACAAAATTTCAGCTTTTCTGGTGTCAGTCCACTAAATGCATATCTTTCACTTGTTCACGTGACCAGCTGGGCCATAATCCTCCACTCTCAAGTCACCTGGTTGCGTTTTTCTATTTGTTTACCACATAATAAACATGTCAAAAAAGTTTGAGCTTTTGTAATATTAGTTTTTTTTTATTATTTTTTTACGTGTTGAAGAGGCTGCCGCAGCTACACCCCCCGGAAGTGCGCCAGCTGGAGATCTATTCCTTTACTAGTGATACCAAAGCGGAAAGAGAACATTTTCAGTTTTTCTGAAATGACTAACACTAAACGGTCGCTGGCTCCCAGTTTATATTGCGCTTTGCGTCCTATCAATAATAAGAAAGGTGTTGGATCGTGGATTTTGTTTCGTTGGCCCGTGTGTTTGTTGCTTGGCTTTTACCTGCACCATCTGGATTTAATGACAATTTTGGTTTTATGTACTGCCATGACGGTCTGTAAATGCTTTAGTGACGTTCTTCACTGACTGAAAATGCCCTGAGGAAGACCTAAAAATAAAGGTCGAAATGTTGGAGATTTCGAGAAAGTGAAGTGGCAATTTGTCTTACACCTGCAATCCATCACCTTTCTAATTAGAAAGGATGTCAAACTTATGGGTCTAAACCATTTGGCCACATTATAGTCACCTTTACCAGCTTTTGGTATGAAGACCGCGTTCGCGTTTCTCCACGCCTGAGGAACATATCCCACAACCACGCTCGCTTTGAAAACTCTGTTCAGCGACGGGAGCACATTGTCCAGTCCCTCTTGCACCATTGCTGGGATTACAGCGTCTGGTCCTGCTACCTTAAATGGACTGATTTCGCCCATCTAATGGTTTCGTTGGTGACTACTTCCTTTGCAAGTGTACAATCCTCTTGGAGCGGAGCTCGCTCTGGAGGAGCGGCCTCGCCATTTTCTCCGGAGAAGTGGGTATCCAGGAGAATTTCTAGTGTTTCTCTCTAGGGTCCATCTCTTCGCAGAATTTCCGCCAACTCGCTCTTTTACTTCGCCGTAACACTTTTTTGAACTCTCTGCGGGTTTCGTTGTATCCATCCCACTCTGCGCACCTCTTTTGGAAGCTCGGTGGAAGACCCTTCTGACATCTCGCTTAAGAAGGTTCAGCCTGCCATTCCACCATGGAACCCTACGAGTACCCTGTTTCTTGAGTGGACACGACTTTTCGTAGGAGTGGCCAATGGACCTGTTCAGCCTTTCTATCTATTTACTGTGTGGAGAACACCTGCCGCTCGTCGCAACCCATGGCCTGACTTGAAAGCTCTTTGAGCTTTACCCAGTCTGTGGTCCTCGGATTTCTTTTCGGGGGTGTATCTGTCCAGTCTGACTCGATTTCAAATCTTATTATCCTGTGAACGGACATCGAAATGTCCTCAGATACTCTCCAATTTTTTACCTTTTCAGCCAATCGTTGCCAGACGACCGTCACGTCTATCACTTTCTGTCGGATGCGATTGACGATAGTCCAGTAGGGCGTTACCTCTCGAATTAGTGTCGGTGCTGCCCCAAACGATGTTGCGTGCATTAGCGTCGCACCCTTATACGAACGGGAAATTTTTACCTATAGAATATCGCACTAGCTTTACCATATCTTCTGTTGGGGGAAGTTGCACGATGTCGTATGAAAGATATAGGTATACTACGTATAAGCATTTTAATTTTTTGTTGACTCCCCATAAATTCTTAGATCACCGCCGTGACATCGCCTTACATATTGTAGATACATATACTACAATGTGATTACTACAAAAAGTCATCTAGAAGGCTATGAATTTTTTAGTATTATATAGTTTTTTAGTATTATATAGTTTTTTAGTATTAATAGTTATTTACGTTATAAATCTGGTAAATGTAGTTTCATAGTAGGGGTAAGGTGTTTCTGGACGAGGCGATAGCCGAGTCTGGAATTTCGAAACGAGTACAGTGCCCTGCTGTCCTGTTGAAGGGTAAAATCGTGGCGTCGTTCCTGGAGCGCCATCGTGACTGGACGACTTTAACACCTTCGGCACCTCTGCTCCTTCAACACCTCAACACACATAACCGGAATACCTGAGCCTTCAGTTGGAGAAATTCCGGAGAACCGTTTATCCAAATATCAGCTACTGCTTAAAATTCTAGCATAGTTCTGGAACAGGTGGAGGCGAGAATATATTGGCGAACTTCAACAATGCAGAAAATGGAGTAAATTCGTTGGGAGCATAGTTATTGGACAAATGGTCTTGATCAAAGATAATTCTGCTCCATCAACGAAATGGCGACTGGGTAGAGTCCTTGACTTGATCTGTATAAGAGACGACATTTCCGAGTTGCACGAGTTCGTACGACGGAGGCTGAAGCAGCCCTTGTGCGGCTTTGTCCACTACCAATTGAAAGCGGATGCTTCCAAGGAGGGGGCATGTTCCGTGCTATCCTGTTGAAAGGCGAAATCGTGGCCTCGCCCCTGGAGAAACATCGAGACTGGACGGCTTCAATACCTTCGACACCTCTGCACCTTCAACATCTCTGAAGTGAAGACCCATCATTCCCATCAATGTCGTTAGATTTAATTTGTAAAGTTTTGCACGAGAATATATTTTATTAGTTATTAATTCTGTTATTTTACAAACCGGATACGAAATACACTCTACTAACACATTACAAGTACTGTAACATGTTACCGGAAGTATGACGTACAAAATTTTACTTCATACTCATTAAAAACAGGAAAAGATTAATTTTGTGCGCGGCGAATATATTTTTGAGACATTCGGTATAGTTTCATTATGGTATCCTGTACCGTACTGAAATTTCATTACGGTACTCAATACTGTAAAAGTTATTTACGTTATAAGTCCGGTAAATATAGTTTTACAGTAGGAGTAAAATGTTGCCATTTCGAAGCGACTACTGTAACACGTTACCGGACGTATGATGTACAACATTTTACTTCGTACTTATTAAAAACAGGAAAAAATTTATTTTTTTTTCAAGCGGACTAAAAGTACGTCATTTGTTTTCTCCATACGCACACCTAAAGTGGGCTTTCAAATCCTGAGACCAAAAAAGTAGCAAAAAAGTCCTAGGCAGTAAAAGTAAAGTCAAAAGTCACCGCTAGTGTCATGGTGGCGCATATATAAACGATTTTCATTCACCAAAATTATTTTAATAATAGATGACACCAGATAAACCGATCTGAGTGTATTGCCATCTTTACATTCTTGTTGAAAAAACAAAGGACAGAAATACTCTCAGAGCACTGAGGAGCACCATCCGAAACCGTTATTAGTCGAAATCGCATAGGTTCTCGAATTCTGAATTCGTCTGTTAAATGTCATGCGCGTCATCATATTTATCTGTCAATGTGATATTTATTAATTTAGTATTGAAAATAATGCTACAAATTCTTAGTTTACCATAATCATTGGTTATTATTTAATACATTAAAACCATTGAACATTGAAAACCACCATTCTAACATATTCTATGTATTTTACAAATAATATACACAATTGGGTAAGTACCTAGACCCGCTTAAAGAGGATGAGAGAAAATTGCAAAACTGAACCACTTTTAAATAGAGTTCTTATTTATTGCATGCTTGAAAAAAAAATAGTATATGTTACTCGGAGTAAAAGGTCTTTTTGTGCTTCGCCCAGTTGCAGGCCTCAGCTTCGCTTCGGCCGTCAATCTCTGGGCTCAGCACGAAAAGACCCACTTTTACTCCTAGTGACATAATCTACTATTATGCGCTGCGATTACATTTTTGAGAAATCCGGTATAGTTTCATTACGGTATCCTGTACCGTTTAGGATACCGTGGATACAATGGATTTATTGAAGATGTGCCGGTACTCAATACTGTAAAATTTCTTTACGATATCCAGCCCTGTAAAAAGCTATTTACCGGATTAAAATCAAGTACGTAAAAGTATCCTAAATGATATCGTATGAAGCAAAATTGCCTTACGGTATCCAGTCCTGTACCGGACTAAAATCAAGTACGTAAAAGTGACCTAAAGGATACAGTATGAAGTAAACGTACTTTGTTCTTTTATCCTTTTGATATTTTACAGTTTACTCGATGATGTTTTCAAATAAACATCCTTGTTTAATTTTTTTTGGCTGCGTAATAAAACCGCGTAAAACTGTATCCGACCAAATTGGGTACTCGGGTACACACTCATGTACCCGTTACATCCTTAGTTGAAGACATGAGAAATATCTGTGTTTAGTTGTGTCCACTATTTGGACTATTATACGGGGTCCATGAAAAAAGGTCATCTATAAGGCTATGGATTTTTGAGATGACATAATCAAAGTAAACTCTTGTTATTTCATCCTTTTCTTTTTACATTTTATATAGCCAATTAGATGACGCTTTTAAATAAACACACCCTATAAGTAACACATAATTTTTCATTATATCTAAATTCATAAAAATTATACAGGTTGCTCACTATATGTTTATAGTAGAATTCATTAAGGAAACTAATCCAAATCGTGATCACTTCGCCGCTGTTGCCAGCTTGTGCATGAAACCAAGTAGAACTATATTGAAATTCCCCAAATATGGCTATCTCAAATTGAATTTCGTTATTTTTATCTGCGAGGCATTAACCACGACCCGCAACCTTTATTTACAGTCGATCTACTATTTGTATTCGTATGTTAAATTTTAAATTTATCATTTCTAATCTTTAAGATTGCTTTGCTAGGATTTTTGCAGGCTTTAGAACATTGTAATTGACCGTCCGTGAAGTGCCCATTTTGCAAAGGAGTTTTCTTAGTTACAGGGTCTTAAGTCAAAGGTTTGTGCTTTAGGAGATGGTTTCATAGAATTTTGCCACTTTCAGCCAAGTACAGTCTTTGAGAAAGTGAATTTTGCTGTTATTTACGTTTATTTAGGAAAAATATGTTTAAGTAGACAAATTTTTTAAAACATAGGTGTAACATAGTTAAAACACAGTGGGCATTCTGTTCATAAATGCTATATTAGGGTAAGGGGGGTTAGGATACTGACAAACTTACTTTCTGGACAGAAGTCTAAATAAAACACTGGAACCTGGCCCGTTTCATACTATTTATACTGCTTTAGGCTAATATTATTATGCTCTAGGTTCCGATGGATGCTTAGAGTCTTGAAGCAAATTTACATATTGACAAAAATTGTAAAAATATTAGTGGCTATCAAAGCAGCTAACAGGTTCTGTTCGTATCAGCCATATAAGTAGCTACAGGATTTTCCAAATGCTCCTGAAAGGTATACTTTTGCCACATATACAAAGATGAAGTTTTAGTACATACAGTAAAGGAGGTTTAAAAAATCTCATTGTTACTTGCTTTGTATGTTTGTCAACAGTCTCTCTGTGCAGCGAGTTGAATTTAACATTTAACAAAGTTGATATCAACCTAGTTTGCCACTATTCAACTTTAAACTGTGGGTAAAAATAGTAGGTTATTACTGACTAAAATACCTACCTAATAATAAAGGTGAATTAGGAATCAGGACCACATGATATATCCATATGGAAGTCTGTGATCCAGACAAGTTTTTGTTCGTGATTCTTCAAAATAACCCAAATAGTTTAACATATTCTAATCAAGGTACCTAGCTTATATCTAAAGTTTAAAGCAGAATTGTAACAAACTGATGGCATCATACAGGCTTTCTAAATTATAATTGCTTCATAGAGAAACTTTCAGACTGTAAAAATTGATTAAAGTTGTGAACAGCATAATAAAAAATTGTCAATGCTCTGATTGCCTAGATCTTACAAATATCAAATGATCATCAAGAAATAGATTCTGTAAACCTACTTCGAGACCTACTTTAATATCTAAAATCTTCCTGCTCTTAGGTTTCCCTAAGAAGAGGAAGTAGTAAAAAGTAGATTTGAACACTTGAAAAACCATGTATATTAGCTGTTGGACAATTTTAATAATTTTAATGCAATGCATGCAAGGATAAGTTTGGTTGGTTTTCTAATGGGATTCACTTGAACTCCAATTTATATTGGATTTGATTGTGACCCAGTGGCCATTTACTATGACCTATAACCCAAATATCTTACCCAACAGTGTGTCATCTTTACAGTCCGAGAAATATTGTCACATATGCTTAATGAGTATCGAGAGATGTGAGCCAAAAAATAGAGTAATCAAGCTCAACAAGGCTGACAAAAAATCTGTTTTGTTTGCATTTAAAAGATGTTTTTAGTTTTTTTTTATTCTATGTTGGAATCAAATACATATTATTATCGCAATTTCTGTTCTACAGCCTTGAAATTGTTCCTAGGAAGTTTTTTTGGTAGGACCATGATATGGTTAGGTTATGAAAAATTTATCTAAAATTCCTGTCCTAAACTATATAGCTGTTAGGGTAGCAGTTAAGCAGTACCTACTTCTTACCAAGATACCTACCAAAAATGGTCACTTTTTTTATGATAGCTCGAATATTTTTACAAATTCTGAACTGTCTTCATCAAAGGATATAAAGCACACAACAAACTTTTATCTGTAACCATTTTCGAGATATTTGGAAAAAAAATAACTAATAAAAACCAATAGAACACATAAAATTCGGTCACAAAATGAATATGTTTACCAAACATTAGTAAAATAGTTTGTTACGAAACATCCTTGTTCATTTCTCCATGATAATCTCCTTTCGTTTTGGATGAAAAAACTAACTCTGCGCCAGGAATAAATCCTTCTTTATTTCCAGCATGCACTATAATGTACCTATAAAAGATAAACTAAATAAAGTGCCTATAAACAAATTTTGAAAAAATGGGTTAGCTGAAGCTACAAACAGCCCCATATTCCCCTACTCGACTAAATGAGAGCAAACGAGTAACAATTACAATTAATACAAAACACTACACCTTACCTCTTCCCTTCCGTTTTCATTCTTTTAACACTTCGAGTATCCGCATCTTGCCAAGAATGGCTTGAATGAAATTGCCATCTTGAAAAAGCCACGTCTCATCTAAAAATACAAACATATAGTTACCCCCTGCTTTGTAACTAGTATAGGATTTTAAAAATTGTATTCTTTTAGAAACAATGTCTGGCAGTTCCATTAAACCCCTGCGCGGATTGTCTTGAAGCCACTTAAAGCCAATCTGTTTCATCAGTCTTATAAGTGATGATTTCGATCCCGCAAAGAGCTGCATTGTTCTTAATCTCTGCAAAATGCTTTGGGCGGTGACAGATTCTCCTAAAATTCAATTAAAAAATATGCTTTTTTACGTTTTTGTAGGAACGACCTCATTGCAAGGATGATTGCATGCATTCAAAGCAACTGCGAGAAAACTCCAATGACTGCTTTTGTGTAGTCGGGTGTAGGGGTGTACAACCTATATTTTGAAAAAGGATTTAAGTAAAGGATAATTAGGGACAGTTGCTCAGAAACTTGATACTTGTGTAAACTTATGACTTGTTTTGTATGAAATAAACTGATGATGATGATAGGTACATGGTTTGTATCCCAGTTGGCATCTAACAATAGGTTTGAGTAATTAGTCAAGATTTCAGGAAAATGCTAGTTAAATAATTTTTTTTAGAACATAATAAATCCAAAAAATATACGAGGTTGACCAGGTTTTTCATGATAAAATTTAAGGGGATGTTCTACTCCAATAAGTAACACTATCTTGCTAAATAAACTGTAGTCAAAAAACCCTTTTCTATGGTGTTGATGTTAATATTCATAAAGAAAAAAATTGTATTTTTTTGCAAACCATTTTAGATATTTTAATGAAATATTGCAGGTGCCAATAGTAAAGGAAGATTTAAGTTTTGCAATACAAAAAGCTTTGTTTACCAGTGTCTAATTTTGTTAAAAGTTAAAATGGCTTTATTCTTCCAAATTGAACAAATAATTCAAAAATAATTTTTATTTTTAGAAAAACCAGGAACATAGAACTTTTTTGCTGAAAAATAGTCAGTGACAAGCAGCCTCGCGCGCCAGTAACAATAAACAAAGCTTTTGTATTGCAAACCTTATGTTTTCCTTTATTATTGACAAGTAATATTTCATTAAAATATCTCAAATGGTTTTCAAAAAATATAATTTTTTGGTTTTTGAGAATACTTAAACATCATAAATATCTTCATATAGAAGTTTTTATAGCATAACCAATAACATTAACGCTGTTCAAAAATTTTACGGGGGTGAGCCAAAAAATAACTCTTGGAAAAACTTTATGAAAAGTTTTATAGATGCAAACTGCTGCAACTTTTTTGTTTTTAAATATATTGGAATGAAGCAAAAACAGTATTACACAGTTGACTTGCAAGTTTTTCCTATTGGAAGAAAAAACAAAACACCAATGATTTCGAGAAATATATATAATTATATTTTTTTAATGGAATGTCTTGTATATTTTTGGATATGTGGGTTCTATTCAAAATTCCAAGTATATTTTATAAAGCATACCTCATACCTATCTTCAACAGTTTCTGAGAATATGGCGTCTGTTTAAGCCAGTCAAACATAAAATAATAAATATGAAGCAAAGTAAATGCTCCACTTGTCTTAAAATTTACTTTGCTTCTTATTTATTATTTTATGCTCAATTTTGTGTTTATATGACCAACTTATACAGACTTCATTTTCTCAGAAACATTTGAAGATAGGTATCTAGGTGCATTGTAAAATATTCTTGGAATTTTGAATAGAACCCAAATATCCAATAATATACAGTTGCATTAAAAAATATAAAACCAACTGCAGGTTAAGATCATTGGTATTTTGCTCTTTTCTTCCAATTAGGAAAAAATTTGCCAGTTAACTATGCAATATGATTTTCAGTTCATTTCAACATCTTTAAAAACACAAAGTTACAGCTAATATACTTATCAACTTTCCTAGCAACTTTCCCTACAGTCCAGTTCCAGTTAAGCTTAAAAAAAACTATTCCTAATTATCCATTACTTAAATTCTTTTGGAAAAGACAGGTTTCACACACCTAAACCTGACTACACAGAAGCAGTTATTGGAATTTTCTGGCAGTTGCTGCATTGCTGCACTATTGACAGAAAAATTAATTCTCTCCTCTTATAGGGAAAAATTAGCATTGTGAGTTGTATAATCAGTTTAATCAAATCAAATAAAACTAAATTTGGCAAGACCCTTCCATTTGTACCAATTTCAGGTATCTAATGCCCGTATTTATAGTCATGACTTGGCTCCGAGTAAGCCTCAAGTCTGACTTTGGACATATAGTCTCCATTTAAAATACATTGACTTACATCAAACATTTTTGATTAAGCACATGCTTGTGCTCAAGTTGCCACTATAAATATGGGCATTACAGGCCCAGAATCCTTCCAGGCAGATACCCTAGAGCACCTTAGAAATCAAAGGGGAATCCACTTTGCCAATGTTTGTACATGTATTGCCATAATATGGTATTTTTTAAGTCTTGTGATGGCATTGCAAGGTATTGTGAATATAGTGATATTGCAGGGTATTGTCATGAGTACATAAAGTTATTATCGATATTATGACAAGTACTGTAGAATATTATCATGAGTACGGAGAGGTATTTCCAAAATTGTGATGGTTATTGCTGTATTTCCAATGTAGATCATTGTAACGGTATTGTGTGGAATTGTGATGCAGTTTATACATGTCTTGTGCCCGGTGGATAACCCCTCATTAGAAACTCTAACAATCATATGCACCAATAGCCCAATAGCATTTAATCAGGGTCAGGCTTTAATTGTGGTTAATTTAAAATTTAGGTAAGGTAAATCTCTCTCTCTCTCTCTCGCTATTAGCCATGATTAAAACGTAACCCTGAGAAAATGCTACTGGTGCATGTGGGGGTTAGGTGTGAGGCCCTGCAAATTTCTAGCTCGCCCTCAGTGAGTAATCATCTCCTTAATTCCTTTGATACTTATGATACTTATGACTACGTATGATTTTTAATATTTTCAATTAGGCCTCACCAACTTTAAAAGTTTACTAGGAACATATAATCAATGATAAAGTCCCTGACATTAGGGCTAGTCACTATTTCTTTAAAAAGGAAATCTTTACTTCAATAAGCAACAATATAAATAAATATACATTTTAAATAAGTTATTGTCACATAATTTAGAATCTACAGTTACTTACGGTTCTTATACATTTCATAAATTTGGTTACGAATGGCACAAATATTCCATTTCCCTGGATCGGTTACTGGTTTCTTCCGGACAAGAATCCTTTTAGGGCTTACAATTTTGCCATGAGCACTTTCTTGAGAAATTTTTCAAACCGTAGTTAAATGAAGACCCAAGGCATCCGCGACTCTTTTACGTACTGCTGAGAGTGGCAAAAGTGGTCCTCCGTTTTTTTTCTCCAATTCAAAATAGCTCAAGAGGGAAGCTACAAGTTTTTTGCAGTCTTTACTAAGACTTTTTGGCATCTTGTTTATGTTGAAGAAACACAATTAGTTCAATAAAAAACACAAATCTAGATCAAGCGCACAAGAAAATCTTGGAAAAAGTACATAAAAGCACAAAACCCGTCGATTTTCTAATTTCGAGCTTCCGAGGTAAAGGTTGACTTTCGTTGACAGTTGACGTTAGTTCCAGGCGTTTTAATAATAATTCTGCGTACTCCACGACCGCGCGGCACTTCACCAATTGCTTGCGTTTTCTATAATAAGATTTAAAATTAAATTGAGCAAAAACAAGAATTTTTTTATCACACCTGTAGTTAATATGAATAGTTTATTGGTCTGTTTTAATTAATTTACCAAGCACGCTTACCAATCTTCACAGATAAGTCGAAAAACGATTATTACGTTATTTACAATAAACCGCAAATAAGGCAACATTGCTGGAGATCATGTCAACTAACATTGAATTATATCCATCCTTTTCCAAATTCGTTAGAGGAGACAATGTCTATGATCGAAGACATGATCTTGAGTTTCAATTGACACATCGCTTGCTTAATGATTCTGCCTATAAATTCTTCCTCAAGGTTTAGCCAGCAGCGGACTGAAGTGTTCGACATCAAATTCAAAAGGAAAATATCTTGTAGTATTCAATCTAAAAGTTTCCCTCCAGCCTTTACGTAAATTTGCGGAATTTATTTTCCGCAAGGATGATTTAATAAATGCGTTTCTTTCCACACCCATTTTTCCCGTTGATCATCAATCAACTGGAATTGAGAAAGTTTCACAAAGCCCAGGTTTGTCGTATCGCCAGCCTGTCCCAAGATTTATGCTTCGTAGTTTCAGCAACTCTTTTCCATTTTGGGCAGATAGGCCAAGCTAAGTTAAAATGTGTCCAGATTAGATGGGGATTTCTCGAATTTATTCATGTGCACCAACAAACCGAGGCAAAAAAATGTGAAAGAAAAAAAAATCCAAAAGAATTGATTTTCTTAAAGACGCACGTCGTGTATTTTAACCATCCCAATTTCAGGGTTCTTCCACATTTCCAAATATTTACATTTCTATTTTATTTATTTAGATTTACATACAGCATATATTGCCAGGAAAAGTACGAGTGTTCATTAGAAAACGTCATCTAGAAGGTTATGAATTTTTATCTATGTAAATATATTTTCACAATTACATAGACTTTTGTTCTTTTATTATTAACTTTTGAAGTCTCACAGCCAATTAAACGACGTTTTTAAATAAACACCTCCCACTTTCATGCGAGTTCAAAACATCAAAATAATAAAAATGTTTTCAAAGTTGATATGTTATAGTCGATTTTCTACTATTTTAGATGTAGTCCACTCTATTTAACATTTTAGTTAGGCCTTCATCTCTTGTGAAAAAGGTTTTCTTGAGTTCTGAAGGTATGTAAAGAAAACAAATGAAAACAAGCAAAAAAAAAACAAAACACGTAAGTATCCTAAAAACAGAATCTATTACCTAGTTCGTTGGCGTTTCGAATTATTATTTTATATCACAGATTACACGTACTCCCTCGGGAATTCGCGAATAAATCTAAATTGGAATTTCCTTCCGTACACAAGGGAAATTGTTTCGCATGAACAAGCATATGCGAAAATGCTGTCGAATTTCAGCTTAACTCGTGTTTCGAGCAAAGATTCTTTGTCTAACGAGTTGCTCCTCCTTGTTTTTCAAGAGAAAATTTTCTAGAGATAATATTTACAGACAGTGACTGTGCTGTCTGTGTTCGAATTGCGAAATAAAAAAACCCCATCAGAGGTATTATTTATTTTGCCATAAAATAACCAATCATCTCGCTTGGGAATAGCGTAATAATTATGGCAAATTGAAACGTATGCGAGAAACCAAATCGACATTTTGTTATTCGAAATCCGGACGGGATATTAAACTTTTTGGGGCAATTAGCGCCATTAAATTCCGAGCTTCCACCCCAATGATAAAGTAGGGTTCGTCGGATTTATGCGAGTATTTACCGCGTTTTCGATTCAGCTTCTTAAACATACTAACCTGGCTTAGAATAAAATTACGAAATGTTAAAAGTAAAAATTTATAAGGGATCGTTTTGGCGCTTCAGAATCTCATTTTCCATCCCATTTTCCCTTAATGACTTTCCTCCGAGTCTGAAAATGTCCTCATAAGACATTAACTGCTATAAAGTCACCCACTCGACAGTGCACCATATACTTGAACCTGCATAAAGAGCGTACTTTTTCAAATTGGGTTAAAATGTTTCTTTTTAGGGTCCCCAAATAAATTGGAGAATTATACTTGAAAAGGGAAAATTTTCCTGCCTTTATTCTCAAAGAGGGTAATTAGTGTATTTATAAAATTACAAATTGCCTGCCAAGTTTTTGCCTTTATATATTCATAATGAATTCAAAAGATGAAGATTATTGTTAAGGTAATTTCTTTCAGTTTAAGCCTCAACACAATTATCTTACAAGCAATTAATATGTTTTTCTTTTTTCGTTGCTTTTTACTTGATGCTTTGAGGTTTATTAATACTCACTCAACATATCAATCAATCAAAAATGTTCTTCTTTGTGAGAAACGGAGAAAGAAGGAAGTAGGAGTGTTTTTTATGTAAAAAGCATTCCAGGATGTTTTAGAAACGAATTGACAAAGCAAACATCAAAACGTTTCCTTTTCGCCCAAAAAGGGACAGATTTCTAAACATTATAAAGGGGCCTCTTTCTGAAGGAGGCAAGAACAGGTGCTTAAGTTAGAAGAGCTGCAATAGCAGGTCTAAAAGTCGTTAGCATTTTTAAATAATTATTTATTTGAAGGAAACGTGTAAACAAATACAAACAACTTTTATGTAAAATAATTCAAAATTTGCTTCGTTAGATTGTTAAATCATGTTAGTTTCTTACCGTTTAAGTAAATTTTTGTTTTCTCAGTGTGAATTTTAGGCAAGTTTCCATGAATTGTAAAACTTCTGATGGGCTTCAAAATATAAATAATTTTTGTTCAGTGTATAACTAGCCTTTAGAGTCATCTTAATCTCTTTGTCTGTCTCAGCTTTCAAATCCTTGACGTAAATCGCTTAATTTGTAAATGTGATTTTTGGGAGAAAAACACATAAGGATAAATTATGAAAATCGTTTTTATTTTTTCCCCTGTTTTTGAGTCAGTAATGTTTTGTTATCTCCGTGCGGATGTTTAGAAAAGTTTCATAAATTATGAAGTATCAATTGAGCATTAGTTATTTGCAAAATATAATTAACATTTTTTTGCAAAAAATCAATCTGACATTCTAATGCAAAAAGGAATCACTCAATTAGTAGATGTAATTGTTTAAATTTTTTTAAATTTTTGTGTTAATGTTTTTTTTTATTCACATTTGTTTTCACTTGGGTTAAATTGTGTTTTGTTTTCTCAATATAGTCATTTAGAAATGTTGACCCTAAGCTGTACTTTTAGTTTTTAGCAAAGTATAGCAATTTTTTTCAGTGTACAATGTGTTATTAGTTAGTTTTCTTTAATAGACGTGAACATTTTTCTCAGGGTATTTGTCAGAATTCGACGTAACGATTTTTCGGTTTTTCAATATGTTACTATGTGTGGTTTTTGATATTTGAGACCTGAATTTGCCCTTGTTAAATCGTAAAATTCATATTTGTTTGTTAGCATTTTAAAAATGAACACATTACATGGTTTATTAGCTTATGAAATAGCCATCAAATTGGTCAGTAGAGTAAATTTAATGAGACACCCACTTTAATTAAGGGATTTTTATTGAATCGCTGTTTATGCTTATAAACATTAAATAACTTAAGTTATGATATTTGTTTAATAGTTTATAACGATATTGACGACAACGTTGGCAGATTAACAACAAGATTAACAATTTTCTGTAATTTTTTTATTTTTAAATCATTTCATTATCTGTCTCTATATACTCATAATGCTGCCATCTAGGTTCTGGTCTAGAACTAGACTTTCTGGATGTCGTTTAAATTCCTTGAATTCCTAAAGGATATGAGGTTATCTTTTCCTTCTTTTTTTTAGTCCTTGAATTGAAAAACACATGACGTGTTAAAAATTCGTTGCTTATTGCGGATATAAATGGGATTCATGTAACTGCTCTGCGGGATTTAATACAAGAAACCCCAGCCAAAGAATAGGAAAAACACATTTAGGCCACTCACCATCCCAGGTATGTGAATTGAAAGTGTCTTTTCGAGTCCAAGCCACATCTATTTGAGTATAGTTTAGATCAACTGTACCTTTTCATGGGAACCCTCGGGTCATATTTTCATGTCATCATCCTTTTTTGTTATTGGATCTGCTTAATTTATACAAAATGTAACACTACTGTAACCACACAGTTATCACTGTAAAATTTTTAACCTATGAATATAATTTCGAACTTTACCATTGACATAAGTATGGTGCAGGATCTCCAGATGGGTTGTGTATGCTAATTTGCTGCTACAAAGAGTACTATCACATTTAGTGTCTAGTGCTGATAGTACTGATGCCACTGCTATTGGTTGGGCCAGTGCTGTTGGTTTCTCAGCTCCGACCAATAGTTCAGCTAGATACACAGCTTCACTACACACCGAGCTACATACCTTATACACAGCTTCACTACACACCGAGCTACATACCTTAGAACTCTGATAGTGCCCAGCCCAATCTACCTTGATACGATTGTGGGTGACTAATGCCCATATTGTAGTCATGAGTTGACTCCAAGTAAGCCTTAAGTCTGACATTTAGTTTCTATTTGAAATATATGGATTTACTTCAAACTTTTTTGATTGAGTACATGCTAGTGCTCAAGTTATGACTATAAATATGGATATTAGATCCTTCGCATTACACCACACAGCACAACAGTTAGGTGCGTTTCATTATTTTGCTAACAATGTCTGTTGATAACCTGACTGGTGTGGTACTTATTGCGGTTCCCTTATCTTCCCTGATTATTTATCAGTGACTCACCAAAGGCACCTATCACTGGAACCACTGACCTAAGGTTTAACCATTCGCTATTCCACTATTGTAAACTGAAGCATATAGGGCTGTAGGCCGAGGGTGTTAACTTAAAACTTGAGTGAGTCAATCATAAATTGTCAGGTTTTTTTAATGCCAACATGCATATGGACCAGAGTGGGCGCGCGTCCTGAGGGGGGAGAAAAAATGGCCGCCGAGTCGGGTAATTGGTGAAAACATGATACATGCACTTACCTGTGATATAAAAGATTTCTGTACCACTTTTATAACTAGAAGTCTTACATGTGCCACAGTATCTCACCAAAAAATCACGCAAAACGTTCGCAAGCACTGTCTCAACTTCAAACACAAATGAAACACGTTTTGACGTTTAGTGCTTGACATCAGTTCAATGAGGTTGACACACACATTGAATTGACAGCACTGTTGCCAATTCGTCAAATAAAAAGATTTTCCACCTGTTTTGATCGTGCTGTACGGCTACATTTGGCTACACAACATATAAACATATGGATTGTGTTGTGGACCCTGAGAGCGGGCAACATCGCACCGAACCTTTAGAAATGATACCAGAGAAAATGTTGTAAGTAAAGGACTCTAGTTAATTCTTCCTCTGTGGCTTCGACTTATCTCCCATGCCTATATAGTCGTTTTCAGGAAGATATTCATCTAGCCATCCGTGACATTGTAAAAGCACCTTTTAAAAACAATTGAAGAGTTACCAGAAAAGTTACTAGATCGGAGAGTGGTGCGAATTGAGCTGAACGAACGAATTTATCGGGTTTTAACCTAAAATTTTGTAATTTTCTAACATAAATAGTTTATTTTTCAAATTTTGCTCAAATCCAAATGTTATGCTGCGTTTGTAATGTAGAAAAAGTAAATTGGCTTAATAAGCAACTAACTACCACACAGAACTATTAAAACAAGTTTTCTGGATCATGCGATGATCCAGAAAACTCATCTGCAACCTGCAACATCCAACTTCTGCAAGATAAGATGCCAGAGTAGAGTTACAAAAATTGAGACAGGAAGACCACATTCAAGCAGTTATTGATGAGAGAAGGACTGAACTGGACCATCAACCATGAACGAGGTTTCCAAAAGTACCAAATATACTCACCCAGAAATTACCTTAGTGTCCAAATGCCCTGGGAATAGACCATACATTTAACTATGCTTATGCCTATGTCTTACATAATATTATATAGTTTACCACTTTCCAAGCTTAAAATTGAATGCAGATTGCAGTCAAGTATTTTGCAGTCCCAGTGGCCTTTTCATATAGGTTACCTATATGCCATCCATAAATTCCTATATCCATACAGCATCCATAATGTTCCTCGATGATCACTATGGATCGAGTTAATATTAGTCGAGATTATTCCCCATCATAAACAAAAGAATATTTCCTACCAGATTAATTTACTGATATATCATTTCAGTTGTCATTTGGGTATAGCTCCATTATTGAAGGTCAACTTATAAAAGTTGACCTTTTCAGTTGTATGTGTCGGTATTTAGAGAAGTGTATTTTTGTTTGTTAACTATATATGATTATTGATTTTAAGTTATAAATTACTTACACAAAAAGATGTCTTGCCTAATTGAGCATTTAATTTCTTAAACTACCTAAATATCAAGTAACTAAAACATTTGTGTAGTTACTTAATATGAGGTTTGTTCGAACATGCTAGAGAACCATTAAATAAACTTGAAAACGAGCAGAAATTCCACTGCTCGAAACGTCGTGAAAAAACTCAATAAAGACAATGGAAGTCCAAGATGTTTCATTTAATAATACATCATTGTCTACCACCTTTAAACAAATGCTGGAGAACCATTGCAGAACCTTTAAAAAATCATTTTGGCCAACTCACTAGCAAACATTTCAAATCGAAATGAGGAACTATCTTGACGTTTGCAGAACCACTCTGGACAAGCACATTGTTTATTTCAATATCATATTAGTGAGTTGTCAAGAATGATAGATCATTCTGGAATTGCCCCTTTGTGGAATGGAACAACTTTTCAACTAAGAGAGCTGCAGTTCTTTAAAACTAAATGGCATTTAAGCTGGGGCCATTTCTTATAAACTCAGTTGAAAATGTATCGACTTATATGCATCGAATTTGAAGTAACTTTTAGAACAAGTAAAGGCTATTTATTAGTTTGAAATTAAGAACCCCTTTTGGAACTAACTTACTATACCTGGAATAAAAATGCTGCTGAAGTTGCAAGAACTTTTTTATTTTATATACAAAGCAAAACAAGTATAGCGTGTTTAATGGAAAAACTCATTAAGTTGGCTGTGAATTATCAGGAGACAAGAATGCTGTAGTAATAAAGTACCAGCTACTTTCATTGTTCTATCCTATTCTATGAAAACTTCACAACCAACCTATACACATTTTGGAAAATATTTAAAAAATTATAACACACATATTGGTAGTTTTATTGATTACAATATAGTATAAATATTTTATATTGGATATTAGGACTTTACTTTCCACAACAGGATGTCTACCTTAACATGATTTCGGAAGTGTATAGAGCAGGTCAAGGTCACCGAGTTGTTTGAAAACATTTTTTTCTCAATATGAGCTCTAGGACATACCATGCACATGAGAGTTTGTGATTTGGGTACAAACTTTCAAACTCACTCGTGTATTGTGTTGGAATTTTTAATGAAATGAGTTATGAGAAAGAACCATGACATGACATAAAATAAAAGGTTTCTGCTTGGTTTCTGTTTTTTTAACTTGTAAGTATTTGTGTGTTTTTGTTGCGCCATCCCAGTGGAGCCCTACAACATCTAATTTTGTCAAGGAATTGCTTAAATGCATAATTTCGTGTAAGAGCCCATCATTTGGCGAATCGCGATTTTGAATTTTTCTGCCGATTTTTCCGCCATTTTTGCGTGTGCTACTGTCAAAATATACACGAGGGTCTTTCCATAAGTATACATACATTTCCATATACAAGCTCGTTCGTTGTGCCAAACCAATGACCTAGCAGATATTGACAGAGCTAACAAATGCCATTATTTTCCTAAAAATGGCCACTTTTTTTGGCCGGAAGTGCGTCGCTTCAAAGTTCCCATGACATAATGTTGTCGTTAGAGCACGTCATACAAGCGTCATAGCATCTTAAAGCCGGACCGGATATTGATTGAGTCGAATGTTTTTAGTTTTTGTTAGGTTGAAATTGAAGTTTTAGGAAACCTAGGTGAGTTTCGATTGGATTGGAAATACGAAGTAATAAAAATAATGACAGTGACACCTCTTTTCCAATAATTTGACGTAAGACGTCATGACGTCACTTCCGGCGGAATTCGTCATCAGTTCCAAGGTTCCTAGGTACTGCTAAAAAGGAAAGGGGGGGGGGGACAAAACTGTAAAACAGGATTAGCTATTCTCCAGATTAGCTTGATGTGCCAAACGAATTTTTTTAGTTAACAACACAAATTCTAGATGGTGCGTTGAAAGCATTGACATCAACGAGCTGGTATATTGCGTCTGGAGAGACCCTCCTGTTTTAGAGTTTTGGCCCCCTTTTTAGCAATGGGTACCTTAAATGTTTAAGGTACCCACTATACGATCCCATCGGCGGCGATATCGGCCGGAAGTGACGTCACGTGAAAACTTTCAGTGTGACGATGAAATTACGTCTTATGGGTACCTTCAAAATGGCGGATTTCCTCCCAAGAAAGTATACCATTTTTAGGAAAACCTCGTCATTACTTTGCTCTGTCCGTATCTCCTAAGTCATTGAATGGCATTATTTTTTATAAGGAATAGTTATTCCAACCAGCTAGAACACATAGAAGACCCTTGGGTTTTACAATGCTGGCGTCTTTTTTTAGCATTGGTACACAAAAATAATGAGTAGGAAGTTACCTTACTTGATGTCTAAGGTCAAATGATTCGAAATTGCGATTTTCCATTTGATGTGCTCAGGGTTGAGTTCGTTAATTCCGCTGACGTTCGCCGGGTTGGCCCGGTTACTTTTGTTGCCATTCTTAATTGTAAGGAGACACATCTACCACAACAGCTGAATTTAACAATGAATACAGCTGCTGACGGTACGGTTACGTCTTGGGAAACACAAACATGGCGGACTTCTTGACAAAAACGGGACCAATTTTAAAGAAATATCAGTATTTGCTTGGTACTTGCCTTCATGACTGCAACAATCGTGAAATTGCTGCCATGATGAATAAATCGATCGCCAATAGCATTTCAACCTCAGCCAGCCATTTTTTTTTGATTTTCAGTTGTTTTATCATAGTGGATTTAAGAAACGTAAACGTCAATTTGTACAATGTTTATAGTAGTGTTAGTTCGTATTTGTGTGGAAGAATTGTTAAGAGTTTTGCGGTTTCCAGGTTCTCGAGCTAAAGTAGGGGGTGTTCATTAAAAGGTCATCTAGTTGGCGGTAAAATATCAAAATAAAAGGATGAACGAACAAATCAATTTACTTTAAGCGTTTCCGGGTGACCGCTCTAGAGCACTCTAAGTATAATGTATTGCCTTTCTTGAATTTTTATTGAGAAAACAAAGAATGGGAATAGCTCTCAGAGCTCTCAGAGAGCTCTAGAGTGGACACTCGAAAACGCTGTATATTATATCATTCTTTTCTGGCAATTGGGAACTCAGCTCAACACGTTAAATAAATGTAACCTAAGCTTAACACCTCCTTGCTAAGGTGTCATCAGGTATCTAAGGAGTTGTTTATCCAAATAGATATAAAAGCACTCATTTACTCCATTAAAGCTTGATTGTACAAGTCACCCTCAAAATCGGGTTCAGCTAAACTCGACTGGTACTTTAACTCGCCCATAAGAAAAGCATTGCTGTCAGCAAGTCTCACAAATGAAATTAATTTGACAGCAATGCGATTCTTATGGGCGGATTCAACTACCAGTCGAGTTTAGCTAAACCCGACTTTGAGGGTGACTTGAACAATCTGGCCTTACGGACTCAGCCATCCTGGTAGCAACACCTCCTAAAAGCCAGACCTGATATCTGAACCTGATCTCCTATTCCGATCCTGAGACTAAGTTACAGGTACAAAGGGGCAAATCAACTTACTTTCTAGTTGAGGTGCTAACCTGAACTAAATCGGGTAGAGCATTTGGCCTGGTAGACAAAACTCGGTCGTCTCTTTCTTTCCTATTAAAGTATTTGTCCTTTTTAACTCGCTGGAGCATTTCAGTTGGAATTTCGGCTTAAATTTCGTATAAGAAACAGACAGCTGGGAATCATAACCATAACCCCCTTTATATTTCCGTCTCCAAACTGATCCGAATATTCTTACCCATTATTTCCGATTCGAAGGTTTCTAGTAGTTTATAGTTCATTAGGTATAGGGTTTCTTGTAATTATCGTTATAACGTATTAGTTTTTGTAAATATAAACACCGTTTCACAACTTGTTGTTTTTGTGGTTTCTGGGTGAAAGATTAAATGCAGTGTTGCCAATACTTACCCTCGATTTTACCCATCATATTCTGTAAAAACGTTCGCTTTCGCTCTCCTGATTGGAGCAAAGTCCTCACACAGGAGTACGTTCAGAAAGTTGTTCAAAGTTTTATTTGACGAAGGTTTGTTTGTTGTTTTCTCGTTTTCTGTTGGAAAAGTTTCATTTATAATAATAAATATGCTTCGTGTAGGTTCAGATGAATATAATTAATTTTAAAAAAATATTAGGATATAGTATTTATTATTATAATAAAATAAAGGAAATAACACAATAGTTTGTCAAAACAAAGTGTTTATTTCAAAAATGTAGGAAATTAAAAAATAAATAAATCTACCACCACTTGAGTTTTGTCACCTGTCAATATTGTCAACGAAGAGCTTAGAGTAGGTACCCATTTTTTGAATTAATCCGAATGTTCCGATATCATTCAAGTGCGATACATCAACTCTCATTAAGAAAATTTACTTATGAGTGTGATATATCGTATCACTATACCTATTGTAAAATCGTCACAAAATTCGCGCGTTTACTAATCGCTCACCCTTTGCTCCACTTTGAAAGAAAACGCGCACAAAACGAGCGTTTTCGCTCGCATTGGCATCACCTCAGAGAATGTTGTAAACTAATGGAATCCACGCGCGCAATTCTCCGCTGTTACCAAAAATGATGAGACGCCATGTCTAAGGCGAAAACCAACCATTTCGTTGATTATGTGTTTTTCTGTAATAAATTGCATTTGGCAAGACTTTAATATTATAAATGATTGTGTTGATTACAATGGTGGGATGTGCAGATTACGGTTGTAAAAGCAGCGCCTATAGAAAGAAGCCTGGAGTTACGTTTCACAGGTAAACAGGCGTTTTTCAGCAACAATTAAATTATTTAAAATAACTCTAAAACTAGTTATTTTACATCCAAATCTTCGAAATATGATTTAGTATATACCGCATTGAAGTCAATAATGCTATTTTGGGAAATATTTTTCTAATCCTGTAACTTGTAGACAGTGTTTTTATTTAAATTTTTGTGCAGTTTTTCCAATGGCGCAGGGGATGTAATCCCAGGGTTACCAACGACTATTAATTCACAATTATTTTTATTTATTTAATAGTAAGTCGATGTTTGCTAATAATATTACGTATAATATTATTAATGTTACAAATAGTAATTTAGTTCCATTATTATTTTTAATCAAATATTTTCTTATTTGCTACAATACCGATGCAACGTCACTGGCATTTTCACACTTGACAGATTGGAGCAAACTGGTAACAGATGCCTGCGTCGTATCCTACTTTGGTTTACCTTCTCTAAGGTCATCACTGATTAAATGTCAATTATCTAAACTGTCAAGTACCTAATAGGCATTTTCCAACAAATCGCTCCGTTTACACTACCTGTGAAACTAGAACTCTGTCTCCGTCTGTTTAAAAGGTACACTGGAGCAAGTGAGCCCTTCACGAGTTAGTCGAGAAAGATCACCGATGCAGCACGGGAACAGACGACCCTATCGACACCAGCTTAGTTAGCTTATAACAACTATTGTTGAACCAACGAAACGGTGCTACAAAGTAATACTAATTCATCGAGTCTAATGTGCAATCATAAAAGTAGGTGTGCACAGGGTAATTTTGCAGTTTTTTATCTATTAACTTGGTGGAACTATCTTACTTATTGTATGGTTGGTTGTTATCTTGGGATCTGGTCCTTTTGTTTGATTAAAATGAGTTACAGCGGGTGCTTCTAACTTCGTTATTTATTGACGTTTCGACACAAATTGGTGCCTTCATTAGATTACTACAACACATGGAATACTTAATTTAAAGTTAAATGTCTACAATAGCAGGAAGGAATGGTATAAAGGAATACATGAAAACAAAATATATATAAAGATTACTACAAGTACAAAATAAAATGAAATCTTACTTATTGTATCGTGAGTTCATTTAAAAAAAAACCTCTTGCAGGCGATGGAATTAGTAGGACTGGGTTGACTTCAAAAAAACAATTCAGAGTCGGAAATGTCATAAAATGTGCTGTCTCAGTCAAGAGTTTTAATTCCATGGCTTGCTACAAGGTTTTTTTTAATATAGACCCTATATACAGTGTGTCCCAAATTGGTCTTCCATGTATTGGGATCTAGGAAACTGTACGGGCTACGAAGTCGGTTAAATAGGGAAAGTTCTAGACAATTATGTTAGTAATGTAATGAAAAAAACGGGGTGGCTGTAACTAATCGCGTTTTTTAAAAGTTTTTGGAAAACCAAAATGGTGCATTTTTAAAAAACTGTTATAAGTCCTTTATTTTAAGAAATAATCGAAATTTGTAAAAATATTTCTAAAGCAACTTTTTGAGTGGAATATACCTGTAAAGGTAAAAGTTCGATACAACGTTTCGGCTTTCTGCAACCATCATCAACGTCTGTTTTTCTTATGACGGCCATATTGGATCACTTGTTTACAGGGGACAAGAAATGCGTTTCAATAATGTATAACAACCCTAGTAAGATTTTATAGTATTTTAAAAAATCAAAAAAATATAGTTTTTACTAGTAGGCCATGGATTGAACTTGACAGTAATATGTGGTTATTAACGCGAATGCTTAAAAACAATATCACGATGGCTGTAGAGGTCACAGAGGAATAGTTGTTGAATGCGGAGTTCTTAAAAATTAAATTAAAACAGTTGGAAATTACTTAAAGTGAGGGAAATTTTGACATGCTGGAATTTCATTTCCAAGAAATGGACAATTTGAGAGAAATGTTCAAATTTCTAAAACTGACAACAATGGAAAATATGCGGAACGAGGAACGACTTCAGCATGGTTTAAAACAATTCAAGTCTTGAAGTCTTTAGAATCAATTTATTGAATTAAAAAAGAAAATTTTCTTACTTCAAGGCCAAGCACCTAAATGAGAAATACATGATAGTGGATCAACTGAAAAACATAAGGTTGCAACCAGATATAGAATTTCCGTTGGAGCCACCAAACGATAAATTGCGATCGGAAAACTGTGCTTGCAAAACATTTTAAAATCATTCAAAAGACACTCGAAGAAGGCTACCAAAATCGATCTTCTCAGAGTGGTTTAAATGTTATCGCGGTCAATTTGAAATTTTTAGATATCGTCAAAGTAATTTGGTTAGATGGAAGCGGGACTAACGTTGACGTATTAACATGTTACCTCATATTGTGTATTGGTATACATGGCTAACTCAAAAAATTTCCTTTTTCAATTGAGAGTAATATTCCGTTATTGTGTATTCCGCATTTAGGTACTTGGCCTTGAAGAAAGAAAATCTTTTTTAATTTAATAAATTTATAGACTTCAAAACTTGAATTGTTTTAAGCTATGCCGAAGTCGTTCCGCGTTTGGGATATTTTCCTTCGTAGTCAGTTTTTGAAATTTGAGTATTTCTGTTGGCTCGTAAATGAAATTCCCGCATGTCAAAATTTCTAACCTAAAAGTAAAACTTTAAGTAATTTTCAGCTGTTTTAATTTATTCAACTTAATATTAATTCAACAAATATTACTCTGTGACCTCTACAGCCATTTTGATATTGTTTTTAAGCATTCGCGATAATAACCACATATTAATGTCAAATTCAATCCATGGCCTACTAGTAAAAATTATAATTTTCTTCATTTTTTAAAATGCTATAAAATTTTACTAGAGTTGCTATACATTGTTGAAACGCATTTCTTGTCCCCTGTAAACAAGTGTAAAAATCCAATATGGCCGTCATAAGAAAAACAGAAGTTGATGATGGTTCCACAAAACCGAAACGTTGTATCGAAATTTTACCATCACAGGTATCTTCCACTCAAAAAGTTGCTTCAGAAATGTTTTCACAAATTACGATTATCTTTTAAAGTAAAGGATTTATAACAATTTTTTAAAAATGCACCGTTTTGGTTTTCTCAAAATTTCTCAAAAGCCCGATTGGTTACAGCCGGTGTGTTGTTGTCATTACATTACTAACATAATTGTCTAGAACTTTCCCTATTTAACCGACTTCGTAGTTCGTATAGTTTCCTAGATCCCAATACATGGAAGACCAATTTGGGACACACTGTATATTTCTTGGTTTTAACATCAATCTATTCTCTGATTATCCTAATTCCCTTGACTCTGCTTAATAACTCTACAGAATCTTCAATCTCGTAGCTGCGTAACGTGTTTCCTGTAATAAAGAAAGCAATTGAAACTCCGTTATGGTATTAAAATCCGCTGGATGTTAAACCTGAGTACTTGTATCATTTGGATTTTAATTCGAGTTAGTAGAACTTTACTTTGTGAAATTTTACGAGGCAATAAAATCGATCGCGTTTCGGACATAGCAAATTACATTTAGCATCTGGCTTTATACTGAGCATCTGAAGTTCGATTCCCAGCAGAGCTTGACCTTTTTCGTATAAATTATTATATCCTACACGCCATTAAAAATATCAATTTCAATCTTTATACGAACGTTAAGTATGTAAATAATTTCGATGGGGTAAAATATACAGCTACACCCATTATCTACTAGACCCTCTCATCTACTAAAAACAAATATGAACGATATTAGCGGCCCCAATCCCCAATTTCCATCCTATAATTTAGGCGCACTCGACAGATTGTCGAATGTTCACTGCTAATATAAAATGAAAATTACCGTTAAAGTATTCCAGCAAAGTAGACTTCTCAAAAACAAAATAAAAGAAATTCCCCAAAGTAATAACCATATAGATTCAAGCGCTTCCAAGCAGGACTGGCGAACTTCCAAACTTTCAGACAATTAGAGCGAAATCCTCATGACCCAGTTTTCGTTAGAGGGCGATCCGATCAAAGCTCCATTATAAAGTAGCTTTGCCGGGCTCCGAAAAAAAATTGCCACGTTTTTTCCATTAGCCGAATGCAGAATTGAGTGCAACCCGCTAATTGTGTCTCCACAAGGAGGGAGTTAATAACCATAATTCTAGTTCTCCAGGATTGCGCGTCGCTGAGTTTGGAAACACTTCATCATCAGAAACAAGGATGTTTGCATATGTAAACACCAGATGTAGCTTTAGCCGTATTACAAACGGAATTCATTACGTCAAATTTGTTTAGTATCTGGGAGCGTATGGCAAGACCTAGGCGCGAAATTAAACCACAAAGCCACACATAAATTACGTGAAAGGGCATAGCCGTATATGAGACGTCGCAGGTTGTGCTGTATTAAGGGTTTTTAGCGAGAACGGGAAATTTAAGGGAAGGCGCACAAAAACGATGGCCAAGAAATAAAGCGAGAGCAAAAATGTTGTCGGACCATCGTGATTTTTCGCCCTCCTTTGTCCCAACGGTTTTGCCAAAGGCCGGCCTGACTGGCGAAAATTCAATTCGCTTGTGACACGGGTTCGTGGTAATTAAAACTTGATAGTTTTTCTGGTTACGGCATAGTAATTGCCGTTATTATCACGAGAAAATTAATCAGGGGTTCTTGCGGGGGTTTTAATTTGTCAACAAACAATGGACTCCTCTAAAAAGGTGCCCAGGCAAAAACTCATTTTCTTTACGAGGTTTAATCACTTAAATACATAATTAGATACAAACAAAGAAACTAAAGAAAATCAAGAATATTTTTTCCTATTAAAATGTGAATGTGTGTTTTAATAATATATTCTGTTCCGAAGTAGGAAAACAAAATAATGTTAACAAAAGATTGCTGTTTTGTTTTGTTCGATTAGGGTTAGGAGTTTTCGAATGAAAACACTCAATCACGGAGTTTTATATAAGATTTTAATTAGGAGGAGAAATTAGGTCTTTTGCGTTAAAATCGATGCCTTGTAATAATATGTTTATTAAATGATAAAAACACTCAATCACGGAGTATGATATAAGAAGATTTTAATTAGAAGGAGGAATTAGGTCTTTTGCATTAAAACCGATGCCTCGTAAACAACTGTGCGAATTCGGAGGAGCCAACTAACGCCCGTCTAGAACAAAGGACAACAGATCGTCCGAAGGGACACAAATAGCCGACAAATTAACAGTTACGCGATAATTATAAATAATTAAACTCAACCTAGATAGTCTGACTGGCTAGTTTGTTGGGTAAAAGAGCAGGAAACAAGAACAATCCCTTATTAATAAAGCCAATCAGGGTTCTTACAGTGAGGAAATATAAAGCTTTTCATTATATTTTTCGGACAAGTAGGCCATGGAAATTTGACAGATTGCCCCTCGTATAATATTTGAACACTGTCAGTTTTATTGGTTGCACTAACATAATTTAAAGGTTATAAAATGCTGCCATTACAAAAAAATGTTGTTGCCAGAACTTACCAGAAATAATACCTGTAAGCGAAATAAATAAATCCATATAGTAGAGCTGATACACGTTTTTCAGGTCAAATACTTGGCAGAAGTAATTCTTAGGACAACTTTTCTTATACGAGAGCTGGTACATCGAGTTTTGTTTACCCTGTGCAACATAATATATAATAAGAGAAGGTTTGTTAACATTGAACCACTAAAAGGTCTTACATAAATGATTCTTATTCCTGGAACCATAAAATCTTTCTATTAAAAGTATCGTTGCAGTTATCTACTCACTGTATATGAACTCTTTTACAAAACGTTAACATTTCTTCACTGTAGAAATCTACAAAAAGGGAGGGACGTACTCCTGCTATGAAACAAGGTGCATATAAAATGCATTCATACCGCCGTCAAAATTTTACCAGGAACAGTGTTTATTTGCACTTCGGATATGGTAGGTACAACGCTCTGCCTCAGAAAATTAGTCTTCTTTCGAAGGAATAGTTCGGCAGAGAAATTAAAACCGTTCTTTTTGAATGTGTTAGCTACTGAGTGATTTTGAGAAAATTTATAAGCTGATAAAAACTTTTTTTAATATAATGCGAGCAACGTCGAGGAAATTAATTTTATTCAACAAAAAGTCAAACTGATGGCAAATAAAGTAAAACTACATTAAACCACCATAACAATTTGTAGGGAAGTTGTTATTGGCATTTACCTTCACCTACTTAATTTACTAAATCAGTTTATGGATAACTAGAATGACGCGTTTTTGGCAGAATCATTCCTTTAGAGTTTTTATAACATAACCATTAATATTGACACAGTTCAAAAATTATATAGGGGTCATTCAAATAATAGCCTTTGGAAAAACTTTATGGAACGGTTTATAAGTACCACAACTTTTAAAATTTAGTACCGCACAGAATATAACTGTAAAATACGAACTACACTGCTGAATATCCAAGTCCAGTCAACCAGTTTATATTAACAATATCATATTTTCAAAACCAAATTTATGAGTAAGATTCACATTACTAGTTTGTACAATTCAACCAGTACAATCGCTATAGAATACAGATTCATCTATAGGTTTCTAGCGTGAGCCTTCATTAGAGATCAAGTGTCTCTATTGATAAATAAAAGGTGATATACTCGTACAGGGTGTCCCATTTTCCCCTTCCTTTTAAATTAGATGGCCAAACTCAAGCTGGCGATTGTTGGGGCCCAAATAATACTGATTTGTCAAATAAATATACGGGGTGTTCATTATAAAACTTCATCTAGCAGGCTATGAAATTTTGACAGTAAAGGATGACATAATCAATATAAATGGACTTTTGTTTCTCCATTCTTTTCTTTTGACATTTCACAGCCAACTAGATGAAGTTTTATAATGAACACCCCGTATGTCGAGAAATGCCCCCTAGTTGGTAGCTATGCCTGGTTAAACAGAGGGGCAAAACTAAAGTCTTTTTTAAGTTTATTCTTATACCGTTGATATTAGGATTACAGTTGTTTCGCTAATGTATAAATGTTTGTATGGTGAATCTAACCCGAGAATCAAAGTTCTGAAAATTTGAAAATTTGAAAATCGTAGGCGTATCATTTGGGTAAGAACAAGTATAAGCCATTCACTTATTATTGTCGTCAAGTAGGCGTTGAAAATTGACTTTGACATTGTTATCGTATCTTCTAAACATGTGCTAAAAGGAAATGAGTATAAAAAAAATTAAGGTAGCTAGCTGGCAAAGGTAACCAGATGACAAAAATAAGTGAATGGGTAATATACAGTTTGCCGTAACTTTGTTTGATTTAGCATTTTTTTTAATGAATTTCGAAATTATGGACCATTCTTCTCAGAAAAGGTAGCCTTTGTTGGCCTTTTCGATGTACTATTTTTCGGCAAAATGTGTTTCAATTTCTCGATACACAATGTGTCCCAAATTGGTTTTCCATGTATTGGGATCTCGCAAACTATAAGATATACGAAGAAGGTTAAATGAGGAGAGTTTTAGGCAGTTAGGTTTCTAACATAATGACGTAAACGACTTAACTGTAACTTCTCAAGTTTTTTAGAAATGTTGAAAAACTCAAAATGTTGCATTTAAAAAAAAACCGCTATAAATCCTTTATTTGTTAAGATAATCGAATCGACTTCCACGAGGTTAATTGACTTCTAATGTCAATCACTAAATTGATAAACAGTCGTGTTTTTTGTATATGTAATTTCGTTCCGTTATTTCAAAAAAGAAAGTTTTGATATTCTTAAAACATACTTTAAATCAAACCGAAATACAAGCGAATGCAGTCTATATCTATAATCCATTCAGTTATTTTTGGCATCAACCCATGCCATGGAATTTCTCCGGTATAACATCGATTGCGATTGTTTGTTTACTTGTCGTCAAAACAAACTTGTCAAGATGTGTCATTAAAATTTTGCGGTTGCCGATTTTTTTACACATAACACGTGCATTTTGTATTTTGTTATTAAAAAAAGCTGTGTTATCCTAACAAAAAGATGCCAAAAGTAATTAACATTAATCAGTAACCATAAAGTGACTCTAATTCAGAAGAACCCTCCCCCCAGAATTGCCCTCTATGACCATACTTAAGTTTCCAATATTTTTGGGGTAAGCATTAACTCTGCTCTGCTCTATACCTACATTCTTTAGTTATTGGATGTTTGAGGACTGGAAATAATACTTATGATTCCAATGATTCCATGCTAATAATGTTTGATTTCAGACACGACACCCGAAAACAATGCAATAAGAGAACTATTAATACGTGAATAGATAGGTACCTAAGCTTACAGCCCATTGTCCCATTTTCGTGCTTTCAATTGCCGCTGACAGACACATCATTGGACCTGTCCGTCCGTAACTGTATTCCACCTTTCTCTTCGTCCAAAAAGCAAACTTCTTATACATATCATCACTTGCATTTTTGTATGGTTGTGAAAGATTCATTTTTAAAATACATTAATAAAATATAAGATTGTTGCCAGCGTTGAGCCCCCGCCCATTTTTTACTAGATTCTAGGGTAGTAATCATTATTATTAAAAGTTGGAACTAATGAAGCCATCTGGCAACTTTGTGAACAAAACAGTAAACAATAGCCTTAACCTCAAACTAATTATTAATCACTGTCACTGTCAGTTATGTTATACCGGGTGAAATATGTCAGATTTCCAACGCCTACTTGACGACAGATATAACTGAATGGATTATATAGGCAACATTTTTCTGAGAGACAAATAGAATACGAAGATGTGCTTAAAATTGTTTGACAACGTTTCGAATTTTTGGAATCATCATCAACTTTTGCTTTTCGCATGGCGGTCATCTTATAGTTCTCTGTTTTAGCACTCACATTAAAAACACTTTTTAACGATGTGCTGAACAATGTATTAATTAGTAAAGTGTAAAAAAGGAATAGTTTTATATTTTTAATGTGGGAATCTGAGACGTAAGAAAGCAATAATTGAAAACTAAAAACTGCTTAGAGAGAAGCTAGAACTACCGCTTGCATAAGCAAGTTAATATTTATTAGTTTAAAGTATCTGGGGGGTAATTTGTAATAATGGTTTAAGAATTTTGCTGAACTTCTAAAGTTCTGTTTTTATAGAGTGAGATAATCGTTACTTTCTTTAAGTTGGTTTATGTCGAGTTTAAGCGAGATTATAAAAATGAGACAATAATTTCTCATGCAAGTTGTTCAATCTCAATTACATTAAAACAACAACCAACTTAAATTTAAATTATGTTAACGGAATAAAAAGAAAATACCAAGAACCAACAAACAGTACTTAAGTAGTATTAATTGCACATTTTACTTAGTGTGCCTCATTTCCACTATAAGCGTTTGTACCGTAATAACGGGGAAATAGGTAAACCGGGACCGAGAAAGCTAATGCATCAATGCGCTCTAACCTAATATCTACCTACCTAAGACTTGAAATAATTTATTACTACTTAGCAGGTACTGTAATTACAATACATGTCTTCCTTCGTTTTGTAAAAACTTTTGGTACTTTAATGAAACTGAATTTGTTACATTTCTTAGGGTATTCCTGATGATCAAAGTAAGGATATCACTCACTCATTCTTCTAATTCTTCCCTATTAGCAGGGGGCGGAATTTATACACTTTTTTTTTGGAGTAGCCCCACGAATAAAAATCGAATGGAGTAATATCAGGCGATCTTGCTGGCCATAAAACAGGGCCCCTATTACATATTACTTTTTTACCAAAAGTTTCTCTGGTAACGCCAACTTCTCTTGTATTATGAGCTGGAAAACCTTCTCTTCTTCTTCGACTTCTTGTAGATCTGTCGATCTGTTAATTCTGAAGCTGCCTCTGCACCTTTTCCTGAGCGGTGGATTGCCAACTATCTTTCCATCTTTTAGGTGGCCTCCCGGCAGGTCTTGAGCCGGGCGGGTTGTTTTCTAGGGCTATTTTCGGAAGTCTGTTCTCTTCCATCCGTTTTACACAATTGTACCACTGCCTCTTACGTTACTTTCTCCATCTCAAAATATCTTTTCGACAATAATTGCTGCATCATCGGCGTAACACACCATACCAATTCTTTTGTTGCCCATTCCATGAGAAGATTAAACAAAAAGGGAATTAAGCTGTCACCCTATCTAATTCCTCCTGTTGTTGGGATGTTTTCCGTGAATTGATCTCCTGCTTTAACCTTTGTTACGTTATTGTTATTTAGGTTATCGACTATCTTTGTTGTGTTCGCCGGCGCTTTATTTCCTATCAATATATGTAGAATGTCTCCCAAACGAACCCTGTCAAACGCCTCTGTTAGGTCAATGAAGCACATATACGCTGGCATATTGTACTCCATAGCCTTTTCTTTTTTTTTGTTTTATTATGAATACTGCGTCTGTTATTGACCGTCCCTTTTTGAAGCCCTGTTGTTCTTCATTCTTAACTCTTCCACTTTATCCTTAAGAATACTCGTGAATAGTTTCATTACTGTATTTAAGAGGGTTATTCCTCTATAATTTTGTGGGCAGGTTTTTAGTCTTCTTTTAAATATAGGTATGGTGATGCTATTATGCCATTCACCTGGGGTTGCCGTTTCGTTCAAGATTTTATTAAATAAACTGCCAAGGGAAAAGATCGATATAGCAAACTTTTTTGTCATTTTTGGGGGTCTGTACCTGGGAAATGCCTTAGCCGAAAACTAAAGAGATTTTGAAAGGTCGTTTCTTCTAGAATCATGACGGAATCATAACTTAAATAAGCTATTCTCTAAAGGATATACAGAGTAAAGAAAAAAGCACTGCAAAATGGTTGCATTTCAACCCAGTGCATTTGGTAGGTAGCGTAATTTCAGAACATTTATTGTTATGACATTTAATGGCGTTAGTTGGTATCTCAGGACACGTTTTCGGTTTTTTAGCCTACAAAATAAATTACTGGGATTTTTCAAAAAGTTGACGTTCTTTTGTAAGTCACCCTGTATCGCGGGAATGCCGCAGTCGATTTTAACAGGATAAATGATCTCTGAAAGATAACTGGTTGTAAAATCAGCGACGTAGACTCCTAGTTAAAACAATTTTATTCCATTTTGTACAAGGATGACAAAAAATCTAATAAAAAACTGATTAAAATTTTGTTTACAACGTTATCCTGACGCGAGCCTTAACTTTAAGCCTTTTTTTGTAATGACATTTAAGAGCTATGGTCGATATCTCGGGACGGTTTTTTGGAGGCTTTTTGGTTTTTTGCCTACTAAATCAGTTACAGGGCGTTTACAGAAAGTTTGAACTTTCTTGTAAGTTACAATACAAGGTGTCCTGGAATTAACTGCGAAATCCTTAGGCAAAAATAGGGCACAATATTCATACAAACATAACCTGCAAACGCTTCGTCTCCGAGATATTTAACTCAAATTTTGAATACAGGTAACCATTTATTATCTACATCGTTGAATATATCAACGGCTAGACAAAATCGACGGAGTGTTATTTTTTCTCGAGTTGTATCGCTTTTACCCTCACAAACTTTTTTGTAGCATGCCACTGATGGTTTTGGTTTTTAAAGTCTGATTTCTCTATTCAATTTAAAAACTTTCTTGCCTCTTGCATTCTTGTCTTATCTGCCACAGTTTTCGAGAAATTTGCAAAAGTGAATCGCTTTTCCATAAGTGACTCTTTTTCATCAGTATCTGGGAATTTAAATAGGAACGCAGAAAACAGACATTTCTTATGGAAAAATTATGTGCATTCCTAAACCCTTTTGCAAATTTTTCGAAATCGGTGGGAGATAAGCAAAACAAGAGGCAAGAAAGTTTCTAAATTGAATAGAGAATTCAGACTTTTAAGAAAAAACGATCAGTGGCGTTCTACAAAAAAATTTGTGAGGGTAAAAGGGATACAACCCGAGAAAAAATGAGACCCTATCGACTTTAGCTGGCGGTTGGTATATCCAACGAGGTAGATAATAACTGGTTACCTATGTTCAAAATTTGAGTTAAATATCTTAAAATCGTTAAAAGAGTTATAAAGAAAAAATAAAAAAAATCAACACCCTGCATCTCGGAGATGAAGCGTTTGCGAGTTATGTTTGTATGAATATTGTACCCTATTTTTGCCCAGGGATTTCCCAGTTAATTTCAGGATACCTTGTATTGTAACATACAAGAAAGTTCAAATTTTCTGTAAACCCCTGTATCTGATTTAGTAGGCAAAAAAACAAAAAAACTGCCAAAACCGTCGCGAGATATCGATCATACCTTTTAAACGTTATTACAAAAAGAGCCTTAAAGTTCCTTAAGGCTCCCGTCATGACATCGTAGTAAACAAAATTTTAATCAGTTTTTTATTAGATTTTTTGCCATCCTTGTACAAAATGGAATAAAATCGTTTTATTAACTATGAGTCTACGTCTACAGTTATCTTTTAGAGATCATTTATCCTGTTAAAATCGGCTGCGGCATTCTCGCCATACAGGGTGACTTACAAAAGAACGTCAACTTTTTGAAAAACCACTGTAATTTATTTTGTAGGCCAAAAAACCGAAAACTGCCGAACATGTCCTGAGATACCATCTAACGCCATTAAATGTCATAACAATGAATGTTCTAAAATTACGCTACCTACCAAATGCAGTGAATTGAAATGCAACCATTTTGCAGTGCTTTTTTATTTACCCTGTATATCCTTTAGCGAGTAACTTATTTAAGACCAATCTCCCTCCGTGATTCTAGAAGAAACGACCTTTCAAAATCTCTTTAGGTTTTAAATTTTGGCTAAGGCATTTCCGCGATACAGACCCCCAAAAATTACAAAAAAAATTGCTGTATCGATCTTTTCCGTTACCAGTTTAGTTGCGATAGTTTCCTAGCAAGTTCGGGGACTCCATATTTCGAAAGCTCGTTGAGGATGCCGTCCGGCCCGGGTAATTCTCTGTTTTTTAATTTCTTGAACTTTGCTTCTATTTCTTCTTCACTGACTGTACCACTTATGTCTGTTTCGTATTCGTTTATATTCAGCGTTTCTTCAGCATCGCAAAGCTCTTTAAAATGCTGTTGCCATGTCTCTATTGGCACTCCTTTAGTCTGCACCAACTCGTAAACTTGTTATCTTCTCTTCTGAAGCATTTTCCATACTTTCCTTTGATGTTCTCCTTTGAATGATTTTATTCTTACTTTTACTTTGTTTCTTACTTGAACATATTCTGCGTGAGTTTCTTCCGACGGTGCGCTTTTGTATATTAGGTAGCATTAGAGTTTTAATTCAGACAGTTCTTTTACCTCTTGACAAAATCATGGTTTGGAGTGGTTTGTCGCGTTCATTTTAATTTTACGCTTCACAATATCTCCTCGCGCTGCCCTGTTGATGCATTTCTCAATATGTTTTCAGCTCTCTTCTACTCCCCATTCTGGTTTTAAATCTACCTCTTTTAATTTGTTAGTAATCCTGTTCTCATAGAGAAGTTAGGGCTCTGACGTCGAGTACTTGTGAGGGTGTTATCACTCGATTATGAGTATGAAGTCTATCATCGATCGCTGGCCTCGATTGTGAGGTACGTGCAGAAGTCTATTAGTGCTTCGCCGTTTTCATTAATTGTAGCTTCGTTATACTTTTGCTTTATACCTGGTTTGCCATCGTTGCCGATCCGTGCATTAAAATCTCCAAGTATGATAATTCCGTGTTTAGTATTTATGTGGTCTATGACGTTTTGTAGTTGCTGATAGAAGTTTTTAGTTTCCGCTGTGGTCTTAGATATGTCTGGGGCATACTTGCTAATCAAGTGTGTTGTGGAATTGTTCATTTTTAGGGAGATTTTCAATATTCTGTTGTTGATGTATTCGATGTCTTCGATGCCGTGTGTATATTTATCGTGCAGCAGAATTCCAACACCTGAGTGCGCTCTTTCTCGTTTTGCTTTTACATTGTATATTAGTATGAATTCTCCGTTTTTTTTTTGTCTCAGAGATCCCGCAAATGTCTATATTGTGCTTCTTCATTTCTATAATGATTTCTTGATATCTTCCGATCCACGACGTTATGCTTGAGCACGGATTGCCAATTCGTTGCCAATTTTGCCCTTTTGCCAATTCGTTTTTTCAAATGAACTGGAGTGTCGACATCTGATAGTTCCGCCCGGTTTCCAAAGCTGTGTATTTAGTTCTGTGAGCCAATATGGGTTTTTACCTCAGGTAGGTAGTTCTCACCTGGGAACCCTCCTCCTTTATCCGGGCTTGGGACCGGCAGTGCCACCCGATGAGCTCCTCAATCCACCCATCGGATGACTCAGGCGGAGTTGAGGTGGGCAACCATCTTGCTGAAACCACATATTACGCAATTCCTCAGGAGGAACTACTTGCGCAATAGAAGGTAGTATTCTCTCTCTTAATGGTCTTAAATAGCGATTTTCATTCAACAATGGGGCCTATTAAGTTATTTCCTAAAAAAATATGTATCCATAATTTTCAACGTTTAAATTCCATATGCGTTTCTACTTTTACCTACAATACCACACTAAACGTTAATCCCAAATCTAGTCTGAAGTCGCCGTTCTTCCAGCTGATGTGGCTTCTCGGTTTCCCAATGATGCACGTTATGTCGATTGTAAATACCACAATTAGTGTATCTCGCTTCGTCAGTACATACATATCACTTTAGATTGGAATTCTGCGTCTTCTTCACACTTTTGTACAAACCAATTTGCAAAGATAACTCTTCTATTAAAGTCGTTTGTCTGAAGACCCTGCACAATAGTGGGCTTGTATGAACGATACCTATGCTTCTTAAGGACGCGATAAACTGACAACTTTGGAATTTTGTAATCCTGTTCTATTTTCCTCATTGAAGTACCTGAATTGTTGGTGACACTTTGCAAAATAACAACGTCTCGTTTATTATTCCCTTTGTTGCATGATTTAGCTCTTGGCTTACTAAGGGTGACTTTTACAAGTTCAAGTAAAACTTCAGATCGAAGATAAAACTCCAGATATAACATACATTGCATTGTTTATCTGTCAGGTAAACAAAGCAATGTACATCAAGTCTGGTGTTTTATCTTCAATCTGAAGTTTTACTTGAACTTGTAAAAGTCGCCCTTAATGATCCATACGATAATATATTTGTAACCAAGTTAGGAAATTGTTTTTCATTTAGTGGACGTCGCTCAGGAAATTGTTGCCTATACGCAGTGATTGCATTCGCTGTTTTTCGATTTACTTTAAACTAGATTTCAGGAATATCAATATTTTCTTTTTCGGAATAACGGAACGCCATATTAACTACAAAAAAAAACTTCCGTACTGAATTATCGCGATTGCTTAGCAATTTAGTAAATGACATTAGAAGTCAATTATCCTTTTCTTTTTCTATTATGGCCCCTTGACAACACATACTGTGCCATAGCCTACTTCACTAGAAAAATTATTTAATGTAGTAGCCATATGAAAAACAAAAGTTGATGATGGCTTCAAAAAGTCGAAACGTTATCAAAAAGTTTTAAACACATAAGCGTAGTCTGCGTAAAAAGTTGCCTCAAAAGGGTTTTTACAGAATTCGATTATCCGAACAAATAAAGGATTTATAGCGGTTTATTTTGAATAAAACATTTAGAGTTTTGCAAAACACCTGAGCAGTTAAAAACAAGCCGTTTTCGTCATTATGTTAGAAACATAACTGCCTAAAACTGTCCTCATTTAGCCTTAGTATATACTATACTTTGCGAGATCCCAATACATGGAAGACCAATTTGGGACACAATGTATGTTTTTTTTTTCAAGCGGACTAAAAGTACGGCATCTTTTTTTCTCCATACGCACTCCTAAAGTGAGCTTTCGAATTCCGAGGCCAAAAAAGTAGCAAACAAATCCTAGGCAGTAAAAATAAAGTTAAAAGTCACCGCTACTGTCATGGTGGCGCATATATAAACGATTTTCATTCACCAAAATTACTTGAACACTAGATGACACAAGATAAACCGATCTGAGTGTATTGCCATCTTTACACTCTTATTGAAAAAACAAAGAAAAGGAATACTCTCAGAGAGCTCGAGAGCACCACCCGAAACCGTTATTAGTCGAAATCGCGTAGGTTCTCGAATTCTGAAAAGAATCCTTTGTTTAAGTTTGGCGAACTAATTTCGAGAGGCCACTCTGTATAAGTTATTGTGTATAATAATAAAAAATTATATATTAACTTAGTACTACAACATCTATTGAATTTTCGCGACTTTTGCAAATGGTTTCCAATATGCCCTTTCTTGGTTGCCAATAATGATAATTTTTTGGCTGCCTCTCCTCGTCTAAAAGACTTGACTCAATAAACTTTATAGTTTAATGTATTTTGATTACATGACAATAAAACTCCTTACACTCCGTCAAATGTAGACGTTTCAACCTTTATTGGGATCTTCATCAAGGCGAGTATTTTGTTCCGCAAAACCATCTCAGTTAAACGTGCTTTTTTTGTAAGATATTTGCGCTCTTCATGGCTTATGTCATCTGGTGTGCAGAGATTGAGCCCTTAATAATATTCATATATTTGTCTATTTTGTACCCGGTTAGAAATTTTTATTTAGATTTTATTAGAAACGGTACCCTGCCATATTAAGAAAATGCTGGAAACAGTTTGTTTTCCAATTTTTTCTAGGGGTGCATTAAGTTCATATAATAGAAAATTTGTTTTTCTTCAAAGTATTAATAGGAAAAATACAAAAGTAGCAAACTGTATTTTATTTTCATCTCTTGAGCGCACTTTATGCATTATCTCAATTAAAAAATACAAAAAGTGATATTTGATAAATAAGCATAAAAAAACATCATTATATGCACTGCAATGCGAGAACAGCAACGTTATATCTTTTTTTCTTTCAAAGTAAACAAAAGTAAAAATTTGGTTTTTTTCACGAAATAAGTGTAAATTTTTATTTAAAAACTGCTAGAAAAAAACTAAAATTTTCTTAATAAGAAATCTTTAACAAATTGAAAAATAAAATGTAAGGAAAATTCCTAGAATTTTTTTACTTCTAACAATTGTGACATACGTCCTGGTACGAATTTAGAGAAGCACGTGTCTCGCTACTGTCTAAAATCCGGAAAGTTTTCGCTTTGGAAACTTTCGATAATCGAAACTTTCCGGGGGGTTAAGACACGACTCAAGAAATGTTGTCAAAACCGTGCCAAGAACTAACTGGGAATTGAACTTATTTGTACCATGTGCAATTAAAATAAAAAAAATATTTGGGATTTAAATGTTATTAGTATTTTCATCGCACGTGCAAAAATTAGTTAGTGAAAGCGAAATGCATTTTTCGCTGCTTTCCATAACATATGGTTTTGAAAATAATCAATAGAATTTTTTTTATGTTTATTATGTCATCAATTATACGTAACTCAACTATTAAGAAAAATACTTTCGGGGGGTTTCGGACAAATTTCTGGCAATTTTGCCGATTGGAATACATTTCCAGTTTACCCAATCCTAACGTTGGACACGGTGGAAAATTTTCGCGTTGTAAAATTTCCTATATCCAATTTTTTCAGGAAGTTAACAAACGACGACAAAACAACGTATGTTTCAGAAACCGTGTCAAGAAATAGCAGTCACTTGAACTTATTTGTAAGATAATGTTTTCAGCAATAAAGGAAAAACAACTATTTCCCAGTGAACAGTCTAACGTTGCTTCAACGTAGAATCATCGTTTGGTCCGTTGATTTGTAATTGTGACGTTGATTTTAACGTGTTGATTTCAGGTTGATATAAGCGATAGTGCACAACCATGCTTTTAGACGTTCAATCAACGTTATTAAAACGTGTATTGAATATATTTAGATATTGGTGGAATTTATAACGTTGATTAAACGTTGAATTGTGTAGTTAAATTTGATGTGTGCTGGGCCTGAGTTACTGTCTGGGGTTCAGACGGAGCCTTATAATTGTGTTTATTCTAATGCGTATTATTGTCATTGTCTTCCGTAGTTCTTCTTGGGCAAGAAATGTATCTCCATGCTTATGACATGAAAACTTCGGCGCATTCTGCAGAATAGCTTTGATAAAGACGTAAATAAACGTCGGCAATTTCTGCGTAAAGTACAAGTTTTTGATTCACTGTCCTCACCCCGCTATACCATTTGCCACCGTTGAAAATAGGTTTACATGTCACATACTCTGAGCGCTAGGTTTATTGTCTCTAGAATTACAGTCTCATTGAGAAAGCATTCCAATCCGTTAAATACAACTAAGTCAAAATGTGTGTACATCAAAATTCAGCGGTGATTTTTGCCTTGCTCTCACCCCAGGAGAAAATCACTTCCTAAAAGGTGTATACCTACCAGATTCAATTTCCAAGATTTTTTTTTTTTAATCCTATATACCTAATTTGCCTTGAGCTAGACTAAATGTTTTGATATCACAATGTCTTTTTTAAAAAAAAAAAGCAAAGTAATTTTCAGAATCTCGAACATAAATAGGTACTCATAAATAAACACACAAATAAGTATAATTTTTGTATTTCATCATTTCTAAAGTTTTTTCACTTTAGGTAGTTCTGAAGAAGGCAACAGAGAAGTTGCCGAAACATTAACTAAGTGGATTCGTCCGAGCCCTTTCCAGGGTAAATTGTTATTAGGAGTAATTTTACTGTGAATTGTGGGAAATTCCTTTTCCAACAATCCAAAATCGTCCAAAAAAGTGTATGAGGTTTTAAGACATTACCCAAAAGTATGTATTAAAAAATTTAATTCTTGTTTAAAATTATTCCTAGTTTACAGTCACCCCAAGTCAACCCATAAGTGCACCCTTTTTGTATGTGCTTTTTAATTAAACATTAACGTTCTCTATATTTTTAACAGCATTTTTTATCTTAACCTAAAATTAAAACTCATTAAACAGGTTCACTCATTTTTATCGAATAAGCTTTAACTGGGTTCAAAGTTCAAACCCTGGTAAAACTCATTTGACATAAATAAAGTAAACCTCATGTAAATGGAAGAAAAAATAGATGAAAACGTTGATTTAACGTTTTATGTAAGGTTGATAATTACGTTGAATAAACGTTTTAAGCAAGGTTGATGAAACGTTTTAAGAAAACGTAGATTAAACGTTTTAACCAAACGTAGATTAAACGTCTTAAGCAAACGTTGATAAAACGTTTTAAGAAAGGTTGATAAAAACGTTGATTAAATGGATATAACTACGTTGAAAAAAATTTATTACAGTTTTTGCGTTGTTTAACGTTGAATCAATGTTCAACTGTTTACTGGGTTGGCATTGAAATATTTTTCGTAACTTTTCGTAATACCTTCACAAAATTGAAACATATAGACCATACTAAATTTTTTATAATTTTCTATAATCTATTTTTTTGGGAGTAATAAATAAAGTACTTCATAAAGTTCATTATTTTGCCGATTACCTATATCTAAGACTAAAATAACACTTTCGAAAAGTTTCAGGAAACTTTCCGGCAATTTTTCCGATTTACTAAATATTCCGTTTTTCCAAACTATTAACGGTGAAAAATTTTTGGAAATTCTTTGGAAATATCTACAGGAAGTTAAGAACCAACGACGAAACGAGGTATGTTTCCGAGACCGTGTCAAAAAGCATCAGTGAGTTGAACTTATTTGTACGATCAGAATATTCCTAGCAATCAAAATAAAAAAATGTCACATTGAAAAGTTGTTTCCAAATTAAAACATACCGAGTCAAATACATCTTTTATTGCTTTCCATAACTTACTTCTTTGGAAATAATACATAAAACAGTTTAGTCGACTACACATAACTAAACCGGTAAGGAAAAAAGACACTTTCGAAAAGTTTCCGGAAACTTTCCTGATTTTTAAAATGTCTACTTGTTTCCAACCCTTTGTACGGAAAGTTTCCGCTTTGAAAACTTTCGAATATCGAATCTTTCTGAGAAGTTAAGAAATGACTCAAGTAATGTTTTCGAAACCTTGTCAAGTGGCAGTAAGTTGAATTTATTTGGGCAATAAGAGCATTTTTAGCAATAAAAGTAAAAAAGTCTTTTGTATTGAAATATTTTTCGTATCTTTCCCACACGAGCAAAAGTGACATACATATTATATAAGCCTAATGTATTTTTTATTTGTTTGTATACTATTGTAGAAGTAGTAAACAGATGCTTTTTAATGTTTATTATGTAGTCGAATACCTAGACATAACTCAACCGTTAAGAGAAAAGATTACTTTCGGATGCTGTTTTCGGGGGTAATACCACAAGAGCTTTAAAATTACCGATAAATTTCACGATTGCATGTTTTCCATAATTTCATGAGTCGAGTGAGTGGTGGAGTGATGAGGACGAGTGAAATTTGCAAGGAAAACATTCCAGAGTGAAAAATTATCTGGTTCATTTTAAAGCTCGAGCGGTATTTACTGACATTATTCCTCGAATCAAAAATACTATTAAGAAATAAATAAGTAGTGTTAGAATATTCAGACGTCACCTTAAATAAGTCAGTCAGAGAACGACATTGATTAAGGTTTTATGGTTGATTCCATGACAACGTGAAATTACCGCTGTAATTTTTTAGAAAATTATCGAATTAATGCTTATTAATACCTACCTGTTTTGCTCCATAGCAATAATATGGATGAGTGAAATAATCGGGGGTAATACCATGAGAGCTTTAAAATTACAGATTATTTTTCACGATTGCATGTTTTTCTTAATTTTACGAGTCCTTTAGGACGAGTGAAATTTGCAAGGAAAACATGCCAGAGTGAAAAAGTATCTGGTTCATTTAATAACTCGAGCGGAATTTAGTGAGATTATTTCTCGAATCAAAAATACTATTAAGAAATAAATAAGTAGTGTTAGAATATTCAGACGTCACCTTAAATAAGTCAGTCAGAGAACGACATTGATTAAGGTTTTATGGTTGATTCCCTGACAACGTGAAATTACCGCTGTAATTTTTTAGAAAATTATCGAATTAATGCTTATTAATACCTACCTGTTTTGCTCCATAGCAATAATATGGATGAGTGAAATAATCGGGGGTAATACCATGAGAGCTTTAAAATTACAGATTATTTTTCACGATTGCATGTTTTTCTTAATTTTACGAGTCCATTAGGACGAGTGAAATTTGCAAGAAAAACATGCCAGAGTGAAAAAGTATCTGGTTCATTTAATAACTCGAGCGGAATTTAGTGAGATTATTTCTCGAATCAAAAATACCATTAAGAAATAAATAAGTAGTGTTAGAATATTCGGACGTCACCTTAAATAAGTCATTCAAACAACGACATTGATTAAGGTTTTATGGTTGATTCCATGACAACGTGAAATTACCGCTGTAATTTTTTAGAAAATTATCGAATTACCGCTTATTAATATCTGTCTTGCTCCATAGCAATAGTATGTATGAGTGAAATCGGTAAAATCTTTCCGATTATCAGAATTTTCAGTTTTGCTAATCGGTAAAATGTTTCCGATTATCAAAATTTTCAGTTTTGCCCAACACTACTAGCGTTGGTACGGTGGAAAATTTCCGTTTTGGAAACTTTCGAAGCTTTCCAGGAAGTTATGAAACAACGACGATACAAGATATTGTTATGTTACGGTGAGCGGGCGCTGGAAGGCGGAGCTACATTGGAGGTTGGACCTTCACGGCTCGCGGCCTATCCGGGCGCTGCGGCTTTGTAACTGTCACGAGTGATATATTGCTCTGTTATTTAGAACGCAGTTATTTACGACCGAAGTTTTTCTGTATTATTAGGATTTTGTATAAGAGGCGAATAGCACCGCCGTAGTAGAAGTCTTATTTAATCGAGCTATAGGTAAGCTAAAGTACCAAACGATAATAGAAGGCGATAAAGTGTTAAGTAATGAGTTACTTAGTAGTCGAATTGTACTTGTGTGTATTTGTGGGATAAATAAATAGTGTTTTCGTGTTAAATCGTTACACTGGAATTATTGAACCCTGAGTTCGGAACAATTGGTGTCAGAAGAGGGATTCCAGTGGGAATTTGAGGACTAGTATTGCTGAACTGTAAGTGAGTGCTTCATTGCCGGACATTACGTGTTTATGCCAGTGACTAGAAGCTAGCATCAAGCGATGGAGGATCAACTTGGAACCCTGCTCTCTTTTATGCACCAACCGAGGGAAGAGCAGGAAAAACGTGATCAAGTACAGTAGCGACGTTATCTAGAACAAAAGGAAGAACAGAACGCTTCAAAGAAGAATTAGTGAACCATCTCGCAGCTAAGGAGCAACAATTGGAAGAAGGAATAATGCAATCCGTCAACCAGAAAGTCCTCGACCTAGAAACGAAATTCCGGGTACAACTTGAGGACGACAACGTGTCTACAGAGAGTTTTAGCACAGCCAACGCTAAAATTAAGCCACCCGTTTATGACGGTACTACGACTTGGGAAATTTATAAAACACAATTTGGGGCAGCTGCAAAAGCTAATGGCTGGTCCGAGCCCCAGAAAGCTGCTGGAAAAGCGGCTGAATTACTCCAATCTCTGTCGGCAGCTGATGAAAGTAATTATACAGCTTTAGTACACTCTCTGCAAATACGATTTGGAAATGAGCACAAATAAACCGTGTTCCAGGCCCAGCTGAGGATGAGACAGAAAAAGTCAGGTGAATCCTTACAAGAATTTGAGGCGGACATAGACAGACTAATTCACCTGGCATACCCATCAGCCCCTGAATGTTTTCAAAGGCCATTTGCCGCCGAAAGGTTCAGTGGGGGAGTTCGCGATCTTGACATGAGATACCACTTACGTCTAGTAATGCCCAGGAATGTCAGCGAGGCACTAGTTCGTGCCCTGGAAATCGAGGCGTCACGAGTGGCATCTAGATCTTCTCCACGTGTAAGAATGGCAACTTGCGATGACGAGAAGGATACGTATATGGCTGAATCCATGGTCCAAAGTTTACATAAAGCGACGAAGGATATTGCAGTCAATATCCAAGCTCTGTTGGGAAGAACTCCTCGATGAACAGACAATTGGGGCATAAAATGTTTTAACTGCGGCAGACTGAATCACATGAAAGGTAACTGCCGTAATAATGCAAGAAGTCCGTCGTCGTCGTTTAGAAGACCGAGCGGCTACCAAGACCGCCCTAGATTTCCGGAAAACTAATTCTGGTAAATGCAATGGGCAATTGACCGGGCCCTTTAAGACCTCCAGGATCTTTAAAGTCAATAATTTGTGTGGCAAAAGTCTTACAGTGGCCGGACGCATTAAGGGAAGGAAGATCCAGATTACCATGGATACAGGAACAGATTTGACCATTGTAAAGCCTGACAAACTTCTCGGATATACCATACAACAGAGATCTCATCAGAAAACATAGATTCTCCTATGATCATAAATGGACTATTCTCACATTTGGAGATGAGGAGTTTGCATTCACCAATGGAACTGTGGAAACTAATATCCGTCTACTGGTGGTGGAAGATGTGAAAATTTCTCCTAAATTCAGAACAAATTATCACAGTGACTTCTGAAAATGATCCTGGGTGGTCCATAGGACTTATAGAACCTAACCTGGATTTGACGACTGAAATCATGGTAGCCCGAACTTTGACCGACACGAAGAAGGTTACGCCAGTACGAATTGCAAATATTGGAGAAATGACCATCAAGCTCAAAGAAGGAACAGTTCTTGCCAATTATGACCCTGTACAAAGGGTATGCAATTGTGTTGAAGCAGAGATATCCAAAATTAAATCTTCTAACCAAGCTTCCCCAGAAGTTATTGATGCTTTCAAGCGGCATTGGAGTCACCTGTTAAAGGAACAGCTTCAGTCTGCTATAGATGAATCTGATACGTTTAACTTCAAGAGCAACGACAGTGAGACTGATTTAGCTGTCCATAAGATCAACACAGGAGATGTCCAGCCAATACGACCACACCCATGAAGGGTCCTTTTGGCTAAACAACAAGAAGTTAACAGTTTGCTGAATCAAATGTTAAAGGAGGGCGTCATAGAAGAATCATCTAGTCCATGGTCGTCGCGTGTGGTTCTTCTTAAGAAGAAACGTGGTTCAATGCGGTTCTGTGTTGACTACAGGAAACTTATTGATGTGATTAAGAAAGACAGCTACCCATTGCCACGTATAGACGACGACTTAGCAACTTTTTCGGGACCAAAGTGGTTTTCCACTCTAGATTTAAAAAGTGGATACTAGCAAGTAAAGATTGCTCCCGAAGTCAAAGAAAAGACTGCATTTTCTACCGGTTCTGGGCAATACCAGTTCACGGATATGCCTTTTGGATTGTGCAATGCTCCATCAAATTTCGAGCGACTAGTGGAACTTGTCTTGAGAGGGCTGACTTGGAACACTTGCCTGGTATACCTAGATGACATAATTGTCATGGGACGTAATTTTGACGAGCATTTTTAAGAGATATCTTCAACAAGTTACGGATTGCTCACCTGAAGTTAAACTACAAGAAATGCAGCCTATTCCAAAAGCAAGTCGAGTACTTGGGGCATACTATCTCAGAACAAGGCATTAAAACTAGCCAAAGTAAAATATCTGCCATTGAAGATTGGCCAGTTCCCCGAGACAAAAACGAATTAAGAAGCTTTTTGGGACTGCCGACATAGCAACCACTGCACAAATTAACGTAAGAAAAACACCGTTCTTGTGAAACCACGATTGCCGTTTGCAAGACTTAAAGCTGCCGTCTGTTCTAGTCCGATCTTGGCTTGCCCTATATAAAGTACGGACTCTTTATTTTGGACACGGATGCAAGTAACTGTGGTCTAGGTGCTGTCTAGTGCTCTTACTGACAAACCGGGCAAGGGAAAGTCATTGAGTACTTGTGACGTATTTTAAAAAAGGTAAAAGTTAGCAAAGCCACATACTATGCGAACGGCAGCTTTGGGTAGGTGGAGAGCTAGATCGTGGTTCAAAATGACATAAAAAGGTTTAAGCTTAGTATAGTTATATAAGCTAGACCTGTTAATTGGGCGCCACTCAATTTAAGTTACAGGTCATAGCTATAATATTAAAATTGAGAAAATTATCATAGCAATTATTGATGTTCATATTGTTTAGGTGATCAAACCAAAGTAAAACCAACAGGAATTATTAAAATTAGGCACATTTATTTACTATGGTGTTAGTTCTTACCTAAGGTTAGTGCAGGTACACTTGGTTTTTAAATCTGCTCCTACCGGTTGAAATACTTGGCCAGTTTGCAGGGCTTTCTTGCTATTTGAGGTAGAAGATCAGTGCATCATGTGTGGTAATGCTGGACGGTTCAAAACCTAGGAGCCATCACCATCACTAACGGTTCCATTTTCGGCACACGAGCAAGATAAATGGAATACATTTGCAAGATTCAAAATTGGGTATTGAGTCTTATTACTCAAACATTGGACTACTCAGACATTGGACTACTCAAACATTGGACCCCAAAATATGTGACCTCACAATAGCCACATGGCTAGGCTGTAGCCGTTTAGGGAAAGGCTGACGTCACATGTGCCCTGGACAGTGGTCAAGATGGAAAAGGGACTATCAAACGTTTTTACCTTTACCACCTGGGCTCTAAATTGGTCAAAAAAACGGAAATTATAGTGTTAAAAGGGGGAAATAAAAAGAAGGAGAAAATGAACCTCGAAATATGAAAATCTTGCCATTGTTGCTAAATAAAAGATAAATTTAGGGAAAGTATTAGAAGAGCACATGATGAAAATAAGGGAATCTAAGTAGAAATAGTGGTGAAACTTGGCAATGCTGGACAGATAGCAAAATAATTCATCAACCCATTGACACATGTCAATGTCCAAAAGAAGTCAACTTTCAAAGGATTTCTAACCATAGAACTCGAAGTAGAAGGATCGCATAGAAACGATAATCAAGGTGAACAAACATGGCGGCCAAGGTAGTCATATTTCTTTGGAAATAAAATGGTATTTTACAGGTTATTTATGAAAGTCTGAAAGGGAAGCCAGTAGGTTTTCTTTGTTTTAAAAGAAAACGCTACATACTAGAGTAAGACTTTAAGTAAGCCAGAAAGAAACTATTGCGTCACTAGAAAGAAGCTGTTAGCCATCTTTAAAGCAGTCGAACATTACCATCGCTATTTATATGGAAAAAGGTTCCTGATTAGAATTGACCATGGAGCCTTGAAATGGTTATTACAGATGAAAAACTCTGAAGGTCAAATAGCCAGATGGATAGAGCGCCTGCAGCAGTACGATTTACAAATTGAACATCGACCAGGAAAGTCTCACGGAAATGCCGATGCATTGTCTAGACGGCCGTGTAAAGAAGATTGTCGGCATTGTCAAAGTACTGAGCAGCGTGAGGGACTTCTTTCTGTAAGGAGAACGTCGGTGGAAATAAACGATAGCTGGAGGACACAGACGCTTTGAAACGAACAAAGATCGGTACTACTGGGTGAATTATCCTGAACACGTCGAATTTTGATGCCGCAAGTGTGAAGTTTGTTGTGCCACAAAAGGAACTCGAACAAGATCACGGGGCCGAATGGCGCAGTACACTGTGGGTGCTCCATTCGAGAGGGTAGCAATTGACGTCGAGGGACCATTTCCTCAGACTGAGTCAGGCAATAAATCCATCTTGGTCGACATGGATTATTTCACTAAATGGAAGCGTACGCCTTGCCTAATCAGGAAGCAGCGACTGTGGTAACGGTGCTAGTAAATGAAATGTTCTGCAGATTTGACAGGACCGTGACTGGAGACCAGGACAACTCCTTTGCATCCACAGTCGGATGGGATGGTGGAGAGATTTAATCGGACCATGGAGCATCACCTGTCTAAAATGGTGGCAGATCATCAGCGTGATTGGGACCAACATCTACCTTTCATGTTGATGGCATATCAAGGCTCTATGCATGAAGCCACTGGTTATACTCCGGCGAGAGTGATGTTCGGATGGGAAATGAGACTTCCTGCGGATTTGATGTATGGCACACCAGAACAAATTCGCTCAACTCTGAGTATTTTCACTCGACGAGCTCAAGGAGAGGCTTAAGAATGTTCATGAACAACTCAGGAATAAACTGCGGATCTCCAGTGATCCAGCCAAACCAAGATATGACTTATTGGCTAACTCCCGCGGCTTCCAGGATGGTGATTTGGTGTGGCTGTACAATCTGCGGCAAAAAGGTGGGGAAGTCGCCCAAACTTAGCCAAAATTGGGAAGGGCCTTATACAATCATTAAGAAGATTAATGACGTGGTGAACAGGATCCGGCGGACCCCCTGGTCAAAGATGAAGGTTGTTCATCTGTATCGATTAGCACGACACCATGGAACTCTATCTGTTCAGGACGAATAGCCTTAGGAGGAGGGCAATGTTACGGTGAGCGGGAGCTGAGAGGCGGAGCGACATTGGAGATTGGACCTTCGCGGCTCGCGGCCTATCCGGGCGCTGCGGCATGGGAACTGTCACGAGTGATTTATTGCTCTATTTATTTAGAGCGCAGTTATTTACGACGTTTTGTTTATGTGACTCTTATCCATTAATTTTTCTTCTAAAAACGTTCTAGGTTTTTCTGTATTTTTAGGATTTTGTATAAAAGCCGAACAGCGCCGCCATAGTAGTAGTCTTATTTAATCGAGCTATAGGTAAGCTAAAGTACCAAACAATAATAGAAGGCTATAAAGTGTTATACAGTGTTAAGTAGTGAATTATTTAGTAGTGGAATTGTACTTGTGTGTATTTGTGGGATAAATAAAATAGTTTATAATGTTTATAATGTTGTCGAATACACATATCCAAACCAAAAAAAAATAAGGACACTTTCTGAAAGTTTTGGGAAACTTTTCGGAAATTTTTTTGATTTTTAAAATATCTAGATTCCCTCAACCCTATTGGCGGATAGTTTTCGCTTTAAACATTTTCGCTTCCTGGATATTTAACGACTCAAGAAATGGCTCCGAAACAGTGTCGAGTAGTAGTGAGTTGAACGTATTTGTATAATCAGAGCATTTTTAGTTTTAGCAATATAATTAAAAAACCATAGCGCTCTGAGATATTTTTTGTATCTTCTCGACAGGTGTAAAGTTGAGATACATAGAGCAAAATCTATTATCTACTTTAAAAATAATAACTAGAGAATTATTAATGTTTATTATTACGTCGATTACACATATACTCTGTTCAGCGAGGGTTCAATATGACGTCACATTACTCGTCTCATTTCATTGGAAAAAGATCGCAAAAAAACAGGCGTATTATTAGTTCTTATTAATAATAAAACCACCAGCTAATGTCAGTTTGACGCTTAATGTCAAAATATCGTCAAAATTTAGAAATCCGAGTCCAGATTTTGTAGAACTAAATATAGAAACGATAGATCCGCTTTTAAGGAATCATATATAGAAGAAGCCACTGTGTGAAGAAAAACCGGAGAAATCTTCCAAGATAGTGAAGAAACAAGGAGTTACAAGCGGCGGAAGAAATTCCATCAACATACGTCCTAGGGAGGAACTATCAATTGTTGAAAAGAAGCCCCTGTTCCTGAACAATCACCGACTGGTCCACAAAAATATCTTCCTCTGGTGTCACCTAAAGCCTAGATCCGCAGACTGAATCAACTTAAAAAAAAAATGTGGAAGAACGGTGCATGCATGCGATACAGTTAAAAGCAAAACCGCGGTTAGGTGTCTTAAAAAAATTGCCCACACTTAGTTAAATTATGCACTCAATTTAAGTTATTTATGTTGCATGTCTTATTATCACATAGTGCGTAAATTAATTTCTAAGAAAAATTTCAAGAATTGAAAATACAATAAACGTCAAACAGTTTTTTTATCAAATTAATGGATTCATGCGGACACATATTAAACTATTCCGCAGAAAAGGGTGCATTCGAACGAAAAAAAGGAAAAATATGTTTGGCGACCAGACTACAAGGGTTTCTGCTTGTTGGTTTTACAACGCAAGTTGTGAGCACTTGTAGGTATAGTAAGTACACAAAAATACTCAGAATACCTTGGGCCGATTTTGTCCATATTTTATGATCTACATCCATGGCCGGGTGAATCATAGCAAGTGTGTATGGTAAAGCTGCTGCGGTTATTATTTCTGAATTAATACCCGAAATGGGAAAACTTTGGATTGTTAGCACAAAAGGCTAAACTGATACATGTCCGTGTCTACAAACATAACTTGACATTTTGTTCAACTGACATTTTATCAGAGACAGACGTGTTTTTTTGTATGACATCACAATTTATGACGTAATATTGAACCCTCGCTGAACAGAGTATAGGAGGTTTCCGGTATTTTTTCTGTATTTCAAAATTTCCAGTTTTGCCCAACCCTATAATAATCTTTTCCTGACCGATCACCTGAGAAAATCCTTTCCTCCTCAACCCTATAATCGTTGATCACTATATTATACGAGGAAATTTACGATTTGGAACTTTTGATTGTACAATCAGAACAGTGTCGGTAATTAAAATACAAAACTTTTTCATATATATACATTACATATATATACAATATAGAATGTCAGCTCTGTGTTTGAAATATGCTACCTCTCACAGCGCCCTCTCTGGTTTTACCAGAGCGATCACAAATCATTAAACTCATCGTTTTGCAACCTTTGCAACAATTCTGTGATTTGCAACAATTTTGTGTAACTTATATGTTGGCAGCAAAATACAAAAAGTTTAAATATTTGTTTGCTTGCACCTCTGAAGAATTCCTGAATATAAGTAATGAAGTTTTGATAACACTATAAGGATGATTAGCTAATTTCTTTCAATTCCCTTATATACGGCAAAATCCGCAGTTTTCCCTCCACTCTAAGTAAAACGTAAAACTTTGCGAGTAAATTTCATTAAGGCCGGAATAACGAAATCTCTTACCTGGGACGTACGAAGAAGAGAAACAAAGAAAAGTGGGGCAAAACAGTTCGGACTATTGTTTTATGGTTTGTCATCTGGAGGAAAGTGGGAATTAAATTAGATTTGTGCGAAAGAAGATATCTAGATGGGTTAATATTATACTCTCTTTTCTCTTCGTCTAATTAAATTACTCGGGCAATATATCTCAAATTCTGGAGTTCTGTTTAGCTCTTACCACATCTCTTTGTCTAATATCTCAAGTCTCTCATAAGTCTTTGTTAAACTCCTTTTCATTTAGCTTAAGGAAATAAAATTACTTCCCTCCATTTAACCGTTTGTTTCATTTGTAAGGAACGGTTTCCACCGACAAAAGAAATTTATGCAGTCCAGAGTTCTGATGCTAAAAGAAAGTAATAATCTAGATGAAGGAGCACAATAAAGACACATGCTTTGCATTAAAAGCATTCTCTGACTTGATGTAATGAGAAGCAGGAGTAAGGAAATCCATTGTGCTTTAAAAATAAAACCGAGGAAGAAAAAGGCCAATTCATAAAGAGATCTCTCGAGCAAGAAATGATTTCTGTCCGTGTCATGATCTCTTGTTTCTGGAGTTAATTAAGTATTAGGCGGCCATTTTAGACCCCTAAAATTACTTCTGTTGAGTTGAGTCTTATGATTAATTGACATCTAAATAAGTAACAATTGTTGGTATGTACTTTTATAGTAAAGTAATTACTTTAATGCGAGTTTACAACTTCTAGTAAAACCGAGGATAAAATTTTGAGTTAAACTAAAAATATTCTAAAATAGCGTTTTTTCAAGTTTTAGTTAACTTCTGCATTTGACGTATTCAATTGTTGTTTACAGCAATAAAAAGACTGTCGACCTAACTCTTTTCCCAAAGACCTTCGCATGATGTGACTACCGGTAAATACTGAATTTTTTGATGAATCGAAATATTTTGATGAATCGAAGCAATATTAATAAGCGAGTATCAAATTGTAATGACTGAGATAAATTTTAGTAAAGCTATATCAAAAACCTAAATACACCAAAAATTACAGAAAACCTACAAAATCTCAGCAAAAAAAAATGCAGGAAACAAACATAACAGCGCAATTTAATGAAAGGAAATATCTGTACAAGAAATTATTGGCGTGTATGATGAAACACGATTTACTTATTAGAAAACCTTAATTGACTATTTAGTTTACTCGATTCATTTGTCTTACTGATTTGAAGTACGTCTGCGTTTTGATTATCAATATTTTAACAAAAAATATTATTAAATACAAATCAAATATCTTCAGGTCCCACGGTATCGATTGAACTTTAGTTTGGAGTTTACAATAAGATGGAAAACAAATTTTTTTGTCGATCTAAAGTTTAAAATTCAAGATGATAGAGAAGTTTCAGATGTCGAGATTTTAGAATGTCAACTCTGTAATTAAACTGTGTTCCCTTTTGCAGCACCACATTTTGTCCTAGAAGTATATTAAGGTTTTGAAGAATGAAGCAGTAAAATATAGAATTTTTGGTCATTTATTGTTTCCTCTCTAGTGTTTTCTCTCATACACCTTTCAATTCTAATTGAGAAAACAAAGGCACAAAAGCATGTGCAATTTGTTAGTTTCTGCAAAACGGACCTTAAATTTTTTTTATGGGAATTTATATGGGAAATGATGTGTGTGTAAATGAGACTGAGCCAGAAGCCGTGAAGCGTATCTACTAATGATAGTGTGCCCCAGAGCCGCCATGAAAACGCTAAAACTCTTTGGACGTAATCGTAGAATTCGGAGATGGATATCCGTCATCCGAACATGTCCGAATTTTACGTCACATACAAAAGTGGAGAGATATTAAAAAATTAATAAAATATTAAGAAAATTGAAAGAACGCTGTCGCCCACAAGAGCCAATGAAAATTGTGCAAAAACATGGCAGATATAGTGTTTATTGGAAATAAAGTATTTTGAAGAATGAAGGGGTAAAATGTAGATTTTTTTTTATTTTATTGTTTCCTCACTAGTGTTTTCTCACGCACCTTATCCACCTCCTAGCACTCTTTGAGAGTATTCCTATCTTTCAATTTTAATTGAGAAAATAAATGATACACATGTGTTATTGTTAAGTTTTCTGCAAAATAAACCTTAAATTTTCTTTTGGGAATTTACATGGAAAAATGACTGAAATTGAGTCAGAAGCCGTGAAGCGTATTTACTAATACTCGTGTGCCCTAGAGCCGCCATGAAAACGCTGAAGTTCTTCGGACGTAATCGTAGAATTCGGAGACGGATATCCGTCATCCGAACATGTCCGAATTTTACGTCACAGAAGAGAAAACATATGAGATACACATATGTTATTGGTAAGTTTTCTGCAAAAGAAACCTTAAATTTTCTTTTGGGAATTTACATGGGAAAATAACTGAAAGTGAGCCAGAAGCCGTGAAGCATATCTACTAATACTAGTCTACCCTAGAGCCGCCATAAAAACGCTGGAACTCTTCGGACATAATCGTAGAATTCGGAGACGGATATCCGTCATCCAAATATGTCCGAATTTTACGTCACATACGAAAGTGGAGGAATTTAAAAAAATTACCAAAATTAAAAAAAGAGAGTTGGGGGAACGCTTTCGCCCACAAGAGCCAATGTGGATTTTGAAAAAACATGGCGGATAAAGTGTTTTTTTCAAAATAAAATATTTTGAAGAATGAAGAGGTAAAATATAAAATTTTTGTTAGTTTAGTGTTTCCTCACTAGTGATTTTTCACGCAACTTATGCACCTCCTAGCCCTCTCTGACAGAATTCCTATCTTTCAATTTTAATTGAGAAAACAAAGCATAGGCACTCAGTTGTTATCGGTAGGTTTCCTGAAAATAAATTTAAACTTTCTTATGGCGTTTCACATGGAAAAATGCATATCTACTAATACTCGTGTGCCCCAGAGCCGCCATAAAAATGCTGATACTCTTCGGACGTAAACGAAGAATTCAGAGATGGATATCCATCATTCGAACATGTCCGAATTTTAAGTCACATATAAAAGTGGCGGGATGCTACAATTTTACCAGTTTAAAAAGAATATTGAGGAATTGATTTAAAAGTAAAAAACATGACGGATAAATTGTCAATATCATTTAAGCTTGGGAGGAAGCAGCATAAGATTTTTTTCACACTAGCTCTATGAGTGTCTTACTTCGACTTTTGAGTAACACGTCTTGTTCCCAACGTATATTAAAGAAAGCTTACGCATTTTGTAACTGAAAGAGAAATAAAGCGAAATCGATCCATCGCTGCGTCTCAAAGATCACCGATATCATCTAAGAGGGTGAAACGTACAATAAAAACATGAGTTCAGCTTAAGAGGGCACATAAACTTGCATTACAGCTCCGCAGTTTTTAAGTAACATAAGATGTTTACTAAACCAGAGCTTTGAGCCTTATCGTCTATCACATTGTTGTTAACGAATTTAAGCTCGAAACGTGATAGGGGCATTTAATAAGATAACAGTAAAATTTTCATCTTCTAGCCAAGGCAATCTATTTCTCAGGCAAGGGCAAAGTTGCAGTGTAATTTCCAGCTTAATCTTTAACTAGAAAGCTGCAAAATTAATTGGCTACACAGCTACAAGGCTTAGAGTTGGTTAATCCTTTAATATCTCTTCGCCATAGTGGCCCTAATAGGTTGAAGTGTAGGTAGTGCTAAGTTGAGCTTCTTCTGCCTTAATATGCTTAGATTTTATGGTAGTAAATTTATCATTATTCAGTTATAGTCGATGTGTATTGTATAAAGGGCAATAAAAAAATTACACTCCGTAAAATGTAAACGTTGTTATGCGAGGAGAAAAAACTAAATACAAATCGAAACGTCGGCATTTTACGAAGATTAAGGAATTTTATTGCCCTGCCCTCAAGACGCATTAAAGAATAAGTATTATGCAGAGAGCGTAAAGAATAAACTTTTTAGATCTTCAAAAATCACTTAAAATTTAAGTTTTTGACGTGAAATTTGGATATGTTTGAATGGAAACTACCTATCTCCTATGTTTTTGAATAAGTCCGAACAGTTTTAGCGTTTTGCGGCAGCTCTGGTGCGTACTGAGAATTTTAGTAGTTACGCAGCAGGGCTTCTGGCCCAATTTCAGTCATTTTTACTTATAAAATGCCATAAGAAATCTAAGCTAGAATTTCTGCTAAAAGGCTAAATAATTCAATATCTATAACACGTATTACATTATAACCTATTTCTCAAAAATTTTTACAGCTTCTCTCCATAGACCGAAGGTTATAATTAGATTTTGCTATAAAACGAGTTTTGAGTAGAACTTGCGCCACTAACTCAAAAGGACACGTCTTGAAAATTCACAATTTATTCTTCTATAATTTAGTTTCTATTCTCTCCGCAGTACCCTGCTTTTATTTGCCAACGTTCGAGGGGATTTGATTAAAAAGTTTCCTTTTTCTGGTCACGTCAAGAATAGGGCCAGTCTAAGAATTCGCAAAAGTTGGGCTTTCTCCGTGTAATTTAACAAGGTTCAAGGGACGGGTACAGTCTCAAAGGGGGGAAACGTGATTATTTTGGCAATGGGACTAACTTTTTTCTGCAACACGTTTCAAAGCTTTGCATTATGTAAATTAATTCAGTTTGTCAGCCACCATGAAAATACATTATTTTGAATTTCCAAATGGGCTATACAAATACGCAATTATATGCTGATGTACTGATAGTACTCTAGACTTTATATTCAACTGCACGTCAAGCTTTTAACTAGCATTTGTTGTTCATCCGTAAATTATTTTAAATCAAATATTGGTCATGAAAATTTAAAATAAACATCAGATGATAAATATTTAGTTAGGCTTAGTTAACATTTTGATAGATTATGAGGAACATAAAAAATAAATAAGTGATTTGTGCATGAATGCGGAGAATTGGTAGTATATAAAAACGTCAATTTTTCTATATTTGTGTAATGTTATTGTTGGCAGTTTTATGATGCATATTCCGCATTGAGAGTTCGAATTTTACCCTTAGGTTTAAGTTATGTGTATTCTTAGTGTAAGCAGGCTTTTGTATTTTGTAGATATCTAAATGTTGATTCTTAAGCTTTGTGTCTGAAAAATACTTATTTGTTAAAATACAAATTAAAATATAGTAAAATATATATAGAAAAATAGTAATTTATTAAATCTCCAAGATAAAATGTTTATTTTAATATTTGGCTTACTATTCCAATAATCCCACAGACGTATACCGAAAACGTGAACAAAAGGTTAAGTGTATATAGGAAAAACCAACAGATTTCTGCTGATTTATGTAGCAAAACCGTTTAAAAGCTTCTAAACGGGTTCAAAAAATTTTGTCCACTGCTAAAGCGAAATTTCATTATTATGGTAATTTAAATTGCATACTGCGCATTACTAATATTGAAATAACGAATTATAGCAGAAAATTTGTGCAGATAAAATATTAATTGAAATCATTTTTCTTTTTATACAGAGAGTATGTTGTAAAAGTCGATGAATAAGCTTGTACGGGGTATTCATTATAAAATTTCATCTAGCCACCTATGAAATGCATTTGTTATTTTGTAGCACGTCGTTAATTACTTCGATCTTTATTTGTCCATCAAAATTTCCAATTTAGGCACGTTCACACTTTGCGAACGTTTTACTGGTTGAATACTCTTACACGCTCCTGCAGTATTTCCATTCTTTTCTTTTCTCAATAAAAATCTAAGGACGGGAATACTCAAATAAAATTAACGAAATAATAATGAATGGTAGTTGACATTAACATTTCGAACAATCCAGAATGTGAAGTCGGCCTTAATTTGTTTGATTTTTTTAATTATTTCAAGATTTTTAAGATTCTATAGGCTTTAAAATTCACTTGAGGTATTCCCAAGCTAATATTTTCCATAGAGAACTTAAGGTGTGATTTCGTTGCGACACCCAGCGTTCGCGACCCGCCGCGGCGTCCGGTCGTTAGGCACTGCTATACATGTTCTTTAATGGCAGTGATTTCGTTGAAGCGGCGCGTTTTAAAAACGCAACGCCCGACAGTCAAGTTTCAATCAGTTTCAATAGGAATGATTTTACATCTACCGCCACGTCTCGACTGCTCAAAAACAAGTCGAAACGCACATACCGCCCAGCTCCTAGTAGGTTTCAATTATTCAGTAACAAGAAATATAGAGAAAAAGCCAAAAAAAAATTTTGATAAATTCTTAAAAAAATATGGTTTTGATCTGTAATCTGTGATATACTTCGAGCGGTCCTCGATTTGAATAATTGTGTAGTATGTAGATGGGTTGATCGACAAATTGGTGACCACATACACTTGTTTCACTTCGTTCTAGTTCCGATAACCAGCGAGGCACAGAGCAATATGGGCTGCTTCTCGAACTGAGAGCCACCTGTCATGCAGTATTGGATCTAAAATACGCTGGTGGATGTCGCCTGCTCCTGCTCTGTACAACATCTCACCGGTCCTCCGTACATTTCCGGCTTTAAGCCTCTGAACCACGGTCCCCAATTTGTCGACCAGACAAAGCTGTACTGATGAGGGATAGACTCCGAAACTAGTATGCAGATGGGTTGATTGACAAATTGGTGACCACTTACACCCATCTATTTTATGTTAAGTGTAGTAGCGTCCTTATGTAAATTAGACTGGATTGGTAGCAGGTAGAGGAAAAAAAACTCTCTATTTTCTATTGAAGAATGCCGTCGTTTCGACTAAATTTAGTCTTCTTCAAAGGTATCTTTTATGAAGGGAGATAGTCATTTATTATATACGAACAGTCCCTCTAGACTCAGGACAGATACTTTATTCAGCCGAGTAAATATCGTACCGGTTCGGTAGTATATAATATGTTCCAGTTTTTTCTGCATCTCGTTAGCCTTGGAAATTTGACATATTTCACCCAGCATATATAACGGACACTGACAGTGATTGATAAATGGGTTTAAGGTTATGGATATTGTTTACACCTAAGCCTACATAGATGCCAGACTCTACCAATTATTCCAGGTTTTAAAGCAACTAATTTATTCACAGTTCTTAAGTCTCGCGATTCTCTATGTGGTTTTATTGGTTAATTTAATTATTGAACTTTGACGGTTATTAGCAATAAATGGATATAACAGACTTTTCTTCACTTTTCGCTACTTTTCATTCAATTCCAAAACTCTAAGCTTATTGTCATTCATCATCATATAATATATACTAAGGTATTAAAATTCGTGAGCCTATTTCTTTTTACATATATTGAGCGTTCCAAAAAGTGAAATTTTACAATTTTACAATTTACCTTGAGGTTATAACATTATTTACATAATATAAATAATAATAATATAAATAATAAAAAATAATAAGCTATAGCTATATTATGTTTAACAGTAACATTCTGAGGAAAAAATAAAGAAACTACAATAATTTATTCTGTAATTATTGTAAGTAGTAAAACAATGATTTAATCAGCAGGTATTGTATATATATCCCATATTATATAAATCCCATAGTGACACGTTTTAGTTGTCTTTATTCAGTTCTTCATAATTGTTAGTTTTCTTTTACTTCTACCAATTACTGGTGTCACATGGTCTGCTTCATCCTTGTCGAGGGCGTATTCTATATAATGTTTTGTACAGTTATAGTAGGTACTCACCTAAAAATAAAGTACATGTAATAGTATATTGAAAACTCATCTATTTAATAAATTAGATTCAATAATTTTCTTTATTTATCTTAAACTGAAAGTGCTACTAAATATTTTTATCTTTACCAAGCAACCAGAATATGCACGATCTTTATCACATTTGGTAGAGTAGTTCTTGGTGGAGTACTCGCAGTACTCCTACACAATTTGTTATTTACAGAACTGAGGTTCTAGTAGGTATATAATAGCGCAGTGGCACTGAGTGAACATGATGATCTCTTTTGTAAACCCAAGCAAAATATGTACTCGTATATGAAAAATTAGGCTTTTAGAAAATAATGAATGAGTACCTGGTAATAAGTAATTTCCTTACAGATCGTGTATGAAAGCGCTTTTTTGCACCCCCCTACACGGGGCAATTTAAATGGCTTTTTGGTATTAGTGTTAGCAGCCTTCTATTCCAGGAAATCTTCTGGACGTGAGTCGCTTTGCAGCTAATCATCGCGGGTCAGGAGACCTTTAGCTTTTCTGGATGAGCGTTTGCTGCCACTCAAAATGTCTTCTTCTATGATTTTCCTTTTCGCCTGGCGCACTTTTTGTAATGTTTGCGTCTCAAGGTTTTACGCCTGACGTTCAGCCCTTCGATAGTTGGCAGCTGAAAAGTGAATTTATGCAAGGGCCGAGGAGCGGAGTTAACTGACATGTGAATTGTAGTACTGTCGTGTAGACGTTTTCGGGGGTCGGGGGTGCTGGTATCTACCTAGGTTGTTTTGCTTTGCATATCCTGGTTAATAAAATTATTATTGTTGCATTTCTCTATCCTATATTAAGTAAAACTACAAAAAGCAATTAACTATAGTACATAATACTTTTATACTTAAACCATTAACAGCTTATGAATGAAGACATTCAGTAGCATTTCCTGTCCTCAAATAGATCCTACAGCTAATGCAAGAAAAAATTATACTTGTATGCGTACTTACCTCAAAAATATTCCAAATCTTTTTTTAGAAAGCTCTTTTTTTATAAATTCTCCAATTTTCTTGTAGATTATTTTGGGCATTTTGAATTCTGATACTCTTTAATCCACTTAAAATGTTGATACACGTATTGAAAACTGACAACGACGCAAATTCAATTTGACAAAATCTTAAAGCTTATTGGAGACAATTGCGACTAAAAATATCAATTAGTAATTAGTTTGACTGTATTGGTTAAAAAAAACATGTCAAGCGATCTTATTGGCCAGCTTTCAAATTGCCGATTTTAGTTATCACCTTCCAATTCTGTATTTACCGTATATGCTTTGACGACAAGTAAACGACAATTGCCATCGATGTTATACAGGGTAAATTCCATGGCAATGTAAGATGCAGAAAATAATGGAATAAGGTATAGGTACTATCAATGATACATCATCATGAAAATATATATTGACCTTTAACCTACTTTTCACTGAACTCGTAGTTTTTATATATGTAGCTAATTTTATCTAGAATTTTTTTTAACTTTAAACGCATTTTTTTTGGACATCATGCTGTTACATGTCAGGTAAAAAATAAACTAAACTAAACAATTTATTTAATTTATTTGCATATGTTTTTGATTTTAAAGTACGTTAAATAAACACTATCGTAGGGTGCGACGTATGGACAAAATGTATGAACCTCAATTTTTTACACGCTCTTTAAGGTCTAGCCACTATACTGATGCTTTGCACCCCTAACTCTCCCTGAAAGTTAAATTAGTATCTTGACTATCCTTCTCCGATTCTTGACTGGAGTAATTTGAAGGTTTCTTCACTCATTGATGACTCTAACTTAAGGACATCCTCTTCTTTGTCTTCTTCCAACATACATACAGCTAATGCTTCTGGATTAATTTATTAAAATTTGCTTCACCAATCAAAGTTTTGAAATTTAGTGACGGCGACTGACAGCGATTCCAAACGCTTCAAGTAAATCACGACACTGCAACGACTGACCGTCACTGCCGGACACCGCGGTGGACCGCGAACGCTGGACGTCGCAACGAAATCGCACCTTTAGAAAGACACCCCACTCTTTATGCCAAATTATGTGTACGTAGACGAGCTTAGTGGACCTTGGGAGGTGAGATAAACTAAAATTTTGCGACCCTGAATGCCTGAACAGGCCTTTCGCCCCTAGAAGTAGCGACTTTCATATTGATCCTTTGACTTCTGACGACGACAAAGCACCCCAATCACCAGCCCCTGCACGGTGTAGCCTTTGGTGAGAGGATTTTTTAAGGCTTGGCCCTACTAACTGCAACTGTAACCAAAAGTACCTACAAACCATTTTGTGTTTGAAAAACTCAAAAATAGTTTTAAAATCATTAAAACAAGTGTATGATTCTAATGTTTTATCTCTGTAGAATCGGAAATGGGGTAGATTTTTAAAGGTATGTAAAATTAAAACATTAGAGCTGAAGACGAAAATAAGTTTATAAACATATTGTAGGCTCAATTCCTGAAGCTAAACCTGGATATTTTGCACCAAAATCGGTATGGACTGCGACCATTGGGACCTAGAAGAAAAGATGTTTCCAAAAATGTATGTGTCAGTAGATACTTTCGAGGCTTAAATTTGTGTATGAGTGTAATAGTTCTCTTCCGACCCAGCCTGGAAAAGCTATATGGAACCGTACTATTAGTAGTTTGTAAGGCACATGTGTACATGCATAAACCATTTTGGGTCTGAAAGCTAGTTTTAATGTGATTCAAATGTATAAATAACTAAGATGTTTTCTCAGCATCATTATGAAGTAAGAAATTATGTTGCTATTAAAAGTAAAATAATAATTAAAATATTAGCAGTATAGACAAAATAGCTATTTATGTAACTAGTTACGAAAAGTCCGATTTTGTGTAACGAATGAATGTTTGCCGGACGAGCGCAGCGAGTTCCCGCAATTTGAATGAGATACACAAAAAAGGCTTTTCGTCACGTGTTTCATAAAAGATTTTTTCTAATTTTGACTACAAATACCTACTTAGAGAGAGAGTTATTATTATTAAACTTCAATATTTACTTTTAAACCACTTTGTATCTAACTTATTTACTTTTAAACCTTACTTTTAAACTTAAACTTCAATATTTATTTTTAAACCACTTTGTATCTACATAGTACCGTAAAACTGTAGCAACGATGTGCCACAATCGAAACCTGCAACTGGTGGTGAAACGAACCTTTCATCACCAATTACGAAAGATTTTACTTTTCGTAACTAGTTACGAAAAGTAGGACGTTACGTCACTGTCATCAGTATTGTAAAGTGTCACCTTATATGTCAAAATAAAAAAAAAAACTTTATAATAATACCTATTATGTAAATAGTCTATACTAATAATATGTCTATACTAATAGGAATATGAATGATAAAATTTGAGTCACACATTTTGTCACAATAGGACTTTTCGGAAATATTGATCTTCGTTCAGACTGATCTTTACAGGTCATTTTCAGGAAACCATTGGTGACAGTTTGAATTTGATTTCCACTCAATATGAATGGTAGAAACTCAGCTGATAGTTATCAACTTGATCCGAATTACAGTTTTTGAAAAGGGCTTGTATCTCCTATTGGTATACGGAAAATTGACATATAGGTTCAATGGTATATGTGTTTAATGTGTTCGATAAGACTTGTAATAAAGCTAATCACATTTTGTCATTTTTATTGAGTTTTGAGAAGTCATGTTTCTATTCGCTTATCAACTGTTTAACAATAAATTGATCTTCGTTGTTAAACATATTTTATAAATGTGTACAAATAGAAGTAATATAAAAATTGACAATTGATTAAATTGAATACAAATATAATTTTTCAATTCAAATACAAAAAATTAAATGATATTAATGAAAAATTTTATGTAATTTTCTCCAAGTGCTAGCAAAATTCACTAGCTTATACAGGTACCTATCCAATAGGTAATACTTGAAGTGTCCTAGTGATCAGCCACCTTCAAAGAAAAGCTGACCAATCAGTCAGCAAGCTGTGATTCCTACCCAAACTCCCAATTTTTTCAGGGTTTAGTCCTTTTCAATTATTTCATGGGGGTGTTTTCACTAATCTAAGTTCTCATGTTTTGCGAGTTCACCTAACCACTTCACTCAAATCAAGCTTCATCACTAAATATGGATTTTTGGAAAATGTTCTGGTTATTATCCCTATCAATACACTAATTGCAAAATTGCAGCCTTCGGGGAAGGTCAGCTTCATGCAATTCTTGCACATCTGTGAAGCGATATGGATAGACTTGCAAATTTTTATGTAAAATTGCATGGCTACAGAAACGCCTATTTGATGGTGTAACTGTCGAATAGAAGTACCAGGTGTGTTTCGCATTATTTCTTGTGCCTGTGTAACCACTTCATCGGTATGTTTCTTGTGAGATTCACGGCCTGGTCTTTGTAGACTACCTGCTTCTGTAAGCAATGCTAGAACATGCTCCAAAGTTTTCTTGAACTGCATATAGACCACAGCAAAGTTTGGAAAATCAGCCTGGAAAAACTCCACGTAGTTTCAAATGGAATAAACCCATTCGCCGTCCACTTTGTTGTCCAAATACAAACCAGGTTTTATAGTTTATAGCAATAAAAAATAACGTTTTTAGCAAAAATTTTTTTGGTAAAACTAGAAAACAACAACAAAAATGTGGGAAACGGGAAAATTTACCAACAAGGATAGAAACAAGACAAGATGGCCGCTAATAACGTTGAAGCAATGGAAGCTGATTGGACAGTGGCAATGACAAATCTGTTTTGATGGCGAGTCAAGTTACGACGTACTTTTATAAATCTCTTTCTTTCTCTCAAAAAATCATAGCTGGCTAGATGAAATTTTATAATGAATACCCCGTAGTGTTCTATATAGTTTTTCAGTGAACTCTATCTAAATATATACGCGACAATTTATCTGAATAAAAGAAAAAGAAATGCGGAGAAGACAGCGCCTTTTTTGTCGAACCATGTTATTGTAATCCATTTACTTACTATTGCAGTCAAGTAGGCGTTGGAAATCTGACTTTGACATTTTTATCTTATCTTCTGAACATGTGCTGAAAACAGATAGGTATAAAAAAAAATGAAGATTTCAAAGGTAACGAGATGCCAAAAATAAGTGAATGGGGTAAGCTGGCCTGTTTTCACAGCTGCGTGCATTATAAAGAGAAAGCGATGACAGTACTGTCATAGAGCCTTGGCCATGTTGCCAAATATCATTATATTTCTTGCACCAAAGTGTTTCTTATAGTTTATAAGTTCAAAACGGATCCAAATGAGGGGAGACAGAAAGATAATAGAGTTTTATTAAATTACGTTTCTAAAGCATACATTTTCTATGTGTTAGTTAAAATGGTAGATTAATAGAATGTACAGAGGTTAAAGAAAAATCATAAAAGCCCAAAGGTCTAAAAGTTAATTTTCTTAGCGTAAAGGTCAGAGTGAAAAGGTGAAGAGCGTCTCAAGTCTGAGTAGAAAATCCATATACAAAAGAATGATATTGGTAATGGCCATCACAACACGAAACGTCGGCTTAATGATCTTGACGATACACCCCAAATTTTGAATGAACTTTAAAACTGTCTATCTCTAAAGCCACTCAATAGATTTTCGCTGGAGATGCCATTGTGGTAAGATCCATGTATATACTGCTTTAAGAGGTTATGTACTCGGTTATATGTTTTGCAGGCTTCCTAATGCAGGGTTCAACAAAACTTGATGCATTTTTGTAAAAACTTCTTGAGCAGATAATTTTGCGGAAAAAAAATTGAGAACATTTTTTGCTACGGGAGTATGTGGAAACGCGGCATTCCTCGGGACGTGTTTGGTGTTTTTTGGATATTTTGCCTGGTTCCATAGAAATTTAGTTTTTTCTATAAAAGAGGTATCATTTAACACTGTGGCTCCAATTTGCCTCATAATACCAATATTGACAAAAATTTCATATAGAATGTAAAGACTATGCATAGGACAAGCTAGACGTATAGGCGTAATGGCTATAAAGTTAGACCCATCTACAGTGGCGAACAGAAAGTAAAGAGGTGGACCAAATGTATGGATATTTTTGAAATTCCGCTGCCTGATTATTGCAGCTATTAATGATGCCTCGGGACCTTTTTCTGTCCTTCTTTATATCTTCAATAGTTTTAAAAAAAAATAGGTTTTTCTTAAAAAAGTGTAACATTTCAAGACCATAAGAGAAATAAATCTCCTATTCCATGAGCATTAGGATTCCAAAATTTGGAATTGGATGTAGTGATATATGAACCAGAGCTATGCCTAATTGTTTAGATGGACAGGGTGAGCCACAAAACTGACACTAATCCTCATTTTTTTAATCTTTACATTCTGAATTTTGACTGAATAAAACACTGAACTTCGAAAATTGTTTTTGTTAATAGAGACAAGATGTCACATGTAAAGATGGATAACATGAGGGCCTTGAAAACACTTAAAGATACTAAGGTGAACAAATAGGAAAAGTTTAGAACAATTTAAAGCTTACCAAAATTGTTTTTAAGAACTTAAAAACTTTCAACTGCGTTCGAGAATTTTTGAATAAATCCAAATCCTTGAAAACAATTCATCTAGGCTGACAGTCAAAGCAATGTTCACTCTTTTAGAGGTATAGTTGTAATATCATAAATGCGTCTGATAAAATTTTAATCAGAGAAAAATTATATTAAAAATAACAAAGCAACAAAATTAACAGCTTATTAAAAATAGGGAAACAATGATAAAAACATTTTTTTGTTAAATGGTAATTTTAGATGAATGATGATCTGATATGTTTGTGGCTCTATATTTTTTTAGTACCTTATTGCAGCAGCACGAACTTGCAGCACTGCATCTAGTAAAGTGTCTGAATATGCAAATTTGTAAAAATTTTTGTTAGTTATTATAGCTCTGGTTTACATATCACTACGTCTAATTCCAAATTTTTCTAATGCTCATGGAATAGGAGATTTATTTCTCTTATGGTCTTGAAATGTTACACTTTTAGAAAAAACTATTTTTTAAAAAAACTAATGAAGATATAAAGAAGGACAGAAAAAGGTCCCGAGATATCATTAATAGCTGAAATAATCAGGCAGCGGTATTTCAAAAATATCCATACATTTTGTTCCATCTCACTTAATTGTGGACATTCGATATTTGAAAAAATTTTACTTTCTGTTCGCCACTGTAGATGGGTCTAACTTTATAGCCGTTACGCCTATACATCTAGCTTGCCCTATGCATAGTCTTTATATTCAATATGAAATTTTTGTCAATATTTGTATTATGAGGCAAATTGGAGCCCCAGTGTTAAATGAAACCCCTTTTATAGAAAAAACTAAATATCTATGAAACCAAGCAAAAGATCCAGAAAACACCAAATACGTTTCGAGGTATGACGTGTCTTCATATACTCCCGTAGCAAAAAATGTTCTGAATTTTTTTCCGCAAAATTATCTGCTCAAAAAGTTTTTACAAAAATGCATAAAGCTTTGTTGAACCCTGTATTAGGAAAACTGCAAAAAATATAACCGAATACATAGCCGTCTATACATGGATCTTACTAAAATGGTATCTCCAACGAAAATCGGTTGAGTGGCTTCAGAGATAGACAGTTTTAAAGTTCATTCAAAATTTGGGGTGTATCGTTTCAATTGATTCTTAGTTTATATTGACTTTGAATTCTGAGTTTTCAACGGCGTTTTATAAAACTCAAAGAGGCGCAATTAAATATGTCTACTATGACGTATCTTAACCGATCTTATATCATTTATGGTTTCGTAGTCTCGACCTCCGGCTATTTGTAGCACCTTGTATTTGTACATATGACGCAATAAGACGGTTGAGCAAGTCCATCACTTCAAATATCTAGGAACTATCATAAACGAAAATGTTGCCCACAAACAAGAAATATTGTCAAGAATTGAGCAAGCGAGGACAACATTTATGAAACTGAGAAAACTGCTGACAGCCCGAGATCTATCTTTAACTTTGAGAGTGAGAATGGTGCGGTGTTACGTCTTTCCAGTAATACTATATGGCCTTGAAGGATGGACACTGAACAAGGAAACATCGAAGAGACTGGAATAGTTTGAGTGGTGGGTGTACTTCCGAATGTTAAAGATCTCCTGGATGGACCGCATTACGAACGAAGAAGTTCTGGAAATAATGGATAAGGAAATGGAAATTCTTTTCACAATTAAGGGAAGAAAACTAGAGTTTTTTGGGCATGTTATGCATAATTCAAATTATGAAATTCTGCAGCTCATCATGCAGGGGAAGATCGTGGGACGCAGAAGCGTCGGTCGACGTAGAATTTCCTGGCTACGTAACCTGCGAGACTGGTTTGACCTCTCATCTGTCGAACTATTTCGGACAGCTGTCTCTAAAGTTAGAATAGCCGTGATGATCAGCAACCTCCGAAGGAGAAGCTGAGATTAAGAAGAAGAAATATTTTTATCCAATTCAGTAAAATAAAGTTGCATTTTTTGCAAAAATTTTCCTATTTTTTGCAATTCCTTCATTTCTTTTTCCCCCAAATTTTCTTTTAAAATTTAGGTAGTTTTTGAATATCTCGCCAATTTTATACTTGACGTGAAACGCGTATGCTTTGCTTTCTCAATTAGAATTGATCGAGATTGACCACGTTTTCGAAGCAACTCTGGTGTGTACTGAGAGTATTAATAGATACGCAAAAGTGGTTCTGGATCAATTTCAGTAATTTTCACATAGAAAATCCAACAAGAATTCTTCAAAAGTTAATTTGCAGAAAAGCTTACCGATCCCTCATGCATATCCTTGGCTTTTTCAATTAGAATTGAAAGATGGAAATACTATCAGAAATCTCTAGAGCTACCACACAAAAAAGCTATACAAGGTGATTCTGAAAATAGCACCATGTAGTAGCTAATTCAGCGTAACAGATTATAAAATAAGACAAATACATGATGTATCAAATTATGCTTCGTTTTACATTAGAGGGTATGAAAGTTTAGATCCCGAAAATGGTTATCATTTAATATTGCTAAAACGTGTCTAGATAAATTAATGAAATTTGGTGTGTTACTAAAAAGTACCTGAACTAAAAATTCTCACCCCGCCATACTACTCGCCATAGATGATAACGTTAAATTATATATCTAATAGTGCTAATAAGTTGTAATCACAGTGACACTGCTATTTTATATAAATCGATGAGGGCATGGAGTTTTCTCGATGCATTTTCACGACATTTTTGTATGTCCCGCTAGTTTTGTAATTGGGGTACAGTTCGGACGTGCTCGGATCACGAGTATCCATTTCCTAAGTCTACGAGCACGTTCGAAAAGTTTCAACCTGTTTCGTATTTTGAGGCATTTTGCGTCAAATTTTATTTATTTTGGTTCAAAACTGTAGTTACTAAAATCAAAACATTAGAAGATTTTAATTAGTTTTGCCTGATTTTACCCTAAAACCGAATTTCTCCAAAAAACATCAAATAGTGCATTTTTGTCTTAAAGATGATGTGAGTCGATGTTTACCAATTTTAGTCCTAATTCTAACCTGAAATTGTTTAAAAGTTTTAAATTTGCATTTTCAAACGTTTTGAGTAACTTTCAATTGATCTTGATTGATCCCTAACTTCGAGCTTAAGTTCTCAAAACCAAAAATTTTCATTTTTAGAAGCTTTTTAGTAATTTTCCTACCGAATTTTGGACCAATCCTAACCTGTATTTTTCCACAAATTTCCAAATTAGCATTTTTTGATGCTCAATGTAATTTTGTACTTATTTTGGCCCTAATCCCAATCTGAACTTTTGAAAATTTTTGAATGTGCATTTAAAATAATTTGAGTCTTCAAATTTGAGACTTTTCACGCCACGAATAATTTTTTCAGCAAATGTGGCCTTAATCCTTACCGACTTACTCGAAAAACACCAGACTTATATGTTCACTGGTCTTGAGTCAAATTTTATTTATTTTGGTTCAAAAATGTGATTTTACCAAAAACAACAATCTGCAAAATTTGAATCAGTTTTATCTGATTTTGCCCTAAAATATAATTTCCCCAAAAACATAAAAAATTTAATTTTTAAATGATGAGTCTCATTTTTGACCGATTTTAGCCCTAATTCTTATCAGAATTTCTTCGAAGTCTTCAAATTTGTATTTTTAAGCGCTCAAGCGCAAATGGTACCCTTCGTTTTTCTTTAAGCGCCCAATTTACATTTTTAGATGCTTTAAGTAATTCTGAACCTATTTTGGCCCTAATCCTAACCTAAACTTTTCCCTTTTCTAATTTGTCCTTTTATGGCTAGGTACGGCTGAGCTTAATGCACACAAATATGTAAAGAATAAAGAAGAAAATGATGCAAGAAAACAATTTCGTATTGTTAGAAATATTTTCATTATCAGAATTTACAGTTTATTACATAAAAACAGTATGTAAATTTACAATATAAGTGATATTAAATGAATAACAAGAGACAATATTCAAAATTTTATTATTTTCAGAAAGTACACACATATTCGCAATACCCTTTTTCCAAAAAAAAACATCACGTAAAGTAAATTTTCCCCTGAAATATTGAGGCCTAAGGTTGATATTTAGGAATTTCGTATTGTTAAAAATATTTTAAATCAGAATATACAACATTCGAAATTTTATTATTTTCAGAACGTACACACACATTGCCGCAATATATTTTTTTTCAAAAAAAACATTCCTTAAAATAAATTGTTCGCTGAAATGTTGAAGCATACAATGTTTTCTTATTTTTTAGAATGTATTGTGCAAACATTTTTAGAATGAAATGTACTTAGGCTATAAAATTACAGTTTTCGTATTATATTGCTTAGTTATCTGCAAAAGTATTCAGATCTCAGAATATATGCAAATTAGATGCACACAAGATACAACGTCAAAATTTCCTGTTCTCAGAATGTACACACACCTGGGCGACACAGTTGTCAGACCGAATTGTTGGGTGATGTACAAACATGTTTGATTTCCAAAGTGGACATAAATTAAGGTTGATATTTAGGAATTTCGTACTGCTAGAAATATTTGAAATCAGAATGTACAATTTATTGTACAATCTTCAAACAGTATGTGAATTTACAATACATGTGATTTTTAACGAATAACAAGAGACAACATTCAAAATTTTATTATTTTCAGAAGGTACACACATATTCTCAATATCCTTTTTCCAAAAAACATCACGTAAAATAAATTTCCCCATGAAATGTTGAGGCCTATAGTTTTTTCTTGTTTTTTCAGAAAGTATTGTACAAAAATTTTCAGAATGAAATGTGCTTTAGCTATAGAATCACAGTTGTCAGATTATATTGTTGAATTTTATGTCCAAAAGTGTTCAGAACTCAGAATTTACACAAATTAAATGTACAAGATGTTCATCATTTTTTGTTCTCAGAACATATACACACACACACATGTACAGCTTTGGTTTTTTCAAAGAGGAAAATTTCTAAAGTAAAATAAAATAAAAAATTACTAGGTGCAACAAAGAATTGTCAAATTTGTGTAGTATATACTGCCAAAGCTTATACATAATCAGAAAACATAACACTGAAGTGTAGTGTTTTACAAGTTAAGCAAAACTCTTTTGGGAATATTGCCACAGTTGCCAGGCCGAATTATTAGCTGATCTACAGATATGTTAGGTTTCCGAAAGGTACATAAATTAAGGCTGATATTTAGGAATTTCGTACTGTTAGAAATATTTTAAATCAGCATTTACAACATTCTAAATTTTATTATTTTCAGATCATACACACATATCCGCAATACCTTCTTTCCAAAAAAACATCCCTTAAAATAATTTTTTTCCCGAAATGTGGAAGTCCCCAATTTTTTCTAATTCTTCAGAATGTATTGTACAAAAATTTTTGGAATTAAATGTACTTTGGTTATAAAATTAGATTTGTACATATGATATTTTTACGATTCGCAGCAACGCCGCATGGGAGGCGGGGCAACGCATGGGAGCGTGTTGGTTGGTGGAGCTTCGCGACCTATCCGCGCTGCGTCATGGCTGACACGAGTGATTTATTGCTCGTCTGGCTTAATCTAGAAGGCAGTTGTTTACAACCGTTTTTTTTATGTAAGATTATTCAAGAATTCTTATAAAGAACTTTCTAGGTTTTTCTGTAATTTTAGGATTGTATATAAAAAGCTCATAGAGCGCGCAGAGAAATAGTCGTATTTTAATCGAGCTATAAGTAAGCTAAAGTTACGAAGCGATAATAGAAGGCTATAAAGTGTTAAGTAGTGAGTTATTTAGTGGTCGTGTGTAATTGTGGAATAAATAAATAGTGTTTTCGTGTCAAATAGTTACACTGGAATTGTTGAACCCCGAGTTCGCAACAATATTGTTTAGTTATGTGCAAAAGTGTTCAAATCGCAGAACGTACACAAGAGACAACGTCGAAATTTTCTGTTCTCAGACTGTACACACACCTGTACTACAGTTGTCAGACTGAATTGTTGGGTAATGTACAAATATGTTTGGTTTCCAAAGTGTACATAATTTAAAGTTGATATTTAGGAATTTCGTACTGTTAGAAACATTTTAAATCAGAATATACAATATTCTAAATTTTATTATTTTTAAAACGTACACACATATCCGCAATAATTTTGTTCCAAAAAAACATTCCTTAAAGAAATTTGCCTTTGAAATGTCGAAGCATATAGTTTTTTCTAATTTTTCGGAATTTATTGTACAAATATTTTTAGAATAAAATGTACTTTGGCTATAAAATAAAATTTTTCATATTATATTGTTTATTTATATGCAAGAGTATTCAGATCTCATAATGAACGCAAATTAGATGTACACAAGAGACAACGTCAAAATTTCCTGGTCTCAGAATCTACACACACCTGTACCACTGTTGTTAGGCCGAATTGTTGGAATTTCGTACTATTCGAAATATTTTAAATCAGATTGTACAATTTATTGTAAATTCTTCAAACAGTATGAAAATTAACAATATGTCTCATTTTGTTACTCAAACGAATAACTAGAGACGACATTCTAAGTTTTATTATTTTCAGAATGTACACACATATCCGCAATACCTTTTTTCTAAAAAAAACATCCTTTAATAGTTATTTATGTATTAAGAGCGAAAAGTACAACTTTTTTGCTCGGAGAGTGAAGTTTGCCGCGCGACGCGAAGCGGAGAGCGGCAATCACTCGAGAGCAAAAAAGTTACTTTGTGCTCGTAATGCATACAACGTTTTTTCTTCAAACGATCAATTTCAAATAATGTGAATCACAACTGAGCATAACTGAAAACACAATCTGAAAATTTAAATCAAAGTGACAATGACGTTTTTAATAATTGGTTGAGTGGTGGTAGTTGCTATTGACAGCAAGCGAAAAAATCTTTTTCGCTTGCTGTCCTGGGCAACGCGCGGAAAAGTACACTCACATTCTGATCCTCAAAAAAGGCTAGGTTTTCGTTTGTCAAATGAAAGCGTAAAATGCGACATTATTTGACGTTTGTAGAAAAAGTAAATTTTCTCCTGAAATGTTAAAGCCTACAGTGTTTTTCTCACTTTCCAAAATGTTGTAGCGCCGTTTCGTTGGTTCAATAATTTGATGTTGTTAAGCTGGTGTCGATGAGATCGTCTGCTCACGTGCTGCGTCGGTGATCTTCTTCGACTAACTCGGGCACCACCCTTCGGATTAATGTGGTGAAGGGCCCACTTGCTCCAGTGTAGCTTTTAAATAGACGGAGACAGAGTTCTGGTTCTACTGGTGGTGTAAACGGAACGATTCGTTGGAAAATGCCTATTAGGCTTTTGACAGTTGACATCCAAATTTTCACCCAGAAACCACAAAAACAACAAGTTGCGAAATGTTGTTTATATTTACAAATACTATTAACGATAATTACAATCAAAACCCTATACCCAAATGAACTTCTAGATATCCTTTTACCTCGGAGACGGAAGCGGCGGATAAAGATTTTTGTGTGCTGAAACCAAGAAGTTTTTTTCTAAATTATTACTATGTTACAGAGTGAAATCCATTTTTATAAATTTTCTGCTCTATACTAATTGGGTTTGGAAATTACATCCCGAGCGCTCCGGATATCAGTCTACCTCACTCTAGCTTGTTAAGATTTTAGGAGATGGTCTGTGTCCGGACCGCTCGGATGGAATTACCGAACTGCCGAACTATATCATATATGTTCTAACCCTATTTTGAAGTAATGAAACTATTACTTTGCATGGTGATAAGTCTAAATGAACCCCAAGTTTATAATAATTAATTATACTTCCGGAACATTACCATTTAAAAGCTTAAATTTTCAAAAAATTAGGCATCTCTGACAAATCACTCATTAAAATCATTATAACATTGTCAGCCGTGAATTCTCATGACGTCACAATAGCTCTTTTTTTATTTTTCTGAGAAATGAGGTAACCTATAAAGTTGACAGATCTTGCCTTTAACCTGTAACTTACTCTCAGGATCGGAATCGGAGATCAGGATCAGGTCTGGCTTTTAGGAGGAGATGTTCTTCCCAGGATGGCTGGCGACTGACTGCCGTTAATGTGGTAAATACGTGCTTTAATATCTATTTGGATAGAACTCCTTGGATACCTGATGACACCTTAGCAACAATGTGTAAAGCCTAGGTTACATTTATTTGACAGGTATGACAGGTTGAGGTGAGTTCCCAATTATGCGGAATCTTTTGGGCACAATTAAAAAAAAATAGTAACTTCGTTAAAATTTTCCGAATAAAATATAGTTTGGCTATAAAATTGCAGTCGTCACATTATATTGTTCAGTTACGTTCAAAAGTGTTTAGATCTCAGAATGTACGCAAATTAGATGTACACAAGAGAGAACGTCGAAATTTCCTGTTCTCAGAATTTACACACATCTGTACCACAGTTATCAGACCGAATTGTTGGCTGATGTACAAACATGTTTGGCTTCCAAATTGTACAAACATTAAAGTTGATATTAATTACTTTCGTACTGTTAGAAATATTTTAAATCAGAATGTACAATTTATTGTACAATCATCAAATAGTATGCAAATTTACAATATATGTGATTTTAAACGAATGACAAGAGACAACATTCAAAATTTTATTATTATCTGAATGTACACACATATTCGCAATACCCTTTTTCCAAAAAAACATCACGTAAAATAAATTTCCCCCATTTCCCCCGAAATGTTGAAGCCTACTGTTTTTTCTTGTTTTTTAGAATGTATTGTACAAAAATTTTCAGCATGAAGTGTACTTTAGCTATAGAATCACAGTTGTCCGAATATATTGTTGAATTATGTCCAAAAGTGTTCAGATCTCAGAATGTACATAATTTAAAAACACAAGAGATAATGTTCAAAATTTTTTGTTCTTAGAGCGTACACACACATGTACAGCTTTCGTAAAGTTGCGATCCACATTAAAGAACAAAACATATCAAAATTATGAATATCAAATATGAAAGGAAAAAAATGATAAATACCCGCCTGAGAAGCCTAAGAAGAGATTTCTGAGCATAGAAACAGACAAATTGAAAAGAATATGAATGAATGACTGAAAACACTACATCTGATAACAAGAGGACAAGAAAAAGAAACAGCATGTGATCGATAAGAAATCGAATGGTGAAGACTTAAATGCACAATAAACTAGCCTGAACTAATAATGTAATGCCACAAATAATGACTACACAAAGAAAACAATGCAATCAACAATATACACACACTGGCCAAGGAAAGTCCTTTTACATGCGAAGGAACTTCCAAAGTCAGCTTTTCCAACTGCAACCCCCGTTTCTATAGTCAACCCTATAAACGAATACGCGTTGACTATAGAAACGTTATATCTAAAATTAACTAGTTATGTTAATATTACCAGAATGGGATACTTACTCACCAGATTATTAACTGATTTAGTTTTAGTAAGATATTCTCCTAAAACCTAGGAAATTTAACAATTAGAGGGCAACATACGTTCGTATTTTTCTCAACGTGTGTGTAATATGCACGACTTGATGTTGAGCTTTTTAAGATCTGAACTATTTGACGATTTAAAAAATCCTACGCTTCTCCGACAAATTCTTCCATCTCTCCGCAGAAGCATTTGTTATGATAAAAGTTTAACTCCTCGATTTTAATGTGCTTTATATCTTTAGTCATACATATTTCCTAAAAAAAGAGAATGTACAATCAATCACCTCAAATAATAAAGACATTTGAAGACAATAGAAGTTCAAGAATCTTTATTTATTTTTATAGTAGCGGAAGTAGGGCGAAAAGCTACTTAAATTTTTTTGAAATTGTCAACGTTTGGAACTTTTTTGGGTCGTTAGCGAGTAACGTCGGCGTCGTAAGAATAGTTGGCGGCTGTGGTGCATACTGAAAGTAGTAGATACGCAGCAGGGCTTCTGGCCCATTTTCAGTCATTTTTACATCCCATCTCCCATTGTACATGTAAAATATCATAAGAAAATCTTACGATCCATTTTGCAGAAGAACTAACTGATTACAAATGAGTATTCTTTGGCTTTTTCGACCAATCAATAGTACAATTCAGATGCAAAATTTGTAATACAACTACAGATAGAATACTCAATATTCATTATTCAATTAATACATTTCGGGTGCACTAGCACTGCCAAAATTCCAAACAAACTTCATTTAGTCCCGGAATTCCCCAATAATCTTCATTCGTCTTTCGTTCTAGCTTCGTGTCATGAATTCGGACTGAACTCGAAGCAGGACGCGACAATGCAGAATTTCGCCTTCCTGCTGACAGCCCTGCTCCTCGGATGCAACCCGCACGACGTGTCGGCTGACGAGTGTATTACGTAAGTAACAAAGTAATTTTAGGTCGCAAAATTTTGCTGAATTGCTCGGGCACAGTTTGCCGAGCAAAATTATATCTGCTCAGTTGCCAAGAGTTGACTCGCCTAATTCAGACGTCAGCATGAATTGGGATAAGTGACTTTGCGGCCTGTTTTTTGTTATCAGTTGAAAGCCGGAAATGCGGATGAGTTATTACTCGGGTAGGTGAGCGGTTTTGGGATAATTTCGCAAAATGCTTAATTGTGATGGGCACTTTCGAAATGAATTATTAGAGCTGCAGTGGACTAGTTCTTATCGCTTTTTATGGTGAATTTAGAGAAAATTTATTATTTTAAAGAGGTCGCTGCTTTCATATGGACACCAATAATTAAAAGTGTAGTGTAATGTGTATCTTTTAAACTTGGCGGGGACAACTCTTTAAAAAAGGGTCCACACCAAGGTTAATTTCCTAACGGATATAAACATATGGCGTTGGAAAGTTATTAGAGTTTTTCGACATGAAAAAACACCATGATTGATTTAAAATAGGCTGCGCTGCTAAAAGTTGCTATTTATTACAAAAGTAATCACTTGACACAAGTCAGCAATCCTAAAACTAAAAGAAATTCTCTTAGTTATATGTTGTCTTAAAACTAAGTTATAGTACCGTCTACGCAATTACGGGGGTTATAAAATTTCATCTAGCAGGCCATAAAATTTTGACAGAAAAAGATGACATAATCAAAATAAATGAACTTTTGTTTCTCCATTCTTTTCTTTTGACATTTTACAGCCAACTAGATAAAGTTTTATAGTGAACACAGTTCACGAGACTGCGATTAAGCCCGAACGAACACCATACATCACCGAACCCTCAGCTAACTCGCTGGCCTACTCCCTCCAGATACACTTCGATCGATATGTTTCGCCCGGGAAGCAGAACGTAATTTGAACTTGAACTTTCATCGAACCCGGTGAACGAATGCATTGTCGTTCATCAGAAAATCATGTCGAGCGATCCATACCATTAATCCGCCAAGACGCGGCACAGCCAATGGGGAAATCAGCAGTGGCATACCGAGGTCCTCGTTATCTAGGAAAATAAAACTACAGTATGGGCTATTTTTAGATTTTATTACGACGAGTTTCTTTGAATATAAAGACATTCAGGACGATTTTTTGCCTTTATGTCTGCATAGAAAATGAGGATTTATTTGGGATGTTTACTGTTTGAAATCGTTTTAAAATAACTTTATTATTCCTTCTTATGTAGGGTTTCCCCAACAAAACATTTTTAAGAAAATAAAAAAGAAAATACATAGATGAGGAAACCGAAATTGAGGATAATCAAGAGTAAATAATAGTCATTTGAAAGTCGAAAAGACTCTCATAAGAGGATACAAGGTACCCGACCAATGGCAATCTACAACATTTTCACATGTAGTTTAGAAAGTATTATTTGTATTTTAGAAAACATCTCTTGGATTTCAGATATAGGTATCGCTTGTATTCCAGAAATCATCACTTGTATTTTAGAATAGTCAGTTGAATTTTAGAAAGTATTATTTCAAGTTTAGAAGCGTAACATGTATTTTAGAAACCATCAGTTGGAATTTAGATTAGTCATTTGTATTTCAGAATTCCTCATTTAAATTTCAGAAAGTTAATGAATTACATACTATCTTCAGAATCGTATAGAAAAAGCATGCGATGCAGCTACAACAGAGCTTCTGTTTTTTATATTGTATAATTTATACTTGATGTACACAAAAAATTTAACAATGACAACAATTTACTCTTGGCAAATATAAAATATAGTCCAACTGGTATATATTCCATTACTAAGACGGCAGCATTAAGGGAAATGTTATGTTGTGCGAATAAAGTCCAATAATTTTTGTATGTAGAAAATATATTGTGTTGAAGTGGTTTTTGAGGCCTTCACTTTTGCACTGTACTTACCTTGTTGAAGAACTCCACACAAATGCAAATAACAAACTTTGTTTCCAAAACAATTTTCTGAAATTCAAGTGATATCTTCTAAACTACAAGTGACGCCGTCTGAAATACAAGTGATATCTTCTAAACTACATGTGACGCCTTCTGAAATATAAGTGATATATTCTAAAATCTAAATGATTGTTCTAAAATACTGTTACGAACTCGGGGTTCAATAATTCCAGTGTAACGATTTAATACGAAAACACTATTTATTAACTCCACAAATACACACGTCTACTAAATAACTCACTACTTAACACTTTATAGCCTTCTATTATCGCTTCTTAACTTTAGCTTACTTATAGCTCGATTAAAATACGACTACTCTACTCGGGCGCTCTATGCGCCTTTTATATACAATCCTAAAATTACAGAAAAACCTAGAAAGTTCTTTATAAGAATTCTTGAATAATCTCATATAAAAAAAAAAAACGGTTGTAAACAACTGCCTTCTAGATTAAGCCAGACGAGCAATAAATCACTCGTGTCAGCCATGACGCAGCGCGGATAGGTCGCGAAGCTCCACCAACCAACACGCTCCCATGCGTTGCCCCGCCTCCCATGCGGCGTTGCTGCGATCGTAACATTGCCCTCCTCCTAAGTCTGTTCGTCCCGAACAGATAGAGTTCCATGGTATCGTGCTAATCGATCCAAATGAACGACCTTCATCTTTGACCTAGGGGTCCGCTGGATCCTATACACCACATCATTAATCTTCTTTATAATTGTATAAGGTCCTTCCCAATTTTGGCTAAGTTTGGGCGACTTCCCCACCTTTCGCCTCGGATTGTATAGCCACACCAAATCACCATCCTGGAAGCCGCGGGAGTTAGCTAGTAAGTCATATCTTGCTTTGGCTCGATCACTGGATATCCGCAGTTTATTCCTGACTTGCTCATGAACATTGTTCAGCCTCTCCTTAAGCTCCTCCACAAAATTCTCAGAGCTGAGCGACTCTTTTTCTGGTGTTCCATACATCAAATCCGCAGGAAGCCTCATTTCCCTCCCGAAGATCACTTTCGCCGGAGTATAACCAGTGGCTTCATGCGTAGAGCCTCGATATGCCATCAACATGAGAGGTAGATGTTGATCCCAATCACGCTGATGATCTGCCACCATTTTAGACAGGTAATGTTCCATGGTCCGATTAAATCTCTCTACCATCCCATCCGACTGTGGATGCAAAGGAGTTGTCCTGGTCTTGCGAATTCCGAGAAGTTCCATGACCTTCTGGAAAACAGCCGATTCAAAATTTCGGCCCTGATCAGAATGAAGTTCGAGAGGGACTCCAAATCTGCAGAATATTTCATTTACTAGCACCGTTGCCACAGTCGTTGCTTCTTGATTAGGCAGGGCGTATGCTTCAGGCCATTTAGTGAAGTAATCCATGGCGACCAAGATGTACTTATTGCCCGACTCAGTCTGAGGAAACGGTCCCGCGACATCAATTGCTACCCTCTCGAATGGAGCACCTACAGTGTACTGCACCATTCGGCCGCGTGATCTTGTTCGAGGTCCTTTTGTGGCACAACAAACTTCGCACTTGCGGCACCAAGATTCGACGTCTTCATGATAATTCACCCAGTAGAACCGCTCTTTAATTTTGGCCAAGGTTTTATTGACCCCAAAATGACCTCCACTGGTTCCGTCGTGCATTTCCTGTAGTACGTCCGATTTTCTGCTTCCAGGAACAACCAACTGACTGACTACGGTCTTGCCATCCGGACTCTCCCACGCTCTCTTCAGTAATCCATTTTCTATTTTAAGAGAGTGCCACTGGGCCCATAGCGCCTTCAGGTTTGGACTTTTACCAGCAATTTCTTGCCATTCTGGTCTCTTGTCGTCAGTCTTTGCAGAGAGGATGAGTCCAATATCTGGATCATTCATTTGTTCTTCTCGAAGGGTCTGTGTGGTCCAGCCATCGTTTATTTCTACCGACGTTCTCCTTACCAAAGGAAGTCCCTCACGCTGCTCAGTTCTTTGACAATGCCGACAATCTTCTTTACAAGGCCGTCTAGACAATGCATCGGCATTTCCGTGAGACCTTCCTGGTCGATGTTCAATTTGGAAATCGTACTGCTGCAGGCGCTCTATCCATCTGGCTATTTGACCTTCAGAGTTCTTCATCTGTAATAACCATTTCAAGGCTCCATGGTCAGTCCTAATCAGGAACCTTTTTCCATATAAGTAGCGATGGTAATGTTCGACTGCTTTAACGATGGCCAACAGCTCCTTTCTAGTGACGCAATAGTTTCTTTCTGGCTTATTTAAAGTCTTACTGTAGTATTCAATGACCTTCTCTTGCCCGTTTTGTCTTTGAGAGAGTACTGCACCTAGACCACAGTTACTTACATCCGTGTCCATAATAAAGAGTCCGTCCTTTATAGGGTAAGCCAAGATCGGACTAGAACAGAGGGCAGCTTTAAGCCTTGCAAACGCCTGACTGCATTCGTGGTTCCACAAGAACGGTGTTTTCTTTTCCGTTAATTTGTGCAGCGGTTTTGCGATGTCGGCAAATCCCTCTACAAATCTCCTGTAGTAAGTACATAGTCCCAAAAAGCTCCTTACTTCGTGTTTGTCTCGGGGAACTGGCCAATCTTTAATGGCAGATATTTTACTATGGCTAGTTTTAATGCCTTGTTCTGAGATAGTATGCCCCAAGTACTCGACTTGCTTCTGGAACAGGCTGCATTTCTTGTAGTTTAACTTCAGGTGAGCATTCCGTAACTTGTTGAAGATTTCTCTTAAATTCTTCAAATGCTCGTCGAAATCACGTCCCATGACTATTATGTCATCTAAGTATACCAGGCAAGTTTTCCAAGTCAGCCCCCTCAAGACAAGTTCCATTAGTCGCTCGAAAGTTGATGGAGCATTGCACAATCCAAAAGGCATAACAGTGAATTGGTATAGTCCAGAACCAGTAGAAAATGCAGTCTTTTCTTTGTCTTCGGGAGCAATCTTTACTTGCCAGTACCCACTTTTTAAATCTAGAGTGGAAAACCACTTTGATCCCGATAAAGTTGCTAAGGTATCGTCTATACGTGGCAATGGGTAGCTGTCTTTCTTGGTTACATCATTAAGTTTCCTGTAGTCAACACAGAACCGCGTTGAACCATCTTTCTTCTTAACAAGAACCACAGGCGACGACCATGGACTAGATGATTCTTCTATGACGCCCTCCTTTAACATTTCATTCAGCAAACTGTTAACTTCCTGTTGTTTAGCCAGAGGGACCCTTCGTGGATGTTGTCGTATTGGCTGGGCATCTCCTGTGTTGATCTTATGGACAACTAAATCGGTTTGACTGTCGTTGCTCTTGAAGTTAAACATATCAGATTCATCCATGGCAAATTTTATAGCAGACTGAAGTTGTTCCTTTGACAGGTGACTCCACTGTCGCTTAAAAGCATCAATAACTTCGGGGGAAGCTTGGTTAGAAGATATAATTTTGGATGTCTCTGCTTCGACACAATTGCATACCCATTGTACAGGCTCATAATTGGCAAGAACTGTTCCTTCTTTTAGCTTGATGGTCCTTTCTCCAATATTGGCAACTCGTACTGGCATAGTCTTCTTCGTGTCGGTCAAAGTTCGGGCTACCATGATTTCAGTCGTCAAATCCAGGTTAGGTTCTATAAGTCCTATGGACCACCCAGGATCATTTTCAGAAGTCACTGTGATAATTTGTTCTGAATTTGGAGGAATTTTCACATCTTCCACCACCAGTAGACGGACACTAGTTTCCACATTTCCATTGGTTAATGCAAACTCCTCATCTCCAAACGTGAGAATATTCTGTTTGTGATCATAGGAGAATCCATGTTTCCTGATGAGATCCATTCCCAAAATAAACTCGTCTTTGATCCTGGCAACCAACACTTTATGCCGAACTTCAAGTCTTTCTCCAATAATGATGGTGACATCGGCTTCTCCGTCTATAGGGCAAGATTCTCCAGTGACTGATTTTAACATAATAGGGTTGGGCAATGGTTGTATGGTATATCCGAAAAGTTTATCTGGCCTTACAATGGTCACATCTGCTCCTGTATCGATGGTAATCTGGATCTTCTGTCCTTTAATGCGTCCGGCCACTGTGAGACTTTTTCCACCCAAATTATTGACTTTAAAGATCCTGGGGGTCTTAACGGGCCCGGTCAATTGCCCCCTTGCATTGACCGGAATTAGTTTTCCTGGGACCTAGGGCGGTCTTGGTCGCCGCTTGGTCTTCTAAACGACGGCGACGGACTTCTTGCCCTATTACGGCAGTTACTCTTGATGTGACCCAGTCTGCCGCAGTTAAAACATTTTATGCCCCGATTGTCTGTTGATCGAGGAGTTCTTTCTAACAGGGCTTGCATACTGACTGCCATATCTTTCATCGCTTTATGTAAACTGGCCATGGATTCAGCCATAGACGTATTCTCCTCTTCACCGCAAGTTGCCATTCGTACACGTGGAGATGAACTAGATGACACTCGTGACGCCTCGAATTCCAGGGCCCGAACTAGCTCCTCGCTGATATCCTTGGGCCTTACTAGACGTAAGTGGTATCTCATGTCACTATCTCTAACTCCCTCGATGAACCTTTCGGCGGCAAATTGCATTTGAAAAGATTCAGGAGCCGATGGATATGCCAGGTGAATGAGTCTGTCTATGTCCGCCTCAAATTCTTGTAAGGATTCACCTGACTTTTGCTGTCTCATCCTCAGCTGGGCCTGGAACACGGTTTCTTTGTGTTCATTTCCAAATCGTAGTTGCAGAGTGTGTACTAAAACCGCATATTTACTTTGATCCGCTGCAGACAGAGATTGGAGTAACTCAGCCGCTTTTCCACGAAGTGCTACCACTAATGATGTAGCTTTCTGGGGCTCGGACCAACCATTAGCTTTTGCAGCTGCCTCAAACTGAGTTTTATAAATTTCCCATGCAGTAGTACCGTCATAATCGGGAGGCTTAATTTTAGCGTTGGCTGTGCTAAAACTCTCTGTAGACACGTTGTCGTCCTCAAGTTGTTCCCGGAATTTCTTTTCTAGCTCGAGAACCCTCTGGTTGACAGCTTCGAGTCCTTCGTTAACGCCGTTAATGGATTCGTGAACGCCGTTAACGGATTCGTTGACGGATTGCATTATTCTTTCTTCCAATTGTTGCTCCCTAGCTGCGAGATGGTTCATTAATTCTTCTTTGAATTGTTGATGACGTCGCTCCTGTACTTGATCACGTTTTTCTTGCTCTTCCTTCTGTTGTTGATAACGTCGCTCCTGTACTTGATCACGTCTTTCTTGTTCCTCTTTTTGTTCGTTATAACGTTTCTCCTGTTCTTGATAACGTCGCTCCTGTACTTGATCGCGTTTTTCCTGTTCTTCCCTCTGTTGTTGCATAAGGGACAGCAGGGCGGCAAGTTGATCCTCCATCGCTTGATGCTGGCTTCTAGTCACTGGCATAAACAGGTAATGTCCGGCAATGAAGCACTCACTTACAGTTCAGTAATATTGGTCCTCAAATTCCCACTGGAATCGCACTTCTGACACCAATTGTTACGAACTCGGGGTTCAATAATTCCAGTGTAACGATTTAATACGAAAACACTATTTATTAACTCCACAAATACACACGACTACTAAATAACTCACTACTTAACACTTTATAGCCTTCTATTATCGCTTCTTAACTTTAGCTTACTTATAGCTCGATTAAAATACGACTACTCTACTCGGGCGCTCTATGCGCCTTTTATATACAATCCTAAAATTACAGAAAAACCTAGAAAGTTCTTTATAAGAATTCTTGAATAATCTCATATAAAAAAAAAACGGTTGTAAACAACTGCCTTCTAGATTAAGCCAGACGAGCAATAAATCACTCGTGTCAGCCATGACGCAGCGCGGATAGGTCGCGAAGCTCCACCAACCAACACGCTCCCATGCGTTGCCCCGCCTCCCATGCGGCGTTGCTGCGATCGTAACAATACAAATGATGCTTTCTAAACTACATGTGAAAAAGGTGTAGATGCAACCAGTAGAAGCAAAAACTGAAAAATACCACAATCTTTTTAGAGATCAAGAAAATTAAAAAAAAAGTTCAAGAAAGCAAATATAGCAAAACTAATGAGTAAGATTTGAATTTAAAGAGAACGCGAAAACCAAAAACCCGCTAAAGTTAGTATCAATAAACCGCCCGCTAGAAATAATTTTAAGTTTTTTACTTCTTTTACTTTAAAGAAGTAACCATAGAAGAAGACTTTAAAAATAAAAAAAAGGTAAAAAAGAAGCAAGCGCTATAACCGATTTTAAAGATCCAACACAATTATTATCGAATTAATGTTTAATTTATCTTTCATCTTTTTCTCCACCTCACCAGCTTTTTCTTAGCGCCATTGCTTTTTTTTTGCTTCTCTCTTCTATCAGTTCCGTCATGAGTGGTTTTCACATTTTTCGTTTCTCGCCTTCATTATAGTTTTTATTATTTGTATATTTCGTTAAGTAACAACAATGAATAGAATAGAGAGAGAATAATTAAACCAAAAAAATCAGAAATAGAAAAACCACAGATTTAAAAACCAAAAAGTAAAATGCAACAAGGAAAACTATAAAGTAACACATTAAGAATTTGTTAAGGAAACACAAGGGGGAAACAAAAAGGACAATTCCAAGAAAAGGAAGGAAAGAAGTGTTTTTAAGCATGAGGGTACCAGGGGAGCATATAAAACTTATCCCCGATTGGAGAATGAATAGAAGGGAATATAAAAGAATGATTCTTGAAAAATTACCAAAAAATTTTAATGAAAGAAACAGTAGCTGTAGAACTGGAAAAAGATTAGAAGGGCCACATAATTTTTAAGCGAAAAGAAGAGGAAACAAAACATATTAAAGAAAGAAACAGTAGCAGTAGAACTAGGAAAACTGCCCAAAATTTAATATCCAGAAATAATAAAAAAGTTGATTGAAATTGCTGCAATCCAGAAATAACGATATGAACAATATCCAAACATATGGGTTAAAAAAAGTTTGAAAAAAAAAATAAAGCTGAATAGAAAATTGAACAAGGAAACAGAAAAAGGTATTGCAATTTAAGCAAGAAAATATTAAGTTTCCAGAAACATTGTTAAAAGGATAAAAAAACAATTGTTATTTAAAAATATATTAGGAACTTAAAAAATTAATTAAAAACTTAATAAAAATTAAAAACAGAATGTGATTGAAATTAAAAAAAAAATGTGGAGTAAGAATTAATTACTATGACATAGATTACATTTATAGAGCTATTTTTTCTCTTGGAACGTACAGAAATAAAAAAAAAAATGCTTTAAATCTCTAAAAACGAATCTATAAGAAAGACGAGGATAATAAATGTATAGCAAAATGGTCTAAAATTACCCTTGGAGTTCAACGAATTATTAATGCAAATTTTATCCAAAATAATGAGCTAAAATAAAGAAAGATGATTCACAATAAGATTGAAAAATAAATAAAAATCAGAATATTTAAATTTCTCTAACAAAGTAAAGAATTTAATCTTTGATGGTAAAAAAAACACTAGTACTAAAATAAGTAAAACATGAAAAAAGAGATTGTATCAGAAAAAGCAATGAATATAGAGGTTTAATAATTCGGAGAAGTAATGAGCGAAAAGTGCCAGAGAAGAATATATTTACGAAAATAAACCATCACTTGGACTTGACAAAACTCAAAATGGCTGCATAATCCGTACATAATAAAAAATTAGATGGAAACTGCTATTAATTGAGAAGAAACTGAAGAAAGTTAAACTTAAAAGCGATTATAAACATATACAAATCTGTTTTTAAGAACCTTAGCACTTGAAACTACAAAAATTAAGCAGTCCATTATAAGAAAAAAAGTAACAAATTAGAATATATAGCAAATATGAAAAACTGAGAAAACAGATTAGAAAATACAAACACTGAAAACGACCACAAAAAAAAATTAAATTGAACCAGAAAAGGAGACAGAAAAGGAGAAACACGAAAATAATTGAAAAATTAAAATTACTTTAACAAAAACTAACAAAGAACTTTTTTCTGTATCACATAGCAATTTTTATTTCTATTAACTCCTATAGTGTACAGATAGAGATTATATCGCAAAAGAGATATTTAAATACTTACCAACTGGCTTGGATTTGAGAGAATCAGCTTGTGATTTCAAGAGGTTATGATTTGTTCACTTGCCAGTCACACATGCAGTGATTAGCATTATCTTTGTGAATAACCAAATATGAGCTAATATCATATGTCACAATGTATTTCACCTACAAGCTTATCTTCGTAGTGCTTGCGGCTTATGGCCTAGACGGTATAAAAAAATCAAACCTCAAATAAACAAGGGCCGAAAAGCCTGATGTTTACGTTTAACTTTTTCCTGTGAAAAATTAATTAACTTTGTACCGAGTTCATTTTCGCTTAACCCAAATTAAAACCTCCACAAAGCATGGATGAAAAAGGTCAACATAAGAGATTTTTTCCTCCAAAAAAAACAAATTTCACTTTTAAGTGAGGAAGCACTTCTTTCAATCTTAATGGTTAAGTGGGACCTATATTCGGGGAAATGGGATGCAATCGGGAAATTTACATTTTTCATTGTAGGGCGAAGTCGGAGAACGGATAACGAGGGCGCCAAATCAAACAAAGCTCTAGAGAAGGGCTGCATTAATCCGTCAAAATGAAATGTAAATCGAGCTGCTTTTACTCTACGGGGCAGAGAATTATCATATTTTAGTAGCTCCCTGAGAGTTATTATAGGGAGATGCGCCCCAGACAGTTAAAAGTTTCCAGATAGGAAATTACAAACAGTCCTTAAGTGGTTAAAGTTTGCACGTAGGTACCAGCAGTAAACTTCTATCTTCGAGATATATTGTTTGGTTAGTAATACCTTACGAGATATACGTATACCTTATACGAATACGAGAAAATTCGTAGTTTAAGAAAAAATTAATATTCTTAGTCCACTAGCTAGAAATACATGGAATGCGTGAGTCATGAGAACTACTTCTGACAAAATTTGTTGTGCTTGTGTTAAACTTATATTTAGCAATCATAATCGTATGCACATGCATATTCAGTGATATGGCCATTACCTTAGAAGAACTCAGAACCTCGTGAGCTCTCCTACTAACGCTACTTTGTTACTGTAATTTTTATTAGTAGAGAAGCTAGGAGGGTTCTGTGCCAGTTTAGTGTGCGGGTATTCGGTAAGGAAAGCATGAAAATAAAGTGGCATAAAACTGGCGAAAAACGCCATAAAGTAGTATAAAGGTGACTTGAAACATCGCAAATTATCCTTATAAAAAAAAAACAAACAAAAATATGGTTTGAAATCAAAGTCTGATTGCATGACTGAATGACACAGCACATCTTGCCTGTGGCAGGTGTATGTAGGCCTATTTGATACAGAAGAATAATCTTCCATAACCCAGTGAAAAAAAAATTCACCGAAAAGTTGTGTGATATCATCAGATCGTTACCTTTCAAGACGCGTTTTGCTCTCACTTGAGCTCGTCAGTTGGGCTCACTTTGATGATCTCGCACCTCAAAAAATCGAATGTTTAAAGCCCAATGACCACCCGGTGATGGCAGGCCAGTCCTAATGGCGCCATCTGTTTCGCTGAGTCGGCATTTTGTACTGCACGTAATACAGATACTTACCATGAATCGCTTCATCGATCGATAAATGTATCTACCTCACATGCAGTACTTCGGTCTAACACCATAACCGAATGCTATGAAGTTTGAGATGAAAGAAAAAATTGTCTGTCTGTTCATTCATTTGATGTGTCAATGATTGGTACCTTCTACACATTCAAAACTTGTTGCATGCACATGCACCTTACACTACAAATTGAAAAAAAGATATAAGTTTTTACAATAGAATACAATACAATTTATTGATCCACATTATCACACAAAACGTATATATGACAAGTCACATGCTACATATGGTTTCATTTATCTACTAATATTGGTATTAGAGATATTATTCAAGCGTATAAAAGGTATTTTTTATTAATAGGGTTTTAATTATTCTATTAAAACGCTGATTACCAAGTGTCCTAATTTCGTTAGGTATTTTATTGTATATAATTGCTCCTAGATAGTATGGATTTAGTTTATATATTTCTAATTTGTGTTGCGTAAGTCGTACTGCAAATCACCACCAAATATTTTGCTGTGATCATGATATTTATTTAGGCTTTTAAATTTATCTATATTAGCGGTTAGATTTTTTTATTTTTATTTTTAATTTATCTATATTGTTACGAATAAATTTTAGTATCTCTAGAAAGAGGGGAGTGTTAGTATGGACTCAGATATGAAAGTGTCTTTACATGATTCCCTAAACTTAAGTTTGAACATTGTTCTGATACATTTCTTTTGGGTCAGAAATACACGTTCTGCTGCTGAGGATGCTCTCCATACTATAATACCATATCTCAGCACAGCTTCAACACATGTCATGTAATAGATTTTGAGAATTGATTTGCTAACAATCTCTCTAAGGCGATTCAAGGCATAGCAGTTTCCTACACACTTCTTAACTACCTAACTATTATGCAATTTCCATTTCAATGACATATCAATATGTATGCTCAGTAATTTATGGTTGCTGACTTGCTGTATGGTTTTACCTTTTAAACATACTAGTTGGCTTTTGGTATATTTGCTGGGAAGTGGATGGAACTGCATGATAAATGTTTTTTGTTTGATCGAGTGTTAGGTTATTTGGTATCAGATAGTTGTAGAGCAATGATGTTGCGTGTGAGTGTGGTTGCCATTTGCACCTCATTTGGATCACAGGACAGCATAGTGATGTCACCTGCAAACTCATAATGCTCTGTTGTCAGAACATCGGTAATGTCATTTGCATAGAGTACCTACCCTGAGAAACACTCACACTGACATTTAAATATTCAGACATTTTGCTTTGGTATATCATATACTGCTTTCGATTCGTTAGGTAAGATTTTAATAATTGTTAGCAGTGACCGCGTAATTTTATTAGTAGTGAAGCTAGGAGGGCTCTGTGCCAGTTTAGTCTGCTGGTATTCGGTAAGGAAAGCATGAATATATAATGGCATAAAACTGGCGAAAAACGTCATAAAGTACTAATAAAGGTGACTCAAAACATCGCAAATTTTACGTATAAAAACACAAAAAAAAAATGTTAGACTCTCTGTTCATTCATTTGATATGTCAATGGTTGATTCGTTCTACACATCCAAAAAGTTATTGAATGCACATGCAGTTTACCCTAAAAATTTAAAAAAGAACTAAGTTTTTATTTCAGATTGCTCTTTAATGAAGACCAATTATTGTCAAACCTGTTATTTATATTAAACCTTTGTCACCAGATATAAATGCCCCGATTTTTTAAACTAATGTGGAGAATGTCAAATGTCACAAGAATTTATATCAAATATCTTCCTAATTAAAATAAACACAGCTTTAAGAAAGTTGCTATATTACAACATGGCCAAGTTTAAGTTAAAACACCCTCTTCACCATTGAGCAAGAAATTATATTTTCGTTGAAATTGCAATAACTAAGGGAAAATTCTAAACAAAAATTAGATTATCTTCCAAATCGTAATTGAACTTGATTCGTGCTGGAAACTCCTTCGGCTTCACGTCAAACTCATTTTTAACTTGCAGCGTTGCAAAGGGACGAAAAGTGAATTTGATTAACATAAGCGACTTAGTAAGGTCAGAAAGTAAAAGCTTGGCAAGACGCGCAACTAAACTTCTAAATGAATGAAGTTAGATGGAAGTTTCATGAATTAATGTATAAAGTAGGATGTTTAAATGGAGGAGTTTTTTGCCGGAGATTTCAGACAGCTTTATTAAGTACTAAATCTTAAAATCCTTAAGTTGCATTCAATTCTGTAAAAAATTTATTGAATCAAAGAATTTATATTTTAGTACAGATTTATATTATATGGATCGCAAGTACCAAGATTAGTAACAAAAATATTTTTTATTAGCATATCAATCAAGCAATAACGTCGGTCTTTAGTCACCAAAAATGCCATTTCTGTTGACATAAGAATTTTTTCTTTGCAAAATTATTACCAAGTGGATTAAATAATACAATAAAAAAATTGTGAAAAAATGAAGATCTTATTATATCAATACGGATTTGAGCTAACTATTCAAAACATTTTATTGGTTTTCTAACAATAATCATTTTCCGAGCTCAGTGATATACGCTTCTCTGGATGTTCCATTGGATTATTTCCCAGACGGAAAATATATATTTCCTTGTCGGTATTTTCTACAAAGCACTCTAAACTCGTGTCCACTGACCCATTAATTCGGTCAGTACAATAATCCTATACTTGCTACCTGTTCCTTGCCAATGGTTCGAAAATTTGCTTTGTTTGTGTGAGCTTTGAAAAGTGAGTGGCTTTGACTTGAATACTGCAAGAAGAACAGTGATTTTTAGCGAAAAAGTAGTAGAGGCTTTCAAGTTAAACAACTAATTTTTTTAAGTAAAATAACTGCTGAAAGCTATACGTACTTCTTTGTAAAAAGACAAAATTTTATAAAAACAAAACATACTTTGTTGAAATCTTTAAAGAAAAACATTAAGCAGTCGTTTAGAAATGTTCATATTTTGGAAAACCTCACATAGATATAATTTAACATGTTGCACTTTGATGTATTAATGTAGATTCAAAAATGCAGAACATTTTTTTCGCTAGTTCAAACAATATGAGAGAACTGCAGTGACTCAAACGTCGACATCTATCTATGAAAATGATAACAAATTCAAAATTGAAACATTCTTAAAACTTTAAACTAAAAAAAATCTGAAAACATAATTAAAATAACTATAGCGACGCGTTTATGAGGCTGTAAACGCCCTGATGTCAGTGTTTTAATATCGGCTTGAACGAACTGAATTAGAAAAAGTAAATGAACCTCTAATATTTCCTAGATACTAAATGGCAACACCACGCTGCTCTTTTGTTAAAGCAGCATGTCCGACATGTTTGGTAAAGATGCGAGGGGAACAAAGGCCGATAACAAATATGGCTGTCAATGTACCACTGCGGCGTTGCCAATTTAATTATTACTAGCCACTTCGATTATTTTTTTAGTTGTAATGTGTAATTTAGGTACAAGCCTGATTTACTTAATACATAACGTATACAGTGCGTCCTCTTATAGATGAAAGGGCTCTTGTAAAAATTAAAAAAACGCCAATTTAAAATGACACTATTGAGGTTTAGTCTTGCTTTGCCAAACTAATTTCAGGCAAAATTTAAGTTTTCGAAAAATCAAGGAAGCCTTGCAAATTATCAGAAAACCAATTTTTTAAATAGAGACATAGTTCTATGAGATATGCAACAGAAAGTATGTTAAAAAATGTTGCTTTAAATCAAAACTATTCCACTATAACTAATCAAACACCTCGTTTTACTATGATTTTGCAACATTTCTGAAATTTTTTATGCTTTTAACATTTCAGTAAAACACATGTCAAAAAGTCGTTTACAAAAAAAAATTAACTTAGAAAGCACTTAAATATCTACTTTAAGATGCATTATATTTAAAAATTAAGTCCTGACAGTGCTTGCAGGATATTTTCTATACCCGCAACTTTTTACACATTTTAAATATCGACTGTGTTTGCACGGCTCTATCTACTTGCATATGGCCTCTTAGGGGATATTTGTGGAAATTGTTTTAGATAAGGAAAAGAAAACTTTTTGGATGTATAGCAAGGTACTTCCAAACTAACCATTTTATGACTAGGGGACAGAAATAAAACATCGATGAGTAAAAGAAACGGCTTTACCAGGCAGACAAATAAAAGGTTTTTTTTTTGTTTCTTTATGAGGATTCCGCGTACTTCCTGGCGTAGCTTCGCAATTTTTTTATTCCATTGTTTTTTTTCAAGGATTTTTTTCTGAACACCAACTGGGACAGAAACCTCCTAACTGCGCTACTAGTGCAATGACAATAACATTCACGACAACATAATAGTAGCAGAGCTAACGGGGTTCTGGGTCTTTTAAAGGGAGTGACCATATTCGCTCAACAGGAAAGTTATTCCCAAAAGAAAATTGAAAAATGATAGTCGGAGAAGGATTTTTGCATCGATTATTATAAGTAATTTTTTTCAATTGGATCTGTAGCATGTTTTCTAGAAAAGAATTTTACTGCATTGAAAAAGAGGTTTTCTGGCAAATTCCAAGGTATTGTTATTTTTTAAACCTGAATATAAGTTAAAAAAAAGCTTAAATATAATATACTTTCAAAACTTAAATACGGTGGAAATTGATCTTTGATCAAGCTGGGTTAAACCGTAAAAAATGGCATTTTATACTTTTTACCAGAGGTTTATCTATCCGGAGTCACACTTGTACCCAAACTACACATTACAACTAAATAAATAATTGAAATTGCTAATAATAATTAACTTGGCAATGCCGCAAATGGTGATGCATTGACAGCCATCTTTGTTCCACTTGAAACCTTACCAAACATGTCAGCCATGCTGCTTGCGCAGCGGGGTGTTGCCATTTCATACTCTTAGTTCTTTTAGATTGACATTAAAACACAAAGTTTAAAGATATTAACACTTAATTATAACAAAGGCATTTGATAAAAGCTGTCTCGCTAGCATTTCTTTTCTCGCATTCTTGGTTTGGTTTCAGTTATCTGCATCGCAATTTGGGTCATTCGAATTTGTGCAAGAATTTTCTTTTGGTACAAAATCCTACTCACTTTTGATTAGGCCAGAATCTGATAACTTCAAATCACTATAAAGATCCGTTTTTGTAAATTGAAAAGTGCCATTCTCAATGGAATGACGCAAATATTACGTGCATTTGTTAGTAGTTCTCGTTGAGATATCCGGAATTAAGTATTAAGTTAACGTGACTCCTCGAGAAATTTTCGTTCTGCCCTTCTATTGCGCCAAGTTATATTTTTAAGAAACTAATGGTTAAACTAGATAATGTTAAATTCTATAATGTTTAGTTGTAAGTAGTTTAGTGTAGTAATGTTGATAAAGTTTATATTCAATAATGTTTAGTGCTCTGAAACTAAGCATTTGCCACCAAAATCCTGCTGCGAAAAAAACGAACATATTCCAAACTCATTAAACTTGATAAATGCGGAAAATGCACTCAAACTAGATACCCTAACTGTGTTACACATCTCTGATTTTAACTTGGATTGCTCAACTTTTCACAATTATTTCGCTGCATTATTAACTAAATTTACATAATGAAATGTAACATTTTAATTGTGCAAAGAATTTAAACCAACATGTTTGTTTAAAATCGGAATTTTTATAACCCCACCTCTGCGGGTTAGAGTTGCATAACAATAAACTAAGAACTTGCTTGTCGTTGGTACTTTAAGGAAAAGCGGAATTTTCATTTGCCTAAGTGAATTTTTCTGCACTGTTTGCACGTTTTACTCGGTAACCCCACGTAGAAGAATTTTTACTAGTCCGCTTTCGTTCTGATGCCAATAATTTTCGAATATTTTAGCTTTAAGGTAACCAGAGCAAATGCGTTGAAAATAGGTAGCGTTTCCTCAATAGAAGACTCATTTTCCTTTTATTTATCTCCTGGGGCAAAGCGAGGCGATCTTATTAAGGATCGCATCGCAAAGCACAAGGAGGAGACTGCAATTTAGATAAAGCGGTCAGTTTAGGGTTCCAAGGTTCGCCTAGAGATAGCCGAAATTCCAGGGCATTAAACAAGTTGCATCCACTTTTAACTATAAGGCCCTTATTATCAGCAATCCATAGTCTAATAAAAAAAAAACAGGTTAGAAATGTCGAAACACACCTGCACATAACGTTCAACGTAATAACGAAATTATGAGCAGACCCGCATCCAATAAAGAACTATGAATTTTAATTATTTCCGCAAATATAGCCCGCCCGCTGGAAATTTCAGCTGAGTCTGGATGCAGCACACAAGGCAACATACATACATAAAACATAACCCGTTTTCGAGTTTTTAATTTGTCAAGGGAATAGAGACTTTTTTGGCAATGTGTAGCCGCAGCGAGCTTTGTTCATATAGAAGGCTTTAAATGTGGTTACAGAAAAAGCCATCCAATATCCACTAAAAAGATGAAAGCGAATTGAATTATCTGCCAAATATGTCAAATTGCCAACGTTTCAACTTTTATTGAGGACTTCCTCAGGACCCTTTAAATAAGCGAAGTTTGGCACACAGCAATTGTCTTGAATAACATTCAACTCTTTCAAATAAATACATTCAACATCCATACGATACTTTCATTTTGATAGAGTGGAATGTTATTCCAGACCGAAACTCGAAATGTTGAAACGTTGGCCATTTCGCAAACGTGAAATGTTTTATTTTCTACATCCCCTATCCTCCTTTTTGAACTTGGTTAAGGTCGCAAAACCTATACGATGCCTTAAGGGGTAAAAGGGAGTCCAACCTTCCAGTTTCAAGAACCGAACCCCTAGTGATTTGAAGTTACCAGATTATGGCCTATTCAAAAGTAAGTGGGATGTTGTCTCAAAAACAAACTCTTCCAGAAACTCCAATGATCCAAAATTGGAGTTTGCTAACGATACCTATGTAGTTTTATGGAAGAAATATTGTTGCGAACTCGGGGTTCAATAATTCCAGTGTAACGATTTAACACGAAGACACTATTTATTTATTCCACAAATACACACAACTACTAAATAATTCGCTACTTTAACACTTTATAGCCTTCTAATATCGTTTCGTACTTTAACTTACTTATAGCTCGCTTAAAATAAGACTCCTAACCGCCGCTCTATGCGCCTTTTATATACAATCCTAAAATTACAGAAAAACCTAGAAAGTTCTTTATAAGAATTCTTGAATAATCTCACATAAAAAAAAAACGGTTGTAAACAACTGCCTTCTAGATTAAGCCAGACGAGCAATAAATCACTCGTGTCAGCCATGACGCAGCGCGGATAGGTCGCGAAGCTCCACCAACCAACACGCTCCCATGCGTTGCCCCGCCTCCCATGCGGCGTTGCTGCGATCGTAACATTGCCCTCCTCCTAAGTCTGTTCGTCCCGAACAGATAGAGTTCCATGGTATCGTGCTAATCGATCCAAATGAACGACCTTCATCTTTGACCTAGGGGTCCGTTGGATCCTACACACCACATCATTAATCTTCTTTATAATTGTATAAGGTCCTTCCCAATTTTGGCTAAGTTTGGGCGACTTCCCCACCTTTCGCCTCGGATTGTATAACCACACCAAATCACCATCCTGGAAGCCGCAGGAGTTAGCTAGTAAGTCATATCTTGCTTTGGCTCGATCACTGGATATCCGCAGTTTATTCCTGACTTGTTCATGAACATTGTCCAGCCTCTCCTTAAGTTCCTCCACAAAATTCTCAGAGTTGAGTGAGTCTTTTTCTGGTGTTCCATACATCAAATCTGCAGGAAGCCTCATTTCCCTTCCGAACATCACTTTCGCCGGAGTATAACCAGTGGCTTCATGCGTAGAGCCTCGATATGCCATCAACATGAGAGGAAAGATGTTGGTCCCAATCACGCTGATGATCTGCCACCATTTTAGACAGGTAATGTTCCATGGTCCGATTAAATCTCTCTACAATCCCATCCGACTGTGGATGCAAAGGAGTTGTCCTGGTCTTGCGAATTCCGAGAAGTTCCATGACCTTCTGGAAAACAGCCGATTTAAAATTTCGGCCCTGATCAGAATGAAGTTCGAGAGGGACTCCAAATCTGCAGAACATTTCATTTACTAGCACTGTTGCCACAGTCGTTGCTTCTTGATTAGGCAGGGCGTATGCTTCAGGCCATTTAGTGAAGTAATCCATGGCGACCAAGATGTATTTATTGCCCGACTCAGTCTGAGGAAACGGTCCCGCGACATCAATTGCTACCCTCTCGAATGGAGCACCTACAGTGTACTGCACCATTCGGCCCCGTGATATTGTTCGAGGTCCTTTTGTGGCACAACAAACTTCACACTTGCGGCACCAAGATTCGACGTCTTCATGATAGTTCACCCAATAGAACCGCTCTTTAATTTTGGCCAAGGTTTTATTGACCCCAAAATGACCTCCACTGGTTCCGTCGTGCATTTCCTGTAGTACGTCCGATTTTCTGCTACCAGGAACAACCAACTGACTGACTACGGTCTTGCCATCCGGACTCTCCCACGCTCTCTTCAGTAATCAATTTTCTATTTTAAGAGAGTGCCACTGGGCCCATAGCGCCTTCAGGTTTGGACTTTTACCAGCAATTTCTTGCCATTCTGGTCTCTTGTCGTCAGTCTTTGCCGAGAGGATGGGTCCAATATTTGGATCATTCATTTGTTCTTCTCGAAGGGTCTGTGTGGTCCAGCCATCGTTTATTTCCACCGACGTTCTCCGTACAGAAGGAAGTCCCTCACGCTGCTCAGTTCTTTGACAATGCCGACAATCTTCTTTACATGGCCGTCTAGACAATGCATCGGCATTTCCGTGATACCTTCCTGGTCGATGTTCAGTTTGGGTCTTCTGTCCTTTAATGCGTCAGGTCTCTGTAACACTTTTGCCACCCAAATTATTGGCTTGACTTGATTGATTGACTTGACTGATCCTGGGGGTCTTAACGGGCTCGGTCAATTGCCCCTTTACATTGAGAGGAATTGGTTTTTCCTGGATTCTAGGGCGGTCTTGGTTGCCGCTCGGTCTTCTAAACAACGGCGACGGACTTCTTGTCCTATTACGGCAGTTACTCTTGATGTGACCCAGTCTGCCGCAGTTAAAACATTTTATGCCCCGATTGTCTGTTGATCGAGGAGTTCTTCCTAACAGGGCTTGCATACTGACTGCCATATCTTTCATCGCTTTATGTAAACTGGCCATGGATTCAGCCATAGACGTATTCTCCTCTTCACCGCAAGTTGCCATTCGTACGCGTGGCGATGAATTAGATGACACTCGTGACGCCTCGAATTCCAGGGCCCGAACTAGTGCCTCGCTGATATTCTTGGGCCTTACTAGACGTAAGTGGTATCTCATGTCACTATCGCGAACACCCTCAATGAACCTTTCGGCGGCAAATTGCGTTTGAAAACATTCAGGGGCTGATGGGTATGCCAGGTGAATTAGTCTGTCTATGTCCGCCTCAAATTCTTGCAAGGATTCACCTGACTTTTGCTGTCTCATCCTCAGCTGGGCCTGGAACACGGTTTCTTTGTGCTCATTTCCAAATCGTAGTTGCAGAGAGTGTACTAAAACTGCATAATTATTTTGATCAGCTGCCGACAGGGATTGTAGTAATTCAGCCGCTTTTCCACGAAGTGCTACCACTAATGATGTAGCTTTCTGGGGCTCGGACCAGCCATTAGCTTTTGCAGCTGCCTCAAATTGCGTTTTATAAATTTCCCAGGCCGTAGTACCATCATAGTCGGGGGGCTTAATTTTAGCGTTGGATGTGCTAAAACTCTCTGTAGACACGTTGTCGTACTCAAGTTGTTCCCGGAATTTCTTTTCTAGCTCGAGAACCCTCTGGTTGACAGCTTCGAGTCCTTCGTTAACGGATTCGTTAACGGATTGCATTATTCTTTCTTCCAATTGTTGCTCCCGGACTGCGAGATGGTTCATTAATTCTTCTTTGAATTGTTGATGACGTCGCTCTTGTACTTGAGCACGTTTTTCCTGCTCTTCTTTTTGTTCTAGATAACGGCGCTCCTGCTCTTCCTTCTGGTGTTGATAACGTTGCTCCTGTACTTGATCACGTCTTTCTTGTTCTTCTTTTTGTTCTTTATAACGTTTTTCCTGCTCCTCTTTTTGTTCTTTATAACGTTTTTCCTGCTCTTCTTTTTGTTCTACATAACGTCTTTCTTGCTCTTCCTTCTGTTGTTGCATAAGGGACAGCAGGGCGGCAAGTTGATCCTCCATCGCTTGATGCTGGTTTCTGGTCACTGGCATAAACACGTAATGTCCGGCAATGAAGCACTCACTTACAGTTCAGCAATATTAGTTCTCAAATTCCCACTGGAATCGCACTTCTGAAACCAATTGTTGCGAACTCGGGGTTCAATAATTCCAGTGTAACGATTTAACACGAAGACACTATTTATTTATTCCACAAATACACACAACTACTAAATAACTCGCTACTTTAACACTTTATAGCCTTCTAATATCGTTTCGTACTTTAACTTACTTATAGCTCGCTTAAAATAAGACTATCTCCTAACCGCCGCTCTATGCGCCTTTTATATACAATCCTAAAATTACAGAAAAACCTAGAAAGTTCTTTATAAGAATTCTTGAATAATCTCACATAAAAAAAAACGGTTGTAAACAACTGCCTTCTAGATTAAGCCAGACGAGCAATAAATCACTCGTGTCAGCCATGACGCAGCGCGGATAGGTCGCGAAGCTCCACCAACCAACACGCTCCCATGCGTTGCCCCGCCTCCCATGCGGCGTTGCTGCGATCGTAACAATATTAATGAAAGCCAAGCAGTATAATAAATCCAACTAGGAATATAAAAAACATGTTTTTTTCAAGCACTGATTCAAGAAGCAAACATAGAACAGAAATTCTTCTTGTAGAATTCACCAAAACTACCAAGACATAGGCAAATCAAACTAAATGAACCGAATTAGAAAAAGGAAATAAACCTAATATTCACTAGATACTAAATAGCAACACGGCGTTGCTCTTTTGTCAAAGCAGCATGGCCGACATGCTTGGTAAGGTTGCGAGTGGAACAAAGGCCGACAACAAAGATGGCAGTCAATGGACCACTTGCGACGTAACCAAGTTAACTATTACTAGAAATTTCGAATATTTTTCAGTTGTAATTTATACTAAATTGTTAATACTTGACGTATAAAATGTGTTTTTAAGGCGTGTTACGTCGATTCTACTGAACTTAGTTGAAAACATTAAATTTCACTAAAAAAAAACACTAATGTTGCTCACAGACGCATTTTGAAACGTTTTTGTGCGTTTTAAGTCGATATCTATTGATCTTAGATGAAAACATTAAATTTCACCAAAAAGAGCAGTAATATTGCTTTCTAAGCATTTTGATACGTTTTAAAACTTTTCCCGACGATTTTTACTGATCTTAGCTGAAAACATTACATTTCACTCACACTCTTGTAAAATGTAAAAAATGCTTATTTAAAAGGCCACTTTATGGGGTTTCTTAGTCAAAAGCCAGTTTACCTCTTTGTTCTCTTCTCGCAACCTCCTTTTCGTTAGAGTAAAGTTCATTTTCTGTAAGACATGCGACATAAAGTAATAAAGAAAATTTGCTTAGAATTATCAGTTAAGCCTCTATACGAACTTTTCACTTTCCTATGAGGGAAATACTTCTCTATTCATTTGCATGAATATGGCCACTCCTCTTGATGAATCTAGAACCCCATTAGCCCTTCTACTAACACTATAGTTTGTTATTTTCGTTATACTAGTTCTTAGGTTTAAAATATAAACGTTTTAAAATGTGTCCATGAAAAATTTGAAAATTTACTTAAATTACTAGCTACTAAATGGCAACAAAGCGTTTCTCTTTTATCAAAGCGGCATGGCCGATATATTCGGTCATATTGCGAGTGAAACCAAGACAAAGATGCATCACTTGCGGCGATGCCAAGTTAACATTAGTAGCAATTTCGATTACTTATTTAGTTGTAATTTGTGTAAAAGTCTAGTAAGCAAATTACTAGATAGTTTGTTCGATATTATTTTATGCTTTCTTCTTTATTCTTATCTTAATGTTTTAATAATTATATTATAATTTAAAAAAGCTAACTATTTGTAATATAATTTTTTTATCACGTCCTTTGGTAAAGTGAAACCGCAGAGAGATGTTTATTGCAAGTTATTTAACTTTTCTCTTTCAATGTCTAACAAGATTTTCTAGGTATAACTCAATCACTTATTTTTGATAAAATTTTTATTATTTTTTTATAGCTATCTTCTTACAGACATGTTGAAAATATACGATAAAAATATCAAAGTCAGTTCAGTTTTCAACGCCACTTGATGTCAATAATAAGAGAATCGTTTAATGTAAGTTTTTTAGGGAGATTACTAGAGGAACTTTCAAGAATATCTGCAAATGCTTTTGTTACCTCCTCTCCCGTTTTTGTCTTCAATGGTCGGTACCATACAAATTTGGAAAAACAGTTAATAACTACCAAAATGTACTTATAATTTCAATTAGATCCTGCATATTGATTTAACTGTTCAAGATCTCCCTGCCATAAATCATCTAAAACTCTAAGAATAGTACGCCGTCGGAGGAAATTTATTCGCACGGGTCTATGTAACTCTCTCACTAACTAAATTTTTTCCTTAGAATGTCCGTTTAGATAGAACCGACAAGAAACGTTGGTCAATGTCGACCAAAATAGCATTTAACCACTTATATACCCTATTTAGTTCTTTCCCGATCATACCAATTTTACGATCTACAGACTCCTTATTGGCTGCATCTGTAGCACTATCAGGAAAACCAACGTTCAATACCTTACGATTTTTTAAGTCGTTAATAGGAATGAAGAACTGTGAACTAGATCCACTGACTGAATAGTGTCTGAACTTATTGAGCGGCATAGTCTTAACAGTTACAAGGTCAATCGATAACTAAAACAAAATTTCAATCAAAATTTATTATTTAATCTTTTCATATCTCTACACAGTACATACATCAAAATATCTTGCTTTAGTTTTTTAATACATTTTAAAAACCTATCGAATTTCTGTTGATCTTCATCGGAGTCCTCATCGACGCCTTCATTCTACCAAGAATTCAATGTTTGTAGTGCGGCCTACAGCTCCCCGACTTTGCAGAAAATATTTAACATCCCTTTCAGTAATCTTTTGATTAACGCCTGCAATACGTTCTGGAGTAAACCTTACTGTAAATCTTTGTAGCAAAATGGTCTTGAACAGCTCGCGATTTTCAAGGTTAGCTTCCAGCGACTTTTCAAGGTCACAGGATCGCGATTTTCAAGGTCAGAACGTTCCCTATGACACCCATGGGTGATTCTAGGACACTTAAAGTTGGCCCAAATCGGTATAGTGTCACTACTCTATATAAATATTCTTTTTATTAAGAATTCTTTTACTTTTCCCCTGGTGATTAATACTATCTGAAATACCAATTAATTTTCGCGTCGTTTTAGAAAATCTCATGTATTCTTTGAGTGATATTGCACTTTTTGTGGATTGTTTGACTAGTGTTTTTTTTATCTGTAATGTATATGTATTTCACAAAAAAGAGAACTAAATAAATTTTATGAAGCTGTAAACGCATTGCTGTTCGTGTTTCTCGCGTTCACTAGATACTAAATGGCAACAAAGCGCTGCTCTATTGTCAAAGCAGCATGTCCGATATATTTGACAATAATGCGAGTAGAACAAAGACCGACAACAAAGACGATTCCTAATCGTACCACTTGCGGCGTTGCCAAGTTGAACTTATGCGTAATTTACGAAAAGTCTGATTTGCTTAATATTTAGTTCGATTTTAACTTACACTTCTTTCTATACCGTTATTTTAATAATAATAGTATGTATAATTAATAAATTATATAATAGTAATAAATAAATTAATAATGCTTGAATTATTATATTATTATTTGAAGGAGCTTTTGAGAGACCCTGCCTAATGTGTAATATAGTTTTTTCACATGTCATTGGTGAAGTGAAACAACAGCAAATTGTTTGTTGTAGGTAATTTAACTTTTCTATTTATATTATCACAAAAGCAGAGCTAAAATAATTTTTGTCTACGGCTGTACAATAATATGGGCATCATTTGTCAGGTTGGAAGAACATAATATAGTATGTTATTACCTTTGGACTGAAGCAGCGTGAATAATATTCATTATTCACGCTGCGCGTCTTGTTGTTTCATTATACTCTCCATAAGAACGGTGCAGAATGCAGACACCGCCAGAAATTACACACAAAACAAATGAAGGTTCCAAATATTATGGACGCTCTGATAGCCCGCCATAATGGTTTTGACGTTACTTTGCTTAGACAATCATAACAAAAAGGATGTTTGCCGATCGAGTTATCTAATTTATTAAAAATTGTAAATTAAGCCGTGGACAAAGTATAGTATCCAACTTGCATGTAATAATCATCACTACCTCAGGTGAATTACGCCACTTGCTACACTCGTGGGCTCAAAAGACAACTTCGGTAATGATGTCTTACATTATATGCTTATTAGATAATACTAATAATTCTTCACTAGATACTAAATGGCAACAATGTGCTGCTCTTTTGTCAAAGCAGCATGGCCGATATATTTAGCAATATTGTGAGTGGAACAAAGACAGATAAAAAAGATGCTAATGGATCACTTGCGGCGTTGCCAAATTAACATTAGCAGCAACCTCTATTATTTATTTTGATAATGTGTAGTTTGTGTAGAAGTCTGTAGAAGTATTAAGTGTGATTTGCTTAATAGAAAATTAGGTCGTTTTATTTTATGATTTTTCTTATATTGTCATCTCAAAACTTCAATTATTATAATATTCTTTGAAGAAGTTTTTGTGAGACCATAACAATTTGTAATATTATTTCGTTAACTTGTCATTGGTAAAGTGAAACAACATCAAGGTATTTATTATAGGTTATTTAACTTTTCTCTTTCAATGTCTAACAAGATTGTATAGGGTATAATGTATTAACTTATTTTTGCCACTTCGTTACCTTTGAAATTTTCATATTTTCATTTTGAGCAGGTGTTCCCATAAAAATGTCCAAGTCAAATTTTCAATGTCAGTTGGTGTCAATAATAAGTGAATGGTTTATACCTACACAAATATTCCTTTCATGAAGAGTCTTTAATTTTTTCTCTGGTATTTAATACTCTGAAATAACATTTCATTTTTACGACATTTTAGTAAATAGTTGGTGAAGTTAGCGGGATTAGGACAAATAATGCACCTCTTCTTTATTCGAAAATGGCCGACGTTTCGACTGTTTATTTAGTCTTCATCAGGGCTATTCTCACTTAGAGAGGGTAGTCATTTAAAATTCTATTCAAGATGGTTAAAATAGCAAACTCCATTCGATTGTTCGGTGACCCTGGTATCTTAGGCTCGACAAACTACACGTCCGCCGCACAAGGTATAAAACTTGCGAATCTAAAGCAAAAGATCGCAAGTTTTATACCTTGTGCGGCGGACGTGTAGTTTGTCGAGCCTAAGATACCAGGGTCACCGAACAATCGAATGGAGTTTGCTATTTTAACCATCTTGAATAGAATTTTAAATGACTACCCTCTCTAAGTGAGAATAGCCCTGATGAAGACTAAATAAACAGTCGAAACGTCGGCCATTTTCGAATAAAGAAGAGGTGCATTATTTGTCCTAATCCCGCTAACTTCACCAACTACTTACAAACTTAAGGACGCTAATTACAACAATGAATTTTAGTAAATCTGACGTATATGGGTGCATTATATACAAAATATGTTTATTGAGTGTTTTCGCAGTTTTTTGTGGATTGTTTGACGGGTGATTTTTATCTAAATCACCAAAACAGAGCTAACATATTTTTTTTTACAAACGCATAAAAAATTCTACTTTTAACACGTTAAAGAACTACCTACTAAAAATAGCGTTTATGGGAACTAATGTTAAAAGTAAGCGCCCTCTAAATTAAAAGTAAGTAAAAATACTATATACATTTTAAAAGTTAGATTAATTTTTAATGCCTTTGTAGAAAAATTATTGTATGGTATTCGTGTTAAAAGTGCTTTCAAGGAACTAATGCGTATTGCAGGGCGAGCGAAGTGAGTTATTTCGCACGTATGCCTGAAAGTTGCACTTTTAATACTTACATCATTATGAGCTATTTGGAGGCTGTAAACACACTGCTGTTAATATTTTAACATCGAGCTAAAGGAAGCGAATTGCAAAAAGTAAATAAATTTAACATTCGCTATAACTAGATGACAAAAATAAGCGAATGGGTAATATATTATACTAAACTCCGCGCCGCTCTTTTGTCAAAGCGGCACAGCCCATATTTGACAATATTGCGAGTGGACAAAGACAGACAATAAAGATGGTTGTCACGGGACTACTTGCGGCGTTGCCAAGCGACCTCAATTAGATGGACATTTATTACAAATATTGGATGTTGTAATTAAGGTATTGCGAAAATGCAGCAGAGTTTTTTTCGAAACTCAGTTTCGCAGAGTGCGAGAAAATGCAGAGTTCTTTTAAAAAAACTCTGCATTTTCTCCATTTCAGCATTTCTCATTCTGAAAAAATGTACGTATTTTATTCAATAAATAGCCTTGTTTTAAGCTCAATTTTTTTGTCTGCAAGTAGATATGCTAAGAGGCTTCTGGCGCAATTTCGTTCGTTTTTACATGTAAATTCCCTTAAGACAAAAAGACAACATAAAATCCATTTTGTACACTTTTTGCGTCGCGACGGATGAGTTTCCAGCACAGTTCATGCGTTTTAGGCGTGATGGCTTTTTTATCGTAAATCTATCTGTTGACTGAGGTGTGCTGTGATCTGACTGAGGAAGCATTAAGTAAGACGACTAAAGATTTATGTGTGTGTGTGTGTGTGTGCAGAATGTTAACCTTTACCGATTTCCAACTCAATTTACTACATTATTTAAATGAGTGAAAAATAAAAGGTTTTCAAGGTTCACAACATCTAAGACGTTTCACGTGCTACGAATAATTATTGCCAATTCAACAGTTATGCCCCTAAAATAGAGAGGAAGAAAACGGATAGAGCTTCTCTGTGTGCAAAAGGATACGACCTTGCAGCAGATTACACAAGAGAACTTTAACGTCAGCTCAAGTGGAATATTACACCCAGTAAGATTTTGCTAAAAAGGTTTAATGAAAATTGAAAAACTTTAGCTGACAAAAGCAAGGCAATAACTAATATTAGGAAGAAAACTTTATTTAGTTTTGAAAAGAGATTTGATGATGATGACAAAGAATTTGATAGTTAAAACTTGAGTTCAGAACAGGAAAATTCGACTCATGTTAGGTGCTCTTTTGAATTGTGTATATTACAAACTGCTCAGCTACTTATTAGGATTACTGAATGAAGTTTTAATACAAAAATGCCTAGCCAGCATATATTCAAATTTCATATAAACTTGCTTATTCATCCCTAGTTGATGTGTTGAACCGTATTATACCCTTCTCAAATAAACATATTTGGGAGTCATTTCCGGAGCGCCCTTGTCTCCTCACTAATTTTGAAACGGTATAATTTATATTATGGAATTTTGTCTCTGCTTCCAATTTCATAAAGCGGGTTAATAACTTTCATGTTACGCGAATAATTATTGTTGTCATCATCATTCCGCGCGGAGCTACTTGAAATATTTGCTTAATTAATCCTGCTCGGATTTGGGTAGATTTGTGTGCCTAACTCTGATAGGGTTCGTCGAGAAACGGAGAATAATGTTTCCATAAATTGGCTAATATACCTATAACGTCCTGCATCAGATAATGCATAAAAATGCATGCATAAAAAAAAACTATGAAAATAAGGTTTAACCAAAATCATAGTTCATGACAGAAATATCATTGTTTTTCTGTATTTTTGTATTGAATTTTGTGTGTTACAAATTTGTGTGTGTTTATAATGTCTCACCAATTTATTAATTACCATCGACTTTCAAACTAAACTAAGAATCAATTGAAACGATACACCCCAAGTTTTGAATGTATTTTCTGTCTGTCTGTCTATCTCTAAAGCCACTCAACCGATTTTCGTTGGCGATGCCATTTTGGTAAGATCCATGTATAGACTGGTTTAATTGGTTATGTAGTCGGTTATATGTTTTGCAGGTTTCTTAATACAGGGTTTAACAAAACTTGATGCATTTTTGTAAAAAAATTTGAGCAGATAACTTTGCGGAGAAAAAATTCAGAACATTTTTTGCTACGGGAGTATGTGGAGACGCGTCGCACCTCTGGACGTATTTGAAGTTTTTTGGATATTTTTCCTGGTTCCATAGATATTTGCTTTTTTCTATAAAAGAGGTATCATTTAACACTGGATCTCCAATTTGCCCCATACTACAAATGTTAATAAAAATTTCATATGGAATATAAAGACTATACATAGGGCAAGCTAGACGTACAGGCGTAATGGCTATAAAGTTTGACACATCTACAGTAGCGAACAGAAAATAAAATTTTTTCAAGTATCCAAATCGGTCCAAAAAAGGAAATCACCCGTCAGATGTGTAATAGCTATTTACGTTATAAGTCCGGTAAAAATAGTTTTACAGTAGGAGTAAGATGTTTCCGGACGAGGCGCTAGCCGAGTCTGGAATTTCGAAACGACTACTGTAACACGTTACCGGACGTTTGATGTACAACATTTTACTTCATACTTATTAAAAACAGGAAAATAATAATTTTATGGGCGGCGAATATATTTTTGACAAATCCGCCAATTTGACAAATAGTTTCATTACGGTATCCTGTACCGGTACCGGTTTCCAGGTTACCATGGATACAATGGATTTATTGGAGATGTGCCGGTAGTCAATACTGTAAAATTTCTTTACGATATCCAATCCTGTAAAAAGCTATTTACGGGATTAAAATCAAGTACGTAAAAGTGTTCTAAATGATACAGTATGAAGTAAAAAGTTATACTTTCAGCCTGTTGATAAACAATGGCACAGTGACAGTGACTTAAATAACAACAAGAAAAATCTCTTCGTGAGCCACGTTTCTTCATAGAAAATCAAACTCCCTGTATAGTATAATATTTGGTTTTGTACAGCTTTTACAGGCACAATAATTAATATAAGCACAGTAATCTGATGGTAAAAATGGGACAAGCCTAAAACCGCTTGATGATAAGCCTTGACGCGGCTTGACAGCGCGGTTGCCGTGATTACCTCTCACGCTCATATATAAAGTAGGTAAGCGGGGGGTTTTGTAAAGTTTATATAAGTTACAGGCTCTAACGCCATAATGGGCGCATCGCCGAAAATTATACGACAAAAAAAACTAGATAACAAAAATAAGTCAATGGGTAATATTCGGACCATATTTTTTTCAATAATCATCGATTTTTGCTTCGGTGTAGAATTTCTATTTTGGGCCAAAACTTATTAAGTAAAGAAGTTAAGGTTCAAAAACGAAGAGTCAACAGCATAACAAAACATACTTTCGGCCAGCTGATAAGGCACACTGACAGTGGCTCAAATAACAACGAGAAAAATCTCCTCCCCAAGAGCCACTTTGCCGGAAACAGTTGACGCCATATTTACATTTACTTTATTTTTGTGCAAAGACACTCGCCGGGACGCGAGTGAGTCGTTCCAGGAAAAATGAGCCCCATTTATCTTTCTCCACGGTGGCGGTTTTTCTCCATGGAAACCGGTTTTCGATAATAAATTCATGCGTGAGCCCCTGTTGAAACGATTTATGCGTAAACAAAGCAGCTGCCGCCGATTTTTAATACGTGTCACTTTGGAGTAAGGATTGATGTTTAAATTTGCTGATAATTAAGATAAAGAATTCGTCACAGTGATTGACGATGAATAAATTGTAAAACACTCACTAAATTGTGTCACTTCCATGCTCTGAAGTTCCATGAACAGACTTGCGAAACGTTCCAACAGCAACAATACGTGCAATGTTTTCAATAGGTGCATACCTTAAGTGACGATGTACTGACGTAGTGCGTACTTTCTCAGTAGATTGTCGTAAAACGAACGAACATTTTGGGCGTACTATGCTCGTACACTTTAGAATGTACGTATGTACGTTTGTTTAAAGGTGGTAATTAAAGGAAACATCTTGGACTTCCATTGCCTTTATTGAGTTTTTTACACGACGTTTCGAGCAGTGGAATTTCTGCTCGTTTTCTAGTGAAACCGAGCATTATACTCGAGGCTACTTGCTTATGTACTAACACAGCTAACCGCGCCCACCATTTCTATTGGCCAGATCGTCGCCACCGCCGCGCGTCAAGCGACCAGCACTCGTCAGCCGTATCAACGGATGCCATACCAAAGAGACGTCGCAAGTTGGTTTACTTAAACACGCCCTCATTGCTTTTAATGAGGACTGCTTCCTTAAACTTTCGTTTCTTCCAGGGCTGTTCCCAAAAATGCGAAATTTTGGCTTCCGGCCACTTAATATGGTGCTGTTCCGACCATGCGTGCTCTGCAATTTCCGATTTTGATGTTTCTATTCTTATCGCATGAGTTCTGTGTTCCTGAACTCTAACATGCAAAGGACACTTGGTTTCTCCTATGTACGACATGCCACACTCACACGGGATCTGGTTTGTTTTAATTATTCTCATTTTTGTTGATACATGAATGGTTTGAAAGGAAGTTCAGGTACTGTCTCGTCTGCGTGGGCATACGATAAACAGAAGTTCTTATATGACTCTCCGATTTACTTACCAGTACAGCCAGAAATGGCATGCAGTAGTTATTTTCAGTTTCCATTGTGAATTTTATAGTTGGTCTTATACCATTTAAGTGATTCAGCAACTCTTGCAACTGCCTGTCATTTCCGTACCACAAAATAAAAGTGTCGTCGACATACCAGAGCCAGACTGGGTTTATGCGTAGCTTTTTCAATGACGTGTGTTTCAAACCATTCCATGTAAATATTTGCCATAACCGGTGATAGTGTTGAACCCATCGGAAGCCCATCCTCCTGCTCAAAAAACTGATCTTTAATCTGAAAGTATGAGCCTTTGAGACAGCAGCGCAATAGGTCCATCACTCCTTCCACAGGCAGTGATGTTTTCTCCTTCAAAGATGCATCCGCTCAGTCTGACCTCGACGGTATCTAACGACTCCTCCAACGGCACGTGTTGGTGTAAAGACTTTCTACATCGAAACTCACAAATGTGCCCCTATCACCCAATTCTAAATCCTTGAGCATACTAAGAAAACGTTCAGAATGTTTTATAAAGGAGGTTGTTTTTCCAACCAAAGATTGGATGATTTGAAGGAGAAATCTACTTATAAACTTGTTGGCGAGTCTCTGGAGCTTATCATAGAGATGTGGTGGTTAACTATGGCGTGGAGTGAGAAACCTCCTAGTACCTTCAGGAATGTGACGTTCATATTTTTTTAGGGCTCTGTAGATTTGTCCTTTAACTCTTTTAGTCGGGTCATTAAGTATTTATGATTTCCTCTTTTCTTTTTCTTTCCAGTTGATTTCTTCTCTCTCTCCCCTGGAGTGTCGTAGATTCTACAGCACTTATTATGTCAAGCACTGGAATTGACTTTGGAGCAATTTCAAAGTTCAATCCTGTGCTCAGCAGTTTTCTTCAGTGGAACTCAAGATGGTCCATGATATGTTGACTATTGTCCTCTGGTCTTGCTGGTGGTGGTCGACTGTTGTCTCTTTTCTTTGAAGCGTCATAAGCTTGTCATTGTGCTTTTTGGCCAGCTTCTCTTTCAGTTTGATGCATGAATTACCTATTGTCTGGAAAGTAGGTGTGTGGTCTTTCTCCAGTGTAAATTCCTCCATTTCTTCAAACCTATGTAGGATATCGTCCAGAAGCTGTGATTTTTTCCATCTTTGGTAGCGGATTTGGCACCAAATAAGTTCATGGCTGGCCCTGTCCAGAATGCGGCGAGCTCAATCACCAGGTATTGGCGATTTTAAACGAAAACCCACTAAAATTATGTGGCTGTTCTCGCGGCTTCCTCGCTGTTCAAAGGAAGTGAATGTGTTCTTCTTCCTTGGGAAGCTTGATCTTTGCTTTCTCGCATCCTCTGAATTTCTCGCTAATACCAGATCCGTATCGGTTTTCTAACGTTTGTTTAAACGTAGTAGACAATGATGCACGATTCTACTAACTCGTCTGTCGTATCAGCGGATACCATAGCGAAGAGGACTGCTTCCTTAAACTTTCGTTTCTTTTACTCCACCATATATCCGATCCACCATCAGATCGCGCGTGAGTGTGGCATGTCGTACATAGGAGAAACCAAGCGTCCTTTGCATGTAAGAGTTTAGGAACACAGAACTCATGCGATAGGAGGAGAAACATCAAAATCGCGAATTGCGGATTTAAGGAAGCAGTCCTCATTGGAAGCAATGAGGGCGTCTTTAGTAAGCCAAGTTGCGACATCTCTTCGGTATGGCATCCGTTGATAAGGCGGACGAGTGCGCGTCGCTTGACGACGGTGGCGACGATCCGGCCAATAAGAATGGTGAGCGTGGTTAGTTGTGTTAGTACATAAGCAGGTAGCCTCCAGTTAATATTCAGTTTTACTTAAAAACGAGCAGAGATTTCTCTGCTCGAAACGTCGTGTAAAAACTCAATAAGGACAATGGAAGTCCAAGATGTTTCGCTTAAAGATGTAACGTCTCCGTATTTTAGGCGGAGTCCCCACCATCATGTATCTACCTAAAATGCCATTTAGAGAAATAAAATTAAAAGTATATCGAACGATGGCTCTTTCACAAATGTGAAGTAGTTATTTCTGTCCTACACCCACTATTTTCACTTCTATTAAAAGTATAAGTAATAAAGGTATTATATTAATTTATGAGTACCTTTAAATTTGCCAAAAACTACAACGAACTAGGAATGCACTTTATTCATCATTTGGCCTTCGGAGCCACCGGGAAATTATGTTTAAACACATGACAACGCAATATAGAATTCATATGTTTTACTCCCTCTTTGCTTTAAGCGAAACTCAAATTCCGTTTAAGTTACTCCCAAAGAGCATGAGGTAAAACTTAAGTACTTTTTATGCCTTTACGTACATGGCCTAAGATGTAGCTACATTTATAGGACTAAAATGTCGCAGAAATATGTACCGTCAAGTCCGGTAAAAATAGTTTTACAGTAGGAGTAAGATGTTTCCGGACGAGGCGCTAGCCAAGTCTGGAATTTCGAAACGACTACTGTAACACTTTACCGGACGTATGATGTATTATACTTCAAACTTATTAAAAACTAATTTTACTTCAAACTTATTAAAAACAGGTAAAAAATAATTTTATGCGCGGCGAATATATTTTTGACAGATCCGCCAATTTGACAAATAGTTTCATTACGGTATCCTGTACCGGTACCGGTTTCCAGGTTACCAAGGATACAATGGATTTATTGAAGATGTGCCGGTACTCAATACTGTAAAATTTCTTTACGATATCCAATCCTGTAAAAAGCTATTTACCGGATTAAAATCAAGTACGTAAAAGTGTCCTAAATGATACAGTATGAAGTAAAAATATAAGGTATAGCGTGTAATCAAATTACAAATGAAACACGGAGTCATCTTCCCCTTTGGTGATTGCATATCGTTTCAAGAATTTTTTAATTTTGTTTTCCTGGGGTAATACAAGAATTACAAGAACAATAGAATAGTTCAACGATACTATAAACGATACTCGTTTAACTCCCTAGAGTTCGCTATAAAACCATAAATTCACAAGTGCCAATTCGTTTTTTTTACATTTATCACTTGGACAACATGACGCTTATTTTTAAAGAAGGAGTGTGAGTGAGAATTTTCACAACCTTGATTGGCCAAAAAATTCTATTGACTAATTCCGTTGGCCAGCGATTCTCACTTTCACTTTCACTCCTTCCTTAAGAATAAGCGCCCAGATCCAACGGTTCCAAGCACATTCCCAAAACGTCATGTGTGAGGCGTCAAAAAGACACCAATAGACGATTCCAGAACAGCTGTTTTTGATTAGGTCCGCCATACTTTATTGTGGGTCAAACAAACCATGTAGCCAAACATACGAAACTTTCCGTGTTTATACGGAAATGATCCACAAGGATCATGACAATTCACATGTTGTTGGTACTTTTGGGGTGAGAAATATTTTATTAAAAGAATATTTTTCTGTTGTTATTTACATTTTTTCACATTATTTTTCCTCTTACCGATTTTAAAACAACATAAATAAATTTAAGTATAAAAAAATAGTGAGAATGGCAACCCCGCCGGTTGTTTAATTTGGATGGGTAAACGTTTGAATAACATCGATTTTGTTGGTTTGAACATTGAAACTTATTGAAAAAGTCGTTTTTGTGTAGAAAATATTTAGAAATGAATATTACTTCAAGCTTACTGGTGATGTCAAGTATCCTTATGACCAGAAAGTGGAAATTATAAACAATATTGATCCTTACTCCCTTTCGCCACAAGATTTGAGTTTCCCAATCTGTGATTTGCCAAATGTGACCTTACTGGATCTTGCAGACTATTTTATTTTAAAGCACAGTTATTATATGTAGGTACTAAGCAGCAGTTGAAAGCATATAAAAGTCTACAAGCTTTTAAACTGTATGAATCTAGTGCAGTTCTTTCGATCCATGCAAAACAAGTCACCAAGGATGCTTATGTAATTTTAAGTAAGGTAAGATCAATTTAAACAAGCTACTGCTTTAGCCAAAGTTATAGCTTATGCGGTTTTTTTTAGTTTTTCCTACAGTCTTAACTTCAAGGCTAGCATATTCATCAAATGGTGTGAATAGCTGTTTCTGAATTCTCATATATCAATTTAGGGCCTGCTGTTTTTTTGTCACAAAATGAACCAAATTGAGTTTAACCATACAGGCAGAAATTCAACCAATTGTCAGCTGTGTTTTCTCCTTATATTTTATACATACTTAGGGCAGGACAACTTGACTTTATAAAACTGGGCATTAGCATAACTGCATAACTTTTCAATTCCATCAGAAATCTCATTAAAGTAAAGTTCTTATTAAAGGTGCTTATGAAGACTAAGTTAGGTTTAGAATCACTGGATGTACACATTTTGCATATTTAGTTGTAGGTATTCAGAAGAATTTATGGTGACATAAATTAATTTTTTTAATAGATTTCCTCAAAATGCTCCCCAGAGGGTCATTTACCCCAGAGGTATAATTACTGGTGAGTTTTATTGTGGGCACATAGAATATTTAGTGAAATTTAATTGAATTTAGTAATATTTAGTGACATTCAAGGAAATTTTACTTAACACTTAGTGGAATGAATTTGAACATAATTTATGAATTGATTTACCTCTCGTTTTAAGTGAGGTGTGAACATGTGATAAGATAAGATGTCAATTTCAATGTCAAGGAATCTCTCACCAAGTTAAAAAATGTACATATGTCGGTCAAGTGCAGACATTTTGTTGCAAAGGAGGCAGAAAATGTCATAAAATTAACATGACTGCCATAAAAGTACATAGGTAACTCCAGATATAAGAAAGTGCATGAATGCAAAATGCAAATTATTTTCACTTGTATTTTAATGTGAGAGATCTCTTTCTTTGAGTTGTTGAAAGAAAATAGTGGGGTGACAACTCGAGTGAAATTCATTTTATCTAAATGCTTTTATTACTCCAACTTTTTGGATCAAAAATTCATACCCAACTTGACAGAACTTCTTCCTGAACTTTTCTGTTGAACTCCTACTGTTACATGTAAGTCATTCACTTGTTATTGACATCAAGTAAGCATTGGAAATTAGACTTTGACATTTTTATTGTATTTTCTCAACATGTGCTGAAAGGAGATATTTAGATTTTAAAAAAAATTAGGATTTCAAAGATAATGAGATGACAAAAATAAGTGAATGACTTGTATTTAACTATTATACTCTACCTGTTTATTGTATTTAATATTATTAGTGTAAATTTGCAGTATTGTTAGGGTTGTATTAATTGTTACTTAATGTCACTTTTATTGACATGCTCAGAACTGCATATAAAAACATGTTGTGTATCATATAATTTTACAGTGAAAATAATATACTTAATGTTAATATACCTACCTGCCTAATATCCAAAAACAATTTGTGTACTTTTTACAACTTTGACACCCTGTCCTAACTTCAGAGAGAATCGGATCAGAAGCTCCAAAATGGCATTATAGAACCCCACTTAGTAGTGTTTATAATTTAACCAGCACCAAGCCACACTTAGCTAGCTACAACCTTTGACAACAACAATTGAAGCTCCTCCTTGAAACATTATAAAATATTTTTGTAATGCTTTTATTCCAGCCAATGTACCAAATTCTTGATTGTAAGACAGGAAATATGAAATAAGACATGAAAGTCTTGTAAAAGGATTCTACATGGTTGGTTTAATGACAGATTTAGAGAAGTATTTAAATGGTACGTTTAACAGGACTTTTATAAAAGGACAGTATGTACTAAAATAGTGGTATGGAAACATCTTGAACTTCCATTGTCTATATTGAGTTTTTTTACATGACATTTCGAGCAGTGGAACCTCTGCTCGTTTTCAAGTGAAACTGAAACAAGCAGAGATTTCAGCCTCACTTGAAAATGAGCAGAGATGACTGCTCAAAACTTTATGTAAAAATACTCAATAAAGGCAATGGAAGTCCAAGATGTTTGGCTTAATAGTACATCATTGTCTACCACCTTTAAACAAAAATAGTGGTATGTTTAAAAGCAGATAGTATGTTTAAAATATTTTAATATGATTAAAATATTTTAATATGTTTAAAAGTCCACAGAACTTTCTTATGATGAAAAAAATATAAACATGTCTTGTACGTAGTTGGACTAAAGATGAATTTAGAAGATAAGTATTTAAATGGCAAGTTCAGCAGGACTTTTATAAAAGGATAATATGTAACGAAATAGTAGTATGTTTAAAAGTAAATAAAATGTTTAAACTATTTTAGTATAAATATCTATAATATATATGATAGTATGTTTAAAAGTGGCTAGACATTCTTACAATGAAAAACTGTAAACAAGCAATACTGTATGGATCAGAACCAAATACATACCTACAACTTTTTGGAGGGAATGTAGAAAGGCATGATTTTGGTTAACTAATTATTTCTAAAATGCTCATTGTTAATATCAGATTTTGTGTGTTTAAGTTTAAACTAAAATTAAACTACCTCATTATCAAAGTATGTATTTGTCTTGCTGACACAACTTTTGACTGGAGGCTCTTAAAATTATTGTATAAAACTTCCTTTGCCCAAAAAAAACAACATAGGAATACACTTATTACCTAAACTCTATTTACAAATTATACCTGTGTTTGGATCACACTTAGCTTTTCTAAAATTCCTTTCAAGAACCGAAATTCTAGCTGAACAACCAGCCTGGGTTTGCCTTTCAGGGCAATGCAGGTTTTACTACAATTTTAAACATAAATAAGTAGGTATGCTCCAGTATACCTGCACATATACCTATCTAAATATGTACTTTTAAGAATAATTACTGTTGAACTTACCAGTTATGAAATATCAGGTAATACGTCTCTTGCTGTCATTTTTGCTTCCTTTAAGGCTTGAAATTCAAACCCAAGCATTTCCATTTCCATGTTCAGTGCTCACTAACCAGCAGATCAGGAAATCGAAAGAATGAAACGGTATTTCAGTTATCTCATTCAGTACGCATTTGAACTTAAACGACATTACAAGAATAAGACATTTCCAATAAGGGCATAATTCAAAGCAACACTTCAGATGATGATTAGGCCGCTTAGAGACTTTAGGGGATACTTGTAGTTAAAAATATCTTAAATCAAAACTGAAACATGATGATAAAGATGGATTTTCAAGTTTCGTTTGACAGTGACATTGTGGGGCAAACATATGTCAAATGACGTCATCTTGGAATCGTCTATTCACGCACTGCCACCTAGACTCTAAGGCCGTGAAGCAGAATTTGTGACGTCACAGTCGTGGTCCAAGGTCACCATTTGAAATTGATGGATTTCAATTGATTTCGTGTATATTTTCCGTGATTTTACTGTGATTATTCTTTTTTTTAATGCGAATTTTGTTTTTATGAACATTACTGGACTTTAGGAAACGTATTAAAGTTTGTGCTAAATTCGGAACTATGCATTTTAGTGTTTAAAAACTGTGAAAATGCCTTACCGGTGTTGTGTCGGGGTGCAACACAAACTTAAAGAATGGACTTAAAAAATCGGTTTTTTGGTTTCCCAGGGATGAAGTGTTAAGAGAAAAATATATTAGAGCCTTTAAAAGAGAAGAGTTCGTGCCTGGAGAACATAGTAGGGTACATTTATACATAAATAAGTAACAAGAATTTTAGAGAAAGTTAGGTTATCCCTCAGATTTCGTTTATAAACAAAGCATGAATTCCATGAACTTTGTAGAAAACTGGTGTTTTAGGTATGTGAGGTGCATTTTCGCAAGGATGAAGTACAGAAAAAGTTTATTTTTTATAATGAAGAAACAGATCAGACTTTGCAAGCCTCTTTGGATATTCCAAAATTGATCTGTGGTAAGAACTTATTACACACTTAACTTATGCTTATAAATTATATAGTCTCCATTTAACTATTAAATCTCTGAGTATGAAACAGATCCCTTGAAGGGATACTTTTATTTATTGAGTTGAGAAATGAACTTGTATCATACCGGTCATATTCCTAGGAAAAGCAGAGGATAATAAGATAATGATGTCAACATTTTTGTCTCCTGTAACATTCATTCATATTTTTGTTAGGTAAGTCTTTTTACACTCTTTTACAGTCTCAAGCTGATGTGGCTTGGATGCGTTGTTATATAAGCTATACCTTCTAAATAAGAAACATATGTTTCTTGAATTATCTGTTTTATTTTTGATTGCTAAGGGCCAAATGTTGCAATAATCAAAACATGTATTATTTGTGTGGGTTTGTCCAACTTCTTAGTTGTAGTCATAATAATTGTATTCTCAATTTTCACCCATTACAACCCATGTAAACAAAATATCCATGGCAAAGCTTGTTTATGAGTTGTAATAGATGAAAATTAGGAATATGATTATGACTATGACTAATAATAAGTTGAATAACCTGGGATTTACTACAATGAAAAGTTGTTGGCAATTTAATCTTACATAATTACCTATAAATAGAAAAAAAACAACTTCCTGCAGATTACAACATTTTGCACTTTCAACAAGTTTTTATTACGTTGAGTCCTTGCTGTTACTACACACACTAGCACTCAAATCCTCTCGAAGTAGGGAGGAGTAGGCTCGATACATCTCTGTTTGTGGAAGTAAGTAGGTAGGTACTTTCTGGACACTGGCACTTTCCAACTACTATTGAGTTTCTACCATTTTGACTGTAAAGACCTCACTAAAGAAGTTCTATGCAGGACATCAAGTTTTTGGTATAAATGGTAGGTATATGATGATCTCTTGCTTATTCCTTTAAGAAAATTAAAAGTTAAAAGATAATGTAATTCCTAAAGGTAATTCCTAAATTTTTAACAGAAATATGAAGTTTACTGAGTTTGATCTTAGTCATGTAGTACATTTACACCATGTGCACCAAATTAGACCAAGGAACAAATTAAGTACCTAATCAACTTGAATCAAAGTTTGTCAACGAACAGCTGTTTTAGTTATAAATGGAAGCTTTAGCCCTTTTTGGAAACTGCAATCCAATTCCAGAATCCAATTTGGGGCTAAAGTGTTTACACCATAAAAAAGACTGTTTGATCTACCTCCTTTACTCTGGACTAAATATTTGGTCCCCAGTGTTTACGTCATAGTGACATCATTTGATACTTGGACCAAATGTTTGGTTCATGCAGTGTACCTAAACGAGTAAATGTAATACATCTATATAGGAATACATTGAGAGCAAATAAATCTGTTTATGTAACAAATTTTGAAATTTGTAAAAGGGTGTTACATAAAGGAGCTAGGGTTTTGTATAAAAGAATATAAATGATTAGAAACTCTTTTTGCATTCTTTGCTCTGGGTTGGTTCTCTTGGAGAAAAAAGCTACATTCTTAATAGTTATGTATTAAAAAGTTAAATGACACCTACAATACTTGCCTACTGGCCAGTTTACTGTTCTAGTTTATAGACTTCAGTCTGGCCTTTTTCATATTCAGGAATCAAGATTAGTCGCTGAGGGTTAACCTAACTTTTTTTATGAAACTATGTAGGTACTCTGTATTTTAACTTACCCTACTATTTTCTTCAGATATAGATTAGCCTACATCCATTTTTTCTTCACACCCTCATTCCTTTGAAACCAAACAAGGGATTTGCTGGACCTATTTACATTGATTTCGCACCGTCACACCCAACCCCGTTTCAGAACTTTTCAACACTTTTAAAGCACTTGTTGTTAGTCTAAATGCAGCACTAGCTGCAAGAAATGTCCTAAAGTCCGGCACAATTTAAAAAAACAAAATTATGAGTACACAATGAATAATATTAGTCGTAAAGTCGGAAAAAATATTTGAAATCCATACAATTCAAATGGTCCCACACTAGTGACCTTGGACCACGACTGTGACGTCACAGCTTCTGCTTCACGGCCTTATGGTCTAGGTGGTAGTGATTCAGGTCCGTCATCTCTCAATTTTTATAGACCATTCCAAGATTACGTCATTTGACATGTTTACCCCTCAAGACAAATGGCGGATTAAGCTTCAAAAACGTCACTGTCAAACAAACCTTCAAAATCGATCTTTATCATCATGTTTCAGTATTCCCTAAAGTTACACTTACACTACAAGTATCCCCTAAAGTCTCTAGGGGTCAATTGTATAGGTTAATTCTAAATACAGATTTAAATTTAGTTATAAAGTTTGGTTTAAAATTAAATTTAAACATCAAAATTTCTGATCTACGTGGATGTACGTTGTATAAGTAGAGCTTAAATTAAAGTAAAGATGGATATTCATTTGAATTTTTAACACTAACACAAACATTTAAAGTGACAAAGCTGTTAATTTTCTTAAATTAAAACCGACCTCTAAAGCTGCTTCATCCACATCATATTTTAAGATAAAGTTAAAGTCTAATTTACGTTTAAAACAAACTTGTACAACGATCATTACGCCAATTTGCGATTTAAGAGGAGCACCTGTGTTTAAAATCAACTTATTCAACCGGACCTAAGTGGCCTAATCATCATCTGAAGTGTTGCTTTGAATTATGTCTTATTCTTGTAATGTCGTTTATGTTCAAATGCGTACTGAATGAGATAATTGAAATACCGTTTCATTCTCTCGATTTTCTGATCTGCCTGATTAGTAAATACTGAACATGGAAATGCAAATGCTTGGGTTTGATTTTCAAGCCTTAAGGAAGCAAAAATGACTTAGCAAGAGACGTATTACCTGATATTTCATAACTGGTAAGTTCAACAGTAATTATTCTTAAAAAATATATAGATAGGTATATGTGCAGGTATACTGGAGCATACCTACTTATAAAGATTTTCATTATATTTTTCGGAAAAGTAGGCCATGGAAATTTGACAGATTGCCCCCCGTATAATATTTGAACTCTGTCAGTTTTATTGGTTATATTGACATAATTTAAAGGTTACAAAACTTACATTACAAAAAATGTTGTTGCCAGAACTTACCAAAAATAATGGTTGTAAGCGAAAACAATAAATTCATGTACTAGAGCTGAAAAGTTGTTTTTCAGGTTAAGTACTTGGCAGAAAGTAATTCTTAGGACAACCAATTTTCTTATACTAGAGCTGGGATATCGAATTTTGTTCAGCCTGTGTAACATAATAATACTAAGAGAAGGTTTGTTAATACTGAATCACTAAAAAGTCTTACGTAAATGGCTCTTATTCTTGGAACCATAAAATCTTTCTATTAAAAGTATCTTTGCTGTTCGCTTCTCACTGTATATGAGCTCTTTTACAAAACGTTAACATTTCTTCACTGGAGAAATCTACAAAAAGGGACGGACATATTCATGCTATGAAACAAGGTGCACAAAAAATGCATTCATACCGCCGTCAAAATTTGACCAGGAACAGTGTTCATCTGCACTTCGGATATGGTAGGTACAACGTTCTGCCCCACAACACTAGGCTTTTTTCCAAGGGGTAGTTCAGGAGAGAAATTAAAATTGTTCTTCTTGAATGTGCTAGCTACTGAGAGTTTTTTTTTAATATAATGGGAGCAACGTCGTCCAAAAGCAAATCTTGTCAATCACATTTTTGACAAATCAGTTTATGGATAACTAGTATGTCGCGTTTTTGGCGGAATCTCTCCTTTACGGTTTTTATAACATAACCATTAACATTGACACAGTTCAAAAATTATATAGGGTCATTAAAATAATAAATAGCCTTTGGAAAAACTTTATGGAACGCTTTATATTTATGTTTAAAATTGTAGGAAAACCTGCATTGCCCTGAAAGACAAATCCAGGCTGGTTGTTCAGCTAGAATTTCGGTTCTTGAAAGGAATTTTAGAAGAGCTAAGTGTGATACAAACACAGGTATGATTTGTAAATAGAGCTTAGGTAATAAGTATATTCCTATGTTATTTCTTTAAGGCAAAGGAAGTTTTATACAATAATTTTAAGAGCCTCCAGTCAAAAGTTGTATCAGCAAGACAAATACATACTTTGATAATGAGGTAGTTTAATTTTAATTTAAACTTAAACACACAAAATCTTATATTAACAATTAACATTTTGGAAATAATTAGTTAAACAAAATCATGCCTTTTTACAGGCCCTCCAAAAAGTTGTAGGCATGTAATTGGTTCTGATCCATACGGTATTGTTTGTTTATAATTTTTCATTCTAAGAATGTCTACCCACTTTTAAATATACTATCATATGTATATACAGGGTGATTCATTAAGGGTGGCCACCGGCCATATCTTGGAAACTAATTGGTTTAGAAGCTAGAGAAAAAAGTTTTGATTATCAAAGTGGACATGAGAAGTTCCTGGAAATTATTTTCAAGTTCCTAATTTTGCCACAAGAGGGGGCAATTAGAAACCAAATAATACAAATCATTTTGTTTTGAAAATTGTAGTTTTAAGGTATACCTTGGGCAACATTATTAGAAAAACTTGACAATCCTGCAACATTTTGAACTGACTCTCGTAGATGTACTGTGCTCAATAAGTGTGGGGGAAACAATTGAAAGTGAAATAATCAAAATCCTTCTAACTTTCAAGCCTCCTATCCGATTTTAGTAAACTTGGTCTTGTTTGAAAGATAATTGCCATTACTTTTAACTGTGGTATCCAGTGCTAAAGGATAGTTTTAATAAATGTGCTAGAGGGCGCCATTTCAAATTAAAGTGTTTTTTTTTCGGTATAAGTTTGATATCATAATCGGAAAGTAGGTTAAATTTGCAACAAAAAATGTTAAGGTTCCAATAACATATTTTTTCTCCTTTCAGATCTATCACTTCAAGAATGATTTTTATTACTTATTTGAATAAATGATTGTTTTCATAATTCCACAATATAACATTCCGTTACAACAATTATTGTTTTAAAACATGATGGTTTTGTAGGCTTGTCCTCAGTATAAAATATGTCACTGTTTTGTCCTAAACATATCTGATTATTGAAAACTTCTACCTAATTTAAGCATACATGGCTTATACCAGTTCCGAGGCTTTCGACATGCTTGCCTTATATTTCGAATGTTTGCAAAATGCACCTATTGCGGAACGTACATATGCTACTAGATATCCAGCACGAAGGCATCACAGCAGAAAGGTATTTCGCCGATTGGCAATACGTTTACGGCAAACGGGAAGTGTGCGACCCATTCCAGTATTTCCAGTTCCCTTGAGAAGACGTCCTGTAAGGCATGAGGACAGTATTATCAATGTTCTTGCGTACGTGGAAGTAAATCCGCATTCAAGCACAAGAGAATTTTCCGCAGACATCGGTATAAGTGCCACTTCGGTGTTTCGGATATTAAAAAAGCTTTAAACTTCACCCTTACCATTTAGTATTACACCAGGCCTTATCAGAATCAGATTATGAGAGACGGCCAGATTTCTGTTATTGGCTAAGACAGATGTGTTACAAAAATCCTCAGTTCCTTTCCTTGGTTTTGTGGAGTGACGAAGCTACTTATACAAGCGGTGGCACAGTTAACTTGCACAATATGCACTACTGGTCAGTTACAAATCCTCACTGGATGCGTGAAATGGATCAGCAAAATAGATGGAGTGTAAACGTGTGGTGCGGAGTTTTAAAAGGCAGAATTATCGGACGATTTATTTTGAATGGAAATCTAAATGGCGAAGCGTACTTAAACTTCCTACAGAATGAATTGCCAACTCTTTTAGAAGATATTCCTCTCGATGTTAGAGCTTCAATGTGGTATCAGCATGATGGATGCCTGGCACATTTCGCTCAGAGTTCGCAATTTTTTAAATGTATCTTATCCTGATCGCTGGATTGGAAGGGCCGCCTAGATCTCCGTGGCCTAGTTTCCGTGGCCGCCTAGATCTCCGGATCTAAATGTTCTAGACTTTTACTTGTGGGGAAGAATAAAAGACATGGTTTATACCACGCGACCGACCACACGAGAAGACATGGTAGAGCGAATTACGAACGCTTTTAATTCGATTTCACGAGCTGAAATTGTAACGGCTGTACTCAGTACCAGAGGGAGAATAAATAGTTGTATTCGGGAAAACGGGGGTCATTTTGAACATTTATAAAGTTTCTTAGTATTATTCTGTAATAAAATTGAAAAAAGTTTTGTTTGCAGAAATAACTCCGGGACGAATAAAAATATAGTATTGGGATCTTAAATTTTTTTGTTGCAAATTTAATCTACTTTCCAATTGTAACGAAGTTACTAATTATAAGGCCGTTTATAAACCAATTCGCCGCAGTACGGTATCCAATCCTAAACCTGAACGTAAACAAGCAGGCTATCGTTAACAACAATATACACACAAGGTCCTTCCAGTCCCTTCCACTCCTACAGTCAACGCGCAGCACGACATGTTTAAAAAGGCCGGACGGGGCCCTTGGGCAGTCAATCGATGAGACGTTGTAGTCCGCCTTCCTGCCTACTATAACCGTCTCGCTGCCGAACCACAGTGCGCTCTACCCATCCACCTAAATCTGCCACCGTCAGCCGTAAGGTAACACAGCGTTGGTAAGACTGTATCGTCCGTATACCCGTTCTTGGTTACGTACCTCTTCCGCTTTACCGCTCGACCGTCTCCATCCGATCTCTCTGTACCGCTTACACCCGAGCCTGTTGAGCTCGGGTGTAAGTAGACTCAACTAGCAGGCAAATAGGGATACCGGTAAGGCCTGGTGTAAGTCAGGATTTACCGTATTTAGCCTCTTCTCCTACCTCCCGTACTACCGCTCACCGTGAATTGTCCGCTTGTTGAGCTCGGGTGTAAGTCGACTCAACTATAGAGCAAATAGGGATACTGGCAAGACCCGGTGTAAGTCAGAGCTTACTTTATCCAATCACGTCTCGTACCGTGCACGATCTATCAGTTGAGCTCGGGTGTAAGTCGACTAAACTTATAGGTAACCCGGGGCCCTGGTAACGCCTGGTGTCAAGTCAGGATTTACTGCTGCCACCCCCCTCTCGTCGACCGATTTCCGATTACCCCTTTGTGACCGTCTAACCCTCTTAAATACCGATTACCTTTTGAACTTCGACCGCCGCCCGGACACCGAATATCGATTACCGACTATCTACCACCACCGCTCACTCCCCGCCCTTCCTGCTCTTTGGCAAATACGGTACCGCTGTCCGCTAGTCTATAAGTAGAATAAGTATTTACGTTTCTTTAGTAGGCTAAGTTCGAGAATACCAGAATAGACATTTATTTAATTTCCTCTTGAGCATGAGCATTATTTATAGCAACGCACGGAGCAACGAACCTTTCTCCACTGTAAAAAGCTACCCAAGCACCTGAGCTCCCCTTGCCTCATTAAAATCAAGGGGTGGCGCCCAAGATATAAGATACCGTGGAAAGAAAAGCGTCACACAATTATGATAGCAAAATTATACCGAATGATTTAACTTTTTGGTGTAAAACCAAAAAAACCACTTTAATTTCAAATTACGCTCTCTAGCACGTTTATTAAAAACTATTGTTCAGCACTGGTTACCACAGTTAAAAGTAATGGCAATTATCTTCCAAACAAGACCAAGTTTACTAAAATCGGATATCAGGCTTGAAAGTTGACAAGAATTTATATTATTTCACTTTCAATTGTTTCCCTCACTTTTATTAAGCACAGTACATCTACGAAAGTCAGGTCAAATTTGGCAACATTTCTAATAATGTTGCCCAAGATACACCTTAAAGCGACAATTTTCGGAAAAAAATTGATTTGTAATATTAGGTTTCTAATTGCCCCGTCCTAGTGGCAACATAAGGAACTTGCAAATAATTTCCAGGATTTTCTGGTGTTCACTTTAATAATCAAAACTTTTTTCTCTAGCTTCTAAGCCATTTAGTTTCCAAGATATGGCCGGTGGCCACCCTTAATGAAACACCCTGTATAAGGAAGGAAACAAATAGAAACAACTACTTCGAGGGCTAATATCCCTACTGACATTGAATTATACCATTTGTTTCAAAGCTTAAACATTATAGAAAACATATATAAAAGCAAAGATGAAATACAAGAAAATGCTCTAGAATAAAACAAAAAAAATATAATATAAAAGATAAATTAAAGTAGGGGTATTAGCCCTCGGAGTAGCTGTTTCTGTTTGTTTCCTTCTTAACCGCAGCAATATTTTTGGAAATATTGGAAGCAGATAAGTTTTCAATTTCCAATTAGTAAATATTGCTTTTTTACATATTTTAAACTAGAGTTTCCTGCTAAAAAGCTAAAAATTTCGATCACTAACAGTTTTATAAAGTCAAGTGGTCCTGCCCCAAGTACATACTAAATATAAGGAGAAAACACAGCTGACAATTGGTTGCATTTCTGCCTGTATGGTTAAACTCAATTTGGTTTGTTTTGTGAAAAAAACAGCAGGCCCTAAATTGATATATGAGAATTCAGAAACATATAGCTATTCACTCCATTTGACGCATATGCTAGTCTTGAAGTTAAGCTTGTAGCAAAAACTATAAAAAAACCGAACTTTGGCTAAAGCAATAGCTTAATTTAAATTGATCTTACCTTACTTAAAATTACATAAGCTCCTTGGTGACTTGTTTTGCATGGATCATAAGAACTGCACCAGATTCATACAGTTTAAAATCTTGTAGACTTTTATATGCTTTCAAGTGCTGCTTAGTACCTACGTATAATAACTGTGCTTTAAAATAAAATAGTCTGCAAGACCCAGTAAAGTCACATTTGGCAAATCACAAATTGGGAAACTCAAATCTTGTGGCGAAAGGGAGTAAGGATCAATATTGTTTATAATTTCAACTTTTTGGTCACAAGGATACTTGATATCACCAGTAAGCTTGAAGTAATATTCACTTCTAAACATTTCCGGCACAAAAATTAGAAATACACTACTTTTACAATAATTTTCAATGTTCCAAAACCAACAAAATCGATATTATTCAACCGTTTACACATTTAAATTAATAAACCGGCGGCGATGTTGCCATTGTTCTTACTATATGTTGTTTTAAAGTCGGTAAGGGAAAAAATAATGTAAAAAATGTGAATATCAAAAAAAAAATATTATTTTAATAAAAGATTTATCACCCTAAAAATACCAACATCGTCTGAATTGTCAGGATCCGTGTTGATCATTTCTGTATAAACACAGAAAGTTTCGTATGTTTGGCTACGTGGTTTGTTTATCCCACAATAAAGTATGGCGGACCTAATCAAAAACAGCGGTTCTGGAATGATCTATTTGATCTGACGTTGATTGGTGTCCCTTGTCGTTCACTATACGTCGAAATTGTCAAAAATCACTTTTGCAATTTTGGAATAGGTGAAATTAGGGTTCTTCCATTTCGGCCGGTTTTTAGTTTAAATTTATGCTGTTTTTGCTCATTTTCTGTTGTGTAATCTTGTATCACTGATACTAATGAAATACTGATGCAGCGCCTTGTGTTTGGCTCATGGCTAGTGCGGATTGACCAGCTTATTTTGGCGTATTCAAGGTGGAGGTTGGTGACCAGTTACCGGGCATCTGTAGTTGATTTGTATTTTGTAACTAGGTACTTTTACAGGGTATATTATTATATCGGATAAAGGACTTAATTAATAATTATGTAATAATTATATTAAGATACAAACGAAAGGAATAGTATATTATTAATCAAGCTTTTTATAAAAGTCATTATTCCCTTAGAGGGACGTTTGCGTCACGAGACGCAGGCGAGGGGCGCAAGTCTCCCGTGGGAATAAAGGCCATAAAAAGCGAGTATAATACTATACTTTGTCCACGGCCATTGTCTAATAATAATTACAAATTATAAAATCTATAGGTAGTGTAAATAAAATAATTGAAATGTCAAAGTGACACTCGCGTTTGACGGCAAAACCGGTGCCACCAGTGCATTTTTTATGCTGCGGCGTTTGATATTGCGTTGTTGCCTACTCCTACTGGTTGCTAAAGCAACATATATAACTTAAATTGGGAGCGGGAATAATATCATTATTCCCGCTGTTTCAACTCATATATCCCTCTGACGCTATTAGCCCTATTTAACTTTTGTCAACATGCTGAATATCAGTATATTATGAAGTGGTCGTGGACAAACACGTTTATAATGTAATCATCCAGATTTTCTCAATCTCAATATATACTAATCTCACAAAAGATTGTCAAGAAAAGCCTCTTATAATTATAGTTTCAATTTTAAATTTGATGTTTGTTTTCGTTAATAATAAACGTGTTTAAAAATAAATAACTGCTTGTACTTATTTATTAACCTCCTTTGATGCAAACAATATAGGGCATTAATGTACTCAAATGTACGTACACAGTCTATAGATTTAGTACGCCCCTAGTACATTGTGGCACGTAATAGAGACGAACATTTCTGAAAACATTATGCAAACACTGCACGTAATTTGTACGTACTTCAACATAAACTGTAGATACATTGTATGCTTGAAACGGTCTTTAAACTTAAAAAAAAAGAACGTCTATCCAAAAACTCTCTACGATTTTCAAACAATCAGCAAACAAAGTGCCCTACAGTAACATTTCCGGGCCGTGACATCGCACTTAACCGCAATGAATCCATATTTGTCCTTAGGCCAGCCCTTAACCGTTATTAGGAGAACTGGGTGAGTGCAGTCTGGGTGTCAAGGGTGGCATTATTAAGTTCTTGTCCTATTTCTTTTGTACCGCCCTTCGAGCGGAGACAATATTTTGACCCTCGGGCGGGAATAGGGTCGTATCCAGATAATCATCACAATCACTTCTGGATAAGAGATTTGAACTGCTGAAATCGCTCTTATTTTCTTAGATTAAGAGGTTATTTTTTTTCGTTCTATAGGGCCATTTTAGGACAATGACGGTTTTTATGAGTGAACATTTTCGCATTGATTGAGTATTTTGACGAGGATAGAAGCGAGTTATCTTGGCTGCATATTATACTCATTTTACCTGTATTTTCATTATATTTTGCCAGGATTTTCTCCACCACTAAAAATCTCATCAAAAAAGAGGAATTTATTGGGATTCCGGAGGCATTTTTATGATAGTGTTTACTCGGTTGACGTGTTAAAGGAAAAGTTATTTTCCCTTGGAGATTTCCCTTCTTTGTATTGCAAATGGGCGCTATTTCTCTAGGGAATTACAGACACTTATACAGGTGATGTTAAGGCATTAGTGGAATATGATATGCCCACAAGGTAGGGCCAAATGAATGAAATGAAATGTTTTATACGCTTTTAAGTATAGGTATTGTGTAATGTTGGTACGTTAAACCTCGTAAGAAATACCAATACGTTATTACTTAGTAGTTATATTAATCAATAAATTATAAACAAAGTGGGTTACAGGGGGAAGAGGAAAAATAAATATGCAAATTTTTATTTTTTTTTTGTTTTTTATGTATATTTATGGAGTATGTGCTAAGCTTAACTTTACAAGCAAAACATACCGGGTATGGCTTTTATATCAATATAAAGCTTTTTTCCGTTACCTTTTAACTGAAATCATTTAACACAAACGTTTTTTGCGAAACGGTATTACATCTTATTACCGTAGTAGCAAATTACAAGCGGTAACTGGGGTTTCCAGGTTAGAAATGTAATAGAAAGGTTAAAAGTGTTGTTATTATTATTGGTTGAAACTCAAAAAGACTAGTAAATAGTTGTACTTGTGTCTGTTTGATATTAACAATTAACAATTAACAAAGTTGATTTTAAATTTACCATGGTAAAGATTACACATTTTGTGTAACCTAATTAACTCGATGAAGTCAATTTACTTCTCAATGATAAGAATTTCATTTGTAGGTAGTAACAGCAATTTGTTGTTAGTAAATGTATAAAAAAAACCTTAAATGTAGCGGTAGATTATGTAGAAGAGGAACTGAGAATGGAACAGTTTTTTGTAGCGAAAATCAAGATAAAAATAGTTTGTTGAGGGACACTTCCTAAAACCAGGACACTGGGAATGGTTTTCGAATGAATGGCAATTTTAGTTTTGTTTGGGTATCAAGAAAGCCCAGAAGCAAAGATATTAAGGCAATAGAATTCTTTCTGGCTCTAAGGCAGCAATATTCTGAAACATTCGACAATAGAAAGACTGTGAAATTCCAAATTTGGGCACAAAGCAGGTTATCAAGTTGGACAGGTTAAAGAGGTAATTGAAATACTACGAATGCAATTTGCAAAAACAATATTTGCAACACATTAAGCATATGAATACTACAGGAGCACAAGCAAAACACGAACCTCATTTTTCGCTGAAATGCACAGTATGTTGGGGAAAAAGGACAAACTGTCTCAAAAAACACTCAAGACTTACTAGTTCAAAAGCAGCAAACCGCAACTATACTAAACATTGTACTGAAATTAATGAAGTCTCGGTTGACTTTCTTGAAGAAAACTCCAATCCCATGGATTTTGAATAGGCAAGTTTCTAGTTCTAAAAATCGTTTTGAGATAAATGATATGCTATATATAGATATATAATTACCATCTAGACATTTATCATTTCATATCAGATTCAAAGACAAACGAGGTAGTGATCGCCGTAAATGTGCAATAGTGCACTTTTAATATTTTTTCAAAATCAACATAATGACAAACTCACCTCTCGTAAAAAAGAACTTCCAAAATTCCAAACTTCTCGATCTTCCACAACAACTTCTAAAATTACACAAATAATGGAAGAAAAAATCAACAAAGAGAACGATTTCTTACTTTGTTCGAAAGATTTAGTTATTCAGGAATGTAAGAAGTAGCATTTTGTTGCTTCAAAACTATTCACTTATTATTGCCATCAAGTATTCGTTGGAAATCTGACTTTGACAATTTTATCGTATCTTCTCTACATGTGCCGAAAAGAGATAGATATATAAAAATTAAGATTTCAAAGATAACGAGATACCAAAAATAAGCGACTACAAACCTTCGTAAATAGTAATTATATTCGCCGGTTCCTAAAGAATACAAAAATATTTAATCTTTATTCTCAAGAATGTTTTATTATTTTTTAAGCAGATATGTTTGCAATATATTACTTCTATGTGTTAATATTTTTAAGGGTAAAATAAGTCAGAAGAATGAGAATTTATGCTTTTTTATTACTATTTCTTATTTACCTAAATTCTCTTATATTTTTCTTTCTAATCAAATGATCTTCCATTAAGCGCCTTCCAATCCCATCTCTGTTGAATTGTGCCAACAGATGTTCTTCTCTATCTACTAAGGGTAATTAATTCCCCTCATTCTCTTCAATAATGTCATTGTGATGAATTTCTTCATGTGGCCCTTCATCATTTGAAAAGTTATGCAAAATGCAAGCTGCAGTAGTTATTTCAATTACCTTCGCAATAGTGTAGGTATTGATATAATAGAGACATGCCCATTTTAGCCTTACACATCTAAACGACTTTTACCCTGTCAGAACTCAACTTCTTGTTATGATTTTTTTGAACTTGCGTTAAATTAGCACGTCTTGAATATAGTGTAATTAACCAGGACCGGAACCGGAAAAGTACCATCTCCAATTAAATGGTATTTATCTTATGGAAAGAACTTTTGTTTTTCATATTGTGCAATATGTTGTACCAAAAGTAAATTTGAGAAAACTTGTAATATGAAATTTGTACATCCATTATATCAACAAAAACATTTTCCAATAAAAACTATTTACTTTTGAATAATGAGTCATGAGTAGATCCTGGAAACCCTATAAAAACGTAAGTAAAAATGTTGTTATAAGTGCAATATCCCAATAACTTTATGGAATGATGTTCGTATCTCTTGATGTAACTGTCATGCTATGAGCTTGCAACCTTAACATTAACATGACCACCATTTACAGCGTCAGTGGTATAGTCGAGTTTACTCTAATAAAAATGGTCATGTCTTATGAACTAATCAGCGAAAACAGTGATGATGTAGGTGCTAAATTCCGCTCCAAGGTTAGGTCATAATAGGTTTCGTGCAGCACGTGACCTGTCATCGAACTTGGTGGTAAAACAACCTCAAAAAATTACATTGACGTAAATGGAGAAAATCTGCGTTTATGCATATAAATCCGTTTTTCTATAATATTTGTTAAGATATTTACCCTGGAACAAAAGTGAATTGATCTAAGCAGTACATTTCCCATATCCAGGTCGGAGCTTTTGAATAACATTGCTGCATAACTGAACAGGAATTAAATAAAATTGGAACATTGCAGATTCTGCCTACACAGACCCTTATCTGCTTCAGGTACAGTTTAAAAATGTACATTCAAATCCCACTGTTGATATCTGAACTGTTGATATCTGAGACAACTGTTAAGTAGCTCATTATTTCAACACCAAATATTTTGGGAATAAGAAATGCTAAAATCAAAATTTTGTTTGTTTTTACTTTGCAATGTTTGTTTTCATAGTGCTTAACTTCACCAAGGCCAAGGAGGATACAATAATACTAAGTAGATGCTTAAGTTAAAAATAATACCCTCATGGGTGTTTAACATACAGTTCCAATCATATTATTTTAGCTCTTTTTTGTAATTGTTTAACTGGAGTTATGTTTTTAATACCTTAATAGCTTTATTGTTGTAGAGTATGGAAATGACAAATAAGTAGCCAAGTAAGGAAATGGAAATCATTCCTTATAAGTAGTATGTAATAATTATGGTGGTTAGCAGGTTTAGGGCAATGAAACACCCTTGTAACTCAAAAAACTGACTACGTTTCGACGTATAATTCACGTCTTCTTCAGAGCTATAACACATATAAAAGAACACAATAGTTAATCAAAACAGCAACAAGGGAATGTGATCACCTACATACTTGGGTCACCACGTCACCACAATACTTAATTATTCATACTTTGTTGTCAGCTGTACAAGTATGTAGGTGATCATGTTTGCTTGTTGCTGTTTTGATTAACTAGTGTGTTCTTTTATATGTGTTATAGCCCTGAAGAAGACATGAATTATACGTCGAAACGCAGTCAGTTTTTCGAGTTACAAGGGTGTTTCATTGTCCTAAACCTGCTAACCACCATAACTATACGTAGTTAAGGACATGAATCATCATCACCAAGTAGTATGTGACTCAACGAAAGGACATCCAAAGATATATTAAAAAAAAGATAGCAAATGGGCTTCATGGCATATATTTTTAAACATGTTTACTTAAGTAGGCACCTAATTTATTTATATAATTTAAAGATATGTTTTTATATTCTAGTATTAGCAGTGAAACTGTATTGAAGAAAATCTTGAATAAGTGTTTGTTTTAATAAAATGCGTGTTCCATTACGAGACAGGTCTTGTTTTGAATTCTTCGATAAACAATTATAACCTCACAAGTAACAATATTTTTATATTAAATTGAGGAGAAACATTTACAATTTATTTTAAATACCACATCTTCTTAACTAATCACCAAAGTTGTGGTCTGGTAGGCTATGAAAATTATTTTGCCTTAATTATCACTATCTATTATCACACAAGTGTTATCTATTTCTGAGGACAGCAATCACCAAATTTTTTTACAATTATTGCCTTGTAGGCATTAAAGTGCTTGACTTATATGGATTTGGTGCAAAATTTCCAAATCCAGGGCATATATGACTCAGAATTCATGCCTACAAGTGTCTAAAAATCTTATTTCATCTTCCAGCCAAGTAATCACATTATACCTTTTCACAATCCACTCCTTTCTAGTTTTTATGGCACTAAAATCAATTGGGAACACCAAACCTCTATTTCCGTGCTCATTTGTCTAAATTTGAAGTAGTTTTGAGGGATAAAAAGGTTTCGAGTATTTCAAACTGTTATAGTTCGTGTTATCTATTTCTGACCACACCCATCAATTTTTTTTATAATTATTTCCTTGTAGACACAAAAGTGCTCACTTATTTGGATTTGGTGCACGATTTTCAAGTCCAGGGCATATATGACTTAGAATTCACACCTACAAATGTTTAAATATCTTATTCCAGCTTCTAGCCAAGTAATCATATTATACCTTTTAACAATCCATTCCTTTCTAGTTTTTATGGCAATAGAATCTACTGGGAACGCCAAACCTCTATTTCCATGCTCCTTTGTCTGAATTTGAAGTAGTTTTGAAGCATAAAAAGGTTGGTGGTACTTGGTGGTAGATCTAGTCCACAAAATATTGCTCTCCTTACCACTTATTTCGGCATAAAGGTAATTCTTTTTTGCTTCACTGTCAAGAATGATGATTTTAGAAGGCCTCCAGCAAAATTTAAGTTTCATTCCATTTAAGATAATTGAAAAAAATGTAATTAAATGCAAAGCTGTCATTAATTTACATGTATTTTAAATGGGTGAGGTTATGTTTTCATACCCCCAGGTTCAAATTGTGACATCACGTGCACGAAACCTATTGATATTATGTGTTTCGAAATTAAGAGCATGTTCCTCGGTTCCAAAAAGAAGGAACCAATCAAGAATAGTTTTTCTTTATGAAATGGATTTTCTTTTCCAAATCAAATCTCCCTTATGATAAGCGGACTAAAAGACGGAAATTAAAAGGTAACAAATATTTATTTTCTTCTTGAATATCAAAATAATCTTAACAAAATTCACTGGACGACAAACTGTTCACGTAGATAATACGCAAACAACTTAAATAGGTGACCCACTTGAAAAAATTTGAAACTATTATTATATTAGAAACTGAGATACCACGGAATTGAAGGCTACCTGAACATATGGTGGCGACAACAGATACACGTTCTAATTTGTAATATTTATGATAAGCCTACATCTGAAGTGAATGCAGCTCCGATGTGGTCAAAAAAATCCTTTAATAAGCGATCACTGTTAGCTCAGGCTAAGTTATTCTTAATCATTTTCATCCTTATCAGATAAATCATCAACACTTTCATCTAGATTGGTAACTAGGGGCTCCGCAACCACATCCAAAACCTGTTCTCTATCCCACCACTTTCCAATAAGTTCTTCTGTATAAGCCACCGAGTGTAGTCACTGACTTGTTGATTTATTAGGTCAAGCGCATATTCCCACACCGTTTCTACTTCACCTTTCTACTTAAATTGGCCTTAAAAAGTCGGTAGGCGCAAAACGTCGTAGTCCTTAAGATCTGGGCAACCACAGATTATTTTAGCCGCTAGTTTCTTTTCGCCATTGCGAGGAGCTCACACTTCAACATATTCGACGATGGACTTAAATTTTCTTTTTGAAGTCCATCAAAAATTTCGTTTTTCTTCCATATAGGAGTTGGGTATAGGGCTTATTCAGGAGACGGGAGTGGTATGAAGCATTATCCATAACTACAAAAAATGGACCGAACTCACACTGACTCCTAAAGCTTCTGACACCCTATCGTCGATATTTCTTGTAAAGTTACCATTTTCTGGACGAATTTTGAAATAACTTGCTAGATTTATTATCATTTTTTTGGCTTGGGGGTGTAAACACCCGGCAAAACGCTTTTTACTTTCCATGATTTTTAAATAGTTTTGACTCTGACGGATTGACAGAGATTTATTAATCCGTTTGAAAGACATTTGCGATTGTTTCCAATGATGAATTCACCGGTAAGTACAGAAATCATTCTTTCTTTTTTATAAAGTTTGCATAAAAGAAGGATAGACGCAATCTTCGTTCCAGCAATTGACACATCAATCGCATTAATTTTTAAAGTTGAACTTTTGATGGCCTCTGGAAAGTAACGTGATTTCTCTCTTCAAATTACATTAGTGTGATAAACCCATCTTCTTTTAACATACCCAAGCTATTGCTTGGATACATTCTAATCGCAATGATGAGAGTATAACATTTCAAAAGATTGTCGCGTATTTAATCATAAATATTTTTATTAGAATAAAGTTGACTATACCTGAAATGAATAATCATTACTTATACAATACAATACAATACAATTTATTTGTCCACATTATCACACAAAACGGATATAGGACAAGTAACAAGTTATCTACAAATATTTTAAAATCTTGATGGTACGTAAGATTCTTCAATCGTATAAAAGGCATCTTTTATTAATAAGGTTTTAATTATTTTATTAAAATGTTGATTACCAAGTGTCTTCGTAGGTATAACTTCGTACTTAAACTTAAACGTAATTTCGTTAGGTATATTATTGCATATAATTGCTCCTAAATATGGATTTAGTTTATACATTTCTGGGTTGTGTAAGTAGTACTACAAATCACCAGCAAATCTTGTGCGGTAATCATGATATTCATTTAGGCTTTTAAATTTATCGATCTTAAATCTTAAATTTATTATCGATGTCGTTCAAGGTCACCTCCAGCGTGGACCCGTCACGGTCGCTTGTTGCGATTCTCAAGGTCACCCCCAAGCGCTCCTTATGGCCTCTCAACATCAAGCCGCGCGCTCAAGGTTACGCATGTCGCCGGCGTTCAAGGTCAGTGACTAGCGTGGACCCGTCGTTGCGATTTTCGAGGTCACAACCAAGCGCTTGTCATGGCTAACGTGGAAGAAAATCCTTGGATTGTCCTGGAATCGGCTTTGTTTAACTACTAAAATCAGAACCGATTATTATTAAGTACAAAATTAAATATCGTAACTCTTTTGCTTCTTCTGCAACTTGCTCTAAATCGAGACCTATAAAATTCGCCTACCATGATAAATTCTCTTAGACAATTAAACATAAATAGAGGGTGTTTATTTAAAAATGTTTTCTAATTGGCTGTGAAATGTCAAAAGAAAATGATGAAGAAACAAAAGTACAGTGCGTTTCATTAACTTTGATAACATTTTTGAGTTTTGAGTAGAATGCAAAAATCCAATAATTCCATTAAAAAAAAAATATTAGGTTAAGATCTCTGGAAATCATTAATATTTTGTTTTTTTCTTCCAATGGGAAAAAAATTGCTACTCAACTATGGAATATAGTTTTTGCTTTATTCCGATATCTTTAAAAACAAGAAAGTTACAGCTGATCAAAATGTTATCAAAGTTATTGAAACCTACATTTACTTTGACTATGTCATCTTTTTCAACCTTCTAGATATCATGTGCTACTGAACACCCCATACTTTGTCTAACCATCAGTGCTTTGTATAACAGAACATCCATAATTCTACATACGTCATTCTGATTCCGTCATCAGAACGGCTGACCTTGATCAGAATTATTTTTTGGATAATGGCCAAAGCTGAGGTTCTAACCCAGATATACAATATACATATAATAAAAATAAAAACTTACCAGTATTATTCCTAAATTGTCTTCTAATAGATTCAAATGTAATATCATATGTACGTAGTTTTCATCGAAATAATCAGATACATGAAACAGTTTTTTTATCAATTTCATCACAGTTAAAGGAAGCAAATCAAGTCTATCTCCCAATGAATGCAAAGTTTTCTTTGATGCCACGTATCGCATGAACACTAATGGTCCCTTTTCCAGTTCAACGGGATGCCTACCATCAGTACACTATTTTGTGCTTGTCTACTTCCAGTATTTTGTGTGAAAGCTTTTTAAAAGTAACTGTGGTAATTCTGAATAGTTAAAAAACATTATTTTGTTATATCTGTTCAACCCATCGACCTTCAAACTAGGTAGACTCAGTGAGTCAATCATAAATTGTCAGGGTTTGTTTACTTCCAACATGCATATGGACCACAGTAGGCGCGCGTCGCGAGGGGAATGAAAAAATGGCCGCTGAGTCGGGTAATCGCATATTCGTACTAGTTAATATACCACGAACGTCAATTTTCCCCACGGACTAAAAGTGCAGCTTCTAGTGACCTATGGAAACCAAGATTAGACTCACTGCTTGCTAATGGGCACATTCTTCGGCGCAAGACATATGCGGAGGACACGCCCACCGAAAAAATTGCGTTTTCGGCCGGACGCCCTAGTGCGCTCTCGGAGTATTCTCATCCTTCTGTTCGCAATGAGAAAACAAAGGATGGTAGTAATGTCGCATCGCATAGAGCAGTCTACCGAAAACTCTAGAAGAACAAAAGTTTGAGGTTAGGTCAACTCTGAGTAATTTTTGACATGAAAAGAAAATTTGTAATAACGAAAGATCGTAGATTTGTTTTTTTGATTATAGGCTCGTATTTATTTTAAAACAAATTAGTGTAATAAGTAATAAATACTCATCGGGCGGCTTGCAACTTCGCTTGGCGGTAGTGAAAGTGGATCGTTCCCGTCAAAGATCGCGTAGGTTCAAATACTTTGTCTTACAATAACACCAAGAGTATCAAGTGTATTGTGTATTGAATTTTTGACACCTGACTCGTAAGCTAAGGCAAGGAAGGGCGACAAAAGACTATCAAGTGTATTGTGTATTGATTTCATGATACCTGACTTGTAAGCCCAAAGAAAGGCGCCAATATTTTATAGGATGGTTAGACTTTTTCTGAAGAAAATGGTGAGTATTGGCTCTTTTTGAGGTTTTCTGATTATAATTAATTAAATTAAATTACATTATTATAATTATTATTATGGTTTTATTATCAATATCGACTGACTAATGTGTAAATGTGACGCGCGTATCCTCCAAAAAAAAAACCTAAAAAGTTAGGTTAACAGCAAATGACGTTGAAAGCATTACGGCATTGTCATGTGTAAATTATATTCAGGAATAGAACAGAAGCTTATTTTAAATAAATGATGAGTTTTTAGTTATTTCTTACACTACACCATGCTAATTTGCCAAGTTCAAACATTTTAGAGACCAAAAATAATTTTTAGTGTTTTTTATTTTGACATAATACATTATTAGATATTTTATATTTCGGCGAAAACTTAATAAAACATAAAGCTTGGCACCGTCGATTTTTCCAAAATTAAGGGGCGGAGCTTGCCTGCCGCGCATGCGCTTTTGTTGCCACTGAGCCGGACTTTTTCGGGCTGAACTTTTTAATGTTACGTTATAATTATATGTCAATTATTATTTATATGGGTAATCGGTAAAAACATGATACATGCACTTACCTGTACACTTTTATAACTAGAAGTCTTACGCATGCCACAATATCTCACCATAATGATAAAATCTTTAATAAAACACCAAAAAATCGTACAAAGCGTTCGCATGCACTGTTTCAACTTCAAACACAAAGGGAAAATGTTTTGACGTTTTGTGGTTGACATCAGTTCAATGAGGTTGACACACACATTGAATTTACAGCACTTTTGTCAATTCGTCAATTAAGAAGATTTTCTACCTATGTTTTGATCGTGCTGTACGGCTACATTTGGCTACACAACATATAAACATATGGGTTGTGTAGTTAGACTTTGACAGCGGGCAACATCGCACCGAACCTTTAGAAATGATGCCAGACATAACTTTGTAAATATAGAAAAACCACAAATCTTCTTTGCTGAGCTTTTTGTATGTAACGAGTGACCAACAACACGTACGTTTTAGCGGAAGATAGATTTGTAAACGGTAACTCGTTATGACTGATATAAAATCTCTAGTGGGGGAAATGTCAATGTTACCGCTTTGGTAACTACCGGTTAAAACCGTTTTACCGGCTTAATGCAACAAAACAAAAATAAAAGTCTAATTTTTTTTCCTGGTTGAGGCAGTTAAGTGTGTCAGGGTAATTTTTCTCACTACGCATTTTCCTACATTTGTTATGAATTAATAATATATTTTGCTTTTAGTTATTTATTGAGGTCTTAACAGTACCTTGCTCATTGTTGCATTTTGATTATATTCCTAATCAAGGTCTCAATTGCTCTTTCTGTTTCATTCACTGGTTCTCGAGTGGACTTGTTAGTTGCCTGCCAGTACATACCGAAACATACCTTTTGTTAATTTACTAAACTTAAACTGAATAACTCTGGCTTTACTAGTCGATTTTGTGCTTGGAATTTACCTCCTTTGCCTTGTTTTGAATCCACTTTTGTCAGTTTTCGGCTACAGGGGCCTTTACTGCTTCTCGAGGGCTGCTTTTGTGGCTTCTCTTTATGTTTCTGACTAGATTCACATTTTTCTTGTACGAAGGGTGCTCCCAGGCATCCAGTTTGTATCAGATCCCCGTTTTGCACCTGTTAGTTTTATTTACATCGAATCAGCTAATCGATTTTGAGGTTAATAGCAGGCTGTAATGTGAAGTTTCCTTGAGCGTTTCATTTTGAAGTATTATTTTGGCAAGTGAGTTTTATCTCCATCCCTTTTCTTTATTCACCAGATCGCATATTCCCTTTTGGCATAAGTAATCTTGCTGCTCCTCGCAGTCGGGTTTCGAGCAATGCGAAATAGTGCCGAATATATCTCGTCAAGCTAAAATTGTCACTTGTCGCCTATCGAGCTTTCGATTGCTGGTGTCCTATTCTTCTGGAGGTAGGTTTAATTTATTATTCTATGTTTAACGAATTAATTAATTGATTGATCGGTTTTTGGCATTGTTTCCTATGGTATTATTTGAGGAAACTCAGGGGGTAGTATCTAGGATTTCATTTATGTTGTTTCTGCAGTGTGGAGTACTTCCTTTTGTAACATTTGTTGGGTTTCAATGTTATCGACTCGAGCATGCGTAGTGTCGAAGTCGCTATCGATTGGCCGCCAAGTCCCTTCTCCTGCTATTGGAATTCTGCTTCTACCAGCTAGTGGAAAACGTCCTCCTCGTGGCCCTTTTCCTTTGCTGCCGACCGTCGACTTGCAGGCCTATTACGAGCTAACTCCCTTTTATACTTTTGGTATATCCTTCGCTCGAAGGGATTCAGGAGTTATTTCAATTTAAAAAATCTTCGCGTGATACCTTTGCTTTGTTTCTTACGTTACCTAAAGCGCGTTGATTAGCCACATCGGTGGGATTTAATTGGGTCAAGCCTTTTTTGTTACTTTCCTTGACGAAGCCAGGCCACAACTCCTGAGCTAGATATTTAACAGCATCGGGGCGGTCCTCAATATTATCTAGGAAGCTCAAACAGTTTAGTGACCACCTGGTGAACTCTTAACCACCTGTGGTGTAAAGAAAACCCTGAACGAGGGATCTTTTTTACCTGGGCTCAAGTTTTCGAGTCACCCAATATATGAACATCAGATGAATTACTCAAGTTTGCAGTTGTTGGCTACGCCACAGCTCATCAGGGATACTCAACGTGTGTTGGCGTCCCAAGCCATTGTTCAACAGTGTACTCGTAAGATTGTTACTAACGTAGGCTTAAACTAACAACCCTTATTTGGCCAATATATATGACAAGTGAAACGTCTTCAGGTAGTTGTAATTTTGACTTGACCTTCACGCGTTTATTTATTTGTTTTGGTTTGAGTTGTGTTGATTAAGTAGAGTTCCAAATTTCACCTTTGGAGGTTTCTGATTTCCCTGTAAGAATCAGTGATGCTTATACCCACCCCTACTATCCGAGCCTTTGAGCAGGGGGCATTTACTTAATTTTCCAGGCAACTTGACAGCTCGCTTACTCGACACACACTCGATTATTTCAGATTTGTTTATTTACTTATTTTCTTTCTAATTATTCATTTAACTGATCTATCAAGAAAAGTGCATGGCAAGTGCTAGAATTTCATTACAATTGGGTAATACCCCTCACCAGCCTATATCTAGGGCAGTTACATTGACCCTTTACGCCAGTCTCAGAAATTGGTCCAATATGGAGCCCTGGGCCACCCGCCCAAGCTCAAACACTTACTCCCCCCCACAAAAAATGCTTGAACCCAGCCAGACAAAAAGAAACCATCTAAACATCACATCCCTGAAACCGTAATTATTCGTAATATATAACAATTTTCCGTAATATTCCCACAATAAAATGCCTTGGACAAATCACAAAATACCACCCGTCTTTCTTGTTCATTCCCGTTGCCGGAGTTATCAAGGCCAGCCCCCAAACCAGGGTCATTCAGCACTTTCTCTGGAGGATACCCTTCACAGCTCTCAGGACATTGCGCCACTTCAAGAGATGTTCAATAATTTTGCAAAGTGCAGACAACAACGATAAAAGTTAGGGAGACTGGCAGTGTTGATTCCCTTGTGAATAAGGGCAACAATAGCAGATTTCAGGCAGCCAGGAAAAATAGCCGCTTCGAAGAAAGAATTGACTGTGTCCCCAAGAGGCAACGACATTCCATGGAAAGCTCCTGAAGGACCCTCACACACAGTTTATCGTTTGGATCGGCCACTTTTTGTCAAATAGCAATCAAAATGCATTCATGCTGTTTCTGGGCCACAAACCTTCTCAAAAACATATTACTGTTGACTATAAACCAGCAACTTTGCAATTTTGAATATTGATCTGACCGGCAACTGATAATTTCAAGACTTTCTATGTTAAGTCTATTCAATCTTTTTGAAGTGACTTGATAGAGAATTTTAGCATCATGCTAAGGTTTAAAGCTGTGGTCCTATTTACTGGAAACTTTTTTTTAATATAAATATTGAGGCAACACTAAAACGGAATCAACGATGATTTTTCCTGCATTTTAAGTGTGCTAAAAAAGAAGATGAAAGGAGGAATTCTCAATTCTGCAGTTTCCGAAGTACGCAGCTCTTCTCCACATTTCTACCGTCGCGTCGGCCTGCTGTTCATGCTGAACAAAAAAAATAATTTATGAACGTTTAGTTTAATTTATAAACGTTTAGGTGGTGTTGCAAAAATGGAACAACACTGCTCCTTTAGCAGGACGATCTCATTTCTTTCGAAGATATCTTAGCCTAAAAGTGGCAAACCTTAAATTAGCAGCGTGCTCTTTAGATATCAAATTCTTTTCAAAATAAACGAGCAACTTTGCAATTATGAATATTGATCGGACGGGCAACGTTAAGCAACCAACACGGAAATTTTACTCTAATGAAACTACTTAAGATGGGGCTTTGGGGAATTTGATAGTCTGGCTCAAAGTTTAAGGATTACGTTCAAACAAAGTTGCGCTCTATTGAAAGTATGTTTGGGGTTAATGGAGCGTTCAGTCCTTCCCACAACAAACAGTAAATTTGTAGATCTGGCACCAACTAATTGTTTGAAGACATTTTACTAAAACGAAAAGCAAGTTGTTAAGGCTAACATTTTCGAATCTACTGTATCAGTTTTAGAAATCATGTTATTTGGCAGTCGTATCACTATTCTGAAAAAGGGTTGATTATAGGCCCAATGCCTTTGTATACTCTGTAAACGAAAGAATATAAAAGCAGGTTTTATATAGAAATCTAGATATAGAAATCATCATAGAAAATCAAACCCCCAATATAATGTAATATTTGGTTCTGTACAGTTTTTACAGGTGCAATATTTAATGTGAGTAAAATCAGTAAACCTAAAACAATTTGACATTTCATAAGCTTTGGCGCGGCTTGACAGTGCGGTTGCCATGACAACCTCTGACGCTTTAATATAATAGTAATTAAGATATCTACGGGGTGTTCATTATAAAACATCATCTAGCAGGCTATGAAATTTTGTCAGAAAAGGATGACATAATCAAATTAAATGGACTTTTGTTTCTCCATCCTTTTCTTTTGACATTTCACAGCCAACTAGATGAATTTTTATAATGAACACCTCGTATAAGCCATTCAGTTATTATTGTCGTCAAGTAGGCGTTGGAAATTTGACTTTGACATTTTTTCCGTATCTTCTCAATATGTGCTCAAAGAAGATGGGTATAAAAAAAACGAAGGTTCCAAAGTAACTAGATGACAAAAATAAGTAAATGTGTAATAGAGCATTATACGGATAATAACGCATGAGGTGGATAGTGTAGAACCCGAGGGACCCTGGCCTGAGGGGCATACTTCGACCGAAGGCGTTATGTCTTATAATGCCCATGGTGTCTTCAACGTTTAATGTCCGCCTTCTTGTACTTACAAAAATTAACTTTTATGTATTATGATTTGATATAAATCATAGGGGCCTATGCCTGGCCAGGCATTTACCGTGGCAACACACAACAATGACTATTTTGATTTATAAATGATTTACTTATCAGATTACTGTCAATTTAAATTCATAATGCCCAAGGACGTTTGCTTTTGGTTTATGTGCCCTAAGGCATTATTTTTAATATAAATGACTTTGATAGACGTAAATTATTATGAAATAATAGATCGGTTGGACTTTAAATAAATAAGCGCCAGCTCTAGTGTCAAGCCTATACAGGCTGTCCAGTTTAAAATGATGTACATGGGTATATTGGAAATCGTTGGAGATACAAGGTCGCTTAAATGGAAGAAAAGTTGAGTATTGGTCTGCTTAAAAATAATCCGAGTCAATGATTTTTTAAATCGATATCGTTCCGATAATACAGGGTGAAAACCAAAAAGTGCATTTTCGAAAAACCCTAATAGTTTACTTTTTACAAGAGCTACGGTCTTGAAAATTTCAGGTTAGGAGTAAGAGGATATGGTGGTTTCGAAAATTTGGTCAACAGTCGCCTAGGCCTACTATGTTGTGCGCGGCCGTTGTCAAATTTTGTTTTTCTTATGGACGCCATATTTAAGTTTTGCACTTTTAAAATCCCCGCAAAAAATGCTCTTCGACCATGTATAACATCTTTCTGTTCGGCCAAGAAAAATTCGCAAAAATAACAAAATGTTGATTTCATCGTAGGAGGCCTGGATATTCCTATTAAAATGTACTTACTGTAAATGAACAGCAACTTTAAATAGGAGAAGTTATGTGAAGATTTATTTGCTTGGTATTTTGACAAGTTTACTAGTAAAATTATTCAAAAACTGTACGAACAAGAACTAAACACTTTTATTCATAGACGAATAATTAAAACAAAGAAGCGAAATTACCTATTTTAGATTTAATTTAAGTGTTCAAATAAACCACCGTTCTCTCGTGCGCACGACAAAGCTCGTTCCAGGACCTCTTCGCAACAGTTTCTTACTATTCGCGGAGTAAGTTCTTTAACAGCTTCTGTTAACAGGTAGCCTAAGTTCTTGTACGGTTTCATAAGACCTACGATATACTTGATTCTTCATAAATATAATCGAGCAGTGTTAAATCAGGGGACTTTGCAGGCCATGCAATTTGTCCCAGGTTGCCTGTGCACTTATCGTCAAATTCAGCATTCAGATAGTTTGCAATAATCCTCTCATTATGATGCGGAGTACCGTCCTGCTGAAAAAACATGTTCTGTAAAGTGGCTAGTGGAAGTTTCATTATTTCTTCTGCTCCGTTAAGAACTTTGCAGAATGTTCAAATATCTCTCGAAGCTTAAGTTTTCATTAAAAAAGTACGGCCCAATCAAATGTGTGTCCACAACTCCTAGCCACACATTACATCCTCATCTAATTGCCGTGGATTTGCATAGGACCAGTAAACAGTATTCTTACGAATTAAATAGCCCACAGTTGGCAAATCGGCTCTCATCAGACCAGAGGACTTTCAAGGTAAAATTAGGTATTTTTAGTTTCTTGAATAAACCATTGACAAAGATTCTATTCTTCTAATATGATCACCATTCTGGAGCCCCTGGCTGGGATGCTCAGGATAGGGATGATATTTATGACTCTAAAGTGGCATTCGCCGTTGACCGAGCAACGACTGTTGTATCTTCAATTTGACGCAAAGAGGTATGAGGTCTTTCGACCACGCTTAGCAAAACCAAATTTTCTTTATCTTCGTCTGGTGGTTTGTCACCTTGTGGTCTTTCTGGGTATTTATTAAAATACATTTCTTCAGCATTCGCATTAATTCTGCGACACAGAATAAAACACTGCAATATCTCATATTTCTCACTATTTGAAACGTTATTCATTTTAAAATTCCCAATTTTTTTAGCTGCAGACTCTTAATACTATCAATAAAGACTATGCTCTGACAGTTGGATAACAACAAATGACAAATCTAAGCACACTGAGCCAATTTTAATAGAAATATCCACCTACGATGAAATCTTAATTTTGTCATTTTTAAGTATTTTTCTTGGCCGAACATAAAGATATTATACATGGTTGAAGAGCATTTTTTAGGGGGATTTTAAAAGTGTAAAAATTCAATATGGCGTCCATAAGAAAAACGAAAGTTGACAAAGACCGCGCATACATAGTAGGCCTAGATGATTTTCGGAACCACCATATTCTATTTCTCCTAATCTGAAATTTTTAAGACCATAGCTCTTAACATAAGTAAACTATTAGAGTTTTTCGAAAATGCACTATTTTGGTTTTCACCCTGTATTACCGGAACGATATCGATTTAAAATATCATTGACTCGGATTATTTTTAAGCAGACCATAACGCAACTTTCCTTCCATTTAAGCCACCTTGTATCTCAAACGGTTTCCAATATCCCCATGTATATAATTTTAAATTGGACACCCTGTATAAGTTAAAAATAAGTAGATGTGGGAAGGTGTATATTTCGTGCATTTGCTTAAAAAATGTTTTATTGGCGGACCGGTTTCGGCGCAAAGTCCATCATCAGCGCCCAAAAATCTATTGATGAGTAACGTTGTAGCAATAGTGTTGGGTGCCAACATAGGTATATAAAATAAAAAGAAAATTAAGAACTTACTCGTCAAAAGAGGGGAAGTGAAGGGTGAGAAATCGTCGCGCTAAGGCACCCCAAAACGCAGTCAGTTTAAAACTTATGGTTACATAAAATACCTTTAGAAACTATCAGGTCTATGGAGGATTTGTAAGTATTTGTGTTTTTTATATTCCTAGAAGTAACCTCCTTGTTGGTGTGTGATCTTTTATCCAAAATTGAAAGTCAAACCCTGTTCTTCAGATTTATTAGTCTGACTGAGCGAAGTACAGAGCGAGTCTGAGTCTTTATACAGAGCAAAACGTAAAATGTGTGAAATTTTTGTTCCTGATTTTTGTAAAACGTCGTAGTTTGGAAACATGGTGAAGAATCTTAATGTGTTTTTCCTCATTTCTTGACATATTGCCTGCGGATTGTTTCCCATTCAAAGAATTTTAAAATAAGTGCAGTTTTTTCTAGTGAACTAGCATTCAAAAAATACCATTATTTCTGATACTCGTGACTTATAATAATAATATTAAATAAAATAACCTTTCTAGAGGCAAAGGAAAATTGAGTGATGCCGTCGCAGATAGCCAACGTGAATATCTCTAGACGTTTTTTTCATTTTTTGTTTTTAAGACATTAGGCAAATCGTCGTAATTCGCGGACAAGTTCACGGATTATTATTTTTATTCCTTGGATCGACAGCATTATCTACAAATTGTTTCTAGTCAAGGTAGTTTTCCAAAAGTAATCACTTTTGGAGATTTAGTAATCTTAAATTACAAGTACGGACTTGACAAAATAAGTATACGGGGTAAGTCATAATGGATGGTCGAAAATGAAATCTCGTATTCTTTGGTCGATTTTAACGGTAGCCTGTCATACAATTGTATTACTTATCGAGCTTTGTTAAAAAGTTACAGGGTGTTAAAATTAGAATTTGAAAATGCATATATATTGAATATTCCGAAAGCGTAAGAGATATTTTATTGAAATGTTGTAAGTTTTGACTGCTACGGAAGGCGCACATTTTGCAATAAAAAATTATTTGTATTTTCGCCAGTGGCGCGCTTACCAAGAATGGACAATAATGGTATGATCGAATGGGTTCTTAACTGGCGGGTCCGACGATTCATCAACGACAAACTTTGAATTTTTTTTTTCTTTTCATGGCAACTTTAGACAAGAATAAATAGGATACACTTATGTTTGTCTCTGGCTTAAAGTGATCACCAAAATGTGTATTTTTTTCCCGTCATTTTGATTTATAAATGTCACTCTGACAGTCTAATTAGGCTATATTAATAATTCTGAGCAATTTTCGGGTTTTTGCGTTTTTAATCCAATCAAATAGTGATACATTTATTATACTATATCGGGAATGAGTAAAAAGTGGAAATTTGCCAACCAATATCCAGGAGGAAACTGTATCAAAGACACTGGGAATCATCTTAAAGACTATGCAGAGAGGAAGTGCATAGAAACCAAATACAAAATAATACTGAAGAAAGTAAAAGAAGAGAACAAAGACTGTTGATTTACCAAAAGCAGTGAAATTGGATGTGAAAAATGACTAATCGGAACTTTTGTCAGTGACCAGAGCTCAAAAAAAAAATAAATAAAAATAAAAATGTACGCCGCAGACCAAAGATTTTGCGAACATGGACATGATGGTTTTCCCAGTTTATCGCAATAGAATTGATATGGACTGGAGCAAAAGGGTATTACCTCGACCATATAGACCATGAGCTTAAAGCAGAGCGTGTATAGCAAAGGTTTGGCAAGATGCATTGGAATACTTAGTAATAGAGGTGATGAAGAAGAAGGTATTTGGTCTAGTCTGCCACACATCCACAAAGTCCACGCAGGTTGAAAAAACCCAAAGTGAAAAGTGTTTTTAAACCGACTCCCACAATACAACAGAGCCTGAGACAAATTGGCCAAGCATCAGAGGGATTTTCTATCAGCATCCGGAGTTTACAAAGTTTCGTGCAGCTTTGGCTCGGTATAAATACATTGATACCACAAAGCGTAGTATTAACACGAGAACTACGGAACATAAAAGAAGTTGCAGGCTGGAACAAACACAAAAGTCACGACATCCTTTTTAACGAGGTGGATATCTTACATCACAGGCAGCATTACTATCCAAGATTAAAGAAGAAATTCATTGAGATCTTCGAGCACAAGAACAACTTCAACAGGAAAGAGGAGCGCTAATTCATACCGTGAGTTCTGCGACATATACGTTATGTGCGCCAAAACTATGCTCTAACCCTTCCCCAATCCTTCCACTTCAGCATGGCGGTAACAGTAAAAATACCACGGAGCGATTAGAGCTAAAATCAGTTAAGGTCGAGATGCAAGGAAGATCGCTTCGCCCATTGCCTCATCGCAATTAGAGCTTCACGAGACCGAGACCGAGACCGAGACTTACGTACTCTCGGTCTCGGTCTCGAATTTACAATTAAGTCTCGGTCTCGGTCACGGTCTTGTGCATCGAGACCGAGACTCGCGTAATCTCGGTCTTGGTCTCGTAGTAGCAACTCGAGTCTCGGTCAAAAAAAAAGGTAGTAGGTATTTCCGTTTTTAATTTTTTTACATGTGTAAACTTGTAGTAAGCATGAATAAATTCGTTTGTTTGTTTATTTATATTATTGCATATTTAGAATCGCCTCGACAAGAGCTTTTAAAAAAACCAAAAAAAAATTTAAATGGTTCGCCACTGCATGCTACGTCACAAGAACTACTGGAAAGCATTCTTACTTTTCATGAAACTAAAAAGACTAAGTTTCCAAAAAGGCAAATCTCGGAAATCACCCTGGATCTCAAAAACCAAATCGTTATGGGAAATTCTGCTGACGCCATCTTTAATTTCACCAGACAGTAGCACACTGCCGCGAAAATCTCAATCCTTTACCTTTAAAAGTAAGGCAGGATCCCATTTAGAAGTGCCAAAAATGGAATACCTTTTATATTCGTGGGTCCGGTTTTCAAGCGAAATTTCCTGGTGTGATAGAACTAATGTCCTTTTGTCCTTTAGAATGGACATCTGAATCTGAAATTTTAACAGTATGTACCCTCGGTCAGAAGCATTATTTGTGTCAAGTTTGGTGTGAATCTGATCAGTTTGGTGTGAATCAATCCCAGTCAATCGGTTTTTATGAAATTTTTCTAGAGGCTAGTGTCCTTTAGAATGGACATTCGAATCTGAAATTTTAGTGGTGTATGCTCTGGATCAGGAGCATTATTTCTGCCAAGTTTGATGTAAATCTGATCAGAATAAATACCCAGTCAATCGGTTTTTATAAAATTTTTCTAGAGGGTAGTGTCCTTTGGAATGGACATCCGAATCTGTAATTTTAATGGTCTATGCTCCGGGTCAGGAGCATTATTTGTGCCAAGTTTGGTGTAAATCTGATCAGAATAAATACCCAGTCAATCGGTTTTTATCAAATTTTTCTAGAGGGTAGTGTCCTTTAGAATGGACATCCGAATCTGAAATTTTAACAGTGTATGCTCCTATTCAGGAGCATTATTTGTGCCAAGTTTGGGGTAAATCTGATCAGAATAAATACCCCGTCAATCGGTTTTTATCAGATTCTTCTAGAGAGTAGTGTCCTTTTGTCCTTTAGAATGGACATTCGAATCTGAAATTTTTAAATTATATGCTCCGGGCCAGGAGCATCATTTGTGCCAAGTTTGGTGTAAATCTGATTAGAATAACTACCCAGTTAATCGTTTTTTTTTCTGGTTAATAAATTAGACACTTCCCTAATATCTTGCAAACGAATGATGTTGTTCGAGATCGAGACTCTTGAGAGTCTCGATTGACAGTATCGGTCTCGGTCTCGGTCTCGAAGTCGATATTAAAGTCTCGGTCTCGATCGGACTTCTCTCGTGGTCTCGTGAAGGTCTAATCGCAATTGATAATGTCCGAGGTAGTTATGGGCGAACCGTCAGGAAGAAATTCCATTGAATCGCGGCTTCAAAGTCCGGAACACATTTCACACAAAAATGTATTTTTAGTTAATAGGTGTAAAGTAGTTGAGTTGTCCGACATCTATTCTTGTACCTGATAATTATAGAGCACCTTTATCTTTTAGTCCCAATCTTAAATTTAATAAATTTAGCCGAGTTTCAGATTTGTTGTTCTTTAAAACATCTATGGTTAATGAATAAATTAAGTACTTACTGTTTTACTGGAAAATATTCATTTTTTGCTTAGGAACGTTTAGAACCTATTTTTGAATCCTAAATATGGTTTTAATTGTTTTACCTATTTCTTTCAGTTTTCCTTCAAAGTTGGTTTTGTTTCTAAAGCACAGATTGCTAATTGCTTCAGTCTACAAAAATATACATAGATGAAATGCAACATAATATAGTACAAATTGGTAATCAGTTATTATATTGTTAGTTATTATAAAACTTTATTCGTGTGTTCTTTCCAAATTCTGTAAAGAAATGCAAATACAAAAAGAAAGTATATAGATGCAAAAACACCTTTTTTTATAATATCGATACGCATGTATTATGTATACTAGTTAATTCTAATGTTCACTTCTCAATCGATATGATATGATTCTTTTCAAACCGTAACTCACAAGAACGGACCAACTTCTTCTAATATCTGATCTATTTTTAAGTCTGAAGTATAAGGAAATTTCAGAATTAAGATGGTACTCTACGAATTCTACGAGTAGTTAATCCGAATAACATTCCGAAAAAGCTTAATGTCATTTGATATAACGACTTATGACTATGACAAGCTAACCTCGAATTGTTTTCATCAGGAAACATTTTGGTAGTCACTGTGTTCTCTGATTTGTTTCATATGGTTAGTGGACTTTGGACCCGCCAGTTAAGAACCGGTGCGACTATATCATATTTTTGTAATGCTAGTATACTAGAAAAAACGTCACTTATTTTTAAATTCATAAATTTTTTTAATTTAAAATTTTTTTTATTTTTAAAGTTTTTAAAATCCGCAGAGAATATGTCAGCAGGCGAGGGAAACACAGTAAGATTCTTTACCGCTTTTCCGAACTACGACGATTTAAAAATATCGGCAACGAGTGCTTTAATAAAAAATTTGGCGAAAAAGTGCCGAGATATGAATGTTGGCTTATTCCTTACCTGAAAACAATAAGGAAAAGGAAGCTTATTGCGAAATGGCAGAACATCAAAATTTTGCAATTTTTGCATCACTCTGTTTCACACACTATATAATAAATATAATGTCGGTTTTCTTTTCAAAATTATCCGCTTCCTTAATCTAGAGGAAATGAGGTTTCAGACCGTGCAAATTGTATTTGAAAGAATGAAAGAATTTATTGCCTAAAAAGTTGCAGCTTATTGAAAATAACAGGAAAAATTACTGGTGCCGAACTTTAAGTTGAGCAGTTTAGTAGGACAAGAATGGGAAAGTTCAGATGCACAGTCATAGATGTCCCCGTCCCCCGACAAAACAGACCCACACCGGCAACCCACCATACCGTTTGTTTATTGTTGTTTTGGAAAAGGGGGTTAATGTAATTTGTGGTTATTTACTTAATTCAAAAGTCTACTATGCAGGGGTACATACGACCTGTTGAGACTCACCTGCACATTAAGACATTCGGTTATTCGCCCTCAATTCCCGGTCAATCTCCCAACCCTCCGTAAAATCCAGTCTCGTCATATTTTACAATCCGTTTGGGAATCAAACGTATGACTGTGCTCCGTTAAGTGATTTACAAAAGATGACATAGTTTTATATATGTGCTTAGTGATATGTGTGTTAAGCGAGCGGAAGGTGCGGCCCACGTATGATGTCAGGCAGTCATGGCAATACAATTGAGTTTGATGTCGTAGATGTCGCTCTTGGAGAAACGTGTGAGTTGGTCTTTAGGGTTTAGAATGTGGGCTTTTAAGGAGTTCTTTGTTGAATGGGAGATTCTCACATTGGGGAAGCAACCGTGGAATATTTTGGAAATGTCCCGCGTCAGCTTGTTGGAGATGAAGGGGGTCACAATGAAGTCCTTTGGGTCAACGTCCTGTGATGTGCCGGCGTAAGCTTGTCTAGAGAGAGGTCTTTCTGACTGCTTTTAAAAATAAGCCTGTCCACCATGTTGGGGTCATGTCCATTATTGGAAGCAATCTGTTTGATGGTGCTCACTTCCTTTTTGACACTATTAACAGATAAGGGGATATTAAGATTTCTGTGGACATAGCAGCGGAGTGCTGCCATTTTGTGTTGGGTGGGGTGATTAGATGCAGGTGGAATAGTCCAACAGTAGCATCTACAAACTCAATTTCCATGACTGCCTGGCATCATATGTGGCCGCACATTCCACACACGGATCACAGAGCACATAAATCAAACTACGTCATCTTTTGGAAATCACTTAAGGGAGTACAGTCATACGTTTGATTCCCAAACGGATTCTAGAATTATTCATCACATCACTGCAAAAATATGAACAGACTGGATTTTACGAAGGATTGGGAGAATGACCGGAAATTGATGGCAAATCTCTAATGCCCTAACGTGTAGGTGAGTCTCAACAGGTCGGATGTACAGTGCGTCTCATTAACTTTGATAACATTTTGATTAGGTGTAACTTTTTTGTTCTTAAAGATATCGAAATAAACTGAAAACCATATTGCATAGTTGACTAGCAAGTTTTCCCTGTTGGAAGAAAAAACAAAAGACCAATGATTTCGAGAGATCTTAACCTAACTTATACTTTGTTTTAAAGGAATGCCCTGTATATTATTCTACTCAAAATACCTAGTATATTTTATAAAGCATACCCTATACCTATCTTCAACTGTTGCTGAGAAAATCGAGTCTGTATAAGTTAGTTTAAAGCGAGTTTTACAGTACACATAAAATAATAAATAAAAAGCAAGGTAAATTTGAACGGTAGTATTAAACAAATCGTTTTAAAAACTTGTTAATATTATCATAACATTATTCTAATTGTCTGCCATTTTCCTCAACACAACAAAATTCTAAGGATCGATGGTTGAAAATCGCATATTGCGCACACAACAGCGTGCACTTTGCGCACGCGCTTATAAAGAAGCGTGTGCTAAGTCGAATTTGCACAAATACCAAAAATTGACTGGAGAACGTTATTTCGTATATATGCTTTATAAAACATACTTGGAATTTTGAGCAGAATCCAAATATCCAATAAGATACTTAAAAAAAATAAAAGTTAGGTTAAGATCTCTCGAAATCATTGGTCTTTCGTTTTTTCTTCCAATAGGAAAAAACTTGCTAGTCAACTTTGCAATATGGTTTTTGCTTCATTCCGATATGTTTAAAAACACAGTTAGTTACAGCTGATCAAAATGTTATCAAAGTTATTGAAACGCACTGTACCTCTGCATAAAAGACTTTTGAATTAAGTACGAGTACGAGTTACTCGTAAATAACAACAAATTACATTCACCACCTTTTCCAAAGCAAGGACACATACAGACTTTCAATTATTTTGAAACCAACATTTATCCTAATTATTTCTTTAAGTTCGATAATCTTCAAAGCTTTCGAAAAAAATTCCAGTTCTTTCATGAAAAAATACTGCGAGTTCTTCACTATGACCTCTGCAACAGGAAAAGTCAGTCTAGTTAGTGGAAATGCTAATTGCTGCAATCATAAACTGATAATAATGAAAAACGGGTTCTTAGGCACCCACTCGAGATTTTGGTATTTTATTGGCTTCAGCAAAAGGAATATTATCAAGGGTCGATCTGAAAAACTACTGCAGTAATGATATTAGCGAGTTCGGCAAGTCCCTTTGAGTCCCAAACCTGATCCGATTGTAGGGGATTCTATAAGTAATTGAGTTGGAAAACGGTTATGAGGGTCTGTTTGACCGTAAAGTGGCAAGAATCTTTTTGTCGCAAGCTTTACTTTTTTTAGAATGTGAATAGGACCAATCTTAAAAAATATTAGGTATATAAAGCGACCATGGCAGATAAGTATCAAAAAGCTTTTATTGAAAACACATGCAAAAAGATGTCTTTTGTATAGATAGCTCCGCATTTTTTTGTTGCTTGTTGGTTCACGTATATAAAGTGAAGAACTCTCAGAACGTTTATGAAAATCGAAGTTTTATCTGATGGTGCGACTTAAAATTTTATCTTCGATCTGCTACAGAGAACAAAGGCACGTCATTGAAAATGTACCCCGATAGTGGGAAAATGTTATCCTTTTGTTTTTTTTTTTTGACACAGCAAGGAATCGTTTAAAATGCAAAAGAACGAGATCACCATTTAGATAGGAGCCAAGTGTTGCGTGGCTTTAAAAAAGTCCTATCACACGAGCACATATACCGGGTGTCCAGCAGAACCCTGGACATGGGAAATCGGTTTTAATTTTTTGCGCCTGTACGGTTGATTTGATTGAAAAACTCTTAAAAGTAAAGTTGTAGAGCAGTAGAGCTTATGATCATCTATCATCATGTAATTTTTTCAATACCAGAGTTTTGGCAGTTTTTTGAAAAAACGCCTCGAAAAGTGCAAAAATTTGAATTTGGCGCGTCACCCCCGCCATGCATGTGAAGTGTCGCCAACATAATAATTTCTTATGTCAGAGTCAGAGCCGAGTTTCCTATCTTATTTATTTTGAGGGACTATCATGTAGTAATTAACGTGATTATGCAGCGAAAATTAACCGAAAACATGATGATAATGTTCTTAAATCAGATGGTAAGTAAAAGTTACGTTTATAATTGTCATAATTAGTAAAAGGAAAATTATTCCAATTTGTGTATGGCTGGTTGTCTAATTCATTTTAGTTTAGCAATACGACAACCACGATGACATGACAATTTGTCTCTTGTCACCAATTAAGGGTGTTCGTTATTGTTGTTGTTATTGAGGTGAATTCATCTATCTCCAAATGTTTTACTTCAAAAGTGTCTATTTTGCAGTGCTGTGTGACGCGAGGCCCCATCCTGCATGTAAAAAACCCTTGCTAGGTGCTGGATTCTTCTATGACAGACAAAATCTCATTGGAGAACCAAATACAGTGCGCCCCAAAATGCCAATCCACACATTAACAACTTCTCGACGTTAGTCTTGTCCTGCACTGTATGTGGATTTTAGAGAGTCCAAACTCATTCATTTTGTTGATCTGAGGGACCCATTAATCCAAATTAACAATCATTGGTGGAACAAATGTTTATAGCAAACAAGCAAGACCAGTAAGCAGATAGCGATGGATGTTTGATCTGCTAAGACCAGTTTCTTTCATGTTTTATCTATTTATCTGGAGACTATAGTGACCGTGAAAAAAACTCTTTTCAGTGACAACAAATCTTAATAAAGGTGATAGTGTTTTTATAGGAATAATTGTTGTTATCTGTGTTATTACCTAAATTTATGTTACATTTCTTTTTCATGTCCACTTGTTAATTTCTTCCGTTAAGATATTTATATATAGATTTATTATGGAAATATACTTATATTGGTACTTGTTGCATCCACTTTTTCAATAAAAATGTAATGTATACAGAAAGACTTGTATTTATTGATATTAAAGGTTCGATTTTCATTTGTTCACTTTGACAGCAAAAAACAATTGAACATCGAAATTAGGAACCATTTTGTTGATACAGTGTAAAATTTTATTTTTATTATTGCTTATTTAAATGTTTCATTAGTTATGAATTTTGAGGAGAGAAAACTTGTTTTAAAACAATACTGGGCTGGTAATTCCTTTGCTCAAATTCGAGACAACATTGCTGCATTGTTTCCTGAACGACCAATACCAGCACGCAGTTCACTTCAGGCGGTGGTTGCTCGTTTTGAGGAAACTGGGAGTAATAACCCGATATGTTCCTGTGAGCGAAAGCGACGACTTCAAGGTGGTGCGGCTCCAGAGGATAAAAATGTGGTAAAATTTTTGTTCTTGCTACAGTAAGCGATGATCCTTCCAAGAGTATTCGACAGATTGGCCAAGAAACTGGACTTAGTAGATCGACCATCCATAATTATCTGCAAAAAAAAAGGTTCTAAAAGCTACAAGAAAGAGAACCATCAAAAACTCTTACCGATCGACCTTTTCCCCCGAATGGAGTTTTGTGAAATCCTGACCGAAAAAATTATTGCAGCACCAAGATTTGTTATAAACATTTGTTTCACGGATGAATGCTCATTTGGATTGACTGGCTCTTTAAATCAACAAAATGATCAGATTTGGGAACTCCAAAACCCACATATAGTGCATGACAATCGGGACCAACGTCGAGCAACTGTAAACGTGTGAATCGGCATTTCGGGGCGCCATGTTATAGGTCCATTTTTCATTGATAGCAGTTTGAACGCCAACAAATATGGCAATATGCTTCGCAATGACATTTTGCCTGCTGTAGAAGCCATCCAGCCATTAGAACGGGTTTTTTACATGCAAGATGGGGCGTCGTGTCACACTGCACTGCAAAATAGACGTTTTTTAAACGAAACATTTAGTGATAGGTGGATCGGAAAGTTTGGAGCAATTAATTAGCCACCTCGCTCTCCGGATTTGAATCCCTGTAATTTTTTTGTTTGGGGATTCATTCAAGATCGTCTCTTCTTCCTCTTCTTCTTCTGTAGCTTATTCTGTCCACTGCTGAACAAAAGCCTCTCTCAAATGCTTCCATTTCCCCCGTTCCTGTGCAGCCAGTATCCAGTTTCCGGCTGTTCTTCTTATATCATCGCTCCAGCGGGTAGGCGGTCGTCCTCTGTTACGATATGCGTCTTGTCTTGGACGCCATTCTGCTATCTTCCTTGTCCATCGATTGTCCGTCATTCTGGCAACATGCCCCGCCCAGTTCCACTTTAAATGTAAGATAGTCTCGACAGCATCTCGTGTCTTCGTTCTAAGTCTTATAGTTGTATTTGGGACTCTGTCTCGAAGGGTGATTCCCAGCATCGATCTCTCCATCCTGCGTTGCATCACTTGTATTTTCGTAATGTTTTTTCTTGTAAGTGTTAGTGTTTCTGCCCCATATGTCAGCACGGGAAGGACGCACTGGTTGAACACCTTTCTCTTCAAGCATATTGGGAGATTGGATCGAACCACTGATTTTAGTTTTCCAAATGCTGCCCAAGTCAGACCTATTCTACGCTGGATTTCGCGTGTTTGATTGTCCCGTTCGATACTGATTTCATGTCCTAGGTATTTGTATGAATATGTCTGTTCTATATTTATGTTGTTAATTTTTAGAGAATTGTTTAGAACAAGGTTTGTCATATATTGTGTCTTTGACAGATTTATTTCAAGGCCTACCTTTTCTGCGGCTGTTTGTAAGTCTTGTAACATTGTTTGTGCCTTAGCCGTGTCGTCTGTTATTAGGACGATGTCGTCGGCGAAGCAAAGGTGACTTAGATTTTCTCCATCGATGTTAATTCCCATGTTGTTCCATCTTATTTTGTTTAGCACACTTTGCAGCAGAGTAACGAATAATTTAGGAGAAAGCGCGTCACCCTGTCTCAGGCCCCTTTCAATTTTGAACTTGTTGGTATGTTGATTGTTGTTTATCTTCACGTATGCTGTGGATGTAGTATATATGTATTTAATAGCTGAGGAGTAACGGTAGTCAATTCGGCATTCTGCAAGTGCTTCTAGCAGTTTCTGGTGGTCCACTGTATCAAAGGCCTTTTTGAAGTCTATAAAAATCAGCATAAGCGGTTTGTTGTACTCTATACACTTCTCAATTATTAGTTTCATTGTGAGCAAGTGATCGTTGGTACCGTATTTTGTTCTAAAACCCGCTTGCTCTCTTGAAAGAAAGAACTCTAGTTTGTTTGTTAGACGTGTTGTTATAATCTTTGTGTAGAGCTTATAGATGTGACTTAGAAGACTTATTGGCCGGTAGTTTTCAAGGTTCGTGTTATCTCCTTTCTTGTGTATGATGATGATTTGCGCACTTTCCCATTGCGATGGTATTGTTCCTTCGGAGAGGCATTTATTAAATAGGGTTTTAAGGGCATTGATGATGTCTTGTCCGCCCATTTTAATGCTTTCTATTACCATCTCGTCTTCACCAGGTGCTTTGTTGCTTTTCATACTTTTTAAAGCTGATATAATTTCATCGTCATTTATCTCTTCGAGGTCTTCTGAGCCTTGGTTTAAAATTATTGGAATATTGGATTTTATTTCTCTATTTGGTGTTGAATATAGTCGTCTGTAGAAAGCTTCAATGGTCTGCGTTATTTCCCCCTTGTTTGTCACTATTCTGCCCTCTGTGTTTTTGATTTTATATATATTATTTTTTCTCGCTAGATCTTTCCTTGCCAGAACTTTCAGACTTTTATTCTCTTCTATTGTAGTTTTTATGGATTCCGTATTTTGTTCTCTTTTGTGTTTTCTTATCTCTTTAGCTATTTCTTTATTGATATTTCTATATTCTATTGTTGTTTTGTCTGTCAGTTTTCTTCTTTGTTTCATTAAAGATTTTGTTCTTAGGTTGAGTTTTTGGTTCCTGTTTTTGCTTCTGCCGCACTTTTCAATTGTTGCATTTACGCTGTTTGTAATGTTCTCATATATTGCGTTAACTGTCATACGATTATTTACGTTTAGAGATTTAGATAGTTGCTGTTCATATTCATACACGTTTTCAGGCAAGTTCCATTTTTTGTGACTCTTTTTTAGGATCATGTTGTTTCTTTCCTTTCTTATGTTTAGTTTTATTTTCGCTCTTACTAGGCGATGGTCGCTGCCTGTTGAGAATCTATTCAGAACATCTACATCACTGACAATATCTTTTCTGCTGCTGCATATGAAGTCGATGGCGTTCTTGGTCCTTCCGTCTGGGCTCATCCATGTCCATTTTTTGTTGTAATTTTTTTGGAAGAAGGTGTTCATTGCGAAGAGATTTTTGCTATGCAGAAAGTCTATCAAGGTATTTCCTCTTTCGTTTCTCTCGCCCAATCCGTGGTGCCCAACCGCGTTTTCAGCTACATCTATTTTGCTTCCTATTTTAGCATTAAAGTCTCCGATTAGCAGAGTATAGTGGGATTTCTCGTCTTGTATGGCTGAGGAGCGTATATCTTCGTAAAAGCATTCGATATCTTCCTCTGTATGGTCGCTTGTGGACGCGTAGGCTTGAATGATTTTCAGAGAGTATTTTTTGTTAAGTTGGATGGTGATGAATAAGACTCTAGGGCTTATACTTTTGATGTTTATAATATTTTCAGTGTGTCTTTTGTGGACCAAAAAACCTATTCCCCTTATTGCTGTTTCTTCTCCTGCATAGTGAAAGATATGTCCTTTGTCCAGAGTGATTTGACCTTCCCCTATGCGTCTGACTTCGCTTAGGCCCAATATGTCCCATTTAATGTTTGTGAGTTCTTCCTCTAGTTCTAGCATTTTCTCGTTTGTTGATAATGTTCTGGCGTTGTAAGTTGCCACGTATATCGGGTATTTTCTGTGACGGTGTGTATTGTTGTCTTTAGGTGATGAAGGCGATTGTTTGCCTCCCCCAGAATCCATGAGGCAGACCTTTTTCAAGGTGTGGGATTTGCCAAATATTGATCCACCCACCTGGGGTGTGTGTCCTTTTCTCTTTGGAATCGCCATATTGAGAGGTTTATAGCCAAATTTTCTTCCACGTTGGCCAGACGGGTTGGAAGAGGGATAGGAATGTTAGAAAGGAAATAAGTGGTTTTATAGGAAATTTGGGAGTTTTGACAATGGTTTCCCCGTATGGTCTTTGGAGATAAACCAAGGCTCGCGTGGGCAGGGTCGCATTCCTGAAGTAGATCTGTCATCTATCGGGACTATAGATGAGTATCTACCCGCTACCCCATCTACCCGCTACCCCACCTCCCCAGATCGTCTCTACCAGAGAAATAAACAATATGCAAATGTTCAAGAGTTGAAACTTGCCATTCAAGAAATTTGTGGTCAAGTCACGGTAATGATGTTGGACAATACATGTCGCAATTTTGAACAGAGGCTTGCATATTGTACCTCTGCAGAAGGTGGTCATTTTGATCAATTTCTCTGATGTGCCACATCTAGTCTTGAATTTTATTTATTTGTTTATTGTTCTTGTTTACCTCTGTGTTTGATGTTAAACACATGGGTGGTTATTCACTTTTTTTTGTAGTATGTAATTAAATGGTTCTTTTAAGAGCCGCCAATCCCTATTTTCTTTTCGCCAATTCCACGATAACTCATTTGTAGAGTACAATCACAGTTCAAGCTTGGTTCTTGGTTTCCTCAACAAATGTATCCACCCAACTCGCCGTCCTTAATAATTCTTAACATTAACCTAGCTTTTAGCTTTACCAATGACAAAGACAAGAGACATATCGTCGATCCGCTGTCTGTTGCTAATCTAAAATGAATTAGACAACCAGCCATACACAAATTGGAATGATTTTCCTTTTACTAATTATGATAATAATAAACGTAACTTTTACTTACCGTATGATTTAAGAACATTATCGTCAGGTTTTCGGTTAATTTTCACTGCATAATCACGTTAATTACTACAAGATAGTCCCTCAAAATAAATAAGAAAGGAAAATCGGCTCTGACTCTGACATAAGAAATTATTATGTTGGCGACACTGCACATGCAAGGCGGGGGTGACGCGCCAAATTCAAATTTTTGCACTTTTAGAAGCGTTTTTCCAAAAAACAGCCAAAATTGTTGGTATTGAAAAACAGGATGATAGCTGACCATAAACTCTACACCTTTACTCTTAAAAGTTTTTCAATCAAATCAACCGTACAGGCGCAAAAAAATAAAAACCGATTTCCCATGTTAATATCCTATGTCCAGGGCTCTGCTGGACACCCGGTATGCTTGGCTTATAACAGAAACAATCGTGTTTTTGTGGTTTATTGAGAGAGGAACGAAGTATAGGCTCGAATATTCTTTTAAATTAATTGAACCGAAAAAAATGCTACAGCTTGCGACAAGTCTAACTCAATTTGTGCTCACTTTAATTTACAAACTTTTCAATAAATATGTCATAATCGATAAAGTAAAAGAAGGATTCCTGTATGAGGCGCCGTTTGTGTCATAGAAAAGAATATATTTTTATAATATATGTTATCATATTTATTTTTATTTCATAATTTTCATTATTATTTTCCTAATATTTAACCTGTACTTAAAAGGGTTGTTGTGGGAATTTGTGAATTCTTCAACAATTCTCAATTGCTCATAATGTATCTTGAACTAAAGCGTTTACTTATTAGTAGGAAGGAAGAATTATAGTTCATCGTTTGTCTGAAAAAAAATAATTTGAAGGCTTTCGCCCATAAGAACAATGTTAATCCTGGAAAAAATATGGCGGACAAGTCCTTATGGCCACACTCTCATTACAGGCACTTTAATTTCGAGTAATATCTCATCATAAAATCTTATTCAGTAATATTTATAATTTTGAAAGTATAAATATGACGTCTCCAGAAAATCAATATATGTTTACTTAAATTATATTTACTACGAACAAGCAATCCATATTTATAAGTGAGGCTGTGCATGTGCACAGGTGCCGCAGTATCACTAATAACGATAAAATTGGCAACAAGGCACTTTAGTAGTGATATGTGTTTCTCAACGAGTTAGAATTGTTAGAATATATAGACAGAATGACTTGAATTTTAAATTGGACTCCTTAGTTTTTGCTCTTATTAAATATTCGTATCTCACGATCACATTCCAGCCAAAAACGGAACTTAATTGTAGGGAAGTAGCTATCGGCAGCAATTACAATTTATTACAAATTTCAACTACAATAATTAACTCGTTATTTCCCTTTATAAACAATCGACACCTCAAGAATTGTGAAATGTCATGTTTATTTCATTGCTAATTTCATGTTATTTACATCATAAAATATTACATTTTTAGTTTCTTTACTTTATTTTACTAATTTTTGTTAGAATTTTGTGCTCTGGTATATTTGAGGGAAGTTGTTATTACTATTTTTTTCGAAATTTTTCTTTAGGAATTAATAGAATTGACAAAATAGAAAATTATAAGTGGTGGTAGAACTTAAAAACATTTATAGTAATATCAATTTTTAGAATAAATATAATACTAAATTTCGCTTACCTGAAACAAACTATACAATGGAAGTTGACTTGATTAACGTAATGTGAGGTTACGTTAAAACACTGTCATGTGGTTGTAAATTGAAACGACATTTACAACCGGCATGCAGCCAAAATTACGAACTTGCTAGCCCTTTCTCCGTTCTCCGAGTGAAAAACATGAGACAATAGTAGGTATTTAAGTAAAATGGTTCGACGTGCGCCCGGCCACGTCCAACTCTTTCTGATGACAGACTTTCGGATCTGATCTGAGAACGTTTTCGGGTGGTAGCTCTGACAATATTCCAATCCTTCGTTTCCTCAATAAGAATGTGAGGACAGAAATACTTTCAGAGCGGTCTAGAGCAGCCACCCGAAAACGCTGTGAGTATTGAATACTTTGCAAATTAAGATTCGAGTACTTCGAATATCTTGAAGTATCAAATACACAAGTAACGATTAGGTATTCTATGCACACAACTAGACATCTAGACATAGTTGTGTGCATATGGATTTTCAGATCCATATAATTACATTCAAATTTAAAAATGTACGTCAATTTACTCTGAGAGCGCTTTCAACTCTATATACTCCTCCTTGGTCGCAGGGTCCCTGGTGATAATTTACTCCTTAAGAGGTTTCCGATTTGGTTAAGTTAGTTCAGGGATAGGTTAGTTATCTCATTCTCTATTGCTTACGTTAGTTCAGGTTAATTATATTATAATTTTACTTTTTGAATAGGTTAGTTCAGATTAATTTACTTCAGTTACGTTTTTCCTTTATATAGGTTAGTTAGGAACAAAGCGGCCCGTTAGGTTCAGGTTAGTTCAGGTTATTTCAGTTCTAGTTTTCTTTTGGTTAGTTTAGTTCACATATGTTTTTCCTTTGATCAACTAAGTTAAAGAGAAAGCGGCGCGTCAGGGCCGCTTTTATTTATGAGGGATCATTTGGTTAGGTTAGTTTAGGTTAATTCATGTTGGTTCAGGTTAGTTTAGGTTAGTACAGTTCGATTTTTGTTTTGATTAGGTTAGTTTGGTGATGGAAAATGGATGAATACTAAGAAAAATAAAATAAAAATTAGGATGTAAAAATATATATGGGGGTATGTTTTAAAAATATGGGCACTCTTATATGACACAACCGTCGCCTCATAGAAAAGGTCTTCTTTAGACATTTACATATACAAGTACTTTTACTATGACATTATAAAATTACCTTAAAAAGTGGCCATAGGCGACTTAAATTATTTCTTGTTAAAAAAGATTCAACATTTTGTCTTTCCAAAACGTCTGCATGACAACCGAGCTACATATCTCCATGTGTTCCATGTCGGCAAGGGGACAAGGCTACCTTAGATATGACTAGACCTTAGATACAATTACAATATAACCTCACAATTCTCGCCAAACCACTATAAAGCCATTAGAGTTGGATAACAACACGTATAATAGTATATTATTAAACGAGCTTTTTATGATAGCCATTATAAAAGCCTTAGGGAACGTTTGCGTCCCGCAGATAATTGGAAGTTTTATAAGAAGAATGTAAGTCCTGAAAGTGAAGCCGAAAACAGCTGAGGATCGACCTGCGCAGTTACTCGAAATTAAAGTGCCTGTAATGAGAGTGTGGCCATAAGGACTTGTCCGCCATATTTTTTCCAAGATTAACATTGTTCTTATGGGCGAAAGCCTTCAAATGATTTTTTTTTCAGACAAACGATGAACTATAATTCTTCCTTCCTACTAATAAGTAAACGCTTTAGTTCAAGATACATTATGAGCAATTGAGAATTGTTGAAGAATTCACAAATTCCCACAACAACCCTTTTAAGTACAGGTAATTTTTTAATATCACGCCACTTTTAGATGACGTTTATCCATCATCGAGTTGACGTACTGAGTACTGACAGCGAACGGAATTCCAAATTTCCCGAATTTCCGAAGTGACCATGAAGAGTTTAAATTGCTCAGGTTGGAAATCGCCCCAATTGGCCCCAAATAGTTACAAAGGACGGGTATATTCCCAGGGCGTAGTAGGGCCATAACCCGAAAATGCATCAAAATGCCATATACCATATATGTCAATCTGACCATTGACTTCTGACTTTGGAAAGAACATGGCGGCACCAATAGAAAACGATACCACCTTATGGCCACACTCTCATTACAAGCACTCTACTCGAAATATATTAACAGCGCATGCGCGAAATTTGACAATTATTTGAAACTTGACATGTTGAAAACTTGTCTATGCGTCTGACGTCACGTGATTTGATAAATTAGTTAAATTACCTATAATTACCTTTACTTAGTAATGTGAAGTTTATGCAGGACACATATATATTAATACGGAAAGTATAGTACTGTAAAACAGATAAATATCACATTAAATCGAATTTTTTGACACTCGCAAACGATAATAAAAATTTCATCTGTCAAAGATGCATTTAACCCTACTTTTTGAGGACCCTGAACCGCGGAACCGACGAAGCTTTGATCTTCTTTGAATCTTGAACTTTGCTTTAATCTTGGCCTCTATCAGATAAGTACATACCTCCTCATCCCACGATTACCTATCAATTTGGATTAAAATAAGGAGACGAAATTGAAAATAATTCTTCATAATCCTGTATCAAAAAATCAAATTCTCTTTTTTTTTCTGAAAGTTGTGCAAATGAGAATTATAGGCAAAATTACATCACCTTATTTTCAACCCTGTATAATTTCACCTGAGCAACTTACCTTCTTTGATCATCGACGTAAATTAGTACAAAGACGGATCTACTCAAATTCGTTTCGATCAAAGAAATACGCTGGTCCCTTTGAGAGTTATGTTTTCTCAAACTTGGTAAAAAAGTCGAGTGTTGCAAAGCAATTGGCCAGCAGTTTAATTCACCTTAAATTCTACTAAATTTCCTTAAATTCCACTGAACTTCACAAAATACCACTAAATTTCGAATGTTCGTACAACAAAACTCACCAGTAATTGTACCTTTAAGGAAGGGATTAGTTCAGGTTAGTTTGACCTACCATCCCAACCGGATTACAAACCCGGAATATACCATGTCTCCGCTGTAGCTTCATATGGAAATATAATAATTCAAAATTTTTCAATTAATTATGCAACGTGTGCTGCTATCTTCCTGTCTCAATTCTTTTTTTTTGTTTGTTCTGTTATTTTGTGTTGGAATGCTTGTTTTGGTGGTTATATTATTTAACCATTTAATTTTTTCCTTTGAGACTGTTTTTTAATTTTAAGTCCTACAGTTTGTCCCATTCTCATGTGGAATTCACATGTGGTACAGCACCGGTAAATTAAGGAAAGTTTTAGAGATCAGATATGATTCTTCAATTAGCGGAGATTTGATTTTTTTTCTTTTCAAGCTTTTTTTGGTGGGTGCATTTTTTTACACTGAGGGTACTAACTTTGCTGCGATGGTAATAATGCTTAATAATAATGATGCCTAACGCCGGGGCACTGGTTTATCTTTTGGAACCTATATTTGAAAAAAATTTCGGCGGATGAAAGGCGGCGTGATGCTATGAAAGATTTCGACTAGTGCTGCCTCCTGTGAGTCGGTGGGCAATGTTGAGTTGAAGACTGAACTAAACTTTGTCGCATTTTTAAAAATCTGGAACGCAGCCTTGACATTTTTTTTAATGAGCATAGGGGGCAACTGCCAAATGTTTCGGAGAGCTACGTTCGAGTGTATTTAATGTTGGTTACTGAATTATTTAGTGGAGAAAATCATGACGGGGGATGTTGATCAGGTAAATATTTAACTGTTTCAAGGGATTTTTCAATAATTACTAGTGGCTGGCTGATAAAAGTGTTAATTTTGGTCTTAAATGAATTAAATTGTCTCATATACAAATATTTGGACTGTATGTATATTGGAACTGTAAAATGTTTCGAAGAGCTGCTTGCGAAATTTCGTGATTTTGGCTAGTGACTCAATTTGTGTAGGAAATGAATGAAGAGGTACATTAGGTAAATATTCGACTGCCAGAAGGGATTTTTCAATAATTACTAATGGCTGGCTGATAAAATTGTTAATTTTAGTCTGTTTTTATTGGGCCTTCTCAACATCTATTTCATAACAAAGCATCACACACGCGAGAGGTTAAGATCTCAATTTTCATTTCGAGCCATCTGTAAATCAACAATTATCAGATTTAAATGAATAAAGTAGTTTCAGTTACAATGAGTTTTCAAAATCTTGAACGCAGCCATTACAATTTTTGTATTGTGCGTATGGGGCAACTGGCAAATGTTTAAGAGAGCTACGTTCGAAAACAACTAATTTTGGTTATTGACTCATTTTGTGAAAAAGATTATGACGATGTTGATCAGGTAAGTATTCGACTCTTAAAAGGGATTTGTCGATAATTACTAATTACCAGCTGAAAGAGTGTTAATTTTAGTCTTTTCTCTTTGGGCCTTCTCAACCTTTATTTCACAACAAAGCATCGTACACGCGACAGGCTAAAACGTAGCTACGAAAATTTTTCTATGAAAGGTAAAACCATAAAATTCGTAAAACCGCGTCTTACTTGAACTAATTTGAACTAACTTAAACTAGCTATCCTCAAATAAATTTTCAAAGATTTTAGTTTTTAAGATATTTGAGGATATTTGCTAATTTATCGAAATTTGTTTTCATGAATTCTCGACGAAATAAAAAAACGCTATCCACAGTAACTTTTTTGTTCATAGCATCCTGTTAAAAATTTTGTTATGCGATGTTTCGAGTTTATGAGGGCCTCGCCAGCTTTGTTGTTCTAAATACCGTGCTGCACTTTTTAACACAAATGTCAATTGAACTTATCATGGTGAAGAAAATGACACGACATGGTCATAACAAAATGGTTGTCTTGTCCACCACTTATTAAATGTAAGTCAATTTTTAATAAACACTACACAACTCACCATGCCCCGTAAACTGTCCTGCTCGTTCCCCGGACTTAATATACGGAGTTTTATTTTTTAGGAAAACCTAAAACTTCATTTTGTAGGTGATATTTTTAACGGTATGTTGTAAGCACAAAAAGTTAATGCAAAAAAGTGTTTTCAGGTTTTTGATATCTCGTCAAAAAACAAATGTACATTAAAAAAAAAATTCCAAAACCTTTTAATTTGCACCTCTAAGTGCTTTGAGCCTTCCTTGATCAATTTTGGCCCTAATCCCAATCTGAATTTCTCCAAACACCCCATATTTGTATTTTCAGTCATTTTATCATCGGTTTTAGCCTTAATTCCAACCAGACTTTCTTGGAAAACACCAGTTTTTTTGTCGTGTTACTTTGACCCAAAAATTGAATTTTAACACAAACCATAAATTAGATGTTTTGCCTGATTTGAGTTCTTCCAAAAACATCAAAATTTACATGTAAGTAATTTTTGGTTGACTTTAACCCTAATTCTATTCTACATTTTCTAGATCGATATTTTAAACTAGAGTTTCCTGCGAAAAAGCTAAACATTTCGTTCACTAACATATTTCGCAGAAAATAACTTTCTTTTAACTTTCATAACCTATGGTATATAGCGCCAATCAGGTTTTTTGTACCTTTTTGTTATATATTCACTATTACCTTGCTTTTTAATACCTGCGATAACTTTGCTTGTCACTTTTGATTTGTGTGTCAAAGTTAATAAATGTGTTCGCGTCTTTTTCGGTCATCTCCTAGAGGTTGCTGACGACGGAGGTTGAGTTTTGTCGCCTCTAGAAAGTAATTACACAATTACTCCGTCCAAAAGAGAGTAGTAAGTATTTTTGCTTAACATATACATTTAGTAACTTTGACCCACATTTCAAAAAGAAACTTTAATTTCTCTTTCATGTTATATTTTTTGTTTGTTTTATTCAAGAGCACTTTGTTGTATTTTATCTTTGCTTTTATGTATGTTTTCTATAATATTTACGCTTTGAAACAAATAGTATAATTCAATGTCGGTAGGGGTATTAGCCCTCGAAGTAGTAGTTTCTATTTGTTTCCTTCTTTATGTATAACTACAAGGTTTTGGAAATGCAGAAAGCAGACAAGTTTTCAAATTTCCAAATTGTAATTATACATGTCCATTTTCGCATATCTTAATTACACTCTGGTTCTATACTCTTTGCAAAAAAGCTTAATATTTTTTTGGCTTTTTAGCATTGATTTTTTATTACTTTATTAATTCATTTTAATATTTTTTTTTGCTTTATAAAATGAGTTTTGAAACAAACAGTGTAATTCAATGCCGGTAGGGGTATTAGCCCTCGGAGTAGTTGTTTCTGTTTGTTTCCCTCTTTAACGCTGCAACATTTTTGGAAATATTGAAAGCAGATAAGTTTTCAATTTCCAATTAGTAAATATTGCTTTTTTTTGCATATTTTAAACTAGAGTTTCCTGCGAAAAAGCTAAAAATTTCGTTCTCTACATCATGGATGTAATCATTTTTTTTGACGTCATCCTTTGTTGCCGAATATAGCCCTGAAGAAGACGTAAATTAAACGTCGAAACGTTGGCCGTTATTCGAACGACAGGGGAGTTTTATTTGTCCTAAACCTGGGAAATTTTACATCTGTAATCCCTTCAAGGATTCGTACTTTCATCCCAATTTTAACCTCAGTTTTTCCAAAAACTTTTAGGCTGCGTCATTAAATACTTTGAGTCCTTTTAACGCATTTTGGGATAAAATCTTAATTGTTTTTTTTTATATATATACATGCTTTGTCATTTTTCAGTGCGTTTGGTCTTGATCCTAATTTGACTTTCAAGGAGAACATAAAATTTGAATTTTGGCTCGTTTTGAGTCAAATTAAAATTACTAAATAAATAAATTTTATCAAAAACATCAAATTAGAATTAGAATATTTTGATCAGTTTTTCTTCTTAGGATCAGTCTTCAACGGAATGTCATATATTTTTAGGTGTTTTTGACAATTTTTTTCAATATTTTATATTTTGAAATTACCGCATTACTTTCAGTCCCTGATTTTGATGTATTTTGGACAAAAAATAAAGTTATTTGTTGATAATTAATTTCGTATATGACATCACGTAGAAAATATAGAACATAAGCTGCGTAGAAAGACACACAGAGCGAAATGTGTTAAGGAGATTTAATAATTATTTGTTTGATTAATATTCAATTAGTTGTCTGACGCTTAAATGACTTGCTGGAAATAAATAAATTATTCTAGTAAATACTGATTCGTTTGGCTTAATAAACTAAATTAAAAAAACTAAAAACTATTTCGTTTTGTTTATTCGAATTGTATTAAAGCAAATAAAGCAAACATTCGGATTTAATTCAGGTAAATACATTTCAGACAAGTGAAATACAATTAATTGTTATCCAATAAAAATTGACAGAAACAAAAAATTATAATTAACAAAAAAGACAAGGCAAGAAACACAATTCATTAGAGTATTAGCCCAATGGTTGGTGCCGAAAAGAACTATTGACTAGTCGGTGTAATAATAATTCTATTTGGATAATACATTTAAACGCAACCAGCACTTTATTCATACCAAAAAAAAATAAACTATAAAAGCTGATTATCCACAAGAAACTCTATTAAATCTCCCATTCGCTGCTTGAACAAACCAGAAACTTCCAGATCTCGGTTCGTCATATCAAATAGATCTTGTCCTTCTTCCGCCATTTTCTCAAAATCGTGAGTTCTCTTTGGGCTTAACATTTGGTGCATCATTACATTGCACATTATGAACCCTGAAATATCTCGCCAGTAAATATCTTCATAAAGGTTTGTTCCCACAACAGCGATCACTAACTAATAATCAGGCCTTGATTAGTCAGGCTTTTTTTATAAAGTTTAGCTTAGTTAACAATGGAATATCATGTTAAATTTGCAATTTCAATTCGAGTTTATGTCTCGCTCACGAAATTGGGCCTTAGATCTTCAAGTGAAATAACATTGAATAAATCGTTGTCTGACTACCAATTGGACCTGCTGTGAGAACAGATCGAAAGTCCTTATTAATACTCACCTAAGATGCCGTGCTTTCTAAATTGCTCCTGAAGGAGTTCCAAGGGGTAAAAACTAGATGGATTTAGCCCAAAAGCACTGAGATTGTCGCATAAAGTTTGATGATATAGTTCCAAATAGGTTTGGTAATTATCGAGATCATTTTTCGCGGCGTTTATAAATAGGAAGTAACTGATGTCGTGTACAGGGTGAGAAACAAAAAATGTTTGCCAGTCGATGAGCTTCAAATCGGTAGGTATATCTGTGTCGAAACCATCCTGTAAAAATATATTTAAGTTGAACTGCAACAACACAAATTAAGTTCTTTACATATTTGAACAAAAGATTGGCACTCCAGCAGTCTGTATGAGCAAGAACAGTAAACTCATCCTTGTTCAAGTCCTTGTAGCCCGTAAGAGAGTTCGTCATGAAGTCTGCGCTTAACGTCTTCAGGAAGCGTTTAAGAGCATCCAATAACTTAGGCTTATCTTCTAAAGCTTCAAAGGTAGTTTTATAAAATTTTTCTGTGATATCCTCTAGAGCTTCTACTTTTATAATTTTTTCCATACTTTCAGCCATGATGCTGATCCTAACATTTAATAACTGTGAATTAGAAACAATCAGTAATTATATTTTGTAAGCTGTACCTAACTTTCGACGTAAGTTTTTCGAATGTCTCAGGCTCAAGTCTCCTCATGGCGTGGGAAATAGCATGTAACCTGGCGTAAACCTTCAAACCTAATTTAAGATGGTTCGAGTTCATGGGTTGTAGCCGATTGCTAAGTCGAAAGCCCTTTTCTTTTAGGTTTTCAAGAAGTAAAACTTCCTTGTATTCTTCACTGATGCAGCCGTAATATTTGGGTATGTTGTTGAAAGGTTTTGGAATGTCATATTCTTTTTGGAATTTTATCAACTCTATAAATTATCACATTAGCCCAGCAAATTATAGAGGGATTTATTTACTTACCAGGGATTATATCGTTGTAAAAGGAAATTTCTCTCAAAAACGCTTGTCTAGTGGGAAACTGTTTTCTTAGCTTTTCACTGGTAGGTGCCTTTTTAACCACCAAACTCAGGACGTTATTTCCTTCTTCATTTAATATGTTTAATGCCTCAATTATTCCTATGTAGCCATCACCTTCAGTAGACACATTTTTATTTACACTTGTTTGGAAAGTCTTCAAATTTACACTTTTTGCAACTTGTGCAACCAGGCCTTGGAATTCGTTTCCTACCGTATCCATCGCGTCACTTTTGCATTAGAACTCGCGTGTTTCGTTAATGTGAGTACTGATCTCGTCTGACTATTAGTACTTATTCTATTTGTAAGCATAGACAATTTAAAGATAACGGTTTTTTACGAAATATTTTGAATATCACGATGACAATGTTTAAATTCTAAAGACAAACTATGCGGTAAAACCGTGAGAAAATATTAATAATAGAAAGGTTTTGTTATCAATATACCTGACTTAATCGGTTCCTGAAATACAGACCAACATGTGTCGCAATGTTAACGTACTTTATCCTGCACTATTCAAACAAATTCTATTAAACCTGATTTGCAGTGAAGGTTGCTGAGTTAATGGGACGAGATGCAAAATTGATGATACGAGGGATTCAACAAAACAAGTCGTGTATATGTTATTGTGGGTATACGTCGATGCTTTATATTTCTTTAACGAATTTTTTTCTGTACAGTTAAAATACTTGTTTCCTTTCACGACCAAACCCAAGTATCTGCTTAAGTAATTAGAGACTCAGCTCAGTTGTTCAATCTCAAGAAAATTAACATTACTGAACAGCAGCTCCGCGCTAAAGCCCTTGAAATCATTATCTATCAAAACAAATATAAATGCAATACTTGTAATTTTAGGCTTCAAGGCCCTTTCGTCGTCATGGTGGTTTAAAGTCACCGCATACCAGAAATCTTGCATTCTCATAGTCGGCTAGATTATTTCCCATGCCTTAAGGACCCTGAAATTAAAACGTTCTTTAAAAACATTTACAACAGTTTAAAATAAAAAACTTCTTGGATGAACAACTTTTGAACGAAAAAATTAACACCAAAATCATGCAAATTCACTTGAAATGCAATGCGAAAACTCTTAAAATACGGCAGCAGGGACAAATGATATTTGCAATGTTGTCAAACATATAGATTTATCTTGATGTTAAATCTTTATCCACACAGGACAACTAAGCTTAAGTGATCTTACATGCTATCAAATAGTGTACATATCAAACGTGTTCAACATTAAAAAAAATGCTGAAATTACTGACCTTGAGTAATCCAACCGAAGAAAAAAGATAACTAAACTAACCTAAGCAAAACCTGAAACCTAATCATAGGAGAAAGTGAGGGAAGCGCAGTGGACAATTGTGCGCACCCCAAAACATTTTTGTTACACCGTTTTGTTTACGTCCCCACTATATATAACTTGAGGAACGTGTTGAAACACCTCGGGGGCGGGGATGTAATATGTAATACATCCAGTTGCTTACGATACGCCAAGAAACGTGTTTCGACGCCTGATCTTACTTTTTTGGTGGTTGAGAAAATAAAATGGTAAATCTCTAATTCTTTTCCGACTGTTCGAAATAAATAGCTTCTTGTAGCACAGGATATTCTTCATATATGCATTTAATTTCAAATAAAATCAAATATTCTTTATTGCCAACAATACCTATCATTCATATTGCCAAGGAACGTCAACAAAGGACACCATTACAAAACTACGAGGTGTCTGCAATAAAACAAATACTAATTTAAAATTAGATAGTAGTAACTCTTCTTAAAGATTGAAATATTAGTAATACGATTGTCTATATACATCTAGTCAGACAATCTAACGCTCCCAAATTCTCTACGCTTAAACGACTCAAAATACGTATGCGACATCTGGTATCTGCGAAGGTACTTAAAACAGAGGTATGCCAGTTCAGATTTGAAAATGTTGGGAGGGAATCTGTAATCTCGCCTTGGCCCTATCGATTTTTCCGTAGTTCGTTAAAACATCCTAAATCCCATGTTTAGCCCGAGTTAGAAAATATGTAAATATGGTACCTACATATCATTATTCGAATAGTTGAACTAGGGATGTACTTACTTTAGAGATCTATCGTAAGTGTTATTCGAAAAAGAAAATACTTATTTGTCTTGAAATAACGTGAAATATATTTCCAATTTTTCTTTTTTTATAATTTTATCTTATTAGCGTCAATCGAAAAAATAAATCCTCAAACAAACAACTCAATCTACCTAAACTCCTCGACATTTTTAATTATTGAGATTATGAGTTTTTTTTGGCTTAATCCAGGGACCTAGTATCATCTATTTTTTTACAAACAATGAAAAAATATCATAACGGCATGCAAAGTCATGAATTACAATCGAGATTACAATATTTTGCCATCGCGGCCGAGCTAATTATAATATTAGAAAACGAATTCAAAAGTGAAGTAATAAGGTGAAAATATGAGATTTGTTTAATGTTTTTTTCAACAATAATCACGAAAATATTTTTGGTATTACATAGGTATAAAAAATTAGTATTTTAAATTTTGATATAGTTAATTAGGCATTATTTCTATATTTACGGAAACTATTGCCAACTGAACTCTTTTAGTGTAACCATAGGTGTTACAAAAGGCTAAGTAAAATGGTTTGCAGAAGATATCTTAATTATATTAAAAAGTTCCCACATAGCAAATTGATATCCACTGGATAGTCAATGGACATACAGTTGTGGACATGGATATCCTCAATGATATCCAATGAATATCCATTGGACAACCACCCGATATCCATTGTACATTTGTCGCCCGATCCAACATCCAATGGACTTCCATTATGTACATTCATTGGATTTGCAAAAAATATTACTGATATCCATTGTGCATCCAACTAACATCATTGTACATCCAATCCAACTGACCTGAACTAACCTGAACATTCAGTAGACATCCATTGGACGTCCATGAAAATACGGAAATTGACATTCGCTTTTTTTAGTTCTACTATAATAATGGTTAAAATCAATTATACACTTTGATTGAGATATCCTATCTTTGAATCAAAATATAGTACCACATTAAAAAAAAAAAACAAAAATTCTGTATCTCATAGTCTTGTGCTAGCAAAATTAGGAAATTTTTCAATCAATGAGTTTTGTTGGCATTTTTAATGATGTTCAGGTCTAGTTCTTGCTCTAAAAGAGCAATCAGTACGTTTGGCTACATTATTGCAATCAAGAAAAGACATAGTTCGGTTAAAGTTGCCATCTATTGAAAATTTAGTGCATGAGTAACACGTTGGATATTTAATTCAAAAACAACGGACAAAAACAAGATCGAAAATAAAGACTTTGCTGGAAAATCTCCTTTTCAACATTTAAACATTAAAATCTACAGAAATTTCATTAAAGGAAATTCGGATATTTAACTGTTGACAGTCCGTTAAAAAAATCCACTAAAAGAACATCAGAATTATCTGGTTTTTCAAATCCGTGGTACATTCCTATCAAAAAACCTCATTTTCGACTTTTTTATTGACTTTATACAACATAAAAGTAGACAAAATTGACTACCAGGGCTTTTGCTTAGAGGATGTTTTTTGTACAGATAAAAAAATGTTTGATTTTCCACCAAAGTAAACAAAATTATTTGATGTTTTGTAGAGTACAAAAAAAAAAGCAAATTTAGAGTTTTTGAAAACAAAATAGATTAATGAAATGGCGAAAAGTGGTTAAACATCACATATACCGTCCAAAAATGCAAGTTTTCATATTTCTGCAGAAATTCAATTTTATGACAAAATCAGGTAAAACTGATTAAATCTTCTAATTTGTTGTTTTTATTTTGGTAGTTACATTTTTGGTCCAAAATAGGTAAAATTTGAATGAAAACGTCCCAAAATGCATGTTTGGGGTTTTTCGAAAAAGTCAGGTAAGAATTAGGTAGGGCCAAAAATAACAAACAACTTAAAACTACAACAAGATGCAAATTTGGAGTTTTTGAAAAAAAGAAGATTAGGATCAGAGCGAAAATTGGTAAAAATGACGCAAAGTATCCAAAAATGTAAGTTTTCATGTTTTTGAAGAACTTCTTTTATATGACAAAATCAGGCAAAACTGATCAAATCTTCTAATTTGTTGTTTTTGGTAAAGTTACATTTTTGTTCCAAAATAGGTGAAATTTGGCACCCAAAATGCATGTTTGGTGTTTTTCGAAAAAGTCAAGTAAGAATTAGGGCCAAAAGTCAGAAACTACTTAAAACTACCAAAAAAAAGGCAAATTTGGAGTTTTTGAAAAAAATAGATTAAGATTACAGCGAAATTTGGTAAAAAATGACTGAAAGCGTCCAAAAATGTAAGTTTTCATATGTTTTTGAAGAAATTCAATTTTATGACAAAATCAGGTCTAATCTGATCTGTGCCCATATTTAAGTCATGACCTGACTCCAAGTAAGCCTCAAGTCTGGCTTTGATATTTAATTTCCATTTGAAATATATGGATTTACTTCAAACTTTTTTGATTGACCACATGCTCATGCTCAAATTATGACTATAAATATGGATATTAATCATATCTTCTAATTTGTGTATTTGGTATAGTTACATTTTTGGTACAAAATAAGTGAAATTTGACTGAAATCGTCTCAAAATGCAAGTTTTGTGTTTTTATAAAAAGTGAGAATTAGAGCAACAAAAATCAGTTAGAAATCTTTTAATTAGTTTAGATATGTGCGTATATATTCATCTATAATTCCATTGATACGAGATGGTGGGTAATAATTATAAATTGTGTACTACTTAGTTTGAACAAATCGGAGTGTTTAGTTCAAGATAGTTCAGGTAAATTTTTTACTTTCAGCAATTTTTTTAAGATGTGGAGTGACAGGTAATTGACCAAAAGGGGCTGAATCTCAAGCTTTCATGTTTCAATTGGTTTTAAAAAACCCGTCTGTGCAACGAACAATCATTAAATCAAGGAAATATATAGATTTCTTCGTTTCTATTTCCATTTTAAATTTTAGTCTGGGGTTGAACCAGTTGAAATTTATTAATAATTGGTCTACTTAACCCCCAGGACAAGCTAAAATGTTTTCATTCACATATAGTTTATGGAAAATTATAATGAAAATTTAAATAAAAAAAACCTCGGCCATGGAATTAGAACAGTACAGTAACTGCAAAAATGCAAATTTAGAGTTTTTGAAAAAAACTGTTGAAGATTAGGGCAAAAATTGGTTAAAAATTACTTAAAGCGTCTAAAAATGAAAGTTTACATGTTTTTGAAGAAATTCAATTATATAACAAAATCAGGCAAAACTGATTAAACTCTTCTAAATATTTTGTTGTTTTTGGCAAATTTCATTTTTGGTCCAAAATATGTGAAAGTTGACTGGTGACAGACCGTTATATAACCCACTAAAAAATATCAGAATTATGTATCTGGTTTTTCAAATCCGTGGTATTTTCCTATCAAAAAACCTCATTTTCTACTTTTTTATTGACTTAAACATTAAAGTGGACAAAACTGACTGAAATTTGAAGACGACTCAAAATACAAATTTTATGTTTTTCGGAAAGTTCGCGTTAAAATTAGGGCCATTATCGATTAAAAATGAGTTAAAGGTTTTAAAAATGCAATTTTGAAGCCTTTGGAAAAATTCAAGTTAGAATTAGGGCCAAAATTAGTTAAAAATGATCCAAAAGGTTTGTTACTTTTCCGTCTTTTCGCACAAAATGAGATGTCACTAATTAATAGATGCTGTTTAAATCCTGCCTCCAAAAACCAATAAAATATAACTTGAAATAATAATAATTATAATAAATAGTATACTTAAAGAAGTGTAAGCAAAAATAGCGAGCAGTTGAATGGCTGGAGTTAAACCCAACATATCAGTAAAATATATAAAATAAATGTACAAACTACATGCCAAATTGAATTAATCGGATATGCACATTCTAGCACTTCTAGCTGATGTAAGAAATTCAAGATTTTTTATTTAAATTCTTAAGTATAAAAACTTAATAAATCGGTTAATTACACCTATTATACATTGTCCAGCCCTGGATATTATAACATGTCCATTAGACATCCACCATAGAGGCAATTCCGCTTACGTAATTTTGTATTCGCTTTTGGAAGCTGCATGGATATCTAAAGGAGTCCAAAAACGATATCCTATTTGGGATATCCACTGGATACACAATGGATATCGAGTAGACTTGTCTGTCAGTATGCCGACGACACCTCAGTGGTCTTGACAAATAAAACATTGACATCCTGGCAGCAACATGTACCCATACTGTGGCCTCAATGCAGAACTGGTGTAACCATAGTTTTCTAAATCTAAACTCTGATAAAACTGGCTTGTTGTCTTTTGGCAGAAAAGGCGGAAAGGAGCGATTACTATACGTCAGATGTAATGGGAGGTCTATTCCAGAGACAGACACCACAAAGTTTTTAGGAGTATATCTGGACTCGGGACTATGCTGGGACCGGCAAACTGAGCTTGTCACAAATAGGCTAAACAGTTTCTGTGCATTGGCTAGGAGATTGCGCGATCAGGTTACTCTGGATTCTCTGCGGCAGCTTTACTTTGCCTCTGTGCAGTCTGTGATGGCATACAGCATAATGTTCTGGGGTTCATCGAGGGGAGCCCAGGCTGTTTTCATAGCCCAAAAACGAATCATTCGATGTTTCTTGAGATTACGCCCTCGTGAGTCAGCTCGACCACATTTTGTAGATTTAAGACTGCTAACAATATCATCTTTATATATATTGTATATTGTCCTTGGTTCTTTTTGTAAAAAAAAATCCGACCCTCTTTGAAACGAATGCACAGCATTATGCAGATAACATGACCATCACTACGAGACATAGAGAGAACTTGAGTGTACCAAATCACATAACTGCATTCTTCCAAAAAACATTTCTGTATAAGGCTGTTAGGGAATATAACAGACTTCCTGACTATACAAAGTTAGAAATTCATGTACACAAATTTAAGCAAAACGCTACAGAATACCTACTTGATGAGTGTCTTTATGATGTTAGCATTTAAGTGGACTCTGGTCCTCATTTTTATGTGTATTCAAATTATTGTACTTGTTGCTTTCTTGTTTTTGACGTTGCTAATGTCCCGGGAGGATTTGGATGGCAATAACAGAATATTATTATTATTATTATTATTATTATTATTATTATTATTATTATTATTATTATTATTATTATTATTATTATTATTATTATTATTATTATTATTATTATTATTATTATTATTATTATTATTATTATTATTATTATTATAATACCTATCCATTGGATGCTATGTGGGTTAACCTGCCACAATATTATCGTTTACATCAGTACCAATAAAAATGTAGGTATAATGTTGGTTGAATCCAAGCGTGACCATAAGCTTACTCATTTTCGGTTTTTTGTTGCCATGTATATCAATAAAGCTTTAAACCGTTAAGCAATAACAAAATATCACAAAATGCAGTGGGCTTATAGGGCTAAAAATAAACATACAGTATATCAGTCTGGTCATACGGAAACTGCAAAAATTCCAAATTAATTCAATTCTTTAAATCCCGAATTATCATTTCATCAGTTTCCTTCGGAGAAACGTGTCATGTGCATGGAGTATAACACAGTACATGTAGACCTTAAACGTTAACAGAAAGTCAAAATACGGTCCTGTACTGTCGAAAAGAAACTAATCCACATGATACTGATTCCGTCAAGACAAATCAAGAAAATACGCCACAACAGCGTCGAGGACGGCAAATCATGTATACTTATCTTACCACACAGACACAACAGGCAGGTAGATGGGGCTGCAATAAAATTTCTTCACTTCTGAAATGTTTGAAATGTTCTGGGGTTTAATCTTCGAGCGACATCTATCATAGTTTTAGCTAAATAAAAGCCTTGGAGAAATTAACCCATTTGAAATGTCGGACTAGGTATATATAGACAATGGTAATACTCTGCATTTTCCCGGGAAGCATTCGAAACGCCCTGATTGCTCTATAATACACTCCCCTTTCAGAAATCGCCGTTCTGGTATACTGGCACACACAAATGGTACACTCAGCTGCTCCCGGCCTCTAGTCATGATGGACATGCTCTCTGAACAGAAGTCTTTGAACAGCACCATATTTTTTTTTGGGGGGAGGAGGGAACAGTTGACTACAAGATGTGAGTTGTGAAGCTCCCAATAGACCTCAGAATCCTTTTCTGATCAACATATAAGACCACATTGTAGGATGGACTGGATCTGCGCAAAATAAAATACTCACAGCACTTCAACAGAGATAATAGGTTTTAATCTGCGCATCAAGCCACGTAGTATTGATAGCCGGGATTGGACTTGCGACGTGTGGCACACCCAGTCCATTTTAGGATCCAAATACACTCCCAGAAATTTTATGCTGGGTGTAGTTGCAATAGACTTGCCATTAGTTCAATCAGTCCTGTTTTACTGGTGTTTAAAGTCAGACCATGCGGACCACACCATGCCTGCAACCGATCAACCACCTCACACGCCTGTTCCGCCAGAAAGCCGACAGAGGGGGCAGAAACGACAACAGAAGTGTCATCGGCATACTGACATAATACGCGCGATCGGATAATACCCGATAATGAGTTGACATAGATGATAAATAGTGTCGGGCCCAGTATTGATCCCTGAGGACACCCTGTCCTACATTTATTATTCTCTAGTAAGTTCTAACGCTTTCCCGTTCAACACATTGTCTCCTGCATGTTCGATAAGAGGCAACCAGGTTCAAGGAAGCACCCCTGATGCAACAAGCACTCAACCCCCTAAGCAAAACCTCATGACAAACAGTATCAAGGGCCGTTGACGAGTCCCGCAACTCGACTGCCCTCATCCAACTCATCCACTAGAAAGTTCATAGCATGGAATATTGCCGTTTCAGTAGATCTTCCTGGAAGAAACGCAAAGTGACTATTACTTGTGATGTTGCATTTATTTAGATGACTCCAAATGCGATTCTTAATAGCCTTTTCGAATAGTTTAGGTATGAACGGCAAGCAGGAAACAGAACGATAGTCCTGTTTCCTCCACCGAACATTCTGCCTGTCGCCTTTCTAATATACAGGTATTATTTTGGCAATTTTGAGAGTTTCGGAAAAAGTCTGAGAAGGAAAACATTCATTAATCAGCACCTCGAGCGGCGATATCAAATATTTCGCAGTAAACCTTATAATAAACCCTGGAATTTCATCCATCCCACATAAAAACTTATCAGGCAAAAACCTGAGTAATCCCGCTACCTCAGTTCTATCAACAGGGTGAACAAACATAGTTGGCGTCTGAGACATCAGAGGATGAGTACCTACCCACAATTCGAAACCTCTGATAAATCGAATTAACTGGCAAATAATTGAGCAACCACATGTGAGTCAGTGAGAACAAAACCCTCCGACTCCAAATCAATCGCAGGATTTTTCGCACTATGTTCAGACTCTCCGCGTATTATGTTCCAAAATGTTTTAGTTGTATTTTTTGAGTTTAAAATTTAGTTGTCATTATGAGCCCTATGATGCTCCGACAAGAATTATTTCTAATTTTTCTTTTCACATTTGTAGAAACTGTAGGCCTGTTCTCTCCCTGTCATTTTACTCCAAACATATAAATCCTTGATGTAATAGAAATAATTCTTAACATCCGTAGTTACCCACTTAGGTTTATTCTGATTCACCCTACACCTTGAGACTGGAAAAGCTAGGTAAAAATGATAAAACAAGATATTTGAGAATGCATTATATTGACTGTCCACTCAGTCAGCGGAATAAACTTCATTCCATGTTTGATTAGATAGACGGCTAGAAAAGCTTACCAGATTTTCATCACTATAAAATCTCCTCTCATAGACAGATATGGAATTTGGTGTCATCCCCAAATCAAACCCAACGACCACGGCAAAGTGGTCAGAAACCTGAGGATTAAGAATTTCAGAGAAAATCGGCTTATTTTCAGCAAGATTACTGAAAATATTATCAAGCTAAGAGGTAGTGGTGTATGTCTCTCTCGTAATTCCGTTTATATGGAGCCTCAAACCATAGCACTCCATCAGACCAACCAGGTCTCTCGCAATACAATCATTCCCATTCAGAAAATTAAAGTTAAAGTCTCCTGCAAATTAGAATCAATTTGTTGTTACTGTAGATAGTATCCAGTAGTTCAACAGTTTTTTAAAAAAATGTTTGAGTGTTACCAATGGGTGACCTATACGTACATATTACTACAACTTGCGCACGACAAACACAAAATTCAGTTGCACAAAACTCAAAGTGTTTTTCACTAAAGGATAAGCTTTCAATACAGGATAAGCACACATTCGGAAGAAGATATATGAAAGATGTCCCTTATGAAAATTGCAGCGCCGCCTCCTCTGGCCAACAACCGACCAAAATAGCCCACAAGTTTATAGGGAGTTAGATTTGCACTGGCAATGTTATCATCTTGTAACCAGTGGTCACATAAAGACACTATACTTGGCTTTGTCTCTGAAAGTCTCTGACCAGCTCTTCAGCTGGTCAGCTCTCCAGCAGTCGATTTTATTATTTAGACTGGGTATTAAGGGAGTACAAAGTTACCTGGTCTCCCAAACTAACACTTTTTTCTCTTCCTGCTCAACATCAGAGTATTGCTCACCAGAACCTATGCACGGGAAGGGTTCCAAGGGCGAATACCGATCCTCTCCTAAAAAATTGCGTCTTAGACCAAAGTTAAAACGTTCAAAACGCACACCGTTTGGCCAGAAATTTTCTTGATATATGGCTTCTTTAAACTCCGGATCGACCCCCACCATGAATGATCTTTGAATGGGATTTGGTTTTTTAACATTACATAGTTTTACGCTGACTGAGCTATCAGAAGTTGCAAATATATTTAGATATAAAAGCCATATTTTTGTTATGCTTATTGGCTAGCTTAATTACCTGAAACTCTTTCCCAACTTCGTAACGACTACCAACCTTTCTATCATTATTTTTCTTTTGCCTGAATTTGTCGCGTTTTTGTTGTTGATCGGACGTTGAGTTTCGCCACTCACGGCGCACCAACTGGGTCCACTGGGACGATGGATATACCACATCCGATAATACTGGAGGCTTAGACCCGGTGTTGGAACGGTTGGAACAGGGACGGTGTCTCTCCAATCGCAAACCCAGTAGCTGGACACTGGACTCTTGTCTACATTTTTTATTCTCATCTCCTGATGTTGTCACCACCCATACATTTAAGTCCTTTTTTGGTTTTGCATTTATATTCTGGTTCGAGGCAGCTGCACCCTGACCTTCATCCATCGAAAGTAGTTGGTGGGTCACCACGTGTTGCTCTTCGAGCCGGCTGACTAGACCTTTAATGTCAGTTTGCAAGACTTTGAACCTTGCATCTATCAGTGTTTCTATCTCAGCTCGAGTGATTGCACATCCCTTCTCAAACTGTTGTTCATCACCTCCCTGCCTGAGTGCCTTGATCTCCTGTTTTAGTGTATGGATTGAGGTAAGCATACTTTTATTTATATTTATTAACCTATCTGTTTCTGCTTTGTAGTTTCTCTCATTATTTAAGGAATCTTGAAGCAGTTTTTGGGTGTTTTTATTCCTTATTTCAAGCGCACGTCCTTTTGTAGTCACTTTATCAATGCAAGAGTCTTTATTTTTTAATTATGGTAAATAGGTAGCTTCAGATAACGACACTTCATCCACAAACGTTCTATATGTTTGCTCATTTTTGTTACTTCCCGTCTGAGATTTTCATTTTCAACTCTGTGGTTTTCACCTATTTCATCCTTTTCTTCTGCCTGAAATTGGCACGATGATGAGAATGTAAACAAAATCCTCTAATTTGGTCCACCCTAATCGGGTCAGCTGGGGTGGAAGAAGCACACAAGTGTAGGAATTTTTTGTTCCTGCAGCATTTAAAATTTCATTGCATGATTAGAATATGAGCGTCCCAATGCAAACACTTGTGAAGCCGACTAATGCATGCTTTATCAGCCAATAGTCGCAACCAGCAAATTGTAATTTACACTTACAGAACATTACCGTTGTTTATCACCAAAACTGATATTGCAAAAGAACCGAAAGTCCAATACGTCAGAAAACAACGCAATGCAAAAGGTGATGTTAAAGTGCACTAGTAGAAGAATACTCACTATTTTCTGTGATTATTTAGACAGCTAAAGCTTGAAAAATTGTTCAGAAATCTCTCTCTGTTGAAGTTTATGCTGTCCTGTTAAAGTTGATTAAAATTAAACGGATATTTGGAACTTGAGTTAAAAGATTATATTCTGACGCTCTCGACATTATTTTATGGCTTAGCATCTAAACAGCTTAGACAGCGAGCCTTTAGATATGCTGAAGTATATCTACAACATGAGGTTAGTATAAGTATATCTACAACTATTAGGTTTGTTGATATACAACACCTCAGCATTCAAGCCCCAGCATCCAAGCCTGAGAAAGATGCAAAAAACCAAGTTGTACAAGAAGGTGGAAATTCCAAAAACTCAGCAAGTTGATACATTGTCTAATACCTCTACAACTGACTTAATTAACTCATTCTTTGAATTTGCTCCTATAACAAAAAAGAAACAAAAACGAACCTTGAAGAAGGTCTCTCGTTCGAAGCAGCACTCTGAAATTCTTAAGAGTACCCCGATAAAACATAAGACCGAGAAGAAAAGCGATAAACGCAAACGTAAAGTTCTAAACGACAAATCTCCTGACACTAAAACAATAAAGCAATGCAGCGATGTTGAAGAAGTAAAAATACCGCAGAAAGAACACTATTTCATGATTCCTTGTACAAGCTTCTACGAAAAAGTAAAGGACCAGTTAGAAACAGATAATTTGGCCAAGGTCAAATGACGTATTGCTGGCCTTTCTACAGAACTCAAAAAAATTAAACAGAAGGCAGAATTATCTTCATCTGAAGATTCAGCATAGATGAGAATGATATCTGTGACGATGATGAGCTTGATGATATTTATCCAAGCTGCGTACCGAAAGGAGAAAAACAGGAAAAACCCAATGACAATTGTGGAGTTTGCGATGAAAACGGGAAAAATAATGAGCTATGGTATCGATGTGTGGAATGCGGAAGATGGAATGAATCATGCCGCTTGTACTGGAGAAGATTCGCCTAAGGACTACATTTGCTACTTTTGTAAACCATAAACCATGTCATATTTTGCGTTAATAAAATAATTTTTTGATAAAAGCCGTTCCAGGGTATAGCGCATAATTCCCCACCTAATGCGTACCACTTCCCCGTGGGGTGGAAAAATGTGCGCAAATACATTTTTGATTTTTTTTTTAATTTTCTTTATGCTATAAGATAAATTAATTCGGATACAACGATATTGATCGGAATCTACGATATTAAATAGGGGTTCGTCTACGACTTTCAGTTTTTTGAATATATTAAATAAAATGGCAAGTAAATCAAACCCCGCTTAGATGCGCACAATTCCCCACTCTTGATCTTGGCCTCAAAAATTTAATTCCCAGGCCAAGATCGACAGAAAACGTCGTGAAACGCCTTATAACGTCTCAAAATGCTTAAAACTGCAATATTCAACGATTTTGAGTGAAAATTAATGTTTGAGCCTAAAATCAGTAGTAAACATGGTAAAAAGCCTTAAAATGTCTTAAATGCTTAAAATATCCGTATTAGTGATTTTTCAAATAAAATTCAATGTTTGAAGCTAAGATCGGTAGAAAACGTGGTTAAACTGTTGAACGCCTTAGAACTTTTGAAAATTTCTTCTTCTCGTGCCGTGCTCGTGTTCAAGCGTTGGCGGTCATCATGTTCTAAAAAGTTCTTCCACTTGGAGTCCAGGCCACTGGCGAATATTTCGCAACCACGAAAACTTTTTCCGGCCAATCCAGCGTCTTCCCGCCACTGTCCCCTGGATCAGCAATTTAAGCAGGTCGTACTTGGGGCGTGGGGCCACGAATCACATGTCCGAAGTATGATAATTTTCTTCTTTTGATAGTAGGCAGCAGTATGCGATCTGTGCCCATCTTTCTTAATACTCCCTCGTTGGTAGTATATGACGTCCAAGTCACCCGTAACATCCTACGATAGCACCATAGTTCGAACGCCTCCAACTTATTCATAGCATTGGCCCTTAAAGTTCACATTTCACTAGCGTAGAGCAAGACCGACCATACGTAGCATTTCAACACTTTCTAACGTGTACTCAACGTTAGATATCTATTTCTGACTCCGATTTCCATGTCTGGCTCATTGCTGGAATTTATCCAACAGCCGAGACATTTGAAACGGTCAACCCTCTCTATGTTATTATTGTCGAGTGTTAGTCTGGTTTTCGCCTCTATATTTATTTTGCCCACTGCCATCCATTTGGTGTTGAGAGCGTTTATGCTTTGCCCTTTGTCCTTGCACGCTTGGTTTACTAGATTTAGGAGTGTTTGCAAATCTTCAATATTCTCAGCAAGAAGGGCCGTGTCATCGGCGTATTTGATGTTGTTAATAATTTCGCCACCAATATTGACACCAGTGTTGGTATTCTCCAGGGCCTCCTTGAAAATCTGCTCAAAGTAAATGTTGAACAATGATGGGGAGAGTACGCATTCTTGGCGAACGCCGCGCTGAATGGCGATTGGTTCTGTAATTGTCTGGTCGACTCTTACTCTCGCCGTTTGATTACAGTAAAGATGTTTGCCCACGACCGCTTAATAATATACTGATATTCAGCTTGTTGACAAAAGTTAAATAGGGCTCATATAGCGTCAGAGGGATATATGAGTTGAAACAGCGGGAATAATATCATTATTCCCGCTCGCCATTTAAGTTATACATGTTGCCTTGGCAACCAGTAGGAGTAGGCAACAGTGCAATATGAAACGCCGCAGCATAAAAAATGTACTGGTGTCACCGGTTTTGCCGTCAAACGCGAGTGTCACTTTGACATTTCAATTATTTTCTTTACACTACCTATAAGATTTTTTAATTTGTAATTATTAGACAATGGCCGTGGACAAAGTATAGTATTATACTCGCTTTTTATGGCCATTACTCCCACGGGAGACTTGCGCCCCTCGCCTGCGGCTCGTGACGCAAACGTCCCCCTAAGGGAATAATGGCTATCATAAAAAGCTCGTTTAATAATATACTATTTAACATTTTTACATCCTGATGGTCAATGTCGACGATATCTCATCAGGTACTCAAACAATTTTCTGCGATCCACAGAGTCAAAAGCCCTTCGGAAGTCAATAGAGGACACAAATAATTTTTTACGAAGTTCGCAGGATTTTTGGAGTAATATGTTCATGCAGAATAAAGCCTCTCGCGTTCCCATGCCTCCCCTAAATCCGAACTGTTCTCTACCTACTATTCTTTCATATTCCGAGTAGATCCTATTATGTATAATTTACAAAAATATTTTAATTTAGTGATTCATTGGGGATATTAGTCTCGCATCTCTTCGCATGTGCTTGGTTTGCTCTTTTTGGGGAGAGGGAGAAATGTGGACTCTAGCCAATCATTTGGTATCTGGCCGGATATGATGTTAAAGAGCTCTGTCAGTGTCAGTTTCTGTAAGCTACTTTCATCCTGAAGTTTGATTACGGCTTTATTTGATTTAGTTAGCTTAAGGGCTTTCTCTACTTCTGCTTTCAGTATGGGAAGAGGTGCCGCAAATCTTTCTATAGTATGATGTGATTCCGGTTCGGCGAAATTTCCGTTAGGCGTTTTAAACATATCCCTAACATAGTCTCTCCATAGAGGACATAGCACACTGGAATCAGAAGTATCCTCCCGAAGTATCCCGTCCGAAGTTTTAATGAATTTATATGTTTTTTTTTTGTATTTGCCGGCAGCTTTTTTGAGTTGCTTGTGAAGATTTAAATCATCGTGGGTTTCCTGTAAATGTTCTATTTTTTGGCAGGATTCCTGTAGCCACATCTCTTTAGCCTCTCTTATTTTTTGCCGAATGGTTCAGTGGATTTCTCTATACTTTTGGTTGTTTCTGTTTTTGCATTGTCGTTTTTGCTCCATGAGTCCCAGAATTTCGGCCGTCATCCACTCTTGTTTTGTTGTGGAGTTCGTTGCCGAAGAGGTTTTCTGCCTTCTAGTAGTGGTAATTCAGTATATTTCAGGCCTTACCAGAGTTCTCTGTTATGGTACTAACCTGAACTAGTGTACTGAATTATTCATTTCGTGAGCTAAGTTCTCTTTAATTGTCAGTTGCTTTAGTAGCTGCGTATCTAAAGTATGGGTCTTGTCAGGTACTCAAACATTTCTTCCTTTTTACTCTTAATCTTAACTTTGCGACGAGCGTATAATGATCGGAGTTCATGTCCGCTCCAGGGTAAGTTTTAACTGATGTTCTTGAAACGATTATTAAGCAACATAAAGTCCATTTGGTTCCGTATTATGTTTTCGTTGCCAACTTTTGGTGATATCCATGTATATAATCGACATTTCGGAAGTTGGAAGCAAGTGTTCATTATAACGAGCTCATTTTCCTGGCAAAACTCGATGAAACGTGCACCACTGTCATTCCTGTCGCTCAGTCCATATTTTCCGGTGACGCCATCAGTCATTGCATTATCAACTTTGGCGTTGAAGTCCTCAAAAATTAGTGTTATTTCATGTTTTTTAGTGTATTTCAGTGCCTTTCTGGTCTGTTGGTAGAATTCCTCAACTTCACAATCGGGACTCTCCGTGGTTGGTGCGTATACTTGGACCAAATTCAATCCCACTGGTTTTGTGCTTATCTGCAGCAGCATTACTTTGTCACTTATGGGGACAAAATTCTTAATGGCTTTGGACAAGCTGTCTTTGAGGGCGATGGCCACGCCATTCTTATGCTGTCCATTTTGTGTGCCTGAGTAGTACACTGAATAGCCCATAGATTCCAGGAATCTAGAGTCTAACCATCTGATCTCGCATAGATATTAAGTCTGCTCATTTCCTCTATTATTGTGTAGGCGACCTGCGTTATATAGCGTTCTTATGTTCCAATTTATCTGCTTGTTTATTTCTCCTCCGGGGGTACCCCTGTTCTATTAAAGGAACGCCGGGGACTCGTGGCCGTTTGGCTATCTGTATTGTTCATGGTGATTTTACTAGAGGTATCCGGCAGGATCTTTAAGGTAGCGTTTCCTCCTTGCCTTCTACATCTCAATGCCGTTGACTAATACGATAGTTCTTCCGCCTTCGAGACCAATTTCTTAGCCCCAGGACAATGAAGTGCCCTACTTTTATTAGCTCTTCGACCCGAAGCTGTTGGCCAATTAAAGGGCATCGCTTATACCGTCGATCATCCGGTCCCTACCAGCGTTGGCGTTACCCGCCTTCTACCACAAGCTGTGGTAGAACCACTGGTGCAGGTTCGGATCTTTCTTTCATTGCTGTAAGGACCAAAATGCATTTCCTGACCCCTCCAGAGTTTTAGAAAGCGCAAAATCTCTAAAAATGCAAAACTCAACGTTTTCGCACGACAATAAATATGTTTAGAGCTAAACTCATTAAACAACGTCCTAAAATGCCTTAAAACGTCTTAAAATGCTTAAAAACGCAATATTTGTGTTCAAGAAAAAGCTGAGCGGTCCTTACGGGGCCCATAAAAACGGCTCCCGTAAAAACACAAAGCGGCCCATTAGGGCAGCTTGCCCTCACATAACTGAACGATACTAAACTAACTTAACCGAAAGTGAAACGTAACGAAACTAACCAGGACTAACCTAAACGAGGAAAAAAATATAAATGACTAACCCAAACCTAACTGAATTATCCAGGACTATAAACGACATAACTGAATTAACCAGGACTATAAACGAAGAAAAAACATAACTGAACCAACATAACAATTGCCCTATCATCGCCTAACCACGTAAAATCAGAAAAGTTAACACGTAAATAATGATCATTGGCGCAAACGTTTCTTGTCCGAAAAATGATAGGGGACTTTGAGTCTGGATTTTCGGATAAAGCAGCCTTGTACCCGATAGTCATTGCTTAAATGCATCATCCAGTATATCGTATGCATCCGATCATAGGGCCAATTTCAATAAATTCGTATGAGCCATATTCGTCACCGTCAACTGAAAGTCCGAAAAATGACGATTGTGTACATTAAATGGTGACCATTGGCGCAAATATTGGCTTCTCCTCCCGGGTCTTCTCCTACCGTCGACATTTCCATGGAGGATAAACTGCAGTACTCCATATTTGTACCCCAAAGTACCCCATTTTTCTTCTCTTCACTGTAATTCACTTCAATGTCACTTCTTTCGTTTTACCCATTTTTTTAAGTATTTCTTCGTTAGTTACTTGCTCGATCCATAAGATGTGCAGAATTCTCCGATATATCCACATTTCGAACGCTTCGAGCTTTCCCATCAAGGCTTCTGTCTTGGTCCACGCGTCAACGCCGTACAAAAGGACTGGAAGGATGTAACATCTGACCAATCTTATTTTCACTTGTAGGCTAAGGTTTTTGTTGACGAAAAATGTTTTCATTGTATAGAATACAGTTCATGCCTTGTGGATTCTGTATCTTACTTCTATGGATTGATCCCAGTTTGCATTCACCATTGATCCCAAGTAAGTGTATCTCTCGACTCGTTCTCTAGTTTCTTAATTTAAAGTCAAAACCATAGGAGCCTGGGGGCTTTTGCTGATGATCATATGTTTTTTTTTGTTTTGGAGGTGTTCAGGCTAAATCCATATTCCTTCCAGGAGACAAATCAGAGTGGCTACTGCACTCTACACGGGCCATAGCCATCTAAGACTCCACATGCACAGACTCGGACTGTCCGAGGAAACGGCGTTCCGGTTGTGCTTGGAAGAAGATGAAACAGTCGAGCACGTTATGCGAATGCCCGGCTATTGCCAGATCGAGATATTTACTGTTCAGTAACACGATCATTCAGCCTCAAGATGCAAACGAAGTGTCGCCCGAAAGACTCATCAGATTCGTTGAGGGTCTGGGCTTAACGGGTGACAATTAGTGGGGCAAGCAGGGGTAAACCCTGCTGGCAACACTTCGGGTGAGCCACAATAGGCCGCAGGTCGCGGTGGAGGACTGTACCTACGTCCACTCCCATCGAATACAATACAATACAATACATGTTCCTCCCTCGTTATATTGATTTTCTCCAGAACAGTTTGTAGATCTTCCAGGGCACTTGCGATATAGGTCTTCGCCGTTTATTTTAATCCCTTCAGGAGATTTCTCCAATGCCTAATGAAATACCGTTTTAGACTATCTGTTAAATAAAGTCGGCGAGAGGACGCACCTTTGGCGAACGCCTTTTTGGATCTTCACCTCTTCTGTTTTGTTGCCGGTTATGTTCACGTAAGCCCACTGGTTCCATTACAAATTAGCTATAATTCGTATATCATTGCTGCCTAGGCCTACCTCCCCGATTACTTCCACCACCTTTATGTGTTTTACCCTGTCAAAAGCCCTTCAAAAATCTATAGGCAGGACATGTAATGAAAAAATTGCACCTCTAGTTCCCAGGACATTTCTAAATTCATATTGAGATTCGCTGGTGTATAAGTCACATTTTCTATATATTCTACTGTGGATGATCTTGGTGAACACTTTGACGATGTGATTGATGAGATTTACGGCATTACTTCAGGGTAAATTTTTCTTGTGTTTCTTCTTCCTCTCTTTTTTTTTATTTACAATCGTTGGTCCATTTCTTGTTTCTTTTTCTCGTCCTCGATTTTTGTTTTCATTGTCACTGTTATGAATTGTTTTACTGCCACCCAGTTTTTTTTATTTGACAAGAGTAGTGAAGCGATGTTGTTCGGGCTAATTTGTGTTCCACATTTTACAGTTGTCTTGCGTCGTTCTGTCTCCCATCTTGGGCATTTGAAAAGAGTTTTGGGTATTTGCGTCATGTAATGGTCTGTCTCTGTCCAGTCTGTAGTTATCCATTTTTCTAGGTCTGTGATGAAAGTCTTTGCTGTTCCTTTGTAGTTATTCCATTCATTACTCCACTCTCTGTGTACATCATCCTTTATTTCAGCTATCTGAGATTTATTTTTGCTGTTGTGTATTTGCGTCCTTTGCCTTATTTGTAGTTTTATGGGGAGTATCTTTGCTATTGCTAGGAGTGCGGTAGTGGGGGCAGTTCTGTATGCCCTCGTTATTCTTAGAGCTATTTGCCTGTATATCTTCTCTAGGAGTGCAGCGTAGTATTTATAGGTTGTTATATTTTCCCAGATCGGTGATCCATAGAGGATGATGGATGTCACGGTGCTCATTAGTGCTTTGCGTTGGGTGAATGTTGGTCCGTTTTTTGTTGGTGTGACGTTTCAGAGCATGTTTATTACTGTCTTCGCCTTGTTTCATATGGTTCTTATATGTGTGTGGAATTTGAAGTCCTTGTCAATATTGAGGCCCATGTATTTGATATAGTTTTTTGAGACTATTTGCTTGTCGTCTATGTTTAGTTGAAGTTCTGTCTTCTTCCTTTTAAGATTATTAAGTCTGTCTTTTGTACTGCTACTTCAAGCCCCATTTTGTGTAGTAGGTATTTTGTTGTTGTAACTGCCAATTCTGTTCTTGCCTTTAGTGATTCTTTGGTTTTTGCTACTGTTATTATTGAGAGATCATCAGCGTATGCAATCAAGTGCGTCTCTTCCAGTTGTATTTCCCTGAGTATCCTATTGTAGAAAAGGTTCCACAATAGAGGCCCTATTATTGAGCACTGCGGGACGCCGCAGCTCATTTTAATTTCTTCGCCGCAGGTGAGAGTAATAGTTCTGTTTTCAAGGTAATTCTGGATAATTTGTTGCCGGTAGCTGCTTACATTTGCCGATTGTAGCGCTTTGATGATGTTTGTCCAGGGGGCTGAGTTTAACGCATTTTTTATATCGATGGTGACCATTGCTGAAAACTTCCTGTTTTTGTACGCTACTTTGTTAACTTCTTTGACAATTTCTTTTACTTTTTGTAGGGCACTTATTGTGATGCGTCCTTCTCTGAAACCGTATTGGTGTTCGTGGATAAATTTTTCCGTTTCTATTCTATCCTTTACTATTTTTTCCAGTATTTTTCCGAGCATATTTATGAGGCATAGGGGTCCATAAGTTTGGATGTCGTTGGGGTTCTTTTTCGGCTTTTCTATCAAAACTAGTTTTGCTTTTTTCCATATTTCAGGAAAAGTTCCGGTCGTCACGTATGCATTCATTACATTTACCATATTGTCTACAAAGTGTTTATTTTCTATAGCTTTTTTAATTATTTCAGAGGTGATGTTGTCTGGTTCCGGGGCTTTTTTGCTCTTGATGTTTCTTGTTGCTGATATCACCTCCTCTGTAGTTACTATGGGTACTGTGCCATTTTTTATTGTTTTATTGTGCCATCTTCTTGTAGGATGTGAGGGAAACAGTTTGTAAAATTGCTCTATATGGGTTTCTTTATCTATAGTTATTTTTGGTTTGATATTTAGTTTAGAGCATGCTATTTTATAGCCCCGTCCCCATATGTCTTGTTCCGTTTCGTCCAACAATTTGGCCCAACGTTTTTTGTGTTTCACTTTTGATCATTTTTTTCAGTTCTTGCTTAGTTTTTTTGTATAACTTTTTAATTTCCTCTTTTCCGTTTACGTCAGACGGTGTTGCACTGTTTTCTTTTCATTGCAATATCTGTTGTCCACCAGTGTGCAGGTCTATGGTTGAGTTTGGTGATTTTCTTTTTGGGAGTAGTTTATTGCATACATTTGTTAGGTATTTGGTCAGCTCTTCAGCAGTATTTAGTTTCGTCTGTGTGTCTTGTTTGAGGTAGTTTTCCATCTTTATCTTGCCCATTTCTTCCAATTTCCACCCTTCCAAGTTTTCTTTGTTGTTCCTTACTTCTTGTTCGGAAAATGTTAATTCATATGTTATGTAAAAATTTCCGCTTAGGCTGTCTATATTGTTAACTACGTGCCAGTTGCTAATTCTATTACATATTCTGCTTGATGAGGCTGTGATGTCTATTAATGAGGTGCCGTTTGCGTTGGAAAAGGTGGGTAAGTTTCCAGTATTTATGGCTGTTAAATTATTTGAGATTAGTAGTTCTTCTAATAGCGGTCCTCTAGGGTTCTGCACCGTTGATCCAAATACCTTTGACTTCGCGTTGAGATCCCCTGCGATTAGGGTATCCTTACTGCAATTTTTTATATAGGTATCTATTTGGCTCAGAAAGTTTTTATAATGCTTGCAGGGTTTTGTTTGGAGAGAAGTAGCATGAGATGACAATGACTGTGTCGAGTTCAATAGCTGCAAATCCGTGATGTCGGGTGATTTTCATCAGCTTTAGTTGTTTGGATGTCCATATGAAGCAGTCGTTGTTTAGGTCATATATGAAGTTTTCCTTTTTCCGATGTGTTGGTTCTTGTCCTAGTATTATGTCTATGTATTGTTCGTATGTAAATTGCCTAAGTAGGTCTAAGGCGCTATAATTTCTGTCTATGTTTATGTGCAAAATTTTAATTTTTTTGGTTTCGCGTTCTGCAAACATTTTGGCTTTAAATCATTCTACGAGTTTGCCTCATTTCTAAGAATGCCTTCTTATAGAGCGGGCATTCGTAACTGTATGTTTTGTGGTTATTATTGTCAGTGCAGTTGAGACATTTCGGTTGTTCTTTGCAGTTTTTGATTTCATGCTGGGTCGAACTACAGTTAAGGCAACTTCGTTCTCTGCGGTCGTTTCTGCAGTTAGGGGTGATGTGTCCAAATTTATAACAGTTTAAGCATATTACTGGCTTGTTTGTTTCCTCTACTCTACAGTTACTCCATCCTAATCGTATTTTCCCGTATTGATTAGTATGTTGGCTTTTTAAATTGGTGATTTTGCAAAAGCATAGAGGAGTTTATTTTGTTTAGGTTTTATAGCTAGTTGTATTTTAATTTCGCTTTTTTCCTCAGGGGTGATTTTTAGTGTATCGGTAATAGCGTCTTCTACTTTCTGTTGTTCGGTTGTGCTAGTTATATCCTTTATAAACATTGTTTTGTAGTTTTTGGCTAATGATGTGTCCATTTCTTTGTCTATGTTTTTTTTTACTTCTTCAAGGAAAGTCTTCTCTTCATGTTCGTTTGCTTGATATTTGATATGTATCTGTCCTTTGTTGTCGTGTCTAATATTGTGCACTCTTACTCCTATGTCTTGGATTTTGATGTTTTTTTCTCATTTTTGACGTTATTTGGGAGTATGTAGCTTCCGAGTTTACTCCTTTTATTATAACTGTGCCTGTTTTCTTGTTTCTAGTTGTTGTCCAATTAAAGGGATCGTTATTTGTAGAAGTACCTGTATTTGTGTTCAGTTCTCCGTTTGTGTATACTCCTTGTTCCTGTGTTGTTATTCGTTTGTACGGAGCTCTTGTAGTTGAATATATTGTCATGTTCATGTCGTGATCTTGCAATATTTTTTCCGACAGTCGTCTTATTTTTACTATGTCTACTTTCGTGTAATTACAGAGTGTGATTTTTTGGTTGCCTTTTGTTGTTCTTTTTGTATTAAATTATTGAGTCCCTGGTAGAGACTCGCCCATTTTTCTAGTGATGTTGAAATGCTCTGCTCAGATTTTGGATTTTTTAATCCAAGGACGTGTAGTGTATTTCCATTTTCTTCTTTGTTCTCTTCATCTGTGGTGATTTTTGTGTCGACGCTAATTACTTTACCTTCATCCGGCTTTCCAGATTTCAGGTAACTGGAGATTTGCGGAAAGGTTTCGCCTAGTTTTTTCTTGTAGCCATTATTTCCCTGTTCGGCCACATCTATGATCACTATCGTGGTATTTTCGATTGAAAGTGGGTTTCCTAGGTCCGGTGTTGTTTTTGGGTAACATTTGTCATTCCATTTTAATTTTATTATCTCCATGATTTTGCTTATGTTATTTGCTTTATGTAATTGTCCTAGTATGTTCTTTTGGTCGTAGTTCGAGTCCATTTGTGTGTCTATGTTTTTTGTTTCCGCTCTTTTCGTTAAGTATTGCATTGTGTATGTTTCTTCGGTTTGTGTGTCTGTAGTTTTTGTTTCTGGTTTTTCGTTACATTATTCTGTACGAGTTCCTATTTGTAGGGAGTTGATGAGGTCCCACATTTCTGCGGTATTCATCAGGAGATTAATGAGACTAACGAGCCTGTATTGGTCGCAGGTATTGGCTCGAGGTTTTTTAGGGAGAATAATGAAGGAAGACATTAACCAGTAAGAAAGTATTTTTCCTATATCATAGATGAGATTGAAGATTTCTCCCAGATACTTGAGGAATTCCGTGCTACTGGGACATAATATTTTTATCAATTTCTGCTTTTTTTATCCGTGGGCATGGTTCAGATTCGTCACTGATGTAATGTTCTGGTATATCATTTGAGAATGTTTGAATATATTTTTTCCACGTCTTTAGTATATCTGTCATTTCTGTTATAAGTTTATCATCTGAGTCTACCAGGGTTCCTGTTGTTTTCTTCGGAGTATGTGTCGTTTTGTGTATTTAAATGATCATGCATTCTATCTAGTTTCTCAATCTCGCTCCATTACCCTGCCAGCCATGATTTCCCTCTTTATTGTCTTATATATTGATCGATACTTTTCGATTAGGGTCAGGATCTCGTCTGTCATCCATCCATTCCTTGTTCTTCACACGTGTCGTTTTTATGTAGTTTTCACTGGTGTTTCTAATAAATTCGGCGATTCTGTTCCATTTTTGTAGGGGTTCTTCTGGGGTTGCCACTATTTCTTCCAATACGGTTTGTAGTCTTCTGTTACTTTCTGTTTAACTTTCCCTGAGCCTTCGAATATCTATTTTGTTGCTTTGTTGGCTTTTCGTTGTTCGTTTTAGTTTTGTTTCAAATTTACAAGTCAGTGGGTTGTGGTCTGACGCAACGTCTGCACCTGGGTATGCTTTAACGGCTTCCTCATCGCAGTGTCTTAGCCATACTGTTGATCCAACTCTGACTAAAGGTATATGCTCATATATCTTGTCAATATCATTTATTTTCAACTATATGACAGTACTGGGATTGCTGCTGCTCAACCCCAGGCTAGTTTTGGTTCGCCCTAAGTATTTGATTACCTCGGTACCTGCCACATCTGGCCAGCTTTCCCTTATTCACCACCTGGAGAGGCGCCCGATGGGGGTTCTAGCAACCCCACATGGATACTCAATTTGTTCTTGGTACCCATTTTCAATTCATTCATGTGAATTATACTAGTCATTGTCAGCAATGGAAAATCCCAAAGGTGGATTGCTACAGAACCTTAAGGTAGATTTCTATTACTGCAGAACCAGAAAGAAAATTGAGCTTGGTGCTTGATGGCCTAACACTGTGGGAAAAACATGGCAAATCTGCCAAAAAAATCTTTATGATAGAGACTCATGGAGTCTAAACAAAAAAAAAAGAATAAAACTTTCTAATGAACGATTGGATATAGAAAGAGTGAAGAAAAAGTGAAATAATAAACATAATGACTTCCTATCGTACGTCTCACAAAAAGAAAATTATTTATTGTTTATCGAAAAATACATTTTCTCGAGCGTTTTCTGATAATTTAAAAAGCACCCTTGTTGTTCTAAAACTCAAATTATAACAAAATTGATTTATGACCTGAAATTTTAATTTTTATTGGCGTTTCGGACATCATAATTTATAATAAAGGAAAAATTAAACTTCTGCTTGAAATCGAACCCAGATCTTCCACTTGCCGGGTAGATGCTGTGACCACGCGCCACGCCAAGTGGAAGGTCGGGGTTCGATTCCCAGTAAAAACTTGACTTTTTTTAATAAGAATTAAACAATATTATGTCCGAAGCGCCATTAAAAATTAAACGGTTGAATTAAAAATAAACATTATTACAGACAACAAAGTTATAGATGTGAGATTAAAAAATAACCATTAGAGCTCTGAGCTCAACACAAAAAGTTAATATTTGTGCTGGTGTTCTTTGAAATGGCTTTAATTTTTTTTAAGAAACTTGACTGGTAATCGGAATCTTACGAAAGAACTATAGTATAGAAAAACTTATAGGTTGAAGTTTGCAATTTTAGGTTAAAGCTAGAATTGCAACTTAGACCTACAATTATAACTTGAAAGAAAAGGTCTTCAAGACAAAACAATAAATGATTTTACGTATTTCCCATTTTTAGCAGTGTAATTCGAAGTAATGGGCCTACCGTTACGAACTTAAAACGTAAATAGAGTGTGTTCATTTGAAAACGTCATCTTAGCTGTGGCGGTGAAATATTTTGATTATGTCATCCTTTTCTGTAAAAAATCCATAGCCTTGTAGATGACGTTTCATAATGAACATGGTTTTCATAGCCACAGGCTGTAAAAAAAGGTTTATATGTAGAAATTAGTTCTTTTGCCTTAGACACGTAATAAAACTGGGTCTGTGTATCTTTTAAGCACTTGATTCAATACAAATTTGCCAGAAATATTTTTTTAATTCAAAAGCCTAATTAACTGTGATTGCTAAAGAAGAAACTTTTTTACTGGTTTGTAGCCTTGATAACGACCTTGATAAAATGTTGACCATTGGCGCAAATGTTTTTATCCGAAAGTTCAAAGTGACCCCCTTTGTATTTTCGGTTAGACAATGTTTGTGCCAATCATTGACAATGGAGTAAATAAATAGACGCCCCGAGTTAATCATAAATTAATCAAGATTAGTAATAGAATAACAATACAAACGACGCCAATGGCTAAAGGCCAAGGGCCGAGTAACAACATAACCACAAAACACAAATGAGCTTGCCGGTGAAAAGGTAATTTCCCAGATTTATTTTTATAATCCCAAGTTTTACACACAAAACATTGTGTCACCATAGCTAACAAACAAATTAAAACAAAGAAACGATTGCTAAAAGCGAAAAAGTCGACGGAAAACTCTTAAAACATTCAGGAAACCAGAAAAAAATAATTGTCTAAACTGACATAAACCACGTGCACAGGATTCTGCAATGTTGTGGATTGTGACCAATTGGCCATCTTAAACGTATTTTTTTTCTTTTATTGTCATAAGCGTTCGATTAATCACCATTCAAAAAATATTTGGACAGCAATAGATATTATAGTACTCTCGTGGTGTAAAGATTCACGAGATATCATTCAAAAAAAGGATGTGCCAATTTACTAGCAAAGTAATCCTGGCAATACTGTATGGAGGGTTTATCACGCCAATATTGAAAAATGTAAATAAAGACCTCTACCTTGATAAATCCTCTATGGTGCCAATAGTCAGTATTTTAATGAAAAATCCTGTAAATTGTATACTCCATCTGGGTATGGCGCCAGTTTCAATGAATTCGTATAAACCATAAGTTTAAATGGATATTGTACTTAAATATACTTATTTTTCTCTTTTGTTTTTTTTTCACGTGACTTATCCAAGAATTCTTTTATTTAAATGTGTTCAAAATTATATAAGCATTCGAAAAAAAAACAAAATAGGACGTGAGGGCTGAAAAAGTTTACCAGAGGCACTTCCATCGAGAACATGAATCTAAACGTCCTTGAAGAGACCAGTATTGAGTATCGAATCTGATCAGAGAAAGTCATACATGACGCCAACTGTTTAGCTGCTACTGACGATGTCGTTCAGTCAGGTTTCGGAAAGAATACTAATCAAAATCACTAGAATGCACCCCCAAGAAAACCTAAACATTTTTTATGCGCATATTGCAGGGCCTGATTTTGGTATTACACGAAAAAAGAGGGATTTAGTTGTTCTTCTTGGCCCACCGCATTTTGATGGAGAGGAAATGTTTATCTATTTTGCTGAATTATTTGAAGATGATAACGAGAAAAAGATTCTGACGTGTCAGAAAATATTAGAACTTCAGTTTGAAGTTTACGAAAGATTGCAAAACGTAAATGTTTGTCGATCAGAAGTTTGAACTTAAAATTGAACTTTTACTGATAGTTGTAAAAGTCGTTCTAAGTTTGCAAATATAGTTGTTTGTATATCTACAAAAACCGAATATTTTCCTGTTTCTAACAGCGTTTTCGGGTGGTGGCTCTAGATCGTTCTGAGGGTGTTCCCATCCTTATGTTAAAGTAGTGACGAAGTAGTAATGTTGAAGAGTAAAAATGGCCTTAAGACACATTAAAACTTCAAGTTTTGCATTCTGTTTGAACAAAAGCAAAGTAACTTATTGATAATTTGAACTCGAACGTTAATAAATCAGAGCTACGTGAAAGGGGGAAAATAGGGCACATCAACATATCGAGACGAAAACACCGTCAGACAGAGGGAGAGAGCAAGATGAACGACTTCAGCATCGGAAAGAGAACACGCTTATAGATCTGAATTCAGAATGAATTTGGCTGAAACGTGACCGGGATGTGTAAGAAATGGGGGCAAAATGCAGAGGGGCGTTAGCGATGTAAGTGGCCACGGATTTGCTTTTGAAGGCGGTAAATTGCATTGTGGAATGGTGGCAAAGGGTACAGGGAAAGGTAGGTAGAGATCCTTCTGTAATTTAAGGGATGGAAAAATGGTTGATTATTTTAGTTTCACTCAACCGAAAAAATAGCAAAAATAGTGATATTGTGGGGATAAATATATGATAGTTGTTTGCATATGCCTTCATAAAATCATTAATTTGAAAATCCTATACTTTTTTATACACTTAACCCTGGATGATTACCATAAAAAGTGCACTGAGAAACAACCATTTAGAGGGAAGCTCCACCCGTCAAGTAGTCCGGGTAATTAAGCCAAACTTGTGGATGAAACAGGAGTTCTATGGCAAGGTTTGAGAAGAACATCTAAATAAACAAAGTAGAGCCATTGACAACTAACAGAATACCTTCATTACCTTGCATCTTCTCTACTTTTTCAAATATTTAACCCTGAATGCTGATCATGAAAAGTGCACTGAAAAACCACCATCTAGAGGGAAGATTGAAAATTGTGATGTCTCAAGAGACACACTCTTCAAGTAGACCTCGTAATGGGCATTAGGCCAAAATTATTAAAGAAACAGGAGTTCTATGGCAAGGTTTGAGAAGAACATCTAAACAAACAAAGTAGTCATTGGCAACTAATAGAATACCTTCATTGCCTTGCAACTTCTCTAATTTTTCAAACATTTAACCCTGAATGCTGATCATGAAAACTGCACTGAGAAACCACCATCTAAGGGGAAGATTGAAAATTGTGATATCTCAAGAGACGCACCACTCTTCAAGTAGTCCTCGTAATGGGCATTAGGCCAATATTATGAAAGAAACAGAAGTTCTATGCCAAGGTTTGAAAAGAACGTCTAAAGAAAAATAAGTAGAGTCATTGACAACTAACAGAATACCTTCATCACCTGGCAACTTCTCTAATTTGTCAAACTTTTAACCCTGAATGCTGATCATGAAAAGTGCACTGAGAAACCACCATCTAGGGGGAAGATTGAGAAATGTGATGTCTCAAGAGACGCATCACTCTTCAAGTAGTCCTCGTAATGGGCATTAGGCCAACATTATGAAAGAAATAGAAGTATTATGGCAAGGTTATAAAAGAACATCTAAATAAACAAAGCAGAGTCATTGACAACTAATAGAATACCTTCATTACCTTGCAACTTCTCTAATTTTTCCAACATTTAACTCTGCATGCTGATCATGAAAAGTGCACTGAAAAACCACAATCTAGGGAAAAGATTAAAAATTGTGATGTCTCAAGAGATGCACCACTCGTCAAGTAGTCTTCGTAATGGGCATTAGGCCAAGATTATGAAAGAAGCAGGAGTTCTATGACAAGGTTTGAGAAGAGCATATAAAGAAACGAAGAAAAGTCATTGACAACTAATAGAATACCTTCATTACCTTGCAACTTCTCTAATTTTTCAAACATTTAACCCTGAATGCTGAGCATGAAAAGTGCACTGAAAAACCACCATAAATTGTGATGTCTCAAGAGACGCACCACTCTTCGAGTAGTCCTCGTAATGGGCATTAGGCCCAAATTATGAAAGAAACAGTAGTTTTATGGCAAGGTTTGAGAAGAACATCTAAAGAAACAAAGTAGAGTCATTCACAACAAATAGAATACCTTCATAACCTTGCAACTTCTCTAATTTTTCAAATATTTAACTGCATGCTGATCATGAGAAGTGCACTGAGAAACCACTAGGGGAAACTTCCCCACACTCTAGGGGGAAGATTGAGAAATGTGATGTTTCAAGATACGCACCACTTTTCAAGTAGTCCTCGTAATGGGCTTTAGGCCAAAATTATGAAAGAAACAGGAGTTCTATGCCAAGGTTTGAGAAGAACATCTAAAGAACCAAAGCAGAGTCATTGACAACTAATAGAATACTTACCTTCATTACCTTGCATCTTCTCTACTTTTTCAAACATTTAACCCTGAACGCTGATCGTGAAAAGTGTACTGAAAAACCACCATCTAGAGGGAAGATTGAAAATTTTGATGTCTCAAGAGACGCACCACTCTTCAAGTAGTCCTCGTAATGGACATTATGCCAATATTATGAAAGAAACAGTAGTTTTATGGCAAGGTTTGAGAAGAACATCTAAAGAAACAAAGTAGAGTCATTGACAACTAATAGAATGCCTTCATTACCTTGCAACTTCTCTAAATTTTCAAACATTTAACTCTGCCTACTGATCATATAAAGTGCACTGAAAAACCACAATCTAGGGGGAAGATTGAAAATTGAAACAGGAGCTCTAAGGCAAGGTTTGAGAAGAACATCTAAAGAGACAAAGCAGAGTTAATTACTACTAATATAATGTCTTCATTACTTGAAACTTCTCTACTTTTTTAAACATTTAAAGTCTTTAAATCTAAAAGTTTTTAAACATTTTAAACCTAAAGCTGATCATAAAAGGTGCACTGAGAAACCACCATCTAGAGAACAGATTAGAAATTGTATTGTCTTGAGACACACAACACTTCAAGTAGTCCGCGTAATGGGTATATCGCCAAAGTTTTGAAAGAAACAGGAATTCTATGGCAAGCCTTGAGAAGATCATCTAAAGAGACAATGCAAAGTTAATGACAACTAATAGAATGCGTTCATTACCTTGAAACTTTTCTAGTTGTTTAAACATTTAACCTTCTGGATGCTGATCATAAAAAGTGCACTGAGAAACCACCATCTAGAGGAAAGATTAAAAATTGTGTTGTTTCAAGAGAGACACCACTCTTCTAGTAGTCCGCGTAATCGGTATATCGCCAAAATTCTGAAAGAAACAGGAATTCTATGGCAGGCTTTGAAAAGTTTATCTAATGAGACAGAGCAGAGTTATTGACAACTAAGAGAATGCCTTCATTACCTTGAAACTTCTCTACTTTTTTAAACATTTAAAGTCTTTAAATCTAAAAGTTTTTAAACATTTTAAACCTAAAGCTGATCATAAAAGGTGCACTGAGAAACCACCATCTAGAGAACAGATTAGAAATTGTATTGTCTTGAGACACACAACACTTCAAGTAGTCCGCGTAATGGGTATATCGCCAAAGTTTTGAAAGAAACAGGAATTCTATGGCAAGCCTTGAGAAGATCATCTAAAGAGACAATGCAAAGTTAATGACAACTAATAGAATGCGTTCATTACCTTGAAACTTTTCTAGTTGTTTAAACATTTAACCTTCTGGATGCTGATCATAAAAAGTGCACTGAGAAACCACCATCTAGAGGAAAGATTAAAAATTGTGTTGTTTCAAGAGAGACACCACTCTTCTAGTAGTCCGCGTAATCGGTATATCGCCAAAATTCTGAAAGAAACAGGAATTATATGGCAGGCTTTGAAAAGTTTATCTAATGAGACAGAGCAGAGTTATTGACAACTAAGAGAATGCCTTCATTACCTTGAAACTTCTCTACTTTTTTAAACATTTAAAGTCTTTAAATCTAAAAGTTTTTAAACATTTTAAACCTAAAGCTGATCATAAAAGGTGCACTGAGAAACCACCATCTAGAGAGCAGATTAGAAATTGTAATGTCTTCAGACACACAACACTTCAAGTAGTCCGCGTAATGGGTATATCGCCAAAATTCTGAAAGAAACAGGAATTCTATGGCAAGCTTTGAGAAGATCATCTAAAGAGAAAATGCAGAGTTAATGACAACTAATAGAATGCCTTCATGACCTTGAAACTTCTCTACTTGTTTAAACATTTAACCTTCTGGATGCTGATCATAATAAGTGCACTGAGAAAACACCATCTAGAGGGAAGATTAAAAATTGTGTTGTCTTAAGAGACACACCACTCTTCTAGTAGTCCGCGTAATGGGTATATCGCCAAAATTCTGAAAGAAACCGTAATTCTATGGCAGGCTTTGAAAAGTTTATCTAAAAAGACATAGCAGAGTTATTGACAACTAATAGAATGCCTTCATTACTTTGAAACTTTCCTACTTGTTTAAACATTTAACCCAAGATGTTGATCATGAAAAGTGCACTGAGAAACCATCATCTAGAGCGAAGATTAAAAATTGTGATGTCTCAAGGGACACACCACTCTTCTAATAGTCCTCGTAATGGGTATTAAGCCAAAATTCTGAAAGAAACAGGAATTCTATGGCAAGTTTTGAAAAGATCATATAAAGTGACAAAGCAGAGTTAATGACAACTAATAGAATGCCTTAATTACCTTGAAACTTCTCTACTTGTTTAAACATTTAATCCTAGGTATTGATCATGGAAAGATTGAAAATTTTAATGTCTCAAGAGACGCACTACTCTTCAAGTAGTCCTCGTAATGGCATTAGGTCAAAGTTCTGAAAGAAGCAAGAGTTCTATGGCAAGGTTTGAGAAAAACATCCAAAAAGATATCGATGACAACTAATAGAAGGCCTTCATTACTTTGTTAGTTTGATTCCAACCAGGGCTAAACCTCAAAAAATAAAATAATTTAAAATTGGTATTTTTTCTACTTTTTCTGTGGGTCGGATTACATATCCTGGGACACACTGTACAACATATCGAAATTCCTTTAAGAAGATAGAGTTAAGTTAATGGAAACGTTGTTCATATTTGGGCAACAAGCTGTATCACTATGATGTTATCTACTAGTTCGCTATGTAACCCCAATTTTTTCAACTTTACTCCCAAAACAATTCATGTTATATTCTTAGAAAAACTACTTCGTGGAAAAAGAAAATATCGGATTTAAAGCAAAATGTGAATTATGATATTTTAGAGAGCTGTAAAACCAAAACCATTTAGATTATAAACAGGATTATTGATCCTCTTAAAAGCATTAAGCTAGCGATTCGGAAATCTTACCCTAATCAAACTCCTTAAGATCGGATAAGAGGAAATTTGATAGCCCCCAGCTTAAGTCTGAACTATCACGTTTCTCTAACCATCTTGCGGTTTATTGAAAATGTTTCCGAGGTTAATGTTGTGTAAAAGTTTCTGCAATAAGGCATTAAACAAAATTTGGCTGGAATTTATGCGACGACACCGAAAACCAATTAATGTTTCAGCAACTCTAACAAGGGCATATTCATACGGCTTTCTACCTCGCATATGCAATCGAGAGAACTTTGGGTAATTAAGCTTTATGGTAATAATTATTCTGTCCTACGTACACCCTAGTGATAAGAGGAATATCGCCCTTGGGCAATTACGTTCTGTATAGTCCTAGTTTAGAGAGCGTCGTCGGTAGGGTTCAATGAAGTAGGATTAAATGTAAAAGTTAGTTGGAATAAATTGATTGGGTTAATGCTATAACGAATTGTGTTCGCTTTGTCGTTTTGCCCTAATTCGGTGTTTTAGTGTTTTTTTTTAATGCGTTATATTATTCGACATTAAATTTTAGGAGAACTGTAATTTGTTACTTTGCTCAAATGTTATCACAAACTTCTAAAAAAATTATTAAAATTCATAATTCAAACGTTACGTAAGCGATCGCGCAACGTCACTCATGCCAAATATCACGCAATGCCACAAGATGGCGCCAGTTGACAACTGCTTTGTAGTTTGTTTTTGAAGTAAAACTTCAATAACAAACATTCCTGTGAAACATCCAGTTGCAACAACAGTGCAAAATAAAAGTGATATTCTTCTTCTTCAAGTGTCATGCAGATTCCTGCGTAGGCGTTCATCCTTTCACTCATCATATGATTCTATTAATTGCAGCATTTTGCAGTGTCTGGAAGTCCTGTATTCCTGTCCACTGTCGTATGTTTCGCAGCCAGGACAGTTTTCTCCTACCCACTCCTCTTTTTCCTCCCTCTATTTTACTTTGGAGTATAAGGCGCTGGAAATGATAGCGTTCTCCGCGCAGTACATGTCCAAGGTAGCCAGTTTTTCTTCTTTTGATGTTTTCGAAAAGTTCACGGTCCATCAAACCAGCTCTTCTCAGAATGTCCTCATTCGTTACATGTTCAACCCACGACACCCTCAGCATCCGTCGCAGGGTCCACATCTCGAAGGCCTCGATCCTATTTATAATTGTTGTCTTCAACGTCCATGCCTCGACTCCGTACAAGAGAACGGACCAGACGTAGCATTTTACCATTCTATATCTGAGATTGAGATTCAGGTTTTTGTCTGTCAGAAATTTTTTCAGTTTTATAAACGTTGTTCGAGCTTGCTCAATTCTGCATTTTATTTCTTGATCTGGATCCCATTTTTGGTTGATCATGCACCCCAAGTATTTAAATTGAGTGACTTGTTCAATGTTCTCTCCCTTTACGGACATTACGACATTTGGGGTGTCGTTTCTACTAATGGCCATGCATTTGGTTTTACGGATGTTGATTTTCAGACCTAATCTCTGGCTTTCTTCATTGATCTTATCTAGTAGAACTTGCAGGTCATTTGCACTATCCGCCAGTATCACGGTATCATCCGCGTATCGAATATTATTGATGGGAATTCCATTCACTTTAATGCCCATGGGACTGTCGGAGATTGACTCGATGAAAGCTCTTTCCACATACAAGTTAAACAACATCGGAGACAAGATACACCCCTGGCGGACGCCCTTTTTTACTTCGAAATCCTCAGTTGTTCCTGCATTTTGAATTCGGATTTCTGCTCTTTGGTTCCAGTATAAATTACCTATAAGTCTGATATCCTTTCCATCCAGTCCCAGGTCTCTAAGATATGATATGAGGAGGTCGTGCTTTACATTGTCGAATGCCTTCTCGTAGTCGATAAAGCACAGAAAAACGTCTTTTCTCTGATCTTGGCAGTTCTGCACTAATGTCTGGAGACTGAATATGGCTTCTCTTGTTCCAAAACCACTCTTAAATCCAAATTGACTGGCACCACTCACTTCCTCGCATCTCCTGTATAGTCTCGTGTGCAGAACTCGAAGGAAAAGCTTGAGGAAATGACTCATTAGACCAATGAGGCGGTAGTCTTTACATGCTGTTGCGTTGTTTGTTTTAGGAAGTGCGACAAACGTAGAACGGAGCCAGTCCTCAGGAATTTGTCCAGTGTCGGACAATGATATCAAGGTTTTGTTCGCTAATCAAATGAAAAGTTTCTGAGTACATATCATCAGGGCCCGGAGCTTTGTTGTTTTTCATTAGAGTTATGGCATGTTTGATTTCACTCTTTAGTATACTTGGTCCTGATAGCGTTGTTATTTCGTTTTCGGGGTTTCCTGGTCTGTCATCCTGAAAAAGTCCGGTAGTGTATTCCCTCCATGTTAGTAGTAGTTTCTCGGTGTCCAATATTATTTTATTGTTTTCATCCCTAATGAAACCCACACTCTTGTTGTTATATATTCCAGCGATTTCTTTGACTTTTTTATGGAGATGGAAATTGTCCCCCAGTTTGCTCAGATTTTCTGCCTCCAGACATCTTTCAGTCAACCAACTTTCTTTTGCTGTTCTTATTTCATTTCGAATTCTTCTTTGAAGACTTTTATATTCTGAGTAGTCTCCGTTGACTTTACATTGCCTTCGCTTTTCCATTAAATCCAGAATGTCGTCAGTCATCCATTCGTTCCTCGTTGCCCTTCTGGTGTTTGTAAGGAAGGTTTCATTTGTTTCCTTAAAAACTTCTTTGAGTTTGAGCCAGTGTTCGTTCGTATCTTCTATATTGCGAGTATTTTCCAGTTCTTTGTTAAGATGTTCTTCGTATGATGATCTTCTTTCCTCGTCCTTAAGTAGTTTTGGTTCCAATATCTTTCTAGTGGTCTTTTCTTTGGGTCTGGACAGGCGCAACACTATGTCGGCACGCAGCGGATTGTGGTCAGATTCAATATCGGCACCTGGCATTGTGGTTACTTTAGTGATGAGATTTCTAAATCTTTGATTAATGATAATGTAGTCTATTTGGTTTCGGACAATGTGATGGTCATTGTCTTGCGGAGATCTCCAGGTGTACAAGCGTCTTGGTGGTAGCGTGAACCATGTATTTGCAATCACAAGGTTATTTTCTTCGCAGTACTGAATTAGTCTTTCCCCTCTTTCATTTCTTTCACCCAAGCCGTAATCACCCACCACTGATCTCATTTTACCCTTACCAACTTTAGCATTGAAATCTCCTAGAATTATATTGATCTCGTTCGTTTTTGTAAGCTTTAGGGCACTGTCAAGTTGTCTGTAGAAATCCTCAATCTCTTCCTCTGATTTGTCCGCCGTTGGGGCATAGACCTGTACGATATTGATGTTCATAGGTCTACCGGACAATTGAATTAGGAGTGCTCTTTCTGAAATTGGGATGAAGCTCTTTACTGATTTTTGTATGTTTTCGTCCATTAGGATGCCAACGCCGTGTTGATGGTCTCGGCCGGCGTTCCTTGTACCTGAATAGTATAATACTTTATCCTTTGATCTGATCATTCCATTCCCGGGCCAGCGGACTTCACTCACTCCGAGAATGTTTATTTCCATTCTTTTCATCTCCTGGATTAGGTTATCCAACTTTCCAGCCGCAAACAAGGTTTTAACCTTTTCTATTTAACGTGTATTCAGAACATCTATTTAAAAAAGGCATTATACAACATAGAAGATTGAGTTCTAATAAACGAAGGAATAATAAATAACCTAAGATATGCTGATGATACCCGCCCTTATAGCAGATACTGCTGAAAGACCCCAGAGACTTATAGACCGTGTGGAGACTGCATGAAACAGATATGGTATGAAGAAAAATAAAAAGTAATATATATTTGTTATATTATATAAAAAGATACTTACGTTAAAATCATCTTTGTAGCAAAATCCTATAGTTTTACTACATACATATGGCTGTCTCTCCTTCTTCTTCTTCTTCTTGAAGTGCCTATCCTCTGTGGATGTTGGCTATATACGTTGGTCCAAATTACTCTATTCACTGCCGCTCTGAATAGAGCTGTCGATGTCATTCCAGTCCATGTTCGTAAGTTTCGCAGCGACGATGTTCGTCTTCGTCCTGCTGATCTTCGGCACTCTATTTTTTCCTGTAGAATGAGTTGAAAAAGGTGGTATTTTTCATTTCGCATGATATCGATTGCAGGGATTCTAGTTGTTCATCGATGCGTTGCAATACCGTATAGTTTGATAGGTGCTGGATCCGTGAGATTCTCAGCATGGGGCGATAAAACCACATCTCAAATACATCTATGCGCTTACATGAGGCATCGGTAAGGGTTCACGCTTGTATGGATGTTGAGGGATAAGTTGCATAGTATGTTACGCATCTTGTTAAATGTACCTCTTGCTTTGTCAATTCGGCATTTTATTTCTCGAGAGTGATCCCAGTCCTTATTCCAGGTGCCGCCCAGATATGGCACTGTCTGGGCCATTGTGAAAGCTACATTTTTAGCGGTAAACTTTAGGTTATCGGTGGCAATTTTACTGATAATTAATGTGTGTGTGTCTTCTTACAGTTTATCTTCATACCATATCTGTTTCATGCAGTCTCTACACGGTCTATAAGTCTCTGGGGTCTTTCAGCAGTATCTGCTATAAGGACGGTATCATCAGCATATCTTAGGTTATTTATTATTCCTTCGTTTATTAGAACTCAATCTTCTATGTTGTATAATGCCTTTTTTAAATAGATGTTCTGAATACACGTTAAATAGAAAAGGTGACTGTATACAACCTTGACGTACTCCTCTCCTTATGCTAAACTCTTCTGATGTTTCGTTTTCGGCTCAAAAAATTGCTTTTTTTTTGTTGTAAGTATAGCTTTTATATTATATTTGTGTCTCTGTCATCAATTCTGGACTCACGGAGGTTTGAAATGAGTTTATCATGTTGAACTTTATCAAAGGCTTTTTCGAAGTCTATAAAGCATGCAAAGATGTCTGCTTTAACGTCCCGTGCTCGCTGAATCACAACCGGTATTGAGAATAAGGCCTCGCGGTTGCCAAGTCTCTTCCTGAAGCCAAACTGTGTGTCACTTATTCTCTCGTCGAGTCTTCTATATATGCGTGTATGTATGATATTAAGGAAAGCTTTTAGGATGTGACTCATCAAGCTGATTATCCTATGGTCGGAGAATTTAGTTCAGGTTCAGTTCTTATGAAGGCACATATCGTGTTTTTCTTGCAATATTTCGATTTCGACACATTTTTCCTGTAACCACCGTTCTTTAGCCTCTTTAATTGCTCTTAGGACTTTTCTGTGCAGTTCATTGTATTTTACACTATCCCTAGAATCTGTCATCCATTTTTGTCATTTTACCATCCTGTCTGGTCTTAGTTCTTCTTCTGTGACGGAGATTATAGATACTTTTATTTTATTCCATAGGTCTTCTATCTCTGTTTCGTGGTTGCTGTTTACAGATGTATTTTTGAGTTCTCTGTTTAGCCTCTTTCTTGTTTGCTGGAATACGTTGTCTTGTTCGAGTTTCCGCATGTCAGCAGTTTTTGAGGGTTTCTTTTTGACTATTTTCTCTAGTCAAAGATTAGTGCGAGCTAGTAACAGGTTGTGATCTGATAGTATGTCTGCGCCTGGGCACGTCTTACAAGAGACAACCGCGTTGCGATATCATCACAAAATCTAGAGAAGGTCTTCATCATTGTGATGTCTATCTCTTGGCAGAATTATATTAATCGTTCTCCTCTCTCATTTCTCACTACCAGTCCAGAACCACCAACCACATCTTCAACCTTTCCCTGTCCGATCTTAACGTTCATGTCGCCCAGAATTATGTTAATTTCTTCCTTCTTTGTGTGTTTAAGAGCAGTTCTAAGCTGTTCATAAAAATCCTCTATTTCTTGTTCGTTGCTTTCGGATGAATCCCTTTACGGTCATACTGGTCTGGTTATTAAGAATTATTGCTACTCCATTTTTGTTCCTGGTGGTATTGCCTCCAGAGAAATATATGTGATGCAGTGGTTGTCTATTATGCAGGTAGTGGTGATGCAGTGTGATGTCTATTATGCAGTGGCCGGAGTCTGGCCATCTTGTTTCGCTGCATCTTAGTATGTCGATCTGGAGTCGTTTCATCTCTTTGACTATAGTTGCCGCCTTTTTGGCTTGGTACATACTTTGGACATTCCACGTGCCGATTCTCTTTTCTTGGTTCATCTTGAAGACATCATTGAAAGACCGGAGGATTCTTAGCACCCTCTCCTTATTTAAGGGGTGCCCGGAACTGTGGGCCATTTTGGCGGGGATTTTGTGTATCCATTGTGATGTTTTGCGGAATATATGTAAGTCAGGTAGTTTTCCGTTGTTTTCATGACCTTATTTTCAGTCGCTCTTACATGGAGAACAGACGCTGTCGCATTGCCGCTCCTAACATTGAGGCCTTCGTATCCTAGGTGCTAGTTTTGATCCGTCCCGAGTATTTCATTTCCTCGGTACCACCCATATCTGGGAGGCATTCGCCTATCCGCCGTATATATGCCGTATATACGATATTTGTTTTGAGGTAGAGTAACGAACTTTCAGAGTTACTCAAACAACGCTCTACAAAGCAAGTTTTTAACCTTTTTGAAGCATTCATTTTAATCTGAAAACCCACACAAGCGACTGAAAAAAAAAACACAAAATTAAAAAGTCACCTGTAAAACTGGTATTGGGAGTGTCTCTAGTCGCTCAGATATAAATATCTTATTATTTGGTAATTAAACAATAAACATGTTCCAATAACAGATTTTGCGTTGCAATAACATTCTTTTTTACGACTGCCTCGAAAATGAGAGCAAATGCGCACTACTAACTACCATTGAAAATCGCATATCGTGGTCCATATTGCACACGTTTCTGATTGCTTTGCACACGCCTTGAATATATTTTATAAAACGAATGATGGTAGGAAAAGTAAAGTGTGCAACACGTGCGAAAATCACTCTTCACATTCTAGTGAGGTTGTATAACTGCTCGCCTACAGCTCGTGTCCAAAATGTTACACTCGTGTGAAAAGTACAATATTCGACACTAGTTGCAGAATATACTATTAAGAAATAGGTATAATAATATGCAATTTTTAACGAAATTTGAGACTTAAAAACATATAATATATGTATAGTAGCCTTATTAATAGAAAAAAACATTGACGTCGTGTTAACGCACAAAATATAATTTCGAAAGTTGTGTGCATTAAACACGACCAGAATAAATAAATCACTAGCGCTGCGCTTTATCGATTTTCGCAAATAATCATAAGTGACTTCCATAGAGCTAATCTGGAGACACCCTCCTCTTTTACAGTTTTGGCCCCCTTTTTAGCAGTGGGTCCCTTTGAACTGATGACGATTTCCGCCGGAAGTGACGTCTCGGTGACGTCATGACGGGTTACGTCAAATTATTGCAAAACAGTTGTCACTATCATTATTTTTATTATTTCTTATACCAAATCCAATGAAATATTGAACTTATATCGCTAAAGCTCCTAGCCCTTAGCTCCGAGGTTTCCTTCTAACTTAACAAAAACCAATCCCTATCAAAAATAAATATCTGTCCGGTTTTAAGTTCCTATAACGCTTGTGTGCTGACAAAATTACGTCAAGGAAACCTATGAAGCGTTGGGCTTCCGGCCAAAAAAAGGCGGGTCATTCTTAGGGACATATTAGCATTTGTTCGCTCTGTCGATATCTGGTAGGTCATTGGTGATGTCAGTATTTTTCTTTAATTGTTTCTTATGTAATTGTCTTTTTCGTTAAAGGATTATTTTTAAATTCGTACATAAATTTAATAATGGGGTGAAAATAGTGGGGAGTATTTGATACCATTCAGGATTTTTTTGGCATCCTAGTAGCAATGGAATGTTCATTTGTTCTCTACCCATCTCCATTTTGCTCATGTCAAGAAGGTTGGCAAACAACGTCAAAGTCAAATATCGAAACTTTTGTGAATAGCTAATAAGTAGCGGTCTCAGGGGTTATCTGGATTTTCCCGGTTTCAAATTCCTAAACTTTTTTTTTTAATAGCTTTACCGCCCTGGACTGTAACGACCTGTTATGAGATGACCAGTGATATGGAATGATATAGCATGGACCGGTAATTGACTGGGATGGCTAGTTATGAGAGGTGCGTAAAGATAAGACAGCAGGCATGGCCATCTGGTCAAGAGTTTTGGTGCCGTTGACTAAAAAATCAACTTTAATTTCTCTTTTTGGAATTTGCACAGGAAAATGACTGAATTGTAATTGAACCAGTATTGCATATTTACTTCTAAGTTTAGAGTCTTTGTCCTCTTGACTATTCTTTTCAATACTCTTGGCAAATTAAGAAATTATCTTACAGTTCATCAGGCTGAGCGGATCTGAGAAAAGGAATTAAGAGAATCCATGAACACATTTGCTGTTTTTGCTTTTAAACTCTATACCAACTCCACTCCTCCTTCTCCTCATTCCTTATTTCTCTTCTGTGATGTCATACTGCTTAAGCAATGTTCCTATAACACAATATTGAAATCCCACAGTTTCCTCTTTACTATTAGGCTGTATCAATAGTAAGGAGCTGCGCTTTATATGAATACCTAAATTTTTTTTTTCTCTTTAATCTTTATCAGGCCCCTTCCTACGGTCCGAACAGATTCACTACTCACGTGTAGTGCAACCAAAAGCAGATCGAGATGCAATTTTTTCTTGTTGTCCTCTTTCAAATACCGCAAACGTCACCGCATCTGACGCCGATGGATGTTTTTTCCTTTTGTGGTGATTTGAAAAATAAAGTTTATGACTATGGAAGAAACGGTTGAACTATTAAAAGAGAGTAACCAAATTACTACATATCGGATGAATAGAAACTGTTCAAGACGAGCTACACAAGCTGTTTTAAAACCTTGTGAAACATGTGTTTTGAAGGATGAGAAACATTTTGAACATTTTTTCATGTTTTTTATTCTTATGAAAAGCTTGCATTTGATGAGAATTTTTTGTAATGTCTTGTTAATGTTAATGTGTAATTACTAACATTTGTTCAATTGTTAATTGCTTCTTCTTATATATAATATTCAGACAAATATAATATTATTTATTCAATAATTCAATTTTTTTAGAAAATGCAATATTATATATAATTTAATTGTCGTTGTAAAATGTTACAAAATCGAAATTAGAGAAAATATTTGTCATACATTATTGTGTTCCGAATAGAAGGCCTATTTAAAAATTTCATTAAAATTTACATTTCCGTAAATAATGTAATGAACCTGATGTTGGCTTCAGAAATCTTAAACGTCTTATGGCAATTATTTCTATAGGGTGTTGTAGAGCACAAAAAATGAGGGACTGTGTGGTTTTAGTTTTTTAATATCTGATCAAATAATCCAATAATATGCAATAGTTATTTATGTATTAAAAGCGAAAAGTACCACTTTTTTGCTCGGAGAGTGAAGTATCCGCTTCGCGTCGAGCGGCAATCACTCGAGAGCAAAAAAGTTACTTTTTGCTCCTAATGCATACAACGTTTTTTTTTGCAAACGATCAATTTCAAAGAATGTGAATCACAACTGAGCATAACTGAAGACACAATCTGAAAATTTAAATAAAAGTGACAATGACGTTTTTAATAATTGGTTGAGTGGTGGTAGTTGCTATTGACAGCAAGCGAAATAGTATATTTTACAACAAGCATTTAATGAGAGTCGTTTTTCTCTAGGGTAACGTTTGAGCCCACGAGCGAAGCGAGTGGCACAAGTTGCCCGAGAGAATAACGCTCATTAAATGCGCGTTGAATACTATACTTTATCCACGACCAAGATTCTGGGTTTTCTCAAATATGATAGGTTATAGATGCCACAAACATAATTTACAATTTTAAAACCACGACCACGACTGGTTTCGCTATTCAATGGGGCGACGTTTGATGCGTCTTGTCGATAGATGACGGTCTAGTCACCCGCGCATGTCACCGCATGTTCATTTCAATGCTACGAGGGTGGACGGTAAATTACTTTATTTTATGGCCTATTTTAAGTATTTTTCAGTGAAAAGTACATATTTTAGGGAAAAAGAGACACTGTAACCTACATTTGCCTCAATACATCCTAATAGAAGGATAATTATTTCAATGAACCAGTGGTAACTACCGATTTCATGTTTAGGGCAGTTTACTTTTTGAGTTGTCAGTTGCCTACGACATGTTTCGTTTCCATGACAACTCATTATTCACTTGTGAGAAATGTTCATTATTCACAAGTGAATAATGATTATCGTTAGTCTTGAGAATGTACAAGAATAATGTGATTATTATAGTATGGTCGTGGATAAAGATCTTTTTCTACGAGCGTGCTTATTATGTCACTTTCCCTCACGCATTTTGTTTTTGAAATCTTTACTTTCCCGCACGACGTGCATGAAAGTAAATTTGGCGTGCGGGAAAGTAAATTTTTAAAGAATGACTGATTTATAATATAATTTAGACTTTATAGTCTGTCTATCTAGATAGGTGCATCTGCCTTACAGCCGTATCAAACATTTTTATCTATTTTAAGGAACTATTATGCTTGCATTTATTGATTTTTGATACAAAATATACCTATAAAATACGTACATTTTATTCCAATGTCACCAGTTCATGTCTGAAACATTACGTCACGCCAACAATCACACCAAGTTTTTGTCATAACAACCAATTGATTGTTGATTAATTCAGCTGTCATACTGTTGACAAAGATATAGTTGTTTATGTATTGTATGTTTATTCCTTGTTTATGTTACAATGAATTGGCTCGTAGAAAAAAATGTTGTTCCTAACTCGTGCGGAAAGTGTCTTTCTCGCACTCGTCAGCTGCCCGAACTCCGAAAGTATCAGTTTCCGCACTAGTTAGGAAAATAACTATTTTCGTTTGCTGTCCTGGGCGACGCGCGGAAAAGTAAACTCACATTCTGATCCTCAAGAAAGGCTAGGTTTACGTTTGTCTAATGAAAGCTTAAAATGCGTATTTGACGTTTGTAGAAAATAGTTATTTATGTATTAAGAGCGAAAAGTACAACTTTTTTGCTCGGAGAGTGAAGTTTCACTCGAGAACAAAAAAGTTGTACTTTTTGCTCGTAATGCATACAATGTTTTTTCTGCAAACGATCAATTTCAAATAATGTGAATCACAACTGAGCATAACTGAAGACACAATCTGAAAATTTAAGTCAAAGTGACAATGACGGTTTAAATATTTGGTTGAGTGGTGCTAGTTGCTATTGACAGCAAGCGAAATAGTATATTATACAACAAGCATTTAATGAGAGTCGTTATTCTCGAGAGTAACGTTTGAGCCCACGAGCGAAGCGAGTGGCACAAGTTGCCCGAGAGAATAACGCTCATTAAATGCGCGTTGAATACTATACTTTATCCACGACCAAGATTCTGGGTTTTCTCAAATATGATAGGTTATAGGTGCCACAAAGATAATTTACAATTTAAAAACCACGACCACGACTGGTTTCGCTATTCAATTGCGCGACGTTTGATGCGTCTTGTCGATAGATGATGGTCTAGTCACCCGCGCATGTCACCGCTTGTTCATTTCAATGCTACGAGGGTGGACGGTAAATTACTTCATTTTATGGCCTATTTTAAGTATTTTTCAGTGAAAAGTACATATTTTACTGAAAAAGAGACAGTGTAACCTACATTTGCCTCAATACATCCTAATAGAAGGATAATTATTTGAATGAACCAGTGGTAACTACTGATTTCATGTTTAGGGCAGTTTACTTTTTGAGTTGTCAGTTGCCTACGACATGTTTCGTTTCCATGACAACTCATTAATCACTTGTGAATAATGTCCATTATTCACAAGTGAATAATGATTATGGTTAGTCTTGAGAATGTACAAGAATAATGTGATTATTATAGTATGGTCGTGGATAAAAATCTTTATCGCTTGCTCTCCTGGGCAACGCGCGGAAAAGTAAACTCACATTCTGGTCCTCAAAAAAGGTTAGGTTTTCGTTGGTCTAATGAAAGCGTAAAATGCGTCATTATTTGACGTTTGTAGAAAAAATATATTTTGTTACAGTTTTAAGTTTTTCGTGAAGTTTCTCAGAAACAAGAATTTCCAGAACTCTTTTAATGTCAAATCGATATGTGCATGTCATTATTTACAAAAGTCTCAATAGTGCCGATGTTGTACCTCCAATAATAACAAAAATATCTGTAAAGTCCGAATGATGATTGAGTATGGGAAAGAAAAACAAATAAACATTTTCAATGCAGCAATGAAATTTTGAGGTTCGGTATCAATGCTTACAATGCGATCCCTTTATTTAATTCCCTTCCCTATTCGATGTTCATATTGTTTGGTCATATTTAATTGGGTGCAGTATTGGTATCTCCAAAACCGTTTTAGTTCAGGTTCAAGAGATCGGTAAATTTAGCAAAAAGTTGCGTTTTTGGAGCCTTTTTAAAAAATTACTACGCTGTAACTAAATTTTGGATGGATTCCGAAATATTAAAAAAAATTGAAACATTCCCAAAAATTTAATTTTTTTCTTCGAAAACTAATTGTGTATAATCTCTTATTATAACATATTGTCACGGGATACGGGATTCAATAATTTATCGTCAATTAACTACACACTTTAATTTACTTTTAACTATTACAACACTATTAAAACACAATTACTCTCTAATAACAATTCGCACTGTTCGCTTGTCTGCTTATTTCGCTTGTTTACTACACTGCGCTATCCAATCTTGCGCGACTCGCTGGTTTACACACCCGGACTGAACAAACTTTCGTACTTTCGAGAACAGAGGCGACTCTTCCCGATTCTAGTTTATTCTAGATGGGTCCTCGGGGTCGCGGTCAGCGCTCGGCGTTGCCGCTTCGGCACGAATCTCTGTGGACCCACGGTCGACCGTAACATTGCCCCCTCTTAGCTCTGATCTTCCCGATCAGAGAAATATCCACAAATGTATGTCTTTAACCGTTCAAGATAAACCACTTCCATCTTTGATTCAGGGGTACGTTGGATACTGTATACCACGTCGTTGATCCGTTTGATCAGTATATGGTCCCTCCCAACTTGGAGACAGCTTGGGAGACTTTTCTTTCTTCCTCTATGGGTTATACAGCCAAACCAAGTCACCTGCCTTAAATCCTGCAGAATTCGCCCTTAGGTCATATTTGGCTTTCATGCGATCGCTGCCAATCTTTATCTTTGCCCTCACGTTTCGATGAATTTCCTTTAATCTTTCTTTAAGTTGATCAGCATAGTTCTGGACATCTTGCACCGGTTCTTCTGGTCATCCGTACAACCAAATCGACCGGAAAACGAAGTTCCTTGCCAAATTTAACATTGGCAAGGGTATGTCCTGTCGTGTTTTGTACTGCACCTCTGTAAGCCATCATTAGAAGAGGCAAAAATTTGTCCCAGTCTTTCTGGTGATCCGCTACCATTTTGCAGATGTATTCTTCCACGGTTCGATTGAAACGCTCGACCATGCCATCCGATTGTGGATGGAGCGCAGTTGTCCTTGTTTTGCGGATTCCCAGAACTTCCATGATGTTCTTAAAAAGTTGCGACTCAAAATTCTGTTCCTAATCCGAATGAAGCTCTAATGGTACGCTGAATCTACTGAAGAATTCGTCAACCAAGACCCTTGCCATGGTGTTAGTTTCCTGATTTGGCAGTGCATAAGCTGCAAGCCATTTACTGAAATAATCCATGCTAACTAAGATGTGTTTATTGCCATCGTCCGTTTCCGGAAAAGCACCTACCACGTCGATCGCAGTTCTTTCAAATGGGACGCCAACATTGTATTGCCTCATTTACAACCTAGTCTTTATTTGGGGTCCTTTTACGGAGCAACAGGTATCACAATTTCGGCACCACTCTTCGACGTCATCTCGGCAATTCACCCAGTATCACCTTTTCCGAATCCTATCCAGTGTCTCGTTCACTCCAAAATGACCTCCAGACACTCCATTGTGCATTTCTCGCAAGACATCTTTCCTTCTACTTTCTGGTACGACAAGCTGGAGCGTGGCACTTTTCCCGTTGGGGCTTTCGCAAATCCTCTTCAGTAAACCATTCTGAATCGCCAAGGAATTCCATTGAGCCCACATACCTTTTACTTCCGGACTCTTATCAGCTATGTCCTTCCAATCAGGTCTTTGGTTTTCCAACTTCCATTGATGTATTAACCCCACAGTATTATCGGTTGTTTGTTCGACCTTCATCTGTTCAGTGGCCCAATGTTCGTCGACGTCAATCCTAATTCTCCTAAGAATGCTTGGTCCTTCTCGTTGTTCTACTCGTTGGCAGTGTCGACATTCCCCTCTACGAGGCCTGCGTGATAATGCATCTGCGTTACCATCAGATCTGCTTGGACGCTGTTCAATTTTGTTAGAGATGGTGAGGCTTCTTTCAAGCTGTCGAAACGTAATGATCCTGGGAGCTTCCGTGGGGCCAGTCAGCGTTCGCCCCTTCACATTGACTGGTCTTAGTTTTCCGTCCGATGTGTCAATCCGCCAGATTGTCGTTGTGGCGGACTCTAACTCCTTCATCGTCGAAGGCGACAGTCCTTTTTAAAATGGCCCATTCTGCCGCATTTGAAGCAAGATCCGGGTTTCTGTAGGTCGGCATTTCGGTCCATACTTCTGTAACCAATGTCTTGTGCCCTACTCCTTGATTGGACGGAATATGAAGTAATTTGCTTCCTGAATTCACGCTGCTCGTCGAACAATTGTTTTAAGAATGAGTTTGGCTGCGGCTCTTCCTGTACGTCAACTATTCTAACACTGTGGGCCCTGTTTATTATCGACGTCTCACACCCCAATGCCCGAATTAATGCCTCAGTTGCACTGGAAGGACGTGTCAACCTCAAATGGCATTTCATTTCACTGTCGCGAACTCCTTCAATAAACTGCTGGACTGATAACTGGTCAAGGAAATTAGAGGGAGCCGCAGGTTACGCTAATCTTGTCAAACGCTCAATGTCCCCTCCTAAATCCTGTAGGTTTTCGCCTGGCTTCTGCTGCCACATCCGTAGTTCTGTCTGGTAGATTAATTCGCGATGAGCATTACAAAACCTCCGCTCTAACGCCGCGGCAATTGCGTTGTAATTACATTTTTCAGTAGTCGACAATATAGGCATGATGTCTGCAGCCTTTCCTCTCAAAGCTACTAAAAGTTCGGTAGCTCTGCCGCCTCAAATTTGTCTGCATAAATGTTCCAAGAAGTAGTGCCGTCGAAAACTGGAGGCCTAGTAATGTTTAGTCGCTCAGCGGTTGAAGTTGCCCCACTGCGATGTGTTTCTTAGATCGGCCACCGTTCTTCTAACTCCGTCATTTTCATCTCTAAACTTCATGTTTGACTTGATCATTTGACTAAGTTCTTGCAACGCGACGACCATCCGTTAATGCTTAAAACAGAGCAGCTTGATTTTTTCTATGTTCCTTTATCTCAAGTTGCCTTTCTTTTTCTTGTCCCTTTTCCTCAAGTTGCATTTGTTTTTCTTGTTCTTCCAAAAAATTCTTTTGTTACCCTTTGTCTTTCTTCAGCATTTCCATAAGGGCTGCCAGTTCTATGATTTTTGTCGTAGATCGAGTATGTGGCATGTATAAAACACCATTCCACGCGCGCGACGACTCCTTTGTCCGCACAGTCACAAGTTTGACGAAAATTATTCCACTTCTGACACCAGTTGTTACGGGATGCGCGTTCCAATAATTTATCGTCAATTAATACACACTTTTATTTACTTTTAACTATTACATCACGATTAAAACACAATTACTCTCTACTAACAATTGGCACTCTTCGCTTGTCCGCTTATTTCGCTTATTTACTACACTGCACTATCCATTCGACCCCATCTCGCGCGGCTCGCTGGTTTATATATCCGTCCTGAACACACTATCGTACTTTCGAGAACGGAGGCGTCTGATCTCGGTTCTCGTTTATTCTAGATGGGTTCCCGGGGTCGCGGTCGGCGCTCGGCGTTGCCGTTTGGGCCCGAATCTCTGTGGACCGACAGTCGGGCATAACAATATTAGAAACAGTTAATTTTTTTAACTAAAAACGTGTAAATTCTATATCATAATTTAAAAGAATTTTTTGGGCGAATTTTAGCGAGATTTCCATAAGATTACGAGGTAAAGTGGTAACAGGCTATTTCAGTTTAACTTGTTATAATGTTGTGAGATGTATTGTGTTACCTATTACATGATTATTCCCCAAAAATTTCCCTTACGTAAATTCTTGTATATTTGTTTTTAAACATTTTTAGCAATTATAAAATATAATTGGTTTGTTTCCTAAAAAAGTTAAAAACAATGTACGCAATGTAAAAGCCGATATACTTACCAAAGAAACACAGCACATGTTTGGGGTCAGGCAGAATTGATAATAAATTTAATTTGCCGAAACATTTAAAAACCCTAATATATGGTATGCCACAATAGTAAGAATAAAAGAAGCTTAAAAATTATGAAATAAAATTTCCAGGGTTGTATTTAAAAAATTGAACTTAACACTGGTAACTCGGTTGATAAATCACACAAAGCTAATCGATATATCATATTGGAGAGACGAGAGTATCATAAAACTTTATTTTTTTATACTTTTTTTATATCAGAATAAGTTTTCGAACTAGAAAAGTTTTTGGCAAGTTTTACATTCTTGTAAATACTTCGGAAACCACTCAAAATTGGCAACAATGTGAAACAAGGCTCCACAAAAGACAACTGTGTGGTAATTTAACCGATTTCTTGTATACCTGTATATTATATAAAATACTCACATTATATAAATAGGGGTTGTATATTATTAATCCCGCCATACCACAAGTTGATGGTGGCAACCCTGGTGACTATTGAAAATGAATAAATGAAAAAAAGATCATTCTTGTATTTTCTTTTATTATAAGGACAAGCTTTAAATGAAATATCAAAAAAACAAATTGCAATAATGTAGACTGACAATTCGTGTTGAAATTGTGAAAAACCAGTACAAACACGTTTGACAAAAATATATAACAAAAAAAACGATATTCCTCAAAATAGAGGAAATTGATTTTCTTTCTCAATCCAGGCTATAAATTTGAAGCTTTTACAAGCCAGGGCTTTATGCTTAAATGAAAGTTGAATGCACGTAGTGACATTAGATGGGGCAATTTTCCAAAGTACCTACAGGACGCCACTGTCGTTACACGGAAACGGCTAATATCAATCTCAATCTCGCTAGAATCGTAATCAACTCCTATTTGTCTGCACAGAAGTTATTACAAAGGTTTATGCGATCATAAACCCTTGTAGGGACCAAGACGGATTTGGTTAATAAATCAAATCTTCTGCCATGGAGATGCTAATGAATAATCAGGGCAATCTTAATGGAAGTTCAGCAAAAGGGCATGATGTTAAGGATCGAGATGGAGAGAGTTATTTGTGCATTTGACGAAAATTTTAGCAACTAGAAATATTGTATCTTAAGATAATAGATTCTCCTGAAGAAACATATTACTGTTGATACCGTAAGCTTTCATATACTTTTTGTGGTAAAAAAAAATTAATGACAACTGAGACTCACAGTTACATTATAGAGAAAGGCATAATACCATATTTTTAAGTAAAATTAAATCCAGACCCTTCTCACACAATAGAGACTTTGCGATCGGAATTATTTGGGCCTGAATATTCACGAATCATCAGGGTTCCGGAGGAACAGCTTTAATGCGATTTTGGGTTGAGATGTCCTCTATGTCTCTAATTAATGCCTCGTGCCGTCACATATTTGGCCTCGAGCTGCAAATTCAGTCTGTATTGATCTTATAAACGGCCGGTTCAATTTTGTGAAGGTCCCAAACAAATATTTGAAGGGTTTATGCGACACGCATGATTTAGGTTTCGCATGCTGAAGCATTCGAAGTGATTGTCTAGAATCAGAAAGGGTCTCATCATATCAGCGAATCTACTTTTGTACTGTACCTTTGTATCGAATTAAATCATAACCCATTATCAATACTAAAATTAATAGCAATCGCAATGACAGATAAATATCATAATGCGCATGACGTTCAGCAGGCGAGAACTGAATTCAAAAACCGAGAATTCGTAAATATATGCGATTTCGACTAATAGCGGTTTCAGGAGAGCACTCTAAGAGCATTTCCATTCTTTGTTTTCTCGATAAAAATGTAAGGATGACAATACACTCAGATCGCTCTATCTGGTGCCATTTATTGTTCAAATAGTTTTGGTGAATGAAAATCGTTTATAAATGCGCCACCATGACAGCAGCGATGACTTTGGATATTACTTTTACTGCCTAGGGCCTTTTTGTAACTTTTTTTCTCTGAGGATTACAGACTTCCATTGTTTTTATTGAGTTTTTCACACGACATTTCGAGCAGTGGAATCTCTGCTCGTTTCCATGTGAAACTGAGCATTAAGCTCGAGGCTACTTGCTTATGTACTAACACAGTTTAACCACGACTACGATTCCTATTGGCCGGATCGTCGCCACTGTCGCGCGTAGCACATGTCCGGCGTATTAACGGATGCCATACCGAAGAGTCGTCGCAACTTGGTTTACTAAAGACGCCCTCATTGCTTCCAATGAAGACTGCTTCCTTAAACTTTCGTTTCTTCCAGTGCTGTTCCCTATGCACAATTTTGGCTTCCGACCGCTTAATATTATGATGTTCGGACCAAGCGTGCTCTGCAATTCCCGATTTTGATGTTTCTCCTCTTATCGTATGAGTTCTGTGTTCCTGAACTCTTGCATGCAAAGGACGTTTGGTTTGTCCTATGTACGACATGCCACACTCACACGGGATCTGATATATAAGTACAATCTTTTTGCTGACGTGAACCACAACACCCGCAGCGAAATATCACAAAAGAAGAGGGACGTTAGCCATGAGGAAATTGCAGAGGGACAAGTCAATCAAGATCCTTCCAGCTGACAAAGGAAATGCGACCGTCGTCATGGATGCCACACAATAATAGTACATCATTGTCTACCACCTTTAAACAAACCTTATGATTGGCCTTAGGGGCATAGTTGTTTTATGAATTTTAGGTAACCCATAGAGACCTGGTGGTTTACTATGGTGTGGAGTGAGATACCTCCTAGTACCTTCAGGAATGTGACGTTCATATTTTTTTAGTGGTCTGTAGATTTGTCCTTCAACTTTTTTAGCCGGGTTATTAGATATTATTTTATATTTATCAAGTGCGACGTCTCTTCGGTATGGCATCCTTTGATACGGCGCACAAGTTCTGGTCGCTTGACGCGCGACGGTAGCGACGATCCGGCCAGTAGTAATGGTGGGCGTGGTTAGCTGTGTTAGTACATAAGCAAGTAGCCTCGAGCTTACTGCTCAGTTTCACTTGAAAACGAGCAGAGATTCCACTCCTCGAAACGTCGTGTAAAAAACTCAATAAAGATGTTTCGCTTAATAGTACATCGTTGTCTACCACCTTTAAACAAAAAAAAACAGTTGCTGCAACATAATTATAAAACATCAAACAGTTATTTAGGGACTTTATAAAAGTTTTATAAATAAAGATATTGTACGGTAGGCAGCGAGGCCGCGCGAGGGCAACGCGTGTGGTTGGTGGACCTTCGCGACCAATCCGCGCTGCGTCATGGGTGACACGAGTGATTTATTGCTCTGTGTGAGGAGTGATTTATTGCTCTGTTTATCTAGAGGGCAGTTGTTTACAACCTTTTTTTTATGTGAGAATATTCGAGAAATCTTATCAAGAACGTTCTAGGTTTTTCTGTATTTTTAGGAGTTTGTATAAAAGGCGAATAGCGCTCGCGAGTAGTAGTAGTCTTACTTTAATCGAGCTATAAGATAGCTAAAGTACCAAACGATAATAGAAGGCTATAAAGTGTCAAGTAGTGAGTTATTTAGTAGTCGAATTGTACCTGGTGTATTTGTGGGATAATAAATAGTATTTTCGAGTTAAATCGTTACACGAGACATATTGAACCCTGAGTTCGCAACAATATGATGATTCTCTAAGAGTTTTATATTAATACTCACTTAACACTTACAAAATATATACTTGTAAACATATCAATTAAACATTTTAATCAATCAAAAATTAAATTTTTTAAGAATACAGAAAACTGTCAGAAGCAATCAGTGGAATACCTGGATTTCAGTTTCTGTTCAAACTTCATTTACATTTAAGCTGGTTCACTAATTTTGTTGAATGTGAACAAGAGTACGTCATGCAACAAGTGGTATGTAGAATTGTTTGAGGTTCGGCCCTACAATGTATCAGGAGCTACCAATCTTCCTCAAATGCTCTGATCTCCAGACAGTAAAAATTTTGTTATGTCTTTAGTATTTTAAAATTTCCTGGCAAAAAAAATACTAGTGAGAAGTTAATACTCTCTCGATAATTGTGTTTTCTAATTCCTGGATTTGAATCCCGGTTCAAACTTTCGTTTATGTTGAATTTTCAAGGGCGAAACCATGCAACAAGTAGTTTAAAAGTTTTACCACTCACTTCGTTTGGATATACGGGGTGTTCATTAGAAAATATCATCTAGGGGGCTGAGCAGTGCCGTACCGAAATAAAAACTGTGTTTTTTTACACTCAAACTTACGGATTTTTTATCGTAGATCCGGGGCTATTTGGAGTTTAGTGCTTCCCCTGGGTAGATTATCTCACATATAAGCCATTCACTTATTATTGTCGTTAAGTAGGCGTTGGTAATTTGACTTTAACGTATTTTTTCAACATGTGCTAAAAGGAGATTGGTATAGAAAAATTAAGGTTTCGAAGGTAACTAGATGACAAAAATAAGTGAATGATTAATATATAAAGTGTGTTCATAACAAAAAACCTCGCAGCAATATATGGAATTAAAACTCTTGTCTGAGATAAGTTCATAAAATAACTGAAAATCGGAAAATTTTTTGACATTTTTAACTTTCAATTATTTCTATGAAGTCACCTAAAACCTACTGTTCTAATTCCATGGCCTTCTTGAGGCTTATTTTAAATGAACGCATGACATGATATATTTTGAAGTCTAATTCCGATAAGGTAAATAGGAAAATTTAGAAAAATCAGCTAGACTGGGACGTTTTTTTCTTAATTTTTTTTTTTGTAATGGTCAACTTCTTGGCCTTCTAGACCCCTTCAGTTAGACAATTGACCCAATGACGATGCTACCAGTGGAAAGGGAATATCTATGAGCACTTTTAGTGCACTCGCAGTGTGTATTAAAGTGACACAAAAGTGTCACTTGAAACATACTATTAAAGCTTAATACACAGCGAGTAAAAAAATGTACGAAGACAGTTAAAAAAAGGCAAAAATAGTAAAGTAGTTTTTTTACATTTTTACGAAGACTATAGCTTGTCTCGGCGTTGGTTGTATATGGACAATTAGACGACGTGGAGAGAAAAAAACAGTTGGTAGTTATGGTCTAGCTCATACTGGACGAGACACAAAAGTTTTATGTTTCACATTTTTTGCCAATTTAGGTGTACTTTCCTCACATTTCACCCTTTTTTCCTAGTTTTTCTATCCTAGGGGATACTTTTGGAATGTTCTCTTTTCAGCACCTAGGAACAACTTTTCCGCTGTGACATGTCAAAATGGTCTTAATTAAAGTGAAAGGTGCAGTTTTTGCAAATTTTGGCTCAAAAAGCCGAATAGTTCCGATTCATGTTCACCACCAGGTGTTGAAACCATTCCTGATGTTGGCAACTCCCCATCGAGCTAATCTGGAGATCCCTTCCTGTTTTACAGTTTTGACCCATCTTTTTAGCAGTGGGAACCTTTAAACTGGTGACGTTACCCACCGGAAGTGACGACTCGGTGACGTCATAACGTACTTCAAAATATTGCAAAGCAATTGTTACTGTCATTATTTTTATTATTTCTTATTTCCAATCTAATCACATATCGAACTTATATCCATCTCGTAGCGAGAGCGCCTGGTTCCTAGCCATTAGCTGACCTAGCTCCAAGGTTTTCTAAAATTTAAATTTCGTAATATCCGCTCCGGCTTTAAATTGCTATGACGCTTGTATGACGTGCGCTGATGACAACCTTACGTCATGAGAACTTTAAGAGTGCCGAACTTCCGGCCAAAAAACGGGTCCGATATTTCTAACGAAATATCGGAATTTGTTGGCTCTGTCAGTAGAGAGTTTGTGGGAGACCCTCCTCCTCTCAATCTCACTCCTCCTCCGAAAACCTATGAGAGAGCAAACTCCTCCTCCGAAAACCTATGAGAGAGCAAACTCCTCTTCCGAAAACCCATGAGAGAGCAAACTCCTCCTCCGTCCGATACATAACCATCGCCCCACCACCAACACTGCATGATACTTATACGAGCGTTTAAGTTCGAAGATTAGTTTGGTTTACAAAGTATAAGCAGACAGATATTAGTAAAATAAGTATGAGTGAATTAGTTCAGTTAACACCAATAGTTGAAGAAGCTGAACCCATAGAGCCCACAACTGAATTAATGGAATTGACACCATTAATTGACTTACCAAATAATGAGTTAATTGATTTGAGCTATGAAGACATAGACAGTGTTTTGTCTACAATTGATCCAAGTGTAGACTTATCAAGACCTAGTCGTTTTATCAATTTGATCACTGCAGATATGAGCATATTTTCCTCTCCGCCTTATCCAAGTGAGGAAGACAGAATCGATTTTGAAATGGATTGTGCAACTAAGGAACAAGAAAATGAAGAAGAAATAGTTACTTGTATTATTTGTTTCGAAGAAGTGAATGAGGTCTGTCACCCAAATAGTTGTAATCATAAATTTTGTTTGCAATGTATTATAAGATGGACAGATAAATGCTGTTTGTCATCATTGAAGTCAAAAAAATGTCCATATTGTCGTCAAAGTTATTCTTATTTAATTGAAACTTCAAAAGATGTAATAAGACATCATAATATTTTCACAATGAGAAAAAATTAATAGTTTTAAGAAGTTGTGTAGTTTAAGGAAATTGGGAAATAAAAATATTACATTTGTTTTGCCTCAGTATATTTCTAAAAACACAAATTGCTCTTAACTACTAAAATTTAAAAAATAGTAATCAATTACAATCCAAATTTTTTATAAAAATATTACAATTGTTTTGACTCCATGTATTTCTAAAAACACAAATTGCTCTTAACTACTAAAAGTTAAAAAAAAAATAGTCATCAAAAACAATCCAAATTTTTGTTGGACAGATTAACTATTAAAAAATTATTGCTACATAACATGTCTAGAAGAAATGATAAAATGATGAATTATTTAAAAAAAGAAATAATTAATACATAAATAAATGTTCAGAAATTAAAGTTCTGGATGAATGGATCCATTAGTGTTTATGGGCTTCGTTTCAAATGTATTACAGAATAAGCAAGCTTGAGCCGGTGTTACAAAGAACAGATTTGTATAACACATACAACATTTTATATCGATACTATTATATTCTAGGGCTCGTTTATAGTGACAATTAACAAATTGAAAGGTCCCTCCATATGGACCAATAGAGTGGTTTTCATTGCATAAGAAACACAAGGCATACGTACCCCCAAACACTGAGGTTATTTGCGCATATGATTGAAATACGCAAAAGCTTTTTCTTTCATACCACAATTGGTTCACTTCCCTCACTCTCACACATCACTCACTCTCACTTCACCCACGTCTGCAATTTCTGATTGAATGTCCATACCTATTCCTTCATCTTCACTTTCCTCCTCCTCAGAAGTTTCCACCATTAAGTTCAAGTCTATATTTTGCAAAGCGAACTCACGTCTTTCCAAGTCGTTGTTATCTCGCCTGTATTCCACAATTTCTTGATGATCAATAGAAACAAACCGTTCTAAACGTTGTACAGCACCGGGTACGTCTACAACTTCACCACTGCCTTCACTTTCAAATTCCAGGAAATAGTAGTTCTACATCGTTTGGCAAAAGTAATAACGGCAAATGGAATACTTAAAAACGGGTCAAAAGCAACTAGCACTAACGTTGAACTGGCGGATCAAATGGAATACTTTTAAAAATTTAAGAGTCAAGAGCAACTTTCTACTTGTTTTAGAAATATACTGAGTACAGAGGTGCATCAGGCATTGAAATATATAGTAATCGACCGCCACTCCCTAACCATGCAGTGGGCAAAGTAAAAACAGGTTTTATTTTAATGTATGCAAAAAAATTTCCACGCTCGATACCACTGCAGATTCGTAGGGCGCTCGGCCGCTTCGCGGCCTCGCGGTCTCGGAGGTCGCGAGGCCGCGAAGCGGCCGAGCGCCCTACGAATCTGCAGTGGTATCGAGCGTGGAAATTTTTTTGCATACATTAAAATCAATGAAAACAATCTAGCTATTGAAAATGTTGCGAAAAAAGTAAAGCTCTTAGAAGATAGCAACTCGAAAAAAGAAGAATTTCAACAGAAATTACTCATGATTGAAGATGACATAAAAACTATATCAAACTACCAAAGTGAATTGAATGTTTCAAAAAATAATTTAGAAATGGAAGTTAATAAATTAAAAGAAATAAAGAGTGACATATCTAAAATTAAAAGTGCTCTACAGAGCGATGTTAAAACGAAATTTGAGACATTTGCTGCTGACGTGTACAAAAGAGTCAAGGAAGAAGTAAAGCATTTTGGCCACACTCATAGCGAAATTGACAAAAACATAAAAGAAATTGAAAGAAACTTAACACTACATTTAATGATTCATAAAAATGATATTGATAAATTTAATGAGTTGAAAGTAAGAGTTGAAGGTGATTTAATGAAAATGAATGAACTAACTGTTGAGCTGAAGGACAAATTTGAAAATATTTCAGCAGATATTCTAACTTTAAAAAATGAAATTAATATAAAAACAATTAATGGAGATACAGAAATCATATCCAAAGTGCATCAAATCGATATTGATATTCAATCATTAAAATCTTCTATAGTAGAAGAAGATAAAAAATTAAAGGAGTTATTGAAAGCAGTTAGTGGTATTGACAAATTTAGTGAAGGTATTAAATCATTAAAAAAACATGTTAGAGAAGAAGATGAGAAATTACGTGACTTATTGAACACTAAGTTTAAAGATATTACAATAGACGAACTTTGGAAAAAAATTAATTTAATTAAGGAGGGAGAACAAAAATTAAAAGTAAGTAAAGAAAAAATAAACACTTATAAAGACAAAAATAATGAGCTTAAGGAAGTACGTTTACAAATAGCAAATATTGAAAAACTAATAGAACTAGTAATAAAAAAACATGAAATGTTGTTGAAAGGTATTAGAATAAAATTCTCACAATGCTTAAAAGCAGAAACATTAGATTCTTTGAATTATTTATATAAAGAGTTTGCAAAACTAAATAAGTCTTTAACTAAAGAAACAAACTTTGAAGACGAAGAGTGGATTGAATTTTATACAAATTATTTGAAAACGTTTTTAAAAAATTTTGAAGAATTATTATACAACAAATAATGACAAACATTAAAGAACAAATAGTAAATGAAATACATAGACTGGCAAGAAAAAACTATTCTCGAAGGAGGGTCATTGTAAGGGGTTTGAATGATCTCTTCCAAGCGGATTTAGTTGAAATGCAGCCTTATGCGAAATTTAACAAAGGGAATAAGTATATTCTAGTTGTTATTAATGTTTTTTCTAAATATGTTTGGGTTGAACCTGTGAAATCAAAAAATGCTAAAGATGTTAGTAGGGCAATGGAGAAAATAATAATTAGTGCAAAAACCCCACCGAAAAATTTGCAAACGGACAGAGGTACTGAATTTTACAATAAACATTTTAAGGAGCTGATGGAAAAATATAAAATAAATCATTACAGCACATTTTCAAATTTAAAAGCAAGTGTTGTAGAACGTGTAAATAGGACTATAAAAAATATTATGTGGAAAAGATTTAGTAATCAAGGTACTTACAAATGGCTTGAAATATTACAACAAATTGTGGATAAATATAATAAAACAAAACATAGTACTACTGGCTACAAACCTTCAGATGTTAATAAAAAAAATGAAAAAATAATTTTAAAGAATGTATACACTAACAAGAAAACTTTGGATCCAAAACGGGCTAAATTTAAGTTGAATGATTTTGTAAGAATTTCGAAACAACGAGAAGTTTTTGCCAAGGGATATACTCCAAACTGGTCGACTGAAGTTTTTCAAATAAAGAACGTGAAACTGACAAATCCAAGAACATACCTTTTAAGAGATCAGCGGAATGAGGATATTGAAGGTGCTTTCTATGAAGAAGAGTTACAACATGTTAAATATCCAGATGCCTATTTGGTTGAGAAAGTGTTAAGACGTAAAGGCAATAAGGTGTATGTAAAGTGGTTGGGGTTCGATAAATCACATAATTCATGGATTAATAAAAGTAATGTTTTGTAAAATATTTTAATAAAATGCAAGTCATTAAGAATAATAGTTTTATTATATTAATTCTTATTACAAAGGGTTAGATATATTTTATTTCTATGCTCTTCACTTAGTATAGGATTAATTATGTAACTACAGCTAGCAATTCTTTTTTCGAATCGCAGTCTGTCACAATACAATTGATGATATTCACTTTTTCGAGCTTGTCTATATGCAAATTCCCACGTTCTTAGCACATGTAGTTTATTACTACTTTCACTAATAGTCACATATTTCTTTATAATATTTCCTTTTTGTTCCATGTTTCTGCAGTCGGCTTTCCAACTCGTCTGGATATAATATTAGAAACTCCAACATGGTGCTGACATTCTCACTATTTGGATTTTCACTTGGATTTAAAACATTATAAACATTGGTGAGCAAGTCGCCAATTTGATTTGCAGTTGATGCTTTGTACACATTAAAGTAATTTTCAAAGTTTTGTTCTTTTATAATAGAGATTCTATATGCTATCAAATCTTTCAGTTTCCACAAACTATCAATGGATTCCTGGCCAAGATAGATATAATTAGAGTCTGCCTTGTTAACCTTTAGGACTGGAAAGTCATTAATTTTCTCAAAACTTAAAGTAATGTTTTCACATTGAATGGTAGATGTATCAACACCAGGATAGTAGAAATAATTTGCAATTACACCTTCATACTTGCAAAAGGTGATCCACTCATCTTCACTCAGAGTCATGTAGAATCCATTTCTGCCTCCAATTACTATTTTGGGTGAAAAGTCGTTTACACTAATTCCAATTAAAACAAATTTTGTGAAAGAACTGTTAAGATAAAAAAACTTTGTATTCACAATATTTAAAACATTCTTATTTGCTCCACTCATACTATTTTTCTTACTATTTGACAAGTAATCATTACTTTGACTAGCAAATTTAGAGAACGACATTTTTGTAAATAAACCCTTTTCAACTATAAACTATCTCTTGTTGTTTGTACCACAACTTGCATTTCAATATTTATATAAGTAAATGATGATGGTGGGGGTAATGGTGGTGGGACAATGGTTGTGTATCGAAAGGAGAAGGAGATTGCTCTCTCATGGGTTTTCGGAAGAGGAGTTTGCTCTCTCATAGGTTTTCGGATGAGGAGTTTGCTCTCTCATAGGTTTTCGGAGGAGGAGTGAGATTGGGAGGAGGAGGGTCTCCCACAAACTCTCTACTTCTGTCCATACCTTCTAGGTCATTGCACCTTCCACTGAAAGTCAACTGACAACTGAAGTTATCCGAAACACAAACACCAACTTTAAAGGCTCAAACTAAGGAAAACCTGCTGAAAAGTGTAGCAAACTGCGTGGTAGGAAAAAATTTGAACAATTCTAGCAATGAGATGTTGTACAGAGCAGAAGCAGGCGATCCACCAGATCTAATACTGCATGTCAGATGGCTTTCAGTTCGAGAAGCAGCCCATATAGCTCTGTAACTTGCACGTTATGGGAACCAGAACGATGTGTAAAGATTAGGTGGTCACCAATATGTGGATACTAGTTTCGGGCTCTACCCCTTATCAGTTCAGCTTTGGCTGATCGACAAATTGGAGACCGTGAGTTCGCGGCTTAAAGGCAAAAATCTACGGAAGAGCTGTACAGAGCAGGAGCAGGCAACATCCACCACCGTACTAGATCTAATACTATATAGCATATGGCTCTCAGTTCGAGAAGCAGCCCATATTGCTCTGTAACTTGCAGTTTATCGGAACCAGAACGAAGGGTAAAGAGTAGGTGGTCACCAATTTGTCGATCAACCCATCTGCATACTACTTTCGGGGTCTACTCCTCATCAGTACAGCTTTGGCTGTTGGCTGGTCGACAAATTGGAGATCGTGCGTTCGCGGCTTGAACCCAAAAATCTACGGAATAGATGTGAGATGTTGTACAGAGCAGGAGCATTTCTAGCAGTATTATTAGCAAAATGCACGGTTCTTGAGGTCGTTTTCGCAAAGATCTTCTCTTTTTCCGCTTCTGATGCAGAGTCGCAACTAGAATGTAACAAATGTAGACTAAAAGTACATTACATTAATATGACCGCCGTGAGGAAAGCGATTAAACAATAATATCTTTGAAACGATTAAAATTAGCAAGTTGAAATTTGGTATGTGGCTTAGTCCTGCTTTTATATGTCATATTTCCCAATTATCTGTCTAACATATAGATGGGCAAAGGAAAAACTCCCAAAAAAACCTTTAAACCCAATTTTGGGTTTTTACCCGCGTTTTTCCCATCTTTTTTTGAAAGCACCCGGCAGTTTCAATATTCAAGGTTAGATTTTAGATTAGAATTCAATAATTCCAGATTCTGGTTTGTGTTTTGACAAAGTAAACACTGGTCAATTGATCAAAAGCCTTAAACTGCATAAACCAACAAATTATTGTTTAATCGGTAAGTGTTAGGCGTATTGAAAATAGAAGCGTACCTTAAATTTAGAGGTTATAATGGAATAAACCCGGAGTTTTTCGGGAATTTTCCAGAGAATAGACGCTCAATGATGAAAAAAAGGGGTCAAAACCCCTCTCTAAAATAATATAGACAAATCTAGTGGTACTATTGATGGTACATGGTTCAAATTTGGATAGTATATAGGGAATACCATTAATTCTAAAATAGCTGACGTAGGTGACGCAGCTGTGGTAGCTCAGTTACGTTAAACTTTAGAGAACGGTTCTTGACAAATGGTACAAATTTGAATGGGGGTACCTACAGAGGTGCCGTGAAATGTGAAATTCAAGTGTAGCTAATAGCAATGGTAGCTAAGATATATCTGTTTTATGAAGTTTTATGAACCGATGGTGAAGAAATAGCATTTTTTAAAATCCAAAATGGCCGCTATGGAAAAAGTAGTTCTACGCCAATATCTCTGGAATAGTTAGAGCTAGGCAGCTAAAGTTTAATATCTCGCTATGCGATGCTATGCTCTACAGTTGGCGAATGGCCAGAACGTTGCCACGGATACCAAAGGCTCCATTTTGTATGATGATATTCGTACGTGTTGCACACTATACTTTTTGTACGACTGAGACATTTCTTCATAAATGATCATTCGTATTATAAAATAAACTAAGAATTGATTGAAACGATACACCGCAAACTTTGAATAAACTTTAAAACTGTCTATCTTTAAAGCCACTCAACTGATTTTCGTTCGCGATGCCATTTTGGTAAGATCCATGTATAGACTGCTTTACTTGGTTATGTACTTGGTTATATGTTTTGTAGGTTTTGTAAAACAGGGTTCAATAAAACTTGATGAATTTTTGTAAAAACTTTTTGAGCAGATAACTTGCTAAGGGAGAATATGGAGACGCGTCATACCTCGGGACATGTTTGAGGTTTTTTTAGATATTTTGCCTAGTTCCATAGATATTTAGTCTTTTCTATAAAAGAGGTATCATTTAACACTGGGGCTCCAATTTGCCCCATAATACAAATATTAATAAACATTTCATATTGAATATAAAGATATAGGGCAAGCTAGACGTACAGGCGTAATGGCTTTAAAGTTTGACACATCTACAGTAGCGAACAGAAAGTAAAATTTTTCAAATATCCAAGTGATAATTAAATGTCCACAATTAAGTGTTGTGGAACAAAATGTATGGATCAATTTGGAATTCCGCTTCCTGTTTATTGCAGCTATTAATGATACCTCGGGACCTTATTCTGTCCTTCTTTATATCTTCATTAGTTTAAACAAAAATGGGTTTTTTCTAAAACTGTAACATTTCAAGACCATAAAAAAAAACAAATCTCCTATTCAATGAGCATTACAACAAGGAAATTTCGGGTGCTATTTTCTCGAAAACGATAAGAGATAAGCATACATTATGTTACACGTTAGAGTTCGAAGGGGAATCCGAAAATGAACAAATATACAGGGTATTCGATTTAAAAAATAAAATATGGCGGTACTTCCAGTTATACCGGAAGTCCTACCTATGGGCATGAAACGGGATTTGAGGCACATTTATGATTTATTTATCACCTCTAAATTTCAAATTTTTAAAATAGAAATTGTGGAAACGCTAGGCTGTTATATACAGCCTAGCACGCAGTTGAAAGTTTTAAGTTCTTAAAAACAATTTTAGATTGTTCTGAGTTTTTAGTACTATTGTACATCTAAACAATTAGGCATAGCTCTGGTTCTCAGATGACTACGTCCAATTCAAAATTGTTGTAATGCTCATTGAATAGAAGATTTGTTTTTTTTATGGTCTTGAAATGTTACACTTTAAAAAAAATCCATTTTTGTTTAAACTAATGAAGATGTAAAAGACAAAAAAAGGTCCCGGGGTATCATTAATAGCTGCAATAAACAGGAAGCGGAATTCCAAATTCATCCATACATTTTGTTCCACATCACTTAATTGTGGACATTCAATTACACTATATATAACAGGCTGAAAGTATAACTTTTTATACTTCTGACGGTTGATATTCTTTTTTGGACCGATTTGGATAATTGAAAAAATATTACTTTCTGTTCGCTACTGTAGATGTGTCAAACTTTATAGCCATTTCGCCTGTACGTCTAGCTTGCCCTATATATAGTCTTTATATTCCATATGAAATTTTTAATAATATTTGTAGTATGGGGCAAATTGAAGCCCCAGTATTAAATGATACCTCTTTTATAGAAAAAACTAAATGTCTATGGAACTAGGCAAAATATCCAAAAAACCTCAAATATGTCCGGAAGTATGACGCGTCTCCACATACTCCCGTAGCAAGAAATGTTCTAAATATTTTTTCCGGAAAGTTATCTGCTCAAAAATTTTTTACAAAAATTCATCAAATTTTGTTGAACTCTGTATTAGGAAACCTGCAAACGACCGAGTACATAATCAATTAAAGCAGTCGCCAACGAAAATCGGTTGAGTGGCTTTAGAGATAGACTGTTTTAAATTTCATTCAAAATTTGGGGTGTATCGTTTCAATTGATTCTTAGTTTATATGCAAGGCGTGTGCCGAGGGGTGTGCAAAGCAATTAGAAGCGTGTGCAAAGTGGACTTTGCACATGCTTCTGTATGGCAGCGTGCGCAATGTGCACTTTATTCACGCTGTTTGCAATATGCGATTTTCCACGGAAATTATATAATTAGGGTGTTCCAAATAGAGTCAAATATTACATTTAAAACCGTTAAATCCAGAAACTTAAAATATCGGTTGCAGATTCTTTTCATAATTACAAACAATATGTATGTTGGTTAATAAGTTGGAACCCTGATATGGGTAGTGGTAGTATTTTTTGCATGTTTTGTGAGTTCTACCAAATTGTTTCCATTATTTGAATGCTATTAGACTTAAGTGTTTCCGACTTTTCCACATTTCAGCTTCTTTTAGGCATCATCAGGTCTTTTGTTTTGCATAATTATATGATAGTTTGAGCTACATAATGAAAGCGTTCGGAAATTTCCTAAACCATAGGGGGTGGTGAAATGAAAAAGAAAAACGCACGGGTGCGACGAAAGCTCACTATAAACAAACCATCAAATCAAGATTTCTGCTGGCCGACTTGTTTTTAATTTGACCCTAGAAGGTAGCTGTCAGCAGGAATACCTTCTCAAATGGTTTAACCTCGTGATACAAAAAAAAAAGCTTTGCTTTATTCATTCTAAATTTGCCCCTAGAATTTCTGTTCTTATTGACACTAGGCATTTAGTTTTTTGTTCCAAACTTTTTTGCCAAGTTTATCGCCAAAGAAATATTAATAATAGCGTTTTAACACATCCCCGAACATGCTACTCTCCTGAGAATATTTGTTTTTCGTTCTAAACTTTTAAGTTTAGCGCCAAACTAGTATCAGGAGCAAGCAGTTGAATCTCCTCCTTAAGTATTATGTTTCCGTAAGTAGATAGGCGCCGAGGCTTCTGGCACATGTGTTTTTTTTGTATGTAAATTTCCATAAGAAAAGTTGAAGTCCGTTCTCTTAATATAATGTGCCAAAAATTCATTATTTTTTTAAATTTCTATAGAATATACTCTACCGGGAAAACGACATTTTATGGGGATCAAAGAATGTTGACCGGTTCTGAGAAAAAGTTGAGATTCTATCCAGAGCTACAGCCTACAGCTTTTATTTTTAGGTTGTATTTTTTGTGTTAGTTTGGATTCTGATTGGTACAGAAGTAAAAGACAAAACGATTATAATAGTTGTCTTTTTGACATGATTTTAGAAAAATCCAATTTTTTGCTCTGTATGCTGCAGCTGTATTCTGATATGATCACGAACTATTGTCGCCTATAATAGGAACCAACACGTTGTATTATCCGGTCGAAAACCCATAATTCTGAAAACGTGGCAATAACTCTTCACTGAGGACGCTTTTTTAAACATTTGTGGCAGCTCGATACGTATGAATCAAACAGGTTCGTTTTCGATTCTCGTCTCGCCGTGTAACGAGGTCGATTTATGCGAAAACAAAGGAAACGCGACAGCGATAAATAAAATGGCGGGCACAAAAGTAACAAAGCCCCATTGATCACACGTGACACTTTAATCCGTCATAATAATGTTAAATAAATGAATTTGTTGGGTCGTACATGGTATGCCGCAGCAGCTTTCCGAGCGGAAAACAATACCGTTTCGGCAACTACTAATTAGGAGGGATGAAAGTGCATTAACAATTCGAAATATTAATTGACGTATTTAAGTGGAAAATGCGTTTTAAGCAAAGGGCTAGTGGAGAGACCCTCATGTTTTACTGTTTTGGTCCCACATTTTAGCAGTGGGTTCCTTAAAAATGACTGCGATATTCGCTTGAAATGACGTCTTACGTAATAGTAATTTACGTCACAAGTCCAGTAGGTGACTTGTTACAGTACAAGATTTTTACAAGTTATACGAGTACTGTAACAACACCTAATGGACGTGTATCGTACAATATTTTATTTCATACTGTTTTTATAATTTAGAAATTAAAAAAAATTAAAAAACGACCACGTAAGAATCAGATTTATTGACACGTGGCGGTGTCTGTAATATTGTCACTGACAAAATTAATAATTCGAGAGCTGTAGCATAATGATTTAAAGTTACGCTATTTATGGTACCAAATTAAGCTTTTGAATATATGTAGCCACTAGTTGTCAAACCTTGTTAATCGCAAATTATTTGTTATTAAAATTATTACTACACACGAGTAATAGATATTTCTCAAATTCTTTCGAAAAGTATTTTCTTAATGGGGAAAATGGTGGAGTCGTCATCATTAAAACATCAACAATGTGCTTGTGTTTCTTCAAATATATGTAATACTTTGAAATAAGTCGGTTCTGCTGGGCATTGGGGAGATTTTTGAATTTCATTGAATAACTTAGAAGCTCGTTTCGAATATCAAGAAATGATGGTTGATTTGATTTAATGTTTTGATTTAATGACAAGTAATATCAAACATCGTAATTACTGTGCACAAATTTTGACCTGGCCAACTCAGCATTTGACAAATTCTTAATCAAATTTAAGTAACGTTATTTTATATATTAGATGGTAGCTCTCTAGCATCGGTTGCCTAGCAACCTTTACCGGACTTGGCCGGTAAAGTTCCATTTACCGGATTTGGCCGGTAAAGTTCCATTTACCGGACTCAAATCGATGCATGTAGGACGTTTATACCGGACAGTATGAAATAAAGTCATTTGAAGTTGTGATTCGCCAATTGATGTGTTCTGACAATGAAATTACGTCATGGGTAATTTAGAAATGGCGGACTGCCTGCCAAAAGACGAGGCCATTTTTAGGAAAATATCAGCATTTGTTAGCTCCGTCCATATCTCCTGGCTCATTGGTTCAAAGTAAATTATAAGTGGTACGAAAGAGCTTTGGAGGTTCCATATTAATTTTGTTAAAAGGGAAATAAAGTTGAACAAAAAGTGAGAGAGATAGAAAGGAAAGATAACCCTTGAGGAGTTGTTCGACCATTCACTCCTGATACCTTTTGCTACTGTCGCGAGTTTTATTATTATTCTTTGTAATATTAGGAGTTGGGGCAGAAATAGCTGTGGCCAAAATGGTGATTTTTTTGTTTGCTTACTGTAGTATACCTCCTTGCATTATAAAGTTATTATATTTGGCTAAACACTTCAGAAAGACATTTTTAAAAAAATTTAACTATTCGAACGATCGCTCCTGATACAATTTGTTCCAAGCTGCACATTTCAAATGCTTGCTCTTGTTATCTTTTTGGCTCTTAATTTTTAATTTTGGGACCAAAAATGAATAAAAACTCTGTATGTGATGAAGAAAATATTGTTACCGATTACGGGTTCAAATAATTTATCGTCAATTAACTACACATTTTTATTTACTTTTAACTATTACAACACGATTAAAACACAATCAATCTCTACTAACAATTCGCACTGTTCGCTTGTCCGCTTATTTCGCTTATTTACTACACTGCTCTCTCTCTATTCGATCCCATCTCGTGCGGTTCGCTGGTTCATATACCTGGCCTGAACACACTCTCGTACTTTCGAGAACGAAGGCGACTGTTCCCGGTTCTCGTTTATTCTAGATGGGTTCCCGGGGTAGCGGTCGGCGCTCGGCGTTGCCGCTTCGGCCCGAATCTCTGTGGACCGACGGTCGGGCGCAACTATATTATAAAGTGCTCGGCTGGCTAATTGCCCAACTTGGAGCAGATGTCATCAAGAAGTCAACAAAGTGCTACGTCTTGATATTCTTAGCCCAATATGGGTATCGGGAGTTGAGAATATTTGAAGAGATTCAACTGCTCACTCCTGAAACATTTTAGTCCCACAGACTTATTGCCGTCTCGCTCTTCTCTCGTTACCGATTACAACAGTGTTGTCACTTTCATATGTTTAGAAAGTTCCCAAGTTTAGCGAAAATTGTACTAGAATGCCTTGTAAGGTACTAAATATTAAAATAGCGTCATAAAAATTAAGAAAAATGTACTTCTGATGGACACCACAAACACACAGAAACCCAAGCGCTCTGGACATCAACTCATTCTAGCTGGTCAAGATATGGAGACCAACCAGCGCCACCTAGACAATATAAGGCCTGGAAGCGACCGAGCGGGAGAGCGGTGACGTCATCATATGTGGTACGAAAATTCGACGACCGATTCAACGCTGAAAACCCGAAGGTTTTCGAAAGCTTTTTGGGTGAATACTTTGGTAATGGGGGTTTAGATTTTAGATGGACAAAAATAAAACCGTTAGTAATATATATAAACAATACAAACGTAAATAAATAAACAATTTAACTATACCAGGGTACACTTAAATTTATATAATACTTAATACTGTATATTATTATTATACAGTGTAGTAGTTTACTAACAATCATTTTTAATACTTCTGAAGAATAAGTATACTATTTTCTCTTTTTGCCTGAATTTGTTATATACAGGGGATTCTGAAATTGGCGTGCAATAATGTAACAGCTTAGGTATTTTAGAATAAAAAAGATAAAAAGTTTATATATAAAGACAGGTTTTCAAATGTGTCGTTACAAAGAGAGAGGGTATAACTTTTTAAATTAAATTCTTTTTTTCCACATAGATAGCTCGTTCAATTTCGAAGATAATCACTTCAAAATTGAAATGTGATAACTCGAATCATTATGCTCTACATAGATACTTACCATCTGATTTTCAAGGGTGTCTGCTTTGGTAATAGGGATTTAGATGGAAAAAATAAAAACATTTGATTATTTTAAAACATTATAATATTAAATTAAAAAAAAACAAATTAAATATACCTGTGACAAAATATACCTCAGAAAACACTATTTAGTTCATTGCACACACTACCTACACACTTTGTCTTATACTAGAGGAATTCCTTCTTTTGCGAACAGGAATTGGTTGATTTGATCCTCGATTTGTTTACTACTAGGCCTAGGAAACAAATATAAAAATCTTTGATGGATTTGGATAACATATTTGTAACAAACTATAGCACAAATCCTACACAACAAGATGTTTAAAAAAAAGTCCTACCTGGAATTAATCTTGGGACATCTAATAGTAACAATAGAGCTTCTAAGGACTGGCCAGTTCTTTCACATGTAGGTATGTTAATTTTCCTCTGAATTTCATGTGAATGAAAATGTAACTCGCATACCTAAAATAAAAAACCCAATAAATTCTGCTGATTTTTTGAATATTAGAGGTTTTTTCGGAATATGTTCGTATACTTATGTTTATGTAGTGTTGTAAGAGGTTAGGTTAGGTAAAATTACCCTGCTATGTTTATTTGGTATAAAATTATCCCTTCGCTAATACCGTGAATCCACTTTTCTTTTAAAATAACATCTTCTGGAAATCTAAACACTGAATTTCGGGGACCAGTCTTGTAATTACTTTTGCATCTCTCTACTCAGCAACCATGAGGCATGGCAATGGTTTGCTAACTTTTGAAACTATAATTCCGAGCTAATACTAAAATACACGTTTCTAGAAAAGACACAGAACTGTTAATTATACAAATCTATTCAAAAAACAACTTGAATATGCACGAAAAATGCAAAACTAGGAGCAACATACTACTAAAGTCCTTATGGAACAGCTGACCCGTCGTACCACCCTCGCGGCCATTAAAATATCGCTTCCAGGCCTTATGTCTAGGTGGCATTGGACCACCTCGTATACAATATTTGTGTATGTCATATGTGAAAATGACAAGTGACGTGACATCGTATAGTTTTGAGTGTTTTGACAGATCCCGGATGCCCTCAGCGTATGCTCGTCAACTAGCTAGTATATTACTTTTACAGTTCTGGTCCCATTTTTAGCAGTGGGAACCTTAAAACTGGCGGCGACGTCCGCTTGAATTGACATCTTATGTCAAATCATTTGAACTTGTAATTCGCCAATTGATGTAATCTGACAATGAAATTACCTCATGCGTAATTTAATTATTCCGGACTTCCGGCCAAAAAACGTGATTATTTTTAGGAAAATACCTCCATTTGTTGGCTATGTCCATATCTCCTAGGTCATTGTTGCGCGCAAACTGTAAAGATTGTACTAGATTTGGAGTTGTAGGTAAGAGAGTACTAAATGAGATGCGAAAGGATTATTTCTTATAAAATTGTACTAGGCGTGGAGACACAGGAATACAAGAGAGGTATTTCAGGTTAACAGATATTTTTTGACGCCAAGTTTAAAGATTTAGAGCAGCATTCAATAATTTTATTAGATACATTTTGTTAGTTTTGGACGAAATTTTAAAATCATTTTATTGTTGTGCCATCAGCATGCATGTCTATTGTCTTTTTTTTTATTCTCATTGGACAGCTATCTTCACGAGGATTCTAGAATCAGGGAGGGAGGCTAGTTTTAAACCAAAGTGATTTTCTAAATGACATACAGGGTAAAGAAAAAAGCACTGCAAAATGGTTGCATTTCAACCCACTGCATTTGGTAGCTAGAGTATCTTCAGAACATTCTTTCCTATGAGATTTGAGGACCTTGACTAATATCTCGGGACATGTTCGGCGGTTTTTAGTTTTATGGCCCACAAGAGAAATTACGGGGGTTTATCAAAATGTGTGCGTTTTTTTATAAGTTGCTCTGTATCGCGAGAATGCCGCTGCCGATTTTAATGACGTAAATTATCTCCAAAAGACAAATGATTGTAAAATCAGCGACGTACCCACAAGTTTAACAAAACCTTTCTATTCCACGTTGTACAAAAATGGCAAAAAAATTACTGAGAAACTGATCAATATTTTGTTAATAAGGACGTCATGGCGGTTGCTCTAACTTTAAGGCTCTTATTGTAATTACATTTAAGAGCCATGGTCGATATCTCGGGATGTTTTTGGAAGTTTTTTGTTTTTTTGGCCAACAAAAAAAATTACGGGGGTTTTTCAAAAAGTGTGCGTTTTCTTATAAGTTGCCCTGTATCGCGAGAATGCCGCTGCCGATTTTAAGGACGTAAATTATCTCCAAAAGACAAATGATTGTAAAATCGGCGGCGTACACTCAAGTTTAGCAAAACCTTTCTATTCCACGTTGTACAAAAATGGCAAAAAATTTACTGAGAAACTAATGAATATTTTGTCAATAAAGCCGTTATGGAGGGTGTCCTAACTTTAAGGCTCTTATATATATAGCCGTGGTCGATATCTCGAGAAATTCGGCAGTTTTTGGTTTTTAGGCCTACAAAAATTATTACGGGGGGTTTTCAAAAAGTTTGCGTTTTCTTATCAGTTGCCCTGTATCGCGATAATGCCGCTGCCGATTTTAATGAGATACATTATTTCTAGAATATAAATGAATTACAAATCTGTGACATAGACTCATTGTACAAGAATTCCAAAAAAATTAATGAGAAACTGATCAATATTTTGTTAATAACGACGCCATGGCGTGCCCTACTTTAAGGCTGTTATTGTCATTACATTGAAGATCCAAGCTTGATATGTCGGAACGTTTTTGGTGCTTTTTTGTTTTTTGGCCTACCAGAAGAGTTACGGGGCGTTTACAAAAAGTTTGCACATTCTTATAAGTTACAGTGTTTTGCCGGAATATAATTGCCCTCAAATCTCAGAGGAACGAATATTCTGAAATTACCCTAGCTACCAAATACAGTGGGTTGAAATGCAACCATTTTACAGTGTTTTTTTCTTTACCCTGTATATCCTTTAGAAAATCACTTTTTTTTACCTCGTTTAACTTTTAACGTTTAACCTCCCTGCCTGATTCTACAAGAAACGATCTTCCACTTTGAGTTACGAATTTCGGCTGTGGCATTTCCGAGATACAGGTCCCTAAACATGACGAAAAATTTTGCCGTATCCATCTTTTTTGTTAGCATATTATTTCTCAGCTCAGTTGCTGCGACTTCAGAATTTTAAGTGAAGTGATATTTCATAAGTTTGATAAATATCTGGTAACGGTTTTGGGGATTTTTGTTTTTTTGATTCCGAATAAAATATACGAGTACCATTACCATTACCATACCTACCATTCAAAAATTTTATAAGGTAAACTAAAATCTACAAAATTATGTACTTAATTGTTTTTATTGTGTCAGTAGATTTGCATTTTAAAGATTTTACATTGAGAGCTTTTATTGCCGCCCGTTTAAGAAAGTTTCGCCGTCAGAGTGCATTTTTTTATTTAAATGGATAAATAAGAATTAGGGATATTAGTTCAACATGGAGACCGAAGACGCTAATAATGTGTGAGCCCACAAAAATGTATCTATAATAATCACCATGGAAACGAAGTAAACAAAGTATGACATGTCAGAGACATAAATTTAAATTATCTGTCACATATTAATTTTTTTGGTTTCTTAATTTAAAAAATGTCGTTACTAAGTGAGAGAGAATTAGAAAATATTGTGAGGTAAGTTTTAGAGGTCTTTTAGTAATGTAGAATAAGAAAAGTAATAATTTTAAACAGGTTGCGCCGGCGAGGTCTGAGATTAAGCAACATTGCTGACTTAGTAGGCACATCTAAGTCGACGATTCAACGGGCACTTCAAAGAAGACAAAATTATGGTGTTCTTGCTTATAAAATGCGTGGGAGTTGCGGTCGCACAAAAGTTACGACCCCTAGAGAAGATCGGCTAATTAATTTGTCTGTCAGGAGGACAAGGACTCTAAATGCCAGCAAAATAAAAGCAAGAGTGCAAGCAACAACGGGGACCAACGTATGCACCTCCACTGTCAGAAATCGTTTGCATGATCGAGGACTACATGCTAGAAGACGGATATAGATAGACTCGATGGATACGTTGAAGGATTGGACATGCGGCATGTCCAATGCTTCAACGTATCCATCGAGTTTCTGGAAGACGTTGGGCAGAAGAACATTTGCACAGGGGAATAGCAGAGTGGAACAATTGCATGTTTTCAGATGAATGTAGATTTTCGTTGTATGCATCAGATGGACGTATTTTAGTGTTGAGAGGGCGGAATGAACGAAACCTGGAAGTAAATATGGAAGCCAGAGTGCCATTTGGGGGTGGAAGTGTGAGTGTGTGGGGAGAGGTAATGGGGAATGGAAAGACTGACTTAGTGGTTTTAATTGGGTAAACTATGAACGCAGTTAGATATCGAGACTTCTGTATGAATGAAATTGTTATTCCCTTCGCTCAGAACTTTGGAGATAATTTTATCTTAGTTGACGATAATGCACGTCCACACCGAGCTTGAATTATTAACGAAGTTCTGAGAGAGAATAGCATCGAGCGCATGAATTGGCCTGCTAGGTCGCCCGATATGAATGTTACAGAGCACGTGTGGAGCAGAATGAAACTAAAGCTGAAAGAGAGAGAGCAAGAATTTTAAAATGTGGATGAATTGGCAGTGGCAGTGAGGGAAGAATGGGAAGCTATTCCCCAGGAGTTTATAAGACATTTGGTGGAGAGTATGCCGAGAAGGGTGGCTGAAGTAATGCGAGTTTTAGGTGGGCCTACACATTATTAGCGTCTCCAGTCTCCATGTTTAACTACGGAAATGAAATGCCAATCAACCTTCATTGAGATATCTCTGGCGGTTTTACAGAAATCAATAACTTCCTATTTTTAAAATAAAACTAACACCCTATAACTTTTAAACGAAAAATTGTAGACAACTCATTTTTATGACAGACTCTCCCCTTAAAATTGACCAGATTGTCAAGGTGTTCATTTTTTTCCATTTAATTTTTTGTTGTTGTATAAAATTAAACTGAGGCGTTTTACTAACAATCTGCCTCGATTATTTTAAAATTAATGAATTTTTAAAGTTTTTTAGTTTATTGACGTGAGTATTCCCGCAAAACACTTTAACTTAAAAGAAAGTGCAAACTTTTTGTAAACCACCCGTAACTCTTCCCGTAAGAGTTTTAAAGTTAGGACACATACCGTGGCGTCTTTATTAACAAAATATTGATCAATTTCTAATTAAATTTTTTGCCATTCTTGTACAACATGGAATAGAAATGTTTTATTAACTTTGAGGGTACCTCACTGATTCGTGAATGATTAATCTTTTAAAAATAATTTATCTCATTAAAATCGGCCGCGACATTATCGCGATGCAGGACAACTTATAAGAAAACGCAAACTTTTTGTAAAACCTCTGTAATTTTTTTTGTAGGCCAAAAAACGAAAATCACAAATCAAAATGTAATCACAATAAGATTCCTTAATTTAGGACATCTGCCAAGGCGTCGTTTTTAACAAAATATTAATCAGTTTCTCATTACATTTTTTGCAATTCTTGTACAACGGAATAGAAATGTTTTACTAACCCACGGTACGCCACAGATTCGCGAATCATTTGCCTTTAAAAGATGATTTATTTCATTAAAATCGGCAGCGGCATACAGGGCAACTTATAAGAAAACGCAAACTTTTTGAAAAACTCCCGTAATGTAATTTTTTTTGTAGGCCAAAAAACAAAAAACTCACAAAAACACATCCCGAGATATCGACCATGGCTCTTAAATGTAATTACAATAAGAGCCTTAAAGTTAGAACACCCGCCATGACGTCCTTATTAACAAAATATTGATCAGTTTCTCAGTAAATTTTTGCCATTTTTGTACAACGTGGAATAGAAATGTTTTGTTAAACTTGAGTGTACGTCGCTGATTTTACAATCATTTGTCTTTTGGAGATAATTTACGTCATTAAAATCGGCAGCGGCATTCTCGCGATACAGGGCAACTTATAAGAAAACGCACACTTTTTGAAAAACCCCCGTAATTTTTTTTGTTGGCCAAAAAACAAGAAACTGCCAAAAACGTCCCGAGATATCGACCATGGCTCTTAAATGTAATTACAATAAGAGCCTTAAAGTTAGAACAACCGCCATGACGTCCTTATTAACAAAATATTGATCAGTTTCTCAGTAAATTTTTGCCATTTTTGTACAACGTGGAATAGAAATGTTTTGTTAAACTTGAGTGTACGTCGCTGATTTTACAATCATTTGTCTTTTGGAGATAATTTACGTCATTAAAATCGGCAGCGGCATTCTCGCGATACAGGGCAACTTATAAGAAAACGCACACTTTTTGAAGAAAAACCCACGTAATTTCTCTTGTGGGCCATAAAACTAAAAACCGCCGAACACGTCCCGAGATATTAGTCAAGGTCCTCAAATCGCATAGGAACGAATGTTCTGGAGATACTCTAGCTACCAATTGCAGTGGGTTGAAATGCAACCATTTTGCAGTGCTTTTTTCTTTACCCTGTATATTATTTAGAAAATCACTTTGGTTTAAAACTAGCCTCCCTCCCTGATTCTAGAAGAAACGATCTTCCAAAGTCTCTTTAAGTTATGAATTTCGGCTAAGGCATTTCCGAGATACAGATCCCTAAACATGACGAAAAATTTTGCCGTACCGATCTTTTTTGTTAGCAGTTTAGTTGTTAGTGGTGCTTGTAAAGTTTGTGTCATCTCTATTTTCAAAATGTTTTTCCTTACAAATAGTAACTCATGTCTATAGAACATATTTAAGAACATATTTAAGAAAAACGTTCAGTATGTGAATTAGCGGGATGGGAACAAAATAACGAAAGTGAAGGCTTTCACAGCCGGTCAAAATACAATTTAAAGGGTTTTCCCTTTAAAGGAAGGATTTTCCCTCTGAAGCCAAATGAATTCTTCCTAGCGTTTCGTCTACAGCTGTGGCAGACATTATCAAAAGCATTGAGGCAATGGGTGAAATAATCTCCCGTGTCTCCAGACGTTGACTGATTCGATTATGGAGAATGGAGGGCTCCGTCAGGAATTAATTTCGGCAACACCGCCTTAAAAAACCGTCAAGCAACTTCAACCAGCGATTTTGGGTGGCTGCTCAAGACCGCTCCCAGAGTATTCCCATCTTTACATTTCTACTGAGTAAACAAAGGATGGGAATACACCCAAAAACGCTGTTTATCTGTCATTTATCATCATTATTTGAACAGAAAAAAAAGTGCAAAATGGATCGAGCTAATCTGGACACCCCCTCTAGTTTTACAGTTTTGGACTCCTATTTAGCAGTGGAAACCTTTTAACTGATGACGACTTCCGCCGGAAGTGACGTTTTGGTGACGTCATGACGTCTTACGTCAAATTATTACAAAGCAGTTGTCACTGTCAGCATTTTTATTATTTTCTAAGTGTTTCCAATCCAATCAAACATCGAACTTATATCCATCTCCTAGCTAGAGCGCTAGGGCTCCTAACCCTTAGCTGACTTAGCTCCAAGGTTTTCTAAAACTTAACTTCCAACTTAACAAAAACCAAAAACAATCGACACAATCAATATCCGGTCCGGCTTTAAGTTGCTCTGACGCTTGTATGATGTGTGATCACGACAGAATTACGACAGGGACGTTTGACGAATTTCCGGTCAAAAGGGAGGCCATATTCAGGAAAATATCTGCATTTGTTGGCTCTGTCAATGACAAAATGGGGTCTGGTCGGTTTTAAGCATTACGGAATTTCGAGGTTTTTTGAAATTTACAAGAAAGAGGGCATCAAATTAAGTAATCTGAAGCGACAAAATTTGCGGAATATTCATATTTGTACCAAAAAAATTAGTGTTTAATCAAACCTAACTTACATTATAAACTTGTGCGTATTGTGTGTTGTTGCCATAAAGGAATAGGAAATCAGGTCAACTCCAAAGTATGAGTAACGTACTCCGATATCCCTATTGGTCCATGATTTTCCACAAAACTCACTATCTAAGATTTTTTTAGCTTAAATCCGTTAATTTTATCATAAGGTTTTTTATTACTCCAAAACTGATGCAAAAATCGAGATGACATTTTCTTTACAATCAGTGCTGCGAGTTGTTGAAATGGCAGACATTTTGTGACACCTGAAGCATAGTTTAAAATTAGGAATTACCTCGATTGTCTAAACGTTTTATTCCCTTTTACAGGGAATAAAGTCGTGCTACTCTCGGGAATAACGACTTGAAAGTAAAAAGTAAAAACAGATGTCTACAGGAATATTGAAGGCAATCTTGGAGGTCAACACGAGCAAGAATATACCGACACCCTCATCATTCTGTTTGAGGTGCACGCAGAAGTTGGAGACAGTTATTTATCTCCCAGGGATATTGTGAATGGCATTTACACTAAGTTTAATGATCGAACTTTTTAAGACCTTAAAAAATCAAAAATTATCACGTATTTTAATTTTTTATTATTATTCACAATCTTATCTTACTAAAATCACTTTTAACATATTAGTTGTCCAGACACGATAGTATTGCATTTGGAACAGAAACTACACACTCTGTACCTACCAACATATGTTGTCTGCAATTCGAAAACTCGAAAATCCAAGCTGACTCATTAAGCAATAAAATTATTAACATACCGGACGGTTAATAGCTATAACCCCCCAGTTGACCCTTGTCCTTCGGGACACATAAACCCCCCATTAATAAATTAGAGAACACAGTCCTGTTTAGCTAAGATAATCCTTTTTTGCAGGGGTTTCAGTGTGGTGGCTTCCGAACTTGTAGTGCCGGGCAAAACCACCGCCGTTTTCATAACTTTGAATAATCCATCAGACCCCGGGCAGCCCCTAAACGTCACCCTTCGTCTGCTCAGCAATGGGCGGCTTGGCTACGACAACTATAACCCGGTACTGATCGAGGTTACGCAGGAAATAACAGGTAATCAATGGGCTTTTTGTAGATATTTTGATGAATCAGGTTAGGCTGAGGGTCATTAGTAAATTAGTAAAAAGAGAGTAATTTTAACGTTTAATAAACCATTATTAAACGTTTAATAAATTAATTAAAATTACTAGTTAAACTTATTTCGTCTGTGATAATCCAAACAAAATGCGTGTTTAAAGATCTTTACCTAAATGAATGTTACTTATAACATTGTGAATTAATAAGCCGTGGTATATGTAGTATATGTAAGTAATTTACTTATTATTGTCGTCAAGTAGGCGTTGGAAAATTGACATTGACATTTTTTGCAATATCTTTGCAACATGTGCTAAAAGGAAATGAGTATAAAAAAATGAAGATTTCAAAGGTAACTAGATGGCAAAAATAAGTGGATGGGTAATACCAGGCTGAAGTTAGATTCAGATTTAGATTCAATATTCAGATTTTTACAACGGACCAGATAAGTACTGAACATAATGAAAAAAATATATATAAATGGGTTCTGACAAACTACCATGCACGCATATGCACTTTTTAAACCCTACTCGAGACTTACGCGAAATAAATTCGTAAGGGGTAAAATCTACCCCCTCTTGGAAAAGCAATCAAATTCAAAATTCTGCAAATATAACGTTGTGCACTACTCTAGTAAGGAGAAGGAGGCAGGCCTATATGCATATTGTAACACCCTATGTGAGATTCATTCGAAATAACTTCGTAGGGGGTATAAATTACCCCCCCCCCACCCCACCCCCCCCCCCGAAAAGAAGTAAAACTCAAAACAGCGCAAACCTGACGTTGTCCACTATTCTAGTAAATAGTAGGAGGGAGGCCTAGATGCACTTTATCACGCACTATGCGAGATTCATTCCAAATAA